>JBAJHW010000001.1:192929996-195369163 GCA_037013535.1 Intellagama lesueurii | reverse complement strand
TATATGATTTAATTTTCTAGACGATGAAGTACTGAATAGAAATATACTAAAATCCACCATAAAAATAAAAACTAAGAGTCTAACAAAAATACTTTCTGAACAATCGCTTCATTTAGCTATTTACATTAAAGTTTCCCTCTTTCTGCCCCTCCCTTTTAAAAAAAGTTGATGTTTTGAAGTGTCCCACTTCAAAGGGTTCATTTTTGCCCCAGTTCCTGTCAGAAACCCTAAAGTGGAAAGTCACTGCACTGCCTTGGCACAAAGAATCCCTGCGGCTAAAATCAAACAAAGCCCAATTAAACTAATCATGACGACCCAGTGAACACAAGGAAGCTCACCTGGTATTTCTGGACTTCTTGTGTGAAATTCCCAACTCTACTTAGTACTTGGTACTATAATTACCCTGACCAAAATACTGTGAAATTACTGCTCTGATCTACTAATGGCTGCAAAAATCAAGTCGTTGTGGTTTTATGCCAAGGGGCTGTAGCAAGGTGGCGCAATGCTTTCTGACAGAGATGACAACTTCTAAAAAATTCAGGGTGGGGGGAGTAGAAGGGAAAATTAACAGGATGTGGTTTACATTGCCAAAGACTGTTCATTAATTACCAATTTAATCACTGCTGGAGGCATGACATTACAAAAATCTGGCTGAAAGTTCTAATAGATTATGAAGACCACCTAAGTAGAATGACCAAGAAATGTACAAAACAATTAATAGTGTTTCACTGCTATCAAAGAAGCTCAGATTATTTTACATCAAGTGAAGCAAAAGAATTAGTAGCTTCACAGTGCCACCACTAGGAACTGTAAATACAATGGCACACAATTAGTAATGCACATGTGACTTTTCGTTCAAGGCATATATCCTTGGGAAAGCCAGGAACATGATAAGGAGAACAAAAGGAACATTTTAAAATGAAATGAATAAAGATTTTAACTCTATCCTCATTCATGCTGAGAAATGCAATGAAACATACAGCTCCAAGTAATGTTGATATCATCCTGGGATGGATTGAAAACAGGGACACAAAAACATTTATGGTCATTAGCAGCAGTATAAAAAGAGCATCCCTGGTGTTAAAAAAAGTGTAGGCTTCATACAAAAATGATCCCTCTGAAACAGAGATCACTTCACTGCTGGTCTTTATGGGTAGATGATATGACAATATTTGGATTCTTGAACTAGGCCAGTGTTTCTTTCACATGGCCTACAATGGAATAGGTTGCTAAATTGCCTGTGCCTTTTTGGTACTGCCTGATACTCAATGTACAACATGCCAAGTTAAATAACAAAATAATTTACAATTGACAAACTGATGCCATCTAGGCCGCATATTTAATAGAGATTAAAAATAATCAGCTATAGAATCAGTCACTTTATTGAAACAGAAAACTGATCTTCACCCCATACAGTAGCAGTTGTTTACATCCTAAAATTATTTTTTTTACTTTAACAGTTAAATATCACGAAAGCAACAAAGCATATTAATTATATTAATGGCTGGTTAAAAAGTTTACGTTGTCTTCATGTAGAGGAGTTGCACATGCCAAATCATGTGCTCATAAAATGATGCATTTCTGTCTTCCTTCTCAACCTGCACAAAAATGCATGACAGCTATGTACGTAATCAACCTATCTGAAAACTTGGAACAAAAGCAATCCACTTTATTTTAACATGTTAGTGTGGAATAGATAATTGATCGAGTTTTGTTACCTCAGTGAGCTGGGAGTAGCCTATAGAGATCTCTGTGTTTTAGTCAGAAAAAAAATTGCCACACTCATGATACTTAAATATTATAGTGAATTCTCTTATCAGTTTAAATCACATTTGGTAGCTTTTTAGGGGCATATATGGAAGACAAATAGGGCCAAAATGAATAAGTTACCAGGAGTCAAGGATTATTAATATAATGCTCAGTCTTTTGAACAATTAGATGGTAACTCCTTCTTTTGTAATCTAACGGGAATCTGGTGATTATATCTAAATCTGGTCACAATTATTAGCATGGCAGATTAGCCTCCCTACCCTGCAATCAATATTCTCCAATTACCATCAAAGGACCATGGTTGCCATACAAAAAGTCCCACCCTTCAATATATTTAAAATGGAAGGGGGGTGCCGTTTAACTCTCCTAATTTTCTCATTTTTCAGAAACAATTTGCTGATAATATAAATCAAACTAATACAGGAATTTGGTAGTATTTCTTCAGGCCAGTTTAAACGAGGGCATTGTTAGGTTCTGGTTTGGGAGAGATAGCCTTTATGCTTACAGATGCTGCAGCAAACCACAGAGAAACTCTGTGTTCTGATTCTTGCTCACATCAAGGAAAGCAGATCAAACTCATCTCCACTCCAACATGGGTTTCATTTATGCCTGTCTCTTGTTTTCTCTCTCGCACAACTTACAACAGCATCAATTGAAGCTCAAATGAGAGAGATGTATGATTTTATTAAATAATTAATTATCAATAAAATATTAAAAATTTTAAAATATTAAAAATTTAACAGCAGCCTTAAATATCCTTTGATGGTGCATATGGTAGTAACATAATAAAGCAAATACTGGACAGGATAAATGAAAAAAGGGAGTTGATTCTGTGGATACAGAAAAATGGCTTTGGAATGTATTACTAACTCACTACATACAATAAAAGAAAAATTATATAATTCATACACATCTTTTTCTAGAACGCTGTTTGCTTTTTAAATCATAGAGGCTGCCACAAATGATTTTCTCTTCAGTGTAGTAAGTTGCAACTAGAGCAGGCCTATTTGATTCAATGGAACTTACAGAGGGGTTGGCTGACGAAATCCCCACTGATTTAATGGGAATGCTCTAGTGAGACTTGCCACCTTGACAAACAGGATGTCAGCCACTGTGTTATACCTATGGCATACCTTTGTGTGCAGGCAACAGCTAGATGTAAAAGGCCTTGCCAAAACAGCATACAAATTGAAATAGGAAAGAACCAGTGTTTCTTGGAGAAAACAGCATGGAAGATTTGTGGGTGGGTGGGGGGAGGGAGATCCACACTTCTCTAATTTATTGATAGTATCTTCATAATGTACGCATAATAAGCTGAAGTTGCAAGATGATCAGTCAAGTGACACTACCTCCCTTTGCAATGTCAGGTCCTTAAGATTAACCTAGTAACTTTCCCACAACAAGTGCAGACAGGTTGGGAGAGATGTAATCCTTTATGGAGAACACCATGTTAAGTGCTTTATATGGAGTAATGCAAGACATTTCACTCAATCGCTCTCTAAACCTAATAAATGTACTATCCTGAGGAATATATTATGAGTTGTAACATATTTTCATTAGCATTTTGCACAGTCACCCCTATGAAAAAAAATTCTAGGCTATGAAAAAAACAATGCAGAAAAACAAAAAAAATTCACAGTACTAAAATAGCATGATACATATAAATGTGCACTCCTGGACTCTTTTTTGAGTCCACATTCTAGACTTAGCTAAGAATAAAGGTCAAGATAGGGCTGTGGCAATGAAGGGAAAACTCACTTCTCAGTGGCTTCCATTAAATTATTTGGGACAAGATAAATTGATTGAAATTGGCATGTGTAATGGAAGAGAGGCACAATCTCCCCCCCCCCCCCAACAGAGATTACTAGGGGCTTCTGCTTTTCTTCATATCCGTGATTCATTTCTATGGATGTAGGTATCCCTGAAGCACAGAGCCCCTTCTTCCACATGCACTCATAAGAACAGGTATGTCTTTTGTACAGTACTGGCAGCAGATGTCAGTCATCCCTGCAACATCAAGAGCAGTCAGCTTCCCAAAAGAATGGAATTAGCTTCAGTGGGCACTGTTGGTTATACCAGGCTGCGTTTTTACTACAAGCACAGCCAGCTTAAGTTGTTTTAATTGCCTTTGCTTTTTCCAAGGGAATTCTAGGAACTGTAGTTTTGGGAAGCATGTCTCTCATAACGTGCTTTGGAAGAAGATATTGTTCTTAATAATTTCCAAATTTATTTTAGGTTTGTGGTATTATTTTCTCTTGGTTACATTATATATTACCTGGCCATCTACAAGAAAGAGCTGAAAACTGGGGCAACAGAATAAAATTTGACTTTTTTTTTCAGCTGTGTTCAAACTGCTGTCAGCTGCTATAAAAATTACATCATCCTTAGTTAGGTAATTGCTACTTACAAAACACCGAACTATTACAATGATTGCATGTGTGTGAAATATTTACAGAGATAAGATAAGTTTGATAGAAGTGTTAAAAACTGGTCCATGCGCTTGTAGTCTCAAGAATAGACTACTGTAACGCTCTCTACGTGGGGCTTCCTTTGAGACTGATGCGGAAGCTCCAGATGGTCCAGAACACGGCGGCCAGGCTATTAACAGGGGTGAAAAGATTTCACGATATTTCCCCCACCTTGGCCGCCTTACACTGGCTACCTATCCGCTTCCGCATTGATTTCAAGGTGCTAACTATTACATTCAAAGCCCTTAACGGTTTAGGCCCTCGATACCTGGCAGAGCACCTTCTTCCACCCAGTTCTACCCGTATCACCCGCTCTAGTCAGGTCGGGCGGCTGAGGGGCCTAACGCCAAGAGAGGTCCGGCAGGAAAAAACAAAAAATCGGGCCTTCTCGGCATTGGCCCCTTGCCTATGGAACAACTTACCTGTAAAGATCCGCCTGGCTTCCTCGCTGAGGGCCTTCAAGACTAACTTGAAGACATGGCTATACAGGCAGGCCTTCCCTACAGCTATTACCTAGCCTATCTTCCTTTTCCTTTTTTCCCCCTCTCTTCTTTTTTTCTTTCCCCATCTTGGACTTTGCGATTAATTTGGATTTTACCTCAGTTTATTTTTATGTTATATGTAAACCGCCCAGAGTAGACACGTTCTAGATGGGTCGTATATAAATCAAATAAATCAAATAAATAAATAACTAAATAAATAATGAAGTGGATGATAAATTATAAATTTATTGAATGTTACATTCAAAATTCCTTTTTGTCTATAACTTTCTAGAAGCAAACATAACCCACTCTGAAGTCTCATGCACTTGCATAACTTGACCCTACAAGGGGAAATTGCACTGGGCTACATCTTATTTACCTAAATGTAGCATGCACCTGGTCATATAGTTGAAAATGTACAGTCACGAGATTAAAAAAACTCCTGATCTTTATGTGACAGACTGAGGAGTAGGAGAGACTCTATGTTTAAATAAACACACTGAAATTTGTAACAACTGTTACTTTCTCCCCATGGCAAGATTATGTATAAAACCTTGAAACTTGAATTCTGTTAAAATTCTGTTTTGGAAAATAAGCACATTAGAACACTGAACTGAAAGAATATAAGAATTAAGTTCTTAAAAAATTTAAAAAACAAAACAAACAAAAAAACAACCTCCAGTTTCTTAATGTGGGATATTGTGCTTCTGTATCTATAATTCAAATCACCAGGAAATGGCCCAATATTGCTGCACAATATAATGCCTGTGTTGCCAGCAGGAAAAAGAATGCCAAGTTTACATAGCAAAGGGCAACCAGAATGTTAACACCACCAATGGCAGCAGTCTAGATTCTATACAACATACCTTTTTATGCTCACTACCATTCACAAAGTGACACCACATAAGAGAAAATCGCATAAACAGACTCCTTTTTCCATGGTTAACTACTTCTCACCCAAACACAAAGCAATTGTCAAGGGTTATTTTTTAACAAGTGTGAACAGTCCTACCTCTTGCTGGTAAGACTGTTCCACATATGCTCAGTTTATACAAAATCAGTTTTTCCATTTTGGAGGATCAATATTTTAACCCCTGCAGCCTTGGAACAAACCAGTCTCTTTAAAAATAAACAAGATTGGTATTTTTAATTAATATGACCCTCGTATTCATGGAGGATTAGTTCCAAACTCTTGCGGATACTGAAAACCGTGGATAATAGTGAACACTATACTGTACATAGCACAGTCAAAGAAAAAAAATCCAAAAATACTATTTTCACCATGTAGAGGGAGCCAGAGACCATGCTATGTATTCTTCAACGGCAAGAATACATAGCATGGTCTCTGGCTCCCTCTAGTGGCCAGTTCTGATGAATGCATTGTGAAAATATATATATTTTAGTTATACTTCTTCTAATATTTTAATATTTTCAATAAGGAAAACCGTGGATATGGGGTCCTACTGTATTCTAAATATGGAGTTGTTTATGGTTACTTGTTTCTGCATGGGGAGTGTGTGTAAAACAGTTTTACTTTTACTTTTAATCATATCTTGAAAACCCTTTACCCAAACACCCCCAAATTTGGCACAGAGCAAGTGCAGACTATTTGCTACAGGTGAGTCAAATGTGGTGTCGATCCTAAGTCCAGTTTCAAAGTTATAACTTTTTTATTTTGGCTGCTCCTATTTTTAGAATTTTGTTTTAGAATGTATCTGTGAAGTTTCTCAGTCATCCAGGTGAGGTTATCTGGAAGTTGAGTCATGGCAACTGGACTTCTTTCTTGTTACGTTGAAATGAGGAGAGTTGGTATCAGGGATCTCCTACCAAATCTCCTCAGACTGAAGAAGCTTCTTGGATGAGTAGCTAAATGTTTCAACCTAACAAGAAAGACGTCCAGTTGCCATGACTCAACTTCCAGATGTCTTTTAGAATGTTGATTTGTTCTGCTGCACAATAACATCATTGTACTCTCATGCAGTGACAATAAATTTCACAGCACTAAATTGGAATGTTTACATCAAGGACAGACATGGAAAAGATATCGTTTCTTGATCTAACTTACAGAAGTAATTTCTGCCAGGATAATTATTTGAGGTTTGTCCTCTCTCTCTCTCTCTCTCTCTCTCTCTCTCTCTCTCTCTCTCTCTCCCTCTCTCCCTCTCCCTCTCTCTCTCTCTCTCTCTCTCTCTCTCTCTCTCTATTTCTTAAATTTGTATACTGCTCCCCATTAGTGCTGAAGCACTATTCTGGGCGGTTTACAATAATAAACAAAACAAACTAAAGTAAAACTAAAACTATTTAAAACCAAAATAACAACTAACCAATAAACCCAGATGACACTACAACTATAGAACAACAAAATGGTGGACAAAAAGTGGTCAGCTAGGGTTGGTGTAGAAAGCTTCCCTGAAAAGCCATGGCTTCAGTTGCCTCCTGAATGTCCACAGGGAGGAGGCCAGATAGAGCTCCTACAGAAGCTGGTTCCACAAGGTTGGAGCCACCGTGAAGAAGGCCCTACTTCTAGTAGATGACTTACAAGCCTCCCTCGGAGTGGCCACCCAAAGGAGCCTCGCCTGAGATGAGCTAGTGGATTGGGCAGATGACATAGGGGAAAGACGCTCTGACAAGTAACATAGCCCCAAACTGTGGAGAGCTTTGTATGTGAGGGTCAAAATGTTGAACCTGATCTAGGACGCAATGGGTAACCAGTGGAGGCAAGCCAGAACCAGGATGATATGGTTAAACTTGCTCACATCAACCTCCAGTCTGGCCGCTGCATTCTGGACCTGCTGTAGTCTCAAGGGAGTATAAATGTTAAACAGCATCGGGGACAGTGCCAACCCCTGGGAAAACCCACACCTCATGGTCCAAGGGGTCGACACCTCATCTCCTAGCTGAAGACTCTGGACACGATCCTTGAGGAAGGATTGGAACAAACTCAGTGCTAAGCCTCCAATCCCAATCTCCGAGAGCCTGTCCAGGAGGATACCGTGGTCAAAGGTATCAAAAGCTGCTGAGAGATCCAGGAGCACCAAGAGGGGACATCTGCCCCGTCAGCCTCCCTTAAAAGGTCATCCTGTAGTGCAAGCAGTGCTGTCTCAGTACCTTGCTGTGGCCTGAATCCAGACTGGAAAGGATCAAGGCACTCCTGCTCCTCCAGGTATGTCTGAAGCTGATTTGCCACCACCCTCTCGATCACCTTGTCCAGGAATGGAATATTGGTGATTGGATGAAAGTTTTTCAAATTGTCTGTTGCCAACCGGAATCACTTAATGATGGGTCAGATGATGGTTTCTTTAATATGTGAGAGGAAAATTCCCTCCTTCAATTATGAATTTACAATATTCACGACCCACCCGCTCCCTTAGCGGCTTTTATCAGTCACGCTGGGCAAGGGTCAAACGAGGAAGTGGTAGGCCTATAACTCATCAACACCCTGGAGACTTCCTCAACTGATATAGGGTCAAACTGATCCTAATAAAAACAGGAAACATTTCTAGCAAAGTGAATAAAGATAACTTGAAATACACAATCATCTCTATGACATTAATATGGCACTTACGGGCTTTGCTGGTTGAGATGTACAGTTAAGGAATACAACCTTGTTAATACAGAAGGGATGATTGGCCGGTAGTTGAGACAAGGAATCTTGTAGAATGACTGTACAGACTACCATGAAGATTAGCAACTAACTGATACATAACTGTAATTCCACGTTAGTGGCATAATTACTTGCAGCGCTGAACATATAACAACTACAGTGTTTTGTAAATATTCATGAAAAATGTATGATTCCTCTTTCTAACAAAAGGAACATTTATGTTTGGTCTCTAAAAATTATTTTGCTTCATAAAGACTTCAAAACAGTTAAACATTCTCAGCAATTACACATAGGTCACTACTATGAAAAGTAAATGCAGGAAGGACTGGGGGTAGGCAACTCATACTAGCAAATACAAATCTATGTTCTACTGAAAAGCTTAAAAGAATCATTTGTCCACACTGCAGTCATTAGCAAAATGAGCACTGCAGTACTAGCAGTTTCTCATGTGCAAATGGTTAGAATTGCAAAATTACAGCACATAATGTGACACAACAGGCAACCTCTGCTTTGGAAAGGATTGCATAAAAATTTAATTAGCTTTCATCTCCAGAGATTACAGTTCCCTCCAGGTCACCATTGAGGTTATTGGTGGAGCAATAGGCAACTGCAGCTGCCTCCCCATTGGACCCAGGTTTGCTTAGCTATGCTTTCCAGTGCCATCAGAATAATTCATTCTGATGATAAAAAGAGGGTCACTGTGAAAAATAGTACTGGGTACAACACTGTAATATGACAGATAAGTTTGCCTTTCATCTGACTAATATCTTAAATCGTCTGGCACTCAAAAAGCACTGCTTTCAACGGACTTTCGATCTTTCATTGGCCTCAGTCAGTAGGAAAATAATCAGCTCTTGGTAGGATGAGATGAATACTCAGCACTTCTAGGATAGGCAGAGTCAACCATAAATAATACACTGTTGCCATTTCCACATACCGCTTTGCACCAGTGTCATGTCCTGCAACAATTTTGTTCACTAACTACACATACTTTCCTCCAATGGCCACAAGGGCCAATATTTCTTACATCATTCAGTTGCTTGGAGCGTCCCGGGGTGGTTGAACATGTGAGCTGTCTATTTCCTGCCTTTAATGCTGCATCTCTTCTTGCTTGTTCAAGCAGAACTCTTGCTCTCTCTTTCAGTTCTTCCTGTCTTGATAGCATTCGTAGCTTAAAAAAAACACAGTGACAAAAAAGACCCTAATTAAGCAATATGCAACATGGTAATATATTATGACACGGGGGAAAAAAGAAGCTTTCTACAAAGAGTTGGCCTTCCAGACAACTCTGCACCAGCAATCATATCACAGTAGACTATGTGAAGAAGTGAAATACACTTTCCACAGCCCAAAACATTCTTAAAACTCAGATCAAGTCATATGTAAAAAGCCAGCTTGGGACTTCTGGCATAGAACAACACCTTTCCCTACAAAAGGGACCTGCACATTTAATCGGTATACGTGAGGGAGAAAGGAGGACTGTACTCTCCACTGCTCTCCATTGAGCACTCTATTATATGCATGAGCCATAACTCCACGATTCCTTACCCACCAAGTTTCTCGCGCTTTTAGGACCCAAAAAATAAGATAAAACGTGGAGGAAGATTTCTGCCCATTTATTTTATGAGAAAGTCACCTATGCTAGCCATTCATCAGTTTAGCCAGTGATTGGGTCACACAATACTATACACACCCACTGTCTGAAGAGGTTGCCTCTGAGATCATCTTAGACACTTTTAAGGCATTTCTTGAGGGAAAATAACTGCTCCATAAAAACAATTTGGAAATCCAGGATATTAGCACAGCTACTGATGGGACAATAATGTCTTTATGTAAAAATTAAAGTTATCATCAAATAAATGGGTAGTCATATTTTAATTGGGTAGTTATGTTTTTAATTTTTTAAAAATGTGACCCCTTCCCCAAGTTTGTGGGCAATTAAAATGCCATTTTAATTCTACTGCAGGTAAAGTGCATCATAATTATGATACAGGAAGCTAGCCTGCAGCCGAGAAAGTCTCTTACACTAGGCCTGCTAAGTAAGTAACCAAGTAAGTGTTATATCTTTTTTTTTCTGCCAGAAATTTGAGTAGCATATGATAGCCTAGAAATGCAAGTCATGGGACACCTTAGTTCATGCAGCAGTAATTTCCCTGCTAGATTACTTCAATGTGCTCCAGGTAGGACTCCCACAGCCATACAACTACAGCCATAGCAATATTCAGCAGCTAGACTACTGACAGAAACCCCTCACAGAAACCATGACATCAGTTCTAAAAGAACTGCACTGGATGCCAACACACTTCCAGCCCAAACTGAAGATATTAATAATGACATTTAAGGCCTAGGACCTTCATACTTGGAAGGAAGGTCAACAGAAAGGTGCCAGAGGAGCCCTCCTCTGTGTCCAACCAGTATGAGCAATACATTAGACACAGATGTGGGAGGTGGCACAACAGTGGTGTAATCATGTTACCCCACAGGGGGTCAAAATGCTGGCAGTTCCTCTGAAGCCAGGGCCCTTCTGGATTGCTCCCTGTTAGCTCTGTCATATATCTTCCTCTATGTCATAATATGGAGCATGTGAATGTGTGTGCACAATATGTTTTCAAAATTATCCACACACACTATAATTGGTGGGCAACACAATAAAAGATAATTAAATATATTTGCTTCTGGCATTACTTACAGAGCATTAAAAACCAAAAACAGTGAAAAATTGCACTATATTTATGGATATAAGAGTAGCTATTCTGCTGTATTCTGAAAACATTTTTCTGCTTTCTTACCTGTGCAGTTTTCGTAGGCAGGTCTGTGAATTGTACAGAGGTTTTGATCTCAAATTCTGAATCTGTCTCCATCTGCCTCTGTGAGACAGGTGGTTTTTTATCAGTATCTGCATCCCTATTTTGAGAATGCCCAGATTTATTTCCCATTTCTAAATTTGTTTTTTCAACATATGTGTCAAAATCCAGTTTCCTCCTTTCTCTGAGGTCTGGATGACCGTGGTTTTCTAGTTCTGAGAAACTAATGGCAGTGGCAGAATTCTGTTGTCCTTTCTTGTCCATATCCTCATGCAGTGTTGTTGGAAACGCATCCCTTTTTGGGTCACTGACCTGTGCCAAATTGCTCAGATCTAGAGTGTCTGCTTTGAGCAATTTTTTCCTTCCCAACAGAGGTGGTACTGGTGTTATACTACTTTTCTCCGGTTCCTCCAATCCAGATGTCCTTCCTAGGCTCTGCTGGTTTTTCTGTTGCTCCGCATCACTTTTAGTCCTTTGAGAAGAAGAGGAAGCCATGCTGAAGCTCAGGTGATCATCTGGTATTTTATACTGATTAGATGCACTTTCCAAATCTGTAACTCTGCTGTCATTCATGCATGCAGAGTCATCCTGAAAAACGAAGTCGGTTAAAGGCCCTTCAAGCTGTTGCTCTTCTGGTTCTCGTTTTAGGTCATTTAGTTCTGCATAGAACTTTTCCTGATCAACAGAGCTGTTTGGGTCTGTTTCATAGTTGCCCACTTTGTAGGTACTTTTGCTACTGTTCTCCTCGATCTGAACCACATTTAGCTCCTGTCCGCTGAAATGTGCTCGTATTTGATAGAGGTAAGTCATCACAGATAATTTGTCTGGAATTGCTAACAAAACCATGTCAGAAGGTTCTAGTAGCCGAGATATTCCTAAACCGGCAAACCCGTCATAGGCCTTAAAATAAACAGAAGGAAAATTAGTGTTTCTTTTGCAATAAATGGTAGTCTTAAGAGCACAGCAATGGATTATACCATTTAAAAACTAATGAACAGGCTAGAAAGCATAGGAACATCTTATACAATACTATCAGGTGGTATATACAACTTTCATTAAGTCTCCAGAAGTTCACAGTTTCACTTCATTAAAATTAAAATTAGCATAAAATGTTCTATCAGTTTCAAATAAAACAAAACAACAAACTGCTACCACTAAAGTGTCATACTGTTATCAACAAAGCTGTCTGCCATAGCACTATCCTAAAACAAAACAAATACTGATAAAATAATGTAAATAAAAACTTTCAATGTCAGTAAGATTGTAGGTTTTCGGAAATAGAATTAATTTGAAGATAGGTAAGGGGAAGATTTAAACTACATGTAGTATGAACATTATGGTAATTAGCCTGATAAACAAGTAGACAGATAAGTATAGAAAAGATTGGTTGTTAAACTGAGGAACTAGTTGGGAGTAAATAAGTACATTAATAAATCCAGAGGGGAAATGATAGTAAAAGGAAAACAGATGAGGAAGAGATGTGAATGGGTAAGTTAAACTTCTTTTAGGTTATAGAGTTGACCTACGAAGGAAAGAAATGTGAAATTTAAGGGAAAGGGTTTTTTAGGTAGAGCTTCTTAATCAACAAAGAGAATATGAAAGTACGTGAGAGTTAGAATGAATTATGACTTCAGTAGTAGATTATCCTAAGAGAACTATTAGGGTTTTTTTTAGATAAAGATTTTTAATCAATGAAGAGAATAAGAACACATATGAGAATTAGAATGAGATTACAGTAATTCATCCTAAGAGAATTATTAAGTAAATAGTAGCTGTTGATAGTAGCCAGAAATCATAGAGATGGGAAGAGTGACTAATAAACTAGGATAAAGCATAGATAAAATAGGGTATCACATAAATAGACTGGGGTAGAAGGTTACAGAATGAGGAATGTTAGTTAGGATAGTCCTATAATTTGAATATAAAGGAAGTTAAAATATTAAATAATTTTGGATGCTGAGTGAACTAGGGGTATAAGGAACAAAGGTGGAAGATTGGAGGGCTATGGGTAGCTGCTGGCTTGAGGATGGTGGGTGGTTCCTTCCCTTCCCTAAGAGTTTGGGAGCAAACCATGATCAGAGTTTTGGAAACCTGGTGAATTAAAAGGGAAGAAATATTTATGTGTTGGAGTGGTGGGTTATGAGGGAAGCTGACATTTGATTAGGGGGACAAGATGATGTTTTGAATTTTCTTAGTATTTGAGGGATTTTCATATTATGGGACCAGAAGGGAGAAATGGTAATAGATAAATATAGCTAAAAGTTTACAAATGTCATCTTTGAATGTAAAAGACCTGGGAAATGTTATAAAAGGAAAAGAATGGAGGCATTATTTAAAAAAGGATATGCAAATATCATATTTTTACAAGAGCCTCATTAAATGAAGGAAGGTGTAAATGAACTTATATTGAGTTGGTTTGGTATTTATGAAGAAGTTTATGGGAATTCAATGTCAAGAGGGGTTGCAATCATTATCTCTAAGGAATATGAATTTAAAGTGAAAAAAAAATGAAGAATATGTTATAAGGTACAATGGGAGAAGAAAAATATACTTTAATTTTATTTTTATCGTGTTTTGATATTGTGTTGTTTGTCTTGTTGTTAGCCGCCCAGAGTAGCCTGGTAGCCAGATGGTGCGGGGTATAAATCCAATTAATAATAATAATAATAATAATAATAATAATAATAATAATAATAATAATAATAATAATAATAATAATGGTTATTCTCCAAATGAAAATCAAGTTGGATTATTCAGGAATGTGCCTAAAGACTTGGAAGAAATACAGAAGTGGCTTGTAATGTAGTAATGGATAAAGAGAAAGACAAATCAAACGCTACTAGATATAAGAAAATTAATATTACAGGTTTGAATAGAACAATAAGGAGAACTGATTTGAGAGATGTTTGGAGAGTGATGAAAGGAGGTGAAAAGAAATTTACTTTTTACTCTTCAGTTCGTAAGAGTTACTCTTGTATAGATTATAATCTATAGTATAGATTATCTAGATTGTATCTAAAATTTTGATTTCAAGAGTGATTAATACAGACGTGTGTATTATAAAAGCAACTGATCATGCTCTACTGGATATGGATATTAAAATGAAATGTGATTATAGACAAGCTACAAGATGGAGAATAGATACAAGTATTTTTCAGCAAATGAATATAATAGATAAAATAGAAAAAGAAATGATAGAAATATGAGGAATTAATGATAGAGGGGGGTTGTAGCAAGGGTATTATGCGGGATACTATAACATTTATAATGACAGAAATTGGTATTAGGGAATCATATAATTTAAAAAGCCAATAAAACATATGAAAATGGAGGAGGACGAAATAAGATTGTTGGAGGTAAAATATATAATGGATAATGACATAAAAATTATATTATAATTACAAGCAAAATATTGAAACAGAGAAAATACAGAGAAATTTAATATATATGAAAAAAGTTTTTTGAATTTAGTAATAAAAATTCAATAATTTTGGCTAGAGCCATCCAAGTAAAAAATCTAACAATTTAACTGGAGTATTAAAGATGAAATGGAAAAAAAGGTAAAATTTGATGAAGGAGAAATTGGAAGTCAAGACTTTTATCAGAAATTATATATTAGGGGAAGCTTTCTTTGGAAAGAATTAAAGAATATGTTGAGAAAAATTTGGGGAATAGACTTAAAGATATTGATAGAGATTTAATGGAGTAGCCAATTAGAGAAGAGATAGAGGAAATTATTAATAAATTAAAGTAGGAAAGACTCAAGGAATGGATGGGTTGGGCCAGAGTACTATGAAACTTTCAGAAAAATGTTGATACCTAAATTAAAGTCCCTTTAAAATAAAATAATGGAAAGTGAAAAGATTATATTATCTTGGAAACATTAGTAAATTACATTAATTCCAACAGTTAATAAGGATGCAATGGATCCTGGAATTTATAAACCTATTTCCTTAATAAATCAAGATGCTAAGATGCTTACAATAATGTTAGCAAAGAGAATGAATAGTTTTATTACTAAGTATATTAAAGAACATCAAAGTAGATTTATAATAGGAAGACAAATCATAGATTTGATTAGAAGACTGTTAAATGTAACAAATGTAATAAGAAAACAAAAGGTGAAGGTGGGAATAATTTTATTGGCCATTTTCAAGGTATTTGATTGCATGGAATGGCAAACCTTAAAAATATTAAAAGCATTAAATTTTGAACAGAAATTTAAAGGTATGATAGATAAATTATATTCAGAGAACACTACAACATTAATAAATGATGGTATAAAATAACATATAGCCTTAGGCTACGGTACTAGACAAGGATGTCCCCTTTCTCTGATATTAATTGCTTTAGTTATACAACTTTTATAGAACTTTTGGCTACGCCATAGGAGAAGATAAATTCATTTGTGACATAGGTACTAAAGATAGAGTCAAATTAGTTTATTTGCTGATAATACTCTGTAACAATAGAAAGCCCACTAATGGCTATAGACAGGGTAAAATCACATTTAAAAGAATTTGGAGAGATAATGGAGTTACAGATATTTTGGAATAAATCAGAGATGATGACGTTTAATTAAAATAAGAACAAAAAAGAGATAATTAGAAAAAACTGGTATTATTAGTCTTTTAAGTATTTAGGTATAAATATTCCAATGAATTTTTAAAAATTGGATGAGGAATTTAAAAAAAATTGAAAATGAAAAACAAGTTAGATGATTTTAGAAAAATTAGACAGAATAGCAGTATGTAAAATGAAGATTCTACCTAAGATAAAATATTTACAGTTAGGTCAGGAAATAATAAACTGACACAACTTTTCTTATTTTAGCTGTTTACCAAAATAAATTCAAGTTACAGTGAAATGATGAACATGGGCTGAAAGTGCAGTCTCTCAGCTTTAATATGAGAGTATTCACATCCACATTGGAGGAAGGTTTAGGAATTACAACTCTTTAATATCTAGCCCCTTCCCTTTCAAGGGACCAAAAGTAATTGGACAATTGACTCAAAAGATGTTTCATGGTCAGGTGTGGGCTATTCCTTCATTATTTCATCATAAATTAAACAGGAAAAAGGTCAGAAGTTGATTCCAGGTGTGGCATTCGCATCTGGAAGCTGTTACTGTGACCCCAAAATATGCGTTCAAAGGTGCTCTCAATGCAAGTGAAACAGGCCATCCTTAAGCTGCCCCTCCTCCCCTTCAAAAACCATCCGAGAGATAGCAGGAACATTAGGAGTGGCCAAAGCTTCATACATTCTGAGGGGGGGAAAGAATGCACCGGTGAAGTCCTGGAAGTCCACAGAAGACAACAGTAGTGGATGAGCATAGGATCTTTTTCATCGTAAAGAAAAACATGCAGCCTAGTGAAGAACACTCTCTAGAAGGTAGGCATATCATTATCTAAGTCTACCATAAAGAGAAGACTTCATGAGAGCAAATACAGAGAGTTCACCACAAGGTGCAAACCATTCAAAGCTTCAAGAATAGAAAGGCCAGATTAGAATTTGCCAAAAAATATCCTTAAAAGCCAGCCCAGTTCTGGAAAAAGCATTCTAAGGGCAGATGAAACTAAGATCAACCTGTACCAGAAAGAAAAAAGTATGGAGAAGGCTTGGAACGACTCATGGTACGAAGCATTCCACATCATCTGTAAAACACAATGGAGGCAGTGTGATGGCATGGGTATGCATGGCTTCCAATACATGGCACTGGATCACTAGTGTTTATTGATGATGTGACAGAAGACAAAAACAGCCAAATGAATTCTGGAGTGTATAGGGATATATTGTCTGCTCAGATTCAGCCAAATTCAACGCAGTTGATTAGACATTGCTTCACTTTACTGATGGACAATGATCCAAAACATATTGCAAAAGCAACCCAGGAGTTTTTTTAAGACAAAGTGGAACATTCTGCAATGGCCAAGTCAATCACCTGATCTCAACACGATCGAGCATGCATTTCACTTGCGGAAGACAAAACTAAAGGCATAAAGACCCACGAACAAACAACAAGCGAAGACAACTGCAGCAAAGGTCTGGAAAAGCATCATAAAGGAGAAAACCCAGTGTTTGGTGATGTCTACCCTGTTTTCCCCGAAAATAAGACCTAACCTGAAAATAAGTCCTAGTATGATTTTTCAGGACGCTCGTAATATAAGCCCTACCCCAAAAATAAGCCCCAGTTAAGTGAAATCCCAACCTCCACCATTGTGCAACATTGTGCAGCAGCCAGAAGATGATGACATAACTGTATTTGAATAAATGTAGATTGTTGTACATGAAAAAAATAAAACATCCCCTGAAAATAAGCCCTAATGCGTTTTTTGGAGCAAAAATTAATATAAAACCCTGTCTTATTTTCGGCAAAACACGTTATGTGTTCCAGACTTCAAGCAGTCATTACTTGCAAAGGATTCTCAACAAAGTATTAAAAATGAACATTTTATTTATGATTGTGTTAATTTGAGGCCCTGAAATAAAGGGAATGTGTATGAAAATGGTTGCAATTCCTAAACGTATGATACAATATTTTTGTTCAATCCCTTGAATTAAAGATGAAAGTCTGCACTTCAATTGCATCTTGGTTGTTTCATTTCAAATCCATTGCAGTGCCATACAAAGCCAGAATTATTAAATTGTGTCAATATCCTATTATTTCTGGACCTAACTGCATTCGTGATGTTGCCGATAAAGATAGTTGAAGAAGAGTTAAAAGACAGGTAAAATATAATTAATGAATTTTGTAATGGAAATAAAAAGGCAAGGATTAATAAGAAGAGATGGTATAAATTTCCAAAAGTAGAAGAATTCCTACTTCATAATTTAAGGCAGTAATATATAACCAATAAATTAAGATACGGTATATCACAGAAGTGAGTACACCCCCTCACATTTCATAAATATTTTAGTATATCTTTTCATGTGACAACACTGAAGAAATGACACTTGGCTACAATGTAAAGCAGTGAGTACACAGCTTGTATAACAGTGTAAATGTGCTGTCCCCTCAAAATAACGCAACACACAGCCATTAATGTCTAAACTGCTGGCAACAAAAGTGAGTACACCCCTAAATGACAATGTCCAAATTGGGCACAAAGTGTCAATATTTTGTGTGGCCACCATCATTTTCCAGCACTGCCCTAACCCTCTTGGGCATAGAGTTCACCAGAGCTTCACAGGTTGCCACTGGAGTCCTCTTCCACTCCTCCATGACGACATCACAGAGCTGGTGGATGTTAGAGACCTTGCGCACCTCCACCTTCCGTTTCAAGATGCCCCACAGATGCTCAATAGGGTTTAGGTCTGGAGACATGCTTGGCCAGTCCATCACCTTTACCCTCAGCTTCTTTAGCAAGGCAGTGGTCCTTTTGGAGGTGTGTTTGGGGTCGTTATCATGTTGCAATACTGCCCTCCGGCCCCGTCGGATCATGCTCTGCTTCAGTATGTCACAGTACATGTTGGCATTCATGGTTCCCTCAATGAACTATAGCTCCCCAGTGCTGGCAGCACTCATGCAGCCCCAGACCATGCCATGGTCACTCCCACCACCATGCTTGATTGTAGGCATGACACACTTGTCTTTGAACTCCTCACCTGGTTGCCGCCACATACGCTGGACACCATCTGAACCAAATAAGTTTATCTTGGTCTCACTGGACCACAGGACATGGTTCCAGAAATCCATGTCCTTAGTCTGCTTGTCTGCAGCAAACCGTATGCGGGCTTTCTTGTGCATCATCTTTAGAAGAGGCTTTCTTCTGGGACGACAGCCCTGGAGAGCAATTTGATGCAGTGTGCGGTGTATGGTCTGAGCACTGACAGGCTGACCCCCCACCCCTTCAACCTTTGCAGCAATGCTGGCAGCACTCATACGTCTATTTCCCAAAGCCAACCTCTGGATATGGAGCTGAGCACGAGCACTCAACTTCTTTTGTCGACCATGGCAAGGCCTGTTCCGAGTGGAACCTGTCCTGTTAAACCACTGTATGGTCTTGGCCACTGTGCTGCAGCTCAGGTTTCAGGGTTTTGGCAATCTTCTTATAGCTTAGGCCATCTTTATGTACAGCAACAATTCATTTTTTCAGATCCTCAGTTCATTCCCATGAGGTGCCATGTGGAACTTCCAGTGACCAGTCTGAGAGAGTGAGAGCGATAACACCTGCTCCCCCTTCACACCTGAGACTTGTGACACTCTCTCATGACACTATGGAGGGAAAATGGATACTTGGGCCCAATTTGGACATTGTCACTTAGGGGTGTCCTCACTTTTGTTGCCAGCGATTTAGACATTAATGGCTGTGTGTTGCATTATTTTGAGAGAACAGCACATTTACACTGTTATACAAGCTGTGTACTCACTGCTTTACATTGTAGCCAAGTGTCATTTCTTCAGTGTTGTCACATGAAAAGATATACTAAAGTATTTATGAAATGTGAGGGGGTGTACTCACTTCTGTGATATACTGTATATGTCTGATATCATATCTAAGTCCAATAAATTAATAAGGTTGAATATGGAATCATAAGAATTGCATTGGAACCCAGAGAATATTCTTTTTATACAAAATAGGAGCATTGTTAAAAATATTGAAAATCCCTTTTTTTAAAAACATGCTTTTAATTTGGAAGAAATATAGAAAAATATTTTAGCCCATCAATTTCTCCATTTCATCTGGTGGTAGAGTTGGAGAAATTCCCCCCAAAATTGAAATGAAATATGGAGAATCTATTAAGAAAGATAAAATATTGATTAGAAAAGGTGGATAATGAAGAGCACATTTATTTATTTATACCAGCCTATTAATGCACGCACTACTCTGGGTAGTTTAGAAGTTATAAAAATAAAATAAGCATTAGGAATGGAAATAATATATTGGTTTAATCTTTTCCAGTTGGAGCAGTGGACAAAAGATTGGGTAAAAAGGAATAGTAAATGCAGAGAACTCACAAAATTTGCAGAATTTTTTTTACAAAAGGAAAAAGCAGATGAAAATAAGGTAATGAAAGGAACAAGAAGTAAAGATTATAACATATTATTGCAAGCAGAGGATCAATAGGATTTGCTTAAAATGCTATGGGAATAAAATTTGGGGAAAGAATTAAGTAGTGGGGTTTGGGAAAATATATGGGATATAAGAATATTGAAATCGATGTCTTTAAGAATAAAGGAATATTTTTATAAATTAGTTTGGAGAGGGTATTTAACTCTGGTAAAATTCAATCGAACAGATGCTAATAATTCCAAGTTGTGTTGGAGAGGATGTCAGAAAATAAACACTTATTTTCATATGTGGTGGGAATGTGAGAATATATTTAAATTTTGGAAATTGATTTTCAAGGAAATAAGTGAAATAACTAATTTTAGAGAGATGTCCTAAAATAGCACCTTTTTCAATATCTGATAAGAAGCAATATAATTGGACAACTAAATAATTAATTTCAAATTTATTAACAGTGGCAAGATTAATGGTAGCTAGGAATTAGAGAACTAAGAATGCAAGGTATGGGGAGGCTGCTGAGGACCAGGCCAAGATGATGTCTCTGCCTGCTGTGATTGCTCTTGAGAAGACTATCCTCTATAAATCCCCTTTGGGCTGCAGGTGTGGCTTTGCTTACTAATCCCAACAAAAATAAAGGCATGTCACAGAAAAGGCTAGGCTAGAGACGTTTGTCCTATCTTCATGTTTTCCATGTGCAGAAGAAGCAATTCTATACAATGGAGAATCCAATTATGTATGTTCTCATCTGTAATCTGAAGTGGTTGAACAGTATGCCTCTCTGGCAACCTAGATCTACCAATAGGTGTGGCTAGTCAATTTCAGGGAGATAAATACAAATCAGGAACATAACCAGTACCCTAATACCGCAATATCTATTTGGTAGCTATGCAGAGATTTTGGGTTTATGTGCAAACATGAATTGTCCAGTCATTACTGGAATTATATTATATTATATTATATTACGTAGAAATGTAGCCTTATTACTGAAATTCTCATATATTATTTCTATCTATTGTTTGTGGGTCTTTCTACCCAACTGTCTCTCTTTAATTTATGAGAGGAAAAGGTACACAAATGCAAAACTGTACACTATCCAAGACAAAGCAAACAGGATGTGCCAGGGTAGACTGTGGAGGGGCAAAGAAAAATCCAAGTGATGTCTGCTGGTGCACCATTTATTTTCCTCTAAATATTGGAGTAGCAAAATGTAACACTGAAATACTTAATGCCAAAATATTATCAATTAGTTATGTTGGCATAAATGAAATGGTGTGAATTGCAGGGAAGAATGTCCACTGATTAATAAGCTGCTGCTTGTATCTCTCATCATACATCAACTTGAGGAAGTAGCACCTAATGAAGGATACAAGTGGCGATCTGTAAACTAGTGGCAATTCACTGCTGTGATTTATGCTACTTTACTGACACCAGTGTAACCAACTGATAGGATTCTGGCTATAGTTGCAGGAAGGGCAGCACATTTTTAAAATATTATTACTGTGTACGTAAAATATTCTAGGTATGAGACAAACTGCCTGTAAGTTTACAATTTAATAGATATAGAAGCAAAATGGGATGGGGTATGAACAGGAAAATAAGCAAATTCAGGCATTAATTTTTCACAGAACTACTGTATTTAACTGGCTTTCTACTTTAGATACTGTATGATATAACGCTGACAAGAATTCTACTGCTTATAATATTCTTTCTTTGTACAGAACACACTGGTACTCCAGAAAGTTACAAGCCACACCCACCACTTGTCAGCACTTTGCTAAGAAATGTAGAAGTAAATTCTGTTCTTTTAAGCTGACAGTCATGCAGGAAACAAGCTATTTTTAAAGCCTTATTTGGACCAAAGAATCAAAATGCACGTGCAGACAGGTTTTTAAGATAAGGAACTGAGATAACAAGCAAAGATACAAAGAAACAAGATACTAATCATTTATGGGATTTATCACTGGTCATCTGCCTTCTCCTAGCCATGAAACTGCAGTGATTTTTGGTTAGTTTGAAAGTCAGATAATTGGGGGTGGGAGGGGGCACACATAATCAGATATTATCATGTTTAAACCTCTCTCTCTTACACACACTTTTTGTCTTCTATTGATCTATGCATCTTTCAGAAATCTACAAGCTTCCATCTCTGCAAACAGATACTGATCACTTCCAGCAGACTCCTATGAAACTTTAAGCAAAGCAGTCAAGACCACCTCTTTTTCTGCTAGCGCTTTAAAAAATGCATACGCATCAGGTTTTTCTAGTTTTGGAAAGTCACAGCTGTTTCTCAATTTACAATTAATTATTACTATCTCAGGAAGTCTGAGAGAAAAAACAGTATTGTGTTTCAAGAAAGCCTTTAAAAAGGTTCACTGGTCATTATTGGAGTATAGACACTCCTGGGAACACATGGAAGTCTTTAATTCTCTCTCTCTAGACATGGGGGTGGGGAAAAATCTAGATTCTTCTCAATTATTAAAACAAATAGTAGAAACAATTGAAAACATCTCTGAGAAATTGGTATTTACTTTGCAAGCCCTGAAAAATATTGGTGCTCCTCCCAGGAAAGACTGGGTGACTTGTGAGAAAAGAATCAAACCCTTTTGATTCCAATATATTTAACATCACGTGCTCAGCATGGAGATGTGGCATCAACCTTTTGATGTCTAAAACAAGAAATGCGTATGCTTGTAAATTTTAGACAGAACACTATGAATTGAGGTATGCAACCTGGAGTTAAAGTCAGTTTTAATCCCAGCCAGGGATTTACATCAGTGTTAAATGGGTCTTTTCTAGATGGAATAAAATTGGATTTAGTCTCCTGTTCTCCACTTTATACAATTTAAGGAAGACACAAATTTCATGTAAGTCTTCAGGATTCCTCAAAGTATCACCTCAATGGGTTCTTCAATAGCTGAAGGGCTTGCTATAAATAGAGGCCATCACAACCATGAATTGACAATGGGCATCATCAAATACAAATACAGAGGATCAATACAGCCATAGAAAAATCCTAGGAGGGAAAAGCAGCAAAAGGGATACAGTGCCCAAGTGCTTCGAGGCTATCTCTTCAGTTGAACCGATCTGAATAGTTGTTCTAAGGAGTTTGTATCAAGAAGCACTGAACATTCTGTTAATGAAAAGTTTTCTCTTTTGGGAACCATATTTCTTGTTCTGTTGTCCACTTTTTCATGGGTGTTAACTATGTTCATGTATTGCAACAAGAACAAAAAGACTTGGGGTCCCTTGCAGCCTAACATATTTATTTGCCAAATAAAAACTGCACATCTTTAAGATATGTTTTAAAGATTTTTGTTGTTTTTATTCTCTCTCTCTCTCATTCCTTATCAGTCACATTCAAACAAATAGCCATAACATGCTTGCTGCTAAGATAGTGGTTTGAACTCCAGTTTGGGAAATTAACATGGAAGGGCTTGCTTCCATGAGGAGGAGGTTCTTGAAACTAGAAACAGATCTTGAGTCAGGGGCAGCTTAAGTTCTCCCCAGAACCCAAGGCAATCACTCAAAACACTGTGTGGCCACGGCCCTCTCACATATTGTGTGGCAACACTGGCTCCCCTCCTAATGGGAAGCAGTGCTCCCCACCAGATACCAGGAAATTATGTGTAGAGCTGTCCAGGCCACAAAAAGCAGCTGATGCAGAGTTAGCTATTTCTTTAATGTCTCATTCTGTAAGGTAAAGGTAAAGGTTCCCCTTGACATTTAGTCCAGTCGTGTAACGGCGTTCCGTGTCTAGTCGTGCTGGCCACGTGACCACGGAAACTGTCTTCGGACAAACGCTGGCTCTACGGCTTGGAAACGGGGATGAGCACCGCGCCCTAGAGTCTCATTCTGAGGGGCCCTCAGAACCATGCACTGTGAGGAGGGTAAGATGTCAAATAATCTGTATCATGGTACAGGCAATTTTCTAAGTCACTCTGTCTACAATGTTTTTCTTTGAGGTCCTTCTCGGACCCAGGTGTACAGAAACAACCAGCCCAGCAGAGCTGTGTGGAGCCAATAGCAACTCTTCAGAGCAGCAAGGGCCCTCCCAGGCTGAGGGAAGGTGTGACGGCTGCTTTTGGCACTCCATGATCAGATTATCCTTCCTAATGATAGGCTGGCCTTGTCTTGAATTTTAAAGATATCCATAAGCCACTCCTCCAAGTCCCCTAAATTTAGTCATATCAGGTTCCCCTCTACTCTTCTAAAAACAGTTCACAAAGGGCCCAGGCCCCTTTGCCTCCTTTTAATTTGTGTTTAATCGTGGCCCAAGGCTACGAGCTGTATCCTAACTACAGCAGGTGGCACTAGTTGGATGGTTACAACAAATTGCTCCATGGGCTTCTAGCAACCTGCAGGTTACAATTTGTTTACTTCAGTGTCCACACAACTTTTATTTAGCCATGATATTGTTATAAAATGCTAGCTCAGTCTGCAGAAGCTCAAGTGTAAAGAGTTTGCAAAAAAAAGCTGGGGCACAGTTCACACGAGAACTTCATTTCCATTTTTGAGATTTAGTTTGCTATACTATATCTGATAAGTTACTGTCTATCTCTAATAAATTCCATTGTCTTATTGTAATATCTGTTAAAATATGTTATAATATCAATATATTTATTTATTTAAAAGGAAAAAAGCAACAGTCAAAGAAAATACTAGATGTGATAGAAACTATGTAGCAAATCTTTTATCTATAAACAACTAAAATGAGCAGCTGAACATATGGTAAAGTGCTAAGACTGGGCACACTTCTGCACCTTTACTTCAAGGAGCCTTTCATCATGAAATAACTGACAACCAGCATTTATGGCTATGGCCATATATTTGCACATGGTCTATAGGAAACTCCTATGCATGAAACTTGAGATTTGTTAACAAGTGGCAATGATCATGACGAGATGCAAAGGAAGATACAATCTAGGACATCCTGATATTAGGTCCAGTTCTGGGACCAACTTATTTTGAAATAGGTTTCCTACTTAACTTACTTTTTCTGAAAAACAACAACAACAACACAAACACACAACATACCAGGACCAGGTGACTGACAGATGTCAACTGCAGTCCATCAACAAAAGCACTGCAGGCAGTATTCTAAACAACTCTCTAAATACAGTGACATAGTGCCCAGGGTCAGATGTCACAGATAAATATGAATCTCCCCACCTCCATTGCTCTTTGCAGGCAAACCTATGTATGGTTACTTTAAAGTAAGGTCCAGCATGCTCGATAAGGCTTCCACTCAAGAAAGTGTGCACAGGAATGGAGCCTCAGAATCGGATAAAGTTTTAGGAAACATTCTATGGCACCATGTTTTAACATCCAATAGTACACAACATACCTAGTGTGGTGTAGTGCATAGAGTGATGGACTAGGACCCAGAAAGTCTGGGTTCGAATCCCCGCACAACCATGGAAATTTACTGGGGGAATGAAACTGGTAAAACTCCTTAAATATCTCACTTAACTTGAAAGCACTTTTAAGGTTGCTATAAGTTAAATCCAAATGGACAGCATATAACAAAGTACAAAATAATACACTTCAAATAGTAGGAAAAATGCAATTAACGAACAAAATCTGCATTTCTATAAATTAATACCTACATCTAAATTAGACCCTGGCAATTTATTTTCCTTTCTACTGTAATTTGACAGAAGAATACAGGGAGAGAACAAATGGTGTTGCTTCTCCCAGGATAGGATTTTGATTAGTTAGTAGAAGTCATTCCCTGACAAATTTCCTACATATTTGCATGGAATTTATATATTGCAATTGTTCCCAAGGCTCTGTCCATTCCAATCAAGAGCACCTGGGGTTATCATGCTGAACTGTGTGAGCCTAGGGAATAAATCTGCAGGAAGCAACTGAGATACTCTGTATAACTGTCAAGCAAAGAGTTGCAAGGTGATGAAAGAAGAAGAAAAATTACACACACAACAATTGCTTCATTAGAGACAGATCTAGCATTAGAGAAATGGACTAATAAATTTGCTTCGATAACTCCTCCCAAATTGTAGTCACATTTTTTATAAATAAGAATGGCGTAATTGAATTGTATAATTTACAACATTTGTTCAAACATCTATTTACTGTAACTTATAATCATGTTTGATTAGTTCTTATACACAAAGGACTCTGAAGTCATGTTTAATTAGCTCATACAATCACAGGATTCTGAAGTTAAACATAGTGCTGCAGAAATTAGTGTGATGTCACGGATAATCCTCTTAGGTCATCAAACAGCTTAACAAATAATTCTGAAAATTATGGAAAAGAATCCACTTCTAGTTCACAATTTCTCATTATTTCTTCCAATGAATATTATATACTTTGCTGCTACTGCAACAATGGCATGGCTTTTGATAACTCTTCAGTGTTTAGAGAGCATGAATGTATAGCTAACAAATGATCAGTTAAAAAATACTTCTACAGTATGAGCATCTATCATTTGTGAGACATTTCCTGCATGAAACATACAGATGGATTTCCCAAACTAATTCTATGAATTAAATGCACACAGGAAAAGAGTGCATTTTAATGGGAGGTATTTAATTTTTGTACACGTTCTCTTGAATTTTGTAAGCCCTGAAAGATCAGTTAGAGAAGTAGAGAGTCACACTGCCTAGACCAAAAAGAAAAAAAAAGTGCCAATGCAACAAACTGAGATGATTTTCTGTTAGTTTTGTTGTAGGCAAATCAAGTGGAAAATGAGCAATTTTTAAATGGATCCCTCTAGGGCCAATGCCCAGAATCTTACGGAAATTAAAATTTGTAACTACAGTAAAAGACTTAAGTAGCAAGAAGCATTCAGTACCAACATGTCTCGTGATTCTTAGATTGAGTCTCAAATCACTGAACTCATTTCGGAATATTCCTTTATAACCTTTACATCAAAAGGGTATTAGATTACCTAATATTATTGAGGATTATAAACCTGGACCAAGAACATTATCAGACAGTATTTCATTAATATTTGTACCATTAATATTTCAAAAATATCTTGTTACCAACCAAAAAACATTGTTCAGTACTTTGCATAATATAAAACTCAATGCACCTTACTGCTTAGTTTAATTGACTGTGCTGGATAAAAGACTGTGTGACGTTTTATCTCTATTTCTCTCTTTCTTAAATAAAAGCCAAAGTCAAAACAGTGCTTATTATAACCACACCAATGAGATCTTTCATATTAAAGTAGTGGCCAACAAGCCTTCAAGCAAGATAATTACTGAACAATGATATTTTGGATTTTTAATTAAATTATTAAGAAAAAACCAGAATGATCAAAAGAGACCTACCGCTTTTCTCTTTTCTTTCTGTTTTTCTCTCTGTCTCAGTAAATGTAGGCTCATATAAACATGAAACCCTAATACCATCATGGAATTTGTTGTGAATGTTTAAAAAAATGTCAAATATAGAGTCAATAATACATTCAGTTCTGAGTCATAGGAAGCTCCAGACCTGTGAGGTGCAGTCATGACTTTGCAAAACAACCTCACTTTCCCAAAATTAATAAAAACCTGCAGTGATCCAAAATAGAAGCTATATCTCTTTTCTTCCTTCCCTCCAGCAGTTCTTACCTTTTTGTTGTTCTCTTTAATATCTTGAGGATTCAGGGACTTGTAGTCACTGAGGAGGAAAATGGAACAGTAGGTATGTAAAGTACTAGATAAAAACAGCAGTTTTTAAAACAAACCACTATCTAAAAAAAAATAATTCAACATAAAAACAGCATCATACAGTAACCAGCAATTTCAAAGCAATCCAATCAGCAAAACTAATAGTGTGGAAAATTAAAAGAATAAATACATAAATATAAATATAGAGATTGCATGTTTCATTGCCTGAAGCTTTCCATCTAAAACAGAAGTTAAGGCAGGGACTTGAGGCTAGCTTTGACAACCAAATCTGCCATGAGGTAATTTCTCCTTGTCAGTGTACAAAAGAGCTACAGGCTTATTTGTCTCATCTCATTTCAATACCCACACAATTTTCATAATCATCCTGAAGTCAGTTCTTCATATAAGATTAGAGAAAAAAATACATACACTAAAATAATGTGAAAAAATGGTTTTAGAAGAAGCAATAAGAAGACCATAAGATATGGGCATTTGACATTTCTGTCCTACTCTGTGGGAAGGCAAAATGCACCACAGCATTAAAAAAATTAATCAGAAATGAAACAGTAAGACACACAAAGAAATAAATGTTTTATTTATTTGTTGCCTTGTTTGATTACACAAGAGTAAGAAAGGACAATACACGCCTACTTACATTAGGTCAGGCCTAAAGTGGTGTAATATTGCACAAAAGGACAATCCATTTCTCCAGGATGTGGTGAAATTTGTGATTTTTACTCCCCTATAATTTTTTGTAACTTCTTTGCACCAAGCAAGCAGAGACTGACTAGCATTTGGCTTCTTCCCCAAAACAGGACTTGGTATTGGGCTTGGCTGAAAAAGACGAAAAAAGGGGTGGTATTAAAAAAAATAATGGCAGATGAAACTTAACATTAATTTACCTAACTAGGCAATCTGTATCCTTTGATGTAAATTTAGTTCCTTCAAAGCTGTCAGTTTACAACCATTATAACTTGGAAAGGACATAAACCTCAAGTTATAATCTATAATCTATAAACATTGCCTTTGGCACTTATCTCTGAAGGATGTACACAGGTTCCAACCCTATATAGGAGTGCAGGCAATTATATTACTGTAAATACAGTTATATAATTTTACAAAGGTTATCCAAAAATTCATACATGTAAAAAGCATCAATACACAGGCTTTCCATGCCTGATAAAAACATAATTCTGGCTATCCAACAGCAAAGCATACTACTGTCAAATCTGTCCAATGATTGCAATTTAGCACTCTGCCACAAAGAATTTACATTAGAATATAAGTTACCATGATATGAAAGTCAAATAATTATAAGAACAGAATCTGGACTGTTTATAAATATAGTTAATATAATACATCAGTATCTGTTATTTTCAAACTTTTCCAGAAATCACATAAAATATTTCTTGATCTTTTTTTAAGGTTAGAAATATTTCTAAAATATAAAACTCTCTCTAGAAGTCACATAAAATATTTCTTGATTTTTTTTAAAGGTTGGAAATATTTCTCACATGTTAAATGAGGAGAGACTTTTAGACTTACACAGTAAACTCTCAAACATTACTGTGGAAAAAGGAAAATATTCCATTCATGAACATGATGACTGGGGGGGGGGAAAATCTGCAAGTATACACCAAGAATATTACATGCACAGGGCCATCAAATGGAAGTTGTTGGTTTTTTTTTTTTTTTTTTTAAACACGATTCCTTGGTAGTTCTCAATAGCACCTCTTTACAAGAAAAAAAGTCCTGGTCACAATGCCTGTCTTTGGAAGACCAATGATGCCCCCACTTGACTGAAATATGCCAGTGCCAAGCTATTAGGACTGTCATCTTCATAAATATTCTGATTTATGCTTTTAGTTCTTGTGAGGCGGCATGCTTACAGTAACTGTAACAAGAACAGCTAAAGGTAATTTATCATATTTATTGACTGTTAGACTAATAAGCTGTGATTATACAAGCAAACCCACAGATAAGGGAGAATGATATTATCTAGTTTGTATACCCTTCAGCAGCACAGAGACACAGTGCCAAATAATCTGCAAAGTTTTATGGCATTGCTAGTTAATGTTCTAATGCTTGAAATTATAATTAAATTATATAGTAATGACAGACACAGACAAGAAGCAAGTTGACTGTGTGAGGAGTGAAAGAATTCTTGACTGACAGGTGCTTTGTAGACTAAAGATACTGTAGTTACAAATAGTCACAAGTAAGCAAAAACAATACAGACAGAAATACTCTATATCCACCATTTTTAATTCTGCCTGGCTTTCAAGGATATCAAGATGGTACACATGTTCCTATCCCTTCTTTATCTAGAAAAGATGTCTGTCCCCAAGAGACTCCTGAGTGTTAGGCAAGCCTGACTCTACCATTCGTTGGAGCCTGCCTGCTGCAGCAGGTGCTAGGAAAGCGGTGGCAAAGTGGTAAAGGCCAGATAACCTTCAACAACTGGTATCAACAACAGGGTACCATGTGCCCTGCTTTGTGCTTTCTAAGATAGACATTCTGTTCTCAGGTATAGTAGAGGATCCTCTCTTGTATCCTATACTGAAATGACATCCAACTGCCAGCCTGATTGGTTTCTAGATAAAGAATGATGGCTGGGTAGCAATAGTACTATATTAGGTTTATTGTCAAGCTGTAAAATATCTTGGGTAGACCATCCAACACTTGTACTGAAATAGTGCTTTCATCACATCCCAATAGCAATCCAAACAAAAATACTTTGTCGCAAACTGACCAGTTAATGAGGACAATAGATGTTGGAGATATTAGATTTCATTTCTCTTGAAAAAGAAATATATGAATTTTCCCCTTCCCCAATTTTGTTCTATGCCACTATTTCCTTCAACTGCTTTTCCACTGCTGTTCCTGCCTTCCTGTTGCCTTTTTACTTCTGAATGACTCAGATGGGTGGTCCCACACAATTACATTACATTACATTACAACTGCAGATGACACCGCAATATATGGATGCATTAAAAACAACTGTAAAGATTTACCCTATGTAATTTGCCTCGTAGGGACAAGCAAGTGTTGCTTAAATGAAAATTTGAGGTTTTATACAGTTCAAAACCTATTTATTTATTTATTTTCATTTTTATATCACCCATCTGGCCGAGGGCCACTCTCGGCGGTTTACAACAAAACACACACTGGGTGGTTTACACCAAAATATTACCAAAGTACAAAGTTGTTCCAGCTCTTTTCCTGTTAAAGCTTATCACATTCATAGCTGTGTTTTAAATCCTCCATCAAAGGTTTAAAAGTTACTGAAAATGTATAAATATAAAATAAATGAAAATTGTTTTTAAGATATTAACAGATAATGTTTCTGCACCACGAAACAGGCTAAATTTATTTATCAACTGGGGATGAATGTCTGGGAAAACTGAGAGTTACACATGAGCCAGGATTCAAAGAAAAGTCTTTAATGTAATGGCTCACTCCAGTCCAGTGAAATAACGTGAAAGCCCACAATTTTATTTGAACAGCAAATCTTCATGCCATTTTACAAACTGTTTTGAAAGTACCAACCTAGCAGTTCGAAAGCATGTAAAAATGCGAGTAGATAAATAGGTACCACCATGGTGGGAAGGTAACGGCATTCCGTGTCTAGTCGCGCTGGCCACGTGACCACGGAAACTGTCTACAGACAAACGCTGGCTCTACGGCTTGGAAATGGGGATGAGCACCGCCCCCTAGAGTCGGACACAACTGGACTAAATGTCAAGGGGAACTTTTACCTTTACCTTTTGAAAGTGCCCTCAGCTTTAAAAAATGACTTGCCAGGAAGTTGCATTCCATTTGAAAAATCAGAAACATTCAGAGACAGTTCTCAACCAGAGTAGTTAATAACACTTTCATCATGCATTCATACACATCCCTTAGTGTACAAAACAGAAACTGCTTTCTTTATATATCAAACAGCCATCTATTAATATCACGGTTGTTTTCTGGAGTTTCTACCTTGAATACAATAAGAACAAAAGACAGAACGTTTGCTGTACATATCATATCTCTAGTAAATGTCTTGTTTATTTGTGGTACTGGCAGCTAAAATCAATACCTGCATATTAATTAAAATACTAATGGCAACAGCAGAGTTAGAAAATGCTCGAATATCAGTTTGAGATAGAGAAAATGAAAATCTTGTTGTATCTAACTTAAACTATAAGGAACAAGTAAAATATTATTTGTTGATAAATATGCCATATCTTCAGTTGCAATAGAGGAACAAAAGCAGCATACTTTCTGGCATGCACCTTGTGCTAAATTAACAGAAGCACAGCATAGCATTCTGAGCAAAGCAGCCCTTACATGTTGCCTGAAATTTTCTCTAATATATTTGCATATGTGGGATTCAACTCCAGCAAGATACAAAAAACATCTTGGCAGTACCTTGTTGAAAACATTTCTGTTCAGAAAGGGCCACAGAGCAATCTGGGACAGGAAATGCAATGAACTTTACAACACTAATAGAAGGACAGAAAGATTTGTATAGATACTCAAAGAAGGATAGATATGGGCAGTTCTGACATGCAACCAGATCTTTCATTCCATGAGTGAGACAGCATAGCTCCCGTGTGACATTCCAGACTTTTAGCATTCACAGTGTGTTCTAGTTGCCCTCAATGCTACCTTTTTAAGCAAAGTGTTCAAAGAGAAATGTGAAAATGAAATGGTAAAACAGACGATACCGTGTTTCCCCGAAAATAAGACAGGGTCTTATATTAATTCTTGCTCCAAAAAATGCAGTAGGGCTTATTTTCAGGGGATGTTTTATTTTTTTCATGTACAACAATCTACATTTATTCAAATACAGTGGTGCCTCGCAAGACGAATGCCTCGTGGGACAAAAAACTCGCAAGACGAACGGGTCTTGCGATATTTTTTGTCTTGCGAGGTGGGTTTCCCATAGGAATGCATTTAAATTTAATTAATGCGTTCCTATGGGGAAAAAAGTCAGAAACCAAAAAAAAGTCAGAAAAAAGTCACTTACCAGGTACAGTAGACCCAGCCCCGCTCCTCACAGTGCCTTGGTAGCCCCGGAACAGCCGGACTCTGTGTGAGCAGAGCACCGAACAGCTGAGATTCGGCAACCAGCAGAGAGGCGGCAGCCATTTTGGAGAGGTGACCCTGCTGCCTCTTAAAATGGCTGCCGCCTCTCCAAAATGGCTGCTGCCTCTCAGCTGTTCGGTGCTCTGCTCACACAGAGTCCGGCTGTTCCGGGGCTACCAAGGGACTGTGAGGAGCGGGGCTGGGTCTACTGTACCTGGTAAGTGACTTTTTTCTGACTTTTTTTTGGTTTCTGACTTTTTTTCCCCATAGGAATGCATTAATTAAATTTCAATGCATTCCTATGGGAAACCGCTTTTCGCAAGACGAAAATTTCGCAAGACGGCGCTACTCGCAGAACGAATTACTTTCGTCTTGCGAGGCACCACTGTATAGTCATGTCATCTTCTGGTTGCTGCACAATGGTGGAGGGCGGGGTTTCACTTAACTAGGGCTTATTTTAGGGGTAGGGCTTATATTACGAGCATCCTGAAAAATCATACTAGGTCTTATTTTCAGGTTAGGTCTTATTTTTGGGGAAACAGGGTAATTAACACAACATACCAAAATCTGGAAGCAGCCAGTCACCTTTTCAGCACATGCATTTGAGCCACACTTTCTAAAGAGAACATCAGAGAACCTAAGCAACATTAGAAATTCTGCATCTGATTTTTAGCATGAAAGATAGCACCTGAAGGGTTTTATCTGAAACAATAATCAAAACACACTCTCTTTTTTTGTTTAAATACACCTACATAACATATGGTAGTACAGCTAATGTTCCAACTACTGGCAAACTTAGCTTATTCAATCAGGTTCTGGAGGCCACCAATTTCAGACATCTGAACCACATGATTTGCTCTCCATGAGAAAGAAAACAAAGTAGTAATAGAGTTAGAGGGCACAATAGTGGCCTTGCCCCCCCCCCCCCCCAATAGATCTTACATCTTGTTTTGGGCTGTGGCACTTAGTAAATCCTGCAGCAGAAGTATATTTCTGCCCAGTTATTCCTTTAGCAATTGTTTTTATTATCTTTTTTAAAAATTTCAATAGGTGAACTAGGATATTATATTAGTGGAAATTCATTCTATGAATTACTTATTGTACATGCCAAATTTCATCTTCCCAGTTTCCTCTCTTTTAAGATTTATTATTTCACATTTTACTTATACATTTAGAAAAAAAATTTAATCTTTTCCAAAGCTAATAATTGTTAATTTTTTTCCTTTATTGTGGTTTGATAGTTTGTTTCTTTTACAGTTTACATTTCAGTTGTAGATTACTCTTCTAAAGGAGCCAATTAAAATGCAGTATTGTATCAGATTTGACTTTTCTTCTGTTTTTTTGTGTTGTTCGAACGCAAACCAAAGAAATGAACATGTGAGTACCAAAATATTTGCAACTGCAACAATTTTCTGAAAGAAGGGTTGCATTTTCTGACAGAATTGCAAGGGTGCCAATATTTTTGGCCATGACCGTATGACCACTGATAGGCTGCAGTGTTAATCTTTTGGTGTGCCTGTGGAAAGCAATCAGAAAAAAAGAGGACCTATCACCATAATCACATTCTCTTTTTGCACATACCTACAGAAGAATATTGAGTATCTGCATAGACCTACAGTATATAAAAACTGCTGGTCCATATTGAGACTAAACTCAAAAACTTGGCCAGCTTTAATCTTTTCAAATCTAAATTATTTTCATAAAAATTAAGAAGCTGGTTAGGCTGGGAAAACTGACTCTTGCAAGTATATAAGTGATATTATCTAACCAAGAAAGATGGAAATCAGATAGTGCCGCATGCAAAGCTGGTATTATTGACAGTAGACTGCAAAGATGTCTGCAATCAACACACACCCTGGAAAACAACAGCTTTTTTTTGGCAGAAACGTAGGGCCTAAATGAATAAATGGTACATAAACTGTACTCTATAAATAATTTGAAAAGCACACAAATAATGAGTGTGGGGGGGAACATGGAGTAGAAGGTATCGTCAAACTGAAGTGATTACCATGCTATCTCAGCAGAAGGCCACAGTAGTTAAACATATAGAAGATTCGCAATTTGCTGGCAACATACTGAAAAGCACATCCTACCAGATAATATAGGATACATCGTTCTATCTTTACAGAAGTATCACACAGGTGGCAAGGTATGCAACAAGGAAGATTATGCAAAGTAGGGAGCTTACCACAAAATTGTGAGACTAACTGCACATTTGATCTTGCATGCTGGCTTAAGGCCAATGCAGATCTGTTGAGAATGAGGCTGGTAACATTGCCTGTCAATGCATAACCTTAGTTCTTCATATATCACAATATGGAAAGCATCCAATTCTATGGACATCTAGATTTCTTCCTTCCTCTAATATCTCTTTGTGATAACTGCATGCATATATAGTTGCTGCTATGATCTACAGACAGACAGACAGACAGACAGATAGATAGATAAGTAAGGAGAGAGAGAAGAGAGAGAGTGATAGATAACTGGGCCGTGTGGGTTATTTCAGACATAATAGCAAATTATATTTTGGTGCTACATGAATGAGCCTCAGCAAGCCTTAGGCTCACATTCTTTATCCTTCCATTTTGTTCTCTGATGCTGGCTTGAGGAGTGTAGAAGCACTTCATTTGTAAATGACATTACATCCAAACTCTATAAACTCTAGTAAGCAAAGTGCAGCCTTCCAAAATTGTTGTTGGACTGCATCAGTTCTACCCATCAGCTCTATCCAGCATAGCTATAATAATAAGTTTATTACGGTCACATAACCTATTAAAATACACATCAATTGACTTACACACAATACAAAGAACACATAAAGTTTTTGAAAAGTAATAACAGGTTATCAAGCACCTTCCAATAAGCACCTTCTTCATATCAAGCACCTTCTTCATATAACAGCAAGGAAAAAATTTGCAACGTAAGGACAGTAACGTAAGAATTCTGGTCTGACAAACGATACATAACCAACTACTTACCAGGATAGCCTTGGAATTTTTGCAAGAGGGGACAAATTAAACCATACCTTATTTGTACATAGAACTTACAGTATAGAAGGTCACGTGACAAAAATTCAGGAGCTCCAGCCATGCATGGCCAATATGTGCCGTCAACCCAGCACAATTAGCAGTGAAGAGTACTTAGTCCAGTAATATATGGAGAGCCATACTTTGCCCATCCCAGGTTTCAATTGCACCTTATGATCATAGTTTCTTGTCAAACTACACTGTAAATTAACCTGGGTTCCCCAAATTAGTATGTATTAGAGGATTCTTAGTTTATTTCAACTAGTTACATGAGTGCATCTGATCTCTTTATTGACTTAGAATCTTAGAACTGCAGAGCTGCAATGGGCCCTATGGATTATCGAACCAGTGTTTGTCAAGGAGTCTGAGTGGAGAATTGAACTCCCAACCTCTGGCTCTGTAGCCAGATACTGAAACCACTGAGCTATCCAGCAGCTGTGCCAGAGTACCAGACGGGAAACAGAAAAGAGTGCATAGCCCAAGGCTTGCTAAGACTCATCCATGGAGCATCAAACTAAGGCTGAGCATTAAATCTCAAGAAAGTTAATTATACACATATTTGTACATACACAGAATCTGTTCATGAGTTGAGGGAGCAGACAGCATGATTCTGACTCTAACCTTCATATGTTCAGGCTACCTGTATACAATCTATATATCATAGGTTCCCAAACTTTTTTGCCCCGTAGACCACTTGCCGACTTATTTGTTTTCCGTAGACCCCCTGCCTACCTAATATCGCATTTTCCTAAAGCTATTAACTTCAAACGTATTTTAAGGGTTTTTTTGAAAGAGTGCACAAGTGTAGAAAAAAATGTACAATTTTTATTCATACCTTTATTGAAAAAACACAAAATGCAACTAAATATTTGTATTTGGAACGAAAAAAATCAGAACTTAGTAAAATTAATAAATTAATACACAGCTAATGATGTTAATGAGAGGGATGAACCTGATGTTCTGATAACAGTTTTTCAATATTTGGTTTGAAATTAGTTAGGTATAATCTTAAATCTCCACGTTCAGTGATTTGCAATCGACTTCTTTTTTTTGCAAGAAGATTGGAAACCGCGCTAAAACCCCTTTCCACGAGGTATGAAGATGGAAAAGCTATCAAAAACTTTCTTGCGATAGTCCATAATGCAGGATAAACAACAGGTATATCTTTCTGAAGCCAGAATTGCTGATACCCCTTGTTGAACTCTACCTTTAGTTCTTTGTTAGTGCTTATTCCGGCCAGTTCTTCTTGCAATATGACATCCGACTCTTCAATCTCACCGTATGGATTGATAATCCACTGTGGTATTTCCATAGTCAACACATCATCAAATCTGGTTTTAAAGTCCGTGTGAAGGACCTGTAAATGTTGAACATAGACCAAAACGTCATCATCGTGGACGTTTGTCAACGACAATATTTTGCTTCATCAGATTCATTCTGGCAAGAAAATATGCAATGATAGACTTTGTTTTTATTAAATTTAGATTGTCACCTTGCAACTGCAAGTTAATCTCATCAAATTTACTAAACAAATCTGTTAAGTAAGCAATGTCTGGTTTCCATTTGATTAAATTTTCTTTCAAAATAGGATCTTTAGCATCCAAAAACTCTAAAATAGTCTCAAAAAGTGAAAAAAAATCTTGTCAAACATAAGCCTTTTGACAGCCAGTGTACTTCAGTGTGAAGGAGTAATCGATGAAAGTCCTTGTCTTTTTCATCACACAATTGCGCAAATAACCTAGAATTCAATGCGTTGCCGCGAATCTTGTTTACTGCGTTTATGACGAATTGAAGAGACTGATGCAATCTAGCACTCAGATTTTTAGCTACTAAATGTTGTCGGTGAATAACGCAGTGAATTTTAAACAACCCTGGTACATTTTGTTTTAAATGGCTCATAAAACCTCGATAGCGCCCAAACATAGCTGGTGCTCCATCTGCTGCCGCCGGAATTATATTTGATAAAGGGATCGCTTTTTCCATGAAATAATCTTTCAAAACTTTGAATATTGATTTGCCTTTAGTATCGGTTGTCAAAGTTCTCGCGAATAGCAGATCTTCGTGGATTTCTTGACCCATAACAAAATGAACATATGCCAATAATAGTGCTTCATTCCCAGGTAACGTCGACTCATCCAGTTGAATAGAAAAATGGTTTGTTTGCAGATAATTACTCAAGAAGCTTTCAACATCATGGCTCATTTCATCAATACGTCTTTGAACTGTATTGTTGCTCAAAGGAATTATTTTGAGTATATCATATGCAGGCTTGTGTAGAACAGTTTTTAAAACCTCTTCAACGGCTGGTAGAATCAGCTGTTCCCTGATAGTATGAGACTTTCCAGATTTTGCTATGAGTAGTGAGATATTGTAAGAAGCTCGCAATCCATTGTCGTCTCTTTTTGACATTGAAGTGAACATACTGTTCACCCTGGTTGTCTTCTGAAGTTTTTCTTTCAGTGTTTTAAAGTATGTCAAATCTTTCATTCTCTCATCAGGGTGACACCTTCTCAAATGATCCTCTAGCTTGGATGGCTTCATAGCATCATTACTTAAAACTCTGTTGCACAAAAGGCATATGGGCAGATGTTTGTCCGACAGCGATGCAATGAAGCTGAACTTCAAATAATCAACGCCATACTGCCTACATTTCTTTTTAGCTTCAGCCATGTTGGGTAGAAGTTAACTGTGAACAAAATTGAAGTTATTTAAATATGCTAAGACAGAGCAATTCAAACTTGATTCGTGTCCAGACAGCACGCAAATATTTTTAAAACAGTTTTTGGTAATACTGCAAATATTTTTTTACAACACCATAATGGAAAACTTCACGCACATTCGATAGAGTTTGGTAAATTGACTTTTCCAGTATCCATACTGTAATATACTAGTAAAACATTTCTAAATATTTTAAGGGGTGGTCAAAATTGAAAAATTACCAATTTTTAGTTTTTTATCTTAAAAATTTGCACTTTCTGGCAAACTTTGTTTCATCGTTCTATCTGCCCTAGAAATGGAATTATTACAGTTTTTATAGTTGCCTGCAGCATGCATTTTTATACAAGGCATGGCTGGGGCGAAAGTGGGCGTTGCCGGTGAGTGCTTTTGACATCATCTCGTGAGTACATTGGATTTTCTCTTTCTGGACTAGATTATATCCTATTCTTAGACACGTTTTCTGTGTTAAGGTTGCTTATTCTGTTTTTCTTTGTGACAAATGAAGTGTTGAGAACAAAAAAAAAGTCTTGTGTTTGTATGGTTTCGTTTTACCGAATAGGTGTATTGTTGCCGACAGTTATACTTCGAGTGTGAAGACTGCTTGTAGTGATGATGCTATGATTTAATTGTCGTGTTCTCAAGAAGAGAAAGAATGTAGGAAAACGAAAATATTTGGTACAAAAGATGAAATTCTAAAAAAAACATCCTATTTTTAAGTTAAAAATGGCTTTTAATAAAAAAATCGTACCAAACAAACTAAGTCAGAAATATTAATATTGCCACATTAAAATCTTATAAACTAATCAATAAACATGTTGTAAAAGTTTCAGGTGTTTATCACTAACAGTCTCTGAATAAATGTACCTTAAAGTTTCTTATTTTAACATGGTGAGCATAGGCACCTCTGGCTCCCCTTAAAAATACTTTTAAAAATGTTGAAATGTCCACGAAAATACGTATATGGCTCTATGCAATCGTAACGACTACAAAATATGTATAAAATTTTGTACTTACTTTTCTTAGGCACTCCTAAATAAGATGATTTTGATTCACTTGACTTTTACCTGTTTTCTATCTATATTTTTGAACGTATTTTTAAGCCACTTTTCTTCTCAAAACTCAGAAAGCAACCGAACATCTCTAACACTCCTATTTATCAAGTATGAATCAAACAAGTCTGTGCAAAGCTTTGATACAAGTCTAAACAAGTGCGTACGCGCGTGATGTGCGTGCCCGTATAGCTCAGTAATGAGAAATGACAAAATGTCGTCGATCCCATTTACAACACAGCGACATTTACCATAAAATTTTACCAATAATTTTACGAACTTACACATGAATGTAGCACACCACAATACAGATAGTACATAGTACCTAATTAAATAATATTATGAAATATTATGTACACAGAATCTGTGTTTGGTGTAATTACGGATCACCTAAATATTTATTATGATCTTCCTAATGGGATCTGCTCACGTAGACCCCCATTTACATCTCGTGCACCCCCAATTTTTTCTCTCTCTGACGTGGACCCCCTGCAAGTCAAAATCGACCCCTGGGGGTCCATATAGACCACTTTGGGAACCTATGCTATATATGCATGCACATATACGTACAGTCATGTGAAAAAGAAAGTATACCCTCTTTGAATTATGTGGTTTTACATATCAGGACATAATAAAAATCATCTGATCCTTAGCAGGTCTGAAAATTAGGTAAATACCACCTCAGATGAACAACATCACATGACATATTACACCAAGTCATAATTTATTTTACAAAAATAAAGCCAAAAAGGAGAAGCCATGTGTGAAAAACTAAGTACACCTTATGATTCAATAGCTTGTAGAACCACCTTTAACAGCAATAACTTGAAGTAATTGTTTTCTATGTAACTTTATGAGTCTCTCACACTGTTGTGGAGGAATTCTGGCCCACTCTTCTTTACAATGTTGCTTCAGTTCATTGAGGTTTGCGGGCATTTGTTTATGTACAGCTCTCTAAACTGAACTCGTGTCTGGACCTGATAATGGACTGGATGAGGGTTAATAAATTGAAGCTTAATCCAGACAAGACAGAAGTGCTGTTAGTGGGTGGTTCGTCGGACAGATTAAAGGGCCATTTCCCTGCCCTGAATGGGATTGCACTCCCCCTGAGGGACAGGGTCCGCAGTCTGGGGGTGCTCCTGGACCCCCGTCTGGCCCTGGAGGCCCAGGTGGCCTCGGTGGCCAGGGGTGCCTTCCTGCAACTGCGGAAACTGTTCCAGCTGCAGCCCTACCTGGACTAACGGAGCCTCATGACAGTCACACATGCACTGTCATGTGTGACAGTGTAAGAACCCGTTTAGACTACTGCAATGCACTTTACGTGGGGCTGCCTTTGAAGACGATCCGGCGACTACAACTGGTTCAGAATTGAGCTGCACGACTGGTGAGTGGAGGAGCCGTGAGAGAACATATTCAGCTGATTCTGGCCAGGTTACACTGGCTACCAGTTGTTGCCCGGGCCCAATTCAAAGTGCTTGTTTTGACATATAAAGCCCTAAACGGCTTGGGCCCTGGACATCTGAAGGACCGCCTCCTTCCATACGAACCTACCCAGCAACTGAGATCTAGCCAGAAGGCCCTCCTGAAAGAGCCGTCCCTCAGTGAGGTGAGAGGGGTGGCCTGTAGGCGGAGGGCCTTTTTGGCAGCTGCCCCCGGTCTTTGGAATGCCCTCCCAAATGACATCTGACTGGTGCCAACGTTACTGACATATCAGCGCCAGGTTAAAAACTTCCTGTTCCGGAAGTTTTTTAATTGAAGTTTTTAACTGAAGGTTTTAATTTTAATCAATAAGTCATGGATCTATATTGTTTTTGTAGATTGTTTTTGTTTTTGCTTTTGTAGAATGGATGTAGCCATATTGGTTTTTAGTGTCTGTTTTTAACTGAACTGTTTTAATTGATGTTGGAAGCCGCCCGGAGACTCTTGCAGAGTGCGGGCGGCATACAAGTCGAATAAAAAAAGAAAATAATAATAATAACAATTAAATATCTACCAATATTAAAACCACTATCAAACACATTTTTATAAACATTAAAAACTAAACTAAACTAAACTGGACAGACCTAAACTATTGAAGGATAAGAGTAATGAAGAACAATGTAATAACAACATCCAGCAACAAACAGCAAAATATTGTGTACTACACTCCAGTTTTTAGACTCTATGGAACTACCCAGTCCCTGCTACCCAGACATGGAAATGTGTGAACCCTCTTTCCCATCAGGTACCTCAAGATGGACTGGCCAGGGACATGAATTAAGATGTGTGTTTGAATTTCTCCCATCCTTTACAGCTAGAGACAAAATCAAACTGGAAGAGTGCCTACTCCAGAGGTTTAATAACACACTCCTGCTTTGTCAGAAAAGAGCTGGGGAATTTCTAACTTGAGGCATCAGGATACTTGCACAGATAAAATGGCCTGATGCCAGTGTTAAAAGATTTAGGGATGCTGGCATGTCAGAATCAGAAGCAAGTCAGAGCAAAAGGGGATTTTGCTTTATTTCATTGACTATGAAGCAACTGTGAACTGCAAAGGAGTGAGAGATAATCTATAAGAATATAAAAGGCTTTTTAAAATGTAATTTATTTTGAAGGCATCCTAACAATTAGTGACTCTTACCTGATCTAATAAACTTGCATAGGTGATTTTAAAACTAAAACTATTACTCAACAAGATAAACATGACTTTAAATCAGTAATAGTGCTTTTGAAAAAGATGTATCTGTATATTTTATTTGACAATCTTTCCCTAATGCTAACTCACTTCCTCAGGCATCAGAATCCAAAATGAATTAATAAACTTTTATATATGCTTTATGTCTTCAGTGGTGCTCATTATTAAATGTTATATGCAAGCAGGAACAATAAACTAGACCAATAAACCATAATTTTGAGATGCCAGCACTATAGATCACATTTATGTACTAAATTACATTTTATGCACAGCTCAGGATAAGGTTACCCCAGTTAGGATGACTCATGTATCATAGTTAATATTTCCACCTCATGCCACAATAAGCCCAGAATTTGCAGATGCCTGTCATGTGACGCTGTTTTGATGATCTTGGCTTCAATGCCAGCCGGCCATCAAGGGGGACTGTGCCATAACCTAAAACATACTGGTGGCTAAGTGGAGCCAATGCACTCTATTCATAGCAGAAAGAACATAATAAAGTCTGTAGGTAAGGAAATTTGTACTTTGCAAGTAGTTGGGGAAGCAAAAGGAAAGCTGAAACCAAATGTCTGCACTAACCACTCACCTTGCTAATATAATGACCAATACCCATGTTACTAGTTAAACATTCCTTTTCCAGTGGCATTAAGGGATTTGAGGGCACAACATTATCTTATAAACAAACAAACCTCACAATGGCAGCTAATGTCATTACATTTTTTAAAGCATGATCAATATTGTTCTTTTCTTAGGCTGAATATGTTGATTTTGAAGGATTTTGGCAATTTATACACTTTTTAAAGTGCATAAAATTAAAAAAAGTAATGCATTAATAAACAGAGAACAATGTTAATAAGTTACTTTACAAAAACAAGAAACAAGTGACATATAACATAATAATTACAACAATGCTTCAAGTTCTGATTATGAGCGGTTAAGAAGTTTCCCCTTAGAATTTTGATATGCTGGGGTATTCACCAGAGCACCCTATTTCTCTCCTCCCTTCTCCATCTCTCTAATTATGTCGAGTGTGGCCAAATTATGCAAACAGAAGATTATCAGCTAATATTCTCAGCTACCCTCATAGCGGAGAATTGGTGAAAAGACTCCTATTGCTTACTTCAGTGTAGAAACAAAAAATAAAAAGGTGACCAATTAATTCTGTATTCTGAAAAAGCTAGGGGAACTGCTGCTGGAGTGTGCTTGGGAATGAAGAATGCAACCCTAAATGGATTTTCATATGTTAGCCATACATTGACTCCACTGTAGAAGATCATACAGTTTGCCCAAACCCTCTGCTCTGTTACCTCAGGTGAGAAGCAAAGCATGGAGGAGGACAGGCAGTTGTTCCTGTTTAATTTCAATTATGAAGGATGATTAAACTGTTAGGCTCTGTCGAGCAAACAGTTAACATCTCCACTGCAAACACATATGAGTGTTCTTCCATCCCAACTGGCTATGTGCCCAGGTCAAAAGGCTTGCCACATTTTGTCCAAGAACAGCAACATTTCCTGCACATGTTCTTGATTTAGATTGTTGCCTGGACTTGTAAAGTCCAGTGAACAGTGCAACTGCAGCTGATAAATGCAAAGACCTTGTAAGATATCAAGGATCTACTGTAATCTGCATACTGTTGAATCTGTAATCTAAGAAAGTACACACAATGAATGAGATTTTGAACATGGCACATCGAAAACAGAGAACTACCTCCTGTGCAAGAGCTCAGGGGCAGGATACCTGACTTAATGACAAAAACTCAGTGAGTATATTTTAGTGCTGATCAAGAAAAACCATGTACACCAAAAACATAAACAGAACACTGAGATCATTATTGCTGCAGAAATCAATCTTTATACGAGACTCTGTTTAGAATTAAAGGAAAAAAAAATGGTGCATGTGTTAGGTAGCTACCACCTACATAGTAGTATAGTAATAGTAGTATAGTATACCACCTAATATAGTAGTATTCTAACCACCTGAAATTTATTTTATAAAAAATTAACAGTCATATCTAACAAATTAACAAATCACACTGCTGTTCCTTAATGCCATGCAAGTGCCTGCTAGCTACCACAAAAAACTGTCAAAATATTTTACAGCTCAATTATAATTACCCTCCAAGTCTAAGCATGTAGTGTGTGGGTGTTAGCCACATCATAGGTCTTATAACGCCAATATTTAGAAGTAACTCTTTCCTGCACTGCTTCCATTCATGTGTGTAAAATTACTAAGTAAACACTGAGGCTCTTGAATGCAGATGCATTCTAGAATATACATCACAGACATAAATTTTATATATTTCCTCTTAGTGCATTTCTTAATCTCCACTTGAAAGATTTTGTGCAATACCATGTTTCCCCGAAAATAAGACAGGGTCTTATATTAATTTTTGCTCCCAAAAAAAGCATTAGGGCTTCTTTTTTTTTTTTTTTCCATGTACAACAATCTACATTTATTCAAATACAGTCATGTCATCTTCTGGTTGCTGCACAATGGTGGAGGGTGGGGTTTCACTTAACTAGGGCTTATTTTTGGGGCAGGGCTTATATTATGAGCAACCTGAAAAATCATACTAGGTCTTATTTTCAGGTTACGTCTTATTTTCAGGGAAACAGGCTATATGTAATTAAAAAAACAACAACAACCTGACAGGTATGGAACCTAACCGTAAGCATTTTAATCAGAAGTAGCAGTGCAGACCTAACTCAAAGATGTGCCATCTGTCTAGAGTATGGAACAAGAGTAGACTCTTCTGCAAGCAGAAATTCCTTTAAGAAATGTCCTTGTGCTGGTAGAATCCACTTCTGTTGGCTGAGCTCTGATACCTGCCAACAGAGGGATCTGCCACCAGAATTGCTGTGCTAAGATTTATTAGCAGGAGATCCAAAAATGGGACAGAGAAAGGTGTTGCATTATTTCATATCCAAACCTCCTCCAGCCCAAGGTGACAGCCATTGTGCTAGTACAAAGGAAGGCCATGGCAACTGCAGTAATAGAAGTGCAACAATTGTAAATAATTCACAGCATCCCTAGGCTGGGCATGGTTTGGATTCAGCATAGCTTTAGGTGACCTCGATTAGTTTGGATTGTGCTCTGAGATCTACCTTGTTTAATTGGGGGTTACTCCTGAGTCACGTGCACAGGTCTGTAGTCTTAGATACCTTATTTGATAAAACCTGACTGTTGAACTTACATTTATATAAACCCCAATGGTGCCATGCTGTATAATTCTGCAAAAGCCTAACCCTGTTAAACATTTTATTGCTTTTGCATATCCACAACAGACATATGATTTCATCAGAAAAACTACTGAAAAGGACAGTATGCTACTCAGATTACAGCCTATGCAGTTTACTAGAAATAATCAAGACTGCCTATTCCTAATCTAAAAATAAACTCATACTCAATAAACTGTTCAGGGTGTTTGTTAGTTTTTCCAGAAGAAACAATTGGGGGGGGGGGGTGTTTTTGGCATTTTGAAATACATAGTGATTTCTCATTCTTTAGCATAGAAAGGATAGACATGGGTTGGAGTATGTTGGCCAAATGTGGAAGAGGAAAACAGAAAATTCCAGTTTCATTATCAGTGGTGTTATCTAGCCCAGTGGTTCTCAAACTGGGGTCCCCAGATGTACTTGGACCACAATTCCCAGAAGCCTTCACCACTAGCTGTGCTGGCCAGGATTTCTGGGAGTTGCAGTCCAAGGACATCTAGGGACCCAAGTTTGAGAACCACTGATCTATCACATGTGAACAAACAAAATCAGATAAGACATCTTTATCTATGTACAAAATCAAAGCTGTTACAGGAAGCATATTTAAGGAATTGTGATATGCTGAAGAGTCATCAGAATTCACGTTACGGGTTACATTCTGACATTCCACATCACTGAAAGATTATACACACATTAATTCAAGTAAAAAAAGAAATGAAGGATAGCTACTACAGAAAACCTTTGTTTAATAAAAACCCCTATCCATTGGGGATGCTTGGATGTCAGAGTAAGACAGATATTTTATAAAAATCTGCCTTAATGTGAGAAAACATGTGTGGTAGTGCCCACTGCTTAACTGTTTGTATGTGGCTTTTCCTAACAACAAATATATCTAAACAACACAGGGACTTTCCAACCATAGTTTATTTTGAGGTCCAAACATGAAACTCTGGTGTTGTGGTCCAAACATGAAACTCTTTCTTTCTTTCTTTCTTTCTTTCTTTCTTTCTTTCTTTCTTTCTTTCTTTCTTTCTTATTCATTTTTATTTAACCTTAAAGCCACACAAAACAACATCCAGTTCACTATTCAAAGTAACACAGTCATTTGTAAGTTACAGGATAATGGTGTGCAATCAATATCAACAGGACCTTTGACTCTATCAATTTGCACTTAGATTTATTTTATATCCAGCTGAACCAGCTGTCTGCAGTCTGATTCCCATTGGAGTTTGTTTCTCCAGAAGCTCAACTGATGTTTTCTTTGTCTCAGATCTTCTAAAAATTCCTTCATATATTGCATAAACAGATTCCAGGTTGCAAAAAATGTATCTAGCTCGGCTTCCTTTATACCCAGTTTGATATTATAAATTAATCCAAAACAACCCTCTTCCCTTTTCTGAATGTGGGGTATCTGTATCCATGATTCAATATGAATATTGCCACACAATACTGTGTCTGCATTGCCAGCAGGAAAAAGGATGACAAGCTTTACACAGCAAAGACCAGCCAGAATGTTGACAACACCAATGGCAGCAGTCAAGCAAGTCAACACAGCAGTGTTTTCCAACTTAGGGGCTGCAACCCTCAAGTGGGTCACAAAACAGACTAGGCATGGGTACAGCAATATACTATGCCATAAGGTCAAACTAAATAATAGAATTATCACTATGTTCGAAGTGATGGGTCCTTACGTGTGGAAAGACTTTTATTTATCATAGCATGTGCTTTCACTCAGTTTCATATTTTGTTTTCCAGTGAACTCTTATGATTGGTCACTAAAAGGTAAACACAGGCTTAATTTGCAAGTCTGATTGCCCAGACCTGTATCTATAAGGAAGTCAAACTTTGGGAGGACAAAGAAGCTATTAGGTTCTAAAGAATAGTTATTTATCTCATCTGAGATGTGCTATTTACAATACTAATTCTGTATGTAGCACTCTGCATCTGGTTACTGTTCGGAGTTGAAATGGACAGTATTGAACTTCCAAAGTCAGATGCTTTCAAAAATGCATCTGACCATATCTTGTACAGTTTAATCTCAGTCAGAATATGGAAAATTCTCATTATGAGCTTGGTATAGATTAAGCATACTTTCCTATTGACCTGGGAATATATCCCAATGATTTAATGATATTTCATTGCCTTTTGTGACATTTCAAATGAAGTGTGAATAAAACTGCTACCTTACAGTCAAATTCCATGTAGCATGGAAGCCCTATTTATTTCAATGGGTCTTACTTTCACACTTCCATTTTGTCATGCATTGCTGTGTATTTATGCATTCATGTGTATTTAAAAATAATATGCGACTTTATTACCATCATCTGTTTGCTGATAAATCAATGCTTGGTTTATCAATGGTGTATTGGATGATTTTGTTGATATTTGGATTCTTTATAGTCATTAATTCAAGCACCTGGAATCAACGTTCCCTCTAATTTTCTGCTAGTGCTGGGAGACAGGCCCACCCCATGTGTGCGGGGTTCTGGCCATGACCGGAAGCAAATGGGCAGCAACACTGGCTCAGCTGCGCAGCTTAGAGGGAATGTTGCTTGGAATTGTTTATATCATCTGTTATCCCATCATCCTTGGCATGGATTATGACTGTTATGTATACTATGCTTATACTGTTTATATTGCTTACCTGAACCTACACAGATTTTTCAATATTTTTACATATAATTTATGATATAATTTATAACTGCATATGATTTATAATTTTATTTTATCTTTCTCTATTATCTATTTCTTGTCCTTAGCTCACATCTGCAAGTCTTTCTCTTTCTCTCAGTTGTTTGCCTGTGGAATCCTTCCCTCCTATGTATTCTGTATTAAAGAAATAATTCCAGCTGAGTTCAATGGGGTTTATTTCAAGGTACTTGGATACAGGACTATAGTGCTAGGCACTGAACATATTAAGACTATAATCTTGTGTACAAGTACTTGGAAGAGAGACCCACTGAACACATTTTTGAATTAACATGGACATAAATGCACCCCCACATACACATAAGCAAAATAGATTATAATACATCCCAGCAGCAGACATGGCACCTGGAACATACTTAAGTTTCAGCTGAAGGATGAAAACAATTTGCTAAATATTCTTAACAACAAATATATAACTAAGAATGAGATCTCACTAAAGTTTAACAAAGCAAGTAACTACGGCATGAAGTGTATTATATATTTTATGTACAAAAAGAAAAACAGATCTATTTTTTTCTGGTATTATATTTCGATAGGAGAGGTAGTCTACAATTTCTGCACTAGAAACAATGTTTCAATTTACAGAAGATTCCAAACATAAGCAAAACTGAACCTTGTCCTAAGGTATGATGAAAGAGGATTGCGACTGACTGTTTCCTGAATGCAAGGAAGATTCCTCCTCCTTTGGCATGGGGCAGGCTTAGGACAAATCCCAGAGATGAGACCCCTTAACCTTTCCAAAATATTGAAGATAAAAAGCAATACCTATTTGTGAGAAAAGGACAGATTCCTGTTTCCTGTTGTTTATTATAAAGACAGCTATAGATTTAGAAGCCGGTCATCATGTAATATACTAAGGCAAATGCTAAAAGGAAAAATAAATAACAAATAAATAATAACTATTCTGACTTATGGTGACACTTTCCATAGGTTTCTAAAAACACAAGATTCAGATATTGCTATGTCTGAAATTCACAGACATTTTTTTGGTTAATTTGCTGTTTTCTTTTGCACTTCTTGGGAAAATCTTATTCTCTCACATTTCTTTTTGCAACACCTCCCCATTAGACACTTGCTTTAGGCAACTGTGCATCAAGAATCCTTCCACGTTCAAAGTCGGCTACATCTGTTCCTCTTTTCCATTGTTGAAAATTCCATCCTTAATCCTATTTGACTTTATTCATGCAAAGGTCATCCTGAATTCACCAAATGGAGGAGCGATAGCAAGCACACTGTTGAATACTGGGCTAAAAATGCTGTTGTAGAACATGCAGCTAGTGTGCTGGCACTGTCTCAAGAGCACTTGATTTTATTATGCTGGCTTCCAACCCTCAAACCTGAGCAGTAACATCTCGTTCTAGCATTTCACAAAAGTAATTCCTCTGCCTAAATGTTTGTTCTTCTCAGGTTTTGCTGGCAACGTTTCCTCAAAGTAGGACTAAGTAGTCTCATGACTGCTCATAACTTTTTACACAAAAGGAAGAACACCATTAACATTTATGATATTAACCACTTTACCTCCACGGATTTCATATACTGATCAAGTCTTGCTTGTCATTTCCTACTGTGCCCAGATCTCAAACAATTTGTTTGATGAATTTAGCTTGCTTAAAAAGACACTGTACCAGCTTAGAATTACTTTGTTATTACTTCAAAGAAATTTAGAAAACAAGCTGGCACAGTGAACATATCCTTTTTGAGGCAAATCATCACAAACTTTATAATAACAGGCGTCACTAGGTTGCCATAAGCAGAAAACAACTTGATGGCACATAGGTAACAACAATATTTAGTGCTTCTTCGCTCTTCCTCTGTTTCAATCTCTCCATGATTATTATTCAACTGAAATAGCAAAACAAAAGATGCAGCAAATCGTTTTTCAGAGTCCTCCTTCTCCACAATCCCCAATATATTTTTCAACATACATTAAGTCAACATACATTAACATACAAAGAGTTTACGACTTTAATTTTTATTAGAGTGCATGGACTACTTTGTGGTGAGGATATTTGTTTTATTTCTGCTGTCATATAATTGTCCAAGGTGGACAATTATATGACAGCAAGGTCTTTATTTATTTTTCCCGTTTTCTTCCCAGATCACATACTTCTAAATCTTTGATTTGGATTCCAACACAACGCTTGACAAATTCATAATTTCACATCCATTCATATAAATCAAAGCCTTTTACATACTGTCAGCAAGTAGAAAACAAACAACAAAAAAATCCCATTCCACTGCAAAGTTCATATAAAAAACAGCCACTGTCTCATATACATGTTTTCTTCCTCACTGGCCAAAACTGCTTCCAAAACAAGCATCTTCAGGTTCCATCGACAAGTTGTCTAAATTCTCATCTTAACAATTTAATTTCCAAAAATACACAGTAATCTTTAGCTGCATACCCATCTCTTCAAGACTCAGTATTACTGATTGTGTGTAGTTGCTTATGATCTATTTTAAGGGACTGGAGTAAGTTTTTTTTTAATAACTGAAAATTTTATTAGACTAATTACACTTACATCACTAGTCTCTCAATTATAGGTGGAGAGACTTTTGCACAATGGTTTAAAAATTGTTCAGAGCACTATAAAACCATTTAAGAGAGAAAGAGAGAGACTCTGTCTCCACAACAGCTCTGACACCTAGAGTCCTGAAACTGGACACTAAGGATACCTGAGGGTCTGCATCTCAGGGGATATTTATTTTATTTTCCTCACACTTTATTTAGAAAAAGAGAATAATACAAGTCTCTACAATAATAATCACGTACCCTCAAGTCAATTCTGACTTATGTCGACCTTTTCCAGGGTTTTCCAGGTAGAGAATACTCAGAAGTGGTTTACCATTCCCTTCTTCTGGGGGTGCCCTGGGACTGTGCAGGTTGCCCAAGGCTACATAGGCTGGATTTTCTTCCAGGAGGCACAGTGGGAAATTGAACTTCAAACTTCTGGCTCCACAGCCAGATAGATACCTAACTCACTGAGCTATCCAGCCAGTTACAAATTTCTAAAACAATTCATAAAAGGAAAAGGGGTTTGTTCCCTTTCATGATTTCTCATTCTAATAAATAAGAAAGATTGCCCTTCGTTCCCTACTTTTATGTGTAGCTTTGCAAAAAGTTTCTTTGCATCCTCTGATAACAATCAGTTTCAGTATAATGATACATTACTACCTATCATATCATTAAGAAATTTAATAACAGTATGCCCCCCAAATCATATTTTCAAATAGGACCATAATACATGTAATACATTTGGATACTGTGAATTGTACCTCCAGGATTTATCCAACAATGATTTGTATATGTATTTATTAATTTAGAAGGTGCAAGATACCACTGAAAGAGTATTTTACAAAAATTATCTTCATACCACATTGAAATTAATTTTGAATTTACATTTTGCCAGATCCATTTTCACTGTCAAACTAATATTCAATTGTACACCTATTTCCCCACTTTCTCATTTTACTCTTAAAGGAATAGTATACAAATTTAATAAAAATGAATAAATCTGACATATCACTCCCCCAGACATATAATTTCCAGTTCTTATTAACTCTAGTTTCTTACCAATGCAGTTACTATGGTCCTAATCTGAAACAAACTGAAAGAACTGAAGTTTATAGCCTCTCCATCCTTTTTATAATTTAAAACCTCCTAGTGATCAATTTATCTTTATAATATATCCAGTTCCCCTTCTTTCCATACACTAAAATTTATTAAGGAAGATACTTCATGAAATTGTTCACTGTTCAGGAGTTAAAGATGAGGGCGCAGGGCTTAAAAATATCTAAATTTATATAATTCTGATAATACAGAAACTATTATCATGTTGTCTATCTTGAATTCACATTGATGAAACCAGAGCTGATTTCTCAACCTTAAATCTTCACTTGAAGGAGATTCCATTACTGATGTATCTTTATCCTTTTGATATCACGCCTTCATTTCCGCCAGTGTAATTGCTCTACAATATAGTTTGATGTTTGGTACTCATAAATCGCCTCTGTTAATTAGTCATGTCAGTATTTTCAGTGCTGCTTTAGATGGTTTCTTACTCCATATGAATTTCTTGATTATATTTCCCCAAGAAATAAATACTAGTGGGGTGTGGTAAATTCATAAACAAAAATAATATTATTTATTTATTTGCTTGTTTGTTTGACTTATATAATGGCCATCTGGCCTGCGGCCACTCTGGATGGTTCACAACACAAAAGTAACACAAACAAAATCATATAATAAAACTCAATTATAAAATAAAACCATTTCAAACAATATAAAGTGCATTCTAAAACACCTAAGTATAAAATACGTTCTAAAATACCTAGACGTTTAAAGTGGCAGTAGTCAATAACATTATTGGCTGTTGGCTTCCGATTCAATGGGGTCCATAGATGACATAGCTTGAAAGGCCTGCCAGAATAACCAAGTTTTTAGTTGTTTCTTAAAAACAACTAAAGCAAACTGCAGCAAAGGGGCCAGGCAAATGGTAGGTGGTAGTTGATTCTATAGCCAAGGAGTGAACACTGAGAACACCCACCCGGTTTGTTATTGTCTCTCTGGGCTTCTCTTGGGATCAACATCTTCAGCTATCCTGTCTGGGATGTGCCGGCAGGATGAGCAGTCCCAGTTGGGAATAGGCGTTCCGTCAGGTATCGAGGTCCCAAACCCATTTAGAGCCTTGTACGTTAAAATGGTCAGAACCTGATAAGGATAACTGATTTCCCCCAGGAGTTCTACAAAGATTTATAGACCTCCCAGGCAAAGATTTGTCATAGCTGGCATTAATCCAGTAAAGGGTTAATGCCAGAATGAAACTAGGTAATCAGTGATAAGCATCTCCAAACTCATCTGGGCATCTGATTTTAAGTATCTTCATTGTTGCAATAATTCCAGGCAGCTCCAGAACTTGCTAATTCTCCGTACAAATTCTATTTATTGACATCATTTCTAGGTTCCATATGAAAAACATAAAATCCAAAAATATTTTAAAACATGTAACTTTTGAGAAGTCACAGGTATCTTGCTTCATCTTGCAAAAATCATCCTAACAGGTATAAACAAAGATGCAAGCATCAATACTTAAAACATGAAAAGTGAACGTAAGTTGTACCTGAATATAAAACATAGGAGTGTTGAAATACAAGAGCTAATACAGTAAAAAATATAAGAGCACAAGTACAATAAAATATTAAAAAGAATATTTCAAGTTATATTCTGAAACACAGGAGCATCTCCATCAAGAGTAGAGACTCTTTCAAGAGAAAAAAATGAACAATAAAGGTTTATAGTCTAATAAAGCAGAGAATACATATCTATAATAAAGTTAAAAAGTGGTATAACTCCAAAAGCTTTAAAAGCTTTTTTAAAAAACACATTAAATAACACCAGAGTTCTTATAGTACAGTAATAAGAAAATACAAAGTGAAAAGCATTATTTAGTCCTAAGCATGTTAACACACAGAAAAATATTTTCTTACCAAATCTTTAGCCAGTTGAAATAAATAGCTATGTTATGTCCATGTCCCTGCTCTCATACTGTCTGAGAGACAAAGCTTACATCCCTCCTGCTACCTTCAGATAGAATGTTCCTCCATTATATAGCACTGCATTTGTGCTCCTAATTTATAGCCTAGTGCTGTGTCAGAGTGTAAACATTCTTAGCCAATGAGAGCTTAAATATAGAAGGCTGCACGGCTTGCTCCTCCCAAGACTTTCTTCAACCAAAGCTTTCGAAGCCCAGCTTCTTGCATCTCCAAGGCTTGGCCTACCAAGCTCCTGACCATCAAGGTCAGAGGAAAATCCCCTCTCCCTTGAGCTACTGCTTATTGTTGTTGTTTAGTCGTTAAGTCATGTCCGACTCTTCGTGACCCCATGGACCAGAGCATGCCAGGCCCTCCTGTCTTCCATTGCCTCCCGGAGTTTGGTCAAATTCATGTTGGTAGCTTCGATGACACTGTCCAACCATCTCGTCCTCTGTCATCCCCTTCTCTTACCTTCACACTTTCCCAACATCAGGGTCTTTTCCAGAGAGTTTCTCTTCTCATGAGATGGCCAAAGTATTGAAACCTCAGTTTCAGGATCTGTCCTTCCAGTGAGCACTCAGGGTTGATTTCCTTCAGAATGGATAGGTTTGTTCTCCTTGCAGTCCACTGGACTCTCAAGAGTCTCCTCCAGCACCACAATTCAAAAGCATCAATTCTTCGGCGGTCAGCCTTCTTTATGGTCCAGCTCTCACTTCCATACATTGCTATTGGAAAAACCATAGCTTTGACTATGCGGACCTTTGTCGGCAAGGTGATGTCTCTGCTTTTTAAGACGCTGTCTAGGTTTGTCATCGCTTTCCTCCCAAGAAGCAGGCGTCTTTTAATTTTGTGGCTGCTGTCACCATCTGCAGTGATCATGGAGCCCAAGAAAGTAAAATCTGTCACTGCCTCCATATCTTCCCCTTCTATTTGCCAGGAGGTGATGGGATCAGTGGCCATGATCTTAGTTTTAGTTTATTAGAATGCTGTAATTCATCGACAATACAATACACTGGGGGCAGTATGAAACTAAATGAGTTACTACTGTCTTGTTATCTTATCAGTAATTTTTTGTTCCAAAACAACTGACTGCGTTTTGGTTTTGTATTATAATATATCTTCACAGAGCACTTTTTAATTTAATTGTACTTTCACTTTTTATGTACCTCTCTGAGGCATATTTTAAAAGTACTTTTCCTTTTTAGAGCAACACCTTTGCACCCCATAAAATCAATTTTTTAACTAAAAGAAACAAACCCATCACCTTGAAGCTGGGATGGGCACGAACACATAGCCAGTGTAGGATGGCCAGAATCAGAGAAATATGTTGGAATCTATTAGCTCCGCTTAGGACCCTGACTGCCATGTTCTGGACCTGCTGACGTTTCCATATCAGCCTCATGGGTAGCCCCACATAGACAGCATTACAGTAGTCTATTCTTGAGACTACCAATGCGTGGACCAACATGGTGAGGGACCTGGTGTAAAGGTAGGGGCGTAGCTGAGTGATCCGCCTGAGGTAAAAATAGGTGGATTGGACCACGGACGCTATCTGGATGTCCATTGACAGCGCAGGGTCCAGATAGTCACTCAAACTGTGCACCTCAGCCTTCCCAGATAGTAGCCCCTCCAAAGGAAAAGGAAGCTGCATGGCCTGCACGGGTGCAGAATACTGCAGAAAATGCATGCAGCCGAGCCAGTGTTGCTGCCGATTTGTTTCAGGCTGTGGCCAGAACTCCACGCACATGGGGTGGAACCCTCACCCAGAGGTGAGGAAACATTGGGAGGCACCTAATCCGCAGACAGCAGTAACACCAATCCAAGGACTTCTGTCTTGTCTGGGTTTCAGCCTCAATCTGTTATCCCCCATCCACCCCAGTATGGCAGCCAGGCAGCGCTCAAGGAATGCGACAGCATCTACTGCAGAAGGATGGAAGGAGAGACAGTGTTGGGTGTCATTCAGCTATTGGTGGCACGAATCTCCAAATCTCTGGATGACTTCCCCAGTGGCCTGATACAGATGATAACTAAAATCAGGGAGATAATATTTTGGGCAATACCCTACTTTTTATAATAGAGATTCTAAACAAACAAGCAATTGACAATGTTTGCCATCTTGTAGTTTATTTTCTGCTTCCATTAGTAATTTATGATGATTATAATGAACCTACTCATCGAGATCATAATTCATCCTGATACATAGATACTAAACTGATTGATCAGTTCAACCTATAGAACAAGTTTTAGCTATACATGTTATTTATAGACAAATACAAGTTAAGGTCAATTCACCCTGATTTCACTTTATCCTATAGCCAAATCTTACCAAACATATACATAAAATTAGTAATTTTCTCAACAGATGCAATTGGCTTAATTCAAGTTAACACTATATAATTTAACAGAAATATAGTCTCTAAATCCCAAGAAATACTAGTTCTCCTCTGTTCGGCACTAGTTAGGCCTCATCTTGAGTACTGTGTCCAGTTCCAGACACCACATTTTAAGAAGGATGCAAACAAACTGAAACAAGTTCAAAGGAAGGTAACAAGGATGATCAGGCAACTGGAAACCGAGCCCTATGAGGAAAGAATGAAAGAGCTGGACATGAACTGGGGCCTGAAAGACTGAGAGAAGTGTCTCCTGGAAGATGTTAAAAAGCAGATGGAGTTGGGTGTCATCAGCATACTGGTGGTACCAGACCACAAAATTCTGGACAGCCCTTTTAAAGTTTTTCATGTATATGTGAAATAGTGCAGGGAATCATGGAACCCCGAGACACTCCACAGGCTAATGGTCAAGGTGCTGAATAGGAGTCCCCCCAGCACCCCTACCATTCATAAAGTGATACCTCACAAGGGAAAATCCCAGAAGCTGACTCCTTTTTTCATCAGTTAACTGCATCCCACCCAAACATAAAGCAATTGTCAGGCCTGTTTTTCAACAAGTGTGAATGGTAGTGAGCAGAAGAGGATATCTTGTGTACCATCTTGACTGCTGCCATTGGTGTTGTCAACATTCAGGCTGCCCTTTGATATGAAAAGCTTGGCATCCTTTTTCCTGCTGGCAATGTGGGCACAATACTGTGCAGGAATATTGGGTCATTGTCTGGCTTTCTGAATCATGGGTATGGAAGCACAATATCCCACATTCATAAACTGTTTTTTTTTTAAGAACTGAATTTCCTGGCTTTTCAAAATGGGAATTTAAATATACACATGCTACCTGCAAATTCAATCAGAAATTTCCATCATATAGAATTACCCAGTGGTAGAAGATTCCAAAAGATGAGCATATGATCTGTACTACAGTTACTGGGAGAAGACAGTGTGGATGTGACTGTAGTTTCTCTGTGCCAAAATATTTTGAAGAGCTGATTTGGACTTAACGAAATGGTGAAGCAAAGGTGTGAATAGGTAGAACGCATACAATGGAGAAATACACACACCCTTCAACCTCTCAGTTAAACTATGTTAACATGCTGCTGCTGTCTCCTTACTTGCAAGTAAACCAAGGAAAATCACTTGGGAGTATACTGGGTAAATAAACCAGATAAGCTTACTTGCAATTAAACCAGGTATAACTTGCTTTGAAATCATCCCCAGCAACAAAAAACCCCACATTTTCAAAACTTAAATGAATGAGCTTCTGAATATCATTTTATTTTTTAAAATTTCTCTTGAAATGCTTGCAAGTACACTGGGTAAACGTACTTGCAAATAAACCAGGTTAACTTACTCATGAGTAAAGCAGGTAAATTTACTCAAAAGTAAACCAGGTTAAACTTGCTTTGAGATCATCCCCAGCCACAAAGCACAACAAACAAACAAACAAAACCACCCAGTAATTTCACAGCTTAAATGAGTGAAGTGCTGAATATTATTATCTATTTAAAACTGACAGGGTCAAAAGTTCAATCTTGTTTAGAATCTTGGGAGCTTAAAAAAGAAAGCTGGTAAACTCAAAAGCACTAACTGCAAATTATGAATTAGAGTCATGAATAACTCAACTCCTGTGAAATTAAAAAAAGTGACTAAAATGGCCTTTTTATGTATGCAAATTTTGTTTTATCAAAGTATTTCATCTGTTTTAAATCAGCCAGAACTCTAGGTCTGCATGGGTGTAAAACACTGTTACTTTTTAAAAAGTTGTACCTCAAAAAACCCTTTGCTCAAATGTCTCCAAATTTGGAACAGAGCAATAGCAGTCTTTCTGCTACATCTGTGCCAAATTTGGTGCTGATCTGAAGCCCAGTTTTTAACTTAGAATTTTTTATTTGGACTGCCAGCCTTTTTAGAGTTATCAGGTAGAACATGATTTTATTCTACTGCGCAAATATCATAACCAGGATCCAGCCCAGTCATAATACCCACATCCCATATCAGTCAAAATTAACAGACAGGTGACCCCAGCTGACACCAACAAAATAACACCAAACAATTTACAATAAATCAAAGAGTAAATAAGTATAATCCAATATTGCAAATTAAAACATGATAATATCTTCAAATCTGGAGTATGATTTATAACAAACAAAGTATGAAATATAACAAATCACAGCATCCACTTTTAAAAGGCCAGTTAGGAACAGATTGAAAGTAACTGTGGCTGTAGATTGAGCACTCCCACATTACATTCAAAGAATCCAAGAAAACAGAAACGTATGTTTTGTATCCATATCAGACATTTGCATGTCTGTAGAAGCACAAATAATTTGCAAAATCAGCACAATATACAAGTATGGCTGCCTGGATTTGGAGAACCAGATAATGGCAGCCAAAAGAAAAATAAAGAAGAGAAAATCTCCTGGTGCTAGGTATGAGGTAGGATTGAATAAACTCCAGGCTGCAGGAAGTAAATGTTCTGCAACAACAACAAAGAGTTCAGGGGGATGAGGAGAAGACAGACAGCAGAAGACGAGAGAAGAAATCACTGGAAGCCAGAAGACTAAATGTTTTCTAACCCCAGTGATGCTCATACAGGCTGAATCAGTACTGGGATACAGGAAGAGAAAGACAATTTAGAAAGAAAAATGACATGGAGTAGGAAGATAGCAATGCAGTGTGGATGAGATAATGGGTTTTGAATGGAAACAAAGCTGGGTAATTTCATTAGTTCAACAATGAAAAGGAATAGATTATATTTCAGCCCCTCCTCTATTGCCCAGTAAGCAAAAAATAGTAAAATTAGTTCTGTGTGCTAGTTTAAGAGCTCTGCTCCCCATGCTACACAGCAAACTGCATTTGAAATTGAGATGTTGTGTATGAAGTTTGTGATATGATATAGGTGCTTGCCACTTAAAACAAATACTTCTGGCATGTTGAAATTAACTCTTTGGTCCCGTTCATTAATTATGACACTCAAGAAGTGTCAGCTTTTAACAACTCAATCTGAGGTGATATTTGAAGCAATTCTCCAGAGATTCCTTTTTTTCTTCACTGTTCATAAGCCAAAACTGCTGCTTTCATGTCTTCTTGTTTTAGCACCTCCCTTAAAATTACTATACCAAAGCTTGTTACTTTTTTATTTTGTCAGTTGGCCTGGCAAATGTTGTAATTCTATAATCAATGTGTGATTAGGCATGTTGTCATATAAAAGTGAAGATACATGTGGATACAGAAATTATGATTATATCAAAAAGACTCAATGGGATTACAAAGGGAACTTTTTTTTAACAGGGAACAGCATAAACAAATTAATCAGTTAGGCATTGGCAGACACTGAAGCCATTCCATTGTTCTCAGGAGGATTTAGTGTTTGTTCACAAAGACATTCTCATCACCTGATGAATGAAATGTTACATGAAGAGTTGCACATATGAATGAACCTCTAAAGAAGGAAATTATATCTTATGAAACAAAATGCTGTTTGATGGCATGTGTTGACATGTTCAGTTGCCATCAAGTTACAGTGAGCAACTGCAGAGGAACGGACATGCATGTGTAAAACAGAACTTACTGGTGACCTAATTTTTTGAAATGATTCCGCAAACCAGCATATCCTAATAAAAAATTTACTACCATGTTTCCCCGAAAATAAGACAGGGTCTTATATTAATTTTTGCTCCAAAAAATGCATTAGGGCTTATTTTCAGGGGATGTTTTATTTTACAGTTATGTCATCTTTTTCTGGTTGCTGCACAATGCTGCACAATGGTGGAGGGCGGGGTTTCACTTAACTGGGGCTTATTTTTGGGGTAGGGCTTATATTATGAGCATCCTGAAAAATCATACTAGGGCTTATTTTCAGGCTAGGTCTTATTTTCAGAGAAACAGGGTACAGTATGATAAAAATATTAAGGCTTCCAGGAAAGGATCATATCTGTAAAATATAAGGCATTTTCTAATTTTCGCAGACATTTAATGGAATTGAAGTATTACCATCCTTAACTTACATAATTTACAGTAGCAACAGAGAAACCTGTTTACATATTTGGTGATCATGCCCAAAAATAAAGTGACACTGGGCAACAAACGTTCATTAATTTAATTTAATTTTTAAATCATATATTGTTTAATTTATCTTTCAATATTTAACTTATTGTGTTTTTAAATGGTGTGAATTTTAATGTTGTGAGCCGCTTTGGGTCCCTTGTTGGGATAAATGAGGCATATAAATAAAACTAAGAATAATCATTAGTTTGCCGCCCAGAGTAGACCTTTGGTCTAGATGGGTGGGGTAGAAATCTAATAAAAATAAATAAATAAATAAATAAATAAATAAATAAATAAATAAATAAATAAATAATAATAAACCGCTGCTATCTATAATCTGGTGTACAGTTTACAATCACATAATGGAAACTTGCATTGACACTTTGTCAATTACCACAGCAAATTATGCAAATCTTATGTGAATAGCAGTAGAGTTCTGGTCATTGAACTGAAATGATCTTTGATGACTCTGAAGAAGTATGTAAATGAAAATTGATGGGTTACACTTGAAATTGGTGCCTGAGAAAATGTTGGTTAATGAAATTAATGTATTGCTCTTTTTAAAACTGAAAAATCTTCAAAGAAATATTTTTAAAATAAGATAAAAGACATATTTATTGAAAACCTTTTTACAAATGCAGCTTGCCATTATTTATTCTTAGGATGGACGGATGGCTAGACAGACAGGCAAATAGATAAACAAACAAACAATAGGAGAGGAAAGGTTTTAGGTCAATGGAAGCTGTTATATTTAGCTTTGTCTACTAATGATCCCAGATTCAATTCCTGGCATCTCTAAGTGGGTCTGGAAAAGACTTCTATCTGATATCTTCAACTTTTGCTCATTAGGACAGATTAGTGGATCTCAAAAACCAGTATAGTAACATAACCCACCAAAGCATGGAACTGGTGTGTGTGTGTCTCAGCAGACAACTTATATAGCTTTTTAATTATAGTGTTAGACCACAGTCAACAGTACTCAGAGTGATGGACAAGATCGCAGGACACCTGGGCTTGAATCCCTACTGGACCACAAAAACTCACTCAGTGTGGGTGGTGGCATTGATAAAACCACTCCTTAAATATTGCATTTACCTTGAAAACCCTATTGAGATTGCTGTAAGTAATTTCTTACTTGAAGGCATATAACACATAACATCATAGTAAAAAATTAGTGTCTTAAGAAAATTACAGAGCCTTAGCCACAGTATTGTTAGGTTGTTCAATAATTTAATAATCAAATGAAGTCAAGTACAGATACATGTTTCACAGCTTTTCCATGGATTAACTGCATGGAATTCAAAGATCACCAGTTTAGGAGCCTCTAGTGTGGATGACATTCAGCTATATGCACCAATATTCTTACTCAATATAAAATAGCACCCTACAAGCAGTATTAAAAGCCTTGAAATAAGAATTTGATCTTCTGAGAATTAATTACAGTACGACCCCCCATATCCATGGGGGATAAATCCCATGACCCACCCCCACACATGGTTGAAACTGCGGATACTAGCGACCACTGCCTTCCAAATGCAAATGATCAGCAGCCAAAAGTCATGAAGAGAAGTACTGAGGAATGCTTGAGCCACTGGAAGCCTGTCCTGCAACCTGCACTGGAGGTAAAAAGGACTCAGCTCCATCCCTTGAAACAGCTGTCAGGAGGATTCACTTTCTACTGGAACATATTTAAATGCAGAACTAGTTTTAAGTGCAGAACACCCAGCTTCATTTTCCCTCTTCTTCTCTTACAGACTGTAGTATGTACAGTTTGAGATCCTGCATGGAGATGCGTAGAGGCTCTCTGGAAAAATGAATACCCCAAGCCTGCATCCAGTTTTTTCTCTGCTTAGGGAAGGCTGACATCAAAAGAATGAAGATGAAACTACAAGTTACAGAGTTTAACTAAAATTAATTAATCAATTTCCAAAACAAATTAACCACAAAGTGCACATTCTATAGGGTCCCCTTAGCACCCTTGCGAAGCTTCACGTGTCCAAGTTTCACAGCTTTGGAACTATGGTGAAAACCATGTTCTCTTTTAAATCCATATTAGTGCTAGCTTAAAATAAAAATGATTTGCTTTGAACGAACAACCCTATGAATTAGTAACCTACAAAATGTTCTCTCATTAACAGCCCTGCTCAGCTCTTGCAAGTTGAAGGCTGTGGCTTCTTTTATTCAGTCAATCTCTTTCTGCTACCTGCAGTTTTCCTCAGTACTATTGTCTTTTCCAGTGAGTTTTGTCTTATGATGTGCAGAAAGTACGATAGCTTCAAACTTATCTATTTTTGCTGGCTGAATAGCTGAGTGGTTTATTATATGGTTGTGCAGATTTGATATTCACTTGTACCTATTTAGTTGTTTTTCTTTTCTTTTTAATGAAATCCACAAAACTGTCATAATAATATAATAAGCATATGCTATCAAATCAATTCTGACTTATGTCAACCATTTTTTCAGGGTTTTCCAGGAAGATAATACTCAGAAGTGGTTTACCATTTCCTCCTTGTGGGAGCATCCTGGGACTGTGCAGCTTGCCTAAGTCCAAACAGGTTAGTTCTACTTGCAGAAGGCATAGTGGGGAATCAAACTCCCAACTCTGGCTCCACAGCCAGGTACCTAAGTCACTGAGCTACATTCAACAAGAAAGTTAATTGAAAAGTTGTCATACAACACATTTCAGATGGATCAATTATTTTCCTGATGGGTTTCTTCACTGCCCAGCTTTCACATCTACACATTGTAATCCAGAATACCATCATACAGATCATCTTCTCCTTTGTATCAGTGACACTTCCTTAAGTTTTGAGACCTTTTCTAGTTTCCTTAGCTTCCCTTCCAGATCCCAGACTTCTTCTCATTTCTTCGCTGCAATCTCCATTTGGATTGATCATTGATCTGAGGTATACAAAAACTTTAGTAGTTTCCATTTCTTAATTGTCAATATTAAAGTCATGTAAATGTTCCGTAGACATTACTTTTGTCTTCTTATTATATCTCTTCCACCAATTTTCATTCCTCCTTCCTTTGAATATAATCCATTTTTTCTTATAATCTGCATACAAATCGAACAGGAAGGATGACAAAATGCACCCTGTGTGACACCTTTGCTTATCCCAGCCTCACTAGAGGGTTCCATTTTGTCAGAGCAGCAGTGGCTCTGGGATGGAGGATGTGCCACATGCCATTTTGGATCAGCTGACTTCTTCCTGGGACTTCTGCGTTTGTCCAGGAATTTTCCTGTGCCAAATTTGAGCTGGCCAACCATCGCAGCCAGAGCAGTTCCCAGGCAGATTGGAGTGGCAACGTTTTCAATCTGGACTGCCTGGGAAATGTGCTGTTTTCTGTGCCAGAAGCCATTCGTGTTCTAGACCTTTTCCCACTCATCTTCCCTTGGTTTACATTCGTTGCTGTAATGCAATAAAGAAACTGGTCTTCATTCAGGTTAACTCTTTGTCACAACTTTTGTTGGGAGAGTTTGAAGCATAAGGATAGATCCAGGTGGTAGGGAAAGTGTCCTGCAGGTGTGCAACACACTCAGTTGGAGCAAGGAGACAAGACCATATGCATACCTAAGTTGGGAGCTGCTTCGTCCTCTTGTTTCCTGGGGGTCAGACAAGGTCACAGTGACTTATGACCCCTGTGGTTAACCCTAGGTTGGTCTCCATGTTCAGCAACAGTGTCCAGGCAGGACAGCTGATGTCCAATACATCTTCCATACTAGTCCCAATGGCAACTGGCAGCTGTAACCAATAAAGCTGTGGCCAGTTATATTGTGTGTAGTGTGGTTATTTCAGAGCACAGTCCTGGGGCACCACTGGGTTCACTAAAAAACTATTTAGTTTCTCTGCATTCTGTTTGAACTGTAGAGTCCTTCTCCAGAGTATACGTTACACAATCTAATGTTGAGGCTCACCCATTTCTTTTAGAATGATCAATGGCTTTTCATGATCAATTGGTCAAAGGCTTTGCTGTAATCTACAAATCTATTCATTTTTTTCTAAAATTCTCAGTACATTCCAGGAGCCAATGTATATTTGCAATATGAACTGTAGTAACTTTTCTTTTTCAGAATCTATCAGGGTTACATTACCCATAGCAGGCATAGCGAAATAAAGTCTACCTTCCTACTTGTTGGTTTGTCTACATATGTGGTTTAATGGAGAAATTAACCCACAAAATCTGAAATTTAAAAACTCACCATCACAAGACTTCTTTTTCACTCCATGGCACTAATTTATTTTTTATATTTACTATCATATTAATTTATTTACTTTAATTACATTAAAGTAATCATGGTTGATTTGATAGACATAATCCAAATTAAGGTAATGCACTCTATGATATTATCATTTTTATATTATTGTTATGGAAACTTTAAAATAAAAATAAAATTTAAAAAATCTAAAACAATACACGCTCCCTAGGTACAGTGAGGCCTAAGCATAGTAATATACAACAGCCAGAAAATCGCAGGAAGTCATTCACTGGGCTTGTAGTGGGTGAGCTCATTCCCTTAAACTGTTGTTCCATGTTAAAACTCAGACTCATGATTAAAGAGCTGGTTATGCTAAACTGAGAAGGTGCAAAACTAAGAAGAGAACTCCTTTACCACTGCCCTGCCCCCTCCTTTTTGCCCTTTACAAATAAATATGCTTGTGGAGCTGCTTTTGCCAGGAAGGAAGGAGATGGATGCATTCTGCTACATGTCTAAATTCAGCTACAGTTGCAAACTGTGTAAAATATAATCTGTTCCTGCCCTTATTTTAAGTAGAGCCTATGTGGTGTAGTGAACAGAGTGCTGGATTCAAGTCAAGAGTTCAGATCACCTGAGTTACTAAATTTACTTGGTAATCTTGGACTAAGGCCAGTTTTGTACCCTGGGCCTATATTACAGGACTATTGTGAGAATAATACAGCATAATGATGCACATTATAGACCACCCCTGAACTCCTTAGAAAAAAAGAGAAGAATAAAATAAGCTAGGAATCCTCTGTTCACAAAGGGTTCACTTTGTCTTCTTTAACAAAAAGCAGTGACATTTAAGGATTTCCCTTTCTCCCTCACAGAATTGGTAAGAAACATATAATGCAGAAGAGTGCAAAGTGGCATCACCTTGATGGCCAGGGGAAGGTCAAAACAGGGCCACTACACATGTGCTGCAGAGTGGTGCCAGTTATTTGGAATAAGACACCTCCACATAATTCAAAATGAATTCGCTCAGGGAAGTTTGTAGTGTTGGTCCTATGCAATTTTATCCTTCCTGAATACATAACATTAATTCCACTCTAATCAGAAAGATTACATGTTTTGTTGTGGTCACTGGGAATTTACAACTGCGATACAAACTAATAAGATGGAAAGGGTTTATTGGGCTTTTAGCTGGCAAGACCTGTTCAACTCCTCTTTCTTGCCCCCTTTTTTCCCCATACAAGACAAAGCAAGCAGAATGTGGCAGTGCATGTGGTGGGCCTGGGATGAACCAATATGTTGATAAGGGAGAGATGGTATTGTTTTGGAGGCGAGGGGATCAAAGAAATGAGTAAGCAAAATGAGGCCATGGTGGTTGGTATAGTGGTGGTAGAGCATGTGGTAGGCTTAAGAGTAGATGACCAGATAAGGAAGGTTGAGAGAGAGCAAGTCTGAGAGAGACAAGTCAGACCTGTTTGGGACTGAAGAGATAAAGGAGCACACAAAGCAAGGGTGATACAAGGACAGCAGAGGACACAGTGGGCAGGTTTGAGAGCAGAGAGGCTGGTTTGGCTGCTAAAACGTTTTTGTGCTAAAATGAGTTTTGTTCCTTCTATGTAAGTCTTGGCACTTAGACTGGACCACCAAAAGAGAATAAAACCTAGTTCTCTGTATCCAGCGCAGGTTCCACTTGTTCTAACCATGTGTAAATATAATTTGCCTACCTCTCTGCAACAGTATCAGGATAAGTATCAACATTACCAAATATAAATTATACTGGCTTATTGTGTGCTCACACATAATCAAGATAGCCAGATTCCTGGGTGCCACTGCAGCTCCATCAATCAAAAGAACTCTGTTATTCAAAGCAGTGTGTTTATAATTGAAACTAATTTCTTACAATGGTTGCATAAAAAATCCTTCACACATACATTTTCAGTTTGCTGAAACAGGAAAAGTCAACAGTCTAGGTAGCAGCATTCCAGTTCACTATAGTGTGGAAAATATATCTCAGGAAATAATCCGCAGAAGGTATATTTTGAGCTGAATCATGTTCACCTAAGGCTGCATTGGCCTGCTTCTACCTGTCATTATGAAATGGTTACCTTAACATGCAATTATGTTAATACAATGCTCAGGTGCTTTCCTACAACATCAAAGACCAAAAGAGAATAAGCAGGATTTTCATTATTCTGGTCATTTTAATTCACTGGCCATGTTTTCTTCTGCAATGGGGTTTCAACATTGTGGGTTTTGGACAGAAAATAGCAGAATCCAGCCTGATGCTATTGTCATCCACAACCTTACACACCATGCTCATATGTCTGTGGCTGGATATTGTACTTTGTGTATCTAGGAAAATGGACTGTAGTCCACAGAACCTGGTGCTAAAATAAGTCTGTCAGTCTTAAATATGCAACAAATCTTGTTCTGTTTTTTAGTTACACTAAAACAGACAAACATGGCCATCTCCTTGAACAGGTGCGTCTGATGGGGGCATAGGAGAATGCTTTCTCTGTTGCTGCTCCCAGACTTTGGAACTCCTTACCACAGGAGGCCAGACTGACCCCATATTTCCTGTCCTTCCACAAGCAGGCAAAGACCTTTCCCTTCAGGCAAGCTTTCTCTCAGTGACTGGCCACATGAGTGACTTTCGGATGCATTGTTATGTATTCCTGTTCTGACTGAGTCTTTAGTACTTTAGTACTACTTGTGTTTACCATTTCTCTATTCCTTTTTAATATTTGCATACTTATTGTTTTCAGCTTCAAATATTGTCTTTCAATGATTTAAGATGCCTTGGGTCCTTTTAAAGGAAAAAGGTGGGGTAAAAATATTTTAACTTTAACTAAACTAAAAGAGTACATGCCTCTAGAAGGGAGCAGGCAGTTTGGCAGTAGGCTAGTTTCTTCTTGTGGTGTTGACACATTTCAGCTTTAGCCACATGGGAACAGCTTTTCTATGGTTTGATTCTAAAGAGTTGAATACTCAGTGTTCATAATGCTACCATATTGGATCATGTGAGATCATTGCTACTGAATTATCCAGTGAAAGGGCCTATTCTGTCAGAAAGACCACATGATTGCCCCTATCTATGTGGCAACGACCCTCAACTTCATGAGGTCACACCACAGAGAATCAGTTCCTACATAGATGTGGTTGGTTTTGAGGACACCAGAGGTTTAAGGATATCCCAATGCACGCCAAAACTCAACAAAAGCTATTAGAAAGGATTATCTGCTGACACAAAAGTTATAGTGAGGTTGGCACCAGTGACTATTAAGAAATATTAATGCAGTAAACAGCAAATGAGGGAAAGTTGTTGCCACAAAAAGGGAGGAATAAAAAAATACTGTGAGGAGAAAAGACTGATGACACCTTGTTATTCAACGAAGTGCCACAGTAATCCTTTACACAGCTATATTATCACCTGCCAGAAGGTTGAAGGTCCTTACATTGCAAATAGTGCCACACATGTGAAGAAACAAAGGAACAACTCAAGAACTACTCATGAGTGATTATGTAATTGGGGTTACTTCATATGACTACAGTGAGGTAGAACTGTTCCACCCCCCATCAACAAAGACACCTGGGGAGGGATCTGAAATGGGGGCCCTCCTGACTACACTATCTCTCAATTCTGAAAGTGCTGCTATTGCACCAGAGTTAGAAGATGAAACCTAAAGTGAGTCGGATTTCCTGTCTGGATAGTTTTTCTAAACATATTTCCATGCAAATTTCAAATATAATATGCATTGTTTATATTTCTAAACAATCCCAAGACAATCTTTCTTATTTATAGGGAAGAATAGGTTTGTCACCAGCTATTGGTGCCTCATTTTACTTAGCTATTTTTCTCCATTTAGGATCATTTTACATCTGTTGTGCTGACATAATGAAATCCATGTTGTTGGACCTGTTCTTCCCATCAGGCACCTCTCATATATTTTTAAATGGTACAAAGGGCAGGTGCATGGAGCTAGACAGATCTTCAGGGTACAACACACCTTAAATCTTGGGCAATGATTAAGTACACAGTTTCAGAGGTAAGCATAGCTGTACCCCTGCAAAAATGGTGTTTAAACCAAATGAACAAAATAACAGCTGAAAACTGGAGTTGAGCACTTTGGAACTTGGACACACCTTTAATGAATATGAGACAAAATTTTCAAAGCGATTAAGTTTTGTGTCCATATCAAACTCAACAAGGACGTGGAACTGGTAAAACCACTCCTTCAGTCTCTCTCTCACTTACCGTGAAAGCCCTGGTAAGGCTGTTAAAAGTTGATTCCAACTTGACAGCATCTCTCTCTCTCTCTCTTACACACACACACACACACTGTAATGCCACGGGGTGTCTTGTACCAGCTAAGAGGAGGGCTCAACAACTAGCCCAGCCCCTCCTTGATCCCACAGCTGTCACCACATATGACCATGCCATTACATGGTTTATTCTCCTCTTCCCTTTCCCATGATGTTGACTATGGTCCATGTTATTATATGTAATGGGTTCAAAAACATCACAACAAGGCACTCAGTGGGAATCTTCTTCTAAAGGGAGAAAGAAAGGGGGAAAAACATTTTTCTTCTCTGTTTTCATTTCACAAAAAGTTTTGCATGGGCATAGTACTGGTAAACTGAGTAGAGATTGGATAGGATGGAAAAATGGCAAAGTATCTGTGTCTCTAATAGAAACTATCCCCCTGGAAGGAGAGATTGCTGGTACAAGTTCCTGCTTCTGTCTCCACATTCACATGCAATGAGATTGATTACACATTGGTTGGGCATGCCACTGGAAAGAATGTAGGACTATTTAACTACCAAGAATCTTGCCCCCCATGCCCCCGCCAAAGTTTCTAGGTTTCATCCTTACATCTTCCAATGGAGACAGGAAAGAATTCTGCCTGCCTGAAACCCTGGAGAACTACTGCCAGTCAGAGCTGATACTATAGTACCAATTGCCAGGTCTTCCTTCCTTGCTGAATTCTCTTTCTGAAATGTCTCAGTTTTATGCCTTTCTTAATGAAAGGTATTAAGATCTATATATGTTGGAACAGGTTCTACTATTCTCCTCACAGTTCTTCCAGTAAGAGAACTTTGAGCAAATAATGTTATGACATTTGCAATTTGAACTATTTCCTTCTGCCAAATTAACTTTATGAGGAGATCCAGTTTTGAAAACTGGGAAGAAGGTCAGTTGTTGAAAGGTACAGGCTGGCAAGGCAATTTCCACTTTCGATCAATTGACTGGCTGCAATGATGAGTTTCTTTCTTTTTCTTTCTTTCTTTTAGCCTAAGAGTTAGATATAATCTGCCAGCTTCTACTGAAGGGCAGTATTTATAGTTATAGCATCTGTGGGTCCTAGAGCTTTGAGTGCCTCACAATCTCCTTTGCTTTTGAAAATATTAATTGAATCCCTGCAGAAAACAAATCTCAAAATATTTGTTTATAAATATTTGTTGTTGGTCAATAACTAGGATATGCCAGGCCAAAGGAATGGATTGAAGAATAATAAGTTGCCCTGTTTTGCCTAAAAATGGTCTGTGGCACTGACTTCTATACCTTAATCCAGGTGTCTCCAAACTTCTGACCCTGAGGGCCATACCGGATACTTTCAACATCTTAGAGGGCTGAAGGAACAGGAATGTGTGTGTGCATGTACGCCCCTCGCCCCCCCCGCTCGCACCCTCTGTGCCTGCACCCCCGCATGCACGCACACGAGGATGCACGCATGCACACAGTACCCCCCTCCACACAGACGCTCCCCCCCCGCATCCGTGCACAGGCTGAAGGGAATGGGCCGGATAAAACGGCAAGGCGATCCAGATGTGGTCTGTGGGCCGTAGTTTGGAGACCCCTGCCTTAATCTATGAATTTCATACTCTGATATATTGTGCAGAAAACTATATTATGTGTATACAGAGCACTGAAATGCGATTATAGCTGACATTTGTTTGGGGATTATGTCTCTTTCATGCAATATATTTGTTTAGCTCTAACACATGAAAGAAACTTAGGAAATTTAAGTTTCAAAATTGAGAATAATAAAAAGAAAATGTAAGGGGGGACGGACAAAGTAGAGCCAAGACAGCACACTAGTTTATATGAGTGGTTTCTCAATAATGAAAGGTTACATAATACATCCTTTACTGGCCAAATCTGATTCAAATTTATTTGGAAATGAGGCTCAGTGGAATCTATTTTTCAAAGCATGCACAGGACTGCAGCTGTAGTGACCTCTACTGTAGTGTTGCAAAAGTAGTGTGAGAAGATTTATCTGGCACACATACCAATTGGTGTTAGCTAATAATCTCAAACTCAATAATCTGTTTTGAGATGACATTAGCCTATTTATCCACAGTTGCTATGATACAGCTTTCTAAATATTAAAAATGAGTAGTATACATCAACAATTATCCATAGAGAAAATTGTATATTAATTGCATACAATTCTATTTAAACAACAACAACACAGCCTGGAGGAATGCACACTTCAACGAGTGCACACTCGAAAATTGTACTATTCAATTATTTGAATAGACAAATTCTGCTCACCTGCATACCCAGATATTGACAGAAACAGAATGGCTGAAATCCTGTTGCTTTATTATGCTTGTGGAAGGCAAGCAGCAAAATATTAACTCACTTCTAGCAGGCAATAAACAAGGCACCACTGTGATTCTCAGTGGTGGTAGGGACTCATTGCCAGCTAAAATCAAGTGAATGTTAAGCCGTTTGCCTTCTGCCTGCATAGCAAAACAACGGATTGTAGCCAATATCTTTCAGTTATTTAACAGGTGTGATCCTCTTTATTTAAGTTGTAATATGCATACAGAGTGTCATTCTGAACGTTTTTCTAACATTATTTCAACAATGGCTCAAATGTCATTTTATACCAATTCTCTGCCTTCAAGCGGGAACAAAGGGCAATAGAGTAGAGCAGGTCTACTTGCGGAATCTCTCCTTCTCTTCCTCACTGCACTTCCCCCAATTATGATATACTAAACTCTGTGGGAAGCACAGAAGGGGCTGCAGGGGAAAGGGAAATCTGTTTCACTCATCAGTGGAGACCAGTGGATGCAACCCAGATTGTAGAGAGACAAAACAAAATGGTGTGCATTCATGTGAAAAAAGGACTGCACATTTTCTCAGGTAATTTGTCAAGTAACTGTGAGATGAACTGACAGAATTCTCAAGCTACATCTTCAAATCTGTGGAGAGAAACTGATCCTGGGATCACAGGATCTTATAGCTGTCTTATTTTATTAATTTATTTCATCACTATGTAACCTGTCGCCTAGTGCTGGGATCCAGGGCAGCTCACAAATAATTAAAGACAAATATAACTAAAAGCATTATAACATTAGAAACAATTAAACACACAATCTTAATGCAATTCTTAATTTTATAAACTTTAAAAATACTTTTTAAAAACACAGCTGAAAAAGTAGTAAAACATACAGCATCCCACAACCCTTTCTCATGACATGTTGGCAGTGAGGCCCCAAGTTAATTTTCTTGACAGGAGGTACGGTTGGAGGTACGGTTCTTCAGGTAGCCTGTCTAAATTGTACAAGGCTTAAAAAGTCATAACCAACATTCTGAATTTGGTCCAGAAGCAGACCGGCAGTCAGTGAAGCTGTTGTAATATTGCAGTTACATGGTCCCTGCCCTGGTCAGCAGACTAGCTGCAGCATTTTGTACCAGCTAAGGTTTCTGAATCCTTTTCAAAGACAGCCCCACATAGAGTGCCACAATGTTTTTGTCTTCTATATTTTATATTTAAATTTGTTTTTGGCTGATACGCTAGCACAGACTAACATGGCCACCTCTTCTAAAACTCCCACATAGAGTGTGTCACAATAAACTTAGCAGAATGTAACTTAAAGTTGTGTCACCATAACCAGATCAGATATTTCCAGGAACAGGTGCAGATTAACTGCGAAAATTCTCCTGGCCGCTGCTGAAATCTGGACATTTAGGTTCAGAGATCAGTCCAAGCTGCAAACCTGACTTTTCGGGGAGAGTGTAACCTCTTCCAGCACAGGTGGAGCCTCAATTCTGTGAGCTCCTTTTCAATTAACCAAGAGCACCTCTGTCTTGTCTGGATTAAACTTTGATTCATTCATCCTCCTCCAGACCATTATTGACACCAGACACTGGTTTAGAACCAGAACAGCTTTCTTGGAATTTGATGGAACACAGAAATATAGTTGGGTGGCGTCCACATACTCCCGGTACTGAACTACAACCTCTAATTTCATGTATATTTAAAATAGCATGGACAGAACAGAACCACGGTCAATGGTATCAAAAACTGTCATTAGATCTAAGCAGATCCAACAGGAACACATTTCCTCTGTACAATTTCCAATGTAGGCTTGTCCACCAAGGCAATCAAAGCTGTCTTTGTTCTATAACGAGTTAGGGAAGCTCCTTTTACTGAGCAATTTTTCATTGAACCTAAAATAACTGACCTCACCTGTGTTAAATCTGATATGTTAGAGAGCACTGAGCTAACAACAGAGTGACATGGTGTCCTTGCTTCAAGAACTGAAGTTACTTGAGCAATGCAACTGTGAAGTAGCAGTATTATTCACTCAATATATCCTATTCTGCAGGGTTACTTACTTAGGAAGCCTATTCTGTGATATGTGCTTATTCATTATTAGATGTCTGTCTTTTTGAATTGAAAAACATTTTGGTAGCAGGGCTATGATAAACAGGAGGACTCATTCTACTCCTGCATTATTGTGGTTCAAACCATCTATGCCTACACGAGCACAGTAGTTCAAAATGGCCTCCAGCAACCTGATGGCAGCAGATCTCCTCAGAATGTAACAAGGTTATTTCCTTATTGACATCAGGTGTCAATAATAAAATAAAAATACAGAACAGAACATGTTAAATAAAATAAGTAGCCCTTCTCCACAAGAATTTTAGTTCATACATAAATAGTCTTAACCAAAATCAATAAAATTCACTAAGAATAATGCTGAAAAAATTCAAGATCTTCATCATTGGCAGCAGGGTGGGGGTGACTTCCCTGGTCAGAAGAGCAAAGGCCCACAGGGGGAAAGAGGGATGTTGCTAGGCACCTTGCACTATTTATTAAGGGGGGGGGGGAAATCTCTAATTGGATACCATTCTTTCCCAAACTAGAGTCTGAGTGACTGAACAGCGGGCACGCACACTCTCTGTCAAGTAAGGAGATAAAAAGAAGAAAAATCCTTGTCATACATCGTCACAGGTTGTCTTTTCCAAGACCAGTTTTTAGTGCCAATACCTTATCTTAAGTCTTGGCCAAACTGTTCAGTTCTCTAATCTCAGTTAGAAACCAGGTGAGATCCTTCAGTCTTATCACAGATACTCCAGAGCAAACAAAATTAAAATTAGGTACTCTTATTCGACAATTTAAAAAAGGACAATGTGATTGTGATTCTGCATTAGGAGTGCCGGTCTAGTGCCTTTTTTGCTCTTATTTGTCCTACTAGTAAACACTCCCTAAGTTAGACTTGCGGTATCAGTCTTTTCTTCCTTGCTCAGGAGAATTGAGGAAATTGCAAGATCTGCCCTTGAGGGACAGGGATTCATCAGCAGACTCTCTGACTAATTAAACAGCGGTTTGACAGATATGACAAGGAGTTCCATTCAGCTCTTAACCAGAATGATGATATCTAAAATACAAGACCCTTAAGGGCAGCTATAGTTTTTAAAAGGGAGCTGGAGGACATGCCGAAAGATTTTCTTTCCAGCACTAAATGAAAAGCATCTCCATATTAAACTTACAAGTGGGCGGTTATAGGAAAAATCCTAGGTCTTGGAAATGTATTCAAAAGAAACATTAGTTACAATTATTCTGGAGTTGTCATTTTATCTAAGTAACTTCCTTAAAATACTACTACACTTATTTTTGCAATGTTTAATAACCTGTTGCATAAATAAGTGGCAAATCCTTCTATTTGCTAAAATACCAAATTTTCTAAAATATCACAGGCTACTTTGTCATAATCTGAGGGATGATACAAACAACAGCAAAATAAGTGTCTTTTCCTAATACAATTTGCTCCAGTTGTCTCAGCAAAAAGCACAAGTTTTTTTTATCACTGAGTAAAACTAGGTTCACAGCAGGATTCTATTTCCCACATTAGTTCAAAACAGTGATTCATGTTTGAGTTTGCTTTAGATCTCTTTGAGGAACGGGCTGTTCCACTCTTGACCACACACCTGACACCCACTAAATTTACCCAAGGAAACAAACTGAAGCACCTTCAAATGTGTGGCTGGCTGCTGGCTGGATGCATAGCTCAATGTGTTAGGTATCTGGCTGTAAAGCCAGAAGCTAGGACTTCAGTTCTCCACCAAGTATCCTAGAATAGCCAGCCTGTGTGGTCTTGGGCAAGCTGCACAGTTCCAGGATGCCTCTCAGAAGAAGGGAATGGTAAACCACTTCTGAATATTCTCTACCTAGAAAACCCTGGGAAGAGCAGTCTTAAGTCAGAATTGATTTGATGGCACACAACTATTAATATCTTGCAGCTAAAGTTTCCTGACCATTTTAGCATGCTTTGTGTGTCCAATGGTTTCTTCCTTCCACTGCCCTTCTGTCTCCCATAATGAAGAGTTTGTTTATTCATAAAAAAGCAATTTCTTTTTTGTGTGTGGCGGTGGGTCTTCTCAATGCAATCCTAAGTATATTTATTCTGAAGTAAACTGTAATGTGTTGAGCTGAGCTTACTCCCAGGTTACCATGCACAGGACTGCAGCTGAAGTGTAAAAAAGTATGGTGCTGTTTGATCTAGCTTTCATGGGAAGGTTCTGCCAGGTCTGTCAATAAAGTAGGCAACCATTTAGGACAGAATCCTCTCTCAAACCAAGCTGAGAAGGCAAAATGCATGATAATAAAAGAACAATTTCAATAACATTTTAAGCTCATATTTATAGCTGACTGGAGAAGCAACCCATGTATTTGATTAGAATTGAAGGGGGAAGTGTTAACCAAGAAGTAATTATTCTGATTGGTGCAACCTCAGATGATTCTACGCCAAAGCTCTCAGAATCTGTTGTTATGCAAATAAATCACCTATGGTTTAATAGAATAGGCTGCCTGCGTATTAAAAAAAAGAGGGATGTCAGTTTTTATCAAACATTAGCAAACACTGGTGACATGGTAACTACATACCTTAGGAGAAGAGGAAAGTTCTTTCACCGCCTGAATAGCTGACGTGTTCTCACTTGTTTCCTTTCCTGCCTTTGGTGAGAGGACTGGTGGCTCAGGAGCTTTTCTTTTCATCTTCCTTTCCATTTCTTGTAGTGAAGTAACTTGATTATTTAAAGCAGGGCTTGATTTTGGTTCATAAAATGGGTTTGATCTAATTAAAAGAAGGGAAACGTATTTCTTTGCTATCTTTGTATTATCAATGCAATTTCTAAAAGTCAATTGTGTGTATTAAACAGTGATTAAAAACTGGTTTAATTTGTTAAAAAAAAATACAACAAAAGCCCCACTGATTGTGTTGGGTTGTTCAGTGCTCCCCCCCCCCTTGCAAATGAACTGATGAATGAAATATACATGCAGTTAGCAAAAAAGAATGTGTAGAGGTAAGAAACCTTTAGCTACCAAAATCTTTTAACATAAATGGGAGTAAGATACAGCTACAGAAGCGTTGTTTAAGTTATGGATTAAGAAGATTCCCTTTTCTCTGAAGACATAAGCTCCAATATACAGATATGCTGAAAAAACACACATATTTTCAAATCAAGTCCTCCTTTTATTTGCAAAACAACAAGCAAGAAATAATGGAAGACTGATGGATAGTTTAAATGAAATGTTATGTCTACTCAGACATAGGTTCCTCTGAATTCAGTGGACCTTCCTTCTGATATTGCAACCTGAACTCAGTGGGACTATTTCCGTAAACATGGTCTAGACTACACTGCATCTCTCTGATACAGATATATATCTGTATCAAATCATCAAATATATATGCTCATCAAATGTCACTTTCTGGTTATGTGTTTTATTAGCTTATTTTTTAATTATGCGGTACAGGAAACAGTCTGTAACATGACAAGCTGCGATAATTGTCTACTAAGACAATTGCTCTTAGTCTGTCGAGAAAAAGGTGATTGAGGAAGTGGACTATGGCTTACAGTGATTCCTCAGGATTTAGCAGTTGCAAGCTCCTGAAACTGCAATGAGATTGACATGTCCCATGAATATGTGAACCAAAAGTTATGATCTGTCAAAATACTATGTCCTTGCATTTCATTTGTCAGATGCTATAAATGTTTATCTTTATAAGAAAGAGATAGCAAAAGTAGAACACTCATAGTCAAATCTTTTTTTTATAATTGAGTCCTCAGTAAAATAATTATTAGAACTACTTTAGAAATATTATTCCACCCATTTTTTAAAAAAGCATTTATACTCCTAAAAGCATTTTTTGTTTTGGTCAGTCCTTTGGTCTGCAAACTGAATAATTTTCCTGCTGGTTTCTCTCCAACTGTATAATTTGTTGGATTTGGATTGATCTTATCTATTTTGTGTGTTATTTCAATGATTTCTCATTGTCTTAATTAGGTTTGTATGCTACCTGGAATGCCTCATTTTTGGGCTAGAAAATCAGGGTACAAACAAAGAAAGAAAGAAGTGAAGTATCTTAGTGAAGTATATTGAATGCATTTATCACCACTCCTCCCCTAGCAGTTTTCCTTCTTTTGTTTCTTTACGCAGGAGGAAGCATTCACTGGAACAAACAGAGTAAATAAGTCTCTAAAGACCCAAGTTTGCTAATTATTTAATTATAATTTTGGGGAAAGGAAAAAGGCTTTAAAGCTCCATCTAATTTACAAACCACTTTACAATAGAGAAGATGTGGATCTAGATAAATCACTGAAAGGAGAAACTGAGACTAAAATAACTGGGTTGCAAAGTGAAGTCACCTTTGAGGTGTTCTCACATCAACACCCATCAAATGCAAAAACATGAACGAAATCAAAGCTTAGAGTGATGTCAAAATAAACAAAAGAGACATGTTGTACAGAAGATGAAGGTGGAAAAAGAATGGCATTCAGTTTGGAACAGAAGATTCAGAGTGCCTGTCAGTCATTTACTTTTGCTGACAACCTTGTTGAGCTGTCTTCAAACATTAAGAGAGTTCAAAGGAAGGTGAAAATAAAGATGAAAAAAAGATAAGAAGGACAATACATTATATACTGGAGGTCAACATGTTTTCTTTTGTTCTATAGTTACTTTTTGGGGAGGGGAGTAGTTTAGATAGGTAGCATAATTTGACAACAAACCACATGACTCTCTACAGCCTAAGAATTTGAGAATCAGCATGCACTAACGATTTCTTACAACTAATGTTTAGCTGCCATGATTTAAGGGGCACATACAGGATTTAAAAAAAAAATTATATAAGAACATTTATATAAGAACACTTAGGTAAGGGTGTGCAACTTTTAAGAGCATTTTGCTACATTAAATTTATTAAATAAATCCATATGACACACACATACATGCACACAGTTTAACACAAATGCTGCAGTTTTGAAGAAGATAGAAATCAAGTTCACTGCTCACTTTAAAGAGATGTAATTTTTTTTAATTCAACCATTTTGCTATTAAATTCCTAAATAAAGTTTTTACACTTTGAGAAGAGCCCTATTGCCAGCTCCCTTACACCTGTACCACTTTGGGAAATAAGTTAACAAGCCATATACCTAAACATTTAACATGATATCAAGTTTACCAAGAGAAAGCTCCCGTGTTAGGGGGAAATGATCTACTGTATTTGTTTCTAATGAGCTAGTTTCCCATGTGTTTGTGCATTGGTAGATTTTCAATGTATTTTTTTTATGTGGAAAGTGCAAATGAAACGTATGATCTCATCACCTGGATTCTGAAGTGACAGAGTCATCACAGGGCTGCATAATGATTTTCAAAACATATAAATCAACTCTTTGCATTATCACAGTATGATGTGACAATGCATATTTAGTTGTGAACATTCAGGATGATTTCTTTATATTTACTAAGAAATCATAACTGGGCCTCCAGATCTGAATGGATTTTAAGAACGATTCACTGAATCCTTCATAAAGAAGATCTTTTATTAATTCACTTTAATGTTAAATGAGGTAGTAAACCACACTTTACACATATGGAGTCAATAAGGTCATGAGCCATCTCAAGAAAATACTTAAACTGTCAGCAGTTATCTAGTTCCAGAATGTTTAAACTTTTCTGCACTCTCATCATGATAATGAATCCTTTATTCTCTAGTTAAAACTATTCTATTTCTCTTTGAGTAGAAGAAATGTAGCTTCCATCCAGAGCTTTGGATGTGCTTGAAAGAAGAATCTAACAAACCACTGGCAGATTTATTAAGCAGTTATGGGAGTCTGAAAATGGTGGCGAGAGAACATGCCAATTCATCATGTGATCATCTGTTACTTGTGAAAGAAAAGCACTGCAGACTCCAAGCTAAAAGGAAGTTAGCATAAATACATAGAAGCCAGACCACTTTCAAAATTCATCAAGTGGTGAGCATATTTCCAGTCTTGTGTTTGTTCGAGGGAAAACAGCTTCCACACCAATTTCCACAGAGCAACTAAGAAATTAAAATGACACTAACTAGTTCTACATCAGAACTGGGAAACAGACTGAAATAACATGAACTACAAATTAAGTGTTGTTAAAAAGAATCAGCTAACATTAAGATTTTGGACAGAGAATGCCATGCACAGTGTTCTCTGTGCAATACAGTGGTACCTTGAGTTACGAACTTAATCCGTATTGGAACGGCGTTCGTATGTCGAAAAGTTCGTAAGTCGAAAAACTTTTCCATAGGAATGCATTGAAAACCATTTAATCCGTACTTGCTGTTTTTCGTTCGTATGTCGAGGCACTGTTCATAGAGGCATTAGTTCCCATAGGAACTAATGCAAAGCCGGTTAATCCGTACTCTACCACTAGGGGGAGAATTTTTTTTAATTTTTTCTTCTTTTGACCTAAGATGAACTTAGGTCAAAAAAAGGGCAGGAAAGGTTTTTTTTGTTTTCTTTTTCGTTCGTAAGTCGAGGCTCCGTTCGCTAGTTGAAGCAACATTTTGCGAACGGAGCCGTTCGTAACTCGAAAAGTTCGCAAGTGGAGACATTCGTAAGTCGAGGTACCACTGTATAGGACTTTTATATCCCCTTCTCAACACTGCAGTTCCTCACATCCCCTGGGAATGCAATCCTTCCTGAGGGGAGAGGCCTTTGGAGGATAGTGTGGAATATGATGTGGTGGGATGCTAATAAGTTAGAGTGGTGGTAGGAATTATGCCTTCTCTTGTGAGAGTGGAATAACCTTTTCACTGGCAAAAGGAACTTTTGAATAAAAATCACTATTTATATTACTGACTGATCAACAGTTTATGTTAGTAAATTCTTGATCCAGCTGTACTGGCCTGCAATTTGTGTCAGAGGTCAATTAAAGCAGCTGGATTTCACCTACAAAGCCATGAACAGCTTGTGACCACCATGTCAGAAAATGTTCCTTGTCCTCAACTGGACATATGAGCGTATGAGCCCAACTGGAACTTGTAACACTGTCCCCACTGAAGATTACATGTCCCACCACCACAGGAGGTCAGTTTGCTAAATAGACATGGCTTTCTTTGTAGCAGTAATTCAATTGTTGAAACCCCCCTTCAAAGGAAAAAGGAACCTAGCAGGTAGCATGTTAGTCTGTTGTAGAAAAGAGAAACCAGAAGTCATGTAGCATCTATAAGACTACTAGTTTTATTCTTCATAAGCTTTCATGTGTCCAAGCACAATTCTTCAGATGAATATGTCAGGTCAGAAGGTCTGACACTTTAGACTTGCCTTAGAGTCCTACAAAGCTACCCTCCAGGTAGAAAATCAGAAGCCTGTGTTCTTCACAGCTGGCATTTTTCAATAAAGGGTTAACTCAAGAATGAACCAGAATGAAATTTTACACCTTATATAACTTACTTTCTTCTTTGAAATATCCTTAAGTTGTTTTCCCCAAGCAAATGGATTCCCCCCAAAATCTGATTTTTCTTCTTTTTTATTTTACAAACACCTCCTAGAAAATGTGTGTGAGTTATTACTTACAAAATTTATATTTACAAACTCAAGTACATTATATCAGAAATAGATAAATGGAGACTTAGTTAAGAAAGGCGAGATACTTTTTTTAAATTAATAACTCTCTTTTTAATAAATAACAATAGCATTTTACTAAACTTGATAATTCAAAGCACAAGCAAAAAAATCACATCAGCACAGATTTACAAAATAAATTCTTAACACACACACACACCCCAGCAGAGTTTCTCCCCAGTATATGTACTCTCTCCTGCTGCTAACACTGCTGGACTCCTATTTATATTCCTTTTTACCAATTCTTATCAACTCATCAACTGTCAGCCAATTTTACTGTGTTAGTAAGTTACTTAAATTTGGTACATGCTTCCACTATCCTCTTCTAAAAAATTCTATTCATCTTGCTAAAGTAGCAAACCACACTTCTTGTTAATTGTAAATAGCCCTTTGAGCAGATAACAGGCTTTACGCCGATTAATTTGACCCTGCACCTGCAATGTCTCTGAAGTGCAGCTTTGGCCAGTTAGTAAAGGAGTACATTACTAACGTGGTAATTTGTCAAATCAGTAAATGCTATCTGCTAGTTTTTCAGATACATAATAACATTTTAAATAATATGAGCTAGATATTGTTATACAAATATCATATTATAATCTATGCATAATTTGTAATCTTGACAAACAGAGTGTCTGTGCCTCTGGGAATAATATAAAACTGATGGCAGTTTGAAACATTTAGCAATTGTTCTAAGCTACTAATAGTTTAAAACTAGATAGTTAACAGATAATAGGAAGTGATTAATTTATCACAGTGGTGGTGATTAGAGTCCGACTGGGTGAGAAACATTCAGTTGATTATATTGGTATATAAAATGAATTAGATTAGATTAGTATATAAAATGAAACAGGAAGACATTGTATATGTTTAAGCCTAGAGAGAGTTTGCTGAACCTCTTGATGTATTCCTGCTCAGTAGCCTCCCTTTGGAATCAGTCCTTTAAGTTCCTTTGTTCAGAAAGTCTCTCCTACTGACCTCAAAGCCCAGGCAAGCTGGTATGGGAGAACAGAATGCTGCATTTTATATGATATTTGCTTTTTAATTTTTTAAAACAATAATTTTAAAAATTATTTTAAATTTTATTGCATATTATTTTAGGTCCCTGGCATGCAGTCAAGCAATCAGGAGATGTATTTAATGAATATAGCAATAAATATATTTTTCAAACCATTTGCAATGTAGGAGGAACTTTGAACAAGGTGATATCCCAACTCATAAGATAAACAAGCAGCAAGTTCATAATTCAGTCTTTGGCTGAGCAAGCTTGCAAATGCATGTTTCTTACATAGAGCTGGACCTAATTTATTTTTAATTTGGCATTGTTACTTAACAGTACTGAAAAATAAAAAAAAACTGCTTGGGAAAACTGATATGGGTGAATTGCAAATGAAGGTTCTTCTTCCCTCATCTCCCACCATTCTGCAGAACAGGAGCCCAGGGGTACAGCTGTCAAAACTTTAGTAGTTCAGTCTGAAAAAAGCACCACACATGTGCTAATAGTAACAATAGTATTAATAACAACAAGGTACGAAAACTTCCTCTCCCTTTAATCTTCAATGTACCAAGGAATGTTGTAGCATCACTTGACTGAAACTCAATGAAGAGTGAATGGATCACAGAATGCTTAAATAGTCCCACTGCTGAAGTGAATGAGCCTGTCAATAATGTATGGCTCACAAATACATTTGTGTGTCAAAGTACAAGGCTGGCTTGCCTTTAATTTAAATCTGATACAGACGATACAGAAATGAAGTACTGTGTGGACAACAGGAAGGGAAACGGGAAACATGGTGAAAGAAATGTTTCTAGGAAACAGAAAAAGAGAAAGATTCGAATCTGCAACATACTATGTGAAAGGCAAAATAATTCATTTAGAAACAACCAAGTGTAGGGTTCTGAATTCAAGCATATAAAGTATGATATATTATTTGCTTAGAGATAATCTGTTAAAGTTGACAACCCTGAAGATCAATATAATTAGCCTGTGATAAATTAAAGCATCCTTCAGAACTCATTCTTTTTTCATACAACTTTAATATTTTTTGTTCAGCAGCAAATCATGGACAGCTATACAAACAAAAGGGATACATGCACAATGACTGAGATGGAAAGCAATACTGAAAGGTGGCAGTGACATCACATAACCCAAAGGGGTTTCCCTCATCTTGTATACTGCGGGCAAGGCTTGTTACCCCATGTTAAGACAGACATATAGTAGAAAAAATAGGATGATCCAGAGACGTGTGATGAAAATGATAAGAGACATGGAGAGACTTCTGTGAAAAGAGATCAAGAAGATTAGAATAATTTTGATTAATGAACAGACAAAACCTAAGAGTAAATTTGAAGAAAATGCTTATTATACATAATAAATTGCACTCAAACAGAGCTTCTTGTAATTCCATAGAAACACAAGCAAATGCTAACCTGAAATCTTGCACAAGCCTATACAGATCACTAACTTCCTCTGAAACTCTTTGGATGAGTTTAGGAGTGCTACATATATTGTTTAGTAGGTCTCCAAGAAAGGAGAAGGCAGATAAAGACATATTGAGAAGAGTCATGGTCTGACTAAATAAATGGACTGTCTACTATCTATAAGTCTTCAAAGCTTCAAATACAAAAACCTCTGGTGACATATTGGGGAAACTATTTCTACAAAATTCTTCCATTACCCTTTTTGATGGTATTTTTCTATTTTGGCAATTCAGTATATTATGCAAGACTAACAGATGAATTACTGATTTGTAACGGAACAAGTGTTGCTTGGGCCCTCTTGACATCTCCTTTAGAACATGTTTAGATCATAAGAAGGACACTGTAAGTCATTTTACTAGGAAGGGCCCCATGTTTGGCACTTTACACTTCTCTTTTGAGATAATCTAATAAATTACACATTGTGCTCCAAATTAAATAATCTGCAATTGAATTAGCCATCAACTTTGATTTCTACAAGCACAATTTTAAAACTGGGTTAGATTCAGCTCCCTCTCTAATATATCTGAAGCTGTGGTGCTAGTCAAAACAGAATAATATGGCTGAAAGAATGATAGTTGGAACATGGTGGTACAGAAGAATACTTTCTGAGTGCAATTCTAGACATACAGCATACTGCTTGGAAAGTCATGAAAATAGGGAGAACCCTTGCTACACTGGAGTAATTGTGTTACAGTCCCATCAGTTGAGACACAGCAATGCACCACTACACTGATGTAGAGTACACGAGTGGTACTCGTGAAAATCTGCTGACACTGTGACCTAAATAAGTAAGTGTGACAAGGTGGAGTGGATGTATAACAAATCGTAGACTTTCTCATGCTCCAAACCTATCACTGACACCAGTGTAAGTTATTATCTCAGAATCAATGCTATAAGCCACAACTCCCTTTGAACACAACAGATTGCACAGACCACATTGCCTCTACTGGCACAATGAGGAACAGGCCAACAGGACTCTCAATAATGGCGTGACAAAACAGAATATAAACCTCAGAAAAGCACAACATAACTGAAATAGAGGAAAGGGCTCTCTGTCTTCATGTCATACATGTTCAAAGGGGAATCTTTAATCACACAATGAGGAACTTTGGGAAACTGGGAATTACAAAGAAAGATACTAAGCAGAAACAGTCTGACCCTTGGACATAAGGAGGAGGAACATTTTCCTAACATTTGCTTCTCCTAGAGCAAGGTGGGCCATATACAGCCTCAGGGCTCAAATGTGCCTCTAGTACCCTTTAAAAAAAAAATTCTGCTTAACCTTGTTAAAACACTGTTTTCTCAAAAAGTTAACTTATGTACTGTAGGGGTCATGGGAGACATTTTGTCATATATTAAGGACCTCTAGCAACTAGAACTCCCTAGAGTTTATATTTCTAAATGTTTTAATTAACAAAAATATTTTGACCACTATAGGGAACAAGGGTGCTTTTCAGTTAAAAACCGATCACCTCCAATTTAGCTGGAAAACTATTTAGGGGCAATGGTGGTAGTTGTCACAGGAGTGATCATCCAAGGTCCAGGGATAATCACTTGTCTCCAAACCTCTTTAGATTGCCTAACCTGTCCCAAAGTTACTCCACCACAATTGCCCAACAGCAATGCCCATTCTAGTACAACAACTAGATACACAAGGACAGAGTACATGCTGCCGGTAATCTAGAAAAGAAAAACACATGCAACAAAATAAACCTTCTACAAACGTTTCTCACCACCTCTCCATTATATTATATGTATTAATGATGTGCCTTCTATCTCTCTTTTCCTTTATTTTTGAACTCCCAATCCAAATATTCTCCAAAGCTTCTAGGATTTCCAAGCCACAACTCACACCTGCACTCACTTTCATTTCACTCACCTGGAGAAAGGCTGAGGCCTCCTCTAGGCCTTGTTTCTTGCCTCAGTGCTTCCTTAGGAGGAAACTGATGCAATATGTCCTGCGAATGAAAGTCTTGTTGCCCTCCATCCTTTATACTCAGGAACCTGTTGAAGAACTACCATCCCCAGGAAGCACTGCAGCTGCTTTCTCCCAGGAAGCACTGGGCAGTATAGAGAAGATACAGAAGGCATGCTGGTAAGCATGCACCACCACATGCAAGTGAGTGTGGTGAATGTCAAGAAAATTATTTCAACTATTGCTAACATTCCCCTTCATGGATTGCTGCCTTGTTGTGGCGAAGGGGCTTGAGTAATTCAGAGAAGCTATGGGCTATGCTGTGCAGGGACACCCAAGACAGACAGGTCATAATGGAGAGTTCTGACTAAATGCGATCCACCTGGAGCAGGAACTGGCAAGCCACTCCAGTATATTTGCCAAGAAAACTCCATGGACAGAAACAAAAGGCTAAAAGATATGACGCTGGAAGATGAGCCCCTCAGGTCGGAAGGCGTCCAACATGCTACTGGGGAAGAGCGGAGGACAAGGACAAGTAGCTCCAGAGCTAATGAAGTGGTTGGGCCAAAGCTGAAAGGACGCTCAGCTGCGGACGCGCCTGGAAGTGAAAGGAAAGTCCGATGCTGCAAAGAAAAATACTTCATAGGAACCTGGAATGTAAGATCTATGAACCTTGGTAAGCTGGATGTGGTCAAACAGGAGATGGCAAGAATAAACATTGACATCCTGGGCGTCAGTGAATTAAAATGGACAGGAATGGGCGAATTCAATTCAGACGATTATCATATCTACTATTGTGGGCAAGAATCCCGTAGAAGAAATGGAGTAGCATAAAAGAGTGGGAAAAGCTGTACTGGGATACAATCGCAAAAATGATATAATGATTTCAATACGAATCCAAGGCAGACCTTTCAACATCACAGTCATCCAAGTTTATGCACCAACCACCGATGCTGAAGAGGCTGAAATTGACCAATTCTATGAAGACTTACAACACCTTCTAGAACTGACACCAAAGAAAGATGTTCTTCTCATTATAGGGGATTGGAATGCTAAAGTAGGGAGTCAAGAGATAAAAGGAACAACAAGTAAGTTTGGCCTTGGAGTTCAAAACGAAGCAGGGCAAAGGCTAATAGAGTTTTGTCAAGAGAACAAGCTGGTCATCACAAACACTCTTTTCCAACAACACAAGAGGTGACTCTACACGTGGACATCACCAGATGGGCAATACAGTGGACCCTCAACTTACGGAATTAATCCATATTGGAACGGTGGCTGCAGGTCGGAAAGTCTGTAGGTCGAGGCTCCATTGACCTACAATGCATTGAAAACCGATTAATCCGTAACCGGCCGTTTTTGGTCCATTTTGTTTGATTTTCCGGTCTGTAGGTCGATTCTCCGGCCGCAAGTCGAACCTAAATTTTGCGGCCAGAGAAGTCTGTAACTCGAAAAGTCTGCAGGTCGAGCCGTCTGTAAGTCGAGGGTCCACTGTACTGAAATCAGATTGATTATGTTCTCTGCAGCCAAAGATGGAGAAGCTCTATACAGTCAGCAAAAACAAGACCTGGAGCTGATTGTGGCTCTGATCATCAGCTTCTTATAGCAAAACTCAAGCTTAAACTGAAGAAAGGAGGAAAAACCACTGGGCTAGTCAGGTATAATCTAAACCAAATCCCTTATGAATACATAGTGGAAGTGCAGAACAGATTTAAGGAACTCGATCTGGTGGACAGAGTGCCTGAAGAACTATGGATGGAGGCTTGTAACATTGTACAGGAGGCAGCAACAAAAACCATCCCAAAGAAAAGGAAATGCAAGAAAGCAAAGTGGCTGTCCAACGAGGCCTTACAAATAGCAGAGAAGAGAAGGGAGACAGAATGCAAGGGAGATAGGGAAAGTTACAGAAAATGGAATACAGACTTCCAAAGAATAGCAAGGAGAGACAAGAGGGCCTTCTTAAATGAACAGTGCAAAGATATAGAGGAAAAGAATAGAAAGGGAAAAACCAGAGATATGTTCAAGAAAATTGGAGATATTAAAGGAACCTTTTGTGCAAAGATGGACATGATAAAGGACAAAAAGGGTAGGGACCTTACAGAAGCAGAAGACATCAAGAAGAGGTGGCAAGAATACACAGAGGAATTATACCAGAAAGATCTGGATGTCCCGGACAACCCAGATAGTGTGGTTGCTGACCTGGAGCTAGACATCCTGGAGAGCGAAGTCAAGTGGGCCTTAGAAAGCATGGCTAACAACAAGGCCAGTGGAGGTGATGGCATTCCAGTCGAACTATTTAAAATCTTAAAAGATTATGCAGTTAAGGTGCTACACTCAGTATGCCAGCAAGTTTGGAAAACTCAGCAGTGGCCAGAGGATTGGAAAAGATCAGTCTACATCCCAATCCCAAAGAAGGGCAGTGCCAAAGAATGCTCCAACTACCGTACAATTGCACTCATTTCACACGCTATGCAAGGTTATGCTCAAAATCCTACAAGGTAGGCTTCAGCAGTATGTGGACCGAGAACTCCCAGAAGTACAAGCTGGATTTCGAAGGGGCAGGGGAACTAGAGACCAAATTGCTAACATGCACTGGATTATGGAGAAAGCCAGAGAGTTACAGAAAAACATCTACTTCTGCTTCATTGACTACGCAAAAGCCATTGACTGTGTGGGCCACAGCAAACTATGGCAAGTTCTTAAAGAAATGGGAGTGCCTGACCACCTTATCTATCTCCTGAGAAATCTATATGTGGGACAGGAAGCAACAGTTAGAACTGGATATGGAACAACTGATTGGTTCAAAATTGGGAAAGGAGTACGACAAGGCTGTATATTGTCTCCCTGCTTATTCAACTTATATGCAGAATACATCATGCGAAAGGCTGGACTGGATGAATTCCGAGCCAGAATTAAGATTGCTGGAAGAAATATCAACAACCTCAGATATGCAGATGATACCACTCTGATGGCAGAAAGTGAGGAGGAATTAAAGAACCTCTTAATGAGGGTGAAAGAAGAGAGAGCAAAAAATGGTCTGAAGCTCAACATCAAAAAAAACAAGATCATAGCCACTGATCCCATCACCTCCTGGCAAATAGAAGGGGAAGATATGGAGGTAGTGACAGGTTTTACTTTCTTGGGCTCCATGATCACTGCAGATGGTGACAGCAGCCACGAAATTAAAAAACGCCTGCTTCTTGGGAGGAAAGCGATGACAAACCTAGACAGCATCTTAAAAAGCAGAGACATCACCTTGCCGACAAAGGTCCGCATAGTCAAAGCTATGGTTTTTCCAGTAGCGATGTATGGAAGTGAGAGCTGGATCATAAAGAAGGCTGACCGCTGAAGAATTGATGCTTTTGAATTGTGGTGTTGGAGGAGACTCTTGAGAGTCCCCTGGACTGCAAGGAGAACCAACCTATCCATTCTGAAGGAAATCAACCCTGAGTGCTCACTGGAAGGACAGATCCTGAAGCTGAGGCTCCAATACTTTGGCCATCACATGAGAAGACTCCCTGGAAAAGTCCCTGATGTTGGGAAAGTGTGAAGGCAAGAGGAGAAGGGGACGACAGAGGACTAGATGGTTGGACAGTGTCATTGAAGCGACCAACATGAATTTGACCAAACTCTGGGAGGCAGTGGAAGACAGGAGGGCCTGGTGTGCTCTGGTCCATGGGGTCACGAACAGTCGGACATGACTTAACGACTAAAGAACAACAATTGCTAACGTTATCTAAATGCTCTTAAGTATGGCCTTACAGAACAAGAGCCTGTATGTTGCAGATTAGAGGCTACACATACATACAAAGCTTCATTGCAGCTTTCTACAATGGAAAGGTATATTCTCTGTCACTACAGTATACTACCCTCTCTGAGGGAGAAAAAGACAATGGCACTCATGGCATCAACCACACAAAAGTATATATTTTTTTTCCTCCAAATTTGGGGAGAATTTATTCCAGAACACAGAACAGTTCCTATATGTAGCTTATCTCACAGAGAGATGGTAACCTGGAAAACACACCTACCTGCTACCTCACACGTATCTCTTAAAAGAGGTAAGATCCCAGCTGGGATGAGTCCTTTCAGAGCCTACTCCAACCCAGTGCTGTCAATAAAGGTACTCACTTCCCTAGACCTTTTGGGTCTTTGTTGCAGAACATGGGCAAATGGATTCCTTCCTTTACAAACTCAATCCAAAGACATTAGTTTCAGGTTTGGACACTTACTAGGATAGGGACTAGGGGCCTTCTTCTCAGTGACATCACAACTCCTTAGCCCGCACAGGCTCTAGAGATTGTTTGATGTGATAAACATCTCAGAACACAGAAGCTGGCAGTGGGGAGCATGAGATGGATTTTAAGGCCCTGTCATAGGGGTGCCCAGTTAGGCAAAAGAGCAGAAGGACGGAAATACTGCTAGTGATTTGGAGGGCAGGAAAAATCCAAAGAGTTTGATTTACCATATTTTTCCATCTATAAGACACCCCCGTGTATAAGATCCCCCCCCCCCCCACTTTTCTAACCCAAAATTAAGAAAACTTAGCTTTGAGTATTCAGCCTCTGGGCTCAGAACGCTCAGACATTACGAGTCCCTCTTGAATCTAAGCACTGCCTAGAGGCTCCACTTCCAACGAGGTGTGTTCCAATTGGTTTGTACAGCATCAGCTGACATCAGTTCCATAATGCTCGTGGTTGGAGGAAGCTAAGTCTCCTGACTGTAGAAAGCTAAGTCTCGTGATTGGAGGCAGCCTGTTTGCAGAGGCAAGGTACAGGCCGTTTTATTCTCTCCTCAGCTTACTTCTGTGTATAAGATGATCCTCAAATTTTAGTCTAAAGATTTTAGACAAAAGTATCATCTTGTACATGGAAAAATACAGTATATGAACTGCTCACCATATTTAAGTCTAGGATACAACTAGGAGTGCAGGCCTCTTTAGTCTCTCTCCCAATGAGAGCACCAGCATTTGATCTTCAGATTTCTTGCATGTAGACTATAAGCTTTACATTGGACTAGTCTTGTTCAGGAAAGAGTATAGTCCAGGCCTTCATAACAGGTCTTTAGGCTGGCATTTGGGGGATGACTCTCATTCATTCATATCTTCCAAAAATGGCTTCAATTTGCAACTGTGGCTAAGTGGGGAGGGAGAGAACTGTTCAGTGGAGTACACATTGTGGATTTTATCCTGCTTGGTCTCTCATTTTGGCCTCTAATGTAATTACTGCTGATGAGGAACTGAAACCATTACTGGAGCCTTATTCCTACCACTTTCATTTCCCATGTCTCCTTTCTTCCTCTTCTTTTGCACAGCCAAAAGAGTGTTAATGATTGCTACAAGAGATCAACATATGTCTCTGTTCAGGAATCCCTACTGACTTCCTATTGTTGAATTCTTGCTGCTCTTTCACAACAGTAAAATTCTTGTTTTCTGTACTGCAACAGTTAATGCCACTGCATTGTTAAACACATAAAAAGGCAAGTCTTCCTGAAGAACCAGCATGACTTTTGCAAAGTTTAGTACATCTTCTGCCTTGTTATCCTTCCAAAAATAATTCTGAGTGTCAGCAAATATGAGGGTGGGGAAATTAACATGACTCTGTATACTTGTATAACAGAATACACAGGATATAGTGATACCACAGTTTAGGTAGACTTAAAAGAGAGTGTCTATCTCTAGAAACTAAGACAGCAAATATCAGCTGCTGGAAAACAAGTGCAGCACAAAACGACTACCTTCATACTGTAAGAACATGTGAGGGGGTTGCTACCAGCACCCTGTAGGCTATCTGCCCCTACCCTGTGCTCTTTGCCAGACCCTTAGAACCAAGCCACTGCTGGATCTGAGGTCAGTACTGAAGTGAATTGGCTGGCCTGGGAGAGGGAGGAGGCCACAGTGGTTGGAAGGCACTTGAGGGAGGAGGATCAGGGAGGTGTAGCCTATTAGCCAGGTGTCTTAAAGAAGGCCTGGAGGAGGGGAGGGGAGGGGAGGTTCAGCCAGAGAAAAGGGATATCTGTTGCTGGCAAGGCAAGGAAATGCATACATCTGCAGACTAAGGAGGAAGGGACATCGGGAGATGCTCCTGATGAACTGGAGGAGAGGGTGAGGAGGCAGTAGATTACACCTACCTGGAGGAATCCTGGGCAGGGGTCCTAGAGCAGTTCTAACTTCTCCAGGGACAGGGTCAAGGGTAAGGAGTCTTTGAGCCTTTCCCTTACCCAGAGCAACTATGCAGAGGCACTCACTGGTAACTACAATCCATGGAGGGCCAGTCAGATTCTATACCCACTCAGAGGTGATGCTGGAGGCACAAAAGGTAATGCAGGAGTCAGTGCCACCTCCAGCAGCAGCAGCTACTGCTGCAGCCACACCTACCACTATCAGGGAGACATGAACTGTAGCTGGGGTCTGGATTATAAACCCTCTTTATTAAAGGGGGCTACATTTGGACCTCCGTGGAAACCATTTCAATTGGGGAATAGGACTCTCAGTGGTGTTAACTCAGGGCTGGGCCTGGACTGAGCCATGCTGAGGGAAAGTGCAGGCAACTCTATCCTAGGAGGGGGAGGGGACTCCTGGTCCACATACTGTTGTACCCGGTCCCTTGTTGTTTAGTCGTTAAGTCATGTCCGACTCTTCATGACCCGGTCCCTACAGTTTAATAAACTCAGTTGTTGATCCGAAAGATCTACTTGAATCCATGGATATGGGTACATATGAAGGCTTGCCTGCTGAACCCACTTCAGAAGGGGCCTGTAGGGTACACAGAACATAAGAAGAGGCCCACTGGATCAGATCAAGCACTTTTCTGTTCAAAGGACGGCCAACAAGATGTTCATAGGAAGCCAACCAGAAGGATATGAGTGCACGTGCATCCTCAGTCTCCTATACCCCAACAATTGATACTGAGTGATAAACTACCCCTGATGCTATACACAATATACAGTTGTCTTGAGTAGTAACCACGGATAGTTTTAGCCTCCATCAATCTAAACTTTTTTAAAAAAATCAATTTGATGGGCATCAGGGTGTGCTCCACACATTCTGTATGCCATGTTACGAAGTACTTCCTTTAATCTGACCCAAATCACCCAAGCTTCAGTGGATGATTGCAAGTTCTACTATTATGAAAGAGAGACAGAAACATGACCTGCTTTTGAGGTTCCAACATGCATCTGGTTGCTCACTGGGAAAATAAGATATTGAACCAGATAGGCTTTGGGTGTGACTGGGAAATGATTGTGGGCTGCAATGGGGGACTTATCAGTAGACTTTTTCCACTGCTGTGAATGAAACGGCTCCTTCCATAGCAGACAGATATGGAGACTCTGTCATGGCGACAACCCATTATGGAGGGGAGTCAGTAGTGTTGTCATTAATAGTTAATGTGTGGATATCATTGGTGCTTCTTTGTTTGTGCATTTAGAAGTTTTTTAAAAATTAAAAGTCAGTGATACTTGGTGGGGTGGGGGGAGGACTATTTTTACCTTTTCTTAATGTTTAGTAATAAAAATATAGTATTGTGTGGAGGCCTAATGCAGTGCATCTGAATCGGTAAAAAGAAGAGGAAAATACACACATTATTTACTCTTTCAAATTCACTATTGCATGCGCAGAAAAACACAACTATCACTTAAACATCCTGCTGTGACTTCAGTAGTACATATTTATTTATATATACAAATAAATGAACAGGAGAAAAAACTCAACCTATCACTTTATGCCATCTTTTGATTTGCCATTTTTTGCCATTTTAGGACAATTAATATAATGTGATACACTAATTATTAAAACAGACTAGTTGAAATCTATGAAATAATAAACCTTAACATTAGTTTTGAAAAGGTTTTGAGTTATGCATATTCAAATGATCACAGAAATGTAGAGTAACAACTATTTAACTGCTATGTCTCAATTACCCTATCATGTTATACTACCATGCAATTCCTCATACAGTACTGTATTCTGTCTTGTAACACAGTGGTCTATGTCAACTCAAATTCCTCAAATATTATTAGAAACAAATGTCAAAATTTTATCTCTAAAGCACCTGTCATCTGTGAGGTTGGTTCAGTCTCAATGACCTTCCAAGAAATTAAGCATAGGACTAATGAGATAATCAGAGAAATCCATACACATAATATGCACTAGTTCTTGGAAGAATGTATTATTTTCAGGGATATATACCCAGTCTTATGAAAGGAGCAGGGGAAGGAAGGTTAAAACTCAGTAACAAATTTAACCTATGGATAATGTAAGTAACATTGATCATGAAAATTAGTGAAAATCAGTTACAATTTCTGGTTTCTTCACAGTGTTAATTCACGAGTGACATTTGTAAAACAAAGAAAACAAACAAACAAAAAGATGAGACCTACAGTGTCATCTTATATGTACATTAATTCAGAATCAATATGCACCCTATCCTGTGACAAATGCATCTGTTTTCTATTAGCTTCCAGAACAAACAATATAAAGATTTAGACAGGCTAAGCTTTATATACCTGTATTATGTCCCTTTTTCCAATGAAGCAGGTTCCAGCCACTGGAGAGGTACAGCAGAGCCTTCCTCATGATATCGCTAAACCTCTGACATTCATTCTTCATGAAAGCCTTCCTGGGCTCACCCTTGCAGAACTCCGGGAAACAGTACTAAACACTCTCACTTGGGAAGACTGCTTTTCCGGGCTTTTTATACCAATTTTCAGAGTAGCTTTATTGTGGTAACAGTTATATACAACTCACGTTATCTGTATTGCATTATTTTATGATTGCAAACTGCCAGGAATAATCTAATGAAGGGAAAAATCCTACTGAACAATTATTTGTCTTTTAGACAGATCTGAATCTGTAAGGGTATATTTTAATCTTACAACTGTAGAGTCCTTAGGATACTTTCCCCTAACTTACTATCAGAATTTTACTGGTTTCTCATTATTTTCTCATTAGTTAGGGAGTTTTGCAGTTATTGTTTGAAATTCCCATTTCCTTTTTCCCAACTTGTGTCTAACTATATCTCTAGGCTGGTGGCTACCAGCCAAAAGAACGTTCTACAGCTAGCGCTACACACAAAACAAAAACAGAGAATGTGTTTTTTTCCTATCCTGAACATTTGTCTTGCTTAGAAATACTTGAGAGTTTAGTTTCTTAAGCAAGAACACCACTGATTTATATTGCATCCCAAAAGAAAACCAACAAAACATGCATGCTGATCAGGCTTGAATAATGCCCTGATGTTTCATGATAAAATCCTAACTAGCGAACAAAGATTTCTTTAAAATAGAAAGGTTATATACTTACTCATCTAACTCTTCATCATCTGTTTTTGATGTGTTGGCATAGAGATATTTGCTCATGTCCACAGGCTGAACATTTTTTCTTTTTGCTGGTTGAGGAGGAAAGTCTTTGATGGGTGCCAGAGCCTCAGGATCAATGTCTGGTTCATCAAAAGGGTTTACATACTCAGCAGCTTCCTCTTCTTTAAAGGGGTTGTACTCATCATCATCATCATCATCATCATAGTAAGAGTCTTCTTGTTTTGAAGATGACATCTCCTTAATAACTGGTTCTATAAAAATCAATATAAATGTTTGCTTTTTAATATAGGAGGGATTCCCAATCTGTCAAACAAAGCAACACATTCCTAACCCTATCAACTTTAGCAGAGTGTATTTATCATCCATAAAAATTATTATCATAGCAAAGTCAACATCTTTAAATAGTGTTCTAGGTTGATGAAATCTTATGAGAAAAACATTGGTTAGATGAACAAGTCTCAACACCTTGGTGATTAGTGCATGTACATAAAAAGCAAATCAGAAATTTTACCAGGATTGGTAAAACACTTTCACAGGATCATTGACACAGGAAGCTGTAGCAATGAGAATTATCTAGACACAACCTGAGTGAGACCCAAGAGCTACAACATGAAGCAGTCACTCCAAGTAGTAGATTCCAGTTGGGACACAATTTTTCTGCTTCCAATATCCATTTTTATGCATTTTTGTTGCATTTAAAGAAACAAAAATAAGTGGAGTAGGTTGTTGTGGGTTTTTTGGGCTCTTTGGCCGTGTTCTGAAGGTTGTTCTTCCTAACGTTTCGCCAGTCTCTGTGGCCGACATCTTCAGAGGACAGGAGTCAGAACTCTGTCTGTGCTCTGGTGCAGTTTGTTGGATAGTTGAGTATTTATAGCTGTGGGATCAGCTTTTGTCCTTTTCAGGAGATTGGGTGATTATGGTGATCAGCGTGTTTTTTGTTGTGGGTGTATTGTTGTGATAAGAGGGAGAGATTATCTGTCACTGTGATTGATGGGTGTCGTTAGCTAGTCTTTTGTGTGCAGTGATCACCGGTCCTTGTAGCTGGGTAGAGTTCGTTGACCTTTTGCAGGCTGTATTTTTCAGTGCTGGGAGCCAGGCTTTGTTGAGTTTTAAACTTTCTTCTTTTTTGTTGAAGCTCTGCTGGTGTTTGTGGATTTCAATGGCTTCCCTGTGCAGTCTAACATAATGATTGCTGGTGTTGTCCAGTACTTCAGTATTTTGAAATAGAATTTAATGTCCAGCTTGTTTTAGGGCATGTTCAGCTACTGCCGATTTTTCCGGTTGTTTTAGTCTGCAGTGTCTCTCATGTTCTTTGATTCTGGTGTGGATGCTGCATTTTGTGGTTCCAATATATACCTGGCCACAACTGCAAGGTATCCGGTATACTCCTGCAATGGTGGAGTAGGCTTTCATTTTCACCTTTTGCTTAAAGTACGCAAATGTCCTGGGCCAGCATTGTGCTTCAGCAGTGGCCCCTGTAAAGATTTAATCACACACACAAAACCAGAAGCATAATAGGACCATAATTTTAAAAATCATCATAATTTTCTTTTTAACAGTTGTAAGTGAAATTTCATGGTGGAAAGTCAGGGCTGGAACCACCCTGACCAGCAAAAAGCAGGCTACCAGTGATATACAGAATGGCTTCCTATGTGCTTCGTAACCACCATCACTCCAGCTTCTGCAGAAAGAATAAAGTGAAAGGAGTATGACAAAGCACTATACAGGGCTGATGAGCTGCTTTGGCTCAGGCTGACAAAAGTCATTTGTGCTTGCCATATAATCTTCCATGTCTATGTGCTAGACTTGCCAGGATCATTATGCCACAAATAGTCCATGAAAGCTCATGCCATAATAAAATTCATTAAGTGAGAATCCTGGCAAGAAAAAAGGCATATGCAACTATAACTACAGTAGTGATTCCCTCATTGGCAGCATATGCACCATGTGACTGGTCACATACTAGTTGTGAAAACACACATGAAGGACTGCCCACCAAAGGGCAAAATCACTTGCACAATTACTTTTGGCCTTAGTCTCTAAAGTGCTACAAGACTTTGTTGCTATAAGAACTTGAAATAATTTACTTAAAGATCCTGTCTAGGATAAGGAGAACCAACAGCGAAACTCAATATGCTACATATTTTTAAACAAGTTTTGTGGCTGGAATCCTAGATATGTTAGAGCTAAGACTGCCAATTCAAAGTAGATTATATGTTTCTGAAAAATAATAGTAGTTCCCCAGATGAAGATTCTATTACCATGTTCATAATGTTTATAGCAAACATGATTTAAAAGAAAGGGTATAATGATTTTGTAGAAATCATTAAAATGGAAAAAATGGCTAAAATCCTGTTCGTACTGTAAGCCCAATGGAACTTTCCATCCGTCCCTTGTAAACAAATCATTGCTGCTGTGATTCTTTGGGACACATGCACACAATGTCTTGATGCCCCCTGAGAATCATGGTAGGGGCACTTTGTGTATGAGGGACAAAGGAACAAAGGTTACATAGAGCTTACTCTATGAACAGGATTTCTGCAGTTTAATTAGTTATTGCCTAGGTGTAGTATTAAATATTCAGCTGCATTTATAATTTCAGAAATATTTTAAATAAGAAAAAAACCCAAATCAAATCCTAGAATTTAAGCGTTACTCTGAATACATAAGTTATAATGACAGTTTAAAAAAAATTACAAGTGAGAAAGAGACAAGAAAAGTACACTCTTAAAGAAGGCTGTTTGTGTATGTAAACAATAAGTCACCCGTAATAACATTCAGCACTAACATTGTCCTTTAAATCTTCAAAGGTCTTTACAAACATTAACAAATAAAGTCCTTCTGTCAAATGTAGCAACATCAAAAATCTAGGCTGTATTACTAATCCAAGACCAAGTTAAAAGGAAGGCATTCTTGTTTAAACTGATTAAGCTCCCTACTTGCTATTAGTCATCTATCAATCTGCAATGAAGCCAAGCACAACCCAATGTGAACAAAACAGAAAAGAACAATCACAATATTGTAGCTACATACAAAGACTTACGTATGTCCCTGCTCCTCCCCCTGCTGAATCCACATACAAACATCACTGTTGCTATCTGCAATCCATACCCAGCGCCCAAAGATGTCTCCATTGCACATCCAGCAAAAAATGGGGAGATTCTGAGATGAACCATATATTGTACTAGATGCTATGTTGTGAAACATGCTAAAGGTTATGGGAGCATACACGTGACAGTGTGCAACAGTAAAGAAAATAAGTAGAGAAATTAAGAAGATTTAATGCAATATATATGTACTCAAATTTATTCTCAGTCTCACAAAAAAAGGATGTAAAAGAATAATATATACCTTAACATCTTCAACATGCCCTTCACTACTGAATAATCACTACTACCAACCCCGCACATCTGGGATAACAGGCTTTGGCTTAAAGGCAGCTTGAATCTCAACATTTATAACAAGAGTAAACCGGGAAAAATGTACTTTGAGATCATTCAAAGCCAAAAAGGGAAAAAAAACAGTAATTTCACAGCTGGAATGAGTGAGCTGCTGTACGTATATTATTATCCATTTTTTAAAAATAGCTTTTAAAATATTTCCACAGGCAGTAGCTAAGAATGTGTGGCCAGGAAGGAGTTAAATGCTTTCTTTCACACTGAAGGCCATGACAGGGTTAAAAGTGACAGACACCTGCCCTGTGGGCTGACTCCAGACACATTCTGATTGGCCAGAATGCCATGCAAATAGTTCCTTCAGAATTTTTATGGGTTAAAAAGCAGTAATTAAAGATTTGAATTAGAGCCAGGAATGGCCAAATTCCTGTTGATGAAGAAAAAGAGATTAAAACGGAGGTTTTTCTCCCCAGGTATGCAAATTTTGTCTTATCTACATTTTTCATCTCTTTCTATTAGCTGTCAAAATGGTCAATTGTGTCTAACTTGAAATCCCTTTGCTTAAATTTGGCATAGGACAAGAGGAGACTTTCTGCTACATCCATGACAAATTTGGTGCTGATCTGAGGTCCAGTTTCATAGTTACACTTTTTTGTTTGTGGCACCCCTATCTTTCGCAAAATATATGGTACGAACACTGTTGTGCCTTAGCATATATTACAGCACACCCTTCACTACTGAATAATCACTATTACTAACCCCACACATGCAGGATAACAGGCTTTGGCTTAAAGGCAGCTTGAATCTCAATATTTATAACATTACAGATTTAGAAGTACAGCTTAGGTTACAAAGCCTGAGAAATGTTTGGCAGGAAAACATCACACAGGCTTGGCTGAAACAGCCCAGAGGTCTGTGCTTCAGTGGGAGCCTAGTACTCCAGAAGAAGGCCAAGACCAGCTGAAATCCATATCTAGCCCAGCACCAGTGGCAGCAACAGAATGCCACCCCATTTCTTGTTGTTACATTATAAGCTCCACTCTGTTTCTTTTAGTTTACTTTTTAATTACAGTAGTACCTTGGTTTACAAATTTAATGCGTTCTCCGGAACATTATGTAATGTGAAAAATTCATAAATCGAAACGCGGATTGCTATAGGAACGGGGGTGGAGCTATAAAACTCCAGGCACAATGCATCCTGGGGAAACTTCCTTTGTACTACAGAAAAAAACGTAAACCGAGGCATTATTTTCTATGGATTTCCGTTCGCAAACCGAAAATTACGTTAACCGAGGCGTTCGTAAACCGAGGTACTACTGTACATGTATCTAGGAGGTTCTCTGGTGAGATAACACTTTCAGTTCTAGAGTTTAGCCATACATTGTGTAAAAAAGAGAGAAGGCAACTACAGGCTAGTTAGCTTAACATCTTCTTGAGATACATGGGACACTTTCTTGCTGAAATGCCTTTCTGTGTCTTGTTCAAACCAGAGTTACAAGCAATATTTTACTGTTTTTGTGGTTTGTTTTTTTTTGCATTATGAACCTATTTTTCAAAAGTTACATAAGAAACAGAAACATACGCATTTTATTGCTGCATGAAGCATGGTTTCTATTTATTTTTACATTTATTTTTAAATAATATTCTTTTTCAAGTTTTATGCCATTCTCTTATCAATTTCTTTTTCAAAATCAATTGACAAAAAAGTAGAGACCAACAAGATGAGCAATACAATAAGCTACTTTTAAAAATACTGTGGTGAATAATGAAAATGAATTACTTTTAACACACTGTACTGAATAGTGGGAATAAAATACTGGCCATAATCTTGCTCGTAATTTACATATAAATTAGCAAGTTGGGAAGATCATTGCGGAGCCAAAGGTTGGGAGTTCAATTCCCCACTGTGCTTCCAGGGAGAAGAGCAAGGCTGGGAAGCTCTGGGCAAGCGGCACAGCCCCAGAGTGCCTTCAGAAAAAGGGACTAGTAAACAACTTCTTAACACTCTATATCTAGAAAATCATGGACAGGGTAGCCATAAGTCAGAACTGACTTGACAACTCATAATTATCATTAAATGTGCAATTCATCATGGTGAATTGCTGCTAAATAGCCACCACCGGTCATGTTACTTCTAGACCTGCACAGCGGATGCATGTCTAGTAATGTTACTGGCACCTCAAGGATTAGCATTAGTTCACCAAGATGAGTTATGCAATTTAAATTACATTCATCAAAATCACTATCAGGATTCTGGCCACTTTTAGAAAGTAACTGCTCTAACATTCGTTCATACAGCATTACCCAGGCTCAGTTGGAGAGCCTACTGGGGATGAATGGGACAGACAATGTTTTTGTCAGGGGTGCTGCAAGGCTGAGCTTACAGTGAAAAGAATAGACAAGCCTACTATCTAATTAAACATTGGCTCTGTATATCAAGGTTTGACATTTCCTCCCACCATTAAAACACCTCGGAGACAAATCCTTCTGTTAGAAGAAACAGTTCTTCGTACCATTTCAGGCAGCTAGATGAGGGGTATTTAGTCAACCTTCTTACAGGGAGAAATAAGGAAGTAGGAAGGGCTAAACTAATGGCTTGATACAGCATTTAGAGTGGGTATTAGTCATCTATCCATCTGCAGAAGCAAAGTACAACCCAGTGTAAACAATGTAATAAAACGATGTAAAACCCATTGATTTGTTATTACCTCTACCTTCTGCATTCTAGATGTAATTGAGAGGAAGCCTAATACTGTCCTTAAGCAGAATGAAAAGAATATGGCACAACAAAGGTACTGGAAATTTTGAGGAAGGAGTAAGAGAATACCTGTAAAATAGTAGAAAAACTTTTCCTTTGATGCAGCAAGGATTAAATCTCACACCTCTTTTGAGACAATGGGCAAAATACTGTTGGTGCTGTTCTGCTGGTGCAAACCAGATAGGATAGCCAGAAATAATTAATTTAAATTAATTCAAAGCTTCCTATACTCCTGTTTGAGCTTTGGAAACTCTCTAGGCCTCTCTTGCCCTGGGGAAGCCACCAGGAGTCTCAGGACACTGTGGGATAGGAGCTTTTAAAAGTTAAAAGATTGCTGTTGCAGCACGGTCAGTGGCAGAAATCTGGCAGCAATTTTTGACTATTAAAAAACTCCTTCCTACCTATCCTAAGGTTCCCAAAGGCTTCCCCAGGGCAGAAGAGAGCTCGGGGGAGCCTACAAAGCTGAAAGTGGGGACGGAGGGAATGGGAAGCTTTAAATTAATTTAAATTACTTAATTCTGGTACAGGGGAAGTGGTGGCGCTGCGGGTTAAACCGCAGAAGCCTCTGTGCTGCAAGGTCAGAAGACCAGCAGTCGTAAGATCGAATCCACGCGACGGAGTGAGCTCCCGTCGCTTGTCCCAGCTCCTGCCAACCTAGCAGTTTGAAAGCATGTAAATGCGAGTAGATAAATAGGTACCACCACGGTGGGAAGGTAACGGCGTTCCGTGTCTAGTCACGCTGGCCACGTGACCACGGAAACTGTCTACGGACAAACGCTGGCTCTATGGCTTGGAAAGGGGGATGAGCACCGTGCCCTAGAGTCGGACACGACTGGACTAAATGTCAAGGGGAACCTTTACCTTTACCTAATTCTGGTGCCCTGATACACTAGTGGAACTGTGCCAACAGGTTTTTGTTCAGTGTTTAATATGAATATGTTTAATCTGAACATTAGGACTAATTTTCACTCAGTAATCTTGTTCTGATGTAAGAGTCCTGCCTTGCAAAGCCATAGTTTACAACTACAGTTTAACTTAATCAAGAATGATACACAAAGGGGGCAGAAGGAGCAACCTAAAAAGAAGTGTCCAGCTCACATGCTCTCCACTTCAGTTGCTTCCTCCCTTTTAAGGATCCTGTTCTAAGTGCAGTGAAAAACTCTGGTTTAAGAAGCAGGAACATGAGGTAAAGACTGAAGGGGGAGTGCATAGTTTGAACACTCATTCTTGGTTTGGTGAACTATGGTTTAGCAAGGTGAGGTTCTTACATGTGAAAGAGCCCAATACCTAGGAAGCAAAAGGACACACAAGGAAAGCCTGACAAACTCTAAGAAAAGCAAGCAGCAGGAGGGACTGAACTGGTCTGAAAACAGAGTAACACTCGAAGATCTTAAACAGCAGAGATAAGAAAAATTCTATACCTTCCATATCAGGGTCTCCAAAAGGGTTTAGCTCCACTCTGTCAGGATCTACAAATGGATTTGAACTGGAATTGGCTAAATCCTGATCCTCTTCATCCAGGAAATTAAGTTTGTTGATAAGCTCTGAGAAACCAAGCAAAGCACTTTTCAGTTCAGCAACAATTAGAACTGGACTTTGCTGTTTAAAGTTTAAGTGTTAAACATACATTTTGTTTTTGGCAATATTTAAACCAAGTATCTTGAGAACTAGGGAATCAGAAAATATCTGTACTGAAGAACTAAACTGATATATTTTGTTAGCACACCAGTGTTTCTACCTCAGGAGTATAAAAAAATCAGGCACATTTTTTATTAAAGAAGGCTTTTTTTAAAAAATGGAACTGACTCACTGCATTTCAGCAATGACTTTCTGAAACCAGGTTTGCAGAAAAATGCTAGCAAGGTTTTTTTCATTTTTAAAATCAACATATATACCAAAACATTGAAAGGTTGGTGTTTTTCCATTGCTAAAGAGGAAAGTCTATATGTAGTATATGTGAAACCTTGGGGAGTCAGTTTAAGGTATCAAATTATCAAGAGAAGTAATATTATATAATTTTATTTTTTTAATTTTTTTAAAAAAATTTTATTTTAATAAAAAAACAAAAAACATATACAACAAAAATACAAAAAATACACATAATAGTGCTTATTATAAACTAAATTCTAACGTGCACCGCACGTTATTATAAATTATATAATTTTAGCCAATGAGATGTGTACTCATGGGTCAACTACCTGCTGCCCCTTCAGACATGTCTGTACTACAACTCCAACCAGCCACTGTTCATATTGGCTGGGGCTGATGGGAACTGGAGTCCAACAGCATTTGAAGGGTCATATGTTGCTTACTTCTGGTAGATACAAGTATCAAGTTACCATTTGTTAGTTGAATTATACGTTAGATAAAAGACTGAAATGGATATTAAACATAGATACATTTGCAAACAGACAGAAACCAAGGGGACAACAGGTCACTGTAAAATACACACAACCAGAAACAGAAAGGAAGGAGGAAAGCTTTTAGACCTTCAGAAGAACTGGCTGATTTAGCTGAAAGCATATTTGCATGTTTTATGCAGTCATCTTGATCTTCATCTAAGCTGCTCAGAGCATTCAACTGGTTTACAAATTCTGTAAACAGAAGCCAGCCAAGACAATTGTGAGGTAAGGTTATTTAAGGGAAAAAGGAGTACAAACATGCTGTTATTAGAAAAAGAAAAGAGGAAAAGAAATAACATATGTTAATTTAGAAACATATTCTAGGGTGCATCATCACAATAATAATAAACATTTCCTTGCATGTGCATGAGGATTTTCCTCAATAGTGTAATGAAAAAGAATGCTATTATGCATACTCTTGCAAAACAAACAAACAAAACAATCAGTTGATTCAAAAGAATCAATGACACACTATATTAATGTTTTAATTAAGACAGTACATACAAATATATTAATAATATTACCAGATGAAGGCTGGTCCAATAGTAAGTTGCAACTTGAGTAGGCTCACTGAATCAGTGGGGATTAGGTGAGTCAGCTCACCCATAAGTTCCACTGATTCAATAGGCGTACTCTAGATGTGCCTTATTACTGGATTTCAGCCACTGTTTCACAAGAGTGGAGTGACAGCACTAGGAAGAATAGATAAAAGCTGGAGTTGGTGTCTGAATGGAGCATCAATATGATGGCCTCATAGGGTGAGCTCAATTTGGGTTGCGATTCAGGCAGTAAATATCTCAGGTTGGCATTGATCTTTATACAGAGTTTTCTTTTTAATCAGTGGCAGAATACAGTTAGAGTTTTCTTCCCATTCCCTCCCCCCCATGAATATTCTGTGTATCTCTCATTTTTAGGACAAACTGCAGCTTATCTATCATGAGTTTAGAGCTACTAAGTGAATTAAGTATCCTTGAGGTGTTCAGTAATAATTTCAAGCTGATATACTACTTTTGATCTCTGTACTAAGTGCTGTTCCCCTGTGCAGGCAGCCAAGGAACTACTGGAGAAGCAAGCAAAGAAGGTGGCTAAATGCCATTTAAGTCCTGTAGGGTTTTTGAGAGGACTGACTATCATCTCCACTTTCCAAAAGGCAGTGAACCTGTACTGTATACACTAACACCAACTAGTAAAGCTCAAATGTGCGTCATTAATAATGATTATTTTATTAATATTGGGGCTGAGAAAGGTAACTATGGTGCACAATTGTGAAAAGTGAGAAAATGCGTATGTATTTGCTTAACATCTGCAATTTGACAAATTTTGCAGCCTCCTGATAAAGACTAATGCTGATAGATTGTGAGATGAATGGGTAATTGCAAGAAATATGCACACATTCTGGAATGGCAATTCAAGAAACAAATTAAATATAAATTGCAGAAATTATCTGCTAGGTAAACAGAACTGAAATTAGGACCATTTGGGGATGGGTTGCAGTCTGATGACAGAGCATATGTTTTGCATGCAGAAGACCCAAATTCAATTCCCAGCATCTTCATGTATGGCTAAGAAAGAATCCTGTCTCAAAGCCTAAATAACTGCTACAAATCACTGCCAACAATAGTGAGCTAGAAGGACGGAGAATCAGACTCAGGATAAGGGAACTTTGTATGTTCCACTTCTGATATGAAATAGAGAGGAAGAACATACTATGAAAATACGACATGGATTTGTGATGAAGCTATAAAAATAAACTTGTGGAAGATAAATTAATCAAACAGTTATCACTGTACATAAGGTATGTATTTTACATTCAGATTAGCATTCAGTTTCCAGAGAGACATAACTTTAGCTCTATTATCAAAATTCTTAATATCCTCTTTATTTTCTCTCTTTTAATCACTGTCCAGTGTCTCATCCAATAAGTACGCACAAATTTCTAAAGAAGCTGGAGCTTATGCTACTATTGCTCTACCATTTTTATTATTAATTGCACTAAAGTGCACAGCAAATTACAGAATGCAACATTTTTGAAAGAGGCACTGGAAATATATTAATATTTTGAAAAAGCAAAGAGCCTGTGGCTTTGGAAATCTATTGCCTGGTTTCCAATTTTCCATCTCTAAATATGGTTATGGAGGAAGTAGCAGTTTGTAATTGTGGGCACTCTTGGAGGATACTAATTATCTAGACCCATTCCAATCAGACTTTAACTTTATTTGCAAGAGAAATCACTGTCAATGTATTGATGGATCACTTGTTTCAGGGAATGACTGGCTGGGAAGGGTGAGAGGGCAATGTGTACCTGCTGGTTCCCCTCAACATTGCAAGAGCTTTAAAATTGGTTCTCCTGGACATACTATGAACTACTGAAGGAAACCTAATAAGAGCACAAATAAAATTCTGGCCCATAATCTCTAATAACAGATTGGAAAATAAATACCATCCTGATCAATACCTAGGCGAAAGGGAAACAAACCTGTAATTTTTGCAGCCTTTTCTTCCTGGTTCACTCTGTTTTCTTCTTCATCATCATTATCTTCCTCAAAATCATCTAGATTTCCAATATCTGCTTGCTTCATGCTCATTAGACTTGCCAGGCTTTGCATGTCTTCATCTCTAACAATAGCAACAATTATACTATTTAACTTCTGATAAATTATAAACTAAGTACTAGCAATTTCAGTCAATGTCTTGTTACACAGAACCCAATATTATTTTCTCTTAATGGTGTAGGTCTCTCTACCGACCTATGAAAACTGTCGGCTACATTTCTGTATATATGATAACTGTGACTTGCTGTCCTGATTATAACTCAACTATGTTCAGCTCTCCCACAGTTCTAATCTTGAAGGCACAACTGTGTCACGAAGAAGGAACACTAATGCAACTATGCCAAAGGCAATCAAGTTTCTGCAGCCAATTTATTCTACTTGCGTGAAGATAACTTTTAATGAGAATAGGTGAAAATTCCCCTCTTCCTGGTTCCTAAGAGGCACTCTTCTGCTCAGAAGAGTTCTTTATAACATGGGGGGGGGGGGGGGGACAAAAAAGTTTGTAATTTCCCACAAAACTTACGTTGCTTTTCCTTCCCTCAGAAAAATGCAAGATAAAGAGAACTGCAATGTGGCAGATGTAACTTTCTTGGACAAAGGCTTGAATTTCAGCTTGACATCAGTCTGTGTAGGCATAGGGCTTGCATATTGCTTCATGTTAATATTGCTGGTAGCAAGAGCCTTCCGGCGCCCAGAAGGAGATTCCTTAAAGGAAAAGAAACCATAAAGAGATTATACAGCTGTAAAATAAATTCATATTAATATAATCATATATATATATAAATATATCTTTGCCGGTCTTCCATGATCACCTAGTAGTCTCCTATTTTTGAAACGATCAGATCCAGACCTGCTTAGCATCAACAAGGTAGTATTTCAAAGCTGCCCTAAAACTCAATAGGCTACAGTACAACAAAAATATGTTTGTTTTATATGGGGTAAAACTGTTAGAAAACAAATACTGATACAAAGGGAACTAACAAAAATGTTTTCACTCACTATTTTCAGAACACATCCTACAATTTACTTTGCGTTTGGACAAATAAGTGTTGTATTAAACTATTTTCATGATACAGCACAGTAGCAAATTAATGTTGTTGAGATTAGCACCATACATTGAAGTTCCCTGCTCACACTATTCCTTTTACAAACTGTCGGAACTCTGGACCATCCTCTTTACTGACTGACAGCATCAGCAAGTGAGAACAGAATTTGAATTGTTTGTGATACATGCATCTGTTCAACTTGATTCAATTGAGAATATTTGCATATTCTTAAGTATCATTTCTGAGAGAGCCTAAATCCTTCTCAAGTGTTTGGTACATTTTAAAAATTCACTCATAAGCTATCTACACGCACTAATAATTCTGTATAATATGACTCAACATAATCTGACAGATAAGGCTATTTTTTTTCCAAGCAAGGTATTCTTCAGGGATGATATATTATATTCTGACATTCTGCTTGGCAGAAATATCAGGTACCTTTACAAAAGGCTGCTTGAATGTTTTGACTCAGTGTTTCCCCCCCTTAAATTCAAAGCAAGCAATAATCATAGTGGCAGTATATTGTTGCTTAGGCAAAACTTGATAAATAGTTAACAATGTTTGGTGGGGGTGTGCTTGGTCAGTCAAAAACACCTTCCTTATTATTCCTCGTGAATATCTGGAGGTAAACTGCATAGATGAACAGGCTTGCACATATTTATATTTACAATGCATAGATAATGATAACAATACTATTCCAACTCTGAGGGGTCAATGTTGAAGGCAGATATAGTCACAGTTAGTTTATCTGTACACCCCATTTTCCACAATACATTGTGCTCAGTGAAGTTCAAAACACTAAAAATACAGTAACAATATTTACAATTATAATATCAACATAAATATATTAACTCAACTGCAATTCATTTAAGACAAAGTTTAAATGATTCCATCATATAACATGCCAGTTAAGAATATACAGCATTACTACCAATAGTATCAGCATTACAGTTGCATTCATCAATTCACAAAGGAGTTTATTTTAAGACCTCTAACAATAATATACATGATTAAACATGCTCAAATTTTTTAAAAAAGGAAACCGAAATGAAATGACTACAAAACAAGCTGACCCTCAAGGAAAAGAAGGAGACCCTTCAGTTATCATGGCTCAAAGTCCTGACTCAAGAAGGGCACTCTCATACCCATGGCAACGTCCTAGCTGGCAGAAAGATGGTTAATGCCTCTCCTTGAGCAATGAATCAAGTAAATAGCATGGTGTTAAAGAGTGCATTCACACCATATACATACACGTAAGTCCCTTGTGAAGGTTCCTACGTTTGAAAGTGGGTTAAGTCAGGTACAAACAACTGAGAGCTGATAGCAAACAATCACTCTCCCTCCCCACCAGATAACAAGGATAGTTACTGTAAAAGCCTCCATCATCAATCCCTTCAGTCATAAACTTTCGACCAAAAACAAAACAAAAAACAAAACAAAACACAAAACCAGTGCTCAATATTTTTTTTATCATTTTGAAAATGTTAATATTAATCATGCAAAAATTATGGGAGAAACTAAAGCAAACATCTGAGACACACTTCTGCTTTCAAATAAAGGTTACCTTTTATGGCTAAGGAGGACTACATCCAACATCACACAAAAGGACTTCTGCCATTCTTCCCACTCCTGCACCTGACACCTCTATTTTTCTAAGGGTGTGACTACACAGCAGAGAAAATGTGATTTATTTATTTATTTATTTGAAATATGTATATGCTGTCTTTCTCCTAAGGACCCAAGGTGGCTTACACTACTAAAAGAAACAAAGTTAAAAGCTAAATAATAAATTATTTTATATTTTAAAAAGTATTAAGCAGATATCATATTGAAAATCATAAATAAGAGCAATATTAAAAACATAAGCAAAACAAGAGAATAAAATAATCCTTTTTTTAAAAAAACAACAACCCTTGTCAACCAGTCATTTGGAAGAAAGCCTGCCTGAAGAGAAAGGTCTTCATCTGCTTGTAGAAGGACAGCAAAGATGGGGTCAGCTTGGCCTCCTGTGGCAGGGAGTTCCAGAGCACTCCCTGCCACAGGAGTTGTTGGGAGCAGCAACAAAGAAGGTCCTCTCCCGTATCTCCACCAAACGTGCCTGTGAGGGTGGTGGGACCAAGAGAAAGGCCTTTCTAGATCTTAATACCCAAGTAGGCTCATAAAGGGCAAGCTGTTTACAGCTTTATAGGTTGAAACCTGTACTGTACTTTGAACTGTGCCCAGAAGCAGATCAGTAGCCAGTGGAGCTCCTGTAACAGGGAAGATATATGTTCCCTGTAACCAGCCTCAGTTAAAAATCCAGCTGCCGCATTTTGGACCCATTGGAGTTTGCGAACACTTTTCAAAGGCAGTCCCATGAAGAGCATGTTACAGTAATCCAGTCAAGATGTAACTAAGGCATGTGCCACCATGGCCAGATCAGACCTCTCCGGACATGGGCACAGCTGGCACACTGATTTTAATTTGGCCAATGTACTCCTGGCCACCACCAAAACCTGGGCATCCAGGCTCAGAGACAAATCCAGGAGCACCCCCAAGCTGTGCACGTGTGTTTTCAGAGTGTAACCCCATCCAGTACCAACTGAATCCCTGTTCCTTGATCTCTTCCAATGACCAGGGTGTCGAATAGGAGTCCCCCAGTATCACTCTCTGAGTTCTCCCCTCCAGGAAGAACCTGAGCCACAGTAGAAGAGTGCCTCCAAGTTCGATCCCAGTGAGATGGTCCAGAAAGATACCATGGTTGATGGAATCAAAGTTGCTGAGAGGTCCAGCAGAACCAACAGGGACACACTCCCCCATCCGATCCCTGGTGTAGGTTATCCACCAAGGCGACCAAAGCAGTCTCAGTCCTGTAACTAGGCCTGAAGCCAGATTGAAATGGTTCTAGATAATTTATCTCATCCTGGAACCTCTGGAACTTAGAAGCCATACCCCACTCTAGCACCTTGCCCAAGAATGGAACATTAGAGATGGGCTGGTAATTATTATGACTAAAGAGAAAAGAAAATCGAATGTAGCTGGGCCTTCTGTAAATCTGGACAGCCAGAGCAGAGCCATCTTAAAAAACAGAAAACTTCCTCTTCTCTCTCTCTCTCTGCTGATTCTTTGTTCTCCCTCTCCACCATTCTGACTCTATGTCATGCAGTCAATGGTAAATCTGACTGTTCCAATCTTGGAAAATTTCCCACATTATCTGTAGTTGCTTCCTAAAAGGTTTAATCAACTCTCAGGGTAATAATGTCTGTTCCACTGCTACTGAGAAAAAGCAGAAACAAGCAAATCTGAATTTTCTTGAAGAAAATTATGAAATAGGATAAAATTGAATGCAATTTACTTTATACTTTAAAGAATTATGCCAACAGATTTCCAGATAGCCCTTGGTATCTAATAAAGCTAACAGTAGGCTTCTAATGGAAGATGGACAAAATACAGTGGAACTGTGAAAGAAGGACAGAAGGCATGAACTGAAATAATGTGGATGAGAATCACATCTACTCATTTAAGCCATTCCAATCCTTCAATTCACCTTCAACAACAATAGGCTCAGAATTTAAGATATGAACATCAATATAACTATTATATATTATATTCTACAGAAGGCAAGCCAGGAAGTAGTTTTCAAAAATTATTTTTATTTAAATAAGAAAACAAGAACAAAACTACAAAGCATTTAAGGATTAGTATCTCCACACATAAAACAGAAAGCATATGAAGTGTTCATATATTTCAGTGTACTCCACATATGTGGGCAGGGCTGCTAGAACAATATGGAACTAATGAAGCATAAGTGTTTCCTTGAAAATAATGGTAGGCACACCTTAGTTACCAGTAGTAAGATTACAAATAAACAACCTTCTGATAGTCCTGGCATAATTGGGAAAGACAATTTTGTATTTTGTGTGTTGATGAATGCCACCAGTGCTGAAACTGGATTGTATCATTTTAAGAGTTTTTTAAAAATATGTTTAGATTCCCATCTATCCTTTGTTTGGAAAGAAAATCCAACATTATCCAGTAGGATAAGAGTGTCTCAAGGGGATGTAAATTCAAATGCACACTCATCTATAGGTTTCCTTAGGTAGCCTTAAGGCAGTCCATATTTGTCATATGAACCTACATCTCCCTTTGTGAAAAAGTAGGATCAAACATATTTTTTTAAAAACCTGAATGGTTCATAATCTGCTTCATCAAAATTTAGATTTTTGCTTTTTCTTTTGTAAAAGGTAAAGCACTTAATTTTCAAACAGAAGTGACAAATTAACTATGAAAATGCAGGAGTAGGTGATACCTTTAATTGACCATTAAGCTGGGGGACCATTTAGCTGGGGGAGGGAAGACTGCCCAGTTAACATGGCCAGTTAACATGGTCTTTGAGTTTCAAAAAGGCAGAAAGGGAGAAGGAGGGAGGCATACTGCCTGTGACTGTCCTCTGTTTTAAAAGATGGGCTATAAATTCCAAATGGAAGAAGAGCTTGAAGCTTGCCTGGCCTCCCATTAGCCAGGTGAATTTGGGACATTAAGAACAGCACATAAATTTGGAACTGCCCCCAATAACTTGATGCACAGCCTTGAAGAAGATGATTTATCATCAAACGCTCGGTATTTGTTTTTTGTTTCGTTTTTTTAATATATATTCTTAATGGTTGATTAAAAGTATCACCCACTCCTGCATCTGTATTGTTTCCACGACCATGCAGCCTTGTCCTGATTTTTTATTAACTATGCAAGTTATATATAAAGGACAATGATCTCTTGTAAATATCCAGGTTCATGCAAACTTCATTGCATCAATTTAACTACAAGCTTGGATGCATTCATATTTGCATCAAAGCATGGACTTACAGCTCAATCCCATTCTGAATTGCAGTTTATCAGACTGAGATTGCTACATGAACCATACCATTTTCTACATGTGTTGCCAATTTTAACTGAGGAGACAGTGATAAAACTGAAACTAAGTTTAATTACTCTGAGGATTCCTTCATCAAATCATATGGAAGGTGTTTTAGCACAGCAATTGGAAAATTGGCAATTAGAAAAATCTGCATTACCACCTTTCAATGTCCTATCTACCTAGAATAAGAAAAGAAGGCATATGAATCTATCACAATGAAATATATTTCATTAAATAATATGATACTCTCATAATTAAATTATTAGAAAGTAATATGCTCATTGTAATAGTCATATTACATAAGACTATAGTCATAAGACTATATTTTGCAATTAGGATGCTGAGACAGATTCAACGACAAGGATAGAAATAGAAAATCCATCCCTCTCACATGAATAAAAACCTGTTTTTCTAAGGTGCTGGATGTTCACAAAAAGTCAGGAACCTAAAAACCAAGACTTCTATCAGTACCATGCATGATTAACACACCTAGGAAATAAAATATGACATTTTGTCCAACACAGTGATAAACTGATTCCACTCTCTGTCAGAATATCTGTCACGCTTGACAAAAATGGAGGATATGTATTGGTGAAATGGCAGGTTTTTTAAAAAGTGTTTGGTTTTAGAAATCTTTGCAATTCACAAGATTGCCGACTTTCATATTTTCTGCAAATACTGCAATTTTAAAGATGTTCTTAAAGATTTTAAAATGTAGAAAATGACTGATTTAATTGTTGTCTATAGCCTCAAAGCTGGTTGAAAATAGCTTGCTGACACTTCGTATCTATTCGATAATAACAGGAAAGGCAGCTTTGCTCTGCTCCATAATTCTCAGTATTTGAAGCCAACCACATAATATTTTTGTTATTTTGAAGTTGTGAACAGCATGTTTGTATTCAGAACACTACGAACAGTTCCTATTACTAATTAGTAATTACCTTTAGTACTGCTTCTAAGTCAAGTCTTAATACACAAGAAGCACGTGCACATAGATATTCAGCTAAATATACGAAGACTGAAGAAAATAGTAGTTACAGTGGGAAAAGAAGCAAAGTTATAAGTACCATCTGAAATGACTTGTAATCGCTATAGCTTCTCTATACTTGCCACTTGATTTTGAGGATACAGCAGGTATTCTGTGCATACAGAGTTCCAACTATGGGCGAAGTCCTTTGTTGCCATTAGAGACCAAAGTACCAATTCCTATAGATTCCTTCCATGATACTCTAGTAGTATTTGTATCCAGGATTCCAGTGGATTGGGCTACACTGTTCTTCATTATCTCAGTGCCATATTCTGATGCAGATGTAAAATAATTCAGTAAGAAACCATGTCACTGGTCTCATCCAACTGGATCTGGGACTGAGAAAGTAGTAAGGGAGAATCCTCAGGGGGAAAAGTCACTACCTTCTACCAACGGTGCAAGAACAAACCCTTAGGTTATGCAACCTAAGGATAACATGCATGTCGTGTTTATTAAGTAATTTCACTTCAGTGCATGGAGTCAGTAATTGACTAGATAGTAATTGGTTGTTTTCACCTAGAAAAGTAGGATTCTGCCCAAAGTTACCCATGCCTTGGTACAATTACTGCCCTGCATTATAGATGGGGCTACCTATTGTTGGGAAACTGCAGCTGGTGGCTTGATTATTACAAGATATTTGCTGCATTGATCCTTTGTCACTGGTGTTGAAACAGTTTCACTAGCTTACACTTGGCTACTGGGACAAATTTGAAATGCTGAATAATCACTAAACTGTTTAAAAGTTGACCTAGCTTTCTGAAGAACTGCCTTTGGCACAATAATCTATCTGCTTATTAAAATCACCAGAATCAGCCTTACTTTTCTGGAAGAGAGATGGTCAAAATTCAGTTCTTCTTTGTCTATCCCTGCTTTAGAGCTTAGTTGTTCAGATATCATGGACAGTCTTCTTTATTGTGACACCTTTGTTATGGATTCCTTTCCACAATTGCTTGGTGTTGTCTTTAGCATTTTTTAAGTATTAAGTGAAAACTATGCACTAGAATCTTTATTTTACAGATGATTTTAGTTTTATCTGTACTCATACTGCTACTTTCAGGCTGAAATTCTGTTACCACTGTAAAAGAGAGCAATGTCACCAGCACAGAGAGATTTTTTGGTAATGAAAGACTTCTTCCTCCTCTCCCACAGCTTTTCTGACTTGTAAATAATTCATTTCATTGTGGAACAGGAAGAAGAAATCTTTCATTTCAGAAAATTAATGTCACTGGATTATATTACTGGCAGAAGAAATCAGTGGTAGTTCTATCTTCTCCTCCTATCCTGTGGTTCTCATAGCTTCCACATGAAGAAAAGGGTTATTTGCAAGTCAGAAGAGCCATGGAAAAGAAGGGTGAAGTTTTTCATTACTTAAAATCATCCTCTGCTAGTGACATCATCACCCTTCTGCAAAAGTAGCAATGCCAACAGGATTTCAGATTTAGATTGAAACTGGAAAATCTAATATCAAACAAAAAGTACCAACATTAGTATTGATAAAATTAAAACCATTCGTTCATACACAAATATGGGATAAAAATATGACTACATAAATACCTTATTGAAAGGGCATAACTTCGTAATATATTTTTTTAAATACAGATTACTGATATTTCAATTTGATTTTTTTTAAAATTAGGTTACAAACATTATGTACACCAATTTGACAATTATTTTAATGGAAAGACAGGATATAGGTTTTTTTTAAAGGATTTTTTTTAATATGAAGTACATCAAGAATAAGGTGTCTGCCAGCAGAGGCTTTAGAAGTGTTGTGCCCAAGTCTTTGGTGCCTTATACCTGGTTCTGTGTAATGCTGTTACAGTAAACATTGAGCCTTTTCAAGTTTTGAGAATTTTCAAGTTTTTAATTGTCCATAATTAGAGAGCTATAGGGAGCCTTGGAACCTGAACAGGGTAGGATAGGAAGCATTCTGTTAGTTTAAATTAAATATATTCTGCACCCAGTCCAGATTGCACCAGTGTAAATTTACGCCAACAGGATTTTGCCCAATGTCCAGAAAGATTTATAAGCAGGAAGACTGCTCTTTGAAGCCCTGACATAGTTTGCTATTATGGGTATACCTTTATTTGAATTTTTCACGTTTGTGGGCACATTCGGCAAACAGCATTCAAGCAGCAGGCACATATGTCCACCACCAGGTACTCCACAACATACTTATAATGAGTGCATCAGTTCTTCTCTGGAGAATACTGGCTGGTGTATCCAGTCAAAGTAAATTTAACATATATTTAATATATATCCACCAAGTTTTTTTAGAGTGCAGATATTATTCAAGGTTACTACTAATTCCAAGGAGATAACTTGTTACACTACTGTATGAAAGATAAAAAAATAGTCTTATGGCACATTGAAAACTAATACGTTTTATCTAGCATAACTTGCTTCTTCTGATGCAACTGAAGAAGTACACCTGAAGAAGTAGGCTTCAGCACAGAATAGCGTATGACACATAGAACTTACTAGTCTTAAGGGTGGTATAAGATTCTTCCTTGTTTAAAAGAATACAATATATACGTTGAGGAAAACAAAAGGGATTAAGACGTATGTTGCCCTTAAATCCTTGGGAGAAGGATGGGAGATAAAGATGATGGATAGGAGGAATATCTTAAGGAAAGGTTATTGTTGTTGTTGTTAGTCGTTAAGTTGTTTCCGACTCTTCGTGACCCCATGGACCAGAGCACGCCAGGCCCTCCTGTCTTCCACTGCCTCCCGGAGTTGGGTCAAATAAAGGTTATTACTTTAATGCTATTGCTAGTCTTTGTCTTGCTTATTACTAAAACAGAAACGAGTGTTTAATTACAAATATAAAACCAAATAAAGTTGCAGACTATCTAAATAAGAGGGAAAAGGTTAACTACATCAGTGTGTTAGGTCAGGTTCAAATTTGCATGTGTTCCAATTAAACAGCACATAGCAAAGATTTTCAGTCAGGGAACAATTTAGATCTCCTTTCCCACTGCCTTTTCAAACAAAGGATAATAACTGATGGGGAGCAGGGGGAGACAATGCCTTTAGATAATTTGGCAGCTACTCAAAAATATATGATAGTGATACTATATTGATACAAGCACTACAAAATGAAACAAGTCCAGAAGTTCCCAGATGATGGTCCCTTAAACTGCACTGCAAGTTCCGTATTGCCTAGGCTATGCTGAAGAGATCACTGCTTCACCAGCAGAGCAAAATGGATCACTACAGAATCTAATTTGTGGAAGTATAGAGCAATTAAATGCTAAAATAGGCAAGCTACAGGAAGATCTCTCAACTGGAGAGAGTAAATTAGAAACTATGTCAGTTAAAATAATTTAGACAGCTGGATGGAAGATTTTGAGGGCCAAAAGCAAGCAGCACAATCTGTGATGAAAAGGTGCTTAAAAGGAAAATCATGGCTCAAGATATTCAGAACAGTTATTAAGGATGATGATGCATATGAATGGAGAAGTTAATTTTTAAGAAAAGTGGTGCACACCAGGAATATCCAAGTTTTGAATCGTAAGAGTATCAGAAAAGATATAAACTTCTTAAGAACAGCAGTACTAACTCAGGGATGTAGCAAGAGGGGAGGAGATAAAAGTAGAGGGATACAAGAGGATCCTGATCCTTTGCAAACATCTTTATGTGTTATTCCCTTTAGTGTCTTTGGCTACACCCAGATTGAGTGTCTTCTTCTTCTTTAGTGCTACCTCTATCTCAAATTGGTAGAAGTAAGAAATGCTAGCCTTGAAGCTGGAAAACAGCATCACCTTGATGGCATATGGTGTTCTTGTTGATAATCATGGGAAATGTACATTTGAACAGTGAGCTGCTGAGTGTGAGGAATGGCTGGAGATGAGAAACCAATATAAACATGGAAAAATAAATCAGAATTTTTCAGGAACTCTTGGAGAGTTTTGTAAAAAATATAACAAGGTATTAGTTTGCAATACAATGGGCAAAATCCTGTTGCATAACTTTGCACACAATACAGTATAACCCAGATTGGGTGATGGAGCATTAATTTACACTAATTATACTTCCCTATCCCCCCATTTCAAATTCTGAGGCTCTCTGTTGTTGTTGTTTAGTCGTTAAGTCATGTCCGACTCTTCGTGACCCCATGGACCAGAGCACGCCAGGCCCTCCTGTCTTCCACTGCCTCCTGGAGTTTGGACAAATTCATGTTGGTAGCTTCGATGACACTGTCCAAATATCTCGTCCTCTGTCGCCTCCTTCTCCTCTTGCCTTCACACTTTCCCAACTTCAGGGTCTTTTCCAGGGAGTCTTCTCTTCTCATGAAACGGCCAAAGTACTGGAGCCTCAGCTTCAGGATCTGTCCTTCCAGTGAGCACTCAGGGTTGATTTCCTTCAGAATTGATAGGTTTGTTCTCCTTGCAGTCCAGTGGACTCTCAAGAGTCTCCTCCAGCACCACAATTCAAAAGCATCAATTCTTCGGCGGTTAGCCTTCTTTATGGTCCAGCTCTCAGTTCCATACATCGCTACTGGAAAAACCATAGCTTTGGCTATGCGGACCATTGTCGGCAAGGTGATGTCTCTGCTTTTTAAGATGCTGTCTAGGTTTGTCATCGCTTTCCTCCCAAGAAGCAGGCGTCTTTTAATTTTGTGGCTGCTGTCACCATCTGCAGTGATCATGGAGGCGAAGAAAGTAAAATCTGTCACTACCTCCATATCTTCCCCTTCTATTTGCCAGGAGGTGATGGGACCAGTGGCCATGATCTTAGTTTTTTTGATGCTGAGCTTCAGACCATTTTTTGCGCTCTCCTCTTTCACCCTCATTAAGAGGTTCTTTAATTCCTCCTCACTTTCTGCCATCAGAGTGATATCATCTGCATATCTGAGGTTGTTGATATTTCTTCCGGCAATCTTAATTCCGGCTTGGGATTCATCCAGTCCAGCCTTTCGCATGATGTATTCTGCATATAAATTAAATAAGCAGGGAGACAATATACAGCCTTGTCGTACTCCTTTCCCAATTTTGAACCAATCAGTTGTTCCATATCCAAATGGTTGTTCCATATCCACTGAGGCTCTCTAGGGCATGAAAATATGGAAAGATAGCATTTAAAAGTAAAAAATCGCTGCCAGATCGCCATAACCAGATTCAGAACCGCTGCTGCCAAAAGGAGGCAATAGTAAAACTATGGTTTAAAAAACCCTCTATGGACCCCACAATACTAAATAATTACTGACCAGTATCTAATATTCCATTCTTGAGGAAGGTACTAGAGTGGGTTGTGGTCTCTCAGATCCAGAGGTTCCTGGATGAGACAGAATATCTAGACCCATTTCAATCTGGCTTCAAGCCTGGTTATGGGACAGAGACAGCTTTCGTCTCCTTGGTAGATGACATACGATGGGAACTGGATAGTGGATCTGTGTCCCTGTTGATTTTGCTGGACCTCTCAGCAGCTATCAACCAGAGTTTCCTCCTGACCTACCTCTCTCGAATGAGACTTGGGGGAAGTTTTATGGTGGCTCCAGTCCTTCCTGGAGGAGACAACTCAGAAGTTGGTGCTGGGTGACTCCTGTTCAAAACCCTGGCTAATGACATGTGGCGTCCCTCAGGGTTCTGTTTTGTCTCCTATGTTATTTAGCATCTACATGAAGTCACTGGGAGAGATTATCTGGAGTTTTGGGGTGTGGTGTCTGCAGTATGCGAAGGACACCCAACTCTACCTCTCCTTGCCACCTAAATCCAAGAAAGCTACTTCAGCTCTAGATCAGGGTTTGGTATCAGTAATGGACTGGATGAGTGTGAATAAACTGAAACTTAATCCAGAGAAGACAGACGTGCTTCTGGTCAGTCAAAAGGCAGATGAAGGAATAGGGATGTAGCCTGTTCTAGGTGAGGTTACATTCCCCCTGGAAACACAGGTATGCATCTTGGGGGTGCTCCTGGATTCATCTGTTGAACCTGGATGTCCAGGTTTTGGCACTGGCCAGGAGTGCATTTGCACAATTAAAACTAGTGTGGCCAGCTTCATTTGTTTCTTGAGATATCTGATCTGGCCACTGTTACACACCCCCTAGTTACTTCCCTGCTGGATTACTGTAACATGCTCTATGTGGGGCTGCCTTTGGAAAGTGTCCAGAAACTTCAGTGGGTCCAGAATGCGGCAGCCAGATTGCTAATTGGGGCTGGAAACAGGGATCACACTATCCCCCTGTTACAGCAGCTCCACTGGCTACTCTTCTGTTTCTGGGCACAATTCAAAGTGCTGGTTTTAATCTATAGAGCCCTAAATGGGCTGGGTCCAACCTGTCTCAAAGACCGTACCCCATTATGAGCTGGCTTGGGTGTTGAGGACGGGACATGTTGGAAATTTCTCATTCGTTACATCGCCATAAATTGGAGGCAACTTGGCAGCACGTAATAACAACAAGGGAGCCAGAACATAAAATGGAGGTGGGAAATAGGAAGCTTTTAGTTAGTGTAAATCAAACATTTCCAGCACCCAATCTGGGTTATGCTGGGTGCAAAGTAATACAACAGGATTTTGCTCAATGTATCATATGTCACAAACACCACTATGTATATGGCACTATGTATAGTGCAGTCATATTCTGCTCCAGGACTACACTTCTTTATTTAAAATCACAGTGAATGGGATCAATTTTATATACCATAAGGAATTCTTTGTCCTTATGTAGCTAATATGGCACTAATCACATACATGTGGTGCAGAAAAAAATTAAATCTTTTGCAGGAGCACATACAATCTTTAAACTTCTCTCTCTCTTTCGGAGATTCACATTCAATCTTGTCAAAAAACAGTCCTGACAACTGCTTTGTGTTTGGGTGAGAAGTGGTTAACTGATGAAAAGAGGACTGAGCTTGTGGGATTTTCCCTTGTTTGGTGTCACTTTGTGAATGGCAGCAAGCACAAGAGGGTATCCTGTAGTCCAGTCATTCTCAACAGGGGCCATATGGCCTTTTGGGGAGCTCAGCCCCATTTGAAGGGGACCACAAACTGGGAACAATTCTTCACATACCTCCTTATAAGGTTTGTTATGTGACTTATACAATCCTGATTCAGCCTATATTGCTTTCATATTGTGTTTATGGCTGTGGCCAAAAAAAAAGGTTGAGAATGTCTGCTTGTAAACAATCTTGACTGCGGTCATTGGTGTCCTTTTTCCTGCTTGTAATGTGGGCATGATATTGTGCAGTAATATCAAGTCATTTCTTGGCATTTTGAATAACAGAAACAGAAGCACAATACTGTATATCACATACATCCATAAACCGGAGATTTTTTTTTAAAATAACTGCATACATACGTATACTTGAAAAGAAATCCCACTGAAATAAATAGAGCTGAGGAAAAAGATTTAAGTCAGATTCAGATGAAGCCCAAGATTTAGACATTGTTCAATTAATTTCTGTTGTATCATATAATGTGAAACACAATAATTTTAAATTTAAGCTTAAATAAAATAAGCACTTTTAAGTAAAAATGCACATGTAACAGAAAACTATATCTTAAAAAGACATATATATATTCTGTTCTTTAGAAGGTAATCTGCTTCTTAGATGATTGTACTTCCACTTCCCTCCATTTACACTGGAATCAAAATATAAGATTCAAAATATAAAATGGATTATATATCAAAACCATACAAACTGACTGAATAGCTTTATGCAAGTTATGATTTTTATTAACACAGAAATGCTTTTTTGAGTAAATTTAACTTTTTGTTTCCTTAACTCTCTACTGTCCATTTACCTGATGAGCCTTTCCCATCCTCATCCTCAGTTCAGTTGCCATATTGGAAGCAATGTGAACTAATGAGCAATACCCGTTTTGCTTTACACAAAGATGGCCATGGCTATCGCATGTAGTCCAGCCTTAGTACGACTGTGAAAAACCTCTCTAAGACCCAAACATTTATGACTGTTAAGAAGTATCTTTTTCACATGCCGAGTTTGTTTTATAATGCTCAACAAATTCCAGAGACAGTGTAAAATATCTCAGATAATTGTTCTAACAAAGTTAACAATTATATTAAAATGAAAATTCAACAAAAACTAAAAGTTATCAAGTTTATATCAAGAAACATTTTCTAATAAACTCATACCTTGTAGGTATCTCAAGGCGATATCTTAAAATGACTGACAGGTTGCGATACACTTACTACTTTTTGTTTGATATTACAATCAAACAATATTGTATCTAAAGCAGGCCAAGGAGGTATACTAACAGTAGCAACTACTGAAAATTAAGACATTTTCATTTTAAGAACAATGAAGAGCAAGCAATGGCCAAGCTTTTGTGGACACAGTCCACCTCTTCAAATGTATGGAGAACAATATTAAAGCCATGGGCTTACATGCACATTAGTTCTGATTGTGAGAGTGGGACAGAATGAAATATTTGCACTCTATATATAGCTAAAGGGGAATCTGCCTTTCACACCTGTGGAAGTCAACGGCACGTAAAGAAGTGAATCCTTGTAATTCTCATTAGAGGCTTTCTGTGTAATCTCGTTAGATCTTTCAGTTTAGATGTAGTTCAATCTCTAGTAACCTTACTCAGCAGCTACTCAGAACAGAATTACAAAAGAGGGCACCAGAAAAAGAGGTGACGCATGAGAATTAAGGAACAGAGCCTTTCTGTTTTGTTTTTGGTTTTTGTTTCTAACATAATATCCTCACTTTCTAATAAATTAATAACCTTTTATATTAAGAAAAAAGCAGACATCTTGTAGTGCTCTGGTTTTTATTGTGCTACAACAGACTAACACAGTTACTGGGTAAAGTACCTCTTATATTATAGACAACTCTCACATTACATTTCTAGCATGCGGACATTTTTAAGCAAGTCATTCCCATATCCATTATTTTGTAGCAAATGCATAAGTATCACAAACGACAGGACATTTTTCTTGCTAATTAACAGTTGGCTAGTTTGTTCAACATAACTACCTTTGTATTTTAAATGATAATATATCTGAGGTAAAGTGGGAAATATCAAAAAGCTAATACTTTCATGAACATTATCTTGGTTATTGTTGTTGTTGTTGTTTAGTCGTTAAGTCGTGTCCGACTCTTCGTGACCCCATGGACCAGAGCACGCCAGGCCCTCCTGTCTTCCACTGCCTCCCGGAGTTTGGTCAAATTCATGTTGGTAGCTTCGATGACACTGGTTATTGGTTATTGTACCAATGGTTATACACTATTATGACAATAGATAAACATTACAAAAGTCCTAAAATAGCCTTGCTGATTAATCAGCCAAGGATTTATCAATTTTCTACTTAAATTAATAGAAGTTTGCAGCCCTAATTAATTTATGTCATGATCTCATGTGCATTCTAAGGTACTACCAAGCCATTCAATCCACTCATAGCAAATTATTTTGCCATATTAACATGTATGCGTGCTCCTCGTATAACAGCGCATGATCTTCACCTGAAGTGATATTTTGCAAGACTATCTCAAAAATCTCTAGGGATCCAGGTACACTTAGATGAAGAAAGCAGCCTCCTCATTACAGATAAAGGTTTGATGTTCTTCTAACCAATGGCTTGGAATGAAGATGAAAGACTACAAGCAAGCATAGCAAGCCTGTGGGAGGGCCCCCTAAAAGTAAGTAAGCTTTGACAAGTGGGCTGTATGCAGAACATATCATACGGAAAGACTCAGATGAAGCACGAGCAAAAATTGGTGGAAGAAATATAAATAATTTAAGATATGCAGAGGACACCATCTTACTGGCAGAAAGTACCAATAACTTGAAACAGCTTCCAATGAACAGTTTCATGTTCACTTCCGTACCAGTTTCACAGTGATGGTACTAACTTATAAGACCCTAAACGGTTTGGGACCTCGATATCTGGCCGAGCACCTCCTTCCAGTTCGGTACGCCCGTCCTATAAGATCATCACAGGCAGGGTGGCTGAGAGTTCTGACCCCGAGAGAGGCCCGGAAAACAACCACTAGAAATCAGGCTTTCTCGGCGGTAGTGCCACAATTATGGAACTCTCTTCCGCCCGAAGTCCGCCTGGCCCCTTCACTGGGCACATTCAAAAAGCTACTAAAAACCTGACTATTTAGACAGGCCTTCCCTGAACAAACTACACTCTGATACAATAGTGCCCAATAATATAACTTCTATCATACTGCCATGCTCCATGTTTTATATTTTTCTACGCTTTTAATTGTATTTATTGTATTGTAATTTTATCCTCACTGCACTTTATGACTTTTGATTTTTGCCCCTATGTATTGGTGTTGTTATTTGCTATTTTGTTACTTTGTTGTTTTATGTTATTTGTTGTAAACTGTCCAGAGTGACCTTGGCTGCCAGATGGGCGGTATATAAATCAAATAAATAAATAAATAAAATAAACAATGAAAGCGAAAGAATAAAGTGTCAAAGCAGGATTGCACTTTAACATTAAGATGACAAAAATCATGACTACAGAAGACTTATACACCTTTGATGCTGACAATGAAATTGAAATGGTTAAATATTTTATATAATTTGCTTCAATCATCAAATGGAGACTGTAGCCAGAAATCAGAAGATTGAGACTTGGAATGGCAGCAATGAAGAAATTATAAAAAATATAATCACAGGTAAGGATGTGTCACTGAAAACCAAGGCCAATTCTAGGGTCTCCATAAGTCAGAGGCAACTTGATGGCACATAATAGTAACAACATAAAAATGTTTCAAATAGGATCAGTTCTAGAATTGATAGGGATTGTACTTATGTTCTGCTGGAACAAATACTACAAAAGAATGTTTCAGGAATGTTACTAATTGTAACATTTAAAATGTTACCAGTACAGTTAACAGAAGATGATTTTAAACTTTGGCAAGGAATGATCAATAGATATTGTAATGAAGGGAAGAAAGCCAGAATAAATAAAAAGTATTGGTACAAAACAACCAAAAAAAGGAGGTATAGGCATACCAAATATAAAAAATTATTATATGGCTAATCAGTTGAGGTTTATTGGGGAAATTATATATAACCCAGGAAGGTTAATTTGGTGGAAAATGGAATAATCAGTACTACAGATTGATATTGAAAAACATGTATTTGGTATAATTAAACAACATAAAATAAGTGAAATGAATAACTTCTTTTTAAAGACTATGTTAAACGTGTGGTACAAGTATAAAAAGAATTTATGTCCGTTTAACTCTCCATTAGGATTAGTGACTGAAATAGAGAATTTTCCTGCCAATATGGAAGTTTATGTAGAATTATTTAAAGAAAAAAAGGTGACTAGATTAAAAGACTGGTTGGATAAAATGAGAAAGATCAAATGAAACAAATCCTTCAAAATAAGAATATATCATGGTTGAATTATATGCAATTAGAAAGATGGAAGACAGGAGGGCCTGGCATGCTCTGGTCCATGGGGTCACGAAGAGTTGGACATGACTAAACGACTAAACAACAACAACAACATGAAAGATGGACTAACGAATGGGTAAAGAAGTATAACAAAGGTAGAGAATATACAAAGTATGAACAATTTTGATTATCATATGAAGATATTCAGATAACTGATTCAGTAAAGGGTGCAGTGAGTAAAATTTATAGATTCCTGCTAGATCTAGAAGAAGAAGAGACTGAGAATGAAGGATTGAAGTTAGTGTGGGAACAAGACTTAGGAAAAAGAATAAATGATGAAGAATGGATGAAGATGTGGAAAATGAGGGTTTTACGATTTATGTCAGTGAGAATAAAAGAATTTTTTTTCAAATTGGGCTTAAGATGGTATTTGAAACCGATAAAATTGAATAAAATTAATGCTAGTTATCTGAACGTCTGTTGGAAATGTGAGAAGGAAATTGGTACATACTTTCATATGTGGTGGGAATGTGAAAAAGTACAAAGATTTTGGAAACTAATCTTTAAAGAATTAAATGACATATGTGGCAAAGATATAGAATTTAATCCTGAGATAGCTCTGTTATCAATATTTGAGAATGTGGAATATGATATGATGACTAGAGAGTTGATTACCAATTTATTAACAGCAGCCAGATTAATAATAGCTAGGAATTGGAAATCAAAATTGGAATTTCAAATGGAAGAATGGTATAATGAAATATGGAACATTGCTATAAGTGATAAGCTAACTTGTAATTTAAAGGTTAAGAAAGGAGAGATGAAAAAGAATAAATTCTATGATATATGGGGCAAATTTCTTTTATATTATACGAAGAAACTACTTTTTGCTTTAAAATTATATTCATCTACCTATTGCATTTAAACAATTTTTAAAAGAAATAAGAAAATAATGTTCATAAACGACCATTGTTTGCACTATACATTGACCAAAATCCTCTTGTACAACTTAACACCTAAGCAAGCATTTAACAGCCAAAAGTTGCTACTCTGATCCCACCAAGAGGATTCCAGCCATTGTGTGAGGCAAAAGTTGGAATGATCTCCTATGCAGCCTCCAGAACTGCCACTGAAAATTTCCAGGTAAATCCTATACAATGTCCAAACTACCTGACTTTTTAATGAATCCCTACTCTGCCATTTCCAGCTCTATAACCACTGGTACAATAGTGCTCCTTTATAATGATGCTATTTGTGAAAAGTTACAGTATTTCCAATAGATTTTCAAACAAACAAACAAACAAACAAATAAAATTCTCCAACTGAATCCCTAGACATTGGAAGATGGATATTAATTGGATTATGAATGGAATTTTTTTAAAGACACCAAGGTATAAAGAATGCAGGTTTTGCAACTACAGCTTCTCCAACTGAAAGGTTATATAAACAGTTGCTAAGCAAAAGTTATCCAAACGTTGTGCCTTACCTAATATTACTCTTGTGAGAATTCCCATGGCTTTGAAAATCCATGCAATACACACTGTACAATAAATACTATATCAGAGTTGGATATATAATATAATTATCATCATGGAAGAAATAAACAAACATGGAATGTGAAGTCTTCTGAAAGTTAAAATCTGAATATGTTTAGATACCTGCATGTTTCTGCATGTATGTCTTTTAAAAAGTCATAGTCGATACATTTCAGCTAAAAAAAAATCCACTAGTCTTTTATGTATGCACTTATTTACCACTTTAGCAAAGATCAGATTTCACAAATCATATAATATTTTACATGCTAAAGTTCCCCCTCCCATCCTCTCGGCAAACTTCAGAAAAGCATCCAAAACTATATAAAACAGAAAGAAAAGTCCCTGATTAAGACAAGAAACCCAAATACCTTAAAAACAAATGTATTCCCAAAGGTACAAGAAAAATGTACTGTATTAATGTAATGTTTTCATGGAGGATGGGCAGGTTTATCTATGGGCTGAATTTTCTTCGTTTGGGAATCATAACTTTAATCATAACTTTTCTCTTTGGGAACTGTTCAATTTTTTTAAAAATGTAACATAGATGTCAATGTTGGGAAAAGAAAGATTATCTTCACTGAGCAACTCAAAGTCAGACATTTGGATAGGGGGTGGGGTTAAGCCACTGTATAAATAAACAGACAACAGCCTCATCAGACTCCAGATTCACATTCAAAGCAGGCTTCACATGTGAGTAATTGGAAAATACTTCTCTATTTGTTTCAGAATTGGCATGGGTGAATTCAAAGTATTTTTCACCATCACACAACACAAAGATCACTATGGATTAGCCCATCCCTTTTTCCTTCCCCTACAGCTGTGCAGTCCTTTTAAAAGTCCGAGAGTCTTGACAGCAATTATTATTATTTATTTATTTAAAATATTTTTACCTCACCTTTCTCTTTAAAAGGACTCAAGGTGGCTAGAAAAGGAGAGCTGGGGATCAAAGGAAGGGAGACTGTGGGTGTGGATTGAACTGCATCGAATTGAGGGGTCAGTGTGGTAACCAGCACCAAAACACCTTGGGGCTTTCATGCTATCATCTAAACTGAATACAGTTGCAAAAGAGAATGTGAATCACGCTGATGCAAACCGGAATTGCTCTCACTCCAATGTACTCACACCCTTTCGTCTCCCAAAGAATTCTAACTCAATCTCAAGGAAAACACATTCAACTCAGAAGGGAGTGGGAGTTATCATTCAAGTCTTTCTCTCAAAGAGAATAGTCCTGCATACCACAAGGTGTTACTCATAAAACTGCCTCCTCCTATGCTAATGATCTCTCAATGTTTCTGCCCAGGAAAACACATTCAAAAGTATTTCATCAAAAGCTAGTGCTACCCAAGGAGGATGGTGTTAGAAATCCAAAATTTTCACCACAACTGTCACTCTGCATTTTCCACTGGATAAAAAGGATAAACATGCAAAAGGTGAAAGGATTTAGAAGCAGAACTAGAGCATCAAAAAAGTAATAGTTTTAATAAAATTTTACAAAAAGGGGGAGAGAAAGCAGAGTCTCTAACATTTGTGTCTATGGGAGAGATAACACTGAAACTTGTCATTGACTCTAGCTATCTGGTAGCTAGATCAACTGTGGAAAACTTCAGCTTTGATCTGACATGTTTTTTATTTTTTACCAAAGTTACTAATTCATTTTTTCACAACAACATAGAAGAATAATGTTGATACATGTGGCATCTCTTGCAGTACTTGAAAAGATGTAGTGATTCTTCAGTCTATGCTGAGATACTGTCCTCCAAATATTTTTGCCAGCCAAACTGTGTCATATTATATCAAGATTTTGCACAACTCCGTATCAGGAAAGAAGAATTCTGAACGGCCGTATTTTACTGACAGTACTTGTTTCATCTTCATCTTCATGTTTCATTTTAATTGGCAATTTCCATTAAAAAATCTGTCATAAACAAATTAAATTTTCTTTCCAGCGTATGCACAAATTAGTTCTGGACGATTAACAAAGCGCTTATTCTTTTATTTGCTTTGGCTAGGGCATGTTGTGTATTACGTTCATGTGAAGGAAGTTTCTGATTTTGGATTCTGACTAAAAGTAGAGTGTTATGTGTTCACGTCTACATAGGGAAAATTAAAAAAAGATGTGTGATTCCTAAACTAATATTTTATCAAGCCAGTTTTTTCTAGGTTTTCAATATGGAAACAGAATAGTCAATTTTTTTATCCTATTCAACGTTACAGAATAGAATCCTTGATGCAAAATAATTACATCATAATGTCATTAATGTACAGTAATTTCTGGGACAGCCATTGCATACCAAAATGGACATTCACTGCAGCTTTATATGCTCCCTATGCCATCATATGAGGAACCTGTGGTTTGTACTTACAGTGTAGTAATAATACATTTTAAATAGATGTCTTGAAGTTTACCTTTGCTGAACCTCTAGAAAATGGAAAATGAAAGTTTTGTTTTCTGTCTGAAGCTAAATATGTCAGGTCACACATGACAGTTTCCTGGAAAGTCTGAAAAAGTTGGTTTTCCTCCCATTTTCTTCAAGGTCATTGATGTTCAAAAAAATTGAATAGCTCTGATATATTCGAACAATTATGTATAAGGAACCAAGAAAGGGCTTGGCCTGTTGATCTCCCCCCCCTTTTTTTTTTTTAAAGGATCATGGCTTACTAATTGGCTAAAGTTCAAGCAAATCAGAGGGTAGTGTTCATGGATTTCACTAGTCCCCTTTTCTCCTATGGAAAGATAAGTAAGAGAGAAGGAGGGGAAAAGAGGTCTTGCTGCTTAAGCAGAATTATTTACATTACAAATTCATGTCACTACATTTGAAGTTTATTAAGTTTCTCATATATAAGCTCACTTGTCATTCATGGGAACTATGTTTATATAATAAAATGTTTTATTGAAATCACAAGAGCCATTTGAAAAAGGACATTATGAAAAAGACAGATACAGCTAGCATGTGACGGATATGCTTAAATAAGGCCATCATATGTTGTCAAGTGGGATAATAACTTGGGAGAGTTAGGCAATATTCTGTCATTTCTATCTCATATTTCTTAAACATCTACACTATTTGTGGCATACTACAAGATACAGATGCAACATGGTTCCTTAGCGGTTTTCATCACGGCTTCCAAAATCAAAGCATGTCTTTAGAGCAGTAGATTTGTGCAGTGATTTTGAACCTATACTTTTTCAAGGCAAAAAATTGGAATTTCAAACATGTGATGCCCCACCTAACAGATCTTTTAAAAGCCCTGTCTTAATGGCCTTTCATTGTTCCGTGCAGGCTTTCAGCCCTGACACACCACCAGCTTGCTTTGTTTTGTTTTGTTGCATATTTATCATGCCCCTCATCAAAAAATACTCTTGAAGAAGCTTAGGTACAATCAGTTAAAAAAAAAAAGAGAAGACAACACTTCCCTGCACTACAAACTCAAGGCTGGGGGCGGCAGCAGTCACACATTAGACACGATGCTATCCTGCTGGATATGGCTGTGAAAAATCACTGACAAAAAAGGAAGAGAGATTTCTACAACTTTGAATGGGAGGAAAGGGTAAAAGGCAGTGTCTCCACTGTTGAGGAAAACAGGCTTGCACTTTTGCTTCTCTGTTATGCTCTACTTGTTATTTTACTGGCCATCAGTACGTTGCACGTTGCAAGACTTTGCCCCTGATCCAGCTCTTGTTATGCAATAGTCACCTGAGGGCAAACTGTGGTAAGGGAATACCACTCAGAAGAACTTTCCCATCTCCATTCCTCGATAAATAGCCATCCCTACTCAGCTGGAAATGAGGAATCTTCATCCTAACAAACAGTCTTCTTGTTTGGAGAGAGTGGGTGGAGGACGCCCATGGTTCAAATACGACATATGTCTCCTCAGGGAGATTGTAGATCTTTACTAGATGATACCGCCCATTATTAATACCTCTCAAATAAACAAAACAATTACTTGCTCAGACACACCCAACCTTAATAACTGCCAACAATCCTTCAACCATGACAGTTTTGCATTTGCTCCAGAGTCATGAAGCCCACACAGACTGGTGCTTCATCAAGGCTGTCTAGGCTCATTACTTCAGAAATCAGAGGTGCAACTGATTAAAACCTAAACGTAATATGTATTAAGAGACAAACACATATGTGCATGTGTCTTTGTCGGCTTGTCTGTAAAGTAAACAATATATGCGTTTTTCTTTGCTTGCTTATTCCTAACATTCTTATACTATTCTATGAAAGGAAAACTAGGAATTTGTTTAGCATAAGAATTTTGAAAAACTTTAGCAGCTTTGAGGGAATATTTGAACGCCAGTTCCATTCCCAGCTACTGCTATTTGATTACAGCCCAGAAACATGGACTGGTGAGGAAGAGAGATGATTTTTACTTGTATAAATAAATCCAATCCAATAAATAAATAAATAAATATAAGAAGAAGATTGCAGAAATTTCCCATGAGTATAATGGGGAAGAGAGAGACTTGAGTAACTGGTATGTAGCCTTGTTACCCTTGCCCAAGGCACTTCTTGAAAGAAAATAAAAGGGTTGGGAATCAGCAGAGAGCAAAAGTGTTGTGAAATACTTCATAATTTACTAAGCCAACTTTTCACATTCCAGTTCCTATAGTTACAAAAGTAGAATCCCACACCCCCTATTCCTTGAATTATATTACAAGGCAAGTATCAAAGGAACTGACAGTTTCTATATGTCTACAACTTCTGGGTGAGCATAGCCATGCTGAAACGAATATAATACATACAATACATATATAATAGAATGGATTTAACTCCTATGGCATGAAACTAGGAGAGGAGGTTTTCATGTAATGAATCTGTATATGCAGGAAATTATGCAATTTAAGTTCATACTGTAAAACGTTAGGAACAATTTATAGCAATCTTAATTGGGAATATGCAGTGTGGTGCAGTGGATAGAATAATGGACTAGGACTTAGGAAATCTGGGTTTGATTCCCTGGCTCTGCCATGGAAACTCTGGGGAGGTGGAATTGGTAAAACCACTCCTTCAACACCTTACTTACCTTGAAAATCCTATTAGGGTTGAGTCAGAACTGTTATATATAAAATTTTAAGCCTGCCTTTCTCCTAAAAAAAGACCCAAAGTGGCTTGCATCCTTGAAAGATAATATTTAAAGCTGAAAACAATGAGTATACGACAGTAAGGTAAAGGTAAAGGTTCCCCTTGACAATTTTTGTCCAGTCGTGTTCGACTCTAGGGGGCGGTGCTCATCCCCGTTTCCAAGCCATAGAGCCAGCGTTTGTCCGAAGAGAATCTTCCGTGGTCACATGGCCAGTGCGACTTAGACACGGAACGCTGTTACCTTCCCACCGAGGTGGTCCCTATTTATCTACTCGCATTTGCATGCTTTCGAACCGCTAGGTTGGCGGGAGCTGGGACAAGCGACGGGCGCTCACTCCGTCACGTGGATTCGATCTTACAGCTGAAGATCTACAGACCTTACAGCACAGAGGCTTCTGCGGTTTAACCCGCAGCGCCACCACGTCCCTCTATACGACAGTAGTTTACATAATTAAAAAATAATATTTAAAGTTAAGAACAGTGAGTATAGAGGCAGCTTAAAACATTAAAAGACAATATTAAAGCTAAAACAATAAGTTTGCAAATACTAAAAGGAAACAAGCAAATACCACTGTGAGAGATGGTAAACACAAATAATACTAAAGACCCAGTCAGAGCAGCAATGTGTAACAATCTTTAAAAGTTACTCCTGTAGACAGCCATGTGGCCAGTCACTCATGTAGGCAGTGACTGAGGGAAAGCTTGCCTGAAGAGAAAGGTATTTGCCTGCTTTTAGAAGGATGGCAAAGATGGGGCCAGCCTGGCCTCTTGTGGGAGGGAATTCCAAAGTCTGGGAGCAGCAACAGAGGAGGCCCTCTCCCGTGTTCCCACCAAACATACCTGTGAAGGTGACAGGACCGAGAAACAGGCCTCTCCTGATGATCTTAACACCTGAGTCGGCGCATAATAGGAGACACAGTCTTTGAGATAGCTTGGATCCAGACCATTTAGGGCTTTATAGCTTAAAACAAGTACTATGAATTGTGCCCAGAAACGGATCGGCAACCTGTGGAGTTGCTGTAACAGGGGGAATATGCGATCCCTGTAACCAGCACCCGTCAGCAATCTGGCTGCTACATTTTGGAGCTGCTGAAGTTTCCTTACACTTTCCATCAGCACCCCAAATAGAGCACATTACAATAATCCAGCCGGGAAGTAACTAGGGCATATATCACATTGGTCAGATCAGATCTCTCAAGAAACAGACGTAGCCGGCACACTAGTTTTAATTGTGCAAATGCAATCCTGGCCATTGCCAAAACCTTGGCATTCAGGCTGAGAGATGAATCCAGGAGCACCCCCAAGATGCATACCTGTGTTTTCAGAGGGAATGTAATGTCATCCAGTACCAGCTGCATCCCTATTCCTTGGTCTGCCTTTCAATTGACCAGGAGCACCTCTGTCTTGTCTGGATTAAGTTTCAGTTTATTCACCCTCATCCAGTCCATTACTGATACCAAACCCTGATCTAGAGCTGAAGTAGCTTCCTTGGATTTAGGTGGCAAGGAGAGGTAGAGTTGGGTGTCATTGGCATCCTGGAGACAGCACACACCAAAACTCTGGATAATCTCTCCCAGTGGTTTCATGTAGATCTTAAATAACATAGGAGACAAAACAGAATCATGAGGGACCACGCAGGTAAATGGCCAGGGTGTTGAACAGGAATCCCTCAGCAGCACGTTCTGAGTTCTTCTTCCAGGAAGGACTGGAGCCACCGTAAAACAGTGCCCCCAAGTCCCATTTGAGAGAGACGGGTCAGGAGGATACTATGGTAAATAGCACTGAATGCTGCTGAGAGGTCCAGCAAAACCAACAGGGACACAGACCCCCTATCCAGGTCCCGGCGTACATTATCCACCAAAGCAGTCTCTGTCCCTCATCAGGCCTGAAGCCAGATTGAAATGAGTCTAAATAATCTGTTTTATCCAGGAACCTCATCCAGAGGCAACAACCCGCTCTAGCATCTTTCCCAAAAATGGAATATAAGATATTGGTCAGTAGTTATTCAATATTGTGGGATCCAAAGAGGGCTTTTTAAATAATGGTCTAACTATTGCCTCCTTTAAGCACGATGGGATCCTACCCATTCACCACTCCTCCTACCCATTCGGCCAGTCCCTTTCTTGCAGCTTTTATCAGCCAGGAAATGAAAAGATTCAGCAGACACATGGTAGCCCTCACTTTCCCAAGGGTCCTGACCACATCACCAGGCTGCAGAAACTGAAACTCATCCATTAGCACAGGGCAAGCAGGGTGATATAGTTACAATCACAGGCCCTGAATCAACTACATCATCCAAGTCTGAGTGGATCTGAGCAATTTTGCCTGCAAAGTGTTGTGCAAATTAGGGTTTTCAAGGTGAGTGAGATATTCAAGAAGTGGTTTTACCAGTTCCAAACTCCCAGTGAGTTTCAATGACTTAGAAGGGATTCAAACCCAGGCCTCCAGAGTCCTAGTCCATCATTCTATCTACTGTGCCATACTGGGTATTGGTAATGTATTGACTCTTCTCCAATTTTATTTTCTCTGCATAGCCGCAGTTCACATAATGCCTAGCAATATAGTCAGAGCAATACATCTTGAGGACATTAAGCTAGATAATAAGGCTGATACCATGCAATTTGGGTGGGGGGAGAGTATATTTTCTGATATATTCAGTGGATATTTACAGTTCCTATTCTCATTTTCTTGGATGCATGCTACAGGAAGATCCAAAAATTCATCACTGTCATCCTTTATGTGTGAACTCTGAATACTTCAAATTTATATTTTGAGTACACAAAGTCAGAGCAGAAGTTGGAAATAATTCATTAATTTTCATTTGTCAAAATTTAACTCATTAACTCTTTTCCTTAATATGTTTTTGGTCCCATTTTAGTCATCATAAAGTCCTTTGCCTAAGAGTTCACATGTAGGGCAGTAACACCTTCACTATTAGGGTTTACTTGATGTGCTAATTCTTCTGCATTCCCACTGAAAGGATGATAGAGGTTCGTTAATTCTAGTCCTGAATTGAAAGAATTCAATCAGTATATAGCACAGAGACTCTAGAGTGGTGGATGGATGTTGAGTGGTTCCATCTAAATTTTGCTTAGTTGTGACTTGATATGGATTATTTCCTGACCTGTCATAGAACACCTGCATTCAAGGCATGTACTTCAGACACTTCTTCTAATGATGCTGCTTCTTATTTTCTTGGAAGGTCATTGTCATAATTAGAAACAGCAATTTGTTTTGCATCTGGAACACTTCCAATTGATGGTTTGATTAAAACAGTTCAAAGTATTAAAATCTTTATATCTCTTTACTATAGAATAAAATGTTTCCCCTTAGTTCTTCTAAAAATAATCCTATACAGTTATTTTTGGATAAAAAGGATAAAGTGTATACTCTATCCTAGCCTATTTCTTTCATTTTTTTAAAAAAAGTGAAATTTAGGATTATTCAGAGGTACATCTAAGATTATCAGTGCTTCCAACATGTCCATTTCCCCCAATAATCCACCAGGGAGACATCAAGATGTATGATAATAAGAAAGACACTGCTGCAGTGCATACACAGCATGTAAATCTATTTTAGAACATGATTAACTATTAATTTTGCCACTAGATGGTTTCTTCAGTGCAAATACAGTTAGTCTTGTTCACTCTACTTCATGATTAATGGATATTCATTCAGGAGTTTAAAACATTACTTTTCAAAAAAATGTTAAAATAAACAGTCATGTCTTTTCCTTTGCACAACTAGCCAGTCAAGATTTTAGAACCAAGAGACAAAAAGCAGCTTTGAAAAAAAATGTATTAAACTGTGAAAAGGAAAATATATCCATATACAGAATGGAAATTGAAAACATAAGCAAGTGAGTTACATTTTATTTCATTCACTTTGCAGTGGAAGGTTAAGAGATGTTAATCAAACAGATAGTAAGGTTAAATGCTGGCAACACTTTGTTAGGCATTAGGGGCATGCCTGTATATCTGTACCTATTCCTTATCTATGCATAGGATCAGGGAGTAGGAAATGCTGGTTTAGCTGCTGCAATTGCAAAAACTTTAATTCAGAAAACATTTGCAAATCTTGTATTCTCAAAGGTTTTCACGGCCGGGATCCAATGGTTGTTGTAGGTTTTTCAGGCTGTTTGGCAGTGTTCTGGAGGTTTTTCTTCCTAATGTTTCGCCAGTCTCTGTGGCCGGCATCTTCAGAGGACAGGAGCTAGAACTCTATCTGTGTTCTGGTGTAGTGTGTGGGATAGTTGAGTATTTGTAGCTGTAGGATCAGCTTTTTGTCCTTTTCAGGAGATTGGGTGATTATGGTGATCAGCGTGTTTTTTGTTATGGGTGTTTTGTTGTGATAAGGGGGAGATGATATGTCACTGTGATTGATGGGTGTCGTTAGCTAGTCTTTTGTGTGCAGTGATCCCCGGTCCTTGTGGCTGGGTACAGTTCACTGACCTTTTTGCAGGCTGTATTTTTCAGTGCTGGGAGCCAGGCTTTGTTGAGTTTTAGACTTTCTTCTTTTTTCTTGAAGCTGTGCTGGTGTTTGTGGATTTCAATGGCTTCCCTGTGTAGTCTAACATCATGATTGCTGGTGTTGTCCAGTACTTCTGTCTTTTGAAATAAGATTTCATGACCAGCTTGTTTCAGGGCATGTTCAGCTACTGCCGATTTTTCCGGTTGTTTTAGTCTTTAGCGTCTTTCATGTTCTTTGATTCCGGTGTGGATGCTGCGTTTTGTGGTCCCAATATATACCTGGCCACAACTACAAGGTATCCGGTATACTCCTGCAGTGGTGAGGGGGTCCCTTTTGTCCTTTTGTCTAACTCCTGTCCTCTGAAGATGCCAACCACAGAGAGTGGTGAAATGTTAGGAAGAAAAACCTCCAGAACACGGCCAAACAACCCGAAAAACCTACAACAACCATTTGAAAATCTTACTTTGTAGGACCAAGAGAGCACCATTCTCACTGAAGTAGCAGGGGATGGCTTCATGACTTGGCACTTCCTAAATGTGTGCTAACCAACTAATTTATACTACAATCCCCATTCCACGGGTCAGAAATAATGGAAGATAACCTATAATATCTGGACTGTTATAGTCTGAAGAAGGCTAGATAGTCCTCTGGTCCTATCCAACAGCACATTTTAATTCTATTATATTCTTAAGTTTCTGGAATAGTTGTCCTTCCCGTCCCTCCTTCCCACTGTGCAGGGCTAGTACAAGATATTTTGCTACCTGAGGCAAAGAAATGAGGGATTACATAGAATAATTAAAATATCTCTTCATTTCTATTAGCCTTACTAATGTTAGCACTATTTCTGCTTCTTACTTGTCACTTGTGCAAACTGAATTGTGTACTATGATATTCAAAAGATATGAAATATAAACGATCTCATCCACTTGTGTCTTATGTGCTGTCTAGTGGGAACCAACTTACAGCACCCTAACAGGGTTTTCAAAATAAGTGAGATATGGAAGGAGCCATTTTAAAAGTTCTACCCTGCTGTTCTACCCTGGCCAAGAAAGGATTTGAACCCAGGTTTCCTGAGTCTTAGTCTATCCACTACATCACATTGAGGGTCTAGTACAGAATAAAATGATGGCCACCATTGTTTTTTTTAAATACAGTTTCCAATTCAGTGCATCTGGCATATACAGTACACAGCAAATCATTATGGAGCAAAATAATACAGGGGTTGGGGCGGTTGCTGGAGAGTGGAGAGAAGGAAAGCTCAGAGACAAAATGTACCAAACAGGCTGTAAGATGAGATCCCATGCTTTAGGACAAACATCCTCCCCCCAACCTGACAGTTTCCAGACATGTTGGATTCCATCATCCCCAGTGGTATGATGGGATTTGTATTCCTTTTGGGGGAAAGTGCCAGATTGGGGAAGAAAACTTTAAAATGGGGAGGGGGGAAGTACTACTGAAGGAATCAATACAAATGTACCATTAGAAGTCAAGGATGAGAGTCATTCTCTGTAAATCCCTGTTCATTTAATTAATGAGTTAATTGATATTGTTTGCTAAATTAAATTATTTCATCCTCCAGAGCTGACACCAATGAATTACTCTTCTCATTTTGTCTTTTAACATCCACCCCAAAAAGATTTTCAAATCTCAAGTTCTCTCTCTCCTCTCTTTCTGCATTTGTAAAGCACACTAATGTGGAACACTTTCTTAATTATTATATCCTGGATAAGATACAATTCATACAAAAGATAAGTACAAATTAAACATCTGGCAGTTAACTGGAACACCAAACCATTGAAAACTGGAACAAAAAAACAGTTATGATGCACAGCAGAAGGAAATAACAGAAAAATAAAAAATCACTGCTGAATCTGCAAATAGTGTATAGCTGTGAGACAACAGAAGTTATATTGCAGGAAGACTACAGTGCCAAAAACTGGAGACATTAATCACCCAAAATAGATGCATCATGTATGTGAGTAGGATTATTCTCTTTGAGATTATTAGTAAAGAAATATTTGTCTTGATCTTCCATGCCACCAGTTAAACAACCAAAGGCTGCTCAGTGGCAGAAATATGCAAGAAGAAGAAAAAATACATGGTTCTTTTTTGTTTACATTCTGGAATGTAGCAAAAGTGAGACTGAGATCAGTTCAGGGTATCTAAGATGTAAACCGTTCTCAAGGGCAACTAGCATGCTAGAGAATTGTCATTATCTAGCTCAGATAACTGGAGATTCATGTTCTTGTCTTCAAACTGGTTTAGGTAGCAGCATCTGCTGCACTTTAATTAGCTACCACAATTGGCCTGCATCAAAACTATACACACAGATCTGTGGCCATAATGTGCCATAAGGAGTAATTTGTAAACCAATATTAATCTGGGCCTAATCTAAACATAATTCGGTTTACAAAGTTTTGTTTGGCAGCAGAAAGGTAGCAAATTTGAGGCTAACAAATTTTATAGGCTGCCTCTAAGTGTCTAGAAGGTTCAGAGTAATTTCTTTAAAAATAAACACACATGTTGTTTTAAAAAGTTATTGCCGTTTTAGACCAGTCTTGACTATGTCTACCTGAATGTTGCAAAACCTGAACTGAGCTCTGGAAATGACAAAGGCACCCATTTTACTGGGATTTTTTTCTGCTGTTAAAGAGAAAAATACAAAAGGCACAGGGCACAAACAGAAAAGCAATCCCCTTCGTATGTATACCACTCAGACCAAACCACAGAACAAAGATCCTATTCTGAAGGCTACATGTGCTCCATATTATAAATGCTGTCCTGGTGTATTTTTAAGTTTCCATGTTCGTTTCAATGGAGAGAACAGTTCTATACACAACACACACTTTTATTAATTGTGAGACCTGGTCATTCTTCATCCTCAGAGCAGCTCTAAACAAACAAGTCATGAAATGGTTATGAAAAGCACAACAAAAATGATAAAAGAACCAGAATCAATTTAACAATACATTTTGTTATGTACCGTCAAGTTGCATCTACCTTCCAAGGTACGGAAGATATTTAAGGGCAGTTCTACCATTTCCACTCCACAGGGAGCTTTCATGGTTGAGCAGGCATTTGAACCCAGGTCTCCTGAGTCTTAGACTGTCACTCTAACCAATATATGATACAGCTCTCACATAACAAGACAAATGACTAAAACTGAAACAGGTTTAAAATGCCAATGCTAATAAATAGGATTGCACTTGAAGCATAAAGGACATGAGCTACACAACCACTTTCCAGGGAGGGTATTCCAATGCCAGGTTTCTGTTTGCACCTGCAGCATGTCACACACCCTCATCCACAGTGAAAAGGAACAACATTTGGGGTATGTGATATCCATGTGAATATCAGCTGCCTTGCAATGGGCTGGAGGATTTTCTCTTCAAGGAAGTGCTAATTTAATTTCAAAAAGCATTTGAATTTAATCCAATTTGCAGTATTTATGTCTCCACATTTCTGATACACAGCATCATAGCCTGTGCCGATTGTTTGTTGCTATTCTTCTTCTTAGAGCAATGAATTGAGGGATATTACACCTTCTGCCCTTGCACTGAAAACACAGTGTGTGCTCAGTGGGAAAAAAAATAAGATTCTTTCCCCATTATATTGTAAATGAATACTATGTAAAATATGGTGAATAGTTACAAGCATCTCTTGATTAGTATCTGAAACATCACTAGAGTCAAACAACATGCTTACAGTCTTCCCATCAATTACTAATTTTGTGAATTTAAAAAATGTTATCCTAATTTTATGTAATTTATTATTGGCTGAGAGCTTTTCTCACCTAAGTATGTTATGCCCTACCTCTTAAAAAATGACTGCCCTTCTTTCCAAGCCCACTATTTTGTCACTAAATTACTTTTTATAAAAAAAATCTTGCTGTTTTAAAAATCTTGCTTATTTTCTTTTCTCTGGTACTGGAATACATGTGAATTTTATTTTTAAAATAAAACTACCCATTAACCACACCCAACACATTATCAAGTTTAAACTGTTGCACCGTATTTTTAAATGATATGAGCTCTGCTGATCCTCAAATAGAAACATGGCACAGGGCACACAAGAACAAAAGGTACCTGCAAGATTGCCTTTCACATTATTCTGCATAGCATGCTTATCTTAAATAGATTTTATCTTGTCTTAACTTAGCAGCTGCATCCACTCACCTGTGAGAAAGCATTACTAAAGTCGGTGCAATTTTCTTTTCAGTTGGCTTGATTAGGGTTGTGCTGGAAAGTGTGGAATGCAATCCTCTAATACGAACATCTGTGAGTGCTATCTATTCAAGTCACTAGGATTGTTGTCTCTTTTTCAAGTTACATTATTTTACCTCATGGATGGGTAGAGATTTACCTCATTAACTAAAACACATCCTTTGATACAGAGGGTCAAACCAATGCTGCAACCTGCTCAGATATTTAAAGCAACAAATTTGTTTTTGGATGATGGAAGGAAATCTTAATCATTATAAAAAGTTACCAGTACTACCCATACAGAAATTGTCCAATATTGCAGCACATCTATTCTGAATGGCTAAGTGTATGTGCCGTACATTTTCACAATAATTCTGAACTGCAGAAAAAAAAATATAATACCACAAAATAAACAAAAATATAACCTATGAGGAAGCAATCTAATGGCTCAGTACAATTAACAGAAATGTTGGGGGTGAGGAGAAATGCAATCCTGTATTATAATTGAAGAAAATGCTCTTTAGGTAATTTGAAAATAAGGTGTCAAACACCATAAATATGTTAGAACAGTATCCTGCTGAGATTCTTTTGAGCAGAAAGAAGGTCAGTGTAATAATGATATGGGATTTATGCATTTATTTATTTAAAATATTTTTACCTCGCCTTTCTCCTTAAAGGTGTTGGAGTCACGAACTTAGCAGGCTGATGGGCTTTGTGGTGATCACCAGATAATTAGGATAGCAAAGAGTCTCTTAGAAATAGACGTTAAAGAAGTAAGCCACACACACAGGGATGTCTGCCAGCAGTGCTCCTGGTGGGCGGCTAGTAGAAGAGGCAGAATAACACAGAATGGGTTCCCAATGAATTCTGCCCTGCCCCCAGGAGGACTGTGCTTTTATTAACCTTACAAGCTCACAGATAGTGGACAGTATACAGATAGGTTATAGAGTTCAGATAGGACAATGGTTACCTCATGTCATTATGATTGGCCTAAGGAAAGGCTCTATGCAAGCTCTCTAGCACCTATGAGAAAGAAGAAGAATGGTGGGCAGTCATGCCCCTCAGAAGCAGCTGTGACGTCATCCAGGAGGGTTTGCCCTCTACTGTAGATTAAGCCAACAGTTTAGCAACCTTGGGAATGGCACCCCCATTCCCAAGGAGGGACCCAAGGAGGCATTACATCATTAGAAGACAATATAAAAGCTAACAACAGTGAGTATACAAAAACTAAAAAAAGATCAAACAAATACCATACAAAAAACAAAAGCAACACTAAAACACATTTAAAGCAGCAGAATACAACAATCCATTAAAAAAAACCACCACTCAGGCACTTAGGGAAAACCTGCTTGAAGATAAAGGTCTTTGCCTGCTTGCAGAAGGACACGAAAGATGGGGCCAGCCTGGCCTCTTGTGGAAGGGAGTTCCAAAGTCTGGAAGCAGCACCAGACAAGGCCCTCTCTTGTGTACCCATCAAATGCACATGTGAAGGTCGCAGGACCAAGACAAAGGCCTCTCCTGATGATCTTCACACTTAGGCAGGCTCATAAAGGGAGATGTGGTCCTTGAGATAGCTTGGGCTCAAGCCATTCAGAGCTTTATAGGTTAAAACCATCACTTTGAATTCTGCCGAGAAATGGACTGGCAGCCAGTGGAGCTGCTGTAACAGCGAGATTGTGTGATCCCTGTGTCCAGCCCCAGTCAGCAATCTGGCTGCCACATTTGGGATCCACTGAAGTTTCTGGGCAGTTTCTATAGGCAGCCCCCAATAGAGAGCATTACAGTAATCCAGCAGAGATGCAACTAAAGTATGTGTCAACGTGGCCAAATCAGACCTCTCCAGGAATGAGCTCAGCTGGCACACTAGTTTTAACTGTGCAAGAGCACTTCTGGCCACTACTGAAACCTGGGCATCCAGGCTCAGAAACAAATCCAGGAGCACCCCCAATATGTGCACCTCTTTTTTCAGGAGGAGTGTAACCTCATCCAGCATAGGCTGCATTCCCATTCCTTGATCTGCCTTTCGACTGACCAGGAGCACCTCTGTCTTGCTTGGATTAAGTTTCAGTTTATTCACCCTCATCCAGTCCATTACTGACACCAGACACCGATCTAGAGCCAAAACAGCCTCCTCTTATTTAGACGGAAAGGGGAGACAGAGATGAACATCATCCGCATACTGGTGACACCAAACCCCAAAACTCTGTATAACCTCTCTCAGCAGTTTCATGTAATGTTAAATAACTGTGCTCCCACTGCACACAAGGTGATATCCATGTAAGGAACCCTACCCTCTGCTTGTGGAACAGCGTACTTATGCTAATGGTACTATCCTGCATTGCTCCACTGGTGGACTTTTTCACTCAACAAAGCTCAATGGGTATAGGCCTTAGTCTTTAAGATGCCACAAGACTCTGCCGTTTCCCTTTCAAGGAAGAATAATGTATATAAAAAAGTCTACATATCTCACTTATAACCATCTTTTCATTTGTAGAAAAAAAAATGCAAACTATATACCTCAGGGAAAGTGGGTCTAACAGTTGTAGGTCTATTGCCCTTCCCCATCCACCTCCCCCTTCTGCTCCTCCTCAATCATCAGCATTCATCAGCTATTTAGCATTGATTAGATAAACAACTGCTAGGTGCTAATTAGCCCTGTCAGAATTTAATAGCTGATAGGAAGCCCCCTCCCAGTTAAGGAAAAGCTCAGTTATCTGGAATGCATTGTTCTTTATCAACAAGCCACTCTGTTCCAGTGTATTCTAGTTGTCAAAGCAAACACAAAGTTTACAGTGCTGGATAACTTAAATTATTTGCTCCAGTAAATCACAATCAAGACTTTGGATATTAGAATGCTTACTACAAAGTAAATCCCACTGAAACCAAAGAGGTTTATGACAATATACTAGGGTTATAGCGTAAATCAGACATTCAAATTTCAGAAGTATTTGTTTTATTTCTTTTCAATTTGAAATTCTTTCATTAGTTTGTCTGCAATCAATTAATGACATATTTGTGGCCAATCTGCACATTAAATGAGATGCACAAGGCACCTATATTTTTTGTCTCAGCAAAATATAGCAAAAAACAGCAGCAGAGGAAAGAGATGATTTAGACTGGAAAAAAGTATCCGTACTCTTTCTTTTCTGTATCAATTATCCAGTTCAATTCAGAGCTACACGTGGTTGTTTTAAAGCAGATATCAAAATATGAAAAGCAAGTAGATCACACAAGTGTATGGTCCTTAGAATGTGTGATGAAGTTCAAGTGGACATATAAAAAGAAACATACTTTCAGAGAACACCAATAGAATTTTTCCAAGATTCTTGAAATGACTGCTAAACAATTAGATAATCAGAAATTTGGATAAGTGATTAATCCAGTATTATGCTGGAAAGCACAGAAAATTCCACTGGAAGCACAGAAATGGAATGTGGACAAACATTTGAGTAGTAAGAACAAGAACTCCCATTTCTGAAAGCTTTTTTGAAAACATTTTTTAAAAATACTAAGAGTCTGAAGATTTTAACATTTTGTTCCTGTGGTTTTTACAGTTCTGCATTTAATTTTATTAATTATTTATATTTATTTTAGCTTTTTTGTTCTTACTGTAGATTGCCTTGTAGTTCCTTGTTAAGGCTGAAAGTTGGTCTAAAAATGCTTAAAAAAAACAAGACAAAGCCAACCATTTATCTATGAGAAAGTAGCCTCTTAATTATCCCTAAGGCATCCATAAATACATTTTTTAAATTTGTATAAAGTCCTTTTTCCTACTGATGGGTTCTATTATGAACAATAATTCTTCAGTTAGTTAGCTACTGATCTGAAACTATTTTCTGGAAAGAGGAAGAGAGACCATCTGGCTTTTTAATGTTCCTCTGACAAGCTAACATATGCCATTGAACACGGCACAAGTCAAGCAATAGGGAATTTTTTTTCCTGATTCTCAGATAAGTGTTTACATAACTGAGGTGAGGGGATAGTTTTGAAAACCTGAAAATACTGGTAAATCCCTGGAAACAAGCCTTTTTGCATCACAGCACCTCTTCTACTAAAAATCTTGAGGCTGGTTAACTTTATTAGAACTGCTCTTAAGCAATTCAGTCCATTAAGTTTTTCTTTTAAATAAGATTCCACATAAGATACAGTACTTAGTATGTTCTTGTGAAAAGTCTATGGAAAATAGTCTTGCATGTTTTTAGGCAAACCTCTGGTCAGAAAGCAGAAGAAGAAAAAATCCCAAGTTTGCTACTTAAATGTTAAACAGTGCTCTGTGAACCATTTTATATTAAAATTGGATAGTTCTAAACATCACACATACAAGAAGTATTGTTTGACACAGTGCCATTTTGATGATAAATTGCAATCTACAGCTCAAAATAATTCTACCCAGGGATTAACATTTCAGAGGCTGAGCCAGAGATTATGTGTGTGGATCTTGAATTTCATCATCTCCCTTTGGCACAATAGCTTATTCTTCCCTTTTTTCATCTATTCTCTCATGAAGGGTCAGGAAAGCTTAGCCTTGCTGTTTCATTCATTTCATCTCTACATTAACCAGATACCTTGCAGTCTTTAGTTCTTACATGTTATTCCATTACAAATACTACAGCTACACTGCACTACAATTTTTCCTCCCTAATGAGGCATGTACTAAATCAAAGGGTGCCATCAAGTGGCTATATTGCAATAAGCAACACCAAGTTCCTTAGCTACTGGAAAGAGGTTTCATCAGGTCACACACACATAAAATTCTACCACAATTTAAGGTTCCTGTGGAATTCCAGAGGTACAAATAACTGGCCATCCCTTTAATTTCTGTCCTGTTTTGGTTTACTGATTTTAGAAGGTTCCATATGTACTCAGGTTAGCCACTGAGAATAAAGCTCCTGCTAATTATGACAATATTTTAGAACTCAATGCAACACCACAAAGGATTATTGTTACATTGGTGAACACAAATATTTCCTGTTACATATTTCACACTCTGCAATTTACAACTGTACCTCACCATTTAAATACAGATACTGAATAATATTACTACTAATTAATTAGTAATTTTCACATTGATCAGTTGCTATATATTCAGATGCCAAACTTAATGGGTAGTTAGGTAAAACTTTGGATGCTTCCTAGTACATGCAAGTTGTGATTTATATGGCTATCAGTAGGAAAGTTCAAACAATGAAGTGTATGAATCTAGTGAAATAGAGCTGTGAAGCTTAGGGTATTTTAAAATTAGTTTGCAGAAAAACAACTGGAGATCATGATAGAACGAAAACCAATCCAACATTTGCACGGTGATCATACAGCCAAGCAATTTGCTTTCCTATGGCTAGTTGTTCTTATAATGCTATGTTTCATGTTCTGGAGGAGGATCCCCCCTCAAGTTTTTGATAACTGGCTTTGGAACTGCCGTTAAAAGCACAGTCAGTAGAAACTGCAGGACACTCAGTAGAAGCAGTATACAGCATCTGTTTACTACCATGGTACAGCTTGATGGAGGTTAGGTTGGGGCTGTACCTCTGACTTTAATGAAGTGTGCTTCCCTGACTCCTGTGCCTGCTTTACAGTCAAATCTCATGCATGTCCAACTAGCCACTATATACAGTCAAAGTTATCAGGAGCCACTGAGGCAGAATTTTCAAGAATTTAAGCAGAGGGTTTTGCAAACACACAATGAGCACCTTAAACATCACCACTGCGCCAACTGTACCTGTCATATACACAACAAAGCCAAAATGTATCTGCAGATGTTAGGTACTAGACCTGCTAAATTGAATCGAGGTAGTCAGATAACGTGTGCAGAAATGACTGAGTTTTAGGGTGGAGTCTCTCTGCAGTGCATCATCATCATGGATCTGAAAGAGTCAGAGAGTTTGCTTCCATTGCTCATGAATAACTGGATGCAATGAGAATGAATTTGGAAATTAAGGACTTCAGAAAATGAACTGTTCCGGTTTCAAAAGCCTCGGCTCATTATGACTTAGTTCAGATACCTCCAATTTCAGGCCTGGCTCAATTGCCAGTATCTTTTCAACTCTCATAAACAAAGTATGTTTGGCTAGGCAAAGAGATGGAACAGGAAACTGGGAGATAGAATCCACTATGTGCTACTGCTGGGAGCTAACTAGGAAACAAGTTTCTTTTTTGCAACGTACCTCCAATTTTAATCCAAACAAAAAAATTAGTCTGAAGTGTCAAAGTCTTAGAAGCACTGATCTAGTTTTTCTGTATGATTTAAATAAGTAAACAAGTTAAAGTTGGGTACATGCATTTATGGAAACCCACAACATAACCCTTTCTGTACTATGGCATTCCAAAATTCTATGTCTAGAGTGAAATCTAGGTGTGTGACAAATTCTACACCTAGGCAGAATTACAGAGGTCTAACACTGGTGATCACACTAATGTTAATAAGACTGATGTGATGACTTGAAACAGCTAAATTGCTCTGATATTAGCTATCACAAAATTTTGATAAAACAGAAATAATGTTGATGTTAAGTGAATATCAGCTTATTTTTAACCTCCTGCACTTAATTATGAGTGGAGGACTAAACACGATTGTCAGCCCTCAATAGAAGACTATCTAGACTTGAAACCACAGACTTCCAGATTCCTAAGCTGGAACCAATGCCCACTTTTTAACATAGACATACATAGTGTTGCACCATTAGTTGCTAAGTCATAGAGACTACTTATACCCAACAAACATGCACTCAATCCAATGTGCTTTGTAAATTCTACCCAGCTTTATGGAAATAATCCTCAGTCTAAACTGCAGGAAGAGCTATCATACAGGCAGTGGTTTTATATCCAAGTAATATAGAACAATGAACAAGATACAATTAAATAGATAGTTTCCAATACCGATTTTAAAAAACTGCTTCACTATGGCAAAGAAGAAAAAGAGCAAAACAAAGTTGGATTAATTTTACTTTGCATGAACTTCAGAACCAAAAATATTTGGAACATATTCCAAGTAATGAAGGCAGAACCACAGTAATTCCTGTTAAAATGAGTTTACCCCCTCCTCCCTGCATAACTCTGCACATAATTGTTATAGAGCTATTCTTATTTTGACACTGCCTTAGACATATAATTAACTCACATTCCCAACTAACAGAATTTAAGTCCTTACACTGAAAATAACAGGCCATTTGGAATTCTGCCAAGTTGTTAGTATAGTCTGCCACCTTTTAAAAAAAAAGATACATGCTGTTGGGGTAATAGGAGACAACTTTGAAAGCAGGCAGGCGGAGAAGCAAATCTGACAAAGAAGTTAAAAAAATAGGCCATCCTGCCTCTCAATTTTAATCAACAAATCTTTTAAAAGGAAATACAAATGCAAAAATAGGTGACACATTTATAGACCACTAAAAAATCATCATACAATACATGAGTTTTCATGGATCAAAACACCACTTCATCAGCATTGTACCAGTGTGAAGAATTTAAAAGGCCAAAAGTTCATGGCAAGATGGAATTCAGGCACATTTCTCTTAGATGTAAGTCAGAAAGTAGTATGGTTGCTGTTTTATGGTTACAGCTGAGGCAGCTGTGGATTGAGTGTAGCAACCCAGTTCTCTGAATCAGCGGTCCCCAACCTTTTTGGGGCCGCAGACTGGCTGGGGGGAGCGAGATCCATGCATGGGGGGGCGGGAGTGCTGGGGTGCCCCCCGGAGGCGCAACACGCCTACTGCGCGAGCGTGCGGGGGGGGCCGGAGATCTGTATCTGCAGCCCAGTTCCGGCAAGCCCACAGATCGGCACCGGGCCGTGGACTGGGGGTTGATGACCCCTGCTCTAAATGAAGAAGCACAAGCCCTGTGCTTAAAAAAGGTTTCCATTTACTTTTTTTTGTTATCCTACCTACAGCCACATGACCATGCTAAAGCATTTTTGTGTTTCTAAAATGTCGTAGGCATTTTTCAAGAAAATGCTAATGTCTTTGTAAAGGAGATACAGAAACAGTGTTATCACTGTGATATGAAGGTAAATTATTTGATCTGACATCTCCATGTCTGAGATAAATATATATCTAACTATTGATACTTTAGGTCAGTGGCTCCAATCTTGGGTAACCCAGGTGTTCTTGGACTGCAATTCCCAGAAGCCTTCATCAATAGGCTAGTTGCAGTCCAAGAACACTGGATTGCCCAAGGTTGGGAAGCACTGGTCTAGGTCACCAGTCATCTCAGTAGAAAACAAAAGTTCTATGTGCCAGTTCCTGGAATGAGACTTTACCCTGGGATTACCTAGTGATATTTTGTAGTATGTTTGCCATTATTCTATGGCTCTTTCCTGCTAAGCTTTAAAAGTTCTTCTTTCTTTTGGAGGAGTGAGAGAAGGAGAGCCTTGTAGTTGCAGTGTCTACATTTATGATAAGGAGATGACTTTACATTCATTCATAGAAAATACTGCAATGCTGGAACCAGAGTGTCTGTTTGGATGTAAATAAACCATGATGTGGGACAAGACTTGAGCTTGCCCCTCCCATGTCTTCCTTAACAGTAGTCATGACATCACCAGCTTTTATTTCAGCCTTGGGTAAAACTCTATTATGTCTTTGTCAGATCATCTCCCTGCCTCCAAGAACAGGAGGGGAGAATGTTGGTGCTTAGGCAAGAATTACAACAATTTGGAGAGGGGCAGACTGGTAAGCACACCCAGCCTACTGCTTGGAATGGCAACTTAAACTTGTTCCACTTTAAACAACTGAAAAACGTAGCTAGCCTCATTGAAAAGTCATTCTATCCCCCTGGTGGATGACCTACGCCGAGAACTGGACAGAGGGAGTATGTCCCTGTTAGGTCTGCTGGACCTCTCAGTGGCTTTCGATACCATCAACTACGGTATCTTTCTGGGCCTGTTTTATAATGACTCCAGTCCTTCCTGGGCGGGAGGACCCAGAAAGTGGTGCTAGAGGACTCCTGTTCAGCACCTGGCCATTGGTCTGTGGTGTCCCTCAGGGTTCTCTTTTGTCACCTATGCTATTTAACATCTACGTGAAACCACTGGGAGAGGTTATCTGGAGTTTTGGGGTTTGGTGGCACCAGTATGTGGATGACACCCAACTCTATATATCTTTTCCATCTCAATCCAACAAAGCTGTTTCAGCCCTAGATCAGTGTCTGGTGTCAGTAATGGACTGGATGAGAGCAAATAAACTGAAACTTAATCCAGACAAGACAGAGATGCTCCTGGTCAGTTGAAAGCAGATCGAGGAGTAGAGATTCAGTCTGTGCTATATGGGGTTACACTCCCGCTGAAAACACAGGTGTGCAGCATGGGGGTGTTCCTGGATTCATCTCTGAGCCTAGATGCCCAGGTTTCAGTGGTGGCCAGGAGCACCTCTGCACACTTGAAACTAGTGTGCCAGCTGCACCCATTTCTTGAGATGTCTGATTTGGCCATACTGAGACATGCTCTAGTTACATCTCAGCTGGATTATTGTGACACACTCTATGTGGGGCTGTCTCTGGAAAGTGTTCGGAAACGTCAGAGGGTCCAAAATGCCACAGTTAGATTGTTAACTCAGAACATATAACTCCCATTACAATAGCTCTAATGGCTGCTGATTCATTTCCATGCACAATTCAAAGTGCTGTTTTTAACCTATAAAGCCCTAAACAGCTTGGGTCCAAGCTATATAAAAGACTGCATCTCCCTCTATGAGCCTGCCGAGGCATTAAGATAATCAGGGGAGGCATTTCTGTCAGTCTCACCACCCTCACAAGTGTTCTTGGTGGGGACATGGGAGAGGGCCTTCTCTGTTGCTCCTCCCAGATTCTGGAATGCCCTCCCACGGGAAGCCAGGCTGGCACCATCTTTGCCATCCTTCCGCAAGCAGGCAAAGACCTTTCTCTTCAAACAAGCTTTTCCATAGCGACTGGCAGTCCGATAAGGTTTTTTTGAATTGGATTATTGTGCTCTTTTGCTTTCAAATGTGTTTTTAGTATTGATTTTATTTACTGTTTTAATATGATAGTTGTTTAATTCTTCTTTAATATTTGTATATTTACTGTTTTCAGCCTTTAAATATTGTCCTTTTAATGTTTTAAGTCACCTTGGGTAATGATAGATAGATAGATAGATAGATAGATAGATAGATAGATAGATAGATAGACAGACAGACAGACAGACAGACAGACAGACAGACAGACAGACAGACAGACAGACAGACAGACAGCTGAATATCTACAACGCAATATTGTTTGAGTTTGGAGTGAGATCTGATAACTCTTCAGCAGATGCACTAGTCAATGTAACATCAATTGAACAGTACATAGCATTTGCTCCAGATTTACTCATGCAAACAAACAAACAAGGCCTGAATGTCAGAGTAATATAGATATAGCTCAAATATGTTCAAACTTATTGTCTCCTACCTTATTAACTCCCAGTGTGGTGTAGTGGATAGAATGACGGGCTGGGACTCTGGAGAACAGAGTTTGAATCCCCGCTCAGCCATGGAAACTCACTGGAGGGAGGGAGACTAGTAAAACCACTCCTTAAATATCTCACTTACCTTGAAAGCCCTATTAGGGTTGCCATAAGTCAGTTCTGATTTGATGGCACAGAACACACATACCATATTAACTAAACTTATCCCGCCCCAAAAATCTCATCTGTGAAACACTCTCTAAACACTACTGCTAGCATGTTCCTGTTCTCATGCTACTGTTGCAATTTTGACTATGTACATCCATAGGCATGCAACTGTTGTTATAAGTAAAAGAGAGGAAGGTGGAATTTTCCAATCCACTAAAGAAAGAGATTCACCTTTGCACCAATAGAGCGGAACAAAGAAATAGGCTAAACTCATCAGCAGATGCATGCAAATCCAACCATATATGTTAGCCTATGGCTACTTGAAGGGTGCTATGTTCAATTGTGACAGGGAAATTTAACCATTCTTCAATCAATGGAAAATTGTTACTTCAGCAATTGAGGTAACATTCAAACAACTGCTGATGCTTGTGATTTAGGTAGATTTCTGTGTATGCTTTACCTAAAATACATTCATTAAAATCCTGTTGTGCAGTTATACAAATGGCATAACTTTTAGAAATGAACTTCCATAAGATAAGAAATCACCGAAGACATTTTCAGTTGTATACTCAGTCTACGGAGATACTGAGAAATCTCCATAGGCATTACAGCAATTCCACCTAAACATTATGTGGTTTGTGTAACTCTGCAGAACAGGATTTCTGTCAATGGAACATACTCCTTCCTAAGTATGCACAGAGCTGCAACATTTGTGAAGAAATCTCATGGCTACACCATGTGCTTAGGTATAGATCTGTCATTGCTGCTGACAGCATGCCCAATGATAACTCCACAAGAAAGGTACTAGATGTCTTGCATTTGGTCAACAGGATTTCCATAGGGTAGCTATTCAAGGGACAGCTTTCTAAAAGTCATTTACATTGGATAGTGGAAGAGATTGGTCCCATGGAGATGTTGCAGGTTAATTACATTGGTCAAAGCTAAAATGTTTCTGAAATAAATGTAGTTAAACTTTACTAATTCTGGGTCACTGAGAATGAAAATAATGCTTAAAATTGTTGATTGGCTCTAGTTTTCAATATATGCTATTGGGTCAGTATATACGACCGTTGACTTGGGAATAGTGGAGGATAAGTGAGTTATAAAGGGATCTCAGTTTAAACCAGAAATGACTAGTACATCTTTGACTGGATCTATGAATAAATTTGTGACTGGGTTTGGACAGTACCTGCTTTTTAGGCAGAACAATTTTAGCCTGCAACAACATCAATAGTGTGATGGCAGCCCTCAATATTGTTCATGATCCAAATGAGTGGAGACTGTTCATTGATTCATCAAAGAAGAGTCTTAAAGCTGTTTTGCTACATAATGGCAATGTTTTGCAATCCAGTTGGTCATGCAATCCATATAAAGGAAACATATGACAACATGAAACAACTTTTGAGGTGGATAAACTATGACCAACGTCAGTGGCAGCTTTGTGGTGATGTGAAGGTTGTTGCTCTCTTGCTTGGTCTGCAGACTGGATACACAAAGTACTGCTTTTTTCTCTGCAAATTGGATAGTTGTGCAAGAGATTCCCACTTATCAAGATAGATTTGCCACTCCAACAATCATTGAAGCCTGGGAGGAAAAAAAGAGGTTACCTACCTGTAACCATAGTTCTTCTAGTGGTCCTCTGTGAATTCACACAAATGGGTTGTTCTGCGCCTGCGCTGAATGTCTCGGAAGATTCTAGAGCTTAAAAGTACTAGATTAGTGGGACGTTCCCCCGTGGAGCACATGCTCTGCCCACCCAAGATTCCCCTCAGTTCCTAAAATTTGTCCGCCAGGCAGAAAAATCATTTAATATAACCTGTGACGGACAGAGGGGAGGATGGGTGGGATGTGTGAATTCACAGAGGACCACTAGAAAAACTATGGTTACAGGTAGGTAGCCTCTTTTTCTTCTTCGTGGCCTCTGTGAATGCACACAAATGGGTGACTAGCAAGCTTCACTTACTGGATGGTGGGTTGTCACGGTAGGAAGGATGCCAAAACAGCTCTGCCAAATCCAGCGTCACTCCGTGCTCTGACATCTAGACGGTAGTGTCTGACAAAGGTCGATGGAGTGGACCATGTCGCGGCACGGCAGATGTTAGGTATCTCGATTCCATGCTGGAAGGCAGTAGATGTTGACAGCACTCTAGTGGAATGTGCAGTCAAATGATCTGGAGGTGGTTTACCTGACAGTTCGTATGCCAAAGAAATGGTTTGAACAATCCATCTGGAAATGGACTGTGAGGAGGCTGGACCTCCCTTGTGAGGACCATGGAAACATAGGAAAAGTCTGTTAGTTTTCCTGAAAGCCTTGGTTCAGTCAATGTAAAAGGCCAGAGAGCGTCTTACGTCTAACATGTGGAGCATGCACTCTAGAGGAGTTGATGGTGATTTGGGCAGAAAAGAGACATCAAAATACAAAGTCACCTTGTCTGGGTGGAATTGGATAAAAGGTGGATCAGAACGAAGGGAGGCAAGTTCACTGGCTCTTTTAGCAGATGTTATAGCTACTAGGAAAGATGTCTTCAGAGAAAGTAATTTAAGATTTGAAGAGGTCATTGGTTCGAATGGTGGGCGCATGAGAGCATTAAGGACAATGGTAGTGACCATTGGGGTATAATACGTTGACGTGGTGGACGAATGTTATTGAGTCCTTTGAGGAATTTTTTAACCGTAGGGTGAGATAAAAGTTTTGCTGATTTCGAGTTATCTGGCTGATGGGCAACGACGGCTGAAATATAGACCTTTAAAGTGGAATGAGAGAGTCCAAATTCAAAAAGATGGAGTAAGAAGGTAAGTAGTGTCTTCAGGGAGACAGGTATTGCAGGTAAGTTATTTGTTTCCATATAATTAAGAAAGGTTTCCCACTTATTCGCATATAGAAGCTGAGTTGATGGCTTTCGTGCTTGACCCAAGATGCGCTTCAAGGTGGGAGTATCCTCCAGGCTGTCAAATTCAACGATGGAAGGTCTGGATGGTAGACCATCCTGTTGTTCTGTGTTAGGAGGTCGGGAACCAAAGGGAGTCGAAACAAGTCCATTGACATCGACCTGAGGTGTGTGAACCACGGTTGCCTTGGCCACCAGGGAGCTAGGAGGATCGCGTTCGATTGGAAGTGCCGAATGCGGATGATTGTCCGTTGGATGAGTGGTATTGGTGGGAATAGATAAAGTAATCCCTTGTTCCAATCTGTCATGAACGCGTCCCCGATGGAGTTCTCGTCTGCTTCGGCTCGAGAGCAAAAGACATTGCATTTGGCATTCGCACCCGAAGCGAAGACATCGATGGTAGGTACTCCCCAACGGCGACAAAGTTGATCGAAAATTGCACCCTTGAGGGACCACTCGTGAGTTCTCGATGTCATACGGCTGAGATGATCTGCTATGTAATTGTCGTCCATGGAAATGTGCACTGCAATAGGGAAGATGTGATGTTGGTAACACCATTCCCACAGGTCGATGGCTAGGTACAGGAGGGATAAAGAATGTGTTCCTCCCTGTTTGTTTACGTAATATAGGGCAGTTGTATTGTCCGTTGCAAGTTGCACAACTCGACCTTCGATGATTGGGAGAAAGGCATGGAAAGCTCTGATGATCGCTAAGAGCTCGAGATGATTGATGTGAAGTGATTGTTGTTGTCTCGTCCATAGGCCATGAATTTTGTGATGAAGACAATGTGCTCCCCAGCTGGACGGGCTGGCGTTGGTTGTGACCTGCACCATCAGCTGGAAGAACAGGAAGGGTCATCCGACACGGAGGTTCAACATCGATGTCCACCAGGTGAGTTGTTTGGCTAACTCTGGTGTCACCGTCAGTCTCATGGATGGGTGGTCTGTCATCGGGTTGAATAGTGACAGGTACCACAATTGGAGCAACCTCATTTTGAGTCGTGCATGCTGGATTACCGATGTTGTAGATGCCATGAGCCCTAGGAGGTGAAGCTCGAGATTGAAAGGGTCGAATTGCCTTCTCTAGCTTTGTAATCCGCTCCAGAGGAATGAAAGCCCTGGCTTGCAGGGAGTCGAAGAAAGCTCCGATGTAAGTGACTGCGTTGGTTCGAGATGAGATTTTGTGTAGTTCACCTTGAGTCCGAGGCTTTGAAGTGTGTTGAGCGTGATGATTGTAGCTCTCATGGCGTCGTGGTACGATGTCGCAACTATCAGCCAGTCGTCTATGTATGGATAGATGTTTATACCCTGAAGGCGGAGATACGCTGCGACTGGTGCCATGCACTTCGTGAAAGTCCTTGGTGCCATGGAAAGGCCGAATGGAAGAGAGCAAAATAGGTATACGATGTCGTTGAATTGGAATCTGAGAAATTTTTGATGAGATGGATGGATCGAAATATGGAAGTAAGCGTCCTGTAGATCGATCACAACAAACCAGTCTCCCTGTGAAAGTAGAGGGATAATAGTGTCGAGGGTCAACATTCTAAGTCTCCGGGGTCGAATGAATTTGTTGAGGTGCCTAAGATCAAGGATAGGACGCAGTCCTCTATCTTTCTTGGGTACCGTGAAATATTTCAAATAAAAACCATTGTACAGATCAGATGATGGTACTTTAATTATAGCATGTTTTTGAAGAAGGGTTGAGACTTCTTCTTGAAGGGCTACAGAATATGGGGTAGTTTTAATTATCCCTAAAGATGGGAGGAATTCGGATTCAATGAAATAACCGTAATTGATAATAAAAAGGACCCATTGGTCATTAGTAATATTTTGCCAAAAACGAAAAAATTGTTTTAATCTGGTTTGAAATCGGTAATGAAAACGGTTTACTGGTATATGAGATTTATGAGTACTGCTGATATTGCTTACCCTTTTTGGGGGGTTTGCGAAAAGGTTGGCGTCGATAAGATTGGTTTTGCTTCCGAAAGGATGATGTCGATGGTGGGGGACCTTGAAAGGACTTGTCCACTGTTTGTGGTCTGAATTGTCGGTATGGTTGAAATCTAGTATACAGTTGGTGTTGAAATGATTGTGGATAGAATTGATTCTGTCTGTATTGAGGTCGTTGGTATCGAAAAGGCTGTTGATTAGTGTATGATCTTGCAGTTTTTCGTATTTTATGTAGGTTTTCCATAGTCTCGTCCATTTTTTGGTTAAATAGGCCTGTGCCGTCAAAAGGAAGGTTTTCTATCCTCGACTTTGCATCGTCAGACAGTCCGGTGGATCTAAGCCATGCGTGGTGACACAGTGCAATCGAGGATGCCAAAGTTTTCAATGCTGCGTCCACCGCATGTCAAGCTGCAATCCTTTGTTGTTTTGCCAGTGTGGTGGCTTCGGTATGGGCATTAATCAGTTCAGTTTTGATCGATTCAGGTGCTGATTCCAGTATCAGGAGAATTTTGTTCCAAAGTTGGCGCTGGTAAGCGCCCATCGCCGCTTGATAGTTGGCGACTCTAAGCAGAAAGGATTGGAGTGAATAAATTATTCTACCAATAATACCAATTTTTCGACCCTCCTTATTGGTAGGGGCCACTGAAGACTTAATTGTCGAGTCAAAACCTGGACTGATTTGACTCGACAATTATTGAATTGGGGATAGGATGTTTAGCCAAAAACTCGGTGTCAGGTCCATTCGTCTTATACAGGTTTTCAGTCCGTCTTGAAATTTGCATTGTAGATGGTGGTTTGTCCCATACTTTCTTGATTAGTTTCAGCATCAATGAAATAAAGGTAAGACTGAGTGGAGGAGTCTTCTCCTGATTGATATTGTTGAAGATTAGATCTGCCTCAGGTGACGGAGGCTCTTCGATATGTAATTGTAGGGATTTAGCCATTCTGGATATCATCTGTGAGTAGGAAGTGAAATCCTCTGGTGGAGATGGAGGATGATTATCGATGGCATCTGAGGGTGGCGTAGGGAGGTAGGATGGTGATTCCTCCGATGATTCAGATCCCAGGTCTTGATCAGAAGAGAATGTGGAGGATGATGATGTGATTCTGGGTCTTGTTACGGTAGGAATCGGAGGAGGGAGCTGGGTTCGGAGGGAAGACCGAGGGTGATGTGGTTCCAGTTCGGTTGTTGGATGGGGACCGGCATATGTGGTTGTGACCTGAAGAGATTGTTGGCTTTTAGAAGAATGTCTGAGGCGCTTGGAGTGATCGGTATGGTGTGATGATGTCAAACGCTTCAGATTCGGTTTTGGAATCGGAGGTGCAGGAGGAGCCGGTATCGGATGTTGGGAGCGGTGCCGACGGTGTGGTTGCGAAGGGGATGGTGATTGAGAATATCCCCGTTGGTAAGGCAGTGTGTATCGCACACGCTTCAGTTCTTCGTAATAGGAATGTCCTTGGTATGCTTCCATGTAATATGGATCGCAATACGGAAAGCCTTCCTCCACGTCAAAATGATGGTACCGTGGGAAACAGGAATACTGATAGTACTCTCCGTATGGAGGCATATCGAGGAGGAGAAATATGCTTCCGTTTCTCCCGATGTTTTCAGGGAGAGCGTTGAGGAGACTCCGATTCCGAGAGTTGGATCTCAATCGCCTGCCGTGATGCAGGGCTAGAATGGGCCGAGGCCTGGCTGGATGGTGCATCAAGCCATTGAGAGGCCAGTGTGGGGAGATAGGCTACCAGTTGACACCGGAGCCTGAGGCAGTGGTAAATGGGTTTCCTCCCTTTCCGATGTTGATCCTACAGCCTCTCTAGAGGATTCCTCCAGAATTGGCGATGGTAAAGTTGTTTGTGGAGGCTCGATATGGATTGATTTACTTCGCTTTGCCTTTTTTGTAATAGATTTTTCCTTCTTTTTCTTAGATGTCTCATGGGCTCGAGCTGTGGTCTTCGACATCAATGTCGACTTTTGCCTAGATGTTGCTTTGGTCTTGTCAGAGCCCTCTTTAGACCGAGGAGACGGATTCGTCGGGTCGGGAGCAGGCTGGGATAGCGTTTGCCGCTTAACCAACGGGTCTGGGGACCTCGTCGTGTCCACCGAAGCTGCGGGAGGATTCATAGCCGTCTCCCAAAGGTGAGACCGGAGCCTTTGGAGCCTGAGTTTAAGTGCCGGCTTGGTCAGTTTTTTACAGGCCGCATAAGAATGGGTTGGATGTTGCTCACCCAAGCAGAATAAACAGTGTTCGTGGCCGTCAGATAGTGGGATTTTATTGGAACAGCAAACGCACCTTTTAAACGGAGCTAGTGAGGCCATAAAGAGCGGGAAACCAGAGGGAGAGACGGTTGAAGAGATGGGGGGGCGGGAAGACAAAAGCGGGAAAGGCAAAAAACGGAACTAACTCACAGGAGAAACATCGATTAGTTGATTGGAAAATAAGAAGCTATCAATTTAAGTGTTGATTAAAAGAGGAAGTAGTAATATAGTCTTTAGAAATCGCTCAAAGAATCGCTCTGTTCTTCCGAATATCCGATCAGCTCGGCGGAAAAAAGTAACTGAGGGGAATCTTGGGTGGGCGGAGCATGTGCTCTACGGGGGAATGTCCCACTAATCTTGTACTTTTAAGCTCTAGAATCTTCCGAGACGTTCAGCGCAGGCGCAGAACAACCCATTTGTGTGCATTCACAGAGGCCACGAAGAAGAAGTGTTGAACACCCACCACTTGTTGAATCAAGGAAGATTTTGTTACCACCCTTACACATCAAGCTGGATCTGATCAAGAACTTTATCAAGGCCATGAACAAAACACAAGCAGCTTTCAAGCACCTCCGTGGAAAATTTCCAAGGTTAAGCGAAGCAAAGATAAAGGAAGGTGTCTTTGTTGGTCCTCAGATTCGTGAACTTCTTTGAGATGATGCATTTGACCTTGCATTGTGTGGCAAGGAAAAGATGGCATGAAAAGCCTTCCAGTTAGTGGCACTAAATTTTTTCAGAAACAACAAGGCAGACAACTACAGGTTGTTGGTGGAAAACCTCCTCAAGGCTTACAAAATCCTTGGTTGCAACCTGTCACTAAGGATACATTTTTTGCACTCTCATCTAGATTTTTTCCACCGAACTGCAGAGCAGTGAGCGACGAGCACAGTGAGCAATTTCACCATGACACTGCAACAGTGGAGAAATGCTATAAGGGCAAATGGAGCCTGCCCATGAATGCTTGCAGACTACTACTGGACAGTGACAAGAGATGCTCCACTTAATGAATACAAGAAGCAAGCCAAGAAGTGCCGAGTAGACACTGAATAGGACCAAACTATGGACATAATAGAATCATAGAATCATAGATAGTTTTTTGCCTTTTGTTTCCTAATACATTTTTATTAATATAATCCTTTTGCTGATTTTTAAAGTGTTACATAAATAAGACAGGTGAAATATTATTATGCAAAGCAACCATAAACACATGAAAAGACCTAGGTTTACAATTTATGATAAAAACTCTACTATCTACACAATATACATAGACTTAAAATGTAAAAACTTAAATATCTTTGAAACAGTAGCTAATTAGTGGTTTTAATTGTCATATTTGAATTCAGCACATCAAAATACATAATAAATAGCACATTTTATCTCTGAAGCAGATGACTTCTAAAAAATTGTAGACCAGGAACACTCAAAAGATGCACATTTAGCTCTTCTGTTAGCCTATTACACATAGGCTAAAATCCTGTTGCTTAGTATATTGAGTTGAGCTACAGTAGGCCCATTGAATCAGTTAGGATTTGGTGCATCAACTCCTCCATAAGTTTCACACCTTCAAATGTTCCTACTCTAGTTGCAGCTTAGTACACCAAAGTTGCAATTAGAGTAGACCCATTTGAATTAATGGCACCTAAGGAGGAGTTGATGCACCAAATCCTCACTGATTTAATGGGCCTACTCTAGCATGACTTACTATGCTAAAGCAACAGGATTTCATTCAGTAAAAAAATATTAATATAAAAAACAAATATTTTTGTATGATCTGCAACACTTTGATCCAAGTGTTATGCAAAACATTACCCTAGAAGCAGTATCCTAAATTATCTTAAACCCTCTAGTGAGGGAGAAGTATTTGTAAAATTCTCCATCACTTCCATTTAATGACTATGTATTGGCCTTCTATTCCCCCCCCCTTTTTTTCATAGTGTCCTGCACTGCACTTTTCACAAAGAACCATACAGTATATGGTTGTTAGAAAGTATGGCCATGGTCCCCCAAGGCACCCACAATGAAATGGGATTTGTAGAACATAATGCTTTCCCAGCAAGCAGCATTTTAAATAAAAAAATTGCTCACTATCAAGAGCAACATCATCTATACATATAAAAAAAGTATATCCCAGTTGAAAAATCTTAAGAACACATACTTTTTTTTTTTTGAAAAGGAGTTAGGCAGTTCAGCTTACATCTAGAGTATTATTAGAACCCCACTGTAAAACAATTACCAAGACTCCGTTTTGATATTTGATGTTGGAAAGAGAAAAAGACCTCATGCAGATTCACGTCTCTTGCATGCGCCAGCAAGTATATTTTACTGCTGATTTTCTATGAATAAACATATGCTAAGAATTGTTGAAACACACTGTTGGTTTTAAACATGTTTAATGTAGTATTAGCAGTTTGTTTCCAGAACTGACTGCCTCCATTTACCAGCTTCTTCCCTCCAGCTGGCAAAGAATATCATTGATATCAACTCCGGTCAGCTGTCTCACCCAATATATTCTCATCTATGCTTTAGGAAAAAATAGTTACTGGAACTAGGCAGGAAGCAAGATTCAAAAATATCTAAACAAATTGATTCTGGCAATTTGGAAGATAGATCACACTTTACTACTGTGAATCAATAATAACTGCAGAAATTATGTGTCATCAAACTCATTCTAGCATAAATGTTACAGTATAAAAAATTTATTGACTTTATGAAAAAAAGGAGAACATTATCTGTTCTGTGTCATTCCAGCCTTCCCGTTTTTCTGTCTTTCATCTTGAGGAGACATGCTAGAGTAATTGCAGTATAGATATCACAAAAAGATCCTTTCATGGTTTCCTTAATTTTAAATTGAAATGTGTCACATACAATTAAAATGTCAAGGTCATCAAGACAAAAAAAAATTACATATATGTGTTTGATGTAATACGTAATATTACAGCTGTAATATTAAAGTCTTTCTATTTAACAGAATTCTTTAACACCAAGGAAAAGTTAGGGTGGGAACGGAGATTACATCCGCAACTTTTACTTGGTCTTAAAGAATTACCAATCTTTGCTCAACTGTATATGTTAACTCATTTAATGATGCTGAGTATTTGAAATCACAGCAAATATGAAATATGAAGCCAGTTAATAAAATAATCATGCAGAATGTCACTTTTTTCCTAATCTATAAGGTTAGGGAAGGCATTCATAGAATTATTTAAATTATTGTTTTCTTTACATGCAAACTGAAGAGATTCTCAGAACATAAATATTCAAGACTGAACAGGCTAAATTAGGAATGCATGTCAAATTCCAACACCATATATATGCTGGAAAGTTATACTGTGTTATGTAAACAGAAAACTATTATTTTCTCTTAGAAATATGTATGTGCCTTAATGCACATTTTGTCTTTTAGCTTCTAGCTGAGAATGCAAAATTCCTTGCATCTCTTAACTAAATACTGTCCATGTTACAGGAATGCTATTACAGAGGAGAGATAATTTTTAAGTCCTACTGATTTCACTGGCACTTACTTCCATGAAAGTATGAGATGACTACAAGAACCAGATTTGCAGCTATGAGAGTAGCTTAAGTTATTGTGTTGTTTGATTGATCTCAACTTGCTTTAATTGGAAATTTAAGGGCTTTACTGGAAGTCAAGATTTTAGTGAATTACACCATTGTCTCGAAAAATTACGCAGCATCTGCCCATACATGCCATCCCAGGTCAGCAACATCAGCTTTTTACTTTCATTAACTCCAATGCTGACAGAATCAATGGACAAGAAGAGAGACCTAACTCTCCCTAGATGACATTATTTGCATAACTGGATATACAGTGTTGTTCTGTGCTCTTATTTTAGAACTGACTTATTGCAACCCTAATAGGGTTTTCAGAGTGTGATATATTTAAGGAGTGGTTTACCAGATTCATACACACACCCATGAGTTTCCATGGCAGAGCTGGGGAACTGAACCTAGGTCTCCTGAACCCCTAGTCCATTTCTCTATCCACTACACCACACTCGGTACATCTGGATATATATTAAACTCAAAATCAGCTATAAGACATGAAAACTATATGCATAGGATCTGGTCCAGCAAAACTGCAATATTCAAAAGAAGGTTTTCTGCCACTCCCTTCATTTAGGGGAAAAAAATCAGCCCATCAAGGCACGATATGCTATAAGTTTTGCTCCAAAAACCTAATCTCCAAGATTTCTGAACTAGAACCAAGTGCAAAATATTTAATGTAAGCAAATGCTGTATTAAAAAACTGAACACACTTTTCTAGTTTTCTATTACATTCAAAGCAGAACAAGAATGAGATGGCTGACAAAGCAGCATTTAATTCTGAGCTATATCTAGACCAGAAGACCCAGGCTAATTTACACAGGCAACCAGTCACAGTTCACATAATCACATACAGCAGAATATGACAGGGGAATTAGAGGGCCAGGAAAGCATGTCTGTACTACAAGCTCTCTACTCTAAATGTATTAAATGCAGATATTTAATTCTGAAAAATGCCATTTTTTTTATTTTAAGCTAAAACGTAGTTCAGGTTGGGAGTACAGAGAAATGTACAAAAACCTAAGCAGCTTGTATCCTGTAACTAAAATAAACTTTCTGATTTTTTTTAATAAAATAACTGCATATGTGCTACAAAGAGATAGTATTAATTATACAAGTTTTACTATTCCCTGGCAGTGGGTGAAATCCTGTTGTGCAGCTTGGTGTGTACAACAGTTATGTTATCAGCAGCAGCAAATCACCACTGATTAAAGGCAAATCGCTGCCAATTACAGTACAAGCAATTTTGGGGTGTACAGAACTTGTACACAATGCATCAAAGTAGCATGTAACCTGAAATGCCTAAAGGAAATCTTTAATCAGTGGTGATGTCGCTGATAATGACAACATCCCTGCAGGACACACAGAGCTATATGGACAGGATTTCAGCCAGTTTGTATCTAGATGATAGTGATCATATTATGAGGGTCTCACATAAGTCTCTGCATAGGTCAGAAACCCCTTAATTGCACTATATCCTGCTCTTTCTCCTCTGTTATATCTCATCTCTGCTCTTTTTTCCTTTCCATTCACCAGTCTTTCTCTTCACCCTCATTTACATTTTCACCTTACTTCTTCTTACTCTTACCCCTTCATCAAGTGTAAGGAATTCCGCCTTTCTCTCTTGGTACTTTTAAAAGCATATTGGGAGGAAAATACCTCATGAAACTTCCAAGAGGCCCTATCTACAAATCATCCAGGTCTATTTCCTGGAAGAAATAGACCTGGATGAAATTTCCTGGAGAAATTTCCAGTTTCTCCTAGTTAAGGAAGATCTGGCACCTAGTGGCTCTAGATGGTACTGCAGACAGGAGTTACAGCAGTCAAAGGCAGACTTTATTAACCAAAATTGATACATTTATTTGAATAACAAGTGCATACTCCTCCACAGGATCCATTTGGTCTCCAGGTCAAATTTCAGGTCCTGTGATTTCGGCCCTATGGCTGAGACAGACATACAAACACAGTCTGTTTTATTATTAGATATACTTCCCCCCCCCTTAAGATTTTTTAAACAAAAATGAGCTAACTGGAATCCATGAGGTAAGTAAAGCACTGTAATTATCTTTGGTACCAAGAAAAGACAACCTCCGGGAGGCAGTGGAAGACAGGAGGGCCTGGCATGCAACAACAACCACCACCAAGAAAAGAATCTACGTTTTGAAAATCTTCATTTGTCTGCATCATGGCACATCACAATAAACAACTCCTACCACTCCTTTAAGGATCTAAAAAGATCATTCCAGAAGAACCAACTGTTGCAGTTTATTGCAGGAAACAAACAGCACAGCTCACAAACATGTGGGATATATTGTAGCTTCCTTGTTTACAGGTCACCTCACCAGGTAGCTGAAATGACTTCCTAAATTGGAGTGTGTGTGTGTGTGTGTTTAAGTAAAATAGCTGTTGTTAGCTTTAATATTTAGATTTAATACATCTTTTAATGATGTAAGCCACATTGGACCCTTTTAAGGAGAAAGGCGGGGTAAAAATATTCTAAATAAATAACAGATTTGTATCTAATAGTATTCTTCTATCTTTACGTCGTGAGAATACCTTATACCTCATCTGAAGACCCACATGAAATTACTTGGCTTTTAATGAAATTATGTGTACATTTTAATCTCTTTGTATTTTGTTTTTAACCCAGAATTTTGGAGAATGTACGTATTTGTATTTGTACTTTTTAATCTGCTAGTATGGTGTTTGTTCAGCTGGCACCATGCTTGTGTATATATTATTATTTGAACTTATGTTTTAAATTGGTGTAAGATGGATGACCAAAGTGGTCAAAACAATAAAAATATGATAGTATTCTTCTATCAGCAGAACCATTGGCTGGATAGCTCAGTAGCTTGGGTATCCGGTTGCAGAGCCAGAGTTTGGAAGTTCAATTCCCCACTGTGCCTCCTGAGAGAAGAGCCAGTCTGTATAGCCATGGGCAAGCTGCACAGCCCCAGGGTGCCACCAGAAGAAGGTAATACTAACCCAATTTTGTGTATTCTCTATCTGGAAAACCCTGGAAAGGGTCGCCGTAAGTTTGAATTGATTTGACAACACGTTGTTGTTGTTGTTCGCAGAACAGAAACAACTGGCAGAACCTTTCCCTACTCAATGCACCTATAAATATGCACCAGAGGATTGGTTGACCCTTCAGAGCAATGTGGAAGCAAAAACCACTACAGGTTGGTACAGTGTGGGTTGCTGGGGAAGGAAACAGGATGGGAAACAGTCCTGTTACCTGAACAGAAGACCATTCATATAACACTTGTCCCAAGCCATAGAGCAAAATAAAATAAAATAAAATCTTCTTTATATATACAGTATATCACAGAAGTGAGTACACCCCCTCACATTTCATAAATATTTTAGTATATATTTTCATGTGACAACACTGAAAAAATGACACTTGGCTACAATGTAAAGCAGTGAGTATACAGCTTGTATAACAGTGTAAATGTGCTGTCCCCTCAAAATAACGCAACACACAGCCGTTAATGTCTAAACCGCTGGCAACAAAAGTGAGTACACCCCTAAGTGACAATGTCCAAATTGGGCACAAATTGTCAATATTTTGTGTGGCCACCATTATTTTCTAGCACTGCCTTAACTCTCTTGGGCATAGAGTTTACCAGAGCTTCTCAGGTTGCCACTGGAGTCCTCTTCCACTCCTCCATAACGACATCACAGAGCTGGTGGATGTTAGAGACCTTGTGCACCTCCACCTTCCGTTTCAGGATGCCCCACAGATGCTCAATAGGGTTTAGGTCTGGAGACATGCTTGGCCAGTCCATCACCTTTACCCTCAGCTTCTTTAGCAAGGCAGTGGTCCTTTCGGAGGTCTGTTTGGGGTTGTTATCATGTTGGAATACTGCCCTGCGGCCCAGTCTCCGAAGGGAGGGGATCATGCTCTGCTTCAGTATGTGTTGGCATTCATGGTTCCTGCAATGAACTGTAGCTCCCCAGTGCAGGCAGCACTCATGCAGCCCCAGACCATGACACTCCAACCATCATGCTTGACTGTAAGCACAACACACTTGTCTTTGTACTCCTCACCTGGTTGCCGCCACACACGATTGACACCATCTGAACCAAATAACTTTATCTTGGTCTCATCGGACCACAGCACATGGTTCCAGAAATCCATGTCCTTAGTCTGCTTGTCTGCAGCAAACTGTATGCAGGCTTTCTTGTGCCTTTCTTTAGAAGAGGCTTCCTTAAACAAAAACATATAACATACAAACTAAAATACAATTTAACTGTATTTAATTGTATTTTAGTTTGTATGTTATATGTTTTTGTTTAAATTTAAAATAAAGAAAAAAAAATAAAAAAAAAATAGAAGAGGCTTCCTTCTGGGATGACAGCCCTGGAGACCAATTTGATGCAGAGTGCAGCGTATGGTCTGAGTACTGACAGGCTGACCCCCCCACCCCTTCAACCTCTGCAGCAATGCTGGCAGCACTCATACGTCCATTTCCCAAAGCCAACCTCTGGATATGACACTGAGCATGGGCACTCAACTTCTTTGGTCGACCATGGCGAGGCCTGTTCTGAGTGGAACCTGTCCTGTTCAACTGCTGTATGGTCTTGGCCACCGTGCTGCAGCTCAGTTTCAGGGTTTTGGCAATCTTCTTATAGCCTAGGCCATCTTTATGTAGAGCAACAATTAATTTTTTCAGATCCTCAGATAGTTCATTACCATGAGGTGCCCCGTGGAACTTACAGTGACCAGTCTGAGAGAGTGAGAGCGATAACACCTGCTCCCCCTTCACACCTGAGACTTGTGACACTAACGGGTCTCATGACACCAGGGAGGGAAAACGGCTACTTGGGCCCAATTTGGACATTGTCACTTAGGGGTGTACTCACTTTTGTTGCCAGCGGTTTAGACATTAATGGCTGTGTGTTGCGTTATTTTGAGGGGACAGCACATTTACACTGTTAAACAAGCTGTATACTCACTGCTTTACATTGTAGCCAAGTGTAATTTCTTCAGTGTTGTTACATGAAATGATATACTAAAATACTTATGAAATGTGAGGGGTGTACTCACTTCTGTGATATACTGTATAAACAGTAAAAATGCAAGGGATATCATTAAGAATTTCTTATTTCTTTCCACTTCAGCGATTAATACAAGATGTAATGAGAAGGACTGTTGTCCTAAGAGACTATCTAGCTATCTTGTTTTCTTATTTGACCCTAGTTACCATGTTTCCCCAAAAATAAGACAGGGTCTTATATTAATTTTTGCTCCAAAAAATCACATTAGGGCTCATTTTTAGGGGATATATTACGTATTTTTTTCATGTACAACAATCTACATTTATTCAAATGCAGTCATGTCATATTCTTCTGGTTGCTGCACAATGCTGCACAATGGTGGAGGACAGGGTTTCACTTAACTGGGGCTTATTTTGGGAGTAGGGCTTATATTACGAGCATCCTGAAAAATCATGCTAGGGCTTATTTTCAGGTTAGGTCTTATTTTCAGGGAAACAGGGTAAAAAGATTTAACTTGAGGGTAAGTAAAATGAAGACATATCTGAAATTTGTTACATACAGAAAGACAGGTAGCAAAACAAGAAATGGAAAATGTCAAGATTTATATGAGGTTCTATATGTTGGGATATTATTACACAATGCTATATGGAAACAACACCTCAAAGTGAGTCTCTGAACAGTCATACATTTGAACAAGTCAAGGCATTCATCACATTTTGAATCCCACAAATGAGATTCGTCTCTAGAGGAAAAAAAAAACTTCCATTAGCCATGTGGATTCCCAGTCTGCTCTGTGGCCACTACTGTATCGTCACTCCACATGTTTTGCTGATGCTTACATCTCTGAAGGAGTGGCATGAGATGGGGGTTTATTCCCTCTACACCATGGTCCCAGAGCTGATAAGCATCCTGAAGCTGCTACAATTTCTTTTTTTATAAAGGACAGAAGAATCCCAGTTATGGGATACAAACACTTTCAAGTAAGAAATTACTGCATGGAACAAGTACAAAAGAATTACCCCATCATAGCCAAAGAAACAGGAGTGGCTACTGGCACAGACAAAATTTACAGCACAATTACTCCAGATGCTACATTGAGAATAATATTTATTTATACATTTATTTAACTTATTTATATCCTGCCTTTCTCGCCATAGGGGACCCAAGGCAGCTCACAGCAATTAAAATCATTCAGTTATAACATTTACCATGCCATACAAAACTATATACTAAAAACCAATTAAACAGTCAGGATTAAGAACATTTTAAAACATTTTTAAAAACATGTTAAATATCTAGATTTCATAAATTGAACGTTCCTTAGACCACCACATTGTTTAAAAGCCTGCTCAAAGACGAAGGTCTTTGCCCGATGATGGAAGGACAAGAGGGAGTGGGCTCCTTGGGGCAGCACATTCCAAAGCCTGGGAGCAACCACTAGGAATTCTCTCTCTTGTGTCCTCACCAAACAAGCCTGGGAAGGTTGTAGAACCAAGAGAAGGGCCTCCCCAGAAGATCTTTAAAGCCTAGTAGGTTCACATGAGATGACAATAATCCTTCAAACAGTGTGAATCCAAGCCATACAGGGCTTTACAGGTAATAACCATCTTGAATTGAGCCTGGAAGCAAACTGGAACCACTGAAGCTGTTGTAATAAGGGAATTGTGTGCTCCCACTAACCAGCACCAGTTAGCAGTCTGGCCAACTGGAGTATCTGAACATTCTTCAAAGACAGCCCCACATAGAGCACATTGCAGTAATCCAGACGAGATAAAATTAAGGCATGCGTTACCATGACCAGATTAGACATCTCAAGGAACAGGGATGGGAAGGAAAGATAGAGTTGCCACCATTCTGATGGCACTGAACCCCCAAAATCTGGCCAATACCTCCCAGCAGTTTTATGTAGATGCTGAATAACATGGGTTTCAGCCGTGAACCCTGGGGAACACCACAGGCCAACAGCCAGGGAGTTGAATAGTTATTTCTTCAATACAACTTCTACGTTCAACCATCCAGGAAGACTAGAACCATTTTAAGATAGTACCTGCAAGACCCACCCCAGAAAGGCACCCCAGAAGGCACCATGGCCAATGATATAGAAAGCCATTGAGAGGTGCAGCAGAACCAACAGGGACACACTCCCCCTGTCCAGTTCCCAGCACAGGTCATCCACCAAGGCAACCAAAGTGATTGCTATTCCATAACCAGGCCTGAAGCCAGACTGAAATGGATCTAGATAATCTGCTCTGGATCTGGAATACCACAACATGCTCCAAGACCTTGCTCAAAAATGAAATATTGGAGACTGGCTGCTAATTATCTAATACAGTGGATTCCAGGAGGGCTTTTAAAACAAAGTCTTACTGCCTTCTTTAGGCATTTTGGTACCTTGCTTTGTTGCAAGGAGGCATTCATCACCCTTCTAACCCACTCAGCCAATCCCCCTCTGACTAATCTTATAAGCCAGGAAGGGCAAGGGCTACCTCATGTAGTGGTTTTCACCTCTCCAAAGATCCTGTCCACATCATCAGGCTGCACCAGCTGAAATGTATCCATTATAACAAGACAAGCGGGCTTATCAGTAAGACCTGTGTCAACTACAGCATCTAAGTTAGAGCAAACCTCTGACTTACAGCCATCTTTTCCAGGGTTTTCTAGTTATAAAATACTCAGAACGGGTTTAGTCCTCTTCCTTTCTGGTAGTGCTCTGGAATCATACAGCTTGCTCAAGTCCACGCAGATGGTGTTGCATATAGGCCCCCTCAGCCACATCTTCCCTGATGTCAGCTGGTGCGTATCCCAGGAGGCACAGTAGGGATCTGAACTCCTGGCCACCCCAGCAGCCAGGCACTCAAACATACTAACCTATACCAGCTCTAATAATTATATGTCATCAAATCATTTCTGACTTGTGGTGACCCTCCCTTTCCAGTGTTTTCTAGATAGAGAATATACAGAAGTGCTTTAGCATTTCCTTCTTCTTTGGGGCCCCCTGGGACTGACAGTCTGGTTCTACGACTGCTCCAAAAACAAACAAACAAAAAAACAAACCTGCAAGGCAAACCTGCATTTATTTTCCTAAATCACAAATTGTATATTTATTCTCTGACCACTGTGTGGTGCTATGAACCTTAAGAAAATTTCCCCACTTTGCTCAAAAGTTTATTTGATAGGAACATTGATGTTTAATTTTGAAATTTTTTTGTTTCCTTTAACTCTACTGTTTTGTATTACTCTTACTACAAGTTACCTCACAAAGACACCACAGAGTAGCTTAGGTTACTTCACTGATCACTGCATATTTCAAAACAAAGTTCACTGGAAGTGACACTTCATGTAGTTATAGGCAAACACCCCATACCATTCAATAAAATCAAACTGGACCATTTTTGAACTCTTAATATGGAAAAAAAAACCCTGTACTTGTATTGACAGTAAAATTTATATAAATCTAATCAGCTGATATAAAAAGGAAGTAATGCTGGAAAACCTACTCATAAACCAATAGCAACACCTTATTTCCTTGAACCTGAATGACCCTGATTCCTATTCCATTCTTTGCATGAAGTGAGGAAATTAGAAACTTCCTATCCTGGGTAAAGGCAAACTGTTCTACCTGAATGTACCTGAAAACCAAGATAAAAAAAACAAAAAACAATTTCTCACTTACATTTTCTATGACAAATGTCCACTCTTTGTCTTCAAATTCTTCAGCATGAGGATCCTAAAAAACATAAGATATAAATTACATTGGTTTCTGAGAAATATTTTAAAAATCCAGTTCTGTTTCCACTTGCATTCTTTGCTGTTTTCCTTTTTTTTTTTTTTTTTGGTAAAAATACTTTTTTACATTTCATAATGATACCACAGCAATCCTGCAGACTCACTAGAAGTTTTCTTTCAAAACTTCCAAGATCCCTACATTTTTTATTTTTGTTTATTTTAAATGTGTAGATTATCCTTCAGCCTTCCTGCTTCCATGAAGATAAACAACAAACAAAAAATGCAGAATTGACAAGCAGAATCAAAGCAAGAGGCAAAGAATAACAAAAATTAAGTTGTTATAGTTGCTATAGCACCAACTAGATAGGGAACGAATCACTACAGTTCAATGCCTCCCCTGACCCAGTCTCTAATCAGGCAGTCTTTCTAGAAGGGTAACTTGGATAATTGTCTCAAAGCCATTTTAGGGGAATTTGTAACCTCTCTTGTTCTTCTCCTAACTCTAACCAAATTTCAGGATGACCAAGAGACTCTGAGTAACAAAACTGATCCATACAGGCAATAACTATTTTTCCTCTGCTGGGATTATTTCTATCACTGATAGCTTTCATCACACCTAGAATACTGAAGGTTTATATTTTTAAAAATATAGCAACTATATCCTTTCTAGTGTTTATTCACACATAGAGCTTTAACAGTGCAATTCTCTGGTGATTTGATGAGATGTCAGTCGTGCTCCACTAGGGCATGCAACCTGTCTTTTGTTAGATCACTGCAGTAACTCCTGCAGCTCAGTTCCACACACATAAACAGGATACTGGCCAAATAAATATTAGCTTCCCATATTACCAGAATGTCTTTGTTGCTCGTGCTGAAAAGTGAAGAAATAGTCAGTGTTGTACACATGGACCCCTCCTGCATCCTTCTCTAAATTGAAGCCTATTCTTCTCACTGTTAACTGCTATATCTGTGGAAATATTTTTGCAAACATGCAAATGATAAAAAGCTTTACCACTAGGCAGAGGAATTTTCCAAGAATCAAACGGGAGAAGGGGTATTAAAATCCTCTGCTATTCTCATCATGGTTTTAATCCTGGCCAGGGGCTCTTTTAGAAGCCACTGACTTTTAATGTACACATTAAATGAAATAACACATACAACATTTTACTGAACTAGAGTCTTTCCTCCCCATAAATTGTATTGTTTATAGTTTTACTTCAAGTTGTGAAACTTCTGCAGTGCTAGGCATAATTGTAAATGGAAGGAAGTCAACATTTAAAGAGTTCCAAAGTCTCACTTTCTGCCATGGCTGTCCGCCCTTCTATTATTTGAAAAGTAAAAACATTGGCTAACAACTGTAAACAAAAGGAAGTTGAAATAAAGGGGCTCTTCCATCTCTCATCTTCCTTACTGAGCCTTTCCCAAGTCTCTCTGAAACGTCAGGAGACACTCCTTGATTGCATAGTACAGGAAGCTACGGGGAGAGCAGGGAATTGACCAACACTGGACAGAGGCATCTTGCACAAACTGCCTCTACCTGATACTGTCCAATTCACCCCTCCAGGATAGCCTTTGTACCACACTGTATTTTTATTCAGAATAATCCTTTCTCACTCAAGATAGATTTCTCTGCTATGCACCAAGCTGGACTGAAGAAAAAGGGAGAAGAAAACACCCTTATATAAACTTTCTTCTGCTCATAAGTTTCAGTATCCAAGCCATTTTACATATGTACAGAGACCATCTGGTTTTTGTTTTTGTTTTTCCATTTCACATATCTCTAGCAGTTTTGTGAGAGGCTCTAATGAGATCCTGGGAGAAATTACATTAGGTTATGTTCTAACGTATTCTGCCACAGAACTAGTCCTAACTCTAATCTTGTTCAGCATTATCTTTTTGTTTATTATATGATCAAAATATTTTAACTCTCTGCATTTGCTATGTTTTATCACTTCCTGGTCTTTATTCATATTAGCATTTTTCTATAGGTCGCCCACTTGATCATAGAAATTCTTCCATACAAATGTACAATCTTTTCTACTGCAGCTTGGGTTAAAGATCACAGTTCCATGTCACACAACATGATCAAGAATTTGCAGCCAGAAGCAAAACTCTCAGTTCATATTTTGAAAAACAAGTAGTAAGTTGCTACCTCATATTTTGGGCACATCATGAGAAAACCCTCTGGAAAGAGGATAATACTGGGAAAAACTGAAGGCCACAGCGGTGAATTGGCTCAATAAAATAAGTCATAGCCCTGAGTTTTCAAGAGTTGAGCAGGGCCTGTTGATGAGAGGGCCTTTTGGAAATCACTAATTCATAGGGTAACCATAATTTGGAAGTAACCTAACAGCACATCACCACCACCACAACAGTTAATCAGTGCTGATAAAATATTGTCTTTATATGGTACAAGGCATTATTTATTCTCTTTCTTATTGTCTTTCTTCTTAATCAGAATAAAGCTGGAACATGTAATTTCCTGGGAGAAATTCTGATAAACTCTTGACTCAAATGAAGCCATCATTTACCTAGCAAAACAAAACTAGGCTTTCTTTTGACTGGTATTAGCTTGAGAAATCAACTGAAGGATACACAGGAACACAAGAAGAACCCTGTTGGCTCTATTTCTGTTCACTCACCAACAAACCCATTTTGCTTTTGCATGCAAAATCCATAAACAGGACATAAGTGCAACACAAGGAGGACATAAGTGTAATAGCACCTTTTGGCTCATGCTCCTTAGCAACTGACATACTAGCATACTATCTCTGGTAATGGAAGGAATATGTTTTTCTCATGACTAGTAGCTACTGATAGCTCCATCCTCCATGAGTTATCTCCCTGTGGTAGATAACTATGGACTATGTTCAACTATGTGTTGGGTGAAAAGATTTTTTATATTTATCTTTAACTTATAATTCACCTTCTGTGATTAGCCCTGCTTGCAGCCTTATGAAAGAGGAAGAAAATCTTTCTGCTTGCCATGTTCTTCACCTTTTGGAGATTTCCCCAGTTCTGCAAAGTCTTTTTTCCAGGTGTTATGACTTGCCATGGGATTTTTCAGAATTGAAGGACCCCACAGGTCGAATTATGAGGTATGGCATCCCCCTTGCCTCCATGCCATTCCCATGCTGTTTCTTCAAACCATTAGAAAAGCACCCTCCTACACAGTAGAAGTCACAAAGATTTCCTGCAACCACAAACATGAGTGGGGGAATGAGTTCTGACAAACACTGCCTGCTTACACTCTATATGGAGGCAGCCTCCATCAGAGACTCAGAACTCATTCCCCCATGTACCTTTACAAATCACAAGTAATCCTATCAACTCCCACAGTGCAGTGTGGCATTTTTCTAGAGGTTGAAAGAAGCATCATTTAAATGGTATGGAGGTGAAGGGGATGCTCTACCTCTTGCTGATTTGAGGGCTCCCAGTCCCATTGTTAGGTCAAGGGGTCCAGATGCCTGGACATCTCCTTAAGAGCCCTACAGAACTTTATAGACCTCTAGGAAAAAACCAGAAGCATGTGTTCATCACAGCTGGAATTTATCCCAAAAAGAGTTAATTCCAGAATGAAATCAGACAAACCTTTCCAATCATATCACAAATCATATGGGTATCAAGGCATATATCTTTTCATTATTGCAATAATTCCAGGCAACATCAGCTTATCTAATTTTACAAGCTTTATTTCTACATTGCTCCTATGTTCCATAAGCACAAAAATACTTCAAAGTTGTTGCAAAAAATTCAAAAGTCTTATCTTACAGTTATGGAAAAAGTAGGCACAAATGCTTAAAATATATGAAAACTAAATTTCAGATTCAAGCGAATACTCAAGCCATGTTATAATTATATTTCAAAATTGCAATAGCTTACATTCAAAAAATGTAGGAGCTTCTAGCCTAAAAAAGCACATTTAAAAAATAAAAGACAGAATGCATCTCTAAAACATCTAAGTTCTTAAGAATAAAAATATATTAAATAAAATCACTTTCTTAGCCTTTAAGCATATTAATAACACACACAAAATAATTCTAAATGCTCATCCAGCCAAACCAGCTTGAAATCTATGGAGGAAAATCCATGATGATTGCGTGTTTTGAGTTTATGAGTTGAATGTTTCTGATCCTTTCCTCTCTATCTTTTCTGGCCATTATTTATACCCTTATATTTTCTTCACCAACTATCAACAATTCTTTTTGTACGACCTGGAGGTTCAAGAGCCTGGTACACCAAGGATTTTTTTAAAATAGGAAATTCCATTGTTCCTGCACTCTCTGTAACTTCAAGGGTCTGTAATTCAGAATCTATCAGGCGGCCACTATGATGATAAACAGCCTTACCATGCAATGCCTGGAGGAATAAAGGCATGTAGCATTAAGCATCTAGTCCACCAAGGTCCTGGAACACCAGAATATTGGAAAACCAGAATCCTGGAAAACCAGTGTATTATAGCTATAGAGAGTGCAAGACCTTCATCCTTTGTTTATGTTTTGTTATCATTTATAAAACATGTTCAACTGTCGGAAATGCTATGGCACAATGATGTTGCTCAGCTGGAAAGCTGGCTAATCATTTTGCAATAATTTTAGTAAACTGTTGTTCAAACCTCATTTTTAAAAGAACTTTCATTTTCAGGGCTGCTTTTTCCTCTTAATTATTTTAATACTCTATGCATTTAAAATTTTACATCTTGACATTGTAATTTGGTCTGGGGGGTTCCCACTGAATTATGGGTCTGGGAGTCCTTTAATTTTGAAAATCTTATCCCTAGTTGTGACTTTTAACTACACACAATATTACAAGTGATGGTACACCATCAACTTGCATTAGTTCAGCAAAGGTGGATATAGTTGGCACTTTCTTGTAGTTAGGACCATTCTTTTGCCCTAGAATGTTCAGTTCTGGCACCTGCTTACATCTGAACGTCACATTTGATAAAGAACCAGGCAAATTTGTCTGGACCTACATCAGAGGCGATACAAACAAGACTGCACTGTAAAGTTATTAATTTTACAAGTTTAACCATGAAATATACTCATGAACATTACCTAGATTCCGGAATATCACATACACTGAAACATGCATGGTAGTCGTGGATGAACAATTGTGGGGGAAAGACAGGAACTCATTTGGATTTTAACCTCAACTATTCTATCTTATTGGACTGATGCTATCAAGTGGCATTTGGACACATAGTACTGTGGTATTTCTCCTTCTAACTGCAGGGTTAGTTCCGAATACTGATGCTGTGGGGCTACTAAGCTTCTTCCTGTCCATCACTCTATTTAACATCTACAGAAAGCTTCTCTCCCTCCCATTAGACAGGTGGGGCTCTGTATTGTATTGCAATGGGATGTATGTGTGCCAATAAACTGAAACTGAATGCCAAAAACAAAAAGAATATGTGTATTGGTGATTCTTCGATCCAGTAATTGGGCAACTGTTACTGTCTGGAATGGGATTTACACTCTCTTCGAAGGTGCAGTTGTGTAGTTTGGCAGTATTCTTAGCTTCATCTTTGACACTGGCCTTAGAGTACTTTTGAACAGTTTCGAGACACTATTACACCAAAACAATCTGACTACAATAGTTCACCTACTTGTAACTTCTAGTCTAGATTACTGCAAAGAATTCTACAAGGGTCTACTCTCAACAATGACAAAGACAATACATCTAGTGCCAAGTGTGGCAACCAGATGACTGCTGGGAACATCACATGCAAACCATGAAACACCAGTTTTAAAGGAACTGCGCTAAATATCATAATGCTTCCAATCTGTGTTCAACACGTTAGCATTGAAATTTAAAGCTCTAAATGTCTTGGGCCCTTGATATTTGAGAGAGAATCTCTAATGGTATACATCTGCCTGAATATCAAAATCTACCAATGTGACTTTCTGTACATTCCATGATGGGAGCAGTACTTTCCAGCATAAAAATTGCAGCCCACTACATCAGATTTATGAACCATTACCCTGAGATTCCCCCTTCACGGATTGCTGCCTTGTCGTGGCGAAGGGGCTTGAGTAATTCAGAGAAGCTATGGGCTATGCCGTGCAGGGACACCCAAGACGGACAGGTCATAGTGGAGAGTTCTGACTAAATGCGATCCACCTGGAGCAGGAACTGGCAAGCCACTCCAGTATCTTTGCCAAGAAAACCCCATGAACAGAAACAAAAGGCTAAAAGATATGACGCTGGAAGATGGGCCCCTCAGGTCGGAAGGCGTCCAACATACTACTGAGGAAGAGCGGAGGACAAGTACAAGTAGTTCCAGAGCTAATGAAGTGGTTGGGCCAAAGCCGAAAGGACGCTCAGCTGTGGACGTGCCTGGAAGTGAAAGGAAAGTCTGATGCTGCAAAGAAGAATACTGCATAGGAACCTGGAATGTAAGATCTATGAACCTTGGTAAGTTTTTGTTTATTGTTTTTAGTGCGTGTTGTAAGCCGCCTAGAGTGGTCACAATTGACCAGATAGGCGGGGTATAAATGAAATAAATAAATAAATAAATAAATAAATAAATAAATAAATAAATAAATAAATAAATAAGTTGGATGTGGTCAAACAGGAGATGGCAAGAATAAACATTGACATCCTGGGCGTCAGTGAACTAAAATGGACGGGAATGGGCGAATTCAATTCAGATGATTACCATATCTACTATTGTGGGCAAGAATCCCGTAGAAGAAATGGAGTAGCCCTCATAGTCAACAAAAGAGTGGGGAAAGCTGTACTGGGATACAATCTCAAAAATGATAGAATGATTTCAATACGAATCCAAGGCAGACCTTTCAACATCACAGTAATCCAACTTTATGCACCAACACCGATGCTGAAGAGGCTGAAATTGACCAATTCTATGAAGACCTACAACACCTTCTAGAACTGCCACCAAAGAAAGATGTTCTTCTCATTATAGGGGACTGGAATGCTAAAGTAGGTAGTCAAGAGATAAAAGGAACAACAGGTAAGTTTGGCCTTGGAGTTCAGAACGAAGCAGGGCAAAGGCTAATAGAGTTTTGTCAAGAGAACAAGCTGGTCATCACAAACACTCTTTTCCAACAACACAAGAGGCGACTCTACACATGGACATCACCAAATGGGCAATACCGAAATCAGATTGATTATATTCTCTGCAGCCAAAGATGGAGAAGCTCTATACAGTCAGCAAAAACCAGACCTGGAGCTGATTGTGGCTCTGACCATCAGCTTCTTATAGCAAAATTCAAGCTTAAACTGAAGAAAGTAGGAAAAACCACTGGGCTAGCCAGGTATAATCTAAACCAAATCCCTTATGAGTACACAGTGGAAGTGAAGAACAGATTTAAGGAACTAGATTTGGTGGACAGAGTGCCTGAAGAACTATGGATGGAGGCTCGTAACATTGTACAGGAGGCAGCAACAAAAACCATCCCAAAGAAAAGGAAATGCAAGAAAGCAAAGTGGCTGTCCAACAAGGCCTTACAAATAGCAGAGAAGAGAAGGGAAACAAAATGCAAGGGAGATAGGGAAAGTTACAGAAAATTGAATGCGGACTTCCAAAGAATAGCAAGGAGAGACAAGAGGGCCTTCTTAAATGAACAATGCAAAGATATAGAGGAAAACAATAGAAAGGAAAAAACCAGAGATCTGTTCAAGAAAATTGGAGATATTAAAGGAACCTTTTGTGCAAAGATGGACATGATAAAGGACAAAAATGGTAGGGACCTTACAGAAGCAGAAGACATCAAGAAGAGGTGGCAAGAATACACAGAGGAATTATACCAGAAAGATCTGGATGTCCCAGACAACCCAGATAGTGTGGTTGCTGACCTTGAGCCAGACATCCTGGAGAGCGAAGTCAAGTGGGCCTTAGAAAGCATGGCTAACAACAAGGCCAGTGGAGGTGATGGCATTCCAGTTGAACTATTTAAAATCTTAAAAGATGACGCTGTTAAGGTGCTACACTCAATATGCCAGCAAGTTTGGAAAACTCAGCAGTGGCCAGAGGATTGGAAAAGATCAGTCTACATCCCAATCCCAAAGAAGGGCAGTGCCAAAGAATGCTCCAACTACCGTACAATTGCACTCATTTCACACGCTAGCAAGGTTATGATCAAAATCCTACAAGGTAGGCTTCAGCAGTATGTGGACCGAGAACTCCCAGAAGTACAAGCTGGATTCCGAAGGGGCAGAGGAACTCGAGACCAAATTGCTAACATGCGCTGGATTATGGAGAAAGCCAGAGAGTTCCAGAAAAACATCTACTTCTGCTTCATTGACTACGCAAAAGCCTTTGACTGTGTGGACCACAGCAAACTCTGGCAAGTTCTTAAAGAAATGGGAGTGCCTGACCACCTTATCCATCTCCTGAGAAATCTATATGTGGGACAGGAAGCAACAGTTAGAACTGGATATGGAACAACTGATTGGTTCAAAATTGGGAAAGGAGTACGACAAGGCTGTATATTGTCTCCCTGCTTATTTAACTTATATGCAGAATACATCATGCGAAAGGCTGGACTGGATGAATTCCGAGCCGGAATTAAGATTGCTGGAAGAAATATCAACAACCTCAGATATGCAGATGATACCACTCTGATGGCAGAAAGTGAGGAGGAATTAAAGAACCTCTTAATGAGGGTGAAAGAGGAGAGCGCAAAAAATGGTCTGAAGCTCAACATCAAAAAAACCAAGATCATGGTCACTGGCCCCATCACCTCCTGGCAAATAGACGGGGAAGATATGGAGGCAGTGACAGATTTTACTTTCTTGGGCTCCATGATCACTGCAGATGGGGACAGCAGCCACAAAATTAAAAGACGCCTGCTTCTTGGGAGGAAAGCGATGACAAACCTAGACAGCATCATAAAAAGCAGAGACACCACCTTGCCGACAAAGGTCCGCATAGTCAAAGCTATGGTTTTTCCAGTAGTGTTGTATGGAAGTGAGAGCTGGACCATAAAGAAGGCTGACCACCGAAGAATTGATGCTTTTGAATTGTGGTGCTGGAGGAGACTCTTGAGAGTCCACTGGACTGCAAAGAGAACAAACCTATCCGTTCTGAAGGAAATCATCCCTGAGTGCTCACTGGAAGGACAGATCCTGAAGCTGAGGCTCCAATACTTTGGCCATCTCATGAGAAGAGAAGACTCCCTGGAAAAGACCCTGATGTTGGGAAAGTGTGAAGGCAAGAGGAGAAGGGGACGACAGAGGACGAGATGGATGGACAGTGTCACCGAAGCTACCAACATGAATTTGACCCAACTTCAGGAGGCAGTGGAAGACAGGAGGGCCTGGCGTGCTCTGGTCCATGGGGTCACGAAGAGTCGGACACGACTAAACGACTAAACAACAAACAACAACAACCCTGAGATTCAAAAACAGATGCACAAAACGGGTTGGGGTGGGAACATTAAATCATATTCCTCAAAACTCACTCTTTACAATCCCCCACTGCTATGAGTATATATGCCTCTAACTTTGGATAATATTTCATGTGTCTGACGAAACTGATTCTAGTCCATGAAAGCTCATATTAGAATGAGTTTCTTATACAGTATCTTTAAAGTAGCACAAGAGTTTTCCGTTTTCTTAATGGATTTTTATTTTTTAACTTGACTTTTAAAATCAAGGAAATTGGATTAGTGGGTCGTGTATACCCCCCATGAGACTGCTGACACACAGGTATGTCCTTATTTTCATCTATACAGTGCTGGAGACTATGGAAGCCTCATGGCAAGTAATTCATTGTGGAGATATGGGAACATGCCAAAGAGGGTATGCCACAATACTGGTGCACAGGCCCCCTACATCATATTTCAGATAAATATTCTGTTCATTGACTGACTGGTAAGCTTTTAAGGGTTTCCAAGTATCCACTGGTGACTGCTAAGAGGCTATACTTCACATTCTGATTAGTAACTGAAGCCAAGACTTATCCTCTAATCCAACCAACAACACCATTTCAACAGCCACTTACAGATTTGGAGGCACTGACACCGCAATCTGTATTGCCTCCCACAACACATGGCCTGTTTATCTTTGTCCATGTTCTTTACCTATGATAGTATTTCAGACTGCTGCTTTACAAATAAAATCTAGCTTTTATCTCTGGGCTCTTTTCTAGCTCTGTATTGCCAACACAGATAAAAAGCCAGCAGCTGAACTGTGATCATGATTTTTTAATCAGTACAACAGTTGAAATACAGGGCCACTTTCACGCTTTGACAGTAACACTACAACACAGGCATTTGCTTCTCCCTTTCCATTCAGACCTTTCACCTTCCATATCAAGCAGCAAAACCAGTCAGATTCTTTCTCCATTTGACATAGCAGGTCATCATGATTCTAGCTATTGTAGCCTACACCCCTCTACCACTGATGGATGGTCATAAATAAAATGAGAATGCTTTGATTCTGCACCCCCATGTGCCACTAATGGGAGCACAAACAGGCATATCTTTCAGTCTTCCAACTCACTGTTGGAAAACTGAAACAACAGTACAGAACCTGAGGATGATAGTTATTTTTGATAAATCTGGAACAAAAAAGGGCAGTAATCTTGTACATTTGGCATAACTGTTTCCCTTATGTACTGGAGAGCATAGTCTTTCAACGACCAGTGGCTAATACAACACTTCCTCTCTTCAACCCTATGCCCAAATAGACATAGCTGTCACATCTCCAAGTGAGAGAGGCCTTGAAGACATTCTACTAAGGAACAGGCAGAGGCATTCTATCCTAACCTCTGACCAATCCCACTAAATACAAGTTTTTTATACATATGAACATTTCTCATTTCCTTCTAAGAGAAGAACAGGTTATTTACCTGAAACTATAGTTTTTCGAGTGATCATCTATGAATTCACATATGTGGGTGTTTCTGCACCTGCATAAAACCTCTTCGAAACATTCTAGAGCTCAAGAAAAAAGTCTAAGACAGCCTTTCTGTCACTGAGCCTAATGATTATCCCTCAGTTCCCTATGTCCACTGCCGTCCATGAGTGAACAGTATAATGGCAGACTGAAAGAAGGATGAGAGGGTTGTGTGAATTCATAGATGACCACTCAAAACAACAACAACAACAAAAACAAACACCACCAACAACAAAAAAACCCACAGTTACAGTAAGTTCTTGTTCTTATTCTTCATGGTCTCTGTGAATCACACATATGGATAACTGACCACCAAAAAATGACCACTGCCTTGCTAAAGAAGCTGAGGGTAAAGGTGATGGACTGGCCAAGCATGTCTCCAGACCTAAACCCTATTGATCATCTGTGGGGCATCCTGAAACGGAAGGTGAAGGTGCACAAGGTCTCTAACATCCACCAGCTCTGTGATGTTGTCATGGAGGAGTGGAAGAGGACTCCAGTGGCAACCTGAGAAGCTCTGGTAAACTCTATGCCCAAGAGGGTTAAGGCAGTGCTGGAAAATAATGGTGGCCACACAAAATATTGACACTTTGTGCCCAATTTGGACATTGTCACTTAGGGGTGTACTCACTTTTGTTGCCAGCGGTTTAGACATTAATGGCTGTGTGTTGCGTTATTTTGAGGGGACAGCACATTTACACTGTTACACAAGCTGTATATTCACTGCTTTACATTGTAGCCAAGTGTCATTTCTTCAGTGTTGTCACATGAAAATATATACTAAAATATTTATGAAATGTGAGGGGGTGTACTCACTTCTGTGATATACTGTATATTATTATATTCTGGCTAATATGGGTTACTATTTTTCCCCTCAGTGATGTTTGCCATTCTGTCAACTCATAATTTCTGAGTTGTTCCATAAGTTGTTCCTCAATTGATACGTTTTCTTCCACTATTGTTGTCTACCTCTACCCTCCATTTGTCTTCCATATTATGGCCATTGTTCTGTGTTGATTTTGCCACCTTTTCTAGTTCTCGCAATTCCAGTTCTGAAAACACTTTACTCTGGATTATAAACCTTCTCTGGTCCATTAATCGTTGTTCAGTTATGTCACTACTTGGGTTTTTCCTTTTCCAAATTTCCATCATTCTTTTTTGAAAACCATGGGCTGTTGGGTTTGCCTCGTAATAACATTTCATAATTTCTCAATTTTTGGTGAAAGTCCAAGTTTTGCGTTAATGTTGTTAGCTTTGCAGCAGCCTGTCCCGGTTCCTCAACAGGGTCTGCAGAGTCCTATACTCCATTTGTCACCAGATGTCCAGGGGCTATAGCATCTGACGTGGTCCTTGTTGACCCAGGCAACGACCAATCCGGTATGGATTTCTGTTTATTTTCTCTCATCATAATTTGGTGGACACAGTTGGTCTGGCTTCTCAGGTGAGACCTGTCTTGGGACCTCCCTGGCTTGGGAGACGCTTCACCATAGCTCTCAACCTCACTGAAGCACGCAAGCCCTCCGCCTCAACAAGGCCTGTGCCCATGGAGGGGATGATGATGATGATGATGATTGAAGTAGCAAGAGTAGAACCCATTGGGAAATGGTTCCAGAGAAACAAGCTGTATGACATCCTTCTCTAGTAATGTAGCTATCTTTTTCTGAAAAACTTGAGATGGTGTAATGGGTCTGAAGAGACCTGCCACGGGGAGAAATATAAATTCTATAGCACAGCCATCTTTCCTCTACTTTGCTGGAGCACTGTGCGGAGGCTCCGCCCCATGTGCGTGGGATTCCAGCCGCGACAGGAAGCAAATGGGTGAAAACACCGGCTCAGCTGTGCATGCCCTGGAGGAAATGTTGGTTAGGACCCATCACTGGTGATGGCACCAGGTGGTGAGACATGGTGCTAGTAAAGTGATGGTGTTCTGTGTGGCAAGGATGAATGGCAAATGAATCTTGGTCTGTGGGTCTTTTTGTCCTGACAGTTGAAGTTGTTTGTTTGTTTGTATTTTTGAATATGAAATTGCTGTATACTGTAAGGTAGATGGTAGTGGAGGTATTTGATGGTCAAATGAGAGCTCTGATGATGAATATGAGTGGGCCCATTTCCAGTATTGTTGGTATTGTCTATGTTGATATGGTGTGTACAAACCCATTCTTCTGGCAGTATTTCTCTTTTTATGTAAATTCTCCATTATATCATCATTTTTTCATGCTGATATCATTTGCTGGATTGCAAGATACATTGCTTCCTCTTGGAAAATTTGTGCTAGAACTCTTTTATCATCCGGCAGGCTGTTGCTGAGCGGCTGGATCTTGTTCCAGAGAAACCTCTGATAAGCTCCCATAGCACCCTGGCAATTGGCTATGTATATGCCAAGAGCTACAGTAGTGTACATTCTCCTTCCCCACACATCCATTTTACAGCTATTCTTATTACTAGGGATGGTATTATGGCACCCTCTTGTTTTCATTTGAGATGTTTCTACAATTATGGAATTAGGTTGAAGAATCTTAAGGAGGAAGGTTTCCTTATTGTGAATTTTATACAAGTTTTTCACTTGCCAGAAAGTAGGCTGAGATGAGGATGGTTTATTCCAAGATTGTTTGGCTATGTCAAGCATGATAGCAGCATAGCAATGTGAATTGGAGCAGCTACATCCTTATTAATCTGGTTGTAAAGTGGGTGTGACTTGGGTGGAAGTGGTATCTAGATGTCTAATGACCTGGCCATCCTGAGAATTAAATCCAAGTAGGAGCAGAATGAAGGTTGGCATCTTCACATCAGATTTCAGGAATGGTAGCTAGGATGGAGGTTCCTTTTGTAAATCAGCATCTGAGTCTGACTTGGTAGAACTAGAATCCATAGTAACTACATGTTCCTGTCTTGCAGGTGTCTCTGCAATCAATGAATATTTCTCATGTCTGGTGGATGTGTGAGTAAATACATCTTTTGAAACTAAGGTTCCATATTTGGAAGGATGCTTGGTTTTTGCCAGTGTAGTTCATTGGTGACTCTAGGAAGTCCCTCTTTGAGTCTCCATCCTCACTGAGCAGCCATGATGTTGAGAGACTACCAAATTCCCAGACTTTGATTGTGAGGACCAGTCTCAAGGGTGTGGAGTCTGTCTGGATTTCTTATGTTTTCTCAATGTCCAATCCAAGGACTGGGCTTGGGATTGATTAGTGAGCTGCTGTTGTCAAGTCTATTTCAGAGACTGTGATCATGATCAAGACTGGGGTGAATTATGACGGTGTTGCTTACATGAGGCAGAATGATCCAAGAGACGTAAAGGATAGAGAGACGGATTACTCCCTATCCTTCAATGTCAAAGCCCACAATATTAAAGTGTGTGGTTGATCTTGAGCCAGTGATGTGGCTCAAGAGCCCAATCTCTTAAGACCTTTACAAAGTCATTCAGTCAGTGGCGATCCTGATACTTAGCGTCTGGATATCTCCATGGGCGGCAGTTGGGCAGTCTGCTTAGATTGCCTCTTATGAGGTCAGTCAGTAGGCAGAAATCTTGATACTGAACATTCAGACTCATGCTCAGATGTCAGGTGGGCAGCCTGCTTAGGTCATCTCTGTGTGGATGCCATCAGTGCCGATCCCCGTGGTCCTTAGGATTTGACATGGAATGTTCATGCTCTTGCACTGGTGATCTCAATTGCTGGGCTCTTGTACTAGAAGGGTAGCATGGAAGAGTAGACAGGCATTGCCCGGAGAAAGTTCAAACACTTATCTTGGTGATTCCCCACATGGTCATAGAAGGACAGAGGAAAATGCCACTAAGACACCAGGTTGTAGTGGAGCATAGGACCGTAGAAATATGGTGGTGAGTACATTAGATCCTGCTCAACTTCCTACTTATGTTGAGTCTTATGAAGACATTTTCAGTGCAGTGCAGTCTTTTCCCTATCAGTGGAGGCTCATTTGGGTGAAGAACCAAGGGAATGGGATCTACTTGTGAGGGAGACTTCAGGCCCTCGCTGTGGAATTTCTTTGAGTGCTAAGTACGTGCTGAGTATGCTTACTTTACTCTGGTGAATGGCTGAAAGTTGGGGATGAAGCCTGGATGCAAGGTGTTTCTTTCTCTGAAACAGACCTAGGGTACATGAGTTCATCCTGTTCTTTCTCCACAGACTGTGGAGGAGATCTAGGTGTTGGTGGCAGATCCAAATACTTTTTTTAAATGAGGGTTTGTCCTTCAATGACTCGGGCTTTTGCTTTGGCTTTGATTTCTTAGCCAGAGTGGGCTCAAAATCCATAGAGTTCTTTTGCTTCTTCAAAATGGAGGTGGCGGACTTCAACACTGAAGAGGCCTTGGAAGTGGTTGACTATGGATTGCGCCTTCGAAGTCAGTGGTACATCTTCAGTTTTGATGACTTACAATTCAGCTCCCTTCATTCACTGTTTTTCCTGGTTTTTATTATTGCCTGGATCATTTCCACAACTGCCTGTCTGGAGAGGGTCTTACAAACTGATACTGGCAGGATGGAAAAAGCTTGCTGGGACAGAGACTCTATGCCATGAAATGACTTCCCCCAAAGTGGAATTTAAGCCAGACCTTTCAATTCTTAATAGAATCTTTCATGAATTTATGACAGTGCAGGCAGGCTCAGGTTTGGTATCCCTCACTGAGGTAATATAAATACTTGGAATACCCATCAGTGAAGGGAATTTTGTTGGCACATACAATGCACGTCTTCAAAGGGCATGTTGAGGCTATAAAAAAGCAGGAAAGCCTCAGAGAACAGAGATGAACAATGAATATGAATGATAAGAACAAGCTGAAGACCTGGTTCTTAGAGCAGGTCTTCCCCCCTTCCATCACTTAGTTTCTTATGTTTTACCATCTTGACTTTGCTCATCTCTCTCTTTTGTTTTGATATTGTTTGTTTTAATTCTTGGTTTTATATTGCTCAGACTGTAAGCCGCCCAGAGTAGATTCGTTTAGACTCTAGATGGGCGGGGTAAAAGCTGAATGAATGAATGAATGAATGAATAAATAAATAAATAAATAAGCAAGCAAGCAAACACTAATGAATTTTTTAAAAAGGGAAACACACAAAACAATTGAAAGGCAAGAAAAGGAGGGGAAAGGCAACAATGTACAAAAGGTAGGTTTCAAGTGAGGAATAACCATTAGGCACAGCGACATGTGTAGGGGGAAGGGGCTGTGTCTCTTGTGTTCTAGAATTTTTCACACAAGCACAGAAACACCCACATGTGTCATTCACAGAGATCATGAAAAAGAATCATTCTACCAAATAAGCTCCCATTTATGACCTAAAGAGACCGTTAAGACCCACTTTCACTATCACAGTGAGAACTCAGCCAGTGGAAAAGATAGTACAAATAAATGTTGTTTTAACAATCATTAACCAGTTTTTCTGCTCCAGGATTGCCTGTGAGTAAATGTAAGTATTTCTTTCAATGACAGAACTTAACATACACTTCCCTGCCTTTAAAAGACATCAACCACAGCCATAGTATAGAAGTTGGGACCCTAGAACGGATTAATAATCCCCATTTCAGAGAACATGGTCTCTGGACTTCAGTTACTTACATATATGTATAACTTCTCACGATAATCATTAAGTGATTTTTTAAAAAATCCAAAAAAGCTCAAGAAAGTACTGTAGTTGTTAGTCCCAAGTCTAGTAGACACACTGAATGGACGGGACTTCTTATGTCAGCGTTTGTACAAGTCCCAATAATTGACTGGGCCTACTGAATAGAAACTAACAATTAGATTTAGCCCATTTGCATTAAGACCAACAAATCTGAGAAAAACAGAATGCATCTAACTTTTGTTGAGCTTATTACACTATCTTTTCAGTAGTAAAATCAACTGACAAACTATAAAATATCCACCTCTGACAAATTCAAGCCACTAAAATTTTGTGTTTTAAATCCAATCACTTTTGGTACAATCAGACACTGCAGTCTTTCAGGAGTCTAGATATGTTTTAAACAGGTTGGTATGGTGTACTTGTTGAATGTGATTTTATGACGTAATTGCTTGTAATGTAAATTTATTATTAGAAACAATTTTTATAAATAACAACTTTATTGCATAACTTGTCTTTCTTGAAAACTGTGAAAGTAAAAGAAAAGTTTTATAAATAATGGAAGTCTCTAATTCTATACACATTTAATTGTGAGTAAATCCCGCTAAGTGACACTTCTGATTAAGAATGCAATAGATCAGAATGTGCTGCTGCCATTTTTGTTTGACGTGTAAATAACCAATGTGTAGGGAAATTCAAGTCATGTATACTCTGAAGTAAGTCAATGGTGTTTAATCATAATTAATATATGTAATTTGTATTGAGCATTTAATTTCTATTTCTGCCAGCAGATCCAGTGCTAAAAGCCAACATCATTTATTTTGGAAATTATATATTTTTTCCAATAAAGCATCTCCAGGTCTACAGTCGCAGAGCTTGTATATTACTTTGGAAAAGCAGTTACACTTACAGTTCCAAAGGCATTACCTTCTAGGTCAGTTACTTAATGTCCTAAATTAACTCTCTGCTTTTTCATTATTCAAACAAGCATAAAAATGCAACAGTTCATTGGCCTATGCTACAAAACACACCTAAGTAGGACAGACAAAACCTACAATTATAAAAGTAACTAAAGTATTTACCATTACATTGTAGAAGGAATCAGGTAACACCATACTTACCTTAAAAAGTGTCACAGTGATTTCAATGTTTTCAGGAACAGGCCATACAACTACACCACGGTACGGATTTTTTATTCCTGGCTGCCAGCTATGAGCCTAAAGAGAGACAAATTGGGGGGAAAGGGAAAGCCTTGAATCATGCAATTATAACCACTGGGATAAATGTGAAAAGCAAAATTAGTCATGTACATGCAGCAGTGATGACTGGCAGAAACATGTACGATAATGGTCATTAACATTACATTACATTAGGCATCCTTCAGTCTCGAAAGACTATGGTAACGTGCTCTGTATGGAGGACTTGGAACAGCATCTAGTGTGGCTGAGGAGGCCAATTCGAGAGTGACAATCCCTTCCACACTGAAGACAAATCCAATCTGTCAAAGACTTATAACCGGTAACTGCTACTTCCCATGTTGTTTCGACGCTGTATGCGAAGCTGGAGTGTCCTCTCCGGAGCACGAAGCCTGGGTAAAATAATATGGAGGATAGGCATTCGGAGCAAACCAGAGCATCAGGTACAATAGCCAGGTGACAGCCAAGTCCTCTGGGAAGTTATCAGTGGTGGGAAATTAAAATTTGTTCTCTACAGCTGCTCTTCTGTGGCACTTTTCTAAGGTTCTGTCTGGACTTCATCTTCTTCTGCTGGTTAGGTTCAGGCTGAAAACCTATTCTACCTTCTGTCCAGGTTTAGACTGATGCTTTGGTCAGCTTCAATAACCCCATCCTCTTCCTCTACTTCAAGGAAGACCTTTTCAGTCAACTGAGCCAATAAGAGAAGTAGGGCCTGCAAGAACAGTATTCCCAACACAAGGTTCTAGACAGCCTAAGAAAAAACAATAGCAAACCAATTGCCAGTCACTGGTGAAGCACTCTGCATACTCATAGCAAAGAAAAGCCTAAAGGAAGTTCTCAGAGTACACTGTTCAGCCACTCAGGGCTGTACAAGCATATGAAATACGTTCTGTTTCTACCCAATAATATCAGATACAAGTATAGCTTGTAGCTTTTAAGCAAACCCAGTAACCCACCATTATTATCTGCTGTTGAAAGAAGGAAAACAAGAATAGGAGGGATGCTAGGCTAAACTGTGGTAAAACATGGTCATTTGTCCAAAGTGAGAAGCATCTGGCCCTCCCCGCCCCCATTACACAGATCCACAGTGTCAAATTCTTTCTGATATTCACTCCTCTGGGTATGAAATTGCAATGTCCTCTCCCTTCAATGCATCCTCATGAAAAAAGAAATTTAAGAAAGCCATAGAGACTGCCAAAGATTTATGTAATCCTTAAGAAACAAATATCTTCTCAATACAAAAGAATCTGGCATTTGACTTATTTCCAAGAATGCAATTAGACGAAACTAATAACATGTATAATAATTTGTATTACAGGCAGAATGACTAAGATCTTGGGAATGTTTATTGACCTACAATTGTGGAGATAAAAATCTCAAAACATGCAGAATCATCATACTGATTACCAAAACAAATCCTCTCACTTTAGTCCTGAACTTGGTAGAAGATAGCAGCTTGTTTCTATACATCTGTATCATATAGGAATCAGTACATAGCAGTCACTTGAGTACACAGGGATGCAAAATTCTTGATTCTATAGAAACAGTAGATTAGACAATGAACTTTCCTTACCATGAAAACCCTATGATGAGACAGTGTAAAACAAAACAAGACATAGCGCAAAAAGAAAATTCCTATAGTAAAAAGAAAAGAAAAACCTAGAGGGATGATGGAAGAAATACTTAAAATTGTAAAGGACAGAGGTTACCATCTTACTGTCAGAAAAGTCATTCTTGAAATGACTTCTTATGAAGGTGAAAGAAGACAATGCCAAAGCAGGAGTGCAGTTGAACACTGAGACAACAAAAATCCTGACTCTTACAGGAGAACTACACAACTTTAATGCTGACAATGAAGAACCTGAAATCATGAAAGACTTTGTATAGCTTGGTTCAATCATCAAACCAAATGGAGATTGCAGCCAAGAAATCAGAAGATTGAGAATCAGAAGGACCATGATGAAGAAATTAGAAAAGATGATCAAGTGTAATGATGTGTTACTGGAGACCAAGACCAAGATAATTCACACTCTTGTATTTCCAGTCAGCATGTATAGGCACGAAAGCTGGACAGTGAAATAAACTGACCAAAAAAAAGGGTGTGTGTGTTTGAAATAGCAAATCAAGCCTGAGGTACATCTGGATACGAAAATGATGAAACTAAGACTATTATACTTTGGGCACATCAAAAGAAGGCAACGTTCACTGGAAAAGACAATGCTGGCAAGATTGAAAGCAGCAGGAGAAGAGGAAGACAAGACACATTGACTCCCTAAAGGAAGCCACAGCCTTGAGTTTACAACAGCTGACTAGAGCTACTGAAGTCATTTAACAGCTTGGTTCCACTTTCTTAAAAAAGGGAAAATCTATTTTTTCCTTTCTTAAATTAGGACAACTATCACATGGTAAACTGCAGCTTTACATTTTTTATTGAAATAAAACTAACCTTTGAAGATTTCCGTCGACTTCTTCTGGTCCAAACCACCACCAATTTATCTGGTTGCCTGTTGGGAAAAAAAGAAAGACAACTATCAAGAATTGTTCTAATGAAAGAAAAAAATTGTAGCCAATTAAACGATATTTTAACTTGCATAGCCCTTTATACCAGGGGTCCCCGGTACCCCCGGGCCACAGAGACAGATCCGAAGGAATGGGCACATATACATGTACACGCGCCCGCATGCACAGACACACACATGCCCCTGCATGCCCGCACAGATGCATGAGCCCCCCCCACAGATGCACGCACGCCCCTGCCCCCCGCACAGATACCCTGGCCCCCCGCACAGACGCACGCACGCCCCCCCACTCTCCGCATGCACAGATGCACTGACATCTCCCCGCACGCACACACAGATGCATGCACACACACCACATGCATGAACAGACACACGCATGCCCCCTGCATGCATGCACAGACGCATGCACACCCCACGCACACATGGATGCCTGCCACCACCACCCCGGGTCCTTGGGAATATGGTCTTCAACTAAACCGGTCCCTGGTGTTAAAAACGTTGGGGACCACTGCTTTATACAACAGAAAGAGCCTAGATTACATTCTCTTATAAGAATTATTTGGCCTGTTTTTCCAGTTAAAATTTAAAGACTGCAAATTCCACTTTTAAAAAATACTATTATGAATTTCACAGAATGTAGTGTAGATATAGCAGGGTAAGCTGGCATGAATCCATCAACATGCATACGGAAGAAATAAATAAGGTACATGCATGGATGAATTCAGGACCAGTTTTCACTAGTATAGTTTTCTTCGGATGATATAAATTGAACAGTTTGAAAAAAATATGAGATGTTATCAATTAATCTCTTCTTAAATACATTTTAACAGTTCCGGTTGATGCAAGAGTAGCTAATCTGGGAAATGCATTGCTAGGAAACTTTCATCACATTAAAAAATTTAAACTAATACCTGTATTTTCAGAAAACCTAAACAGTAATTCTTTGTAATCTTCATAATTTGGAAGGAAGCGTGGACATGCACAGTGGCCAGTCTCTCCTATGCAGAAGCATGTAACCTAACTAGGAATTACCAAGGGGGGGGGGGGGGGAATCCTGCATTATAGCCACACTCACATACCTGACCATGGTCTAGAACTTATTTCTGGAGGCATGTTCCTAAGACCATGGTTAGGCAGCATTCACAACTACACTTGCTAATGTGCCCATGTGGCCCCTTATGTGAAGATTTGGCTATATGGAAAATATGGACATAAGAACATGGGATGAGAAGCTACCCTATGCCAAGTCAGTCCATTGATTCGTTTTGTTCAACACATGATTTTTGCTTACAGCATACTCAGCAGAAGAATGAAGCAGTAAATGGCACTAGGCAGACAGGGCATATTTCAGTATGGCCATGTCTCCTGGACTTGCAACTGTCCAGGAGATCTCAGTCCTTTGTGCTTTTCTTTCTCCCTCTTCTTCAAAATTTCCTTTTTTGGGGGGGGGGCACTTTCTCTTTTTAAATAAGGTAGAATCCTGGGAGCTTGACAGTGATTCTTTGGTCTTTAAAGTGGGGGAGATCCTTATTACCCCCAGGTTTTCTTTCAACATTTATTCTTCTTAAAATATCACATTTTAGGGGCCTGGGAATGATACTGGGGATGAGAGGAAGACCAGACTGTGATATATATAAAATATAAGCAGAATGCTAAAAATACAAAGACAAGCAAAAATCTCAGTCATCTAGGACTCTTGGTAGGACATCAGCTTGCATTAAAGCTTCAATCAGAAACTTTAAGAGAACTAAGTTGATGAGACAATGAGAAAGCAGTCATTCCATGATTAACAGCAAACTTTTAGATAGATTAACTAAATAGAATGTTTTTCAGTTTACACAATACTTTGACATTCTCATTTCATTTTAGCATGGATGACAGTACAAAAATTCAAAAAAAGATAGATCGTATGTAGGACAAATATAGCATGAATACAGTTAGATATGTGAAATTAATTGATGGGAAAACAACATTGTGCAATTCGAAATCAATATGGGGAGGGGGGCAGAAAAGTTGTACACACCTAGGTAAAGCTGTTTCCAAACTATACATCCTCCAAAACAAATTATTTTGTTCTAAAGATACCTTCATGCTCCATGTAAGATACTAATCATCTCTTTTCTCAGCAGTCAATTTCTCCACATAAAGTTTATCCTTTTTTAAAAACCTTGTTTCAAAAATAAATAATGCTCATTCTCAGATTTTTCACAACCATATTAACAATATAAATAAATTTTCCAAGAGTTCTGCTAACAAGAATCAATGCATAGAAAGATTTCCTTTTTTAAGACTATAGATCCATGAATATTTCAGCCAATGCCAGCTGAAGGATTCTTGTTGTAGTTAAAAAAAAAAGGCACTGTACCAAACTATGACAATTATATGGCTTGTATTTGAAACTAGAACTATGTAGAATAGTCTCTTTTCCCCAGAATAGCCTTTGCTAAATGACATGATAGGGGTAAGGAGACAATGCACCAAGCAATAGATCACAGCCCATAATTTCACAGACAAATGCTAAAGCCCGAGAGCAGATCAATATTAACAACGGAATTTAAATGTTTACAAAGAACTGATGACTAATAGATTCAATCTGGACAGCTGACACACAGGATAGATATTGTTGGAATTCAAATCCTACCACTCCTCAAAATAAAAAAAAAGTTGGCCACTAGCTGTAACACAGGACGTTCTCTGCAGAATCGAAAGCAGGATTTAACACTCATATTTGAAAAATGTGTTTGGAAACTCTAACAAGTGTTTCAGCAAGCTGGGTTAAAACACAATCTGGGGCAAGCTAAACAAATTAACACGATCTCCTAAGGGTTTAAAAGCCACTCATTTCCTCAACTACTGCTGTTAGTCACTTTCGTCATGAAAGTGACTAAATGCAGGGCCTGTCCTGTCATGCAGCAGGATGAAGGGACTTATGCAATACCATGAGAGGGGAGGAACAGAAATCAAGGAAAGGGGTGTCTGAATGTTGCACTGAAACTTTATCCATCTAAGTTCAGTACTGTTGCTAAATGATTGTCAGATCTCCAGGGCAGTCTTTCCAAGCTCCACCGGAAACATCAGGGATCAAACTTGATAGAACCTTTCACACACAAAGCAGGTGCTGAATCACAGCTGTAGTGACTAAGAACATGTGCTAAATGCAGCAACTTTCCTATGAGGATACATATATTTGTGGAACAATCTATTTGTTAACTTTCATTGGCCCTTCTTCTGTGTCTGAAACAGCAACTCAACACAACTGAGGCTTTTGTTACTGCTCATCTGGCACGGGCAGACATTTTTCTGTGTGACATGCTACTCTTCCATGAAAAGAAACATGGACAAAAAAAGTTAGCAAAACTGTTTCAAAGCAAGCTGCAACTTCATGCTTATTTAAATAAAGGCTCTCCATGTATCACAAAAGAATTCTATTTCAGAGGCCTGAGATTTTGGTGTATGCAATGGTCTATGAGAGCATGGCAAGCAGAAGAAGAATACTCTGGTTCCATATCTCTTCATAGTATGAATCACAACACTGCTTGCTTTAAAAATGCACACAAACACTTTAAGTCAACCCTCATTTAAACAGATATTATGACCTGCATGGAGTAACTAGGAAAGGCATGGTTTATATATGACAGATGAACAAAATCTATCTTTTAAAACTATTATATAACTATTTCTTCCCATTTAGAATTCAATCCACATAAATTTCCATCTGAATATAGGATATAAAGTGTCAACATTCATAAGTACTGCTCAAACTGTGTTTTTTTTAAAATGTCCTCATGTCTATAGCAAACATTACACTGGTTAACATACTCTGAGGAACATCATATATGTAAGTTTAGTCTGCACCATGAGAAGTATGAGAGTTCAAGGCTGTTCTCTGTATTTCAAAGCCCCACTTGCAATTCCAAATGCAAAATGGTAACTTTGAGTTACTCAGTAGTGAAAGGGGATATATATTGCATAAACATAAATGGATTTTGTTCACTGTGGTTTCCTATGCGTCACAGCTGGTACCTGAAATGGATATCAGGGCTCAGCTCTACTAAGGTCTGGCTTAAATTAAGTCTTGCACACCACACACCACTTATTTGGGCAAGAAAAGTGTTAGCAGGGGTCCCCAAACCCCAGTCCACGGCCCGGTGCCAGTGGGCTTCCTTGAACTGGGCTGCGGACACAGATCTCCGCCCCCCTGCACGGTGGGTGTGTCACACTTGCGGAGAGGCATGTCGCGCTGGTGGAGGGGCGTGTCGCACCCCTCCGCAAGCACGATAGGCCCGCCCGCAAGCGTGACACGCCCCTCCGCAAGCGCGACACGCCCACCTGTGAGCGTGACATGCCCACCCGCGAGCATGGGGCTGCCCCTGCGCACGGAGCCCGCACCCCCCAACCGGTCCGTGGTCCCAAAAAAGTTGGGGACTGCTGCCTTAAAGGAACAGGGATAATGCTATGTTTCTATTTACTTAGAATAAAACCTGGTTACTAGAAAAGTTTATGTGCATGTGACACTAAATGTTCACAGGAATTTTAAACCACCAGATGTTGTTATGTGCTGTCAGCCTGGCAGGGAGACTTGTCTTCCCTCCTTCTGCCAGGAGCGGATAGCCGACCGGGAGCTCCAGAGTGATTGGAAGGGAGAGCAGAGCCGCCGCCGCCAGCAGATGTGAGAGTGGACCAGCTGTGCAGGCGTATTCATATACAAATACCCCCATCTCTACTCATAACCTTTGAGTGGACTCTTTTTCTCTTCCTTTCCCCCCTTCTTTTAATTTTATTAGATAAACTACAACATAAACATAAACTATATAAACCAAAATACAAATCAACTGTGTTCCCAACCACCCTAATCGGGACCTCTTGCAGTAGTCTTCTTCTTCCTTTATCTTTGTTCTTCTTCTTCCTTTATCGTTCTCTTCTCCAGAACTGCATTCATTCCTGATTTGGAGCTTTCCCTTTTCCTTTTGTTAGCACATATTCAAGAAATCTGCCCCATATATCATAGAATTTATTCTTTTTCATCTCTCCTTTCTTAACCTTTAAATTACAAGTTAGCTTATCATTTATAGCAATGTTCCATATTTCATTATACCATTCTTTGAAATTCCAGTTTTGATTTCCAATTCCTAGCTATTATTAATCTGGCTGCTGTTAATAAACTGGTAATCAACTCTCTAGTCATCATATTCCACATTCTCAAATATTGATAACAAAGCTACCTCAGGATTAAATTCTATATCTTTTTCACATATATCATTTAATTCTTTAAAGATTAGTTTCCAAAATCTTTGTACTTTTTCACATTCCCACCACATATGAAAGTATGTACCAATTTTCTTCTCACGTTTCCAACAGACATTCAGACAACTAGCATTAATTTTATTCAATTTTATCGGTGTCAAATACCATTTTAAGTCCAATTTGAAAAAAAATTCTTTTATTCTCACCGACATAAAACGTAAAACCCTCATTTCCCACATCTTCATCCATTCTTCACCATTTATTCTTTTTCCTAAGTCTTGTTCCCACACTAGCTTCAATCCTTCATTCTCGGTCTCTTCTTCTTCTAGATCTAGCAGGAATCTATAAATTTTACTCACTACACCCTTCACTGAGTCAGTCATCTGAATATCTTCATATGATAATAGAAATTGTTCATACTTTGTATATTCTCTACCTTTGTTGTACTTTTTTACCCATTCGTTAGTCCATCTTTCTAATTGCATATAATTCAACCATATATTCTTATTTTGAAGGATTTGTTTCATTTGATCTTTCGATCTCATTTTATCCAACCAATCTTTTAATCTAATCACTTTTTTTCTTTAAATAATTCTAAATAAACTTTCATATTGGCATTTCTCTTCCATTTGGGATCCTTATATATTGCAAAACAGACATGGTTAACATTGTACTCAAACCCTCGATCCCCCACTTCTTGACTATGCTGGCTAGGGCTAATGAGAATTACAATCCAACAACATTTGAAAGTCTGCAAATTCTGCATATCTGCTATATAAATAGTAAAAGGGTTATGGCTTGTCAGAAATAAGACCTGGTTCAGGAGGACACAATTTTTTTTTGTTATTAATATATTTCTGCCTGTTACACTAAGTGAACTGTGGTCCTCCCATCGCTTTCAACTTTAAGCCTAAACCACTAAAATAAGAAGCACAGCAAATGTAACATTTAAAAAGTGGACCAACCTAAAAAAACCTTGCAAATCAAGTAAACTTTTGCTTCATTATGTGCTACCAGTCTTGATACTTTCCTTCTGTTTGCCAACATAAATGCTTCAGAGATGTAAAGCCTATGTATGTACTTTGGTACCCTAATTGCATTTTTCTTACTATGTTTGATTTGGGTTGAATTAATTACTACACTCTACTAAATTGCCCTTGTGAAGCAAGCATAAAAGAGTATAATTAACAGGAGAGGCAGCAATGTAAGCACAATAGCAAGCAGATGCACCTATTGAAGGATAAAAATAATTACTTGGGGAATAAAGTCAGAATACTTTAGAGATAAGATTTTATGTTAAGTCATTGGTTTATTGCTGGCTTTGCTTTTCAGCACCACATGCTGAGTTTCTATAAAGAAACACCTTTTTTACTAAGCTTAGAATTTTTTCAAGTGCCTTTTAAAATCTTCTGAAAACTTAGTACTGCTAAATTCTGCTTGACATTCTGGTTTAGATTTTTTTAAAAAACACAGATATACTTAAAAAGAACATTTGCTTCCTCAGTAAAATTCTAATTCAAATACCATTAGCAGGTGACCTGCATGTCACCTAAATTCCTTGTATTCTAGTCAGCTTTTTTACTGTTATCTGTTAGAGTCCCTTTCACAACGTGATGCTTTTTTAAAAAAAAAAAATGATGATGACAACAGCTATCCACTTTTATTTGGAGCACATGAACAAGCGGTTTCCTAAGCCCTCTCCAGTTTTACCTACCCAGTTCCTTTGTAAGCTCATCCACCTCCATCATTATTTTTTTCATGTCGATAGTGACATGTCCTCCTACTTACATTCAGGCTCTTCACGCCAGTGCGAACACTGGGAAATCAAGGATCCCTCTCTGAGAGTCTTCTCTGCAGACATGCTGTTTACCACTTGGGGAAAGCAACAATTCACAAGGGAGAGGTGAGGTCTCTTTCTGCTCATGTATTGGACAAAAGGGTCTGCTTTTAACCATTGTGTTGCTCATATCATAGAATCATATCATCACAGAATCACAGAATTGTCGTAGGGTTCAAAGGGACCTTGGAGGTCTTCTAGTCCAACCCCCTGCCCAAGGCAGGAGACCTCACACATCCTGGACCTCATACCATCCCAGACAGATGGTTGTCCAATATTTTATTGAAAACCTCCAGTGATGGGGCACCCACAACACAGGGAGGCAAGCTGTTCCACTGCTTAATGGTTCTCACTATCAAATCTTTTTACATATATAGACCAAAATGCCCATATGCCATCTGAATGGAGTACAGCTATTATCATCCAAATCTATAAGAAGGTTTTAAAAATTACTTGATTTTAGTTATTAGTGGGAACTAATTTCTAGTTATTTCCAGGTTATTTCCTGGTTGGATCTCCCTCTGATGAGTTTCCACCCATTGGTTCTTGTCCTACCCTCTGGCGTAATGGAGAATAAATCAATGCCCTCTTCCCTGTGGCAACCCTTCAGATATTGGAAGACTGCTATCATGTCTCCCCTCAGTTTTCTCTTCGTTAAGCTAAACATACCTAGTTCTTCATACGATTTAGCCTCCAGTCCCCTTATCATCTTTGTTGCTCTTCTCTGCACCCCTTCCAGGGCCTCTGCGTCTTTTTTGTATTGTGGTGACCAGAACTGGACACAGCACTCCAAGTGTGGCCTCACCTGTGCAGTATAGAGTGGTACTATAACTTCCTGTGATCTTGATGCTATCCCCCTCTTGATGCAGCCTAGGACTGTGTTGGCTTTCTCGGCAGCTGCAGCACACTGCTGACTCATCCTTAGGCGGTGGTCCACCAGGACACCTAAATCCCTCTCATAGGTACTACTGTCGAGCCAGGTACCACCTATCCTGTACCTGTGCATCTGGTTTCTTCTGCCTAAGTGCAGGACCTTACTTTTCCCGCTACTGAACTGCATCTTATTGGATAGGGCCCAATGTTCAAGTCTGTCTAGATCCTTCTGAATGTTGAGTCTATCTTCCAAAGTATTAGCAGTTCGCCCCAGCTTTGTGTCATCAGCAAATTTGATGAGTGCTCCTTCAACCCCCTCATCCAGGTCATTTATGATCAGATCAGATCAGATCAAGTTTAATACGGTCATAGACCGTATCCAAATGTACAAATAAATGTACAAAAAACAGTAAAACACATAAAAAAACATGTACTAAGTTAAAAGCATCCTAACAAAGTAATACATTATATTACCTTAGTCTCCCTTTCAGGTTCCCACTAATAACTAAAATCAAGTAATTTTTAAAACATTCTTATAGATTTGGATGATAATAGCTGTACTCCATTCAGATGGCATATGGGCATTTTTGGTCTATATATGTAAAAAGATTTGCTAAAATTGGAGCCCACCAATTTATATTTCTCTTTATTAACTCAGATGGGATGCTGTCACATCCTGGGGCTTTCCCTGGTTTAAGTTGGGTGGCCAGGTCAATGACTTCTGCTATTGATACTGGGGGCCATTCTGCCAAGTTTTTTTTAAATATATTCCAGTTGGAAGGTAGGTGTCTCCTTACTTGCATATAGTTCACGAAAGTGGGTTTCCCACCTTTTAGCTGAAGTATGGCAATCAGCCTGTGCTGAGTGATTGTTTGTTACTGATGATGTGAGGCTCCAGAAGGTATTCATATCTTTCCTCCTAACAGCATTAAGTTGTTCCCATGCTGTGTGTTGAGCATTACGTATTCTTTTTATCCTTGATTAGTTTTGTATACTGTTTTTTAAGTCGTGGTAAATTCTCCGCTCCTGTTCCCCCTGGGTTATCTTTATGTAGCTTAAAGTTGGCAATAAGCATTTGCTTAGCATCCCAGCATTCTTGATCAAACCATTCCTTTGATCTAAATTTACTAATCTGTTCTTTATCTCTTTTGCTTTGACTGATTCAACTAGTTCCTCTATTAGTTGTTCATAATGCTCAATGATTCCACTATTTGGGCCAATTGTTAAAATGTTAGTACAGATCATAGAGTAGTGGTCAGTATTCAACAGTTCTAAAAAAAAGGCCTCAATCTTTTCCGACCATTTAATTCTAGTGATAGAAGTTGTTATCTCAGGATTTAATTGCAAAATGTCCTTTATACGAGTGCATTGAACCGGAGCCCTCAAGTACAAATTTAAAAGAAGATGATCACTATCCGGCTTGCAATCTATCTCCAGTTTATGAATAGAGCTCAGTAAATTGTTGCTGTTTACCAAATAACCAATGGTGCTCATCCTATCTCCTGACCAATATGTGAACTCACATGGGATATCTCCCGGGGTGTTTCCATTTAATATATGTAGGTTTAGTCGATGACCCATCTGAGCTAGCTGGAGCCCTGCATAATTGCTAATGCTATCTTTTGCACAACGCACATTTGGTGTATCAAGAGGAGATATTTCAGGGAGACACAGATGATAAGCTGTATAGAGAGCAGTGTCATTAGCTCTTATCCTGGCATTGAAGTCACCCCCAATGACTATATAAGAGTTGGGGAAAGTTGTTAAGCATTCTTTGATATAGGTTTCTAGTCCTTGCCAGATCTGTGATCTGCCTCCAGATTGATGAGATCTTCTTTACGCAGCTCAATACCAAAAGCTGGCTATCATTCTATCCTCAGGACTTAACAAGGACATGGGGTGCATTGTATTTCTAAAATATCTGACAACTGTTATACCTCTCTTGGATAGCTCTTTTCTCTTACTGTAGATCCCATTAGTTATTATGTTGTCCTTAAATGTAACTACCACATGGGCATGAGAATAGTTGTAGTACAAATATTCCACCTTCAAGGTTTCGGTTGGTAAAAGATGATCTGTTTGAACTTTGTAGAATTTTGATTAAATTCCATCTGCGTTCATTCTGAGACAGCATACCTTTCCGTTTTGGGTATCCACAGAATATTAAGATATTGTCCATTAGTTTTAGCTTCCAGGGAGCTTTGGTCTTTGGTTGTGTTAGTTGTATTTTTCTTTGGTTGTCACTCTCGGTGCTAATAAGACATCGTCCCATGGGTCATTTCCTATTTTTATATTCTCTTTATCAGAGAGGGCATTCTTCAAGTGTGTAGCTGTAGGGACTTTATGGCTTTTCCTCCCTTTATCCTTTTTATGAGGTCTGGATGCCTTTTCTTTCTTTCTAGGTTTGACCTTTATCAATTTAAATAAACTATTATAGTTCATCTTATGACCTAATTATTTCTCTTTCTTTATATTCGTTATATTTTTGCTCTTTTTCATCTTTATTTCTCTATTTTTAGTTCCCTTCAGGTTTAATCTTTTCCCTTCTGTACACTGTTTAGTCGTCCTGTTTTGGCTTATGTCCTTTGACTTGTTCTTTGCCTTCTTTCTAAGGACTTTTCCTTCACTCTGAGACACGGTTTGGGGAGTTTCCGTGCCTGTTAGTTTGTTCATTGTTGTTTTTAGGCTGCTTGCCTAACTCAATTAGGGTTGTTAATAATTCACGGGATTCATAGAGAAATAATTTTATTACCTTCATCTCATCTAAAATATCCCTTACCCATTGAAAAGGTGTACTATTATCTATCTCGTCTTTCTGCTCAGTTACTTTTGAGGGAGGCTCTATGTCTGGCTGAATATACCCTTGTTCTAATTCCTGTATCTGGACTATCATGAAGTCATCCAAATCCTTTCTACCCCCGCTCGCTAATATCTTGTCCCGGGCCAAATTATTCTCTGTAGCGGCCATCTCCGTTGCCAAATCAGTTTCCGAGTCTCCCTGCCCTATTCCGTATATCCCACCTTAATTAATTGAGCAGTCGAAGTTGCCAGTGTGGGAAGATCTAGATATATCATCATTGTTATCATCGTTATTGTCCTTGTTATTAGTAATGCCACCCTCTCTAAGGGGAAAAAAGTAAGTAATTTTCTCTTACCTCCTACTTCTTTGTCCCAATGTAATGTTGTGTATGGGAGAAATTCCCAGTTTCTTATATCCCTGTCTAGTGAATACCATTATTCAGAAATGAATTCAATCCAAATTGAAGACACATTAATTGTCAATAGACCCAACAGACCCTTAATTTATAAATTAATGAGGATTTAAAAGTACCAAACCTTATGCTAGCAGAAAACAACCAAAAGCAATAGGAGGTAAAAAGTAAAGGTTAAGATATTTTAAATGCCTGATCAGACAGTCTCTCATCAGCTCTGGGGAGAGTTTTAAATCCTCCAGTGAACTGTCACCCAATCTCAGTCTCTTGTTCCAGTATTCCTTCTCATTTTTATTAAATGGCCCCAACCCGGGTTGTAGAATATTCCAGAGAGATAAGTCCTCTTCACCAGCTTCTCCAGTGTCCACAAATCAGCGGTTGCTCCCTCCTTTCCAGACACAAAATGTTCTGCTTTTAATTAGGCTGAGTCTTGCAAAGATAATCTCAGTGCACTACAGCCACGCAAGGTTCAGCAATCTGGAGAGACACCCCGCCCTCTTTCTGCAAATCACTGTTGAAGAGTCATATACTTCGAAGAGGGAGAAAGCCGACAGGTGATGTCCATCAAATAGCTATTCAGTCCTAAGCAATTTAATCCAAAATGGGTAGATCCTGTAAACGTATAGCTTCAGGTCCTTAGAATTCTGGAGTTTATAACTGTTTATAACTGTCTGTCCATCTTAATTGGCTCAGTGCCTTGTTATCGCAGGCATTCCCTTATGACCTTCATCTCTCAGCAGCCAGCAAGAGCAAAGGGAAAAAGCATTCTTTTGATAAGTACTGTGTTGCTGACAGCAATAAACTTCCCAGGCAGTAAAAAGGAGGCTAAAAGCTTATATCATGCAAATAAACCTTATACTCCCCGGAGCTCAGTAACAAGCCATCTGCAGCCGCCACCACCCAAGCGGAAGTGGTTGAAGATGTTGAAGAGCACTGGGCCCAAGACAGAACCTTGAGGGACCCCACTGCACACTTCCCTCCACGTAGATGTAGTTCTATTGAGGACCACACGTTGAGTGTGGTTGATCAGCCAGCTGCAAGTCCATCTGGTAGTTGCGCTGTCTATCCCACTTTGTTCTATCTTATGCAGAAGTAGGTTGTGGTCTACCTTATCAAATGTCTTACTGAAGTCCAGGTATACTATATACACTGTGTTTCTGGTCCACTAATTTAGTCAATTTATCAAAGGAGGTAATAAGATTTGTTTGGCATGACCTGTTCTTAACAAACCCATGTTGATTTCTAGTAATCACCTTGTTATTTTCTAGGTGCTCACAAATCTGCTACTTGATTATTTTTTCCAGGATTTCCCCAGGTATTGACGTCAAGCTGATTGGTCTGTAGTTTCCTGGATCCACTCCCCCCCCCCCCTTTTTGAAGACTGGAACCACATCAGCTCTTTTCCAGTCCTCCGGCAGTTTGCCCATGCTCCAGGACCTCTCAAAGATTTCATTTAGTGGTTCCAAGATAACATCTGCCAGTTCTTTTAGTACCCTGGGATGTAAACCATCTGGTCCTCGAGACTTGAACTCATTCAAAGCAGCTAGGTGTTCTTTTACCACTTCCTTACCTATTTTGACCTGCTTCCCTGTCCTGTCTCCCACAGTGCTGCTTTTGACAGGGTGGACCAATTTTTCCTTTTGTGTATGTGTATTACAAGTATGATTTAAGCAGAAGAGAGAGCTTACTATGAATTATTATGTAATTGTTGCAAAGAACAGTGTCATGTGTCATGTTTTCGGTAGACTGCAGAGTGGATCGCACATCTGAACATTCTTGGAATACATTTTGCAAACTTTTCTGAATTGAACCATGCAGAAAAGATAAACCTTGTAGCTGACTTTTTATGATGTCCCCAAACTGGGAACCAGAAGGTGATTGGGACTTTTGAGAGCACTTTGGCTACTTTTACAAAATGGCTGCCATGGGAATGGCTTTTTCCATTCACAGAAATGGTTGCTATGGCAGGCATAGCTAGTCACAGAACATCCACTTCCCAAAAGGCAAATAGGGGAGGACAAAATTAAAGTAACTTGCTCAAGTACAAGGCAAAGGTGAATCTGAAATTCAAAAGAGAATAACACTGCCTTAAAGCTGTAACACCTTTCTCTCCAACACCAGTTTCACAGATGAAAAACTGATGAAGCTCAAAGAAGTGTGGACAAGTTATGTTTGATTACTATATCCCCTGGGGATACCGGGAGTTGTAGCATAAAAAGTTAATTTTTTTGACGCTGTAGCTTAGACAAGTAACTTGACCTAGAAACTAGACCATAAGGAGGTGGGTTAGATCCCCAAATGCCAAATCTCATATTTGTCCCACACAAAGAACAGCAAAATACAACTTTATGAAAGCAAACTGGTGATGTTCAGAGACATACACAGAGAAGAAAAACTCCCATGTACACCACATACCAATAAAAACAACCCAAACAAAATATACACCACATCAAATAAAACAAACTGCCTGTCTCATATTCATATGCCAAATAGACCCCCTCAACATCAGGCAACATACACAGCAGAAATAAAAAAACATGTCATACTCTTCAATATGCTCTGTAGGCCATCAGGCTGCTCCCCCATCCCACTTCCCGCCCCGAAAACAGTCATTGACTGAGCTTACAACCCTCTCCAAGTGCACTTTAAATTAAAATGCATGATTGAAGATACCTGCCAATTTTATTTTCTAAAAAATGCCTCTGGACTTTATTCTTAGATGGAAGGCTAGCACTTCATTTTGCAATACACTAATCTTTCAATTAAAAATTAAAATAAAACACGGCTATAATTCTAGAATACAAAATCACCAAAGGCAAAGAGTTTAGCAGGCATCATATTAGGAACCCCAACTTTGACAACTAATCAGCAACCCCTTCTATTCAGAACTTAGATTGATCAAACACTTTGAAGCGACGTGCTAAAAATAATAACATGACTTCAGCATATTAGTTTGCATAATAATAAAGGCACAACAGGAACATTTTTAGAATATAACAGTGTTTTTTTATTATTTGTTAGTGTGGAATGAGCTTCAAGGAATCATTTTTGTCAATTTTTCTACTTTTAAAGTGTTTTTTAAAAATAAAAATAAGACAAAAAGTAATGTATTAGTAATATGTTACCAACTGATTATGCATAAAGTAACATGCTTTTTTTTTAAAAAATGCAACATTAACAATAATATGTTTTCTTTTTATAGCATGTTACCTATATGTTATGTGTACCCTAAACCCTGGTTCTATCAGCTTTTACACTGCAGGTAGAGATAAGTTAGGGGATGTGGTGGCGCTGCAGGTTAAACCGCAGAAGCCTCTGTGCTGCAAGGTCAGAAGACCAGCCGTCGTAAGATCGAATCCACGCGTTGGAGTGAGCGCCCGTCGCTAGTCCCAGCTCCTGCCAACCTAGCAGTTTGAAAGCATGTAAAAATGCGAGTAGATAAATGGGTACCACCTCGGTGGGAAGGTAATGGCGTTCCGTGTCTAGTCGCGCTGGCCACGTGACCACGGAAACAGTCTTCGGACAAACGCTGGCTCTACGGCTTGGAGACGGGGATGAGCACCGCCCCCTAGAGTCGGACACGACTGGACTAAATGTCAAGGGGAACCTTTACCTTTACCTTAGAGATAAGTTATCACTATTCCAAATGTCAGCTTTCTTATATTTGTGTAAGCAACAGGAGTTGAAACAAATAATTTGTACGGATAACTGAGATTAAACAGTATCACACTATTAAGTCCAGCTTTACAAAGAAACTTGGACACCTCGTGTGCAATGACAAGGAGATAATAGGTAGATAGATAAAACCTTTATTGGCATAAGTAAAAATTGGACATAGTCACAGTGGTTTGTTAGGTAACTACATATATAGACATCAAGATAATAGGTATGGACCAGTCCCAGCCAAGTTTGCATCTAGGCTGTCCCAAGAAGCTGGCCAAAATCAGCTGTGTACCACAGAACAAATTGCAGGGCCATGTTTTGTTTCATGTTTTTTGTGTATTTTTGTTTCATGTGGTCTTGCTACTTAATAACAGTGAGAGGAGAAATAATCTATTATTCAAGAAAATGTTCAGGGTTGAGAAGCACCTGGCAAATAGGACACCCATCCATTTTGGAAAGAAATATTTTGAAAATAGAAGACTATCCATACACTTGAATGATTTAACCCTCATTTCTGAGGTAAACTAGGGCTCTTCCCATCATAGGCCCTGGAACCTTAGCAACAGCAGTAGCATAGTCTCTGTCTCCTTTTTTCAAAAAACCTCAGAACTTCTTTTTATCTCAGACTGGCTTCTTTCTTCTCAAACTGCCTGGTCTCTCTGGCTTTTACTTTTTTTAAACCTTCAAATGAATATCTCATAAAGGAAAGAGATTCCTGAATTCTCCCCCCCCCCCCCTAATAAATTGCCGGTATGACAGACAGACAGAAATGAAATAGGTGCAACTTAACATAATGAGGATGGAAACAGCACCAGAAAATATTTTGCCTGTTTTTCACCAGTCAGAACTTCAGTGAGTCCAGGCATTCCAACAACTGAATTTCTGCCTCTTACCCAGCTGTTCATCACAGAGTCCAGACTGTGTGGAGAGTGTCCATCCATTCTATAGCATAGAGCAGTGGTTCCCAACCTTGGGTCCCCAGACATTCTTAGACTACAACTCCCAGACACCCTTGCCAGCACAGCTAGAGCTGAAGGCTTCTGGGAATTGCAGTCCAAGAACATATGTGGAGCCAAGTTTGGGAACCATTGGCATAGAGGCTTATCTTGCCCTTCTTAAAATTTCCAGCACCCATCTATCAGCTCTTTCCTTTCAGGCGTGGAGAGGATTATGCCCAGAGCTGGCTGAGCGAGACAGCCACCAGAGCAGCAGATGGAGGGGGTAGCACATTTGGGCAAGTCCACCATCTTAATTGTGAACATCCTGTTTTAACACATTGCAGCGCTGTATTTACTTTAAATGTGAACAAGCATGTGTTGCCAGCTCCTTTTGAGTCTTTTGCTCTCACAGCCTGCCACCTGTCCCCACCCCAGCTGCTGCCTTTGTACTGCCACCTGTACCTTCACAGTAGCTGGTTGGAGAGGGAGAGAGATGTTGCACAGACTGGGATCAGGAAGGGTGAGAAGAGATTATTGCTTCAAAAAAGAAACGATGACTCTCATTTGCTCAGTAGTCAGGAATGTGGCAAGAGGGGACAGGTGAGAATAATGCTTTAGTCATGTGGGAGAGGGGAGAGATTCTGGGCTGGTAAGTGAGGCTGGAAAAAAGGAGATTAGAAGTACATGTAATGATTAATTTGGGGTCTGAGGCCTGGGTGGGCACAGCTGGGAAAGGGAAACCCAGCAGCCCCTTACCAAATGCCAGCCCCCAAACACCTTTCCTTTGTGAATTTTATTGGCAGAACCACCACCATCCCCCCTGACAATAATCAAACAAAATCATTCTGGTAGTCTGGGCCAAGAATGGTGAGGAATCTGGACTTAGATTTTAAACGAAAGATAAGATCTCTTTCTGCCTGTGGCTTCCTTTAGGGAGTCATCCCATCTCATAATTAGTCTTCCTCTTTTCCTTCCACCTCACCTAACACTATTGTCTTTTCCAGAGAATCCTGCCTTCTCCAGAGATAGTTCAGGCTTGATTTAATCTAGGACCCACTTATTTGTCTTCCTGGCAGTCCAGGGTATCCACAATGCTCTCCTCTAGCACCACATTTCAAACTAATATTTTTTTCCCCTTTCAGTGTTCTTTATTGTCTGGCTTTCACACCCATACATGGTGATCAGAAATACAACAATATGGATTATGTTGGTCTTGGTCTCCAGGGACACATCCTTACACTGTCATTCTCCATATTAATACATTCTCTTAGTCTGCCATTCTGTTTATTTATGCACATTGTTCCTGTTGTTTCCCTTAGTCATGGTTACTGCTTACAGCTGGTCTTTAAAGTTCTTTCCCTCTGACCGCCCCAATTTTTTCCAGGTTTTGTGTCTCTTGCTGGAATGTTTACAGAACTGAATGCCAAACAGAGATAATAAATTATGGCAGGTATGAAATGCAACCAGACACCACTGATTCGTAAGAGTCCAGTATGAATGTTTTACAGTGTTATCCACCTCGTATGTCTGAAGAAGTGGGCTAAGAAGGTCCACGAAAGCTTACATTCAAGGTGCCACAACACTTTTGGCTTTTTAAAAAAAATTCTTTGTTTCTGCCTGAAATACTTACACTAGATGATCTTTTCTATTTTCTTCATTGCTGCCCTTCTGAGTCTCAGTCTTCTTCTGATTTCTTAGTTGCAATCTCCATTTGGATTGATGACTGAACCAAGGTGAGGACTACTTACAGAAAAAGGTCCTCCAAGAGGATGGTAGGTGGAAATGCTCCCCACTTCACCTGGGAATTAAATATTCTACCTAATTTGATCCACCTCTTTATCTTAATATATCGACAGTTCCAAAGCTACGGTGGTCATAATTGATCGCTCACTGCAATATGCTCCCAATGGCTCAGATGAGGGGATGATTTCTCAAGCCACCCCCAGACCAATGTTACTGTCCTGTTAGACCTTGATACACCATCCCATACCTTCTTTTACTCTCTAAATATGCAATAGAAAGAGAATGATTCGTCAAAAAAATAGTTATTGAAATATTCAGCCTTCTCATATACCTGAAGACTAAAACTATTTCTGTTTCAATGTATTTTTAAACTCTAAAACTTGACACGGTGTATGCTATGGACTATTAAACCTAAATAAACTTGAAATTTGATTGAACGAAGAATACAAAATCTCTAACTATTTCAATTTCTTCATCATCAATGCTAAAAGTTGTGTACTTCTTCTGCAGTAATGATTTTTGTCTTTCTGATGTTCAGTCCTGCTTTGGCACTTTCTTCCTTCATTTTCACTAAAAGTCATTTCAAGTCATTGCTGCTTTCTTCCAATAAGATGGTGTTATCTGCATATCTTAAATTATTGATGTTTCTTCCACCACTTTTCATTCCTCTTTCATCTGAATCCAGTTCTGCTTTCCATATATTTTATGTGCACAGACTGAATAGATAAGGGGATAAAATGCACACTTGTCTAGCACCTTTGCCTATAGGAAACTATTCTCTCTCCATATTCTGTCCTAACGGTAGCTTCTTGCCCATGGCAACCTTAATCTTCTCCTTTTCCTATAATGCATGGTATGCAACCTCCAAACGTCTGGGCACTGCACGTACCTACCCTAGACCTTGGTAAGCTGGACCCATTTCCATACCCCATCCACTCACAAAATATTTATCTTTTAAAATTCTTTTTTAAACGGAAAACACCTCCTGTTCTCCAAAAGCAATTTTTTAATCTACCCCCCAAAAAAACAAAAACCGGGTGTGAGGGACCAAGGAGTGCTATGGGGGGACAAAATAAGGCAGAATTGCCTCCACACTATCTTAAAGATAAAAGGGACTTATTGCATAAAGTTTTTTAAAAATAAAAATTTTAAAAAGTGGGGTGGCCAGTGGTCTGCAAGTGGTTCCCAGGAGTGCTATGAGCCTGCATTTGAATCCTTGTGGGTCACATGTGGCCCTCTGGACACATAATGTCCCTTGATCTGATTCAAAGCACGTGGATCTATTCTGGTGGTTTGCAGAACTACATTTCTCACTGAACATGATTTGAGCTCTTCTACCAGGCAACTAGCCTGACTACTTATTTATGGCTGGTTTCTAATAGCTTTTTGGGTGGGATGAGATTAGAAAAAGGGCATTGTTAAAACACAAAACATGACTTATTTCCATAGGAATCTTACATGGAATCTTTCTCCTTTACAAATTCTACATTTGGTTATCCAGTTTTCAAGCAGCTGAGTTAATAATGCTCGTGTCTAAATGTGTGTTACCTTTCTGAAAGTGTGCTGTCCCAGAATTAACTAAATGTGCCTATTAGGGATGTTTACATGAAAGGGAAACAAAAAAAAAGTTATCTATTTTGTCTTCATGTTCTTTTGTCTATTCCCAAACACAAATTATTCATATTAACAAAAGAGGGGAACGCAAAACCTTCCCCCTTTCCCTCTTTCATTTAACTTTTCTTTCATCTTTTCTCTATCAGATTTCCATGGAAATGTTTCATCAAGCAGTGTTGTGAGGGCTGCTGTCAGCAGCCAATCAAAATTTCTATGGGGGGGATAGAGTGGGAATTTTGAATTTATAAAGGCCTGGGTTGCTTGGAACCTAACGGGAACTGCTCTCTCCTTACTTCCGTTGCTTCTTGTGGGTGAGATTAATGTGTGCTGAGCTCCTAGTGCCCTCCAGCCTGGATTGTGTGCCTAGCTGCCAGCCTCTGTTCCTCCCTTTTGCACCTTTTGTTTTTTCCCCCCTTTTTCTTTGGTTTTTACATACCTCCCCCTTCCTTGGATTATTTTTTACTGCTGCTGCCAAGCAGCCTGCTTGTGTCAGTGTGCTTCCTTAGGTTTATATTTTTTGACATCCCACCCTCCCAGATTTCTTTGGAAATTCCTCCCCACCTAAACCACATTTTATTACAAGGAAGTCAGGGCAGCACGCCTGGCCTTTGATATGTGGATAAAAACAGCTCTACCTGCAGAAGAAGCTCAGTTAATTTCCTAAAGCAAAAGCCCTCTTTGAAATGGTTCTTGAGACCAAAGGGTTCCCAGGAATCAACAAAGCGGTAAAAAAGGTACTTAAAGACTGCAACCAGAAACAAAATCACTTTGGATCCTCCAGGTCAGTGGTTCTTAACCTTTGTTACTCAGGTGTTTTTGAACTGCAACTCCCAGAAACCCCAGCCAGCACAGCTGGTGGTGAAGGCTTCTGGGAGTTGCAGTCCAAAAACACCTGAGTAACCCAAGGTTAAGAACCAGTGCTCCAGGTGATCAGAAGGGATGTAGCCTCCAGAGAATGGCAGAACCATATAAATGTAAGTAAACCGCCTAGCTTAGTCAGAGAACCGACAACTAAAAAGCTTAGTTATGTTAAGAACAGATGTTCACTAGATTGCTTTTTACCAAGCTGTACCTTGCCTTAGAAATGAAGAGACAAACTACCATTCTTACTGTTTAGTTTCTTAGCCTTTTCTGTTTGTACCATGTTTTTGGCATTGTTTCTAATAAAAACTGAATTCCCGTTTTGAACTGTCCACTGTAGTGTGGAAGGCAGAGTGTTCCTGGTTAAATCTGAGTCCGAGTGTCTTATCGCTCTCAGCCAAAACTACCTGAGATTTTTTTGTCTTTTACTCCATTTATAGAAAGAGGGAGGTGGTGGCAGAACTACCCAGAACTTCAGAAAGAAAGGAGCCAGGGGCTGTAGAAGAGAGGTCCTGGGTCCCTTCCTCCCCAGCTTTGTCTAGCCTAGACCCCCAAGTCCTAAGCCCATTCCCATGACAGGGGGACTTAGCGGGAAGCCGCTATGTATTATTCCACAAATTATGATTCCTTGCAGCAGGTAGTTACAGAATTTGATGGTTGTGACTCTTCCTTCATCAAGATTGTGCAAGATTGCTTTTCTAAAACTTTGGCTGGAAACTTGGCATATATAAAATCTATCTTCAGTGGATTATCAAGAGCAATCACCCGCCTTGAAACTGTGGAATTTCTATCCCTCGTTCATGGCTCACAGAACATTTTTGCATGCTTCTTCAGAAATTAATACATCACTATTCCATGGTGTTGTGATGCTTTTCCAACCTCTTACTAAGAGGCACAGTAAAAAGTTTCACAAGATGTTATCAAAGTTTTAGATCAGCATCATTATCATCATCATTAATGAATGTTATTATTCTCGCAATGATCAGTCCTGGGGTAAAGTGGGGTAAAGTATTACCCAAAAAAATGGTTGGAGTGATGGGGTGTGTGTTAGATTTTTATCCTGCTATCTGTTGTACTCCAGATTTTATATTCTTATTCTATGTATTATTTAGTAGTTATTTAATTAATTTGAATGCCACCATTTCTACAAGATGTCACATAATGAATCCTGAGCCCAAGGAGCCTTTGTAAAATAAGAAGCTCTTTTAAATTGTCACAGTTTTATAAATGCTGAAGGGGAAGCATTACAAAAACATACATCAGAGATTCACCCTGAAAGAAAATTGGGGGATGTATTCCTTGGGAGAGTAATTCTCAGCATGACTATTTCAGCCAGAATAAGCACCAAACACTGTACATTACATATACATATGCAAACTAATCCAGCAGCAGAGGAGACTGCTGTATATATATGCATGTTTATATAAAATTCTTAAAATATAGAAAGAGGCAAATTCAATTTTTAAAACTTCTTAAACTTGAAACCTTAATTGCATTGCAAAAAGAAGTGCTTAGTTGCCATATTTAAACCTGTACTGCAATGTTTCATAATAAAATGTGTCATTACTCCCGTGTGTGACAACAGATGATCACTGCATGGCAGCTGCTTTAAATATACCATGTGACAACTGTTATTGTGTCTGTAAACCTCAACCAAATTGTGAGCTAGTGAGCCATGTTGCACCTGCTAGCAGCAGCAGCAGTTTAAAAACATAGCAGGACCTGACAGACTATCACTCTCCTACCTACAGGGCTCAAGCAGCCACAAACTTTTCTAGATGATTCTAACTATCAGTCTCTCAACAAGTCATGTGATCAAGATGAGATTCTAACACTAACCTTTAATGCTATAACTTCAGCAACACAAGATGAGCACAATGCCAACTCTTTGGTGGGAGAGCATAACACTGCCAGTGACATTCTAAAGCACAATGAGCAGCAGAGAAAACAAATCCTTTTAAGAGGGTACAGAAAGCTTTGATGGCACACTTTAAATCTATTTACTTTTGTTTATCTTCCACCATTTCTTCATGGAGCTCAGAGTAATAGAAACGATGTACATCTCCTTTTGTACCCTACTTTAGGCTAACAATTCTCTTGGGTAGGTTATGGCTGAAAGAGAAGGACTGTCCAAAGGATTCTCAGTCAGCTTCATAGCCTAGTGAATATTTGACTCCAATCTCCCCATTCAAATACTATCCCACACTACCTGCTATCCAATACACCCAGTTGACACAAGCCACATTGTGAAAGCACAGGTTTTGAGAGAATATTAGTTTAAACTATGCTCAGGGACAAACTGAAAAATCCCTATTAGGAGACTTTTTTCTTCCTGAAACAGAGTCAAGATCAAGAATCAAAACTTTAAAAAATTAACTAAACCTGCTATAATCCATCACTCTTTCTTCATGTTCTCTTATGATTATAATGTCTATCAATTATTTAATTGACACCAGAACCATCTTGTTTCTAATCTCAGATACTTTAACTGCTATATTATCCATATCCTATCCAGTACCAGACAATGCTATCCTCTATTACATAATCATGGCATGCAATCCTGTGGATATAACAGTCATCAGTTCATCCAAATATATGGTTATGTACATGTTTTTGACTGTGAGCTATTTTGATAAAATAAACTCCAATGTAAAGTTGGACTACTTTTATGAAGAATGTGAGATATAAAACATTCAAAACATTAGCATTAATGATAGAATCACAGTGGTGATGCAATCTATATGTCAAGTTATATATCATCTACTAGGAACAAAAATATCTCACCCAGAGGCAAGAAAAAAGTAGACACCCTATATGCTCTTCCTCAATCAGTACGATAACAATAGGAGAAATATGCCTCCTAGTTATAGCTTGTAGAGGCAAGGGGAGACAGATATCTGTGTTGTAACCACACACTAAATTCCGCACTCAAGGGAGAGATGTACCAGCCTGAAATACTACAAGGCAGTTTCTCAGTATGCGGACAAAACATGCATAACCTGAAGCAAAATCACACAAACTCTTGCAAAAAATATTCTCCAAGAAACAAAACAGCTTTTGCACTGTATTCTCGAAGGCTTTCATGGCCAGGATCCAATGGTTGTTGTAGGTTTTTCGGGCTGTTTGGCCGTGTTCTGGAGGTTTTTCTTCCTAACGTTTCGCCAGTCTCTGTGGCCGGCATCATCAGAGGACAGGAGTTAGAACTCTGTCTGTGTTCTGGACACAGACGTTGTGTTCAGAAGACAGACAGAGTTCTAACTCCTGTCCTCTGAAGATGCCAGCCACAGAGACTGGTGAAACGTTAGGAAGAAAAACCTCCAGAACATGGCCAAACAGCCCGAAAAACCTACAACAAGCTTTTGGATTACTTGTAGATTCCCCAGGGACTTCAACAGTTCTTTAAAGTGTAGATAGATAATATGCTCTGTCTATTTTCATCTCAACAGGTCACTCTTCTTCTGCTGCAACACAGACTGGGTAGCATTTGGAATACTGGACACATCCTGTTCATAGCATAGCACTGGCCGCATTCTGCTCACAGCACAACAGACACTAAAAGCAAGGCCAATAAAATGTTGTATTTTTCTAACCAGCACAATAAAAAGGACATGCAACCATTTTAGACTGCTTCTCCTATTTATTCAGAGATGTTTTTAAAAAATCTTTCTGGATGTTCTCAGTTTACATTTATGACCAGGGTTGGGGGAATTAGTAATTATTTTCTACAGTTATTCGGAATGCAGAAGCATTTGGACTCATACAGAGACTAGAACCATCACCAGGACTGTAGCTGCAAACCAACACTCACACTTTACTGGGAGGAGCCAGTGAGAAGGTGCCTGTTTCACTGGAGGTTGAACAAATATAAACAACTCAAACTGCAAAAGCTTTGCGACCAATTTAGATTGTCAAGTTATAGCCTAACTAGACAAATGAAATGTAAGAAAAAGGCAGTACCAATCAATGACTTTCCTTACAGATAAAGAGAAACAGAAGCAAAGGGTTGTTTAATACTAGGATATAAAGAACAATATAAGACTGGACTTGCACCCCAAATATTTGAGATATATAGCAAAATTACATCAAACTGCTGAACATCACTCTGATGATGATTTATGGCCCCTGTATCAGTAGAAATTGCACAGCTGTCCCACTGGAGGCAGACTAGATGGATGTGTGGAACCTCGTTCCTTTGCAAGTAAAAGAAGTCCATGGTGAGCCAATACTCATTTTAATGAAGAGACTGGGGAAGGGATAGCAATAGAGTGGACCACATATGATTACTGCTGTAACTATGTGTTGCAATTCTAGCAAGGACGGAAACCAAACTGTGAATGTGAGTTATTTCTGCCATGCAATGGTGAAGAGAATCTGAAATCTGAACCATAGAAGGGTAACAAAATGGAGACTGTAAGCACAGGCTGCCCACCTTACAGTTATTTGACTGATAGCTTCTTGCCACAGTTAAGATTGAAACATGAGAGTCCAAGTATTGAACATTATTCTGCATGCCTCATGGCAGCCTAGTTTTGGGAAGTGTAGCCAGTTTACTTACAATAACAGCACATCAGAAAGCCACTTCTCACTATAATGAATCAGACTTCTTTAAACATCAGTATCTCTTGAGGTACAGCTACAAAGTTTGAAATTTTTTTGAAAAGAGCTGATTATCTGCATGATCTTCACCTTCAAAGGAATTATTTACATTTGGTGAATAGGTGCAATGCAGCCTAATACAGGTCAACCAGTTGACATGTCCTTGAGGAGGAGGACGGCAGAGACTGTCAGTACCCACAATCCTTAGTTTCAGAAGCATTTTGCCCCAGACTAGGACAAGGTAAGCTGTGGGCTGTCCATATGAGTTTGACTAATTAGAATCAAACTGGCTGTTTATTTAAACTGAGTTCCTCCATCATCTCTAACAGAAAGCAATGGACATCAGCTGAAGATGATTGAGTCTAAATCTACCAATGAACTAGAGGAGTCAATATCTATAAGAGGCAGTTCCAAAACCAGGAATTTAAGGTAATTCAAGGCCAATGAAACTGCAGGAAATTGCTTAACAAACACAATATATTTGGAGGTGTTCTCAATATAGTTTGGTTCCTACACATCATTGCTTCCCTTGTGGAAGGAAACAGGTTTCCCATAAGTACTGACTACAATGCTCTATCTAGTATCCTGTTATGCAAATGTGGTGTGGAAGAGAAATCCCATAAGTATCCAACCCTGCTCCAGCAGGATCTCTGTCATGTGACCATTCTCACTCTGGTTGAAAGATCTGTCACACAACTGTTCATGAAGTGGGGAGCCTGCCAGAAGGATGACACTTACCTGATTTCCCTTCCATTTTAGTATTCAGGCAATAGACTACCAGCCAAGGTTACTCCTTCTGGAGTAATACTGGCTAGTCCTTACAAACTTCTGAATAACCAAGATTGTCCTTAGTTTAAATTAGGAAGGGGTCACATGAGACACAAGGATATTTTCATGACCCCTCAGCCCCTTCCCCATTTCCTTTTTTTAAAATTTATTTCTTTTTTGCTCAGACAGTCCCCTTGTGCCCTCTAGTGGGCATGGGGGTAATTCTGTCAGGTCTTTGTGAACTCCTAACTCCCCTAGTGCCCCTAATAAAAACCAATTCTGAATTATGGTGACCAGTTTCAGGGCTTTCTAGGCATAGAGTACTCAGAAGTAGTTTACCATTCCCTTCTTCTAGGGGTGCCCTGGGACTGTGCAGCTTGCCCAAGGCCACATAGGCTGGCTCTACTCACAGGAGGGGCAGAGGGGGAACCAAACTGCCAACTTCTGACTTAAACCGCTGGTACTTAAACCGCTGAGCTATCCAGCCAGCTATCTCCTCCCCCCCCCCCCATTTTCTTTTCTTTTCTTTTTCCCTAATTGGCACCATTAAAAGATTGGAGCACTTAGCTGCTGAACCAGAGGGCAAGAGTTTGAATCCCCATTATCCCTCCTGGGAGGGAGCCTGCTGCAGCATATGTAGCAGAGAGGGTTACATCTTTCTGGCCTTTGGTAAGCTACTCAGTCCCAGAGCCTTATCAGAAGGAAGAACTGTTAAACCATTTCTGAGTATATGGGCCTGCTGGTCTCTAAATCACAGCCTCCCTGCTATTTAACAAGCAGTTCTTCTCTACAGATGCAGCCAATGCATTCCTGGATACATTCCATTATTTCATTAAACAGCCTTAGTACTCTTACATACTTGATTCCAATCTTGTGCCACTATACAAGACGAAAGATAAGTTAAGACCTATCTCAGGTCCTGTAAAACACATAGGCTTAAGAGATTAATACATTTCTTCTCAGTTCCAATATAATGCTAATCGAAAACTGTTCCTGAAGATTAAATAAAATCAAACCTTAGCCCTGTTTGTGCCTGTAGCAAAATAAATCTGCCGTTGTATGATGTGTTGTATGATGAGGAATTCTCCGAAGTTCACAGCTCTCACTGATTTTAATAGATACCAGATCCACAAGGGTTGTGTGCTTCCATATAAATCTATGCTTGCACTAAACTTTATTTTTCAGAGACCCATCCTGGGTGCCTATGACTCTGAAAGCTAAGTGAAAGGTGTTCACCTTCAAGAGCCATGTTAAAACTGCTTTATTCACCTAGACTTTTTATGAATGTTAAAAATATTCTAATGTTGCTGCTGCTTTAAATGGGTTAATCAGTTTCCTGCTGATTTATTACTTCATCTTCTGTTTAGGGGTATGCTTTAATAACACCATTTTGACTATAATATTGCTCTGTATCACTGATTGTATATCACCTTATAAACTCCTCTGAGTTAAAACGTGAAGCACCAGTCTTTTAAATAAACAAAAATTTGGACTGGAGGAGGCTGCCCAAAATTCATCATTATTTGCCAAGCTAAAACTAATCAAACAGTAGTAATGAACCACAAATAGGACAAAGACCTTTTTATCATTTTTTAAGCAGCAGTCAAATATATTCAGTGGTAGCTGATGCTTCAAGCCAGATTAAATGGCAGAGATCTTCAAGAACATAGATTGCAAAATAAAAGGGTTTACTAACTATTGAAACCCATATTCAGTCATAAAACTCAATCTGTTTCAAACACAAATGTAAAACTTCTGATGACCAAATCATGTGCTACACTCCATATTAAAAACATCTCAAATAACATAGTAGGGCAAGTGGCTCAACTATAAGAAGCCCTCACGCTATAGAAACCCAAAAGATATGCTAGTAAGGGTGCATTAGGAGGGGGTTTAAAATCTCACATTTGAAAAGTGTCTGGTTCTGATACTTTATATAAGGTAAAGGTAAAGGTTCCCCTTGACATTTAGTCCAGTCATGTCCGACTCTAGGATGCGGTGCTCATCCCCGTTTCCAAGCCATAGAGCCAGCGTTTGTCCGTAGACAGTTTCCGTGGTCACATGGCCAGCGCGACTAGACGCGGAACGCTGTTACCTTCCCACCGAGGTGGTACCTATTTATCTACTCACATTTTTACATGCTTTCGAACTGCTAGGTTGGCAGGAGCTGGGACAAGCGACGGGAGCTCACTCCATTGCGTGGATTCGATCTTATGATGGCTGGTCTTCTGACCTTGCAGCACAGAGGCTTCTGCGGTTTAACCCGCAGCACCACCACGTCCCTTGATACTTTATATAGCAGCATAAAATGGACAATAAAACCACAACACTGGATTCATTTTGCATCTTGGATTCCTCATCTCTATGACTTACCAATACCACCCTACCCTACTGTGGTGTCCGCCCAGGTCATGAATATTCATATGCTATCTGCATGGACCAATGAGAGTGCTGGAGAGGCGGAGTCACCAGATATAAGAGTCTCTGCGGGAGTGGGAGGGGGAGAGATTGGAGTTTTGGAAGTTTGGGTTGGATAGAGAGAGGGTTGGCGGTTGAGGGTGGATGAAGTGGGATGTTTGGTTAAGAGTTAAAGACATTGATTGTACCTTCATCACCTGTATTAACAAACAACTTCTATTTGGTTCTATTTAAAATGACACATTGCCTGGACCTCTATTATTAATAATACTTAATGTTGATGTAATCAACTGGTGGCAGATGAAAGACATGTAGCTTGTGCCCTGTGTTTGGTGAAACAATCAAGGGACAGGCAGGAACGTGACACCTACATATAAGAAATGTACAGTACTGTTCAGATATTGCTAAAGAATCATCTCCTTGTGCATGGCAGAACCCTGAAATCTTACTAAAGCCTCTAGAAAAGAACAGGCAGAAGCAGTCTAGAAAACAGAGTAAAAAATACAGTCAAACTTTAAAATAATTGCAAAAGAAAATACTTTGAGAAAGCTGATTAGTGGACAAATCTACATACTAATGTTTTTTGCATTGACTAGTTCAGTTCAAAACAGGTTTTTGCTAACCACCTTTGCAGGGCAGACAGGGACAACCCTGAACACTACAGGCCACTCTCTGAAGGGTTGGATTGTGCCCTAATAAAATAGAAAGTGACATCTTGACATCAGAAGACAGTTGCTGACATTCTGTTGCTTAGCACAGTAAGTCACATTAGAGAAGGCCCATTTGAAAACGGAGGCACTGACTCACCAATTTCCCCTGATTCAATGGGCTTACCTACTTATTATGCTATGCCACATAATTTCAGCCATTATCAAGCATGCCACTCCTAGGTCTAAAACCTAGGAGTGGCAATCATGCATATAAAAATTAGTAAGGGGATAGAAGTGTTCACCTCATGGTAAAGTTAGGGCAGTTTTTTGAAATCACACACCAAAATTGCCAAGAGAGTATCTGCTACAAAAGAGTACAGAACTGCATCCAGTTCAACTGTTTGATTTGGGTTCAAAGTATCTTCAAGTATTTGGGTGGTTCAAAGCTTAATGTTCGGTTTATACCTCTAGTTCCTTATTCATTTCTATCTGCATTGCTTATTATTACCTATTATGCAGAAAGCCAGTGTGGTATAGCGGATAGTCACAGAGTAGGACTCAGGAGATCTGAGTTTAAATCACCACTCTGCCATGATGAAGAAATAGATGGGATGTATAAATGATGCCTTGATATAATTTTGATCCTTGTATAAATGACGTGACTTACCGTTTTCCCGAAAATAAGACCTAACCTGAAAATAAGACCTAGCACGATTTTTCAGGATGCTCGTAATATAAGCCCTACCCCAGTTAAGTGAAACCTCGCCCTCCACCATTGTGCAGCAACCAGAAGATGACATGATTGTATTTGAATAAATGTAGATTGTTGTACATGAAAAAAATAAAACATCCCCTGAAAATAAGCCCTAATACGTTTTTGGAGCAAAAATTAATATAAGACCCTGTCTTATTTTCAGGGAAACACGGTAGTTAGCTTTAGTTCCCATGAGAACTGAGATCAGAAGAAACATCCATATCAAAGGGACTTCAGGCAGGCTGTCCAGGAAGTAAGTCTCCTGTGATATGTTGATCAGGCCAGACCAAATGATCAGGGAGACAATTGGAGACATTAAGCAGGCCAAAATGGCCTGGGAAAAACAATTGACACCTGAATAGTTCAAAGAAGTCACCCCAGACCTGTGTTTCTAGAATTCGCACTCTGGAGGCTTTGAAATATGGACCAAAAGGCTTCAGTAAAACTTGAAGCTGCGTCTTAAGAGTTAGAGAGAGAAAGACAACATACAGGAAAATATAGTGAAAGGACATGAGGTAGTAGCTGGAAGAAGGGCAGCTAACTATGCCCAAAGTTAGAAAGGATTTGGAAGGTCAAACTTAGAAGTAGCCAAACCTGTCACCTTCTATTTCATAAGTGATGGGAACTGTATGTAAACTAAACAATACTATACTGTATGATTCTACAGTGTACAAGAAGCCTTCAGCAAGGAGACCAGGTGTAGGCAACGGATCCTCCATCCCTACTATCTAGAACACCATAATACCAACATTCATGTCATATATACAGCATGCCAGCTTCCTTCCGATGTTCTCTGCCAGGAAGAATCAGATAGCTTATTAAATAGTTTCTCTTCTCCCAATAAATGCCCTAAGTAGTAGAACACATGCTCAACATGCAGAATGGCCCCTAGCTGTATCCCGATATTACCAAGGTTCTTTGACTGAGGATGCTAGTTAACAATACTGGGAAATCCTTCTCCTAATCAGTAGACTGTACTGGACTTTCCTCTGTATACTTAGTTAGCACATCAGCTTGTAACAATTTCCACCTCACATGAATGCTAAGTTAATCATGGATTAGACATTCTTTCATCCATATCAATTGTTCATCGTTTTCTCCCATGAACGAATGTATCTAGCTAGACAACCCCAAGCAGAAAACATCTTGCATCTACACAAATGGCACAAGGGACAATCTAGACACCAGAAGAGGGGGGCTGATCTATAACAGCACAATGATAATGGTAAGCAAGTTACATAGTGCAACACAAAACGTGCACAGGGAGAAAACACACATTCATACCATACAGTCATAACAACAAAAGAAAAGAAAAAAAAACATGAAGAGGAAGAGACTAGCTAGGCATATATCACATTAGAACAAAACGGGGGGAAACAGGTAAAATGAACAGAAATATGCAACACACAGCTGTGAACTGGCACTCTAATTGACGCTCTAACTGAAAGATGGACAAATATGACTGAAGTTGAAGGCTTTCCTAGCTAACCTGGAGCAGGAAAGCCTAGCTAACTGCAAGCACAGGGCATTTATAAGTGGCAAATATGCAACCATTTTTTGTATTTAGGTCAACAGCATATTGCGACAATTGTGACTTTTTTTAAAAAAAAACACAATGAAACAATTGCACGGGAAAGAAATTTGAGGGGCTTCATTACTGACCTAACATAGCTTTGGAGAATCTGAAAATATGTGTATGGTACAGGCATTGTAGGGGTTTTCTGGGGGTGTTATACAAGCACTGAGTCACAACTGGTGGGTGCAGAAAGAGGGCAACTGAGCAGTGAATGGGATAACTTGAATTAGAAACCTTCATGGCAAGACATTTTTAGTTATGATTAATACTTCAACGAAATGTGTTACTCTACAGAAGGTAACATAAGCAAAAAGCATACCAGATCGACAGAAACTACAGATCATAAGACTTCTCTGCAAAGACTAGATCTCTGTTACTCGTCTGCTTTTCACACACAGAGATACAAACCTAACACCAAGCAGTCCATTATATTTAAGGTATTTATAATTGTGTGCCATCAAGTCACACAGCGATGCTTTTCAGGGTTTTCCAGGTAGATAGTACTCAGAAATGGTTCACCATTCCTTTTTTCTGGGGGCACCCTGGAAGTGTGCACTTGCCCAAGGCTACATAGGCTGGCTCTACTTGCAGGCAGCACAGTGGGGAACTAAACTCCCAATCTCTGTCTCCACACCCAAATACCTAACTCAAGAGTTATCCAACCAGCACAAGATATTTATACTCCACATCTATTTAAAAAAAAAACCAACCAAAAAAACACAAGGCCACTTTCAGTCAAACACCATTACACAAGGAAGACAGAAAATATTTAAGTAAACCACAAAACCAATGGATAAGAATAAATTCAGAAGCAAACAAATGATAAACAACCAAAGCAATAAAGGCATACATTATTTGTGAGTTATATTCAGGCACAGTGAATTGGCCAAAATCCTGTTGCTTAGAGTAGTCAGTTGCACTAGAGTAAGTCCACTGAATCAATGGAGATTCAGTGAATCAACTACAGTATTCCATATGTTGCATTCAAATGGGCAAACTCTGATTTACCATGCCAAAGTAAGTCACAAAGGGGGAGTAGACCCATTTGAATCAATGGAACTTATAGAGGAGTTGATTTACTAAATCCCCATTGATTTGGGCTTGTTGTTGTTGTTTAGTCGTTTAGTCGTGTCCGACTCTTCGTGACCCCATGGACCAGAGCACGCCAGGCCCTCCTGTCTTCCACTGCCTCCCGAAGTTGGGTCAAATTCATGTTGGTCGCTTCGATGACACTGTCCAACCATCTCATCCTCTGCCGTCCCCTTCTCCTCTTGCCTTCACACTTTCCCAACATCAGGGTCTTTTCCAGGGAGTCTTCTCTTCTCATGAGATGGCCAAAGTATTGGAGCCTCAGCTTCAGATCTGTCCTTCCAGTGAACACTCAGGGTTGATTTCCTTCAAAATGGATAGGTTTGTTCTCCTTGCAGTCCAGGGGACTCTCAAGAGTCTCCTCCAGCACCACAATTCAAAAGCATCAATTCTTCGGCGGTCAGCCTTCTTTCTTTGGGCTTACTCTAGTGTAACTGACTATGCTAAGCAAGAGGATTTTGGTCATTATTTCCTTAGTAACAACCCCAATTTAGAGATTGGCAGGCCTGGAAAAAAAACATAAAACTTGGGGGGGGGGAACAGTCCCCCCCATTTTTTTCCATAGTTGTTTCCCCCCCCCCCCGAAAAACTGGAAAGAAATATGGAGTGTGGAATATGTTCTTTTACAATGATAAATAATATGTTTATGACATGGTATTCAAACTACATAACATGAAGACCTTAATGAAAGACTTCTGAGACTATGTATTTAAGTTCTCTGTATTTGGGGCCTAAACACAAATTTCCTCATCCCTCTTTTGCCAAGATCAGAATAAACTGCTCCAAGTTCAGGTCAGAAGGCCTGCCTATAACTTAAGCAAATAAAATTAGTTATCATCACTACTAATATAGAGCATGAATTCAGTAGACAAGATTCAAAAGAGAGTATTCTAAATGAAACAAAAAGTTTATTTTGGGAAGGTTTCAAATTACAGGGAAAAACAAAATCACAGACTCCCTTAACTCTGTTAGGAATAATGATGTTTCACAGAGTTGTCTCCCTTGCTTGTTCTGCTACCAGTAGCAGCAGCAACAGCTAATTAAACAGCTCCTTTTTTGATTTCACAACTAATGTGCAATCTGAAGTCTGCTGCCGCCAATGACATCACTGCAGTTGCATAAGCAGAGCTATACAACAGGATGCTGGCCAACGTATTGTATGTGTTCTAAAAATAGATGGCAGAAATACTACAGATAGTGGTAGACATGAAAAGATGGAAAATAGAGATGGCAAATATAGAGAATTACACAAGATCAAGATAAAATCAGGGAAGAGAGAGAGAGATTCACAGTACACAATTACTGATCTACCAAATATAATAGATACAAAGAAAATAAAAACCAATATAACAGTCATTGAATAACTGAACACTCCACAGACTGTTATCTCTTCGAACATGTTTGTGTGTGTATGGCAGATTCAACTCATACCAACCCTAATAGGGTTTTCAAGTAAGGAGTGGTTTTACCAGTTCTACCCTCTCTCCAGTGAGTTTCCACAGCCAAGTAGGAATCCAAACCCAGATCTCCTAGTCCATCATTCTATAAATATACATAATTTGTATGTTTCTTGAATGTTCCTGTTCAAGTTACTTTTCTTCAAACTGTCCATGAGCTTAGTTATCACAATCATTCTGACTGCACCACACTCACATTAGTAATGTTAACCCTCTTTACATGTTAATTACATGCAGGGGTCCCCATTTCCACACTATTAGCACTGCTCTCTAGGTTATGCAGCCCCACTCACAAACACTCATGGGGCATGTATGGATTTCTACAAGGCATAAGCAGGCTTGCATAGGACTAGAAACCCCAATTATATGGGGGTACCTGCTCCCATAAAGACCAATGTGTATAGCTCCTCTCTGGCAGATAGCCATGCTTACTGCATGAATGCTGGGAGTGCAAGGCTCTACGTCATGCCAGTGACAGCATCCAACATCAGTAAAGGACACCATTCCTGTCCTCACTAGCAGTCATATGTTGCTCTACCATCAAACAAGAATCAGAACTCTATTGTTGGGCAATATGTTTATAAGGAGCAGTAAAATGTCAAAAAATAAGAAAGCTTTTGAGTTTTCTACAATTATTAATCAGGCAGGAAATTAAACAAAAAAAGGAGTAGGATTAAGAAAACTTAAAAAGAACTGTGCAGTTCATAACAATCTTGAATGTGAATGCCGGAGTAGATCTACAACATAAGATACTTTAGCTTCTCAAGGTACTTAGTTAGCACAAGATATTACACTGAACAAGGATATATCTCAGTTAGGGGTTGTCCAAAAGCTCTGGATGCTTGCACACTGCAGGGTAAATCAAAATCTCAGAAGAACAGGAGAAAATTCCCATAATTTGACTATTTCTTTCCTGCTTCTGCACATTTCAATCTAGAAGAAAATGAAATTGCATGTACCTTATACAATAATAATAATAATCATGTACTGTACCATCAAGACTTATGGTGACCCTTTTCAGAGTTTCCTAGATAGAAAGTACCAAGAAGAGAGTTACTATTCTCTTCTTCTGGGGGCATCCTGGGACTGTGCAGTTTGCCCAAGGATTACACAGGATGGCTCCATTCCTAGGAGGCATAGTAGGGAATTGAACTCCCAACTTCTGGCTCCACAGTCAGATACCTAAACCACTGAGCTATCCAGCCAGCCTTTTTATGCAAAACAGTACATAATAATATGTGGAATGTCTTTATTGCTTTCACAATCCCAGGCAAAGAGCTAAAAGGGCTACATATGCTTGACTGAATCTTTGTAAACTTGTTCAAATCTAACACTATTAAACAACCGGCTACCATTTCGTCAGATTGTAGGACTACATTCCACCTGTTTCTCATCACCAAAGAGACTCTGGTAGCCTTTATTTGAGAAAGGGAAAAGTTTCGCCCCCAGTGAAGCCTCAATGTACTTCTGGAGAGAAAAGGGGCAATAATATAACAGGTTAAAAACAAGCAAATAAATAATAATATAAATTGACATGCGAATAGAGGAACAGTTCTAAGTAGTGGAGGGAGCACAAGGTTATATACAGTAAGTGTGTGTGGTTCTTTTCCTCCTTTCTCTTCTTATTTTATTTTTCTTTTCTTCTTTCTATTATGTACGTAATAACAGGCTACCATCTCATCAGGTTTGTTTTATCTTGAGCAGAGATGCCGTTTCCTGAAGCCATCAAGCATCCTCTCCTGCTCTAAATTAGTTTTGTTCCTTTAGGAGTGTCAAGTATACTACCTATAATTTTGCTCATAAAAATATGTTTTCTTTTTATACAGACAGTAACAAAAATGTCAAATTGAATTTACTCTTCAATGTTTCTAATCTGTTACAAATAGTTCTCTAAGCAGCCGACCTTTCAGGAATCTAGCATTCCTTAGTTTTTGTCAGTTTATCAAGAGAAGGCAAAAATCTAAATCTGAAAACAGAATACAATAACCTGAGAGTGGTTCGGATGGCCATCTTTTCTTCTCCCTGGCTCCTATTCTTCTCTCAAAACCACTACAGGTTTTTGAAGGGAATAAAAGAACTTCACCAAAGAGGAGGCATGAGCTTGTCTTTATAGGTGAAGGACTGTATTTGTATTCTTTTTTTTAAATTTAGTTTTAAAATAAAAAACAGAAAGAGAAAATACATTGTTGTAGGACTATATTCCACCTCTTTCTCATCACCAAACAAACTCTGGTAGCATTTAAACAGGAAACAGAATACAGTACTTTATTTACAAGGTTGGAACGCAATAATAAAGCAACTAAGCTAGCAGACTGACAGCATTCATTTTTTTTCTGTTACACCTGAAACTTAATTTAATCTTTTCCTAAAGTTTACACCAATTGCTTTCTTTGCATTACACCACACCAGACTCCCTCCAACCTCTCTCAATGCCTAAAAATTCATTATCCTCTCAAAAATCTAACTATGATTCAGATGATTCAGACTCTGTCTCACCTGCTTTAATCCTCCTAACACAGCATTCCTAAGGCTGTGACAGGCTGAGTGGAAGAGAGGGCAGACACTAGTGCTGCCCATTGCATGGATGAAAGCATAAGCATGATAGCAAACCAAAGTCATTTGGTGCTCTGAATGTAGTCAAAGGAATCCACAGTGTTAGGCAAACAAAGCAAGCACTCATTTTCAGAAAAAGAGTTAAGAAAAAAGGTGGAGCAAGGTACAATGGCTGAAACCCACTGGTAAATTGCAACTAGAGTAATCCCATTGAACTACTGGAGACAGTGAGTCAACTCCTCTGTAAGTTCCATTTACTACTGTATTTCTGCTACTGAATACTAATTCAGTCTCATTTTCTAAGTTAGAAGAGAGAGAGAGTGTGTGTGTACCCCCATCTCTAGTGGCAACACAATCTTATGTTCTGTTGCTTCATCCACACACATTGTCCTCAACACTGCATACCATACTTTCTGAGTAAATGGACTTGTCCATGAAAGCTCACGTTAAAATACAGCAGTTACTCTTTAAGGTACCACAATGTTTTTGTCTTCTTTGTTTTTATTTTGTTTTTGCCTGATATGCTAGCACAGACTGACATCGCTACCACTTCTAAAATGATAACTATGAAAGGCACTGGATTTAGCTGAACAGATTTTGAAGAGTTCAGCAACAAGAATGTGTTCATATGTAGTGCTTTCAAAATCATAAACACTAGAGGTATGTTACATTCAGATATTTGTTTTTCATTAAATGTATAAAATGCACACTTCAGACGGGACAACGAACAATAAAAAATTAAAGCTATTAAACCCGATAAAAACACCAGAGTAAAAATACCACGCCGTACAATAACATTTCAGAGAGTGTGTTAAAATTATAGAACAATAGAATATTAAACACTGAGCAAGACTAAAAACTAGATGGAACAAAAACAATAGGTAGTGCCCTTCTAAACCAAACTACAAAAGAAGCCAATTCCACTTTCCTAGGGACGGAGTTCACTAAACAAGGTACTACTACTACAAAAAAGGTTCTCTCTTAACTGCTCACTCACCTCATCTAACTCTAAATACTATAAATCCGCATGGAAGGCGGTGATCCTCCAGATATTCTTGTCCTGGTTTTTTTAGGATTCTGTAGGTCAAAACCAGCATTTTGTACTGAGCCTGGAAGCATACTGGGTGCCAATAGTTTTTCCTAGACTATGATAATACAATCTGCAAAGCATGCCCCTGGTAAAAGTCTAGTTGCCAAATTCTGCATTAGTTTCTGAGTCCTTTATTGAAGCCTCAAAGAATGTGGTTACAGTAACTTAAACACAAGGCATTTCCACCATGAATTGCTGTGACCAGATTTCCTCTTCCAAAGAAAAGGTGCAGCTGATGCTCTGCAAGCAGCTAAGCAAAGCCACTCCCAACGGCCACTGCCACCTGATGTTCTAAGACAGTGATTCCTAAGCCGGGGTATACGTACCCCTAGGGGATGAACTAGGACATTTAGGTTAATGGAAAAAAAATCTGAACAACAGCTGAAAAATGCACATATATTAACAATGTAAGACAAGATACAAGTCAAAAGTTGTGAAATTAACTGAAGGAAATTAACTGAAATTAATTGAGTGGTGCAGTGGGTTTTCTTCATTACTTAACCTTGAGAAAAGCCCCATTCTCTCGCTTTGTAATTTTGGCAAATGGTGGGGAGTCCTTTCCTAAACAATGTGTTGTGAACGCGCCACTATAGTGCATGTGCGTGGCGGCATGCCTTTCATAGGCTCAGCTTTCACTCTCCTCCACTTCACAATCATTGAAGTGCTGTCGCTCCAGTACCAGTGTATATATAAGCAGTATATATATAAGCAGGCACCTCAGTCTTGTGAACAGTGTTCAATGAATAAGTTCTTCCAGGTCTTCTGTGATGTATTTACTTGAAATAATTTTATCTTTTGAGTTTTGAATATATATGTGTGTGTGTCTGTCTGTGCTCTGTCTGTTCATCTTATTATTCCATTGCGTTTTAATTCCTTATTGGGCTATCTAATATGAAGGGTACAATTTATGGAAATGGACTGCAAAGAGGTATGAAGGACAGGATACAAGAGTGAAACCCCCCCCCCTTCAAGCTGCACACCTGATTTCTCTAAAGCTCCACCTCAAATGTTAGATTAAATTGTACACTGCTCAGGAATACATTCATCTTATTTGGACTGAGCTTCCATTTATTCATCACATCCAACTCCTCATTGTAGCCAGGCTGTGATTTATGACCTTAATCTCTTTGGTGACACTTGATAAAGACAATTAGAGCTGAGTACCATCCGTACAGATCCATCCCCTATCTCCAAATGACCATCTGTCATAACTTCATGCAGATTCTAAAGGGTACAGAGGATAAATAAGGCATTGAGGAACCTCAGAAAACAAAGATCAAGGGGTTTTCAATTGTAGCACAGCACCACCTTTTAAGAAAAGTCAAACAGGACCAGAAACCCCACAGAACAGTACCCCAAGTTTCATATCAGCCAGACATTGCCATAGTTGTAGTATCAAATGCTGTTGAGAGATCCAGCAGAACCAGCAAGAACCTACTTCCACATATATTATAAAGTAGTATACCACAGAATTGAAGGTACATTCCTTAGAAAGCTTATTGTGCAATGTAAAAGGATACCTTGTTGAAGGCCTGACACCTCAGCATGCCCCTGAACAAGTAAGACACCTACATCCCATGGGTTCTTGCATGGAGGACTAAATGGTGCCTCCTCTGCAGCCATTAATGAAAGCAATTTCTCCTTGAGGTAACAAGTCACGGCACGTCACTCACTCAGCCCACATTCAATTGCATGAGCTAAATATTTAACTAGCTAAGTGTCTGTGATGTCCACTGTGCATTAAATACATTTTACACTTAGAAAACCAGAAGTAAAAAATCACAGAAGCTGTGTGCTCCAGGGAAATAAATAGCTGATAAATTCACAAGACATACAACTCTAGAATATTGTAAGTCATATAAAAGAATACTCAAGAGCAAACTGACAAATATAAAAACTACTGCTGACTCTATTAAATTGAAAGCCACTATTAACACATAATCTGTACAATGGGTTTCCTTGGTACTCTCACGCCTCTAGGTGCCTGTGCCTCATTAGAATTCAGCACCAAGCAGTTGGCAGCATTTAAAGATCCAGAGTAAAAACAAACAGTGGCAGATTGGCTTTAAGAACTATTATTATAAAGTTATGATGACAGCAGAATAGCAGCTGTCCACAAACAGCACACCTGTTTGCTATAATTATCTCATTTTGGTAAGGATTTATGTACCTCACTGATGTGTTTTAATAGCACTAATACATCTAAAAACAGAGAAGTATTTATGTTTGTGTTAATAAAAATAATATTTTTCCTCCCAATAGAACTAGTGTTTGTTCAAAAAAACAACAACACAATGCCACACATGAAGATAACTAGCTGAGGAATAAAAACATGCTGTACAACAGAAAACTTTCAAATAGGTTAATTTAAAAAAATAATAATGGCAAGTTCCAATCTTAAAGACACCTATTGGGAAACAAGTGTTAACGAACTCAGTGGGACCTGTTACTAAGTAAATACATAATGGCTGTGAAAGTATTAAGGCTGAAAACATACCTACTTGCCTGGACGTAAGACCCGCAGAACATAATGCGGCTTAGTTTGAGTAGTCATGTACGTATAGGATTGTGTGATTAATCTTATGACCTTATTAATAAACCACTCCAACGTACCCTCTACTTTTCAGCCCCGCTAGGCAAGGCTCCACCTTTTTCTCGCACGTGACGTCTCCCCTGCATGCACACATTGGGTTCCATTGCGACCGGAACCAAAGGGGCTGCACAGAGGAGGAGAAAAAATTGCACAGAGGGATGCAGAGTCGTGTGCGCCTTAGAGGGAACCTTGAACCAGTCACAGTTAAAATCATCCTCAATATTGTTAAAAAAAAATCTTCTAAAGGAGTAGCTGTCTTTGTTTTCATAAGTAATAGTACTGTGAATTGCTGCAGCACTTTGCACATTTTGTCCAGGTATATGATATCGTATATGTCTGCCTATTTGCACCCTGACTTCATATCCAATCCTGCCATGTCTTATTTCCTTTGTTATGCTATCTACATTCTCTCATCCAAGTATGTTCCTCCCCTGTTTCCCATGCAGCAGTGTTTTTGAACTTTCTGAACCCATCACAAAAAGGTATTCACTTTCAGAACTTGGGCAAGCACAGAGAATCGCTACATACAGTCATACAAAGACAGCTACTGCTGTGGCCCTAAACTATGCATTGGGACACTTGCTTGTGCGCAGACACACAAAGAGCATTCCACGATCCCTGAGCATGCTCAGTCTTTCCTTACTGAGTTACTTGAGGCATTTCTAAGCCAAGGGGAATAAAAGGACTCACCCTACGTTGGTGGTGCTCACTGGGAGCTCTCCCAGGTGCTGCAGTGCCCAGACCCCCCTGCTGCTTTGCCCCACTTGCAGGTTTCTGCAACTGTCTAGAATGCAACTGTAATTTTAAATTCAAAACAATATAGCAAAACCAGCATGTGACTGGATCCAAACTTGGACATATTGAAAGGAGACACACTGGAATCAATAGAACTTGCATTAGCATATGTGTATTATATACATAAATGTTTGCATGAATCAGAAAACAGGGTAGGAAAAAAACACTACAAGAGTAATGATACAAAAAAGAATGGCTTTCTACACAAAACTAACATAGTAGGAAAGCCTACAAAGTTATTTATTTTTAGATGATATATTATTTTCATTCGAACCCCTCATATATATATGTTAAATCTACAAATATGAGGCCTTGTGACTAAATTTGCATTATTAAGGCATATTTCTAGTTTTGTCAGTAACATGGCCACTGCAAGTAAATAAAAAATGGCTGGAATTCAGTTGGTGTATCTTATGCCATGTAAACCAGATGATGTCACCAACCAATGACTGGGATATTTAACTTAAATTAACAGAAAGCTTCCTATCCCCCACTTCACATTCTAAAGCTCCCAAGGACTCCCTTTTATCCTGAGGAAGCCTGGCAGAGGCTTTAACAGGCAGAAAATCACTCCTGGATTGCCAACGGTTGTCTTAATTCCAGCAGCAGCAATCTGGCCATGATTTTTGGCTATTAACAGCTCTCCCCAAACCCAGAGTCTCCCAAAGGCTTCCCCAAGGCAAAAAAAGAGTTATAGGGAGCTTCAGAACCTGAAAGAGAAGGGGGAATAGGAAGCTTCCCATTAATATACGGAGAGAGAGAGAGACAGAGAGAGAAGCAATCTTCCTTCATGTAATTAAACAGTGTAATAAAAACAATTGCCTTTTGGGAGAGATGCAGTCAATGCCAGATCACTGGTAGGTAAATTTGCCCCTAAACTTTGCCCACTTTTGTTCTAATAGGTTCACTGGCATTATGAACTAATAAATAAAATGGAAATAAATAACTAAGAAATGGACATAAGTAACAAATAACACCAAACAACTAGAAAGACCTAATACATAAATGCTAAAAAATAAATAAGACAAGTAATATTATATTAATTTCTTTTAGGTGATATGCTAGTGATGAATCAAAGAAACAAATGTTATGTGGAGCCCTGGGCTCCAATCAAACATATGTTTACAGAAGCTTAAGCGAATGAGACTTAAGTTCAACTGGTCTATACTTGCATAATTATCTGCTGAGTTATAGCATGTATTTCACTGAATCATGTGAAAGAAGTGGTGGCACCAAAAGGGAATACAAATAAAGTAATTCATCGAGGAAGTCAGGAATTACTTTACTTGCAGCCAAAAAAAGAAAAAAGAAAAAGCCAATCCAAAATGTTGTTTTTACAGGATTCTCTTATTCAGCTCAATTTGCACTCTCGGACTTTTTCCCATCCTTACATTCTTCCCCTCTCAACTTTCATTCTTTCCAGAGGTGGTATGTCTAACACTGACCAATCTATATTGGCATGTCTAATGCTGACTCATCTGTGACTGTAACACATAGTATGACAACAGCAGCATGTAACATAAATGAAATTGAAGTAGACTGCCTGAAGGGATGTGATGTACAACAGAACTTTTGAGTAAGCCCCTCCAGATGTTCCTGGGCTACAATTCCCATCCACCCTAGCCAGCAGAGACAATATGTTTTGTGCCATCAAATTGGAACCAACTTATGGTGACCCTAACAGAGCTTTCAAAGTAAGTGAAATATTTAAAGAGTGGTTTTACTAGTTCCACTCCCCTAGTGAGCTACCATGGCTGAGCCCTGTTCTCCAAAGTCCTAGTCTATCACTCTATCCACTACACCACACTAGGAATCCTGGCAGAGGCAAAAGTGAGGGATAAATGGAGTTGTACCCAGCAATATCTGGAAGCCCACAAGTAGCCCGCCCCTAATCGTAATGAATGCTTATAACACTTTATAATAAGAGGTCTCCAGTGAGAGCAATATTTTCCAACAAGAACACAGTATTTTGTAGCCTTTCAGTATAATTTCGGCCAGTCAGTGGCAGAAACCAATTCTCTGTGTTATTTTCAAAAAGTTTACAATGATTTCCAACAGGTAATCCTAATACACACAACAAATACATAAATTATGGCAAAATTCAAGTGTGTTTTGACACCCAGGTACATGTCTATAAATGAGCCGTGCATACAGGGCAAAAACGCTAACTGTCTAAGTCTACCCAGTCATTTCCCATTGTACTCCAAATGCAGCCTTGCGGGATGATGACTCCTCCTGCCCCCTGCCTGGAGTGGCCAACCGAGCACCGCAGCAGGATGCGTAAGTGGACAGTCTGGTCCCAGGGGCCAGACCCTTGCTAGGTCCAGATGTGCAGGGATATTCATATACGAATGCAAATATCCTCATCTCTAATCTACACCCCTTGCAGCTAACTGCAAACTGTTTGCACTACATTAGTACAATGTAATGAGCAAAAGCAAATGCATTCCAATTGGCCATTTTCCAAAATTGCAATCATGCAGAACCACTTATGGCAGTGGTGTGGCTGTCAGTAAAGTCAGTCATTGAAGAATAATCCTCCATAAACATACCTCTGTTATAAATATAATGATTCAGACCTGAAGGCAAACTAACTTTAAAAAGTTCACAGGAGGAAATTGTCCAATTGCCACCTCCACTGCCCCCTCCCATAGAACAACTGGAGAAAGTGTCTGGGAAATCCAGAATCACTTTTGGAGGGACAATGCTTTGGAAAAAAAGAATGACAGACACTATGACCTGATGCACTGGCAAGTCTCTTCAGTAACACAGTCTTACATCCCATAGTGACTTCTCATTTAGAATGGTATTTATTTATTATTTATTTAAAATATTTTAACCCGCCTTTCTCCTTAAAAAGGACCCAAGGTGTCTTACAATAACTGAAAGACAGCATTTAAATTAGTAACAATGAGTATACAATACTAAAAGGATCAATGAACACAATACCAAAAACATAAGCAACACCAAAACACATTTGATGCAGTAAGATACAACAATCCTTTTTAGAAACCCCACTCGACAGCCATTCACTCAGGGAAAGCTTGCCTGAAGAAAAAGGTCTTCCCCTGCTTGAGAAAGGACAGCAAAGATGGAGCCAGTCTCCCTGTGGGAGGGAGTTCCAGAGTTTGGGAGCAACAACAGAGGAGGTCTTCTCCTGTGTCCCCCATCAAGCACACCTTTGAAGGTGGCAGGGCCAAAAGGAAGGCCTCTCCTGATGATCTTAACACTCGGCCATGCTCATAAAGGGAGATGCAGTCCTTCAGATATCTTGAGCCCAAGCCATTTAGCACTTTACAGGTTAGAACTATCATACGTGGATGACACCTTCGCAATTTGGAACCACGGTGAAGAAAAACTGGAAGAATTTCTAAGCCATCTCAACAGCATCCACCCAAATATACAATTCACCATGGAAAAAGAAATAGAGGGCCAACTCCCTTTCTTAGATGTCATGGTCATACGCAAACCTGACCTCCTATTGGGACACAAGGTCTACAGAAAACCCACCCACATAGAACAGTACCTACACAAAAACTCCAACCAACACCCACAACAAAAAAGAGGCATTATCAAAACACTGGTAGACTGTGCAAATCGGAACCGTGAAGCTCAATTTCTCAGCACCGAACTCAACCATCTGAATTGGGCCCTACAGGCAAATGGCTATTCCAAGAATGAAATCACAAGAGCCATCAAACCAAGAAAACAACACCGAACTGAAGAGGAAAAACAGCCACCCACAAATAAAGTATTTCTGCCATACATCAAAGGGGTCACGTACCGCATGGGGAAACTTTTGAAAAAACACAACCTACAAACAGTATTCAGGCCCACCACAAAAATACAACAAATGTTACGGTCAGCAAAGGACAAAAGGGACCCCCTCACCACTGCAGGAGTATACCGGATACTTTGCAGTTATGGCCAGGTATATATTGGAACCACAAAATGCAGCATCCACACCAGAATCAAAGAACATGAGATACACTGCAGACTAAAACAACCGGAAAAATCGGCAGTAGCTGAACATGCCCTAAAACAAGCTGGACATGAAATTCTATTTCAAAACATAGAAGTACTGGACAACACCAGCAATCATTATGTTAGATTGCACAGGGAAGGCATTGAAATCCACAAACACCAGCAGAGCTTCAATAAAAAAGAAGAAAGTCCAAAACTCAACAAAGCCTGGCTCCCAGCACTGAAAAATACAGCCTGCAAAAAGGTCAACGAACTCTACCCAGCCACAAGGACCAGTGATCACTGCACACAAAAGACCAGCTAACGACACCCATCAATCACAGTGACAGATCATCTCTCCCCCTTATCACAACAATACACCCACAACAAAAACACGCTGATCACCATAATCACCCAATCTCCTGAAAAGGACAAAAGCTGATCCCACAGCTATAAATACTCAACTATCCAACAAACTGCACCAGAGCACAGAGTTCTGACTCCTGTCCTCTGAAGATGCCGGCCACAGAGATTGGCAAAACGTTAGGAAGAAAAACCTTAAGAACATGGCCAAACAGCCCAGAAAACCCACAACAACCATCGGATCCCAGCCGTGAAAGCCTTCGAGAATACATTAGAAGTATCACTTTGAATTCTGCCTGGAAACGAATCAGCAGTCACTGGAGCAGCTGCAACCGGGGTGGTGGTGGTGGTTTATGTGATTCCTGTGTCCAGCCCCAGTCAGTAATCTGGCTGCTGCATTTTGAACCCACTGAAGTTTCCTGACACTTTCCATAGACAATCCCATGTAGAGTGTGTTACAATAATCCAGCTGGGATGTAACTAAGGCATGTGTCACTGTGGCCAAATCAGGCCTCTCCAGGAACAGGTGCAGTGCGCGCACTATTTTTAACTGTGCAAATGCACTCCTGGCCACTGCCGAAACCTGAGCATCCAGACTCAGGAGTAACCCTAGGATGTGCACCAGTTTTCAGCGGGAGTGTAACCCCATCCAGCACAGGCTGTGTCCTTATTCCTTGATCTGCCTTTTGGCTGATCGGGAGCACCTCTGTCTTTTCTGGATTAAGTTTCAGTTTATTCACCCTCATCCAGTTCATTACTGACATTACACAGTGATCTAGAGCTGAAACAGCTTCCTCAGATTTAGATGGCAAGGATAGAATTGGTTGTAATCTGCATACTGATGACAGCAAACCCCAAAACTCTGGACAATCTGAGTAGATGGCTACTCAGACCTGGCCTCCTTTATAATTATTTTGTATTAATTTTCAATTTATGACAATTGCCTTGAAGGCCTGTTGAGCAAGCAGAGAGATGCAACAGTTATATCTTGGCAAGTAGCAAGTTCTCCTTAAGTATACACAAGTTTCAGATCTGGAGTAAAATAATAACATATAGAACTCACTGACTGTAATCTGATACCTCAGGTTTAATACTCATGTTATGCTAGCAAGTTGGTACGAAATAGGAAACAGATGCCTGAAGCTTTGCATATATATAGTCATATAACAGAACCTAAAAAATGACAGAATTAATATGGTCAGTAACCAATATATAGGAAATCTATATATTTATCCCTCCTGCACAAATGGTGCAAAAATCTTCTCTTCTATCTTCGGTGAAGACCTCTGATTACACTGTACATGTTGCCCTGCATTTATGATCTAGTAACTTCCAGGCCCTGCAGAAGCCACTGCTGCAGGCAAGATCAAAGTGTTTCTTAAAAAAAAGTTTTGAAACAAGTTGCATATTTATTAGTCTGTTTCAGCACGGATAAGAAAAATAAAAGCAGCAGAATTGTGGCACTTTATAAACTAACAAATTCACTTCAGTGTGAGCTTCTATGGGTCTGAGGAAATGGCCTGTCATCCATTGTTTGAAGAACTGGATTGTAATCCATTATTAATCCACAAAAGCACACATTAAAATAAATATTAGACTTTAAAGTGCCATGACTCTTTTGTTTTTCCATTTGGTATACTTTCTGCCAAAAGATAAGCGACTAGAATTCTTTCTACTATTTTTGAGAATGCCACGTGTTGACATTCTGCAGCATCCAGATGTGAAACAATTATGGAAAAAGAAGAAACAGAAAGCAAATATGATTAATAAGAAATGTTTTTTTAAAAATGCTTTCATTTTGCAAATGCACATGGGTGTCATTTTAAAAACTTAGGGATCACTGTCACTGAAATTATTTGATAATGTGATATGATGGGGGTGGGGGTGGTTTGGAATTCACAAGTCTTCTGCTCTCCTACACAGCGTACTGGGAAAATGCTACAAATTACGCAAAGCCTAAAATGAAAACATTCCAACTCAGATGCATATCACGTGCTTGCCAGTATATTGGCAAAATGGGGTGAATTAAGAAAGTAACGCCCACTTGACAAGGAATTTCCTTGCTTCCTGGCATGGCTTAGTAGATGTATAGTCTACTTGTATGTGGGAGAAATATAGTAGAGCCATCTGATGAGCTGAGTACATTAAGTGCTCAACCATGTGTTCAGAACAGATTTCATGAAAACAAAGACCGATCCCTATCAAAATTCAAATATTACATTCATGAATACAAAAATCAGGATGCGTTAGCATAGAAGGTTCTAAGCCAAGGCCAATGTCAGCTGCTACAAGAAGATGCAGTAGTGCATTTTTCATCAGAGGCACAAACACCATTTCTCCAACAACCAGAAACTGTACAAGGAAAACAAGCACCAAGCTGAGAACTGAACCCATTTTCCTACACAGAAACCTCATATCCACAGAACTGATGGGTTGCTTGGTTATGCTCTTACAATAACATTTAGAGCCATGCTCCTGCGAGTTCCCCCCACTGTGCCCTTAAGGCAATGTTTACAATTACACTCCTGTATGTTTCGACAGCTTGTAGCACAAGCATAAATTCATAATTGTCATAACAGGCCCTGTCCCCATTGATAAGTCTGTGGAAAATTTGACTCTTTGCCAGTCCCTCTATGGACATTTAAGACTTAACTGTCAACTTTTCATTCTCCAAAATGTAGCAAAGTAGCCAACCATCAAAATGCAACAATTTAATTATTATTTTTAGCTGAACCTGCACAGGCCAAAATCTCACAGCTAATCATTCTTCCTGTTCCCACCACTACACTGATTTTCACTGCTTGTTAATTACCCGCCAGGCAGGGCTATTCAAACCCAAAACTATGGCAGCTGTAAGGAGGGTCAAAATGAGCAGAACCCTCTTTTGCTGGCACTTGTACTGCCCTTATGCTGCCTGATCCCAGATCTGGTTGCACAACTGGATCTGCCAGCACATCTGCTCTGCTGTATGAAAAAAGCCACAAAGGGGATGGAGAAGGGAAGGAATGGGGCAGGAGATGAGCCATACCTGATCCAAACCCCTCTGGACTCAGGTTCATAGGCATCATGTCGGTCCAAAATCAGGCCCAACATCCCTAGGTCGGGAGAATTTGGATTCAACATAACTTCATCCAGTTTAGTGTCAGTGTATTATTTGTCCATTGCCATCACACACAGCGAAACCCAAGTTAAGTTGCTGTGGTATTAATTCTAGACTTAAAATAGTTTTGTTTCTATCTGCTCATCATGTTTCCCTCCCCACAAGTTTTCAGGCAACAACTACACTTCTGAATTCCAGGATATCTCTATGGTTTAGGTATCTGGCTGCAGAGCCACAGATTGGGAGTTTGATTCTCCACTGTGCCTCCTTGACAAGGGTTGGAGTCAACGACCCATAGAGTCCCTTCCAGCTCTGCAGTTCAAAGATGATGATGATGGGTCATTATTTCATTATTACTTTCCAGCAAGAAGGCTATTAAGATTTACCCAATACACCTACACCCTGGCACAAGTAAGTAGCATATAAACAATAAAAATGTCACTACCAAGCCAGGAGAACATGAAAAGAAGACAAAGAGAGAAAAAAGAGAAAGGTGATCAAAGTACAGCTTTTGCTAATGGACACCGATCCTTGATTTATGGATATTTTATTTATGATAATTTAGGACTGAGCTGTAAACAAATTCCCATATAATCACAGAAATCAAGAATCCATTACAATTCATTCATAAATAATGGCCAAAATCCTATCCTTAATATAATAAATTGCACTAGAGTAGACCCACTGAATCAGGGAGGATGTAAAGAGTCAACTCCTCCATGAGTTCTATTGATTTGAATTCTCTGACTTACTATGCTAAAGTAAGTTACAACTAGAGTAAGCCCTATTGAATTAATGGAACTTATGAAGGACATGACTCACTAAATCCCCATTGATTCAATGTGTCTACTCTAGAGCCATTGAGAGAGAGAGAGAGAGAGAGAGAGAGAAACAACAACAACAAAAGCCATTGGATCTTGTAACATGAAGTCTCAACTCTGGTACAGTTATAAGGTCTGAGAAACTGGATTCTAAAGAGCGTTGGAGAAGCAAATATTTATTAACTTCAAGAAGAATCTGTAGGTTAAACTTGAAAAAAAGACAGGGGATAATTTTCCAGTTATAAAGGCCAGTATTATACTCAGGTACTGCTTAGCACATAAGGGACGTGGTGGTGCTGCGGGTTAAACCGCACAAGCCTCTGTGCTGCAAGGTCAGAAGACCAGCAGTCGTAAGATCGAATCCACAGGACAGAGTGAGCTCCCATCACTTGTCCCAGCTCCTGCCAACCTAGCAGTTCGAAAGCATGTAAATGCGAGTAGATAAATAGGTACCACCACGGTGGGAAGGTAATGGTTTTCCGTGTCTAGTTGCGCTGGCCACGTGACCATGGAAACGGTCTATGGACAAACGCTGGCTCTACAGCTTGGAGACGGGGATGAGCACCGCGCCCTAGAGTCGGACACGACTGGACTAAATGTCAAGGGGAACCTTTACCCTTTACTTTTACTGCTTAGCACAACATCCCAATAGCTCATTACATGGGGTGATGCCACTTGCACAAGTGGTCTTATGGAGATCCTCATTTGTGTAAATGCAATATTTGCACAAAAGCAACATTTGCACATGTGCTATGATCCTGGGTTATTACACTGCTCAGACTTTCTGCTCAGCTGAAGTTTAGCAGGACACCAGCCAAAATCTTGTTCTGACATAGTAACTCCATGTAGACAATATTAGGTACCCCAAAAGAAAAAGAATTTGAGAGAATAACAATTTTAATAATTATTAGAAACTAGCATTTTTGATGGCCCTAAAACTGAGATGAAAATGCAAGACAAAAAATGGTTTTGTTACAGGACGAATAAAACTCTACTGAGAGGCAATCCATTTAAACAGAAAACACTGTCAAGATGCAGAAAATTAAAGTATTTATGTATGTATTTATTTATTTATTTAATATACCACCCATCTGGCAGCCAAGGCCACTCAAAGTACAGCAACAGCAGCCTCCCATTAACACTTTACTGTCTAAAGTCAGCATTATACTTCTCAAAAATAACTGAAACAAAGTATATTCAAGGGCAGTGTAAACATACGTGGCTTCACTCCTAATGAAGGAAAACATCTTTAATAAACAACATTTTTGATATAAACACCTAAGATTTTACATGCATGAATGAAAGAGCTGAGAATGAAAATGTATAAATCTTTAAGGAATAGAGTCACCTCACTGCCATCACTGTTTCACAAAAAATCTTTTTTTCAAAAGCCCATTTTCTTCCCAAGTATACTTTAATACTTCATTGTTGGCCATTTTAACATATGAATGGTCTATTATTCCTCTGAAAAGGCATTGTATTGTTGGAATGCTGGAATCCCAGTCTATTAAAATAAGATCATGCTTACTGGCTTTTTAATCAACAGGACACTTAATGTTACACTTAATGTTGGGCTTAAGGACAGACATTCTAATCACGATTGTTAATTAACATTTCAGGTAAAAAGATTTGCCATCCTAAAAGCAGAACACCAAAGAGCATTTTTTTTTCAGATTTTGCTTCCACATGGACCAATTTTGCAGCCTTCCACAAATGAACCAAAGTAGAAGTTGAGTTAGAAAATCAAAAAGAAGTGGACTTGTGCACAAAAGCCCACATTAAAATATTGCAGTTAGTCTTTAAGGTGCTACCATGTTTTTGTCTTCTTTATTTTTTTTCTTTTTGCCTTAGAAGATCCAAGTTGTTCTCTGACATACCAAAATAGCCATCAACACGTTGGAAGTAAAGAAGGTGCTTTATTGCCAAAATATGGTCATCTGTGGTTTTGTAGAGAATTGTTATTTGTGGAAGCAAATGTTTATAATTTTAGCTTCGATGCAGATGAAACTTTTTTATTTTAGGAGTGCTTCCTACTCCTTACTGAAAATGGATGAAATTCAAGACAGCATTTACATTAGTAACACAATCCTTCACAAGCCAGAACATCTTGGAATCAGGAAGCTTAGGCATACAAGCATCTTCAAAGGACCAGGCTGCACATTTTCTTAATATATAACAACACTGCCACCAATGTAGTAGAATATCATGCAAACATTTACTGAAACAGTTGAAAGAGACACTGAACCTACACAGACAGTTGAACTGCTCTGGGTGAACTCAGTCCCACCAAAACAGATCAATCATCTGTGGTAATGAGAGTTCAGCCATACACCAAACACAGATTTAGGGCAGAACAGATGTCCAAATGTGTTCTCCTCTTTCATCTCTAACATCAGACAACAAGAGTGGCTGCAACCAAAGTGGCACTAACTAGAAGAATGTGACTTGTATCACTGCACCTATACCAATTAAAAACAAACAAACAAAAAAACCTATCAAAATAAACAGCTCGCTAATGTATTGTCCCTAGATGATATTCTATAAAATATTCTTCACCATTTTTCTCAACATAATACAGAGTTTAGAAGCCAGCTGAGCAGCTGAAATTTAGCCAAACTTCCTTTCCCTACAAAAGCAGGTCCTGGGATTCACTTCTGAGGACTGGTGTTGCTTTATTAAACTGGTAGTGGAGAGCCAGAAATGGGCAGGTAGATCCTTGCATCCACCTGTACACAACAAACACATACAGATGAAAATAAAAAATGACCTCTTTAATTCTTTCAGCTGGTTTGACATCCTTTTTTGTGTGTCACCAGGTAATCCACCAAGCAGTTAAAGGATAAATAAGAGATTCTCCTGCTGGTTTTTAAAAATTTTTCACAGATCTGACAGGGGCACAGGATTCTTCTGGGGCAAGGTGACAACCCTACACCAAGGAAGGAACACTTCACCATAAAGGCACTGAAATAACTGCAGTAAATGACACCCTTGGTAAAGTTTTGAATTTCATTGTGTAGGAATTTAGCAAGTAGCCCCCTGATCTTAAGCAGTTATTCCTCCCAAGTCATCTGTAATCAGAACATTCTAATGTTATGAAACTGATATGCCACCATTAGCTATGTCTTTTAAAAAATAAAATAAAACCAACAACAAGACAGAGCTACAAATTTGATAGTTCCCAGTTCAGATCTCACAACTGCCATGAAGCAGGGGGAGGGGCTGCTAAGCCAGCTAGTCTCTCTTGGTCCTACTCTCTTGATCCTATACTAGAATAAAAAGAAACCTTACAGAAATATTTTTCTGTAATTACTGTGAAATAATGCGCTGAAATGGCTTTAACAATCTAAAGTGCTACATAAATACTGATTATAATTAAATACCCTGCACAGGTGACAAATCTGATAGCAAAAATAAGAAAACAGGCTTCTCTCCATTTCAATATCTGTTTCCGATAAGTGTCAAGTATTTACTTTTTAAACCGATAGTGCAGAACAGAAAACAAAGAAAACATTTTGAGATACATTTTTCAAAACCTTATTCTCACTACACACTTTTGATTTGTTTCTGTGATGAGAACTAGAACACATAAGCTTACTAACTCTGAAAGCATACTTCGCAGAAGTGAAGATACACGTCTGGGACAGGCCCGTACAACTGATTACTCAGGACAGTCCAGGCAATTTAAACTATGTCCCATTAGGTTACTGCTACAAGAAATTCTTGCCTGACTAAGCAAATAACTTGAGATAATTCCCAAGGCTGAGTCTTGACTGCTCCCATTCCAGAGCTGAAAGGGGAAATGAAATTTTTTTAGACAAAAGCAAAAGTTAGACATACACAGAGTGAAATAAATCACACTGTCAGCCTTGAGAAGAACAGCATATATTCCTCTGGCATGGACTCTCCAACAGGTTCTGTGGCTGCCGAGAACCTGCTGTGGTGACATCATGAAGACTTCTACCAAAACAAACCAAAACAAGAGCAGCAGCAGCAGCACCAAAACCCACCCAGTTGCAAGAAAGCTACACAAATCTGATAAACAGGTGGCTCAGGTCTGTTAAACAACTAAATATTTATTCATAAAGAACCAGAACCAGTACAACGCAAAGCAATGAAAAGGGGAGATCTACAGCTGTCTTTTGTCCCATTTGGAGAAGAGACGAAGCAGTCATATCAGCTGAAGATGCAAAGGCTCTCTGTTCAACAGCAGCTCAGGGCTCGTTCAGACAGGCATCTGTCCTGCTGCTTGATGTGCTGCAGAGGCAGGTTGGTTTACTTTTTTCTGGTGACCAAATGATGAAATAGAGGGCCCCAACCCACACCTTTCTGGGCCCCTGTTAGGGGCTTCTACTCTTTTGGTGCAGGGTGCTATGCTCTAGTTTTGTATGTACCCAGGACGTGTAATCACTGGGAACAGACTAAAAATCAATCCTTGCCCTGAGACTGCTAAATTAACTTCGGCCACCATCCAATTTGCAAATACGTAGGATTAAGACCACACAAGTGAGCGTGACTTACTTTTGAGTAAACATGGGTCAGTTCAGTCTGCATCCTAGCACCAAATGCAGCCCAACCCAGCCCTTCACCTCTTCAAGTAAAAGAAATATACTCCTATATTCCTCCTATATTCTTCTCACCAATTCTGCCCTTCCTCCTGCATCTCTGAGCAGAAACTTCCTTCACTTTGGAGAATAGGAGCCTGATGGACCCATTTACTGGAAGTCAAGCTCATCTCATCTCTAGGGCGAATATCGCTAAGTAAAAGTCTGCCACACCACCCACCTCCGTCAATTGTTTAACAATGAAAATGTGCAAGAACCAGATCCATTGCATGTTTACTCTGAATTGAAGTCACACATGGGACAAATCCTCCTCTGCCAGTCCAGGACATTAGCCTGCAGCTCTCAGAAGAGAATAAGGAGAGATCAGGGAGAGAGCTTCTTTTGACAACTGCCAAGCAATCCCAGGAGCTTTATCTCTGTTGCCAGAGAGGAGGAGATATCCCATTTCAACATGAGCATTGTGCCAAATGGCATATTACTCCTCCCATTGACCTTAAGCGACCCTATTTCAGACCACACCAAAAAGGCCAGTGTGGCTACACCTGCACTTAAACAGATAATGCTACTTACCACTTCTTGGTGCACTCAACCATCAGCTCCTGATAAGAGGCCACAAACTGGAATTTTGATGCATGTTTTCCAACCCGTTGCAGCCTTTTCCATACTGAAGCCATGACGATGAAGAGTTAAAACACCTGGAGGTTCAGTTAAGAGTATGAAATCTGAGGCTGAGTGAGACGTGATCTTATGGTTTGTTTGTGTTAAGTGATCTACATACAAGTCTAACAAAAGCAGTGAATAAGGAAAAGGCTGAAATGATGCTCAAGATGCATGGGCTGTATTGCCCTTCCCTAGGATAAATTCCATTTCAAGTGAGTGGCACGTTACTGGCTGATTACAATATGATCCATGGCGATGATGAGAGACCGCAACTGTAATGAAGTTCCCTTATGGAGTCCTCGTTCTTCTTCATGGGCTCAAGAAAGGTCCAGACTGAAACTGGAAAAGAAAACAGAACTAGAACGAGGCCATGGCTAGCATGACATGTCATAATATCATTAGTGTGGGTAGTTTTCTGCCCCACATTTGTGAATACACAACCAATACACATATACAACTCTTCCTAAATCCTTAAGGGGGGGGGGGAATGCAGCAGCAATTCCAAGAATGCAAGCCACAAGTCTGACTGGAAATAAACCAATCACCTCTTTTATCTACACTATCATCATCCAAAATAACCTCTATGCCTCAACAAGACAGGTCAGGGCCGTCTTCCAATCTCTCTTGGAGCTAGTGCTATACCGAGGAACACACAGAAAGAAGTACTTTTGTCTCCATGCAGATGACAAAAAGGTGTAACAGTTGTTTCTCCCCACCCCGCTTCCCTTCTAGGGAAAGTGGTTGTGCATAACGGAACAGTGAGGGAGTGCTGTCTTTCACCAGCGTTTAGGCTCAGGACGCCAGAGGGGGAAGGTAAAGGGCACTTCCTGAGCTTCAGCTGCTCAGGAGAAGGATAGGCTTCTCCTCCATCACATGGGAAATAGTTCCATTACGAGAGAATATACACAGACAGGCACTTTCTTTCCAGCAAGGCAACCAGGATTGCCAGAAGTACAAGTGTGTGCGTGTGTGTGTGTGTTGAGAACTGGGGGGGTGGGTTGTCTTCGCATTCTGGCTACTGGTGAGGAAAAGAGAAGGAAATCGCAGGAGTCTAAGTGGAAAGGAGACCTCGTCGGGCGGGCGGGGCGGGGGGGGCTTCCCTCCCCCTTGGAAGATCTCCTCTCAGCTACGAGGGCATTCCCCGCTTTCAGAGACGCCTCACCTTCATTGTTTCTGCCTATCAGGCTTATTTGGTTCTTCCACACACACGCACCTTCCCCATTCCTCTGAAAAGGGTCTGTTACTCATTAGCCATCCCTAATATTCAGCACGGCTCTGGGCAGGTTCAGAGTCCCAAATAATTCCGACCTGGGGGTTGGGAGGGAGGGAGGGAGGGAGGGAGGGAAGGAGTCTCCAGACTGACATAATAATATAGCCTCGGCTAATTTCGGGGGAGGACAAAACAACGTGGGGGGGGGGAGGGAGGGAGGGAGGCGAGGAGCTCCAGTACGTCTCCCTTTGCCGCCACCTTCTCTTGCTCGCTCTTACCTTCCTTCTCCTGCTCCACACATTTAATCCCAGGAAAGCTCGGTCGGCGGCTGGTGCTGGTGCTGCTGTCACACACACCACCCAGTACTAGAGCTGCCCATTACAGCACTGCTAGCGCCCGCCCGCCCGCCAGCAGCTGATCCGCTCCAATTACTCCAGGAGCCCCATTGCAGATCAGTGAGCCTAAACCCAAGCGGGAGGCTCCGTTCCCGAGCCTGGCGCAATAAAGGCGGCGGCGGCGGCAGCAGAACCGCGGATCACCCAAAGGACGCAGCAGCGGTTCACATTCCACAGACGCCGACGCCGCCACCTTCCTGCTGCCAGAGGTGCGCGCCTCACACCAACTTCGCCCAGCAGCGCAACCGAACCAACAACTCTCACTACGCCATTGGCAAGAGACTCGGGCCCTCCCAAAGGGAGCGCACGTATTGGTCCAGGCTCTGCGTCAATCACCCTGCCAAGCAGGAACGGAGCGGGCGGGGGAAGCAAAGCTCTGCTCGCCGTAGGGGTGGGGAGAAAAGAGAGGGATAGAAATGCTGGACTCGTTCCCCTCGCTCCAGTGGTGTGTTTCTATTGGTTTGCAGTATTCTGAAGAGGCGGGGTTGTTTACACCTAACGGCGTAACAATTGGACGGAGCGAGTGTCCGTCTGAGAAAAGTTGTAAGAGCTTGGATATAGGGAAAACAGTAACTGCCGCCTTTGGCTTACGTGGATCATTCGTAAAGATCTTCTCTCTTTCCCATAATGGGTTTCATTTGAGTAACTCAAATAAAAACTATTTTCTGCGTTAATTACAAGCTATATTGTTTGCATGTGTGAATGAAAGGGCTGCAGCTCACGCCAAATAAAACTTTGTAGCTTTTAAGGTGCCGCGAGTCCCTTTGTTGGATTGGATGGAGTCGTTTGTTGCTTAAGTGCCTCTCTCCCTTTGTACCTGCAAGCGTAGCCAAAGTAAACGCGGCCGCAGACTGACGACGAGGAAAAAGATGCAACTCTGACTTAACACTGGAAGGAGGTCCTTCCATTCCTATATACGTATTCTGTGAACACAAGCTGACTAATTGGGGTTCCTGCTACTTCGCACCTCGTAGGAACTGTAGGACCAACCATTGAAACCTACATTCTTACTGTTAATGATTTGTGACAATAGTGCTATTGTCATCTTGTTAATCCATTTCCTGTGCCTACCCTGTACATAACCTGTGGTTTTGCTCATCTTCATATGTCTGAAGAAGTGGGTGTGTCCATGGAAACTGACTTTGAAATAATCGTTAGTCTTCAAGGTGCCACAATATTTTCTATTCTTTGTTGTTTGGTTTGGTTTTGTCTAGCTATGGTATTGAGGATCTTTGGGCTGCGATAGCATTGTGCAAACCATAATAACCAGACTGAAAAATCATGTTAGTTTTCCTACTCTTAACTAGGAGAAACGTAGTCTTCATATTTCTCATACCACAAACTAAAAGGAAAAATCACCCTTACTACTCCCAGGGTATCTTGTTCTACTCTAAATGAGAACTAAAAACCAACCAGGCCTATAAAACAAGACGTTGCAGTGTGAAGAACTCCTGTCCAAAGTTCCACGCAGTCATTGCTCTTTGAAGCATCTTTTTCTTTCCCTCTCTTTTTCTGTTGTTGTTGTTTGGGGGGTGGGTGTTTTGGTAGCAGACAGAATGCATTTCATACCCAATGAGTATGTTAAGTTCCCACTGAAGTTTTTGGAGTGGGGGAATCCCATCTTTTGCAACTTTTTTCTTTGAAAGTGTGTGTGCGGGCAAGCACACACACACATTGAATAATTTTGGTGTTTCCTCTAGCCTGCTTGATAGCCACATGGGGTCATGAGGAATGGCACTTGAAGCATGAGTTTACTATTCATATATGTGATAATATAAAAATAGCAGTTCAGGAGGAAGCCTCTGTTTTGACAAGAAATGCATGCTTTTTCAGGTTCCTTTACTGTGAAATTCTTGCACAGAAATTTTGCTTTCAGTTTTCTTGATGAGTTTTAGAAAACTCATTAAGAGAAAGAGCTGCTTTCCTCACACAAATAGTGAGTTCTCTTCTGGAACGAAAGTAAGATTGATTCACAGATGGCTTTATATCATGCAATATCTCAGCCATTTTATAATTTGCAGTTTTTTTAGAATATTTATGTACCATTTTTAACAAAGTATTCTCAAAGCTAAGATTTATTCACACATAGATATGTATCAGGTAATACCTCGGCTATTTTATAACTTGCATTTTTTTAAAGTATATTCATGTACCACTTTTTAAGAAAGTGTTTTTAATTTATGTAAATGCATAGTAGCCCTTAAGGATAGAATAGGAAGTACTAGAGATATGGTACAGGATATAAAGCTGATTAGAGTCTATATAGTTTATCAGATGTACAACCTTACTATTGTTATATCATTTTATTGTGCATTTTAATGTATATGTATATGTTCATGGTTTTAATGGCCAGTGGCTATAATAAACTTTTACATCGTGGGAATACCTCATCTGAAGACCCACATGAAATGACTTGGCTTTAATATTTAAATTATGTGTACATTTTAATCTTTATGTATTTTGTTTAGAGAATGTACGTATTTGTATTTGTACTTTTTAATCTGCTAGCATTGTGTTTGTTCAGCTGGCACCATGTTTGTGTATATATTATTATTTGTACTTATGTTTTAAATTGGTGGAAGTTGGATAACCAAAGTGGTCAAAACAATAAAGATATGGTATTAGTTAGTTAGCAGCCCTTTGTGATGAATGGCTGAACTGCAGGTGACAGCCTTTTCAGTGAAGAACATTCCAGAATGACTCTGCTCACTCAGATTTAACAATTTGCTTTTCTTCTTCTTCTTTAGTTCCATTGTGTTTGGTCTTGTTCTCAGGTCCTGCGTTCTGAATACCCTCTGATCAGGACACTTCTTCTGTACTGACTTCCAGTCTCATGACTCACTCCAGACTGGTGCCCATGTTGTAGCTCCGACATGCAAAATTGGGCAGCCATTAAAACTCTTTAACTGTAGAGTTTTCAACCACATTTATTTGTCCATGCTGATCAGGTTGTAGCAGCAGCTTCTGCATCTCTTGGGAAGAGGAACAGCTCAGCTGTACAAATGACCTGCCTGTCTCAGGAAATGTTGCACCTGAAGTGCTTTTATGTCAACAGAAAAGTCAAGTACTAGTACAAGCCTTTTTTTATGTTGCAGTTGTGTACGTTCATAGTGCTTCATTAATACGCCTTACAACTCTGTGGATTTCATATTATGTAAGACAGAAGAAGGGGACGTGGTGGCGCTGCGGGTTAAACCGCAGAAGCCTCTGTGCTGTAAGATCTATAGATCTGCAGCTGTAAGATCGAATCCATGCGACGGAGTGAGCACCCGTCGCTTGTCCCAGCTCCCGCCAACCTAGCGGTTCGAAAGCATGCAAATGCAAGTAGATAAATAGGGACCACCTCGGTGGGAAGGTAACAGCGTTCCGTGTCTAAGTCGCACTGGCCATGTGACCACGGAAGATTGTCTGCGGACAAACGCTGGCTCTATGGCTTGGAAACGGGGATGAGCACCGCCCCCTAGAGTCGAACACGACTGGACAAATTGTCAAGGGGAACCTTTACCTTTACCTTTAAGACAGAAGAACATTTGACAAATTTCTGTTCAATAGATCACATGCACTGACCTAAAATTTGCTTATTTTTGTAACAGAAAACACTGTTTTTCCCAAGGAAAATCATGTTATGTTACATGAACATTAAAAACTAGTTATGAACTATGTTTCACTCCTCCTTGTTACATGACATGATAGGTAAGGGGAACCCTCTCCCCTTTCAACTTGCGAAAGTTGAATGGATTGCTAACTGAACAATGTAACACTGGCAAGAAGGCAATGACTCTAATCTATTAGTAAGGCGCAACTAGAGTAGGCGCATTGAATCGATGGAATTCACCAAGTCCCACTACTTCAATGGGCCTACTCTAGATGTCTTTCACCACACCTGAGAGAAGCAGATTAGTTTAAGGGGTGGTTCACAACAGGTCATGTGACATAGGTCTGTTCTCCTACAAACAGGAATGCCTGGGGAGCACACGCAGCAGGCATGCCAGGTACTCCATGGCAACCTTTTCCTTCATCGCAGGGCTAGCCCTGCAATTCAGTGCTAACAACAGATTTCCAAGTTATTTTATATTGGATGGTCTAGAAATTGCTGAGAGGACCCTGAAGCATAAAGGGTATAAAAGTGAACCACCACAATTCTACCTCATATTCAAGGAGTACTTCTGTTTCATTCCAAAACCCTGCTCTATGAATTTCCAGAAAAATAGGCAAGATAAATCTTAAAGTAGGCCCACCAAAGTACATTTAGAAGTCTGCAGAGATGCAGAATGCAGCTACTCAGTGTACTGTATGTATTTAGCCAAGATGTTATTCTTTCCCACACATAGCCAACCTTTCTCTCCCCAGCAGAATAAATGTAGAGGATCCGGTGACTGTTCAGCAGCTTCTGTTTCAAAACATCATTATTTATTAACATTTTCCATTTCATACTTTGCTTTTAGGTTCGCATTACAAGAGGCGTAGAGAACATAAGAGCAAGCAAAATTAGTTTCTTCTCTAGGTATAGAGACAGGTTTGTTATAAAATGAAAGTTAATTTACTGCTGTTTGTTTTAAAAATATTGATAAATTATTCGACAAAAGTCTTAATATATTACTATTAACAGTCTGTGGTCTCTCAAAATGGGAGAAAAAATCACAGGACCCAAATTAGCCCATAATATGTGGCTATCTTATAAATATTCTGCTCTGCCACATTCTGCTGCCAGTACCTATCTGCTTTTAGCAAATAGACCATGTGTTCAAGTTCTGCTCTGACATAGTCCATTCAAACTAGCTTGTAAGTCGGAATGGTTTCAGTGAACCATATGTGGTTCATAGCATTATAACCCACACATAAACAGAGTGATAGAATACTGGAAACAAAAGACAAGTTTATGGTTACAAAGTAAGGACTCATCATGTGGCCTTCCATTTAAACAGTTAAGGAAAAGTGACACAAGCTTATACATTTAGATTGTTCTTTTGCTGTGCTTAGGATCAAAACTGAAAGATTTTTCAGCTGACTTTTCCAATCTCTTGTTTATTTTTATGTGCTCTGTTGAATATCATGTTACATTGTAGTACATTTTGTTTTCTAAGTCTCTATATTATACTTAATTATTAAAGAAAAATATGAAAAATGCCTTTTAATATTTAAGAATGACTGTGTACTCATGTTTGATATTAGACTTTACAAAACATAACTGATGTTTATATATTCTTGTGATGGATTTTAATTGTTTTATTGCTTAATTTGTTTATTATTATGCAGTCATAGACACAAGTTTAATTTAATTTTAGTCATGGTTAGCTGTCTTGAATGCTCCATTTTTTTTAAAGGGATAAAAATATAAGGAAATAAACACATGCAAGAGTCTCTTTCTGTTTTCCAAACAACCACAAAGCATGGAAATATGAAGTGTGATTTGTACATTGTGATGCTCACCTGTAGCTTGTACCTGTGGAACTTGTGGTCCCGCCTTGGGTCCTTTTAAGGAGAAGGGTGGAGCAAAAATATTTTTAATAAACTACTCAATAGTTAAGGGGAGCTCTAAAATATGGCAAAATTGCACCCATGCCTTCAAGGGAACTTTTGAACCAATTTTTAATGGTGTATGTGGAGTGCTGCAGGTGTTCAAAATCTCCCTGGGAATTGGCATAGTGGTTATCTCTGATTTAAACATATCAAACACTGGCCCAAATCTTCTTGTGTAGCTACACAAATGGCATAACTTTTGGAGGCAAAATGCCTCGAGTTTAGAGTTACCATAAACATTATCTCCCAGGTTCAGGGAGCCCTACTCTGTTGGTCCTGGAGTGGGTGAACTCGGGAGAGTTAAATGTGGTGATAGCTAGGGAACCTGTTTGGTCCTGGTATCTCCCAACATTCTAGTCTGACTGACTAAGCAGTGCTTTCAGGAAGTTCCAAAAAATCCACAAGATTAAGCATGTTGAGACTATTAGTTCTAATCTGCAAGGTAGAACTGCCATCACCCCACAAAAATACAGACTCCTGGTAACTGATCATGGCAAGACCTGGTTTTAAGTACCTTGACCCTCTTAGCCAAAAATCTGGACAATTGAATGGATAAAGTTTTATATTTTATGAAAGGTAGTGGAAAAGACAAATTGAAAAAGTTTCAAAAGGTTTCCAAAAAGATATCAAAAGTATTTTGAGCAAACAATAAATAAGAATCTAAGGCAGGAGCAATACAGAGAAAACACATATATAAAAAAGGAAACTAACTACCTAGTACTTATGCACTAGAGTAGCCAAGCATAGTCTGAGAGCATGCACAGAGTGCATCCCTCAGAGTATGGCATAATAGGACAGCAACTGAACATAGTGTCTCCTGAGAGATAATTAAACTAACTAAACTGAACTTTATATCCCTTAATTATCACCTTCTGGGTCTTTTGAGATGGTCTGCCAATCAGGAGTCAAGTCCCCTTGAATGTTCATGAAGACAGCCAGTCATATTTCATTCCTCCCTTCACTTCCACATGGTTTTTGAACATTGCTGACTCTACTGTGGCATCATTTTTCTCACTCTGGGTCACTAGATATAAAAGAACAGCAAGGATATGATGTTCTCAGGTAATTCTTATCAGTGGTGGCTCTCTCTTCCCTTGTCAATGCATGAATCTGAACATTTCCCCTATTGGGCTTGAATTCAACAGCCATGATTACCTAAACATTGGGTTACTTTAAATAACATCTTTATTCTACCTACCTGCTTATCCTCCCAACAGGTTGTTGTTAACACCTTATGGTATCATGCATGTTTGTTTTCTTGTTAACTGGTGTTAACCTATCCAGGGGGAGGACTAGTAATCGAATGAATGTGCCAGTACTAGAAGACTATAATAAATAATGGTTTAATAGCAAACAGAATTAGTCAGACCATTCAAATCTTGCTTTCTGGCCAGCAACTACATTAGCAATTAATGAATGAGGAGAAGCCCTTACATTTTCATAAAATAATAATAAATGAGGATAAATAAAGACAATCTAAAAGCTCAGTAGGAACAAAAATCAGACATACAAATGACAAATGGCTCATTTATTCTTGTTAAGACCAAGCATCATGCTGATATTTATGTACTGCAATTTATCAGATAGCTTTTTGCTGAAATGACTGCTGTTCTTACTAATATATCCTTCTGATGCAATATAAGGAATTCAGCAATTCACATTTGTATGTAAGTTCTTAGATTATTTTTTTTTCAAACTGCATTACATAAGCATAATACTGTCAGATATTCTTTTAGTATTCTGAAATGAGCCATGAAGATAATATTGTACATATCTCTAGATTAAGTGTCATCTTTCTGGTAAATAGACAGCAGCACCTAACATTTTGCAGATGCTGAGCACCATCTCTGTTTTCATTTCTGGGACCCACCCTACCATTAGGCAAAGTGAGGTGGCTGCCCCAGGCAGCAGATTTTGGGGTCCCTAAAAGGACATTAACTTGTTAGTTGTTGGTTTATTCTTATTGCATTTCTTATTGTATTTCTTACCGCATATGGATATTTATGGGATTCCCCCCCCCAATGTTCCAAAATAGTATAGCTCATTTTAGGTACCATGCTCCTTGACATGAATGGGTGGGGAGTGCAAAATAGACCACTTCAGATAACCCTATTGATCCCCCCCCCCTTGCCACACATGCACACACTTTTACTTCTTCCACTGTACCTTGCTTTTGAGAAGCTTAGAATGATGTTCCTGGCAGCTGTCCTTTTAGCCATCTTATAAAGCAGGTAAGTAGAGTGGTACACCCAAGGATGCCTTCCAGCCTTCATGGCATTTGAATCAAGTTTTCCAGCCTTCTCTTCAGTACACTGGTTTCATGAAATAGTCCTAATTCAAAACACGGAGTTAGTAGATGCCATGTTTTCTTTGTACTGTTCTGCTGTGCTTTGATCATACATGGTGTGTGGTTATCACTCACTCTTATAACTTCTGTCCAAATGAAAGAAATGGGCAAACCAAGAACTGCTGATGCTTTCTATTGCCTATCTTATCTGGTTACATTTTTGTTGAGGGAAACTTGATTGTGATCTTTCTCCTGTTGTAGTCTATCGAATTTCATTGTAGCTCTTCTCCTTATCATCATGTTTCCTGCTGAATCTTCTCATATTTGCTTCCAAACTAATTGGTACTCCCTTCTTGCTTTCCCCTAAAGCTACAGTAGGCACCAGATATACAAACAGAAATGTTGGAAAGAAAATTATATTCAATAGAATGAAAGGACATGTTCCTCACTGCCCTGATTGATCACAAAATAAGACACACCCACTGCTATCCTGCAATATTATAAAACTGATATTTCAACTTTTTGAAAAGTCTAAGAAACAACCTGTATTTCTTTCTAGTTATAGATCTCATTGGGTCTTTTGCACAATGGAAAACGGCTAGTTCCTCAGACTGTTACAGTTGTTATATCAGGTGTACATTGTTGATGAACTATTTAACATTTTGCCCCATCTTTTTACACCAGCTGGAAGCATAGTAAATGCCCCACTTCCATCAAAACATTCTATGGTAATGTGGGATGAATTACAGAAGTAACAATGTCATGCTGTCAGGTCAGGTAACCATTTTCTTGGTTTAGAGAATTAAGTGCTTTATCGTTCCTTTCTTCTGGGGGTGCTCTGGGACTGCAAAGGTTGTCAAAAATACACAGATAGCTTTTCTCCTGGGAGGTACAGGAGGGAACCAACGTCTGGCTTCACAGCATGGTAGCCCGTTCAGGGTGCAACCACACAGCAGGAAAATGTAATTGGATCCACTGAGAAGTTGCACCCAGGAAGTTCCCTAGGTCAGAGGTCGTTAACCCCCGGTCCGCGGCCCGGTGCCGGTCCATGGCCTGAGTTGGACCGGGCCGCGGAGACAGACTTCCTGCCCCCCCCGCACGCACTCCCCTCCCGACAGCTACTTTGCGCACTTGCGCATGTGCCAGCACCGGCGTGAGCGCTCCCCCTTCACGCATGCACCCGCCCGCCCGCACAAAGGGGTGGGCGGGCGTGCGTGTGTGCAGGCGCGCTCCCCCACCATTTTGCGCATGTGCCTGAGAGCGTGTGCGAGCGTGCGCGCAAGGGGGTGCCCCGCCTTCCTCAGAGGCTCAGCCGGTCCACGGTCCCAAAAAGGTTGGGGACCGCTGCCCTAGGTTAATTCACTTCAGTCATCCACACAAGAGTCAGCAGAGAGAAGGGAGGGAATCAGCCTTGTTTGCAGTTTGTTAACAGTTTGAATACTCTCCTCCCCACCCCCACACCTGCTGCCTGGGTCTGCTTGTTTCCCTTTTCTGTTTCTTTCTAGCTCTGTTTCATCCTTTTTTCTCTTTTCTTTTAAAGGCTTGCTGTCCTAGTGTTTGGACAGTTAGGTGACCAAAGGAGGGAGGGAAACAGTAGAGAGAGGGGGGAGCAAATTTTCAATTCAGCCCTGTTTGCAGATTGTTAAGGTAGATCTGCATGAGGCACGCTTAGAACAGAGCTACTTTAGTACTTTCTCTTCTGTCTCTGCCAAGTCCTCACTTTCTAATCTAGTAGCTTTAGCAGTTCCCTAGTACTAGTTCAGCATCACTTAGAAAGGAAGGAAGGAGACCCAGCCACCAGGTGCGGGGAGCAGAGGATTCCCACAGCATCTAGTTCCCCCACTGCCTTGACACTCTCATGTCGCTGTGGCCAGCCAGAATGGCTTTAAAATACAGTGGCTACAAACCCTTCTACATTTGCTCGAACAATCACACTGCCAGAACCAATGCAAAAGCATCCAGTTCCAAAAAAGTAGAAGTCCCAGCAGCAGATTAAAAAACTACTGATGGGGGAGGGGCTCTGGGCTGATTTGCATTGACTTTTACCTTATGTAGTCAAGGGGAAATAATATGAATTAGACCGTATCAATCCCACAGTTTCAAAGTGAGGGCTTCCCACTGGAGGATTCTGCAAGATATCTTTTCTATTTCTGCAAACACTGGTGTCTTCCTAACCATCTTGGGTAGTGCATCAAGGTAATGCATTTGGCTACACAACAGTGAACATTTGAAGAATTAGTTCGCTTTTGGTATATAGACTTTCTCCTATCAAGCTAAGAAATTGTTTTATCACGGAGACTTCCAATATTGTTTTAGATACCCATTTGATAGAGCTAATGTGGTGTAGTGGATAGAATGATGGACTGGGACTCCGGAGATCTGGGTTCAAATTCTTGTTCAGCTATGGAGGCAACAATGGTAGGATCACTCCTTAAATATCTCACATACCTTGAAAATTCTGTCAGAGTTACTATAACTCAGATATGCTTTGACAGTACATAACACCCAGCTTTTTCTGCTTATTGTTAATCCCTTATTTTAAACCTGCAGCACACCCAGATTTTTCTGTTTTATTACGAACAACCTTTTGTGTTCTTTATAGACCATAGGCTTTTCTTCTTTAGTAAATAAAACAGTTTAGCATGAAAAAAGAACACCAAAATCTCTTAAATCTTCTACGTATCTTGATTATTGTTTTTCTATGCACTTCCTGTGTGGTCTCATCAGCCTTTTGTTTTCAGTGTTACTATGATCTGCTATTTCAAACTGAAACACTAATGAATTTTAGAAGTATGCCTTTGTTTACTAAATTGCTTAAACTAGTGGTAATTCAATTTAGACAACCTTTCCAGAATAATTACTTTTGTTCTTCTCTCTGAAACAGCTAGATTTCCAGATTGTCTACGCAGGTGATAATAGCGATGATAGCATCAGACATTTTTCTTTTTCTGATGTGGTCTTGTGGTATAGACTTGAATTTCTCTAATGAGGTGCAGTAGGCCAGGAGTCTGGCTCAAAAAGAAAACAAAACAAAAAGCAGATAGAAATCAAGCACAGCTACAACAACTCTTGATCATTATCACTTTGAATGTGACATAGTATAACTAGATAGGGATTTCATACTGTTCTAATATTTTTTTAGGTTTCTATACTTTAATGGTTTTATTTGAAATGCTATACATTTGCAGAAAGCTAGTGTGTACTTATTTTAGTAAGAAATAAGAGGAAAAATGATGAAAGGGATTACACTGGAGAAGAGAGAGGAGCAAGAAAGAGGTAGGAACAAAAATCTCTCCCTATTGATGGCTTCATATGCCTTCAATTGCATCTTTGTGCTAAAAGGATTTTAGCCAGCATGTACATTTTATAGTGCTATATATTCTTGATTCTACTGTATGGAATGGTACTGTGAACACAGGCTGTCAGACCTCTTTAGGAGGTGCTCTGTATGTTGTCCTTTACAAGCCAACTTAAGGGCAGACCTACAGGGCAAATCACAGAAGCCTATACTGGTTTATAGCTGCCAAAGGTTTTCTAGGTTCGTCATAGGTAAAAGGTAAAGGTTCCCCTTGACAATTTGTCCAGTCGTGTCCGACTCTAGGCGGCGGTGCTCATCTCCGTTTCCAACCCATAGAGCTAGCGTTTGTCCGCAGACAATCCTCCGTGGTCATGTGGCCAGCGTGACTAGACACGGAACGCCGTTTACATTATCTCAGTCAAGGTTTGATTTCAGAATGAAATCAGACAATCATGGTCTGACAATCATAGTGACCTTGGGTCCCCTTATAGCTGCATTAGGTCCCTTTATTGAGAGAAATGTGGTCTATAAAACAAAACAAACAAATAAATCATTGACAAGCAGTTCAAAATTTGTCTGGGTATCTCAGTATTTGGGAATATTAATAGTCAAGAAGCTGATAAAGAACTCTAGCTATCATACTTTCTCTGACTTGTTATACTGTGCATGGCCAGAGAAGGCCTAGGTTTCAGTCACTTCTGAGGTGCTGATGAAACGGTTCAAACTATGTTTTGGCAAACACCATATGCAAGTCAATTTTATAGCTAATCATTTGTTGTTAGAGCTGTCAAGTCAGAACTGATTCAACACACAAGTAAATTGAAGATGAGAATTCTTTTTGACCTGATAAATGTCAGCTCTCACAGTACGAGCAATTTCCAATAAGCTACTTGCTGGACAAAACATATGCAAGTCTTGTGGCACCTTGAAGACTAGCATGTTTCATTTGGCATAAGCTTTATAGTCCATGTTTTACATCTGAAGAAGTGGCTACAATCCATAATGAAACAAACCTTAAGCCACAAAAAGACTTGCTAGTGTTTAAGATGCGACAGGACTCTACTGTTTTTGGTGCAACAGATGAACACAGCTACCCCCTGGAAATTTCTGAGAATATATATAACCTCCCCCCCAATAATGGGAAAAAAAATAAGTTAAACTCGCATAGTAAACACAATCAGCCTGAAGAAAACACAAGTCATGGGCCAGGGCGTGGACTCACCTCCCTCTATTACCATCTCTACACAAGAACTGGAGGTTGTTCATGACTCTGTGTACCTTGGCTCAACGATCTCTGACACTCTCTCCCTAGATGTTGAGCTGGATAAAAGCATTGGCAAAGCAGCTACCATGTTCTCTAGACTCACAAAGAGAGTATGGCTTAATAAGAAGCTGACAGCATATACCAAGATCCAGGTCTATAGAGCCTGTGTCCTGAGTACACTCCTGTACTGCAGTGAGTCCTGGACCCTTTGTGCATGGAAGGAGAGGAAGTTGAACACGTTCCATATGCGTTGTCTCCGATGCATTTTTGGTATCACCTGGAAGGACAAAGTTCCAAATAGAGTAGTCCTAGAATGAGCTGGAATTTTTAGCATGTATACATTACTGAAACAGCAATGTCTACGTTGGCTTGGGCATGTAATGAGAATGGCTGACGGTCAGATTCTCAAAGATCTTGTGTATGGAGAATTAGTGCAGGGAAAGTGCCCCAGAGGGAGACCACAGCTGCGATACAAGGATATCTGCAAGTGGGATCTGAAGGCCTTAGGAATGGACCTCAACAGATGGGAAACCTTGACATCTGAGCATTCAGCCTGGAGGCAGGCGGTACAGCATGGCCTCTCCCAATTTGAAGAGACACTTGTTCAGCAGGCCAAGTCAAAGAGGCAGTCCCGAAAGCAGCAAAACCAGGGAGCTGGACAGGGGACAGATTGTATTTGTCTTCAGTGTGGAAGGGACTGTCACTCTTGAATTGGCCTTCTCAGCCACACTAGACGCTGTTCCAAGACCTCTATTCAGAGCATGTTACCATAGTCTCTTGGGACTGAAGGATGCCTACTCAGAATAATCCACTGTTTGAAAGACATGAAGGGTCATGCACACCAGGTCTGACTTAAGGCAGCGGTCTTGAACTTGGAAGCACAGGCCTTGTGTTTGCTCATCAATAGTCACCTAGTCATAGTATTCTCCATGAAACACTGTAATTCACCCCTTTCAGAAAGACATTTACAAACTACTCAGTATTTCCTTAAATCTCTTCATGGAAATGAATTAGTTGTCACCCTGAAGTATTCACAGGTCATTAAAAATTGCATGGCAAGGGCTGATATGTTCAAAGATGTTAGCTCTGTGGAAAAGAGAAGAATTTCCATGGGAGTTGTTAGCTGTTTTAATTGCAAGCATCCCTGTGGATGTCAGGTATAAGATCAGACAAAGCCATCCTGCTCCCTCTGTCATCATTATGCATTGTTTATTGCATGCCAGCTTCACCTCCAGTAAGGCCAAACTACAATTCAACAGAAACCCTGTCCTGGGAAAGCAATAATGTGCTTTTACTGGCAAAAGAAAGAAGAGTCTTTTAGTATAGCTGTCTTCAGTTTCCTGTACCATGATCTGTGATAATGAAGGGCAAAAACAATTACATGATGTGCTTTGCAATTTATTCTTTCTCTGCAAAAGAAATAACAAGAATTGCCAGTATCCCGTATTAAAGGATCAAAAAAGGTTAGTTAAAAACATATTTAGAAAGAAAACTATATCCTTATTTCAAAATGAAGACTAATTCTGGCTTAATATGATTTTAATAGGGAAAAGGCTCCCTGGGAAATCAAGTTTTTATTAAAGGATAATTGTATTAGACAGATATGCTGCATAAAATAGTAACAATTCAATAAAAAAATATTGATCAGGAATTTTCCTCACACAAAAAGTCCCTCCACTTATAGGGCATCTACCAAAGTGTCAAGTGCCAAATGAAAATATTAAGAGCAACATTCTATGTTTACTTATAGAAACTCTGGGAAAATGTTATAAATTTTAAATGTTATGAAGCATAGGGGAAATGTTAATAGGATACTGCTGTTGATGACTATTGATGACTGCAGTTCCTGGAACAGATCTCATTTCTTGCCCGTGACATGGATCTTACCAGCAACAGCTGATCTAATAACTGCTCCAGCCAGCCAATCATTTCCTGTCTTAATCCAAAACCTATCCAGTTCAACATTGTGCATACAACATTGCTACACAAATGATCCTAGGAAGTTGAAGTGTAATCCATAAAAGACAGAAGTGCTGCACACTGGAAAATCTGCTAATCTTGACTGAGATTTAGATCTAACTCTAGTCCAAAGGAGGAGAGCTTTGCAGATACCTTGGACTGCCAGAAAGACGAACAAGTGGGTCCTAAGTAAAATCAAGCCCGAACTATCCCTGGAGGCAAAAATGTTGAAAATGACTCTGTCCTACTTTGGGCACATCGTGAGAAGACAGGGTTTTCTGGAAAAGACAATAATGCTGGGGAAGGTGGAAGGTAACAAGAAAAGGAGAAGAAAGGATAGACTGACTTCCTAAGGGAAGCCGCAGCCTTGAGTTTACAAGAGCTGAGAAGGGCTGTTGAGGACAGGATATTCTGGAGATTGTTCATTCATGGGGTGCTCATAAGTCAGAAGGAACTTGATGGCACATAACAACAACTAGTCACACTCTCCACCAAGGGTCAGGTACACAATACGCTCGGCTGTTGTTGTTGTTTAGTCGTTAAGTCGTGTCTGACTCTTCATGACCCCATGGACCAGAGCACACCAGGCCCTCCTGTCTTCCACTGCCTCCCGGAGTTGGGTCAAATTCATGCTGGTAGCTTCGATGACACCATCCAACCATCTCGTTCTCTGTCGTCCCCTTCTCCTCTTGCCTTCACACTTTCCCAATATCAGGGTCTTTTCCAGGGAGTCTTCTCTTCTCATGAGATGGTCAAAATATTGGAGCCCCAGCTTCAGGATCTGTCCTTCCAGTGAGCACTCAGGGTTGATTTCCTTCAGAATGGATAGGTTTGTTCTCCTTGAAGTCCAGGGGACTCTCAAGAGTCTCCTCCAGCACCACAATTCAAAAGCATCAATTCTTTGGCGGTTGCTTTTCGGTTACAACTCCCAGCCACTCTCCGTATTCACCCAGTTTTCCATCGGTCCCTCCTTGTTCCTGTTGCGGCACCGGACCCTGCCCGACCTCCACCTCTGGCTCCACCTCCACCCGTTTTGGTTGATGCCGAGGAAGAATACAAGGTTCGTCAGATCCTAGACTCCCGAATCCACCGGGGAGGCCTTAATTACCTCATGGACTGGGAGGGCTACGGCCCTGAGGATCAATCATGGGAACCCGCAAGTAACTTACACCCCCCGACCTTGTACAACAGTTCCATGCCTCCTATCCTGATTGACCCGGCCCATCTGAAGGGGGGAGCCCTGAGGAGGGGGATAGTGTCATGAGTTCAGCTGAAGAAGATCTGGAATCTGAGGGGTTAATTACAGCTGAGGAGAATGCTGGGCAATCAGAATCGCAGGCAGCTGAATCACCACCAGATTCTCCTCCCCCAGTAGCTAGAGTGAGGGAGAAGCTTCGGCAAGGACTCATGACACGAAGATCCGAAGCCCGCATGAATGCTTCCCATAGGAACATCAGGTCAACCAGCCCTGAGTTTTAGCAGGGTGAGGTGTTTAGATGACTGCTGTTGCTATAAAATCTGCACCCAGAGGCTTGCAAGCTTGTGGAAGCAACAAGTCAACACCCTGGCTCGCATCCACGCTCCTGCTCATTTTGGACCTTGTTTTCTGGACCCTTGGCTTTGGACTCTGACTTCTGACTACGGTTTGTGTTTTGGCTCTGGCATTTTGGTATCTGCTTTGCATCTTCTGGACTTCTGATATTGGACTGGTTTATTGGACTTTTGCCTGTTAAAACCCCCGGAAACGTGACACTCCCTTGCATTTTGTTTCCCTTCTCTTCTCTGCTATTTGTAAGGCCCCGTTGGACAGCCACTTTGCTTTCTTGCATTTCTTTTTCTTTGGGATTGTTTTTGTTGCTGCTTCCTGTACAATGTTACGAGCCTCCATCCATAGTTCTTCAGGCACTCTGTCCACCAAATCTAGTTCCTTAAATCTGTTCTTCACTTCCACTGTGTATTCATAAGGGTTTTGGTTTAAATTATACCTGACTAGCCCAGTGGTTTTTCCTACTTTCTTCAGTTTAAGCTTGAATTTTGCTAGAAGAAGCTGATGATCAGAGCTACAATCAGCTCCAGGTCTTGTTTTTGCTGACTGTATAGAGCTTCTCCATCTTTGGCTGCAGAGAACATAATCAATCTGATTTCGGTATTGCCCATCTGGTGATGTCCATGTGTAGAGTCGCCTCTTGTGTTGTTGGAAAAGAGTGTTTGTGATGACCAGCTTGTTCTCTTGACAAAACTCTATTAGCCTTTGCCCTGCTTCGTTTTGAACTCCAAGGCCAAACTTACCTGTTGTTCCTTTTATCTCTTGACTCCCTACTTTAGCATTCCAATCGCCTATAATGAGAACATCTTTCTTTGGTGTCAGTTCTAGAAGGTGTTGTAAGTCTTCATAGAATTGGTCAATTTCAGCCTCTTCAGCATCGGTGGATTACTGTGATGTTGAAAAGTCTGCCTTGGATTCGTATTGAAATCATTCTATCATTTTTGAGATTGTATCCCAGTACAGCTTTTCCCACTCTTTTGTTCACTATGAGGGCTACTCCATTTCTTCTACGGGATTCTTGCCCACAATAGTAGATATGATAATCGTCTGAATTGAATTCGCCCATTCCCGTCCATTTTAGTTCACTGACGCCCAGGATGTCAATGTTTATTCTTGCCATCTCCTGTTTGACCACATCCAGCTTACCAAGGTTCATAGATCTTACATTCCAGGTTCCTATGCGGTATTTTTTTTTTTGCAGCATTGGACTTTCCTTTCACTTCCAGGCGCGTCCACAGCTGAGCGTCCTTTCGGCCTTGGCCCAACCACTTCATTAGCTCTGGAGTTACTTGTCCTTGTCCTCCGCTCTTCCTCAGTAGCATGTTGGACGCCTTCTGACCTGAGGGGCTCATCTTCCAGCATCATATCTTTTAGCCTTTTGTTTCTGTCCATGGAGTTTTCTTGGCAAAGATACTGGAGCGGCTTGCCAGTTCCTGCTCCAGGTGGATCGCGTTTAGTCATAACTCTCCACTATGACCTGTCCGTCTTGGGTGTCCCTGCACGGCATAGCCCATAGCTTCTCTGAATTACTCAAGCCCCTTCACCATGACAAGGCAGCAATCCGTGAAGGGGCAGCAATCCGTGAAGGATGTATCACCATTTAGGAAGACACAGCTGGTACTAGTTGATGTGCGCAAATGGCATTCCAAAATTCACTCTATTTGTGGGCAGAGAAACTGATGGAGAAATTTCACTAAATGTCTCCAGGGGAAGGAGAAAATATCCAGCAGTTTTTCAGAGATGGGGCTCAACATGGGCTGTGATTGTAGCATATCTTTGTTATTTTTCCTGCTCAAAAGGAGAAAAAGGGTTTTTGCTTTTTGCACTCCCACTACCGTGTTTCCCTGAAAATAAGACAGGGTCTTATATTAATATTTGCTCCAAAAAACGCATTAGGGCTTATTTTCAGAGGATGTTTTATTTTTTTCATGTACAACAATCTACATTTATTCAAATAGTCATGTCATTTTCTTTTGGTTGCCGCACAATGGTGGAGGGCGGGGTTTCACTTAACTAGGGCTTATTTTGGGGCTTATATTACGAGCATCCTGAAAAATCCTACTAGGGCTTATTTTTAGGTTAGGTCTTATTTTTGGCGAAACAGGGTACAAGTGGCAATGATATCAAAGGTACTGGCAGACTGATCATCATTTCACTTCCTTCATAGTGTCCTCTATCTACTATTGTTAGGGCATTATAGTGGTGGTGGTGGGAAGGCAGCCATGGGGGTGGGAATGGGAGAGAGGTTTTGGAAATAATTTAGCAAAGTGGCCTTCTATTTTTAGGGAGTGAGAAAAATTAAAATGCCAGAATGTTTCTTAGAAAAATGTATTGTAAGAAATTTTAGTCAGCACTTGTTATCATTCTTCAGTGTCAAACACCTTGCCCAGACATTCCAGGTTTACTATTTTACCAATCTGACTGGTATTTGTGCTGCCTCCCACAGGGCATTTGCTTTGGCTTGGTTAAAATAGTGATAAAATCTATGACTTTCTGTTCTTTTCTTTTCCTTTTCCTTTTCCTTTTCCTTTTCCTTTTCCTTTTCCTTTTCCTTTTCCTTTTCCTTCCTTCCTTCCTTCCTTCCTTCCTTCCTTCCTTCCTTCCTTCCTCCCTCCCTCCCTCCCTCCCTCTACCAAGGCCTGGTTTATTTTTTAATCTCCGTTCATTCTGGGAAGTGGAGTATGGTGCTATACACTTTCATATGGGAGTTCATTTTTGCACTCACAGCTTCCCTATTTTAAGTTTCCAAATAGCTGTCAAAATAAATAAAAATTAAAGAAAGCTCCAGAAGGGAAGCAGATGTCTTTCATAGACAGTATATATATTTTTTAAAAATCCAAATAATTTCTTGAGAAGCTGCTGTTTTAAGTGGCTTTTTACACTGAGGTTTGGATATGAATCCTAGTAAGCCCCACAAACTTTTGTTGACTAAGTAAGAGAAAGCTGGGTTGCAGCTTTCCCCATTTGGAAGAGCCCAGAAATTGCACAAAAGACAGCCACTGTTCTGTATTATCTGAAAACATTGGGATTTGAGTGTACCAAGAGAACTCTGAATAAATTAGATGAAGAACATTGCTTTGGAAGCTGCATTGTTTCCCTCCTGTCCTCCAGTTCTGAATGTATTGCTCTGTTTATTTAGTCACCAAAACTTAAGGAAGATGACAATCAAGTTAAACAACTTAAAAACCTAGGCAAAATCTACTGAAGATGAGGAAAAACAGATAAGAAGAAGGTTATCAGCAATCTCATATGAAGATAGGTTAAGTGCAAAATGAGATCAGTCATTGGGATTTGTCCACAAAGAAGGATTACAACTAATTGCATGATGAACCCACCAAGGTTTCAAAGCTCTTCCCTGTTATCTGTTACAGTTGAGGAGTCTTGAGTGGACATAAAAATGTTAATCAATCAGATAAGAATTTAGCCTTGCCTTCTTTGATATACAGATCTCTTAACTTCTCACTCTACAATTCAGGAACACAAAAACCACAGAGATGCACACCTATTACTCCCTTACAAAGAGCCGGTGTAGTGCAGTAGGTAGCGTGTTAGGCCTGGACTCAGGAGACCCCTGTTCAAAATCCCCTCTCAGCCATGAAAACTCACTAGGGATAGGAATGATATGAATACCTCACATTCCCTGAAAACTCTACTAAGGTCACTATGAGTTAGTAGCAACAAAACAACAACAGAGTAATCCAACCTGACCATGCATTGGAACAAACTGTTTCTATTCAAACATTCTTCACACTCGGTCCTGGCCCTGCTGATCAAACCACTGGCTGACATATGGGTCTGGAGAAAAGAGTACTCTTGGGCTTCAGGCTGGTCTATGGGTCATCATTCTGTGCCATATAAACTGCAGTGGTTTTAAACACATGACTACAGAGTGCTCACCACTCTCTTCCTTATAACACAATCCTATCTTCTCAGAAATATCTCTTTCACTGATAGTTTTCTCTCTCAAGCTTTAAGAAAATTTCCACGTAGTTTAACATCAGCATCACCTTTTTAATCTGGAATAAATAAATGCTGTTGAATTCAGTGGATTATCAGCTCTAGCACCTCTGAGAAGCCATGAAACTCAGTGAGTTGACCCTAGGCCATGATATCTCTCTTAGCTTTATAGGGTGGTGGTGAGAGTAAAGGGTGGCATGGGCAGATGGGTCACATCAGGGCTGGATTTAGAACTTGGGGGTCTCGGGGCATTTCAGGTTTGGGGCCCCTCAAACACTGGAATTAAAATACTGTACACAGCAAATCGCCAAATTTATACATCAAAGTCCATTTATTGCATGTCATTGGAACTTATACATACATAGAAAGGTTAAATTAATTATATATCTGAAGTAAATACATGTGTACATTTAAATACATGCCAGTAAAACTACAAGTACATTTTTAGATAAGACAAATTATAAAGAACATAGCTCTGTTGCTATGTATCCATGTATTTCCATGGATAATAATGGCTAACTGAACAATTTACACAACCAAATTAAACTCTGAACCCCTCAATGCAATTTTTAAAGTTTATCTAAGCTAAATACAGTAAGTTTTACCAACTTACCGCTAAATGCATCACACTACAAAATTTACAAAAAGTCCTTCTTTCTACACTTGGCATCTGAAAAATCTTTAATGAACTCCTCAAACTGTATCTTCATTAGAACACTCCTCTCTAGTACGCACAGAGAACTTAATCTTTCATGGGTCATTGTAGTTCTCGGATAATTCTTTATTAGTGCCAATTTGCTGAATGTTCTCTCTTCTGAACAACTAGTGACCATCATGCTCAAATATATTCTAAGAGCTACAGTATATTAACACCTGGAAAGATATAAATGAGTCATTTATCATGGAATAAAACCACCTGTTAAGATGGAATGAGATATGACCTGAGCTTGGCAAAGGCTGCAAACTGGACAATTTTGTCTATGAACGCCTTACTGAAATCATGGGGGAAAGCAGTGATAGGTTTCTCAGCTTCAGCTCTTCTCTGCATCAGGTAGACAGCATAAGTTGACTACAACTTTGAATCTGTCATACACTGATTGGTATCCTACCCTGAGTTTTTGTAAGGCAACAGACAAGTGATCTAAAATGACATTGAAAGTTCCATGTCTCTTGAGGAAAGGACAACTTCCTCTGAGATTGATGTTGGATTCACATCATAATGTTTGTTTCTCCTTCTTGGCCTCCCTGCAGTTGTTTTGTAGTCTGTGTTGCCACAGAGGTTCCTGGCATCCAGTTCCAATTCTTCATGCCTATCCTGAAGTGATTTCAGAAACTTATCCAGAGAATAAATTAGGTCCACCGCTTTGTTCAGGTCAACTTCAACTCTTTGAATTGTTTTTTGTGTGTTGTTGAACCGTTCAAGAATTAAATTCCAGATCTTGGCCATCAGAGCAGTTTCAAGACAATTAGTTTTGTCTGCCAATATCTGAGCTTCATGTTTTGCTTCAGGTGTTTGCTCCAAGTCACACTGAATATCTCTGAGGACATTTTGAATGCAGTTGTATCCATCTACAAGGGTTCAGTAGCATCAGCTCTTGCTGACCAATGAGTGTCTGACAGTGTCTCACATTGCTCTCTTATTCCCATCCAAATATTTCATTAGATTTTCCTATCTGTGAGATGATGTACAAAAAAAGGAGCATAAACTTTGTATGAAGCCAAAATAACTAACCACTTCAACATAGCAAAAGGCAGCAGACTGTCCAACAAAATTCAATGATTGAGCAGCAACAGGAAATGAGAACTGTTGCTGGGTTCTTACTCTTAAGTCTGGCTTGCGTTCCTGTAGTGACCGGACATGTTGCTTGCATTGTCGTAGGATTGCCCTTTCCAGTCTTCAAAATTAATACCTTCTTTTTCTAGAAATTCTAGTAGAGATGTAGTCAGAACTTCAGTCTTGTGAGAGCCAATCTGCAAGGAAGTTGTTGTTGGTTTTAATATCTCTATTTTTATTTTAGTTTTTTTATTTTATGAGTTGTAACCCGCCCAGAGTAGTGCTATGACACTAATGGGAGTGGGATACAAATTGAATGAATGAATGAATAAACAAAGTTTAAAACCTTTCTATCGACTTCCCAGAAACAACATATTGTACAATAACTGGTCAACCTGAACCAGGATTGGTGTTGAATCTATGGAAATTGAGAAGTACTTAGCAATGTTCAGTTCTGCCACAATACACTTCTTAACATATTTTGCCATCAGCAGAACAATTTCTTCATAGACAATTGGTGGTAAGTATGACTGCTAACTACTTCCAGGATTGCCAAATTTTTTAAGGTGATCCATCAGAAATGGATCAAATTGTGTAATCAGTTCCATAATTCCTAAAAAAAATTCCCATTATGCTTGGATCCTATGACCTCTTTGCTACCCCTAAATGCCAGGCCTCTCTCAGTTAAAAAAATGTCATGGCCACAACACAGCACAACACTTCAACCCCTTATTTCTTGTTTTCGTGCACCTGTTTTTCCAACTCCATGTCAACATGAGAAGATTCCCTACATTGAGAATTGAACTTCAGCACAGAATCTCTATGGTCTTGGCTTTGTTAATTTTTATTTTTTTCCTCTGCTTTTTTCCAGTTGTTAAATCCATCCTTGCCGGAAAATGTCACGCCATCTGGATATCAAAGTATAATAAAAGCAATTAAAAGCACCCTTTGATAGGCTGCACAAGAGCCACTTTCTGAAATGCTGCTCAGTATTGTCATGAGTAGTGTAAAACATGAAATTCTTGAAATAACAACAAGGCCCATCCAGTTTGCCTTGACCTGATTGATAATGGCATCAGGATTCTGGGTAGGAATCAGAATCATTTTTGTTTTGACATATCATAGCTGCTTTTGACCAAAAGGACACATGCTTTTCTCTCACAGGAAACCACATTGCTGGGTCTGGATCACATGATGCAACTTCATTGTCCATGTCTGAAATATCTGTAGGATTTTTATCCTTATCCCCACCCAACCTCCCAAAATACAGAAGTAATTTTTTTAAAAAAAATCTAGCGATGATTATCATGATTGATCATTTCACTCAAAACATGAGTTTTTTTGCTAGGCAAATAATACTCAATTACTTTAGATATAGAAGTGGTTTCCTTGGGGGCTCTTGAGGGAGAGAGCGAGCTGAGGGTGAGGGATGTGGTTTGTTAAGGAGGGTGTACCATTCACACCATGGTCCATGGTAAATCCAGCACTAAAATAAGGGGGTACTCCCTTCCGTTGTTGGTGCCCTAAGCATGTGCTTACTTTGCTTAATGGTTAATCCAGAGCTGAGTAAGGACATGAACTGGTGCAGAGAAAGCCCTGTTGGAAAAAGAAAATCTCTAAAGCAGAAGGACAAATTTACAATGAACTTTCTTCAAAGCCCTCTTCTTCCTGTGGACTTGAGTTTTCCATGCAGTCCCTTTGTTCTGAGAATGAAGGAGACTTCTGCCCAGTTTGCAAAATACCATAGATTTGCTCTCCTTGGCTGAAGCAAAGATCTGGAGCGGATCTACAGTTCCTTCCAGCTAAGTGGAAGAAAGCAGGAGATCTGCTCCAGCTAATTGGAAGGAAGCAAGAAATCTGCTCCAGATCTTTGCATCAGCTGAGGAGAGGAAAGATCCCGTCTCCTTCCTTTTTAAAACTCTGTGGGGGCCTCCCCTTCCCTAAACACACCCTTATTTTGCTTAATGGTTAATTCAGTCACTTTTAGAGATGATTGCAGGCAAAGTATTGTTGACCAATATAAATTTTAATAAAATAAATTTTAAATTATTATATTTTTGTATAGAGGGGGCACCCCCCTGTCATGGTGATCCAGGACAATTGCCTCCTTTCCCCCCTTATAAGTCCAGCACTGGGTCACAAACACTGCTTAGAGCTCATTGAAGGGGAGATGGGATAGAAATGTAGCAAACTTATAATAAAGAGGATTATAGTCTTATCACTACCTCAGTCATCAGCTTTAAGAGAAATAAGGCAATACATCTGAACTGGAAAGACAGGATGTTATGCTGTATTGTAAAGGGGCTGGACTCTTTTGTTCCTCTGCCTTGCAGGACTGAACTCTTAATGAGGATATACACAGTGGGCATTTGTCTTTAGCTGTAACAGATGCTAGAGCAGATGCTAATGACATTGTTCCACCAGCAGCCCATATTAAACGAGAAGGTTGACCTCACATAATGAAAGGCAGGTCTAGTCTTGCAACTGGAGGGGACACTTAAAACTTGCTGAAGGCTTATGCCTGATTGCCATAGCAAACGTATAAACGGTTTTAGAGAATAAAGAAATCATAATAATACAGTGGGCATTCAAAACGGTGTTGACTGGCAAGAGGGGGTGCACAATGCACACACCGGGTGGCAATTGACATAGGACCGATCCAATAGGCGTTCACACAATGATAGTATTGCAGCTTCCATTGCCATAGTAAAACATAGGGAGGGCATAGTCATATGAGAACTGCTAAAACATAGCAGTTGAATTTATTGATCACAGTGCTGGAAAATTAATAGCGGCAGTACTTGCAAAAACAATGTAACCTGAGCAAAGAGCAAAGAATGGCTCTTTGGTCCTTCAAGGAAAGACTGGTGTCTGCAAAGACCCTCCACCTCCATTTGTACCATGATAGGTAGAGCAGCTTTGGCCTAGCCCAGTACTATAGCCATAAATGTGTACTTGAAGACTAATCCCATGGCACTTGAAAAACTGTTCTTTCATGTCTCTATGGTGTTACTATTACACCTCTGTTTAACAATGAATTCATTGTGTATTTTCTGTCTTAGCTGACAGAGAGGCAGTAAGATATATATATGGCATGAAATATAAATTTCCAGCACTGTAAAATGTGCAATATGTAAGTTATGGAGTGTTGGAAATTATGAGCATTAATACCTGTCATTTCTCTTTCTATCTGGAATTTCAAGGATTGGTGAGACTGTATATATAAAAAAAATTAATTTTTTTTTAAAAAATCAACAAATATCTCTCATTTTCCAATAAATACGAAAGCAGGTCACTTCTAGACAAAGACTCTTTCCTTCTCTAACATCTTGTTATTTCAGTCCCTTTGACACTGTGGATGATTATCAGGCCTCTATTTGTGGTTTGTGTGATTTGCATTGTATCTTATTGTGTCTCTGTTTGTGTAGCTGGGTTTTCCCGTTGGCTTGGATTTTTTTATTGTTTACTGTTGGATATTTATATGTTTTTTTTAAAAGACTGATTATGTATGACACCTAAGGAATGTGTCATCATCTGGGTGATGTGCAGATATGAATTATAATAAAAGCTTAATTTGTGTGGAAATGAGAAAGCAACAAGCAGCAAGAGACTCCCAGATTCAGCAACAAGAGACTTCCAGATACAGAGCGTGCAGAAAGGGAGACCAGAGTGAGTCAGGAAACTGACAGGATGCCTAATTGCGACCAAGAGAAAAACCTTATAAAAGAATATAAGGACAATGAAGTACTTTAAATAAGAGCTGCAAATTAACCACTTATTAGTTGGTGAGATTAACCAATCAAAAACCTTTTTTGGAAACTAGGAATGTGTTCCTGATTAAATAGTCAATTGTTTATAAAATAATTAATCTAAAATTAAGATTTAAAGTATTTTATAAATTAAAACGTTTATTACTTATTTAATGAAGATCACATGATCCTTCAAAACATCTACAGTATATCTGTAATATCATCATTGATAAAAAATAATGACATTGTACCAAAAGCATGTCCTGGTAGTTCTCAATACTGGTAGGATTTGGCAGAATATAATGCCATGTGCTTTTTCAGATTAAACAAAAAAATACAGACAGGATTGAATTTCCCTTTTTTGGATACTCAAGTATGCAAGCAATTATAAGTTATAAACAGAAACTCCTGGCAAATTCCCCAGTTGGAATGCTAAGTGACTTCAGCCTTATATCTCTCACTGTACCAATATATCCTTCAACATGGTCACCCTTTGGAATTTTAGTAAGAATTTTAAAACAACTAATTAGACTAATGTGCGAGTGAAAAAACATTGTGAAAATTTTAGCAAAGCACATTAAGAGGGCTACCTTTTGAGATCAATATTGAAGCAGCTGGGCATCCTCAGTTCTAAAGTCACACTCATTCTACATATGGCTGCCGGCTTTAGTTGATTAATTGGTGCAATTAGTCAACTAGACTTTAATCACAGGTTTAACCACAATGCACAGTTATTATAGAGACAAGCCATTAGTATGGTGGAACAGACACCTTCTGTGCTCCCTTTTTTACTTTTTCCTGAGCAAAAGAATATTGAGGTCAGACCATAAATTTCACGTACTCTTCAACACATCAGCACACAGCAAAATATGCAGCACTCGTGAGATGAAGTATCTGTCTGCCTTAAACAGCTGGCAAGTTGAAATAGATTGGCTTTTACTTAGCGAGAGAATCTCATTTTTTATTTGCATTTTTATCTGACCATTTGTTTAGAGCTAGGTTAAGGACGTTGGAGCTCTATTTATGTTTTTGGATCCCATTTCTTATAATCCCCACCAAAACTGGCCCATGGCAAGGCCTGATGGGAGTTGTATTTCAACAATAGCTGGATGGCCACAGATACCCCACCTCTGGTTTAGGGAACTAAGGACAGCATACTTTATTTCTCCTTTTGCCATTTTATCTGTTGGAATTATTGCACACGTGTTGCCTTTAAGAGATTTTTGGTTGGGAGGGACCTTTCTGGATTGGGTTTGCTGTCAACAAATACAAATTACGTACTCACAGTAATTAAATTTCCTTAAAGTACTAAATCATTTTAAATACTGACCAGATTTCAGTAAAAACAAAATACGTTCAATGAAAACAAACAAATCGACCAAGAAGCTGAGAAGTCTTTCAAAGAAGTGTTCAGTTCATATGGGCCATTTCTTTTTCTTGGAATACTGCAATAAAAGCTTTAAACCTCACACATTTCTTTGCAGCAAAGTTTTCTTTGATAATGGCTTCAGTTCCTTTGTCAAAACTTAAGCTGTCCCAGCTGATCAGGATGCTTGCATGAATTCCTGGTTTCAATTCCTTTGTCAAAGCTTAGGACACAAGCTTTGTCAGTAAAGGATCTAGAAAATAACAATGCAAACTCATTCCCAAAAAAACTTAAACAGTATCCCTTCATTAAAACCTTATTGTCACATACTTACTATTCCAGTCAACATGGACTTCCCGGGAGAGAAAATTTTCACTCGACAGCAGTTCACACCAACTCTCAAATACCTTCAGAACATTTCATTACAGCTGTTGAACTACTTTAAGAGAGAGATTTAAAGTGACAGTCTAGATACGATACAAAGAAATACAGACATGACTCATCACTACATGAATCAAAATCATAGAAAACATATGTAATCAATATTATTATTCAAACCATTTGGAATAAGAGATTTTAATTTGAATATCCATGCCATTTCCTGTTGTAGGAGATCCTTGGATATTGCTTCCTTACCTGTCTCCATAGTAACATATAGAACAAAGAATTTAAAGGTATCTTCTTCGTGACTCATTTCTACAAAATGACTTAATAGTGGCACATCCATCACTTTGTTTCTTATCCTTGATTGGTGTTCTTGCATCCTGATTTTAACTGGCTTTTTTGTGCTCCCCACATATGTTTTCGAACAATGACAAATTATCAGGTATACTAAACTGGACATTGAACATATTGAGAATGACCTAGAATGACCTAGCAAAATCGACCCATGGGATAGTCAAATGAGATCCCTCAGTACATTGACAGCATACATTACACTTCCTATATTTAAAATGATCTGTTGGTAAGGTACTTCCATGGGTCCTAGTGTTTGTAAAGATGTCAGTGTGAATCAAAATGTCCTTTAAATTCCTCATTCTCCTAAAACCAAACTTAGGCAAACCAAACTTGCAATATGGAATATCCCTCAAGAGGTGTCAATTTCTAAGCACAATCTTTCTTGACTGATTAGCCAAGGGAGTATAGTTGAAAATGCAGACCAACCTATCTTGGGTGATCTCTTCTTTATCTTTCAATAACATTCTCCTATTCACTGCCACTGCTCTATTTCTGGCACTTTCCACTACCTTTTCAGGATAGCCTCTACTTTTGAAATCTGCTGCTGTCTTGTGGCTTTCCTCTAAATATACCCTCTCCTCTGCAAAGGTTATCTTAATCCTAAGGAATTGTCCAAAAGGCAAATTCAATCTCAAGTGCCAGGGATGAAATGACTTGCAGTGAAGGAAAGTATTATGATCTGTCTTTTTTCTAAATGCATGTACAAATAATCTATTAGTTGAAGAGTGGGAGACTCTCAAATATGAGATGTGATGACTATCACATTTCCAGGTAAATTTTATATTCTCATCAATTGTGTTTAGCCATCCACAAAAATCATTTACTTTAGACCTATCCCTGAATACAATGAAGAGATTATCAATGTAACACCAAGAGACTACCAGGTAGTCACAAAAAAACCCCAACCCCCCCCCCAAAAAACCCCTCTAATGTTATTAATTGTATTCTGTTCCAAATCCGACATGAAAAGACAGGCAATGCTGAGGGCAGCAGTGCACCCCATAGCTACTCCCTTAATTTGCAGGAAAACAAATTATCTTCAAATAAAAAATTATTTTCCAAAATGATATCCAATATCTCCAGCAAAAAAATGTGTGTGGGGATTTAAAGAGGAAACGACCTTCCAGAGCTACTTCCACAATGTGCATCGCCTTTTCATGAGGTATTGAGGTATATAATGAGGTAACATCAAGTGTCATAAGGACTGCCCTACTAGAAGTATTATAATAGTTTCAATTTTAGTTATTACGTCTTTGGTGTCCTTAATGAATGTCGAGGTTTGGGCCACTAAGGGCTTCAGATAGAAATCCAAATATTTAGATAGTGGCTCTAATAAAGAATCAGTTCCTAAGATGATTGGTCTTTCAACCAGTGGTCTCTCCTTTTTATGTACTTGGGGAGTACATAAAATCTAGGCATACAGAGGGTTTTTTCATAGTTGTTTCCATTATCCAACCAGCCATAACAGCCTCATTTAATGTGAACCTAATAATATTGGCAGTTTGTTTGGTAGGATCATATTTAAAGGTTTGTAGAACGTCCTGTTATGTCCTCTAGCTGTCTTCTAACCTCATTAATGTAGTTACCTTTGTTCAAAATCACTGTTGTCCCTCCTCAATCTGCCTGCTTGAAAACCAGGCTGGGATCTCTGGCTAAGTGATTAATCATGTCCAATTCCTACTTAGTGGTCTTATGCCATCTACATAGGACTGGTTCCGTTCCACCTCTTCCAATTCCTTCAGTACTATTTTCTCAAACACGTTTATATTGATATAATTTACATTGGGGTTAAATCTTGATTTTGACTGGAAACTCTTTGGAACTAACTCCACCCTCCCCAAATAATGTTTTCAGTTTAATCTCTCTCAGCAATTTTAAAAGATCAGTTCTTGTTCGAAAGGTATTATAGCCGAGACTCAATTGGTGTTAGGGTCCTGGAAGATAAATAGATCACTATACAAAGTGCCAGTTGAGGAGAACTAACCAAATAAGGAGTGGGTAGACTTGAAGTTAATTCTGTTCTGTAGGTCCCTGAACTTTTATCCGCTGCATAGTTAGGAGGTTTTTAAGCCACACTAAAGTTCTGCACTAAGCCAGTACAGTATTATCACTACAGCAACAGCCTACAAGACTCCTATCTAAAGAACAACAACCTGATTTTAAAAAGCAAACACATCTAGCCTCATTACAAGGGATAGGAGTCAAATTAGTTACAAATGTCACCAATTAAATTCATGTCTTCTGACCCTGCAGCAGAGATATACATGTGAAACAGTTCTTTATACCGGCAAGTAGTACATAGATGGATGAATGACCTCATCACATTACAATGCTGGGGTGGGGGCTCTTTTGAACCCTGGGTAGAGATACCCACCCAGGATATGTCTGAGGTGAAAAAAAAGATGGCACTTTCTTCCCATTCTTTGTGCAGAAGCCTAACTGGGACTGGCAGTAGCTTCAGCTGAACCACTTGTTGCAAGCTAGTTTTGGGTTTTAGAACCCCCTAATTTTAGAGCCCCTTCACGGATTGCTGCCTTGTCGTGGCGAAGGGGCTTGAGTAATTCAGAGAAGCTATGGGCTATGCCGTGCAGGTACACCCAAGGCGGACAGGTCATAGTGGAGAGTTCTGACTAAACGCGATCCACCTGGAGCAGGAACTAGCAAGCCACTCCAGTATCTTTGCCAAGAAAACCCCATGAACAGAAACAAAAGGCTAAAAGATATGACGCTGGAAGATGAGCCCCTCAGGTCGGAAGGCGTCCAACATGCTACTGAGGAAGAGCGGAGGACAAGTACAAGTAGCTCCAGAGCTAATGAAGCGGTTGGGCCAAAGCTGAAAGGACGCTCAGCTGTGGACGCGCCTGGAAGTGAAAGGAAAGTCCGATGCTGCAAAGAAGAATACTGCATAGGAACCTGGAATGTAAGATCTATGAACCTTGGTAAGTTGGATGTGGTCAAACAGGAGATGGCAAGAATAAACATTGACATCCTGGGCGTCAGTGAACTAAAATGGACGGGAATGGGCGAATTCAATTCAGATGATTACCATATCTACTATTGTGGGCAAGAATCCCGTAGAAGAAATGGAGTAGCCCTCATAGTCAACAAAAGAGTGGGGAAAGCTGTACTAGGATACAATCTCAAAAATGATAGAATGATTTCAATACGAATCCAAGGCAGACCTCTCAACATCACAGTAATCCAAGTTTATGCACCAACCACCGATGCTGAAGAGGCTGAAATTGACCAATTCTATGAAGACTTACAACACCTTCTAGAACTGACACCAAAGAAAGATGTTCTTCTCATTCTAGGGGACTGGAATGCTAAAGTAGGGAGTCAAGAGATAAAAGGAACAACAGGTAAGTTTGGCCTTGGAGTTCAGAACGAAGCAGGGCAAAGGCTAATAGAGTTCTGTCAAGAGAACAAGCTGGTCATCACAAACACTCTTTTCCAACAACACAAGAGGCGACTCTACACATGGACATCACCAGATGGGCAATACCGAAATCAGATTGATTATATTCTCTGCAGCCAAAGATGGAGAAGCTCTATACAGTCAGCAAAAACAAGACCTGGAGCTGATTGTGGCTCTGACCATCAGCTTCTTATAGCAAAATTCAAGCTTAAACTGAAGAAAGTAGGAAAAACCACTGGGCTAGCCAGGTATAATCTAAACCAAATCCCTTATGAGTACACAGTGGAAGTGAAGAACAGATTTAAGGAACTAGATTTGGTGGACAGAGTGTCTGAAGAACTATGGATGGAGGCTCGTAACATTGTACAGGAGGCAGCAACAAAAACCATCCCAAAGAAAAGGAAATGCAATAAAGCAAAGTGGCTGTCCAACAAGGCCTTACAAATAGCAGAGAAGAGAAGGGAAACAAAATGCAAGGGAGACAGGGAAAGTTACAGAAAATTGAATGCGGACTTCCAAAGAATAGCAAGGAGAGACAAGAGGGCCTTCTTAAATGAACAATGCAAAGATATAGAGGAAAACAATAGAAAGGGAAAAACCAGAGATCTGTTCAAGAAAATTGGAGCCATTAAAGGAACATTTTGTGCAAAGATGGACATGATAAAGGACAAAAATGGTAGGGACCTTACAGAAGCAGAAGACATCAAGAAGAGGTGGCAAGAATACACAGAGGAATTATACCAGAAAGATCTGGATGTCCCGGACAACCCAGATAGTGTGGTTGCTGACCTTGAGCCAGACATCCTGGAGAGCGAAGTCAAGTGGGCCTTAGAAAGCATGGCTAACAACAAGGCCAGTGGAGGAGATGGCATTCCAGTGGAACTATTTAAAATCTTAAAAGATGATGCTGTTAAGGTGCTACACTCAATATGCCAGCAAGTTTGGAAAACTCAGCAGTGGCCAGAGGATTGGAAAAGATCAGTCTACATCCCAATCCCAAAGAAGGGAAGTGCTAAAGAATGCTCCAACTACCGTACAATTGCACTCATTTCACACGCTAGCAAGGTTATGCTCAAAATCCTCCAAGGCAGGCTTCAGCAGTATGTGGACCGATAACTCCCAGAAGTACAAGCTGGATTTCGAAGGGGCAGAGGAACTAGAGTCCAAATTGCTAACATGCGCTGGATTATGGAGAAAGCCAGAGAGTTCCAGAAAAACATCTACTTCTGCTTCATTGACTATGCAAAAGCCTTTGACTGTGTGGACCACAGCAAACTATGGCAAGTTCTTAAAGAAATGGGAGTGCCTGACCACCTTATCCATCTCCTGAGAAATCTATATGTGGGACAGGAAGCAACAGTTAGAACTGGATATGGAACAACTGATTGGTTCAAAATTGGGAAAGGAGTATGACAAGGCTGTATATTGTCTCCCTGCTTATTTAACTTATATGCAGAATACATCATGCGGAAGGCTGGACTGGAGGAATCCCAAACCGGAATTAAGATTGCCGGAAGAAATATCAACAACCTCAGATATGCAGATGATACCACTCTGATGGCAGAAAGTGAGGAGGAATTAAAGAACCTCTTAATGAGAGTGAAAGAGGAGAGCGCAAAAAATGGTCTGAAGCTCAACATCAAAAAAAACTAAGATCATGGCCACGGGCCCCATCACCTCCTGGCAAATAGAAGGGGAAGACATGGAGGCAGTGACAGAGTTTACCTTCCTGGGCTCCACGATCACTGCAGATGGTGACAGCAGCCACGATATTAAAAGATGCCTGCTTCTTGGGAGGAAAGCGATGAGAAACCTAGACAGCATCTTAAAAAGCAGAGACATCACCTTGCCGACAAAGGTCCGCATAGTCAAAGCGATGGTTTTTCCAGTAGTGATGTATGGAAGTGAGAGCTGGACCATAAAGAAGGCTGACCGCCGAAGAATTGATGCTTTTGAATTGTGGTGCTGGAGGAGACTCTTGAGAGTCCCCTGGACTGCAAAGAGAACAAACCTATCCATTTTGAAGGAAATCAACCCTGAGTGTTCACTGGAAGGACAGATCCTGAAGCTGAGGCTCCAATACTTTGGCCATCTCATGAGAAGAGAAGACTCCCTGGAAAAGTCCCTGATGTTGGGAAAGTGTGAAGGCAAGAGGAGAAGGGGACGACAGAGGACGAGATGGTTGGACAGTGTCATTGAAGCGACCAACATGAATTTGACCAAACTCTGGGAGGCAGTGGAAGACAGGAGGGCCTGGCGTGCTCTGGTCCATGGGGTCACAAAGAGTCGGACACGACTAAACGACTAAACAACAACAAGTTTTGGGTACAAGAGAGAGACCATGTAGTATATGAAGTACTAATGTCCAACACATGGAAATGGCCAGAAGGAACAGCTGTTCAGGAAGGACAGCTGCCACTGCTCTACTTCCATAAGGATTATAAAGATTACTCTGATTCTGCTAAACAAGAAGTGATGGCTTGGGGGTTAAAAGTACTCTTAAAACACATTCATTCATCACGTCCTCACAGTGCTTTACCAACGTGTATTATCCTTAAATCAGTTAATTAGACAATTATTAATAATAATGATGTGCCATCAAGTGAATTTTGATGTATGATATTGGTGACCCTTTTCAGGGTTTTCTAGGGAGGGAATACTCAAAAATGGTTTACCATTCCTTTCTTCTGAGGGTGTCCTGGGAATGTGCAGCTTGCTCAAGGTCACACATGCTAGCTTTACTTTTAGAAGGCACAGTGGGGAATAGAACTCTCGACCTCTGGCTCCCCAGAAAGATGTCTAAACCACTGAGCTATCCAGCTAAATTAGAAGTCGAAAACAAACCAACAGCAAAAGTATTAGTCAAGTGATGATTGTCATGCAAGACTTGGTTTGGTTTGACTTGTGATATTAGGATGATACACACACATACAGAGACACACACTGAACATATTACATCAGATATAATTTTGACCGTCCATAGAGATGATCCTTTATTCACCCTGAAGCAATAAGAAAGAAGTAGATTTTATCTGACAAAGATATCGGGCTACTGTCAGTGGTGCCTCGACTTATGAACTTAATCTGTATTGGAATGATGTTCTTAAGTCGAAACGTTCGTAAGTCGAATCAGCATTTCCCATAGGAATGCATTGAAAACAGATTAATCCGTTCCGGCTGTTTTTTGTTCTTATGTCGAGGCGCCGTTCTTAAGTCGAAGCATTCGTTCCCATAGGAACAAATGCAAAAGCATTTAATCCGTCCTCTACCACTAGGGGGAGATTTTTTTTTTTAACCTAAAATGACCTAAAGTTAAAAAAAGGGCAGGAAAGGAGGGAGGGAGGGAACAAACAGCTTTTAAACAAAACACCTTTAAAACCAAGCAGCTTTAAACCAAACCAAGCACCTTTTAAACCAATTTTTGCATTTTAAAATTACAGTACCAGGCAGTACCAGGCAGTACCAGGCAGTCCAAAGTGCATTTCCCGCTTTTTCCGTGTTTTTTTTGTTCGTAAGTCGAAGCTCCGTTCGCAAGTCGAAGCAAAATTATGTGAACGGAGCTGTTCGTAAGTCGAATTGTTCGTATGTAGGGACGTTAGTAAGTTGAGGTATAAATATATCACAGTGTATGCTAAACTAAGGATTCATCTTTAGAGTCCATCTTCACAGTTGTACCTCTAACACAAATAGTGAGAACCTGAGGTAGAACTACCTGGTAAGACTGATTAGCAATGCATCATGGAATAAATCTCTGGATTTTTCACAGCAATATTTTGAACCATAGCTCTTTCTCAATAGAAATGCATTGGCTGAAATCCCATTGCATAGTGTAGTAAGTCGTAACTAGAGTAGATCTATTGAATCAATATATCTTACGGAAAAGTTGACTCACCAAATCCCCACTGATTTGGGAGGCCTGTTCTAGTAGTGACATACTACATTAACCAACAGGATTTCAGCCAATGTCTAATAAAAATTCAATACATGAAAGTATTGAAATATATGTAGAAGCCTCATGGTGCAGTGGTTAAATTGCAGTATTGCAGGGAAGAATCTGTTCATGACTTGAGATTGATCCCAACAGGCTCAGGCAGCCAGCTCAAGGTTGACTCAGCCTTCCATCCTTCCGCGGTTAATAAATTGAGTACCCAGCTTGTGGGGGGTGGGTACTCAATTTATTATGTGTACCTGCATAATTAAATTGTAAACCATGTGTAGCCTGCATAATTAAATTGTAAACCATCTAGAGAGAGCTTTAAACACGATGCAGTGATATATAAGCAGCACACTTTGCTTCGCTTTACTAAGATGATGGCTTTGGGAATGTAGTTCAGAAAGGACTGGTAGTTTAATTGCCTCCAATTCCATCCAACAGGGCTGTTTCTGAAATTCGTTTCAGGCGTGTGCGGCAATAAAAGCCAGCTTTAGAACTGGGTATCCCCCATCTGTGCCTATTACTGATACCATACACAATTGTCATGATTCCACGTGGCCCCTGTTTGTTTCACCAAACAAAGGAGCTCACGCTACGTGCCCCTCAGCTGCCACCAGTTGATTTCATCAACAATAACTATTATTAATAATCGAGGTCCAGGCCATATGTCATTTTAAAAGAACCAAATAGAAATTGTTTATTGATACAGGTGTTGACAGAACAAGCAATGTTATTAACTCTTAAACAAACATTCTCCTTTATCCCTCTCCCGCCCAAACTCCAAAACTCTCTCTCAATCTCTCTCTCTCCAAAACCCTATCTAAACTCCTCCTCCTCTTGCTGAGTCTCTTATACCTGGTGACTCCTTTTCTTTGCCATTCATCAGGCACCTCCTCCCCTGATACTTACCAGCCATCTTTCATAACGGTGAACTTTATTTTTAACAACAGAAGCCTTTTCAGCATCCCCTGTTTTAGCAAGCCATCTTTTAAATTTGGAAAGAAAGAAACTAAGATACACCATGTTGCAGATTAGTATGTGCTGGCCTTTTGGTCTGCTTTTAACGTCTGCACAGAGCACAGCTATCCTAGTCTACTCCAGAGTATGCCCCACTATATCCAGTGGGACTACTCCCTAGAAGGTATGTCTAGAGCTGTAAGCTTAGAGTTTTATTTTAGGGTTGTGTCCTTTTAAACATTTTAACAGCAACTCCCTGCAATAACACTGTTTGATCCTGAATGGGCAGCAACCAATCTGAGTTTTATCACATTCCTCTGTCTCAGCTTTCTCCTATAAAATATGCTTGTTTACAAATCAGGTTCATTGCGGGGTTGGAGCAGACTTCCTGTTTTCTCAGAAAATTGCCATGTGCTTCATATTTTTAGGCTATTCTGTGGAAAAAATCTTCAGGAGGGTAATTTTGATGCAGGGAACATCGGGAAACTGAAATACTTTTTCTACACGGAGCATAATTTGCCTTTTTATGTACTTTTAAGTCTATGTCTACTTGAGCATGGGCAAAAATGTGTAAACTTCATAGTGTATCCAGTTATATTTGAAACTGATTCCAGACAGAAGCTGTTGGATTTTTGTTTGTAACCTTGCATGCTGTCTGTAGTTTGTGTGACTGACAGGGACTTTTCTAGGCTGGGATGATTGTCTATCTGTCCAGCACTAACCAATCATTCCTTCCTCCCTCAGAATTCAAAGGCGCATCTCTCTGCTGAGAGTTCTTCCCTTTCTTTAGTCTGGTGGTAGTAGTTGTTTGTTTGCTGCTGATCTATTTGGTTGGTAGCTAAGTATGCGAGCAGTAAAAAAAGCAGCATGCACAAGCCGGCAATCCTCACAAGCAACTGTAAGTAGTGATGTGTTTTTGTTCTTTCTCCTATTAAATGTCCCAGACTGAGTTACTGAGTCTTAGTGCTACTTAATGAGAAAAGGGTGGACTCTGGGGAACTTGTTGCTATTCTCCTCTGTGGGTCTCTGTACTTCTACTGCATAGCAAAATGAATTTTACCAAAAATTCAAAACTCTGCAACAGAAGCACGATCAAATAGGATAGGACCTCTTTCCCCCCTCACTTTTCATATGTGTGTGCGTGTGTGCATGCTATTACTTTAAAGCAACTCCCTGGCTATTTCTATAATGTATTCCTGTATTTCTGAAATTAATCAGAAGGTTATCTAGCACAGGGTGCATACTAGTCTCTCCCCACCTTTCCTGGAAATCTTGACAAATGTACACTCAGTGGGGGCAAAAAATCTTAAACTAAACTGCAGTTCTTCAAGGAAAATATTTTGAGACAATAGCTTCAAACCAGTCTCTACTGAGAAGAAGAATGTTGTGTGTGTTTCTTTTTTGTTGCAGAATTTAGTATCTGTAAAGTCTCTTTTCATTTAAACGCACTAAAAAGCAACTAAAAAGCGATGACAAACCTAGAAAGCAATGACAAACCTAGACAGCATCTTAAAAAGCAGAGACATCACCTTGCCAACCAAAGTCCGCATAGTCAAAGCTATGGTTTTTCCAGTAGCGATGTATGGAAGTGAGAGCTGGACCATAAAGAAGGCTGACCGCCGAAGAATTGATGCTTTTGAATTGTGGTGCTGGAGGAGACTCTTGAGAGTCCCCTGGACTGCAAAGAGAACAAACCTATCTGTTCTGAAGGAAATCAACCCTGAGTGCTCACTGGAAGGACAGATCCTGAAGCTGAGGCTCCAATACTTTGGTCATCTCATGAGAAGAGAAGACTCCCTGGAAAAGACCCTGATGTTGGGAAAATGTGAAGGCAAGAGGAGAAAGGGACGACAGAGGATGAGATGGATGGACAGTGTCATCGAAGCTACCAACATGAATTTGACCCAACTCTGGGAGGCAATGGAAGACAGGAGGGCCTGGCGTGCTCTGGTCTATGGGGTCACGAAGAGTCGGACACAACTTAACAGCTAAACAACAACAAAAAAGCAAATTCCTAGCCCTTCTGGTCCTTTGAACTTTATTTTAATTCTGTGGAGGATTAATCTCAGAAGCTAGAGGTACAGTTGAACAGCTTAATGATGGTCAGAGATAAAATCTTTAGTCTCTTGTACTTGTCTCACATACCCCTGTATTCATAAAATGACCAGATGCAGAACAATCTACAATATATGTAAATTTGTATAGGCAGTAGAGTCATCAGTCAAAAGATGTAAAATTCAGATTTTGTTGAGCGTAGAATATACACAGCCCTCTCTGGAGCCTCCCTAGTTAGTAATTTCCTAACATCTCCAGGAGCTTCCCCTTTGAACAGTTTACAGGGTTTTTTTTTTGTAATGTGACATTAATTGAGCACTCATTGATATTATTTAGCATCTCAGTCTGGATGAATTGTGTGTGTGTGTTTGTGATTGGTAATTTTAAGTATTAATTGATGTTTAGTGTTCTTTTTCTTTTAATGACATGTTATGAATATGTCCCTTGAGATTGGGGCAGAAAGGCCCATTTCTGTAACAAGTATACTTGAAATAAATGTATGAAGTTAAAGGTACCCAAATGGACTTGCTCCTAGACTGCCTCTTGATCAGTAAAACCAGATTAAGAATGGTTACAGCGCTTAGAAAGCAGTGATGCTGTCATGGAATGTTCTCATGGTGCAGATAGACTGCTCCTTGCCCCAATAGAACATTTTTGAATACTAATTTTAACCACTCATGCAAAGCCTAAGAAATAATAAAGGTAGTAAATAAATGTGCATGACAGTGGACGAATTGATACCAGGGCATGTCAAAACTTATTTTGGGATACCAGGACTCATTTGCCAGTTCATGGCATTCAAACTGTTGGTGGTTAAAACATTAGTCTGGTAGCAAAATGCACCCCTCTCCCATGTGACACAACAAAAAACCCAGTGAAAATCAACAAGCACAGTCTAGAAGTATTTCTACTAGGAAGGTATCAGATGTAACTAAGACCACACGGGGCATCGTCATCCTATGTGGATGCTCATGTGTATTATGGCATCTTTGTGCAACCTTTGTGTAAGTGCCAGGGTTGCACGATTAAGCATGTGGATCCATCAGACCTACTACCCAATTCAAGTGGGCAATACACAGCGCCATTGAGGATCTCCATTTACACGAGAAAGGCAAATCTCTATCAGCAGCCCCATCCCTCAAGCTGGATCCAGTGCCACTTGCAGAAGAGCTGCTTGTTATCAGTTAAGTGCACGCACAAAGCAAGCCGTCACTTTCTTTCTTTATTCGTATCAGAGCGTGCACAATTTAAAATAATGGATGTGTATGAAATATAGGGACGTGGTGGCACTGCGGGTTAAACCGCAGAAGCCTCTGTGCTGCAAGGTCAGAAGACCAGCAGTTGTAAGATCAAATCCACGCGATGGAGTGAGCTCCCATCGCTTGATCCAGCTCCTGCCAACCTAGCAGTTCGAAAACATGTAAATGTGAGTAGATAAATAGGTACCACCACGGTGGGAAGGTAATGGCGTTCTGTGTCTAGTCGCGCTGGCCACATGACCACGGAAACTGTCTTCGGACAAACGCTGGCTCTGCGGCTTGGAAACGGGGATGAGAACCACCCCCTAGAGTCGGACACGACTGGACTAAATGTCAAGGGGAACCTTTACCTATGAAATATAGGTAAAATTAAAAACAAATTAAAATGTTAAGATAATTAGACTATTTTTGAGCAGAAGTGGGCACTTCTATAGCATTATCTCAGCCATTTGCTAGAATTTCTTCGATACCTGTGGTGTGGCATACATTGCATGCACATGAGTGCTGCATTGATTGAATTTCTCCACAGTCACAGAAAATTTCTCCTGTATCCAAGTAACCCCATTTTACTTGCTTATTATTTATTTATTCTCCTTAAGAAGGACCCAAGGCAGTTTACATTGTTAAAACACAATATTTAAAGCTAAAAACAATAAGTATACAAATACTAAGAAAGATCAAACAAATACTACACTAAAAGACAGTAAGCAAAAGCAAAACCATAAACACATTCAAAGCACATAAGGCACAACCATCCGTTTAAAAATCCCACTGTGACATGAGTGTGAAGAAAAATAAATGCTCAGCCCCACTTTTTCTTATTAATTTAATGAATTCCCCAATCTTTTGATATATTGAGATAATAATATTGTACTTGGCCAGTTATAGAAGACCATGTGGCAAGGCTACAATAGAAAAGCTTTGTTCTGTGTAAGAAGAAAAGAATAAACAAAATATGTTGTTTGAAATGGCATTTCCTCCTTGACTTCTTGGTCTCCAATCCCTCTGAGCTGCAGGGTTTAGACAAGACTCATTGTGTATGAAGATATTTAAAAACTTCTAGATTAGCATCCCCCTGCCATAACAGGCATTTACTCCTGGAACGTAACACTTGGTTTTCATGAAATGTGCAGTCCAATTCTATGTAGGCATTTAATGTGATTTACTTTTCTGGCAACATGCATAGCTTTAGTATGACCAATGTGTGTTCATAACTGGGTGAGTAAATTAGCATGGAACAGAAGCAACCCTTGAAGAATTAGGGGGAGTCAAAACTGACACTAAGCCCATGGTCATCTGGACCACTAGCTTCATTATGTGTTCTCATGTCTTCTAACGATACAGAGAAAAAGATTGCTTTCAGCCAATTATTGGATAAGTGGCTTCTGTGGTTTCTCCTTCTGTGTAATGGAGTAAGGGTTTATCCTGCTTCTGACAACGTTTCAATAACCAAACATGACAAAGTCCACATACAATCTAAGGAGACTGATACATAAATAAACGAAAGAGGATCAAAACATTCATGGGGAAAAAGACGACTGCCTTAAAATATTTCTGGAGAAGTATTAGGTTTCCAATCATTTCAGTAAAAATCTCCTTGTCAGTTTTTAATTTACTGTTTTGGGGGGGGGGGGGAGAAAATTGTGCTTCTTAAATAACTGCCCAAACAATGATGCTGTTCCACACAGGTTGTTTTTTTTAAAAGAAACACAGAAAATTAAAATGCCATTATAAAGTCAATATGTAACTCTAATTTCCTTCAAAGGATGAAGCCTGTAACATATTGTACAGGCATCTCACCATTGATAAAATATTTACATCAAAATATTAGCAAATGTTGTGGTATCCTGTGTGAGGAATAATAGACTTAACTTTCCAGTGCCACTGTGGTGATCTCAGTTCAGCAACTGTCTCTTGAAACAGAAATAATATTTTAAAAATACAGCAAGCACAGCAGTTCACCATGCCTGGATCTTCTTGTTGGCTCTCCAGTGCATTTTGTCAATCTGCAGCTCATATTTTCAGATACTAATCTTTCTTTCCAAGAAAAAGCTTTGCAACCTGGACAGAAAGAAAGGGAGTAATTCTCTTCCAATGTTTATTCCTAAGCTTCTGTGATTTATTACTGCAGAATATCTGCTCCAAACTTTTCTTTAGTTTTATAGCCACGTAAAATGTTCTTCTGACTCAGGCAAAACCAGCCTTATCATCGATTTCACTGATGTGGGCTGCCACGGTCACCATCTCTCCCCACCCCCACACGCCCAAGCAAACATAGTCTTATTGGACAGTTCCCTTTCTTTGAGGAATATTGAAATGTACTTATAGAGCACTGCAGAAGTTTGCTTAGGTAAACTTGTCAGAGGTGAGGCTGTACCTGGATGTTTTCTTTTCTTTTCTGCTGGCCCAGATCAAATGCTTGTAATTGAGATGCCTTATCCCATCTACGGTATGTCTTATTTGTGGATAGTGCACTAAAACATCCCAGTCTTAGGGCCTTTCAGTTGAATGCCAGGACTTAAGGGATGGCTCGCAACATCCATCCACACTTAGACCTGAACTGTAAGAGCACAAGAAGAGTGGTGGTGGATCAGACCAAAGACCTCTCTAGGAGTCCAGCATTCCATCCCTATAGTAGCCAACCAGTTGCGTATGGGAAACCCACCACCAGAACAAACCCCTCTTACTCATGTTCCTTACCAACTGGTTTTGAGAGAGATAATTCCTCTGATATCCAAGAAAATGTATAATAATGCTTATGAGTAGTAGCCATGGATAGCCTTTCCCTCCCTAATTTCTCTAAACCTTTTTAAAAGTCATCCAGATTGGCAACCATTACAACATATTCCTAAACCAAATTCCATAGTTTAAGTGCAGTCAAAAACTTGTTAGTTACACCTTCTGGTATGATGCAAAAGGGCATAAATCTCATTGCCAAACTGCCACAGGTGAACTTAGCACAGGCTTTTAATGCTATGCTCCAAGTCATGAACCTTGGGTAATTTGGCTCACTACTGTAAATACAAGATCATCCACACTCTTGCATTTCTGATCACCATGTATGGGTGTGAAATCTAGACAGTTAAGAAAGCTAAGGGGGGGGGGCAGAATGACTTGTTTGAAACATGGTGCTGGAGGAGGGCTTTGCAAATACCTGGGGCTGCCAGAAAGACAAACAAGTGGGTGCTAGACCAAATCAAGCCTGAAATACCTCTGGAAGCAAAAGTAATGAAATGGAAGCTCTTATTTTGGGCACATCATGAAAATGCAGGATTCTCTGGAAAATAATTCTGGGAAAGGTTTAAAGCAGCAGGAAAAAGAGGAAGACCAAATATGAGGTGGATTGATTCCCTAAAGGCTTGGGTTTGCAAGAGCTGAAAAGCACTACTGAGGACATGACATTTTGGAGATTGCCTATTCATGGGGTCGCCATAAGTCAGGGGCGACTTGATGTCACATAACAGCAACAACAGAAAATACCTATGTTAACTTCTTAACTTGTGACAATTTGCCAATGAGATTTATGCCAGTTTGTGTTACACCACAAAACTCAATAAGATTTTGGCCAATATGCAGTGTGAAGAATTTTTTTCTTTGTATTGAACAGACCACCATTTAGGTTCCTTGGATAACTGTGGGTTCTGATAGTATGAAAGAGCAATCCAATCCACTTTCTCCACATCAAATATGATCCTATACACTGCTATAATATCCCTCTCCCTTACTCCCCAAAACTCAGAAAGTTCCACATTTTGCTCAAGGGGGAGTCCTTATGTTGAGCGTGACATTTGCCTTTTATACAGTATTCCAAGTATGGTTTCAATATAATAATCATTGTGTGCCATCAGGGTTTTCTAGTAGGGAGTACTCAGAAGTGATCTACTGTATACCCTTTTTCTGGGGGTGCCCTAGGACTGTGCAGCTTGCCCAAGGCTACACAGGCTGGCTCTTCTGGGATGCACAGTGGAGAACTGAATTCCCAACTTCTGGCTCCACCGCCCAGAGACCTAACTCACTGAGCTATCCAGCCAGCTCTGACATACTAAAGTCAGTATGATAGTGGCAGATTTAATGCTCATTTCCCAAATACATAGATAACTTTCTGCTCTCCTTTTTTGTTTTCCCATTTTTTAAGGCATCCTTCAGTCTCGAGAGACTATGGTAACGTGCTCTGAATAGAGGACTTGGAACAGCGTCTAGTGTGGCGGAGGAGGCCAATTCAAGAGTGACAATCCCTTCCACACTAAAGACAAATACAATCTGTCCCCTGTCCAGCTCCCTGATTTTGCTGATTTTGGGACTGCCTCTTCGCCTTGGCCTGCTGGACAAGTGTCTCTTCAAAATGGGAGAGGCCATGATGCACCACCTGCCTCCAGGCTGAATGCTCAGATGTCAAGGTTTCCCATCTGTTGAGGTCCATTCCTAAGGCCTTCAGATCCTGCTTGCAGATATCCTTGTATTGCAGCTGTGGTCTCCCTCTGGGGCACTTTCCCTGCACTAATTCTCCATACAGGAGATCTTTTGGAATCCGACCATCAGCCATTCTCACGACATGCCCAAGCCAACGTAGACATCGCTGTTTCAGTAATGCATACATGCTAAAAATTCCAGCTCCTTCTAAGACTACTCTATTTGGAACTTTGTCCTGCCAGGTGATACCAAAAATGCGTAGGAGACAACGCATATGGAACGTGTTCAGCTTCCTCTCCTGCCATGCACAAAGGGTCCAGGACTCACTGCAGTACAGGAGTGTCCTCAGGACACAGGCTCTATAGAGCTGGATCTTGGTATATGCCGTCAGCTTCTTATTAAGCCATACTCTCTTTGTGAGTCTAGAGAACATGGTAGCTGCTTTGCCAATGCGTTTATCCAGCTCAACATCTAGGGAGAGCGTGTCAGAGATCGTTGAGCCAAGGTACACCAAGTCATGCACAACCTCCAGTTCTTGCGTGGAGATGGTAATAGAGGGAGGTGAGTCCACGCCCTGGCCCATGACTTGTGTTTTCTTCAGGCTGATTGTTAATCCAAAGTCTTGGCAGGCCTTGCTAAAATGATTCATGTGTTGTTGGAGGTCTTCAGCAGAATGGGCAACAACAGCTGCATCATCGGCGAAGAGGAAGTCCCGCATGCATTTCAGCTGGACTTTGGTCTTCGCTCTCAATCTAGTTGCCATTTGCCATTTTAGCCAACAAAATATTTTAGTGACATCAGCAAATTTGGTTACCCCATTGCTGACCACTAACCCCAGATCTTTCAGGAAGGAGCCTAAATACAGGTGATTGGAGCTGTCATAAAAGTAAGACAGGACTGATTTTTGGGCAAGCTTTCGCTTCATCAAGACCTGTATACTTGGTAATTATATAACAATGGCAGTGTTGTGTCTTCAAGGTCATGTATAAAGTAGCCTGGCAATGAGCTACCAAGAGAAAATTCTGTCTGACAAGATTAGAAAGAGCATCCTTTCCCTTCTCTTGGCACAGACCAGAAGAATGGCCCAACACTTGCGTTCTAAACTAGCACAATGAGATCATCCTAAATACTATCCATTAAGTAAAGAACTTAGCTATCAGACCAAAGAAAAACCTAGAGAGGTGGTCAGGTCATTCTTTGATTTTCCTCTGAACATAGTGATGCATATGCAGGATATAAATATGGGCTAGGAATATGGATTAATGTGCACATATATTCTTTCTCTTTCTTCTCCATGAGGAGCCTTGTGGCGCAGTGATCAAACTGCTGTATCGTAGCCAAAACTGTGCTCACAACCCGGGGTTCAATCCCAGGTAGCCGGTTCAAGGTTGACACAGCCTACTATCCTTCCAAGGTCGGTAAAATGAGTACCCAGCTCCTGGGGGGGGGGGGGGGGGCGCAATGTGTAGCCTGCATAATTAACTTGTAAACCGCCCAGAGAGTGCTTTAAGCGCTATGGGGTGGTATATAAACAGCACACTTTGCTTTTTTTTCTTTCTTTTTTTTTTTTTTTGCTTTTTGCTTTTTCTCTTTCACCCAACCGCCTGCCCACCTACCTGCATTCTCTCTCTCTCTCTAAGATAGATAGATAGATAGATAGATAGATAGATAGATAGATAGATAGATAGATAGATAGATAGATAGATAGATAGATAGATAGATGTTTCTGATACCACATTCTTCAATCATTCATCCACTCCTTTTAAACAAGTTGAAGGAAACAGCAATATTGTGGAATCTTGTATAGCTATCTGATAGATGCTTTTGAAATAGGGTGGCATTTTTAAAAGGAACATTCCCTAGTAAGAAATCCAACAGGCAAATACAGTATTTTTATTATATGAATTTGCAGTTTGCAATAATTGAAAAATTTCTTTGTGCTGAATTGCTTCTGGTCATGGCCCAAAAACCCTGCCAGAAAAACAAAAAAACAAGCAAATGCCTTTGCAACTTTTACATTAATTTTATCTTGATCAAAAACAAACCAGTAATCCCAGTGGGTTACAATTTATGGAGTATCTCTGTTTGCAGTTGTTTGCTTTGAAAGAGCAACAGTCTTGGAGCAAGGCACCCCACTGTCCCAGTTGATGAGCTGCCTGACCTTTCAAACCCTAAGAAAATGCAAGTCGTATATAAGATCCAATCTGCAAAAAGTTATCTGACATAGAAAAATGTAAATATTTCCATGGTCACATTTAAAAAGCCTTCCCATGTATGGAAACTTGAATGGAACAGAATGTTGCTCTCCTGTAATAAACCACACATGACAGAAGACAGAGTCCTAAAATGTTTCTTCAGTCGATAAATAGAATATTTTGCATTGTTCAACTAAAGCAATACAATCATCTTTTACATTAAAAAAAAAAAGTACCAAGGAACAGGAATTTCCACAGTTCAAATCATTCTGTTGCAAAAATAGAATTGTTTGTAAGTGGTGAAATTTTAACTCCATTGAAATCTACAGCAAATCTCTTACTGCCTTTCATGGAGTTGGATTGAACTTGTCATCTGATCCAATGTGCTTGGATCATGTGCATTGGTCATCTGATCCAATGTGCTTACTTGGAAGTCCTACTGAGTTTGTTGTCATTTTTTTAGAGCTACAAAACATTTCCTTTTTTAGATTACAGTAGCCATAAGTCTATGGTTCAGAGATTCAGGAAATGCAGTCCAAAAAGTTAGAGGTTTTTGGGTGTTCATGTCTGCCTGTGCCTCTCTGTGTGTGTGTGTGTGTGTGTGTGTGTGCACGCGCATGTGCGTGTGTGTGTGTGCGCATGTGTACCACATGGCTTGCCCTGCACTCCCAAACCTCTAGTATGGTGGACAGTGTCCTTCCATTCCTAGTGTTGAAGGAAGAGCCACCTGCCAGTCTTGGATCTGGGGTGGGAAGGGCAGGTGCCACCTTTCCCTCAGGCAGCAAAAGGCATTGGATCATCCCTGGGTGCAGATGTCCCACATGCAGGCAGGAATGAATGCAGCGCTCTCCAAATTTAAGCTCTTGGTGACAGTGATAACCCAGTTTGTCAAAGTTTGCTGATCTAGAGACAAGTGTTGTGAGGCTGCAGGAAGACAAGTAATTCTGAGATAAGAGACCCTTGTGCTCTGCCATGCTCTGTGTTTGGCTTTAATCTCTCTGTATTTAATCAGTAAAGATCCAATGCAATGGTTCTTCTCAACCACCTATTCCCCCCCCCCCTTTTTTTCCCCCAGGAAGACAACACATTAATCTGACTGCTCTGTTGAGTGTCCTTCCTGAGCAGCAGGAGCAGCATTTGTGGCAAGATAATGGAAGCTTTCAGAGATGGAGAGAGGCTGTAGCTAATTTCCAGGAGATGCACCCTGAGTCTACCCAATAGCATGGTCTTTTCAGTGGTTTTCTTTTAAGCACCATCCTAATGTTTCCTCTTCTTTTTTCCCATTTCTACTTTGCTTCTAATTTTCTGCCAGCAATAAACACTGTCCCCATGTTTCCCACTTGGCATATATAGGCTTGTAAAACATATTGGAAATTTTAATCAGGCCAGTGTTGACATGCTGATGGATTTCACAAGCCAAACCAGATCAGACTTAATTAAAGCCTGGATTGGAGACCTTTAAAGAACATGATAAATCAGTGTTGTGACAGGTTTCCTTCTGAAGTAGACTCAGGAAACTTGAGCAAATTTCTGGAATATAACTTTTTTTTTGCTAGTTTTAAGTACACAGGTCTAGCCATTTTAATTCTCAGAAATACAAATAAGGATGGTCATGATTAAATGAGAGTGTAATGTGTAAACAAAATGAATTTGATTAATGATTAAATCAGAGTATAGTGTTTAGACTAAATGAATGATTGGAGAACCTGGGATATGTACACAAGATAAGACATAGATTAGCGATGCCTTAACACCATTAACTAGTTGCCATATTTGTAAAGGCAGATTTTGTGAAGCAATCTGTTTTTGCTGAAAAAATGCAGAGACTGGGTTCCACTCTTGTTTCATTTTTGGTTTCAAACCCTTCCTCACTTTGCTATGTGTGATGATCAGCTTAGAAACAAAAATGTACATTTAAAAATTCTACAATTTTGTTCAGACATCATAACAATACAGTGATGAGCAATTTTCTCAGCAATAAAAAACTGCAGGGGTGCGGCACCAACCCAGTTTTATTTTTTTGGGAAGAAAACACTGGAGGTTATTGTTTTTTTTTCACTTTCCTTTTTAAAAAATGTGCAAGTCAGTTCTGACCGTTTCTAGGATTTACTGTACTAGATACGTTCCGAAATGGTCCACCAATCACCATTTCTTTCTTTTGGGGCTGCTCCAAGACCATGTAGTTTAACCCAAGGGTACACAGGCTGGCTCTTTTCCTATAAGACATAGAAGAGAATCAATCTCCTGACCTCAGAGGCTCCATCTCACTGAGCTATCCAACTTTTATTTCCAACTCTACAGATTCAGTTTACAAGACAAAAGTTTAAATACTTCAGCATGAATTTAACTGGTAGTGCTAACCAGAGTAGACTTACTGAATCACTGGGATTTACCATAAGTGCTGACTTGCCATTCAACAGTTGATTCAATGGGTCTACTCTAATTGAATTTAAGTCTTCATTAGACAGCCACAATCCACTGCTCCGATATCAGATATATGAGACCACAACCAGCACTCTAAGCGGCTTCCTGAGCCCAAATGATAATTTTGTGTCCCTGTTCCTCTTTGCAACTCAGATGGCAAAGTTGTTGTTCTTTCTCATAAAGACATACCTTGATTACATCATATTTAGCTAAAAGTAGTGGGAAGCATATGCACCTTTCAGATATTTGCTGCTCCGGCTAGCTATGGAGAGTACAATAATAAACAGAAAATCTGGCACCCAGGGGAAGCAATATGAAATGCACCCAGCATACAATCTTGTGCCCAGCTCCTGCAGCATCCCTCTCAGCTTAACCAGACACCCTCTCCACACAGTTCAAAGCCTGCATGGGAAACAAGTAGAATGTGATAACAGCCAAGGGAACATCCTCCTCCTGGGCTCACTGCTGCTTCCCTGACAATGTGGAGGGGTGCACTATTTCCCCTGCTCTCCTGTCAACCTTCCACCTCCCATTGGCACTGTTGCCATGATGTCATAGATATGCCCACAATAGCCGAGTCTGAGCCAGGCAACTGAGACAGAAGGAAGGGAGGGGGTCACAGGAGGCATGACCTCAGGGCTTAGGGCAGCTGTTCCCAACCTTGGGCCCCCAGATGTTCTTGGACTACAGCTCCCAGAAATCCAGGCTAGCACAGCTAGTAGTGAAGGCTTCTGGGAGTTTTAGTCCAGGAACATCAGGGAACCCACGCTGTGGAAATACCTGCTTACAGGATTGGAGATGTAGTCTGAGGATATCCAGCCATGTGGTTCCCTGGGTATAAGGCTTACAAATGCAGGATGACCCATGCCAAGAAATAAACAGACATCAGGGTGAGGGTTTTTGTACCTGTTCAGCACCCTCAATCATAGACCCATCAAGCCAGTTACTTTTCTTTTTAATTTGCAAACATTATTTTTTTAAAATTGGCATTTTTAAATTTAGCAAGTGATCCTTCATTTCATTTTGCAAAAATGTGCTCCTCCATGACCATGACATTTATTTCATTGCTTTCTTATGTCAGCAAGTTTGTAAATACAATTTTCCATCAAGCAAGCAGAAGACTGTGAGCCATGGGCATATTGCTTATTAACAGGATTTAACCACAAGCCTTGCAGGAGGCTTTTCTTTAGTTATTATAACTGCAAAGCTGATTTACAGACCACTCCTAAGCCCTTTGGATGGCAGTCTTATGAGCATGGTGTACTTCTGCTTAGAGAAGTAGAAGTCTTCTTCTACTCGTGGACACTGTAGCTCCACTGGATGGATCAGCTCATGGTCTGACCAAGGGTGGGATGCCTCATTCCAAAATGGCAGTGCAATCCCCTCACCTCTCCAAGCTTGAGCCACCAGTGTGCTCCAGAAACCCTCTTTATGCCAGGTAGAACTGCATACTACTGCCGCTGGTAGTAGGGAATGGAAGACACTAACCTGGAAACATTACGAGGAGAAGACAGAGGTAAACCTTGGATCTACTGGATCCAGATGCACTTTGAGCATTGGGAATGTCCCAAGATGAGGGCCACCCTCTATGCCAGCATGGAACTTTGTACTCTCTCCCCTCCCAGGGAAGCAATGGGGAGGAGAATTTGGGGGAATATAATCTAAGAGGGAAAGATACATCTTCTCTCCCATCAACCTGATGCAAGCCAGTGCCGTTTGGAACATAGCAGAGAATCCGCCACTTTATATCCATCCCCCACCTTGCTCTGTTGGAGATTAAAAGAAGTCATAAACTAGGAAGCACATGTGAGTTGCTCTTTCCCCCAATTCGTTTCATTGACATATGTGCAAGAAAAAAAAATCTCCCTCCTATTTCTGGAGCAAAAGAAAAAGCAGAGAAGAGGTGGGGTATAATGCCTGAAGTGCGTATCATGCATCAGGGAGAGATGGGATCAAAGCTCCACATCACAAGGAAGTAAAACTATACTAGCCTATTGTACAGACCTTTGCAAAAATTTCCAAGATAGTGTATGCAAAGTACTTTGGGCATATAAGGAAGGTGCAACATTTGATATCTTTGTTAGACGACTTTTGGCTCACAGCTATCATTTATGGGCTGAAAGCTAGCATTTGTTTGTGCTTTTAGTTTTCTAACAAAGGTATCACCTACCCTTGCCTTTAGATCATGTACAAGGACTGCATGGCTTTCTCTCCTACCCCCCCCCCCCCGTTGCCATATTATTGTTATTTATAATGGGTAGCATGAATGAAAATAAAAACTTGGACACAGAATTTCACTGTTCCTTTCCTTCACTGTCTCAGAAGAAAAATCTCAACAGATAGTATCAATTAAGGGAATTTAAAAACAACAACAACAGGACAACAAAAAAGTGAGTCAAGAACACCTGAAAAAGTGGGCATCTGATGAAATAGAGACTCCCAATGGAGCTGGGGTATAAGCAAGTCTGCAGTGAGCTGCAGCCCTAGAATTTTCTGCTTTGGAAGAGGTTTCAAAAGTCACATATAGACTGGGGCCCTAGATCTTCGGCCTTTCAGTAGCCACAGAGGGTACTTTATTTTGTTCATTTGTATTCTGACAGTTCACAAGAGAACACACAACAGATCCTTCACTGCTTTAGGTCCTTCTTCATTTGCCAAAGCAAAAAGACGGATGTGGCAGCTGGCTGCAGAGTGCAACAGACACCCCTCCCCACCCCTTTCTAAAAGAATTTGCATTTCATATTGAATCAACCTCTTGTCATGACCGAGTGACAGCACAGGGTGGGGAGTATGCTGGCTGACAAGACAATATGCTTTGTTTCTGCCTACAACACAGTCACTGGGAGAAAAATGTTGGCATTGTCACATTGATTTGATGGATGCCATGTTTTGCTGTAATAAATACCAGCAGACATTGCCATGTTTCTGCTTCTGCTGCCTAAACTGCTGACATGTGTTGGGTACTCCTGGGGGACATTAAGCCCTCTTGACACAGAGATAAATGCCTTATCTTAAGCTTCCTAGAAGCTGCCTTTCTAAATGAGTGCAGTAACAGAGTTTTAGATTAACATTTAGACAACACAGAAGCCAATTTTAATTATTGCATCAGCAGTTTTCTGTTATGGAAAGCTCATAGCCATATGAAGGATTATTATTTTTATTTTTCCGTCATTTTATTTTAAATGACATTTTATCTGTAAACTTTGTTACAATGGATATTTTATGAATCTTTGTCCATAGCCAAAGTTCAGACCCACCTGCGCTACCATATCCCAATTAAAGATGACACACAATGTTTTAAAAATGTGTTTTTAAAAGGAAGATGGTGGAGAAAAAGACAGAACAGAAAATACAGAAATCTGCATACAGAAGTGCACTGTCTCCAGACAAATGTGCAAATATGATAGAACTGGGTATTAGTGCATTTCTGGGGTGATCATGGGCAAAGAGTCACTGGTCACCCATGGGTCTCTCCTGTCGAATCTGTTATTCATGGGCCACTATTAGAAATGCAGAAAGAGAAAGGAAAACTCTGGAAAACAAAGGAAAATATGCTATTTGCTTTATAAATGAATCTTCCTTGCCTTTCCTGCTGAGTCACAGTCTTGTGGTTGTAGCACCACGAATCTCAGAACCAGGGAGCAGGAAGGGTGGGAGCAGAGAGAACCCATGGGGAGGAGTCCATAAGAGCAGGCTCCCTGCACTTGTCTTTTAAGAAGGAATCCAATATTTGTGTCCATTGCCCTTTTAAAGTCTCCCATTCACTATCTTCCCAGTGGCTGCCTCAGGGGGCCAATGGGCACATTCTTTTAGTCACTAGTGGCTAGAGAAAAACAGGTGGGGGTGGAGAGCACCCAGCTTTGCAAACCGCCATTGGGGCCTTTCTGTCCTACCAGCATCGTTCAGTCTATGGCTTAGCCTTATTGTTTGCCTTCCCACATTTGCAGGAATGGAGTATTCATGGAAACACACAAATACATCATGAACCTGGAAAAGGATTTTGCTGGAGCATCACCAAAAGGGCAAGTTGTCCCTAATCTCTGTTTAGACACAGAGCATGCCAGGAGCTGAGGCTATCCCTAGAATACAATAAAAATATAAGTGTGACTTGGAATAAAATGTTGCATTGTGGAGTATTCCTGACTAGAATTCCTGTCAACCAGCCCAACCCTGATTCATGCCCAGGCTGGACCTTTTTGGGCCAGTGGCAGCGCTATTCTTTTTGTCGGGTAGGGCTGGAACAATTTGTGCACAGACAGAAAGGTCGCTTCAAGAGAGATCGCTCCCAACAAAGCGAGCCTCTCCAGAGAGATCAGACCTGATCCTTTCTCACTGTCTGATTGCACCCTTAGTTACAATAAGATACAGGGCTGCTTAGAAAAGTATGTGTGGGCTGTAATGACTGTATCCCTCAGCCAGTAAAGCTTGTTTTTCACACAGAGGACCCCTCTAAGCTCACTTCTAATGCAGCATCTTGGTTCACAATAACTGTCCAGCCTTGACTTCTGGTTACAACATCGTTGCCCTGATACAGTGTAAGGCTCTCCATGCACATCCCTAGATCTAGATAATACACACTGAGACTTGGATTGAAACCCTGTTCCATAAATTATACCATAAAAAGCTCTGGACATCATTAACCATGGATTTATTTTTCAGAAATAGAACTTCTGATCCTCCCTTGAATATTCCAAGGCTCCCTCAGACTCCCTTTTGTGGGAAGCTGTTGGGGGCTGCAGGATGGGGAAGGTGTCTTAAATTACTGAAAATCAGTGCTAGTGGGATGACTTCACAGGATTTCAGCCATTGTTTATCCTGGGACCAGGCCCCAAAGCACTTAAACTTTCTGATTAACAGAGGCAACAACATTTGCCACTGTCCTCAGACTTCCCTTTTTCTGCAGTCCTCACAGTAGCTGGGGTAGGTGTGGAGAAGATGGCTTTTCATAGCACCAATATATTGTTGTGAGCTAACCAGCTGAATTGCTGGAGTATTTTGGCATAATTTGTTTTTAAGTGACAATTATATACCCATTAGCTTTATCAAAAACCTGCTCATTGTGGAGGTGAAAACTATTAGTAGTGGTTTGTTGATAATGGATCAATGCATTTGCCTGTACAGTTTGACGTTTCATGGGGGCATAGCTATCATGATGAGTGTCTGTACTTTAAAATGTATGACTGCACCATTGGAAGGATATGGCATGTTCGGAATGCCGCAGTTTATGATTGCCTGCAGCTGTATTTGTGGAGCCACAGCTATTTGCAGTAATGCTGATTAGTGGCTATTTGAGATGAAATTCACCAGGAATGTGGTTTTAGTCCCCTTGGCACTTCAAGCCTGTTTACCAAGTGGATCAGGACTATTGTTACCTGACTGGGACTGTTTTGAGGGTCCAACCAGGATTGAGGTGAGGGTTGCTATGGTAGGCAGTTTTGCAAAGTATTACATTATAAACCTATGTTAAATGTGGTTTATGACAAACAACACTGATGCAAAGAAAGTGGAAAAGGAAGAGCAGAAAAAAGTAATCATAAACAGCACAGTGGTATCGCAAAATGTCCTGCACTTTAAAAGGGAGTCATTTGATTTACTCAAATATAAGAGTGTGCAAGACCTTTTATTGGGCCACCAATTGCAAGCTTTTGTGGAGAAGATTCCACTTCATCAAGCTGGGTGCAACCCCTTCACAGATAGTACAGAAGAACTGTAGAAAAGAGTCCAAAAATTGGCAGTACATGTCTGTGAGAGGTGATCTCAGTCCTATTGAGGTCTCAAGCATCCTTGCAGCATGGTTTGGAATTTTTATACCCCAGTCTCTTAAGACCAAAAGGCTTCACTATAGTTCTGTCACACAGAGGTAATAGGGACAAAAAGACAGTAGGCGAATATTAAGATTTCATCGAGTTTGTTTGTGCTCTGGATTTTCAGCAGACACTGCTTGGGGTTCAAAGCAAGGAAGAAATATGTATCATGGGGTTGCTTCATACAATCGGGCACTGTTTGAAATGTAGTCATAAAAAGTAATGAAAAAATTGAGACATACTTAATAGGAGTGAATCAGCAAGTCTGTCTGACAGGGAGTTAGAGAACAGCACCATTCGGAATGCAATTGCATAATTCATTTCTAAAGTGGTGAAAGAACATTGCTTTATTTTTAATGGAGCTCTGAGAGCCTGAAGATTCCAAGAACTCTTGAGGTGAACCTTGTGCCATCACAGAGATAACCAGCTGACTAAAATGTTACCAAGTATGATTATGAGGGGAGGAGATCACTGTTAGGGATGGGATTTTGGGGACTAATGAACTCCTCAGTTCCACAATTCTGCAGGAACTTCCCACGCCAAATTATGGGGCTGAGAGCCATCAAACTGTCGGGACTCAGAGCAGATCTCCATGCCATTTCCGCGCTGCTTCTTTGCACCCTTAAAAAAAGTGCCCAGTGACAGCATGGGGGTGACAAAGATTCCCTGCAACTTGCTATGGTGCATGGCAGAATGGGTTCTGACTGAAGCTGCCTCCATAAAGAGTCTGTGGAGGCAGCCTCCATCAGAACTCAGTCCACCACAGACCTTTGCGAGTTGCAAGGAATCCTTGTGACTCCTCCAGGGCCATGGGTCACTTTTCTAAGGGCAGATAGAAGCAGGATGGGAATGACATGGAGGCAAGAGAACTCCGCTGTCTCCTGCCAGTTTGATGGCTCTCAGTCCCACCATTTGGCCTGGAGGGTTCCCACCAAATTACAGGACTGGGGTTTTTATTTATTTATTTATTTATTTATTTATTTATTTATTGACTGCCTTTCTCCCAATAAGGGGACTCAAGGCAGCTCACAGTATTAAAAAGAATAGAATTAAAAACACAGTGAGATAAGCATTAAAACTAAATTGTAAACTATATATATATATATATATATATATATATATATATATATATATATATATATATATATATATATATATATATATATATATATATATATATATATATATATATATATATATATATATATATATATATAACTATTATATATATAATAACTAATTATAATTAATAACTATTATATATATAATAACTTAGTTATTTTAATAACTAAAATAACTAAATAAACTATAAAACTGATTAAAATACATTGAATAATTAATAAATTCTATATCAATTAAAACTGGGGACGTGGTGGCGCTGCGGGTTAAACCGCAGAAGCCGCTGTGCTGCAAGTTCAGAAGACCAGCAGTTGTAAGATCGAATCCACGTGACGGAGTGAGCTCCCGTCACTTGTCGCAGCTCCTGCCAACCTAGCAGTTCGAAAGCATGTAAATGCGAGTAGATAAATAGGTACCACCTCGGTGGGAAGGTAACGGCATTCCGTGTCTAGTCGCGCTGGCCACGTGACCACGGAAGATTGTCTTCGGACAAACGCTGGCTCTACGGCTTGGAAACGGGGATGAGCACCGTGCCCTCGAGTCGGACACGACTGGACAAATTGTCAAGGGGAACCTTTACCTTTACCTATATCAATTAAAAATGACATTCAGGGACTCGATCTTAATTGTTAAAAGCCTGCCTAAAAAGGTAGGTCTTCAGCTGTTGGCAGAAGTATAAAAGGGAGTTTGTTAATTCCAAAAATCCCACCCAGATTCGCTGTGCTTCCCAGGAGAAAGACTAGCTGAGACTGCCTGGAATTTGTATGGCTGACATGACCTGCCACCTGTGTAGCCTTGAGCAAGCTGCAAAGTCCCTGCTACCTCCCTTCTAATAGCACAGAAGATAAAACATCCAAGCAAGCAAGTGTGAAGGCTTTCCTGAGTTTGGGAAAGGTTAAATTGGCCTGGTAAGTAGAAGGCACAAAGACCTTATTTCCTAATGCATTAAATTTACACAGCAAACTTTGATGTTCTTGTAATTCAATGTTGAATTTGGATATATTCAGAACTACCTGAATAGGGCATTATTCAGTAAATTTCAAATATATCCAGATCTGCACATTCCAATCAGCAAGCACAGGTTGTTGTCTTGTACTACAGCAGTATATGGTGTTAGCAAAAGAATTAAGGTGGTTAGTGAAGCACCTCCTAGGCGCTGGAATCTTGTAGCTGAGAGAGTGCAAAAATTCAGGCCTTTATTCTGTAATCTGCTAAATGGGGACGTCTCTTCTGAAGGCAAACAAGTGTCCTAGCACACCACTTTGTTATCTTCTACATTATGTGAAATGCTTAAATTCCTACCTTTGACAAGAAACTAGACAAGAAACGGCTTAGGACCTGGTTACCTAAAGGACCGCCTTCTTCCATACGAGCCTGCCCGTCCTCTAAGATCAGGCCAGGAGGCCCTTCTGAAGGTGCCATCCCTGAAAGAGGTGAGGGGGATGGCATGCTGAAATAGGGCCTTCTCGGCTGTTGCCCCCCAACTTTGGAACGCCCTCCCTATAGAGATCCGCCTGGCTCCAACACTTTTGGCTTTTCAGCGCCAGGCAAAGACCTTTCTGTTTAGCCAGCATTTTAATTAAATAGTATCCTTTAGCTGGCCATATGAGCAGCAGGATTTATTAATGATAAATTGACTGTTTTAATATAGCGTATTGTTACAGTGGTGCCTCGACTTACGAACTTAATCCGTTCCGGAAGATGGTCGTAACTCGAAATGGTCATAAGTCGAAGCACTATTTCCCATAGGAATGCACTGAAATGCAATTAATCCGTTCTGGCCAAAGAAAAAAATATCACCAAAAACAAACAAAAACAAACAAACAAACTGCAAGACCCATCGGAAACGCGATTAATCCGTTCCGGCCGAAGGGGGGGAAGCAAACAAACCATGCAAGGCCCTTCAGAAATGCAAGAAAAGCAAAGCAAAAAGCAAGCAAACCGTGCAAGACCCATCAGAAATGCAAAGAAAGCAAAGCAGAAAGCAAGTGAAGCGTGCAAGAGCCATCGGAAATGCAAAAAAAGCAAAGCAGAAAGCAAGCCAACCATGCAAGACCCATTGGAAATGCAAAAAAAGCAAAGCAGAAAGCTAGCAAACCGTGCAAGACCCATTGGAAATGCATAAAAAGCAAAGCAGAAAGCAAGCAAACCGTGCAAGACCCATTGGAAATGGGGGAAAAAACCCCAAAAAGCAAGCAAACCCCCCAAGACCCATCGGAAATGGGGGGGGGGGGAAACCAAAAAGCAAGCAAACCCCCCAAGACCCATCGGAAATGGGGGGGAGAAACCCAAAAAAGCAAACAAACCCCCCAAGACCCATCAGAAACGGGTAAAAAACCCAAACAAACAAACAAACCCCCAAGACCCATCACAGCATAGGAACATAATCCCACCACCCAGCCCAAAACCACGCTGCAAAACCCACCCAGAACAGTTTTTAAAAAGCAAAAAGCAGCACCTTACCTTACCAGGCAGTCCGAAGCCTCCTCCGATCGCACTCACTCTAACTGTTGGCAGGAAAGAGCTACAAAGAAGCAGCCTCTTTGCCTACCAATGGTTAGCAATTTGAATTCCCCGCCTTTTTCCCCTGCCTTTTTTTGGTTGTAACTTGAAGCTCCGGCCGCAAGTCGAAGCAAAATTTTGCGGCCAGAGCTGGTCGTAACTCGAAATGGTCGTATGTCGGGACGTTCGTAAGTCAAGACACCACTGTATAATATTGGGAATTTTTAATGTTTTTAATGTTTTTCTAAAGTTTTAATATTGTTGTACGCCGCTCAGAGACCATTGGTAATGGTGCTGCTAAAAAATTCTTGTAAATAAATAAATAAATAAATAAGATTGCCTGAAAACACAACACTTTTCCACCTCGTTCATTTAGAAATGAACCAATAAATGTTTACTAGCAATATGGCTTTCTGAAACACCCATTTACTTGCCAGATTTCCTCCATTCACTAAATGTCTTTACAAAGGCATCTGCACAGTTTTCATCTGCAGTTTCTGGGAAGTTAATTTCTCCAGGCTGCTCAGTTCAGGCTGAGGTTTGTTTGTTTGTTTCCTTTACCTTCCCAGCCATTCTTCATGAGGGGACTGCACAACTTCTCTTACTGAAGCAAACTCTGCTATTTCGTGCTTGAGCAAAAACATTCACCTTATTTTCTATCAGTGCAACTATACCAGACTGCAGAGAAAGAAAATGAAAATCTATAGACATCATTGCCTTGACGACATTCATAGGAAAGATGAATGCATGAATCAGAAGAGGGGAAAACCTCATGTGACAGACGCTGAAACACCATATTTAATGGATTGCTATGAAGGTGCTACCTGGAGCACCAGCCTGGAGAAAGGACTCAGTCCTTAGTGCATGATATGGCCTGGTGAGTTTTAATTTAGCTGAACTGAAGTGCTAGAGGATACCTGTTATGTTCTGTGAAATGTAATGAAACTTTTCACTTTATGTATTATACAGAATGCCCACACAGATAATATACACACCTACGTACGTCATGCTGGCTAAGATAGGTCTATTCCATTGGAACTGATGGTCTTCTCAATGAAGCAGGGATTCATCCTTCTTTGGTTGCCAGTGTCAAGCATTTTGTTAAGAAAAGCAGGGATTTAAGAGCCAAATTAAACATGGCATTAAACACATCTTTGCATTTAACATGTAAGTTTTTGAACACTGCAAACAGAATAGGATTAAAGGAGGAGAAGGCGCACTAACAGTTACAAGGGACTGCTATAGCAGACATGACAGAAAGAGTACATTTTTTTCCCTTTGCTTTTTCATCTGGTGAGTTTGGGACCGTTCAGTCAACACTACTGAAGGTTGAATTTAAAACCAACACTCCTGGCTTCACTTTGCAGCCCTCGTTTTGAAACTGGCATAAACATCTAGCCATGATTTTTAGAACTCCTGATTTTTAATGGCATCATCCATAGATAAGGTTATAGAAAAGGTAGCTGTGTTAGTCTGTGCAAGCATATCAGATAAAATCCAAAGAAATAAAACAAAACAAAAAGACAAAAACATGTGGGACCTTAAAGACTAACTATTATATTTTAATGTGAGCTTTCATGGACAAGCCCACTTTGTCAGACATATGGAATAAAAATGAAACACTGGATGAAATACCAATTGCACAAGTAAGACACATTAAATATTCATTGGCTCTAAGGGTCTTGGGTATTTGGTTATATCTCACATGCAGTGATTTATGGCCTATGTTTGTCATTAGGTTGTAAACATTCCTCCAAGAGACAGAAAACAGACGACAGGCATAAGCAAAAAGGAGGGGGGAGAAGTTTTGCCTTATATTTACAGGTAAGTGGTGCCTAGCCTTCTGAAGTTCTGTAAGGGTTGAAAGCTAGCATCTGTTTGTGATTTTTAGTGGTCTAGGAGAGGTCACCAACCCTTGCCTTTGGATTGTGTACAAAGACATAAGTGCCGCATTGATCCTATGATCGGCAGTCGTGTGAATAGGTGAATAGCTACTATCCCTCTTCTTAGGCTGCTAGGAATTTTTTAGCTATTTTATTTTTATTTTTTAATGTGACAGTAATGCAACATATTTCATGTATTATCTGTATTTTGAATATTGGTCACTGAAGTCCTTCTCTTCCTTTCCCTCTTCTTAGAGATGCACAGTAGCACTTTTTTGCAATACATATGTGATTACAATTTATGAGATGTAGTCTGGATGATCAGCTTCATTTTCATAGTCCCTTTAATGCAGAAATTAAACCAGGTATGATGTTGTCATGATTTGGTGTGAAATTTGCCCAATCTATGTCTTTGTATCCAGATCCACTGAGCCCTTCGACAGAGATGAACATGCCCATGTCTTTAGACTGTAGTTACAGCCACCGGAGATCTGATGAGGTCCTTCTGCGATTGGCTTCATGAACAGGGATTTAGGGAAGGAGTGCTGAGGGGCATGAAAAATTAATTTTTACAGCCTTTCCACACGGTCATTTGTCACACTTTCATCCAATGTACAGATGAAAGGAGAAACAAAAAGGAAGCAGCCACTTTTCCTGTACGGAAAACAGGTTCTGTGAGTGGAAATAGAAACTGACAAGCTACTGCATTATCCTGTTTGCAAAAATCGGTGTAACAACTTCTGGAAAACTAGAGAAAATGGGACTACTTTGTGAAAAATAATTGTTGTCAAGATCCTCTTCCTGAATATAAATAAAACTACACACATACACACAAAAACTTTGCCTGGATTAGAAACCCCTTAGCCCCCTCTGTCTTTTTCTCTGTTTTTTTCTCTTCTTCCCACGTTTCCATGCCACTGTGTGTGTGCTTTCTCCCTCTACTCCTGCACTTCACTACTCATCCGGCCTTTCCCTCTCCTCCCCTTCCGACCATGCAGGAGAAGTCAGTCAGCCAGCCTCTCTCTTTCTCTCTTACTGTTTGATGAATTGGGATTGTCTAGAACAGTGGTTCTCAACCAGTGGCAGGTATATCACTGATGGGCCACAGAAACCCTTTAGGCAGGACTACTTAGAAATCTTATGAGAAGAGAAATATCCCTGGAAAAGACCCTGATGTTGGGAAAGAGTGAAGGGAAGAGGAGAAGGGGACGACAGAGGACGAGATGGTTGGACAGTGTCATCGAAGCTACCAACATGAATTTGACCAAACTCCGGGAGGCAGTGGAAGACAGGAGGGCCTGGCGTGCTCTGGTCCATGGGGTCACAAAGAGTCGGACATGACTTAACGACTAAACAACAACAAGAACAACTTAGAAATATTCTAGGTTGTGTTATCATCACATTACACAAAATTTACCCTCCCTCAGCTCCCATGTCCTGCAAGTGTGACATTCTGGCCAAAATCCTGTTGCTTAGCATAGGAAATTGCATGGGATCAATGGGAACCTGAATCATCAACTCGTCAAATTCCATTGATTCAAATGGGCCTACTCTAACTCTAAGAGTAGATCCTTTGAATCAAAGGAACTTATGGAGGAATATGGAGGAATAGACACACTAAATCAGTATTGATTCAACAGCTTGCTCTGGTAGAATATACTACACAGAGCAACAGGATTTTGGCCACAATTTTCTACCAGTCCTAGTTATCACAGATTACCCATCTATGACATTTTGGCATAAAGCAGTAACTTGGGCACTCAAATATTTCTCCTAATCCATCATTTCCGCTACACAAATGTTCCTGTAAATGAAAAACATAACATACTGTGCTGCTTACAGACTGCCCTGCAGTGCTTAAAGCATTCTGCAGATGGTTTACAATGTAATTATGCAGGCTACATATTCCTCCCACCCCCTGCTGCCCCGAGCAAGCTGGGTATTCAATTTACCAACCTCAAAAGGATGGAAGCCTGGGTCAACCTTGAGCTGGCTACCTGAGCCGAGGATCAAATTCAGATCATGAGCAGAGTCTTAAATGCAGTACTCCAGTTTAACCATTGTGCCATGAAGGACCTTTTTAGGGCTGGTACAGCCCCCCAGTGAACCTTGGGAAAAGTTGACCACCCTTGTTTTACAGTGCTTATATGTGTTTAAATGTTCATCTTGGGTCAGTAGGCTTTTTGCTTTTTTCAAATAGTGCTCAGGTTCTTTGACAGAGCAATTGTTGTGATTAAGATACAAATATTTTGGGGAACCACAGGTCTATTAGCCTTGTGGAGAAATGAATCTCCCAGGCCTGCCTCTAGCCTTGTCTCAGGAGAGAATAGTGACTATCTAAAAATATTAAAAGCTGAATATAGATTTCAATTTAATTATTAATCCATTTTGAAAACAAAAATAACCCGGAGATACACACTGCCAGCATTTCCTTAGTGTCTCTGACAAGTTTCAGGTGCGTCAGTTTCATAGCCTTGATAGACAAAGAAACACTACATACACATTATCTTTCATCATTAGAAATAAAGATTTCTAGAATAGCACTTTGGATAATATCCGAAAGAAACCAAAATGAAAAGTCTAACGATACAATCTTCCTCTGGTCCAAAAAAACAAATTTAATCCCATAATGACAGAATTTCTACAATTATATTCCCATGCAGCAACCAAACAGCTAATCTAATCTGGAGAAGAATCTTGCATATGACATTTAAATTCAATTTAAGCATAAAAGCCTATCATCATCATCCTTATTATTATTATTCAAAAATACCAGACACAGTCAATCAAAATTATAAAAATTATATTAAAAATATATAACAGATACAAGTTTTAACAAAAAAACTAAGTATCTGTTAAATATCAATATAATATATATGCTGTTCCTAATATTGCCATTTTTGGGGGTAACTTTTATGACTTTGACCCTATTTCCACCATTCAATTTTGATTTTAAGATTTTCTGCAGTCTTTTGATATATTCCCTTTCTGTCAGTTCTTTAACTTTTGTGTGCAGGATATTATCTGCTTCTAGTATTACAAAGTATTTATAATTTTCATCATTCAATAGTGATTTTATAATATCGCCATTTTTAAAGTCTATTCCCTCTAGTTTATTCCCTCTAATTTTATTGCACTTATATTACACCAAAAATAACAAAAGTAAACTTCATGTTATAAGTATTTTAGTCTTAATTCCTTAAAACTGTAGTCCTCACTGGAGGAAAAGAATGTTACCTGTCCATAATCCAGAGAAACACTGCCCTATATAGTTCTGGGGAACATGCATTCTTGGTACAACACTGGAAAAGCCAATTAAAACAACAAGAAGAAAAGATATAGCCACTACCCAAACACCTAAACTTCCTTCTGCAATAGACTAGATTACTTGTTGAAGGGCTACCTGGATAAAAATGTCTGCTTGCCCACTGAAGAACAGCGAGGAAGAGAAAGAATTAGTCTAGTCTTCCTTGGCAGGAAGCTCCAGAGTCCAGGTATAAATATTGGAAAGGCCTCGTCATTAGACACGCCTGATAGTCTTGGTATTGAAGGAAGGGTCTTCTGCAAAGATCTTAAAATCAAGAATAATGTGTTTCAAATAGATCCACACTATGCAGGGTTCTATAGGGCATAACCAGCATTTTGAATTGTGCTCCAAAACATGCTGAAAGCTAGTGAAGTTGGCTGTCATAGTAAAGGAGTCACACCATCTCTGTAACATTCCTCATCAACAATGTGGTATTAGCATTTTGGACAATATGAAGTTTCTTAGCATTTGTCAAAGGCATCTCAACATACAGCATGCTATAGTATTCCAAACAGGTTATGATCAATGCATATGTCATCTTGGGTAGATGAGACATTTTCAAAAGGCAGCTGACAAATTAGCTGAGACACTCCTGGCGACCACCAAACCTGTCATCATTCTTAATGGTGAATCCAGGAATACACTGAAACTATATCTTTAATGAAAGAGTAACCCCACCTGGTCTTTTTCAGGTCATTTACTTCAGGTTTCCCCATTCTTATTTCCTGGCACTAGTCCAAATCAAGCCCTAAAGAACCCTGAAAAACTACTCCAAAAAGTGGAGAGGCAAGGCGACAGAGAATCAATTTGCTCCAAAAGCAGGCATCAGTATATGAGAAAGAAATATCATTATCACACCTACACAAGCACTAGTTTATATTTTCAGTTTATCATGTTCACGCAGCCCAGTGGCACACTGGCATACTACCACAGAGGCAAACAAAATACTGTAACCCCCAAAAGCCAACCAAAATATACATCTTTAAAAGAATAAACACATAATAAATTAACCATATAACAAGTTTTAAATTAACAGGGAATGTACCAACATAGAGGAAAACACAGCAAAATACACACACACACACACACACACACACACACACACACACACACACACAAAGCCCTCTTCCCAGAACCAAGAAAAGCAAGCAAGCAAGCAAAAAATACGTTGAAAATGTATCCTATTTTCTTATATTGTGCTTTCCTTTTCTTGTTTTGCTTAAGAGAGCAGAATCTGTCTTTGAGCTTTGATTAAACAAAAGGATTGCTTTACCTTCCTCCCCAGACATTATATAAAAAGAATTTTCACAACAGCATTTTACTTTATTTTGGCATTGGTTATACTAGTCGAGGATCCAATGTGTGTTTCCAAGCTTGAGGAGGGGGGCAGGCAGAAGGGCCATTTGGCCTGGGCCTCACCTCACAGGGCAGCCAAAGGTGCATGATTATTATGCATTTGACCCACAGCAAAACTTTTTTTACATGCCATTCTTTATATTAGCATGTTCTGACCCCCTTCCTCAAACAAGGAAAGGGCCTCGTTTAGGCTTCCGGAGGACTTGGTGTTCCTTATTAGATTCCTATGGTGACCTGGGAGATTTGGGAGCCAAACAAGCTGCAACTAAAGAAAAGGAGGTCCTCCTGGAGTTGACTGTGCTTACAATAGTTCATGAAGGCAGCCAAGATCCACAATAAGGTTAAAGAGTAGGAGGGAGAGGGCTTTTGAAATTCTGTCAACAGTTCTAGTGGATGTGAAAAGAAAAAACCAGAACACACAAAACACACCATCATGCAATGGGTCACACGGCCAACTTCTAACTCTACACCTTCAGAAAGGAAACAGATTTTATTCCAATGCAGACATCAAAGGGGAGGCTTTTTTTGGTGTTTCCATAGCTCAGGACATTAGAAATCTACACAGTAATAGGTTCTGTTTATTCAATCCTAATTAATAATGGTCTGTCAATTAAAGGAATATGAACACAGATAAGGTTCCTACCCATTGTATGTACACCAAGTAGCATATAATTGTACTTATATATACAGGCCTACATGCTTGCAGTGTTAACATACCAGAGGCCAGTGGTTCAAATGGGTACATAACTGGCAAATTATGTTAAATGCAAATGATTAACTTCAATAGTTAATAGATTAATTTAAATAGTGACTGGGAATCTGTGGGACACTTTGATGAACAAGGACTTTTCCATGGCCTAAATCCTATATAAATCTGGTGTCAGCAGGATGAGTTTATTGCGTATAATCCAACACAGAGTCAAGGAAATTTAAAACCATTGTTGGATTGTGGCTGTTTACATGAAAGCTGCAGCTTGAATGGATGTGCTTAGTACTTCAAACACTCAGTAAATTGAATATATGACATCTGCATAACATATGTGATCACAGATCAGTGCATCTTATCACACCAGGCAGTATGATAATCCTATTACTTATTAATGGTCACAAGTTGAAAGTATGTACCTGCCCAATGTCTGCAGAGGATATTATCTTGGGGAAATGAAGAGCTTGTAGTAAAAATAAAAAGAAGTATGATTTAAGAATACTTAAAAACTGCAAGTGAAACCTAGAAGCCTGTTGATATGTGTCGTATAAACATTGTTTATGAAGGGAAGTATAGTTTTAATATATTCTCATGAATGGAAGGGACTCAAGAGCCTGTTGTACAACCTTGCTAATACTACATCTCATTCTACATTAGTGTTCAGATGTAGAATCAGAAGACTTGGATAAGGGGAAATGGTGTGTATTTGTTACCATATTGCTCTTTCACAAGTCTGGGAAGATTAGAAGGCCATGTGTTCACCCAGAGAAATAATATTACCCAATATGAACTAATGATATGTGTTCAGCTTTAGACCAAAGAGGCTTAACTTTAAATCCTGCTTCATCTACAGTCTTCGGATCTATTGTCTGGCTCGTTTCAGGATACCTACACCTCAGCCTTAGTATCCCATCTGTAATTTGGATATGGAGACTGTAACAGTCGCTCTCATAAGGCTGAGACAAACAAAGCCAATATTGTCATCTGTGTGTCGTCCTTCAATTGATGACAGCTTTATAAAGCTTTACAAATATATATGGTGGTCCTGGAAAAAATCCCCCAACAAACTGCTATTAATTTTTCAAAGACTCGTCATGTTTTCTAATTACAGATTTAGCATAACATCTGGTTTTAAGCTTATGAGTCAGTTGATGTTGCTCCGTCTTTAATAGTTTTTAATCACACACCAGTCTGCCATTTTAGAGGAAAGGTTTTAAAAAGGCTATGCATGTTGCTAGTAAATATCAGCAGTAAGTGACAGGTAAACGCAATCCATCTTAGACGTAGTTTCTATTATGCAGTCTGCATAATTCATAACACAAGGAAAGCTAGACGGCTGGGAGAGCTACTTTGGAATTCCAGCCCAAATGACTTCTGCATCTTTGATTCTAGCAGGGGAAGATGGAAATAGAATTACAATAATAATGCCTCACACTGACATGGCCCTTTGTTTTGAATGTATAAAGCATTTTGCAGACCCATGAACAGCTAACTCTAGCCAGACCCTTGTGAAGTTTTTCATTATTTGTCTTTCACAAAAAAGAGGAATAGAATTGTTTTAAATCACAGTAATGCAAAAATACTTCAAACACACGATCAGCTACTTGAAAGGGATTCCACATGGAAGCTATCCTTCAAGATTGGTTTAACTGGAGTCTAAATAGTAACAAATGAAATTAGTACACTTTCATACCAGCTCCTGTCAATCAATAATATTGAATTCAGTGTGCAAAGGCACAATAGGTAGCATGTGTTGTATGACACTTAGGTATTATGTACAACAGATCAGGGGCTCCAAATGGCTTAATCAGTAGTACTAATTCTTCTGAGCCAGACAAAACATTCAGCGGGTGTTGAAGTGCTAGTGACATAAATAGAAGACCAACTGATCTTCCAAGCACTCTGCTGGCCCTCAGCCCATTCTCTTCACAAGTTCTTCACAGTGATGGAGGGCTTTCAAGATTATAAGATCAAGATGTCCTGTGACTGGGGGGAAAAGACTGTTCAAAGAATGAATGTAGTAATAGGATGTCAAGCTAATTGCAGAGTCTACACACACACACATGCACGCACGCGCAAACAGCCATGGTAATTTGCTATCCCTGGCAGACTTTGGCAACTAAAGAGCAATGTGATTAGAAGCCTGGTGGTCCTCTGCCCCTTGACAGTGTGCAGTAGACTGGAGATCTCAACAGGACCCCAGATTTGCTAAGTGCCTATTCTTAGGTGACAGTCTTCTTCCATGTTAGAAGTCTAGGCTTTTGCCAGAAGTCTTCTATGTTAAATCTATACAGATTTTGTATTGCAGTGTTCCCCCATGATTATTCTTTTGTTTTAAGGAAAACATTACATTGGGACCAAGCCAGTAATAAGAAGTTGTTTCTGAGTAACATATATCTGTCCATCCATTTTACAATCATGGTCTCTGTTTTTATGAAATACAAATTTTAAGCTACATAACATCATGCAGCTTAGTGACCTTAGCTTTTCATGCACAGCTGGTCTATAATTTATATTTGCAAGCTATAAATCTTGAAGAGAATACAGTACTCCAGAGTTAGCTTCATGGACAGCCTGTGAAAAGCTGGCCTGGATGAAATCCCAAACTCCTCCAGGTCTTTTCCCAAACTTCAGTCATAGGATTACATTCAACTGTTAGACCCACCTAAAGCAGACCCACTGAATGAAGTGGATTTATTTATTTATTTATTTATTAGATTTATATGCCGCCCATCTAGAACGTGTCTACTCTGGGTGGTTTGCATATAACATAAAAATAAACTAAGGTAAAATCCAGATTAATCACAGAGTCCAAGATGGGAAAGGAAGAAAAGAAGAAAAAGAAGAGAGAGAAAAAGAAAAAGGGAGATAGGCTAGCTCTTTATACACCATAAGCAGACAGCCGTCCAATACGGCTGTATTGTAATCCAACTCCTCTGGTTGTACAAACGATGACTGATAATTTGAGGATGACCCCTCTACTTGGTTGCGGCAAGCTAGTTCAGTGAACTGTTTTTGAAAAAACTTCTCAAACTGAGTATCTTTAGAACTGGTATTGGTCTTTAACAGTGGAGAAGGAGCCTCTGTCTCTAAGTTTTCTCTTTTGTCAGTTATTATTCTTTGGATGGCAGGGTCGATCTAATCAACTGCTATCTGAGTAAAACATTGAAGAGAGTCTGGCTGAGGTTTAGACTTCCGCTCATTCTGCTTTATTGCCTTAGCAGGGGGATCAGCAGAAGCATGTATTATGTTATTATCAGCTAAACGCAGCTCCGATGCTAGATTGGGTGAAACAGAAGTTCTTATAGAGTCTTGTGTACAGCCTTTAAAGTCCAAAGTCCAATCTAGGTTGAAATTAGAGGTGTATACTGGATCCACTTCCTCCTCGCTAACCTCTGTCTTAGCAGCAAAGAAATGTGCAATTTTATTAAATTTTATTAAATCAACACTTATGTAAATCCCATTGATTTAACAGGTCTACAGTTCTTAAAGCTACCAATTGGATTTAATCACTAACCATCTGTTGTTCTGGTGGTAAGTGAGGTTCAGAATACCCTGAACAGAACTGCAAACCGCCTAGTGATAAGTTGGCTATCTTTATAATATCAAATTAAGTAGCTCCATTATGGCGTTTCTGTTGAAACACTAAACTATTTGGCTTGGCTCTGCTTAGGTGCACGCTTACATCTCTGAAATGCCAAATGTATAAACTGCTGAGACTAGTTTTGATTCTACTAAGTTATAGTGCAGTTGGCGTTTATGGCTTGATATTGCTGCTAGATATCTCCAAGACATATGTCTGGGACCATGGCCAGCATCTACCAATGTTACTGAATAAATGTCAAAATAGAAAGATGTACAGTTCTTCAGCTTTGAGAGGTGTTTATTTACAGCATGCCTGCATCAGGAGAAATAAAAACAACTGAATATGCCAAGTTTCTCAGAGTGTTTCCCAAGACTTCTAAAAGCTTATATGAAATGCTCCCAGATTTGGATGTTATTCTTCCATATGCATATTACCACAAGAAGACACAGTAATGAAATATTATTAACAAGGATTAACATCTAAAGCTGCTGTACAAACTGGATGCTTATTATGACCATCTGTACAAATACTGAAATGTGCATATAAACTCCCCTCCAGTGGCACCATACTTTACATATAATTGAATAGGTGCCCTAAAGAATATTCACTGCAAAGACAAAAACTCAAAGTAAAATTCCTCCCTGTGTGTTACATGCTTTGGGGTTAAAAATTTAAATGAAATAATTGCATATATTAGTAGCAGTAATATTAAATATAAATAGCAAACTAGAGATGGGCACGAACTGTAGTTCGGTGGTTTGGTCCAGTTCAGTGCCATACCTGCACAGGTGTTACACAAATGCTGTACACGATACGATACGATACGATAAACCTTTATTGGCATTAGGCAGTAACTCAGGGGAAATAGACAAAATCAACATTAATGAGGAAGTACAAAATCATGAGAAATAATACATATTATCTGGAGAATGGGGTAAGGAGAATTCAACATTATAAGGCAACAGTAAGTCTCAAAATTTCAGTTAAGTAGTTTGCCACTGCCTCAGTGAGGGGAGCACAGCGATCACTCAAGAAGATAGGGAGAAGATCAGGGAAGTGATCCGAAAAGGGAATCAGCCAGTGATCTAAAAAGAGTTTGCGATGGGAGTGGTGTGCTGGGCATCTAAATAGAATATGATCTAAGGTGTCGGGCAGCAAATGACAAAAAAGGCAAAGTGCTGTACACTCCCCTTCCCTTTCCCACCTCCTCTGTGCCCATTCCTTGAATGATTTGCGCTTCCCTCTGGACGTCCTCAGTGTGATTGCCGACTCACCCATCACAGAACACATTTCCCTCCTCTGCCTCCTCCGGTAGCTGCCCACTCAAACAAGGAGGTGGGGCAGGGAAGCCTTTGAGTAGGTGGGAGAGGGGAGTGCATAGCACCCATGCAACACCTCTGCAGGCACAGCGCTGAACTGCTGAACTGCGGTTCGCGCCCATCTCTATAGCAAACCCATTCTTGTAGGTGTCAAGCTTGGGGTAGGCCCTGAAAAAGGGAGTGCTAAGTTCCAAAGGATGGTCTGACTCCATAAAGGAAACCACAACCTTGGGCTTACAAGAACTGAGCAGGACATTTTTGAGGTTATTCATTTATAAGGTTACCATAAGTCAGAGGTAACTTGATAGGATGTGATCATGACAACAAGTGCAAAAAAGCTTTAGAATTTTACATTACAAGGGCAAATGCCCAGAACAGTCCAATTAAGAATAAATGTATACAATGAAATGCTAATTGACTGTTGCAGAAGAAAAAAAAAAGACAGGCAGATGGACAGAAGAATAGGGTGTTCTGAAGGGAGGTGGCAGGCTTTTGGAACCTTGAGCATACTGCAACATTTTGTTGCACATTCCTCTTGCAGCAGTTTACCACTCTCAAAATATCACTGATATTACTGGGGTCTGCATTTGTCCCACCTCTCTTGGATTACATTCATTATTGCTTCCCCACTCAGTGATAGTTCACCGTTTCCCATTCTTGACAGAGTCAGTAAAAATGGTTTTAAGGCACAGGTCTTCCCACTGAATCCCAACCACTGTTTTTCCGGAATGTAAAAGAGATCCAAACACCTGTCTTGGTGAGCCTCTAATGCTATTGGCTCTAATCATGTGGGAACTGACTTCATTCCAGGCATACCAGATATTCAACACAAGGTATTTAGGTAAAAACAAAAGAAAAAGAAAAAATAAAGACAACAAAAATGTGACACCTTAAGGACTGCTATATATTAATGTAAGCTTTCATGGACAAGTCTACTTCCTCAGACGTAAGAGTGGGACTACATGGCAAATATTTATACATTTAAATTTATCTAAATATTTATACATTCAAATGTATAAATATTTGCCATGTAGTCCCATTCTTATGTCTGAGGAAGTCAACTTGTCCACGAAAGCTCACATTAAAATATAGCAGTTAATCTTTAAGGTGCCACAACATTTTTGCCTTCTTTATTTTTTCTTTTCTTTTCTTTTCTTTTTTTGCCTGAAATGCTAGCATAGACTAAAACAACTACCTCTTCTAAACCTACTACAGTACAAGGTATTTCAGTTATTTTAAAACGGTAGTAGTAATTTTTATCTTTCCAACAAAGCCAAGTAAAGGAATAAACCAGAAGAAAGACAATCTTTTCTTTCAAAGTCCCAGCTCCTACAACTCCCAGCTATGAATATGTTCCGTCATCTCTACAGCCAACCTAAACAGTTCTCTTCTGTCCAGTTGTATCTCAGGAAGGAAGACCAATCACAATGAAGTTCACATCTCCATCACCACTCAAAACAGTGTTTCTTATTTATGGCCTTGTGACTCATGTGTAAGTTTGTTCTGCAGAACCTTGCAGAAATGAGATGTACATTCTGGTGGAAACTCAATCACTACAACAATACTAGTATCCAGGTGGAATTCCTCCTTTCTGCAGTTTCTTTTTGTCTGCCACCACAAGCCTTTTCCATATTTAATGGGGTTCCCTACTGAAATCTTCCTTTCCTTTTTTCTTTCCATTCACCCCTCTATTTTCATTGTCTCTTCTTTTGTTGCTTTATCTTTGTTTGAATTATCACAGTTTCTTTATTGTTCCTACCTGAGTCTCTCAGGTGTCTTGTCTGCAGAGGTAAAATCCCACCATCTAATGGCTTTTAGTCTTTTTTGTAGAGTCAGATTGTTGAGAACTGCAAGGAATGCCTGTGTTCTCATTTAAAGGGTTTCACCTGGGAAGACCCTATTCATACATCTGCCACTGCAGCTGAATCTCCTCCACAGAGAGCCCCAATCTTCATTTATTCTAAACCACCATGTGCAATGGCTCAGCCTGTCCTGAGTTACCCAGATAAGACTTCAGAACTTGTGTGAATGTCAGAGTTAGAATCAATACTAGGTTTGGCACCAATGGGCCAGGTGCACATCCAACAGTCACCTAGCAGATTTGGGCTCAACAGGCAGCACTCCCTTCATCTGACACTCTGAAAAAGAAGAAAAAGTGGGATAAAGAAATGCCAGCTCCAAGCACACAGCACCGACCAATATACAGGTCTTGCCCCCAAGGGAATCAGACTCCTTGGTTCAATCAGTTGTCTTCCTCCACAAGATTCCCCTTGAGCCCAGTCCTGATTGCTGTTTTGAAGGCAAACTCCTAATCCACATAGAAGGTCATTGCCTCAGTCTACAATCTCCAAAATCTCATATCATCATGATCACTGGGGATTTACCCTTTAACACACAGGATCTGTTCTATACAAAAAATTGAGTCTTGGTTCTGGCCACCTCCTTCTCTCCTGCTTTCAAAATTACTACTACAATGTAAATCCAGAACATCCTTGCAGGGTCTTGTTCAACAGGGAAACTTCAATTTTTTATTATTATTAAAAAAAACACTGATATTTTTCGAGATAACACTAATAACTCTTTGATGGACTGACCTATTCAACACCCTTCTTGCAGTCATGTTATGCCATTGGACACAGACTATCCCCCTTTTCCAGGACTTAACCATTATCATGACCGACGCCTGATCTCTACTGCAGCAGTACCAGGTAGACCTCTAGCAGCTGCTTCCAACAGAGACTTTCCATTCCACCGCTTCTTCACTGGAACTTACCATGGAGATTTTTTAGCATCTAAAAAAGAGGGCCATAGAATCTGTTGCCAAGGGTGATATATGTTGTGCAGGAATCAGCAGCTATGGAGTTAACATCAAGTTTTTAAAACCTGTGAAATGTCTCAGCTCAAACAGCCAAGCTCAAATATTTTGAGAACAGGGGAAGAACTGCAGAGCTGTCTTGAGATAACAAAGTTGGAGAAGGCATCATGACCTTGATAGCGGGTGGGGGGGGATGGAGTCTGGTTGATGAGTCCTTGTTGCACCTGGAATGAAGCCAATAAAAAGAACTTGGCTGGTACAGCGAGGGTCAATTAGAAGACTTAATGTGATTGGTGGAACCCTCAGGACCAAGGATGAGGGGATCTAAGGAAAGCACCTAGTTAGTTATATTATATCAGGCAAAAGCCAAAGAAATGAAACAAAACAAGGCAAAAACTTGTAAATGCTTGTACAGGCAATTCCGGCTACCTCTCCTAAAATTAGTTAGAATTAAATAATCATCATAATGGAACAATGGGTTAGGCTATTCGCACTATGCTTCATGTTACCTCCTATAGAAAACTATGTATGAGCTTGTAAGCATCGCTCAGCTTTACACTAGTCTTTCTTGTTTTTCTGTGGGAAAAGTCCTACTATGCCTTGAGCTCTGTAATTCCATGTATGCTACCTGATAATGAAACAGTATTCGCTGTTGAATCATTTGATTTTTTTTTTGTCAAGCTGTTATGCTTTGCTGCTTTTGCTTTTTTAATAAACTCATAAAATTTTACTCAAGCTGTAATCATTCAGGCAGCTGTAAGGGCACTAAACTGACTGAGACACTCAGTGACTGTAAGACGATTTTGGGTTCGTTTTGAGTTTTATGCAGGGTTGGTTTTCAACCAGAAGCAACTACCTTCTTGTATTTTCCCTGAAGCACCCTGGAGAAAGGAACTCAGTGTGTGCTTGGGAAAGAGCAGGCCACAGGAGGCATTTCCCCATCACCAGTAAGCTGACTGTCCTGGACATAACCCATCCAGGCAGAAGAAGGGCTGTGTGACTGAGTGGTGAGAGGACCCCTCTGTGTAACCCTTCACAGATATATGCATGTATAGAGACATATACATTCTGTTGAACTTGAATTTGATTAAATCTAACAGTCCTCCATTGTGTCACACGTCAGAATTAAGTTAAATTTGTTTGTAGGTATAGCTCAGTGGAGACCCAATGGAGCCAGGGGCTGGGAGTTTGAATTCCTACTGTGCATCCTGAAAGATGGATCAGCTGAGATCACAGGCAGCACATATGGCTGATGAGATTAAATGTTGTGTCACTTGAGTGGACTTGACCACACTCCACAGTCCCAGAGCATCATCAGAAACAAGGACTGGCAAACTGCTTCCAACTGCTTCGTGTCTAGAAACTTCTGGGAGGTTTGCCATCAGAATTGACTTAATGGCGGAACTTCCGGCTTGACGCTGTGACGGGACAGCAGGAGGAGGATGGAGCTCTGTCCCCTGGGCTGAATTCCGACCTGTTTGGGACCCCCCAGGGGGTTAAAACCACCCCGAAGAGGTGGTGAAATGGGGGAGAAACCTGTTGATCACCGGGGGGGGGAAGCGGTTACCCATGTTTGATCCAGGAAACTCCTCAATCAAGCGGGTGGAAACAAGCAACTGAATTAGCTTGCTTGCAAGTCATCGGCAGCCGGCAAAAGAAGAAGCGATAAATCAGCCAATTTAACATCGTCGTTACCACTGGGTGAGATACAAAATCTTAACTATACTGCTCTGACTATCCCTGGACGGAACAATCCCTTTAACAGAAAAAGAGCGTCTCTTAGCCCCACCACTAAATTGAGCAGCGGTGGATCTGGAGAAGGGGAAAGAGATGCAAGAGACGCAAAGAAAATAAACTGAACATTAATTAAACACTTAATTATACTTCAAGGAAGGAAGTTTGGTATTACTTTGACGTTAAACTTAAGAAATTTTCCTCTTAAAATTATTTTCGCCAAACAACACTGGGAGTTAAACTGTTATGGCTATCTACAGTGTTGGCAAAAAGCCCAGAACATGACCTTGAATACTCAAACTTGGAACTCTGTTTTGACTTTCCTTTTTTTTCTGAGAACTGACTAAAACAATTAACTTTGGAAAGTCTAATACAAACATCGAGTGAACAGGGCTGTCAGAGACTGGATTCAAATTAACCCTAAAGGTGATCAATTTACTAAAGTGGACTTAATTTTTTTTCTTTTTCTTTTTCTTTAGGATAAGGTAGGGGATACAGAAGGTAAAAGGGGGATATGAGGGGGGGGAAGTAGGGGGAGGAGAACACAAAATATACTGCCATCCAATCTATTCATGTTGCCATATCAACTCAACTTTCCGCTTTTCTACTACAGTGGTGCCTCGCAAGACGATGTTAATCCGTTCCAGACAAATCACTGTCATGCGAAAACATCGTCTTGCGAAACCAAATTTCCCATAGGAATGCATTGGAATTTAATTAATGCGTTCCGATGGGAAAGAAAAGCACAGAAACTTTAAAAAAAATTAAAAGAAAGTCACTTACCAGGTACTGTAGACTGAGCCCGGCTTCTCATAGTGCCTGGTAGCAGCGAAACATCCAGAAAAGAGCACCAAACAGCTAAAAGCCGGCAGGCAGCAGGCAGCCGGCAGCCATTTTGTGCTCTTCTCCGCTCCTTCCCCCCCTCCCCTCTCCCGACCAACAGCTGATAGGAGGCTTCTGCGGGCTTTCCCAGCAGGGAAACAGGCAGTGAAAAAGCACCCCAGAGGCTTCTGGAAGCAGGGCTTTGCCAAGGGGTGAGTGGGTGGGGGTGGGGTGGCAGGGGCAGGCCTGCCACCCCCCCCCCACACCACCCCCACTGCAAAGCGCTGCTTTCAGAGGCTTGCCGGGTGCATTTCCACTGCATGTTTACCTGCTGAAGAAGCCCCGGCAGCCATTTTGTCCTCTTGCTCCTTCCCCCTCCCCTCTCCCGACGAACAGCTGATGGGCGGGCTAAAAAGAGGCTTTCTCTGCCCTGAAAATTCAGGGGGAAAAGCTGGAAATAAAAAAATTCCGCTTTTCCCCTGCGCCCCGGGAGGCTTCTGAAAGGGGTGGGGGGGCACGGGAGAGGCCCCCAAACATGGGCGAAAAGCGCCCATAGGAAATCGTTTTGCGAAGCGCAACAGCAATCGCAAAACCTCATCGTCTAGCGGATTCGTCGTTTAACGAGGCAATCGTCTAGCGAGGCACCACTGTATATGATTGCCCTCCAGGTTATAACTTATATTACATCCTAGTTTTAATCTATGTTATTCAAGTACTATCTGGTGACTCAAGCCATTTATATAATAAATCCCATCGTTCAGTTGCATTTTGTATTGGACAGTCTTTCAGCACTTCTGATAAGATATCCATTTCTGCCGCTTCCCGTATCTTCTCAATAAGTTCCTCTTGTTCCGGTATCACCGATTTCTTCCAATTCTTGGCATAAAGAATTCTGGCTGCAGTGACTATGTATATAACTAAGTAGTTCTTTGTCTTACCTATATTGTCTGGTATAATACTCAGTAGAAACAGTTCTGGGGTTAGTGGAACCTTACAAAGCAATATTTTTTGTAACAGAGTATGTACACCTATCTAAAATTGCTTCGCTACTCTACAAGTCCACCACATGTGATAAAAACTTCCCTCATGTGCTTCACTCTTCCAACAAACATTTGATACATCTGTATAAATCTTTGATAGTTTTTGCGGAGTCATATGCCACCTATAAAACATCTTATATATATTCTCCTTAAAATTAACCGATTTTGTGAGCTTTATATTATTTTGCCATATTTGCAACCATTGATCAATATCAATATTGTGTCCTATATTTTGTGCCCACCTAATCATACATTCTTTAACTATCTCATCTTGCATTTTAATTTCTAACAAATAATCATACATTTTCTTAATTACTTTATCTTAAAGTAGACTTATTGAAGTAATTATTGATGGAACTGGACTGACTGCTCTAAGCTACTGGACATCTTTTACTTGAAATACAAGTACTTGGCATATTGGGACATAATGCTACAAGAAAGAAAATGTTGGGATGAAACAAAATCTACCCTTCAAGCAATCTTAGAAATAGTGAGATCCCATAACAAAGAGGTGAAATCATTCAAGGAGCAACTAAAGAAGGACTATATTCAACAGGAGACAGGGAATAATGAACAAGGAAATGTGAGGGTGGTGGACGATGTATGCCAACCAAAAGAAGGGCTGGAGGAAATCAGAGGAAAAAATTTAGGAGATTTAATTCTAACCCTAGAGCAGAGGATAATTTTAGCTGTGTTAAGGGAAGATAAGGGGAGAAAATTTGCAGAATTAATTAAAAATAGTCTGGAAGATCTATTGGAGATAGATCAAGTGTATAAAATGTTTTCAGATGACACAAGGGATGGCAGAATGTTTAGAGAGATAGAAGCAAGAATTGGGAAAAGACAAATAAGAGAAGGAGTTACTTAGAAAGATGAAAAAGGGAAAAATATTAAAGTGGCCCTCAACGTTGAAAGCATGTATATACTTAACTTCTGGAATTGTAAAGGGGCATATCTTATATATTTAAAAAGGGAATTAAACTGAAATAATGGATCATTAATCAGGGCAAAGGCATAATACAGTGGTTTTTAAGGTAAATTGAAGCTAGATATAAGGATGGGGCAAAACAAATAGTACTTAATGAATATACATTAGATATGATATTGATATAGACATGATAGAAAATGTGGAGATAGAAATGGCTAAACAATTATATAAAGAAAATCCATATAAAATGCTTTAGATAACATCTATTATGTGTTAGGAACCTACTCAGTTATTATTGGTATAAAATACAAAGTTCGTCGGTTAAATCCCCTCAAAATTATATAGATTTGGAACTGGAATTACTTTTATTAGGTATGTTTCTAGAGGATTTTGAGAACATTGTATACTCTGAGAGCAATATTATGATAGTAGCCAATATTGTATACTAAAACACACACATGAACGGTTTAAATGTTTAAAAAATGTATAGATTTTGAAGAGACAACTAAGAAGACACCAAGATGCAAAAAACAAATAATTATAAGCAACCCATGTAACACGATGTTTAACAAGCATGAATTGAATGTAGATAGATTGAAAAACTAATAAAATGTTTAAAAAACAGAATTGACTTAATCGCACAGTATTAAGGATAAATTATACTGGAAAGCTCTCTGCATTGTAGCTATCTGTGTCTTAAACTGCATTGCTGGTTTACATTGCTTTGCAAAGCTGAGTATTGCAATGCCCCCCCCCCCCTTTAATGCATACATACTACTTTTCTGTCTGCATGTGTTGGATCATGTAAATTGTCCTAGGGATGTCTGCTCTTCTTTCAATCTCTGCCGTGCTTTCACCAGCTGTTGCTGGTGTTTTTGTGTGGAGTTTTGCTATTGACCTTTTGCATAACAAAAGTTCTGTGTGGAGTTCTGCTGTTGACCTTTTGCATAACACAAAGAGTAGGGCATGCATTCTAAAACCAAGGACAGGTGACCAGGCAAGAGGCAAAATCTAGCTAGCTTCTTCCAATCGGTGTTTGATTGACAGAATTACTATAGCTTTTTTCATGTAAAATTGATAAATCTGACACTGGTGCCATTTAAAACTTGATTAATACATAGCTCAGCCACTCACAGACATGCACACTGATGAGCTAATGACTGCAGGTGGTACATGAAGCTATTTCTAGAGATAATATTAGATACAGAGGGGCCCTGCAAGAAACTTAAAGCTTTAAAATACTCCTCAGTCGTTTCATTTGGTGTACATACTGTATAGAACAACTTCCAGTTAGCTTAGGTAAACTGTTTACCACAGGGGGAAGTGCTAAATCTCAATTATCTCTTGTTTTGATTAATTTCCACTTGACCAGTCAGTTCTAACAGAGGTGAATATCTCTTCTGATACACAACTTAGTTTTCCAATATTTTTAAACTGTAGCTTTCAAGATAGCAAAACACAGCTGTACTTAATTTAGATATTAAGATCCCCCCCTCAACCCTCTTTTCTTCCTCTTGTCTTTTGCCAAAAACCCCAGAAGTTGGAGACCTCTTTATTTATGCCAGCTCTTCATGATCTGAACTGAAGTTGCTTGACCCGGCTTTTACAAATATTTGTACTTTACTGATCTGATGGGCAGTCTGTTTTTTCAATAAACATTACAATTTCCTTGCAACATTCAATTTAGTGTTGTTGAAATGTCATAGTTTTTAACAAATCCCTACCTAGCCATGGCTCATCAGTTTGAGAAGAATTAGGGAAACTGACAGAAAACTTGGCCTAAGAGAATACAGCTATTTCAGCTTTGGTTTGACAATGAGTGGTATTTGCATTTTCTAAAAAAAAGTTAAGACTAGGCAGCATGTAGGCTCATTTGAGACAAGGAGAAAGGAGGGTGATGTGAGTAAAGGATCAAAATTAGGTTGTAGGCACTGAGAGAACATCTTGAGATAAACAGATATATTAAAATGAATAGTACATCTTCAAAAAAGTGTCCCAAAGAACAAGGATAGCTATATTTGCTATTTTCTAGAAAATAGGGGAGGGTAAAATTGACAAATACTGTAGTTTTATTAGGCCAAATTAAAGATCACTGGAAGGACAGAGCCTGAAGCTGAGGCTCCAATACTTTGGCCATCTCATGAGAAGAGAAGACTCCCTGGAAAAGACCCTGATGTTCGGAAAGTGTGAAGGCAAGAGGAGAAGGGGACAACAGAGGACGAGATGGTTGGACAGTGTCATCTAAACTACTGTACCAACATGAATTTGACCAAACTCCGGGAGGCAGTGGAAGACAGGAGGGCCTGGCGTGCTCTGGTCCATGGGGTCACGAAGAGTCGGACATGACTTAACAACTAAACAACAACAAAGATCACAACAAAATGCAAGATTTCAATATCTCCATCCAGTGAAAACATCAAGAAATCTAAAACCTTTTATTTTTTTGTGATCTTAAAGTTGATTTTACACACATTTAATTAAGGTCTAACTGGGATGCAGAACAGAACAAGCTTTATTGCTTAAAATCATAGGTCACCTCAATATCAACAGCAACACAAGACTGCACTGACACAACATATCTATACTTAACTACAAGATGACATGGCTTCTGTTCTTTCTTAAGACTTTTGATGCTTGGCATGTATATACTTTGCTGCCAAAGCAAATTTTGCTACTTGATAGGTAGTAGTTACATCCCTACCCACAAGCAGTGTACAAAGTTGAGCCAAGGGGGGGGGGGTCTATCACACAGGAGTTTGAGAATGCCAGCAAGAAGTTGGCTTCTGGACTGCTCATATAAAGGGCAACTTAATAAATAATGGAAAGCATCTTCAACCACTTCTGATCCACAGATACAGAGTCTTTGATGAAATGGAACATTATAATATCTCCCCTCCAAAATGGCTGGTGGCATATGCAGAAAACGCAAAGCTGTGAATGCTTTTCTTAATGGAGCTGAGGTTAGATTAACAAAATAATTCTCCAAACCAAATGATGTTTTGTATAGGGGGAACTAATGAGAATAGGACTGTGGCGACCGCCTACGTCACTCATGCCATTCATATTCATGAGCTGATTTGCATGAACCTATGAGAGGGCTAGAGAGGCGGAGTCAGCAGCTACATGAGGCTTGGCGGGAGAAGGAGGAGTCAGATAGGGCTGGTTAGTCAGAGAGAGAGGGAACAGATACTGAGAGAGATAGAGCTGGTTAGGAAAATAGGTAGAGAAGGTGGTAATGATATAGCAAGAGAAAAGTATGTACTGAGAGGACTGTTGATGATTTGCTTATGTATAATGTGTATCTGAGAAACTTCTGTTATTATTCAATCTGCTTCACTTCAATAAATAAGTTCTGTTTCTGTTCAGAAGTCAAGTGTTCGGACAAACATCATTTATATTGTGGATTGAGGTAATCCACTGGTGGCAGCGAGAAGAAAACTCGACGTGAGCCTTTGTGAGGGAAAAACAAGCAGGGGCCACAAATGCGAACGCCACAATTGGTGTCCAGTGGCGGGATACAAAATAATCCAGTAAAGCCAAAGTTTAAAAGTGAATTTTCTGGAGTCGTGGGTACCTTTTAGTCAGAGGTCTGTGGTGAAGAAGTGGGTGACCTGCTAGAGCTTTTGTAAAAAAGCTCAGTGGTGGGGTGTCACGTTCCCGGGGGTTTCAACAGCAAAGTCCGATAAGCCAGTCCAATATCAGAAGTTCAGAGCCGATACCAAAATGCCAAAGCCAAATCACAAACTGTAATCCGAGGTCAGGGTCCAAAGACAAATCACACAACGTAGTCCGGGGTCAGAGTCCAAAGCCAAAGGTCCAGGGAACAAGGTTCAAGGTAGTCAGGAGCGTGGATGCGAGCCAGAGATTTGACTTGTTGCTTCCACGAGCTTCCCAGCCGTCTGGGAGCTGATTATATAGTAAAACAGACATTGAACTGCTGGAAGCCTTTTCATCCTGTCAAAACTCAGGACTAGCTGACCGGATGTTTCTGCGGGCAGCATTCAGGCGATCCTCTGACCTTTGCGTCATAAGTCTTTACCGAAGTCTAGCCCTTATCCTGGCTACTGGGGGAGGAGAATCTGATTCAGCTGTCTGTGTTTCTAATCGCTCAGCATTCTCCTCAGCTACAGTTAACCCCTCAGGTTCCGGATCTTCGGCTGAACTCATGACACGGGGCTTCTGAACGCAGATCTGGGGGAACTAAAGATAGGGAACTGACTCTAAAGGAAAAATTCTTTTTTGTTTACCTCAGGATTTGAGAGACCCAGTGGCTAGCTTGAAATCCAAGGCTCTGAGAGGTAAGGGAGCACTGGTGGATAAAAAGTGGAAGCCAGGGTCAGAGCGGGTCTGAGGTGATAGGAAAATAAAAAGCAGAGGCTTGAAAACAGAATTTGTTTTGTTTCTAGAGGCAAGAAGATTGTCTCAGACCAAGAAATATAGTGGCCTATGTGATGCCAGAGAAAGCGTAGCCATCATTAGCTGCCGAGTGAGAGCTACACAGTACCCCAGAAAAATACTGGAAAAAGAAAACAGAAGTAAAAGTGTTTTAAAAAGAAGCCTGACTAACTCAGCAATAGAAATCAGTCCCTCTTATCAAGGAAGTACATACTTATGCCACCCAAAAGAACTAAAAAGCCAGTAATGGAGGAAATTGATTCTCAAGAGGTTGAGGGGAATGGAAATGGAAATGGAGACCCTCAAATACCTGAGGAACCTGAGGAACCCTCAAGGAAAATTATTCAAAGCTCCCTAGATCTGGAGAAATGGAAACTAGAACAGGAGTATAGACTCAGAGAAAAAGCCATGGAATTAGAAATTAGAGAAAAAGCCAGAGCTGAAGAGAAAGCTAAGGAGCTAGAGCTCAAGGAACTAGAAATCAAAGCCAGGGCTGAAGATAAAGCTCAGGAACGACAACTCAAAGCTGAGCAAGAGGCCAGACAAATGGAATTTCAAATACAGATGAAAAAAAAAATAGAATTAGCTGCTCAAAATAACAATAATAATAACAACAACTCTAGTGAGGAAAATCTCTCAAAAATCGATCTAAAGAAATTTCCCCAATATAGGAAAGGAGATTGCCCTAAATCTTTCCTCATTTCATTTGAGAGAGCGTGCTGGGACTTTGAGATTAAGGATGATGAAAGGATGATAATTTTGAGATCACAAATAAGTGGAGATTTAGCTGAGCTTTATTCTCAGATGCCTCTGGAGCAAGCTAGAGATTTTGAGACATATAGAAAAATGGTATATTCTAGATTTGGCATAAATGCAGAACACCTTAGAAGAAAATTTCATTCCCTTACCAAAAAGCCTGAAGAATCTTATGCCCAAGTGGGGGCTAAATTGATTCAATGTTTGGACAAATGGATGGAATGTGAAAATGTCACTTCTCTAGACCAAATGAAAAATGTGGTTGGTTTAGAACAATTTTATTCCATTTTCCCTGGGGAATTGCGTTATTTGGTCAAAGACAAAAATCCTAAAAATGTATTACAGGCATCTGAATATGCTGATTCCATTAGTGAGATTAGAGATCCTCGATTTTCTGAGGTAAAAATTGGTAGAAAAATGTGGGACAACAGGAGGAGAGGACCCCCATCCAGTAGAGATTACCTCAGAAGTACTCAAGTTACTGGAAGCCATTTTAGAGACAGACCCTCATCTCCAGAGCACAGTCATCTAAAACCTAATAGCTCTGAGGGAAAGGTTAATAAGGCCCTTTGTTTTGAACCCAAGGCCAGTAAACGGTGTTATGCGTGTGGGGAGAAAGGTCATTTTTGGGCTCAGTGCGAGACTCAAAAGACTAGGGATTTTAATTACCATAAAGGTGGAGATTCTAGTCCCCCTAAGAAGGTGTTTTGTGTACAGCATAATAAAAAACTAATACTGCAGTTGAAGCTAGCCATGGAGCTGTTGCCATAGCAACACAAGTAACAGAAGGGTCAGAGAGCCAAGATCTCCCTGAGGCCAGGGTTGTTCAGTGCTTTCTGATAGAATGCAATCAGAATCTTCTAGGTAGCTCAGGATATGTTATCTATGTTAATAATAATAAGTATCTAGCACTCAAAGATTCTTGTTCACAAGTTACAGTATGTCACCCTGATATAGTCCCTAAGGAAAATATGTTAGACCACGAAAATATTTCTATTAAAGGGATTGGTTCTGAAATAGTGGTGTTGCCCATGGCAAAAATACCAATGAGATATAAGGGATGGTCAGGAATTTGGAAGGTGGCCATATCCGATCAAATTCCTGCCCCGTGTTTAATAGGTCTGGATTTAGCTGAGCATGTGCAGAGTGTTTTTGTGACAACTCGCTCTCAGGGAAGGCAAATTGAAGCCACGGAGGGAAATGATGGAAATCTTCCTGAAATAAGAGAAGTGAGAGAGACAGCTGATCTGGTTATTCTGAGAAACCCTAAGAATCTATCTTTCATCAAAGAACAAAAGGAAGACCCTACCTTAAATGAATGCTTTGCACAAGTTAAGGAAATTCCACTGACCCCTGAAAATCCTGAACGATGCCCCAGTCTAGAGGAAAACCCTGAGATAGTAGAAATGGCTGAGGTGGTCATATCGAAAAATTCTAATAATACTTCCTTTATTTTAGAACAGAATGAAGATACCACCCTGATTCTGTGTTTAGAGAAAGCCAAAGAATCTCCCTTCCCGTTATCACCTGAACACCCAGAGAGGTTCAAAAGAATACAAATAAAATACAAAATACAAATAAATTTATTGTCATTGTAAGTATATACATAGTATACACATACAACGAAATTCACACAGACACCCAGAGACCAGACCCACATGCACACACATAAAAAATCCCCAAACACTCCCCCCCCACTAAAAATTAATTAAAGTAATCTATACCCAGCAAAAGGCAAAAGTTAGAATCAACGGAGAGCTGACAAAAGAAATACAAATACAGAAAGGTACAAGACAGGGGTGCCCACTCTCTCCATTACTATTCATTCTTACTCTAGAAATATTAACTGAGCAAATCAGAGATAAAAAGGAAATAAAAGGACTGAAAGTAAGAGGTCATACTTTTAAGCTCCAAGCTTTTGCAGATGATCTAGTTATTATATTGGAGGATCCAATGGACTCAATTGAAGACCTGATGGAGATGCTGATGAATTTTGGTGATATGGCAGGAATGAAAATAAACCAAAAGAAAACAAAAATACTTGTTAATAATATGAGAGATCAAGAATGACAGAAATTAATAGAAAGGACTAACTTTCAAGAAGAGAAAAGAGTCAGATACTTAGGGATTCAAATCACAAAGAAAACTAGTACATTATTCAAAGACAATTATATGAAGTTGATTAAAGAGATACAGAATAGCTTGGAGAGATGGGACAAATTACAGCTATCGTTGATGGGAAGAATAGCAACCATCAAAATGAATGTTCTACCTAAAATTTTATTTTTATTTCAGACAATTCCCATAATATTAAAACAGTCATTTTTTCAAGAACTTAACAAGATAATCATGAGATTTGTGTGGCAAGGTAAAAAACCAAGAATTAAAATTAAAGCAATGCAAGATGCCAAACAAAGAGCAGGTTTTGGTCTCCCAGGTTGGGTATTGTATTATAGAGCCTGTGTATTAGTCTGGATAAAGGAATGGATAACTTTAGATAATGATAGACTACTCAAGCTGGAAGGACATGATTTACAGTTAGGTTGGCATGCTTTTCTATGGTATAAAAAAGATAAAGAGCAGAAAAGTTTCAACTCGCATATGATAAGAAGAGCCCTACTAGGGACTTGGAAAAAGATCATCCAGCAGATTTACCAAAAAACACCAGGCTGGGTATCACCCACAGAGGCCTTTACACAACCTAACCTCTTGACAGAAGCGAAACTTTTAAGATATCAAGATCTATTAAAAAATGATCATGAGTTAAGGTCCAAAGAAGAGAGTTAGAAACACAAAACATATATCTAGACTGGTGGTCCAGAGCACAAGTGGAATCTAGGTATAGAAAAGATAAAATAGAAGGCTTTTACACAGAACAAACGATATTTGATAAACTTCTGCTGAGCTCAAATGATAAAGTAATTAAGAAAATGTATGATTATTTGCTTGAAACTAAAATGCAAGATGAGATGGTAAAAGAATGTATGATTATATTGATATTGATCAATGGTTGCAAATATGGAAAAATAACATAAAGCTCACAAAATCGGTAAATTTCAAGGAGAACATATATAAGATGTTTTATAGGTGGCATATGACTCTGGAAAAATTGTCAAAGATTTATACAGAGGTGTCAAATGTTTGTTGGTAGTGTGAAGCACAAGAGGGAAGCTTTTATCATATGTGGTGGACTTGTAGAGTAGCGAAACAGTATTGGATAGCAGTACATACTCTGTTTCAAAAAATACTGCTTTGTAATGTTCCACTAACCCCAGAATTGTTTTTACTGAGCATTATACCAGATAATATAGGTAAGACAAAGAACTACCTAGTTATATATATAGTCACTGCAGCAAGAATTCTTTATGCTAAGAACTGGAAGAAATCGGAGATACCAAAACAAGAGCAACTTATTGAGAAGATATGGGAAGCGGCAGAAATGGATATTCTATCAGAAGTGTTGAAAGACTGTCCAATACAAAAGACAACTGAACGATGGGATTTATTATATAAATGGCTTGAGTCACCAGATAGTGCTTGAATAACATAGAATTAAACTAAGATGTAACTGTAAGTTGAAACCTGGAGGGCAATCAAATTGTAGAAAGGCAAAAAGTCAACTTGATATCGCAACATGAACAAACAGTTTGGATGACAGTATATTTTGTGTTCTCCTTCCCCCTCTTTTTTCCCCCATACCCCCCTATACCTTTTGTACTCCTTACCTTATCCCTAGTTTTAAAAAATAAAAAATAATTTAAAAAAAAGAAACATGCCTGTGAATTTAGAGGTGACCCATGATAGTGGTCCCCCACATATGGAGAACTTTGCAACAAAAGTACCTGTGGGTGAATTTGTTGGTGTGGAGGAAGGCATAAGCAATAAGATCTCAAGGAAGAACGCAGTCATAGCTGTGCTGGAGAAGTGGAAGAAACCGCCTAACCTTCCCACAGCTGAGAAAATTAAGCCACTATTCAGTAAGAGAACAGGCTTAACCCGGAAGAGGCGAGCCGAGGACATCCAGTGGACGTCAGAGTACCCGATGACTGTCAATCATCAGAAGAGAGCGCGGACTTCAAGATCTGCCTTTGTTGCACCGGACTACAACCAGGAGTTCACAATCTGTGTGGATGCATCGAGCGTCGGACTTGGAGTGGTGCTGTGCCAAGTGGACGACAGCGGGAGTCTACATTCAGTGACTCTGATCAGCAGGAGGCTCCAACCTAGTGAGATACATTTGTCTGCCATCAAGAGGGTGTGCCTATCGATTGTTTTGATGCTGCAAAGACTGAAGCCCTACATTTGGGGAAGAAAATTCGTCCTTTGCACCGACTCTTTCTCTCTGGTGTGGCTACAAACTATGAAATCCACTAAAGGTAAGCTTGCAAGATGGACATGGAACCTGCAAGGCTTTGACTTTTATCCGCAGCATAAAAGGGACTCAGAGCGTGGATGCTGATGCCTTGTCTCGAAGGCCAAACGACTAATGGGTGGATAAACAAAGTTTGTAATGTTGTATTAAATGTTATGTTTGTGTACTAGTGATGAAATGTGAATAAAATGAGATGTTTCTTTGGATGCTGATGAACTGAAAGGTGTATAGTGATGGGAAATAATAATGGTGAGTAGCGTTATTAATGTAGAGGTAATGTAATTTGTCTTAATGTGAGTAATGCAAATGTTTATAATTGTATGGATTGTTTTAAATGTTTAAAATAATAAGTTTGGTCTAGTAAACATAGTAAGAGAGAGTAAACTAGTATAAGGTATGTATAAGTATATGGTAATATAATGTGTTATATGTTGAAATATAACACATTATATTATCATATACTTATACATACCGCCCACGTCACTCATGCCATTCATATTCATGAGATGATTTGCATGAACCTATGAGAGGGCTGGAGAGGCAGAGTCAGCAGCTACATGAGGCTTGGCGGGAGAAGGAGGAGTCAGATAGGGCTGGTTAGTCAGAGAGAGAGGGAACATACTGAGAGAGATAGAGCTGGTTAGAAAATAGGTAGAGAAAGTGGTAATGATATAGCAAGAGAAAATAAGTATGTACTGAGAGGACTGTTGATGATTTGCTTATGTATAATGTGTTTCTGAGAAACTTCTGTTATTATTCAATCTGCTTCACTTCAATAAATAAGTTCTGTTTCTGTTCAGAAGTCAAGTGTTCGGACAAACATCATTTATATTGTGGATTGAGGTAATCCACTGGTGGCAGCGAGAAGAAAACGCGATGTGAGCCTTTGTGATGAAAGACAAGCAGGGGCCACAAGGGCAAACGCCACAAGGACATTTGTTAGATGGCACACAAATCCAGCCAGTTAGAGTGAAGACAGATTTTTTTTTTAAACCATATGCTTGGCTCTATTAGAGGCAAAAGTGGGCAAGGACTTCATGTCGATCCCATAGTTCTTTAAAATGGGTCTAACTGAATTTACCCAGGACTCACGAGAAGGACTATGGAGTTGTCCTATGTAGCACTTCTTTGGGAGGCAAGAGTCATTCATGCAGGCCCATTTCAACCAATACACAGCCAGTGAAATGTGGGGATGTGTTTCAATTGGAGTTAATCCTAATTCAGCCCTTAAATATGCAGCAGGTGAGCCACAGGGGACTGTTAGATCACATGAAAGAGTTTTGAACCACTTCTTGAGCAAGGGTCTTTGAATATAACTGGGATGCAATATACAATGTCTGGACATATAGTCTGGGATCTTTTGTTAACCCAGTGACAGCACTTGTAGAGAGGAAGAGACTCTGCTGAGGGAATTTGTGTCAGATTGTTTGCAACATATAGAATTATGCTGATGTGATCCTGTAACTGATGAGGTTTAGTTAATTACGACTTGTTAATGTGACTTGAGAGTTATCTTACTATACTGTCCATTATTTTCTTGAAATCATGGGAAGTGGGTGAGGTGCTCTTGGAGGAGGGCTAATATTGTCCCTGTCTACAAAAAGGGCAAAGAGGAGGAACCTGGGAACTACAGATCAGTCAGCCTGACATCAATCCAAGGGAAAATTCTGGAATACATTATAAAGCAGTCACTATGCAAACACCTAGAACACAAAGCAGTAATAACTAGAAGCCAACACAGATTTGTCAAGAACAAATCCTGCCAGACTAATTTGATTTCATTTTTTGATCGGGTAACCTCCCTGATGACAGAGAGAATGCTGTAGACGTAGTATATCTGGACTTCAGCAAAGCTTTTGACATGATCAGCAAGCTAACTAGGTGTGGGCTGGATAGAACAATTGTCAGATGGATACACAGCTGGCCATAGAATCGTACTCAGAGGGTGATGATTAATGATGGCTCCTTTTCAAACTGGGAGGAGGTAACAAGTGAGGTACCCCAGGGCTCAGTCCTGGGCCCTATGCTATTCAATATTTTTATTAATGACCTGGATCAGGGGATACAGGGAATGCTAATCAAATTTGCAGATGGCTCAAAATTGGGTGGCATAGTCAACAACCTGGAAGACAGAAACAAAATTCAAAATGATCTGGATAGGCTGGAGCACTGGGCTGAAAACAACAGAATGAAATTCAACAGTGATAAATGCAAAGTACTGCACCTATGAAAAAGAAACCAAACACACAGTTACAAGATGGGTAAGCAATACTACGAGAAAGAAGGATCTTGGAATTGCTGTAGATTACAAGATGAATATGAGCCAACAGTGTGATGTGGCTACAAAAAAGACAAATGTTATTTTAGGTTGCATTAACAGAAGTATAGTCTCCAAATCTCGTGAGGTACTAGTTCCCCTCTATTCGGCACTGGTTAGGCCTCATCTTGAGCACTCTGTCCAGTTCCGGACACTACACTTCAAGAAAGATGGCAACAAATTGGAACAAGTTCAGAGGAGGGCAAGAAGAATGATGAGGGGGCTGGAAACTAAGCCCTATGAGGAAAGACTGAAAGAACTTGGCATGTTTAGACTTAAGAAAGGAAGACTGAGGGGAGATATGATAGCACTTTTCAAATACTTGAAAGGCTGTCAAACAGAGGAAGGGCAGGATCTGTTCTTGATCATCCCTGAGTGCAGGACACGCAACAATGGTCTCAAGTTATGGGAAGCCAGATTTTGGTTGAATATTGGGAAAAACTTCCTAACTGTTAGAGCAGTAAGACAGTGGAACCAATTAGCTCGAGAGATGATGAATGCTCCAACACTGGAGGCATTCAAGAGAAATTTAGACAACTACCTGACAGATATCCTTTGATTTGTATTCCAGCACTGAGTAAGGGGTTGAACTTGATGGCCTTATAGGCCCCTTCCAACTTCATGATTCTATGATTCTATACTTCTGCAATACTTTTGTTAAATTCTTTAAATACTTCAGTTAAGTTCTTATTATTCCATTTTGAAACCACATTGTTTGTTGAAGTACTTACTTATACTTATTTACTTTCAACACACGTTGAAAAACTGCCAATAATTACTTTGTGTTTGGGTGAGAAGTGGTTAACTGATGAAAAAAAGGAGTCAGTTTCTGAGATTTTCCTTTGTGTGGTGTCACTTTGTGAATGGTAATTAGTGCAAGAGGGTATCCTGTAGACCAGTGGTCCCCAACCTTTTTGACACAGCAGACCGGTTTAGTGTGTGTGCGGGGGGTGGTGGCGGGGGGCATCTGTGCGTGCATGTATGCATGCGTGGAAGGGTGGGTGGGGGAGCATGCGTGGGGGTGTGTGCATCCATGCATGCAGGGGTGTGTACGTGCGTCAGCGTGAGTGTGTCCGTGAGTCCATGGCGGGTGTGCGGGCGTCTGTGCATGCGGTGTGTGTGTACGGGAGATCTGTCTCTGCGGCCCGGTCCTACGAAGGCCATGGACCGGGCCGTGGACTGTGCATTGGGGACTCCTGCTGTAGACCATCTTGACTGCTGCCTTTAGTGTTGTAAAGATTTGGGCTGCTCTTTCCTATGTAAATTATCCTTCTTCCTGTGGGCATCACAAACACGATACTTTGAAGCAATATTGGGCCATTTCCTGCTTTTTGTATTGTGGGTCCAGAAGCACAATATCCCAAATTCATAAACCAGATGTTTCTTGAAGAATTTGATACTTCTTTGATGAGGAGCTTAAGTAGAGTTAACATGTACCCTGCTCACCACAATTTGTAAGCTACTAAATGCAATCTTATATACAAGCCTATTTTTATTTCCTATTCAGAAGTAAGTCCAGTGAACTGAATGTGGCTTACTCTCATGTTTGTAGCATGGATGTTCTCACTGATAATAATGGTAGCTCCTCTTAAATATGTATGTTTTGCTTAAAACTATACAAGCAGAGCAAAAGTAGAGGAAAGAAATGTGTAATAGCAAATAGCAGGTTTATGGCCCAGCAGCAGATTTCCAGAAAGCATAGCTGACCCAAAACATTTTGCTGCCTGAAGTGAAGAACAAGTTAGTATCTCTACTCCCATGCCACATCCAGAAGGGATCTGGATTGACAGTTGAATTTTACTGCAACACTAGTGATGGGACAGTATTCTTTATTGCACCTGCAGTTGTAAGCCATAGATACTTACAATGAATCTGTTAGTCTCACAATATTTTTGTTCTCTATTTTTTGTTTTGTTTCAGATTTATGTGTTTATAGGCTTCATGCATCTGAAGAAGCAGGATGCAGTCTGTGAAAGCTTATGCCAAATGAAACTTGTACGTTTTTAAGGTGCCACAACAGTACTTTTTGCTTTTCCTATTCTAAATTGCCCACAGGCATCAGTTGGCTCTCCTGAGCTACAAAGAAACACCAATAGTCTTATGTGAAATCCCTTTATATTTTTGAGACAAACCATGGTGACTGCAGCATCCTATAAACATTGTGCTTTAGCTTTGATGGGCGAACAACAAAATGTGATCTTATCCTTCAACCCTATTTCGCTGTTGGGGTTTTTATATTCTTCCTCCTTCCCTAGGTGACTTTTCTTCTTAGAATCATTAGACAAGATCTCCATTTTAAATTCAACTGGTTTATTCATCAACAAAGAAAATGGGTTTAATTCAACTTTAACAGTTCTAACCTCTGGGACCTCTTTTCCCAGTTGGGGTTCAGGTACTTTAACAATTCCAACATCCCCTGGCCATGGGGTGAACAATCCCTTGGTGGGTGACAACATGCTTGAGGTAAATGAGTTGACTAGTCCTGCTTCATATTCCTTCTTGTTCAGAAGTAAAACACCCAGCCCCCATTCGCTTCCCAGACCTTCTGATCTGGATCCTAATGGGCCTTGGGTGGGAAGGCCCTTGTCCCAGAACTGCTCTCACAGTAAGTGGGCCATGTTCTGTTCTGTTCCTAGTCCTGTGTTCCCGCCACTCTCTTTTGGCTCTCTCTCCCCAACAGGGAGGCTTCTGTACCAGGCGGCTCCTCCACTCCAGTTCAGTCACTTCTCTAGGTGCTTTGAGTTGCACCCACTCCCTGGTCCAAGGGTCTTCCTTCACTACTTCCACCCAATCCTTCTCTGCTCTCTCCTTCTCTCTATCCACTTCTTCTCCCCAGTAATCTTCTGCCCCTGCTTCAGTGGCTATACCTCCTTTATATTCCTCCTTTCCTGCCAGAAGCTCTCCTTCCAACTGTCCTTCTTTTCCCAGGCTTTCTTTTTTCCCCTCATGGTTAACCCTTCTATGTCCTTAACAATGTCTTCCTGTCCTATGAGTTCTTTCACATCTTTGTTTTGTCCAGTTGTAGGAGGGGAGGGCACACTAGGGATGGACTCTCTTGGTCCTCCTTATTTGGTAAGGCTGAAATTTGAGAAGGCAGGGGATTGCCAATTACACTTCTTTCAACAGTGCTGGGGTTAGGGACGCTTTATAGTTCAAAATCCATGTATAACTTTTATGCCCCCCAAAAGATAACTACAAAGCAAACAGTTGATTAAGACACACACAGAGAGAACAGATGAGTTTACTGAATTAACTGCACACACCAAATATACAGTATACAATTCGTATTTACAAAGGTCTTCATCCTCGTTGTCATCACATTATGTTGGAGGGAAGTGTAACTTTACGGAAACACATAATTTCAGCCTGACGTTTTAGCTTTTTCGTGTCTCTAAAAATGTTTCTATATGGTAGAAATCCTTGTTCCACTGTTTTAGTTTCAGTGCCCATATCATAGAAAAGTCCATGTCGTAAAAGAAGTCAAAAGCAGTCTTGAATAATTGGAACCCTTCTGCAAGACTGTCTAATGTCAATTTGTTTTCTCCCAGAACGTCTTCTATGTTTTTTCCCTTGTCCTCTGGCACTGATTTAGAAGTGCTCATCTCCATCAAGTCATCTTCTGTTAATTCCTCTGGTGTGGTGTGCTTCTTCAGAGCACTTCTGGTATCACCAGTGGCACTTCATTTGAGTCCTTTGGCATTTTCACATTTTTGGCACTGAGCCTCTTTAAAGGCAGCTAAACGGCAGAAAAAGCCTCTATCAGAGGGGGAAAACCGAGATGTGATCTCTCCCCCACCCGCAACATAGCAGTGCACTGGTGTGAACTCCCCTCCGACCTACATCAACCTCCTGGCATGCTCCAGGGCCCTTCCCAGGCATGCCAGGAGGGTGGGATGGGGGGCAGGCAGTCACCATCAGACTGCAGACTACCCCACCAACAACTGGGGCCTCGGTAAGTATGAGAATTAACTTTTCCAGGCCACTTCCTGGAGATGAATAGCAGCACACTATTAATTGAATGTTCGTTTATTTAAATATTTATGTAGTTATTTAATTTTAACAGCCACATATAACCAAAACTGTTCTGCTTGATCCCTGCAATTCAAGGAAGTGTAGGTTGCTAATCTTAGAAATTTGTTCAGCAATAGTTCGCTATACATTCTCCTGCTAAATATGTCCTCCCCCCCCCCCCCCCCATTATTTCCGAAGGCTCAATTAGAGCTAATTTTTTTCATTCTCTGTGATAAATCATATAATCTGAAGTTGGACTAAAATGTCGGTTTAAATTTTGCCGGCTGGATAGCATTTTTTTTTTTTTTAAATGAAAGAACCAACCGGGAGCTGCAAAGGCTTGTTCTCTTGCAAGTTGCTTATTTGCCAACGAAATGGAATAGTAGTCGGCAGCCTTCTTCCGCAAAGTTTAACGCCTCACCAGCTGCTTTTTGGGGTGTGTGTGTGTGTGTGTCTACAATGGCAACCGGAAATGTAGATGTGCTTGCTCTCCTCTCTGGACGACTCTGCCCTCCTGCAGCTGCGTGAAGGGTTGGAGCCTCGCCTCGTTGTTACAGCAACGAGGAGAGCTTGTCTGTGTTGCTCCATGTCGCTGCCGGAGCCGGTGAGGAGACGCCTGAGCAACTTCAGCCGAACCGTCTTTACTGACAACAGCAGCACCGGACCTGAGTATCAACGTGACAACATTCCCGGTGAGGGGCGGGGCGGGGCGAAGCATTTTGTCCGCCGCAAAGATGGCGGCGGTACTATCACCCTGCGAACAGATGGGGGAATAGGCGCACCACCTATCACTAGCCCTGTCTTGCCGACCTGAGCCCTTCTCAGGCGCGCGTGCGCGCATAAACAGACACACAAGGTGGGGAGGCGGGACTCTTAAGAAGCCCTTGGGACTCCTTCGTCCCCCGCCCCCCGCGCCCGATATTCCCGGCCTCGCCGGGTTCTGCAAGGCCGCGCGCTCCTGTCGCCGCCGCTGCTGCGCGCGCTATGCTCTCCGGCTGAAGTCTGACGGAGGGAGGGCCCCCGGGCCACCTCCTTTTCTTATACTCTGTCGGGCTGGACCGAATATGTTCCAGTCTGGAAACCTCTCCGGCCCCCCACTCCCCCCTGCAGAGCTGGCCCTTAGCCAGCCAGCCGCGCGCCTTTTTTTTGAAGCTCCCCTCCCCAGGCACCAAGGGTGACCCTGGCTTCTGGTGCAGGCGGGGAAAATAGTAACAACCAGTAGTAAGTTGCTTTTTTGGACTAAAAGGGACAGAATCCACCAGCTAATACATCTAGCGGCCATCAGATTCTTAGAATTGTAGTGCAACAAAGGAACTTTTTCAAGGTTGTTGTTCTGTCTCCTATCATTTGTTCAACTGTGCTGAATCATGGAGGATTAGGATGACCACCACCATCATCATCTTAGAACTGCAATGCTGACTTTATGAATCATGCAGTCCAGCCCTTGTCAAGAAGTCACAGTGGGGAATCCATCTCCCAACCTCTGGCTCCACAGATGGAGACCTAAACCACTGAACAGTTATACCTAGCGAGAAATCACAGGCAGCCCCCTCTGCCTGATGTTGGCTCACACTTCTTGTCTGGCCAGTGCACCATAATCCCTGGAGAGTGGTGTGAACCACAGAAGGAGCGGTTACTTCATTCCCTCTGGGATGGCATGATGATGGCAATTAGGCCCAACTAGCACAGTCTTCTACACCAGCCAGTGAGGCAGGAGAGCACAGATGCTTTTTGTTTACTCATTCTTATCTCATGTATTCACTCTTTTCCCACCCCACACCTGCTGTGAGTAAGCAGACAGATACAAAGTGTGAGTGAATTGAGTTGTCAGCTCCAGCAGCTTCACATACTTTGATTTTCCAGGCCAAAACTGACACCAGGGACAAGTCAATGTGATGTCACAGGGAGGGAGTATACACAATGTCACAGGTAGCAGACCCATAGCTAGTGATCGTAATATAACATGTATGTGCATAAAAGTGTGAAAGTGAGACAGATAATAGCCTTACTATTACGAATGTGTGGAGCACACATGCATTGAAGGAAGCACTCTAGCCTGGATCTCTTCATCACATTGAACACAGAAATGTGACTGTCTGAAGAGGGAGAGGATACCAATTGGGCTAATGTATCCCCCTCAACTAGTTTGGGGTCCATGAGCATCCTTAATAAATGAATGGGACTAATTTGCTTTACTACTTGAATGAATACATGGAGCATTTGTACTGAATCAGTGAGTTCTGGCATCAGCTGGTGAGAGGGGAGAAGATCGGTATTAGGGCATTAAAGCAACCACACACACAAAGGTTTGCAAAGCAAACCTTTTCTCCCAGCGTTATTGGCTTAGAGATTTTTCTCCCTTCTTATAGACTAGGGAAAGCAAAAGAATTCCCTGGAATTTCAGTTGTGTGAATGTACAGAGGCCATGATTGTTTCAGCAAAGAGCAACTGTTGCCTCCTCTTACTCTTGTCCTGGGTGGCACAGCACTGGGCAGAATTCCTTCTACTGTGCTAGATCAAGGGAGGTGGCTGCTCTATCCATCACCTGTACGCCTCTGTCACTGCCCAGTGATAGTGTGTAAGTGAACAAGGAGAGGTAGCTGTTCAAACCGTAGGCAGGCCCAGTATACCCTGTCAGTGTCTGTAAGCAAAAGAGGGTAGCTTGGGAATAGCCACTTCTTTTTCTTCCTGGCAGCCTTGTCCACCTGTCCCCAGTATCAAAACTCAGAAGACATGCAGCAGCAAAGAGAGAAGGAGGAAGAGGGGACTGGGGCCTTCCTGGGAGGGAAGTCCTTGTCCCCTGTTTCTTTCCAGTCTCAGAAGCAGCAGGAGAAAAAAGAAAAGATTGCTATTTACCGTAGGATCACTTATCCCCTTCTGGTCAACTTCTTTCCTCTCAAAATAAAAACACTAGTATTTTGCATCTGTTTCCAAATGCCTCTTTTGTGGCACTCATTAGTTAAGAGTTTAGCTTCCATTTAGTCCCCAATGTGTATTTCAGCGGTAGAATGAGGATATTTGACCATAAAGGAGTTGCGGGTGATTTAATGCAATGAAAAGCTTTTTAATTGTAGGATGCCCATTATTTTAGACCACCACACACAGAGAATTAATTTCTTTAAAATGTAGAACACATTTAAACACCTTTTGCTTACCTATCTTGTTATTTGTGTGACCAAGATGGCTGACTTTAGATAAAGGAAGCCTCTACAGCAGAGTACCCACAATGTCAGTCTTTCTGACTCAAGCAAGAAGGTGCCTTCTTTGGTTTGGGTGTGGGGAAGAGAACTAATGTTGAGTATATTTACTGCTGGTTCTGTACCTGAGAAGTCAAAATATACTTAGATGATTGAGCATGACATGTGGAACTGCAGTTCTTCAGAAGCATCTCTTTCACATATTGGAGGCTTATCCTGATGTAACTGTACATAGGATTGCAGCCTCTAGCATGTAGAAGAGAATGCCTCTCAAGTGGCTGATAGAGTTGTTTCCTCTTTTTGTCTTTCTAGATAATGAAATAGTCTCCAGTTTGCCCTTACAGATGTCCCTCTATTTCAACCTTTTCTTTTTCCCTTTTTGGTGGGTGAGCAGTGTAGTCATGCTGCAGCTGAAGGTAAGTCTTCAAGAAGACCAGTACCCAAACATTTCTATTGTGCCCATTCTTGCTTTCTTACACTCTACAATAGAAATGGTTATTGCTAATTAAGATTTCCACAGAGACTGTTTTGACTGGAAACAGGGTTTGTTGCAGTTGGATTTAGAAGCAGGTAAGTTTGAACACATTTAGGTTCTCTGTGTGATATGGCTTCTAAGAAAACTATGTAAGACCTTGTTCAAGTACAGTAATAATTTTTCCCTTCCTTCTCGATTTTAGTATCCAGTTTTACCAGATTACTACAAGTTCATCCTTGTGACAGTCATTATATTAACATCTCTGATTGAGATTATCCGTCTGTACCTAGGATACATGGGAAATTTGCAGGAGAAGGTATGTTTGCTTCATATCCTTTATAGTCTATAGAAGCAAAGGACAGGGAAGTTAATAACTGGACACAGAGATGAAACACCAGGCCAGCATTCTGTTTAAACTCTTACAGAGTTTGTCCAAATTGTCCTTTTTGACATACACTACTTATATGTAGATGTCTGATGACCAGGTGTAGGTGAGAGGGTAAGAAACCAGAAAGTCTCTGATTCATATCCCTCCTTAGCCAAAGATTCAGTATAACCACTATTCTCCTGGCTTCAGTTGCTATAATCTACTTTAATATGTAAGTGTAATGCCACTAACCATACTTGCGTGGCTATTGTGAAGATTAGCAAGATAATGTAAATGAAATACACTTTCATGCTAAGGATTAATAATTGTAGAACACTATATAGATGCTGAAGGTTGATAAATACAGTGCTAAACTTATGAAATGTTGAAGAAAATATAAATAATGTAGGCCAAGGATGTGAACTACACCTGTAGAATGAGAAATATGATTTAGACTTTGGGGCTTAATTGTGGATATTTACTTGGAAGGAAGCCAAGATGGAACTTAACTTCTAAGATAGACAGAATTATCTCTCTGATCTGAAACAGTATCTACAGTTCCAACATCTGAAGTTAGTCAGTCTTTTGTATAAGGCTTGGTCTTAGATTACTGAAAGGAATGCCTGTGCTCATGTGCAGAGTACACTGTATACTGTCCTAAGCTAGTAACAAAATTGTGGCAGATTGTATATGTCAGGTTACATTCATACCGATTTCAAGGGTGGCCAGTGATTAGGGAATTTATTTATTTATTTTGCTTCTTCCTGATTCAACTGTGGACTCTTTGTCTTTTTCTATCTCTGTAAATTCTGTCTTCCTATTCTGGAAAGCACTACATGACCAGAACTTACTACTTCCACGCTATTACTAAAGAAAGCAAAGCGTGCTGCTTATATGGAGCCCCACAGTGCTTAAAGCTCTCTCTGCACAATTCAATCTCTGCACAGTTCAATCATGCAGGCTACACATTGCCCCCCAAATGAGCTGGGTACTCAATTTACCAACCTCAGGAGGATGGAAGGCTGAGTCAACCTTGAGCTAGCTACCTGCACCCAGAATTGAACTCGGATCCTGAACAGAACCTTCACTGCAGTACTGTAGTTTAACCATTGTGCCACAAGACTCCTCAGACTAACTATGAACACAGAGTGAGGCAGATGAGAAATTATCAGTATAATTTTCCCTCTGCTGCTGTTCAGAACAGCTAAAATACAGTATTTCCTGTTCAAAGAGAAAAGCAACTTGTGATTAATTTCTTCCTTCTACTGCACCCCATTTCTGTTCATGTTCTCTTATTTCTCGCTGTCTTTGGAATGATACAGAGAATGACATCTGGCTTAGCTGTTTGACTGAAAAGTCTGGTAATGACACTTCATTCTGTTGATAGGATTGTTCTGACAGCAACAATATTGCAAGAGGTCTCTACAGAGGGGAACAGTATTTATGGCATAGAAAAAATCTTGTGATGTGGCACTGAGATGCTTTCTGCTGAAATCTGAGGCTTTACATTCATAATTTTTAGTATCTGTACTAATGTAGAAACTCTGACCAGTAGAATTTCGATGTCATTCTGAGCTATCAAGATGACAGTATATTTATTGATAATTCTTCATCTTCACAGGTTCCTGAACTTGCTGGCTTTTGGCTCCTGAGTCTTCTCTTGCAATTGCCCTTAATTCTGTTCCTGCTTTTAAATGAAGGTCTGAAGATCCAGCCACTGGAACGAGCAGTGAACATCATCTTTGTCATCTTCCTGGTGTTCCAGGTCATTTCTGCATTTCTTGCCCTCAAAAGAATGGTGAACCAATTGGCAACTCGTTTTCGCCTTCATGAGTTTGATCGGCTAGATGATGAACTTCCTCCGGATAACCTAGCATGGAATAAAAGGAGGACAGAAACTTCATGGATTGTGAGACCTCCTGTAGAAGAAATCCACTCAACAGTGGGTGGTTGGGGATCTGCAGTGAGAGCCTAATGCCAAGCAGCCATCTGCTTATACTCTGTGGTTCCTGTTGCCTTTGTACTTTTGTATGTCTGAGATTCTGATTTAGTTGTTCAGCTTATTACAAATTTTAAAAAGGCTACTTTGTTTACAGTGGACCTGTGACATGAGTGAATGATCTTTCCCCCCCCTTTACTCTGCAAACAACACATGCACGCATATAAAAACCCACTTTTATTTTGCATGGGTTGTGAGTGGAAGATCAATGTTATGCCCACTCTTCCTCAAGTTATCTGTCTTGTGATATTTTCACATGTGCTTCTCCACATGCATTTTTTTAGTGAAGGAAAATGATGTTTTATCTGTATCAGTGCTCAGATTTCACAATTCTTTTTGACAACTTTATTGGGGTTAAAAATATTTTTTAAAGTTTGCTTCTTTAAATATTTGGCCAAGGGTTATATTAATACTATTTCTGTAACTGTTGAAAAAATGTTTTGTAATAAAGCACTTTTGTTTTAACACACATCTTGTATCCATTTAATTGGCAACAGCAAACTAGTGTTCCCCATTGGGCTGTGGTTTGCAGATTGTTGTCATAGCTACTATCTTTTTCCCCCCTCTGGGAAAAGATATTCACCATTCCTCAGCTGGCTTAAAACTATTCATCTGGGAGATTTCTTTGAGGAATGGTACCATCTTGAGAGAGTTTTTCCATTACATAAAGCAAAGGTAGGGATATGTGCAAAGACAGGTAAGTAGCATAACCCTCATCTGAAGGCTCCTTAAATTCACTTGGTGCCACTGTACTCATATACACTGTTGCTTAGATAATTTTTATCCCCCCCTTTTTTTGCAACTAAACCTAGTTTCTAAATTATCCCATCTGAAATTGCTCTTTGCAGTACTTCTCAAAACTGAATATAACAGATTTCAGGTTACTTATAGACATTTAATAAACAATAGTAGTTCAATATGAGTTTTAATTCATAAAATGCTTCAGTGCTCATCTATGATGTGGCCAGACGGTAGGATAACATGGCTGTCTATGACAAACGAGCAAACTGGAATAGTAATTGGGTCCTGCAACCTTGGTTAAATATCACTGCTGCAAGCCTTTTTCGTATGTCTTTTCATAGAACTTTAGAACTGGAAGGGATTCCACAAAAGGTCATCAGGTTCCTCCCCTGCCACAGCAGAAAATCGAGAGCTAAAACATCCCTTGCAGGTGACCATGTCAACTCTGCCTAAAATCCTCCAGCAAAGGGGAACCCACTACCCTTCTGAGCCAGTGCATTGCACTGTTGAACAGCTCTTACAGTCAGGACGTTTTTCCAAATGGTTAGGCAAAAACCCCTTTCTTGTAATTTGAATCTGTTGCTTCATGCCTTCTTTTTCCTCATAGGGGTTGGTTTCCGGACCTTTTTACTATCCTGTTTGCCCTCCTCTGAACATGTTTCAGCTTGTCCATACTTTTATGAAAACTGGACACAGTACAGTATTCCAGATGACATGTGAAAAAGATCAGAATAGAACGGTACTATTGCTTCTGGAAATTATCCTTCTGTTGATGCAACTAAGTATTTTATTTGCTTTTTTGCAACTGTATCACACTGTTGTCTAATGTAAAGCTTGTGGTCCACTAAGACACCTAGATACTTTTCACATGGACTACTGCTAAGCCAGGTGTTGCCTACTTTATATTTGTGCATCTGGTTTTTCTTGCATGAATGTAAAACTTTATATTTTCCCCTTTTGAAGCTCATTTTGTTAGTTTTGGCCCATTTCTCTAGTCTGTTTAGGTTGTTTTCAATCCTGTTTCTGTTTTCTGGAGTATTAGCCACTCTTCCCAGTTTGGTGTCATTTGCAGATTTGATGAGCATCCTTCAGGCACCCATCCTCATCCAAGTAATTTATAAAGACATTTAACACCACAGGGTCAGGGCAGAACCCTGTTGTGCCCCACTTGTCATTTTTCTCTGGGATGATTAGGAACCGTTGATGAGCACTCTTTGAATGCAGCCTGTAAGCCAGCTCCAAATCCACCGAACAGTAGTACAGTCTAGCCTGTATTTTAGTAGCTTGGCTCCTAGAGTTCTATGAGGGACCTTGTGAAAAACCCTGCTGAAATCAAGATACACCTGCATACACAACAGTCCCTTGACCTACCAAGCTTGTAACTCTGTCAAAAAAAGAGATAGGAAAAGTGTGGCTTGACTTGATTTTGAGAAATCCATGCTGGGTCTTAGAAATCACAGTATTCTTTTCTAATTGTTGCCTGGGTCTTCTTTCACCCACTTTTTAAAAGAGGTAGATGACATTTGTTTGCCTCCAGTCTTCCAGGACCTCATCTTTTCTCCAAAAATTCTTGAAGATAGAGACAGAGGCTCCAAGATTTCATCTGCAAGTTCCTTTATTACCCTGGAGTGCAGTTTGTCTGGCCAAAGGAATCTGAATTCATTTAAAGCAGCTATATGTTCTTGTACCACTTCTTTGCCTGTCTTGGCCAGCAGTCCCCTCCCGTTCTCCTTTATTCTTCTTGCTCTAGGTTGAGTACTATTTTCCTTTTGGGAGGAAATAAGAGGCAAAATGGGTGTTCAGTAGCTCTGCCTCCCCTCTGTCCCCCATGAATATTTCTCCATCCCCTCCTCACAGCACAGCTACTATTTCCTTGTTCTTTTTCCTGCTCTTAGCTGCTATGAAAATCCCCTCTTTGTTTTTAACCTCTCTTGCAAGCCTGAACTCATTTTGCGAAGGGGGTCCTGTGGACTAGGATGCAAATCACATTAGTATCAACGGTGAACTCCCGAATCAATCTGAAGCCTCTGTGGGAACACACTGCAATCTCAAATGTAATACAGGCTGTGAATGAAATCACGGGAAAGCTGAGTCATTTTGATTTGGCTTTCCAGTGTAGCTGCACTCTTATTCATGCTCCCCTTTAAATCTGAGCTTATCTGAAAGCTCCTACCCCACTTTCCCACTTTTTTTCTCATAGGAATTATTTGTGCTTGTGGCTTGTAGTGTCTTGCCCTTAAGAAAGTCACCTCCATCATCCTTTCTCTCTTGAGTGTTTCTGACCGCAGGATAGGACTCAGCATTACCTTAGATTTACTGTAGTTGCCTTTCCTAAAGTCCAGAGTGCTCTGCCTTTATTACTATATCTCTCCTCTTTAAACGTTTTAAGCTGTTTTGTTGACTTGTCATTGGTTTTGTGTATGACTCAATGTTTCAATGGCCTTTGGCTAAAATTTGAATAAAATTCATAATTCTTTAAATGTTTGGCACTCTGATCTAAGAGGACATTATCCAGATCCTCAGTCTGATTAGGAAATATGTAATAGACCTTCTACAGCAATTTCACTTTTATTTCTATTTCCTTTGATTTTTACCTGAGCTTCTGGTCCTTACCCTGCCGCCTTTGCCCTCTGAGTGCAGCCATAGGCTGCTAGCTCCTCCCTCAACCAAGTCAATGACTCACTTCCGCTCGGTTGTAGCCCCTTCTCCTAGCCCCATGTACTTAGAGCAGAGCCAGCAGCTGCAATCACACAAAGAGTCACAAACACAAAAGAGTTCAAACAGCTCAAACAAATAATCCGTATCAAGCCAATAGGCACAACCTCACCCTCTCTTGTCTCTCCCACCAATCCCACACAGAACGCACAGTTTACTTTCCCTGTATATAAGCTCCTGGTCAAAAGCTCCCAAAGACTCTTGAGTGTACAAATGTTTTCCCAAAAGTTACAGTTATGCAGAACACTTTAAAGTGTGCTGCTTATATACTGCCCTGTAGTACTTAAAGCACTCTCTGGGCGGTTTACAATTTAATTATGGAGGCTACACATTGCTCTCCCCGCCCCCCAGCAAGCTGAGTAATCAGTTTACTGACCTTGAAAGAAGGGAAGCTTGAGTCAACCTCGAGCCAGCTATGTGTGCCCAGGATTGAATTCATGTAGTGAGTAGAGTCTTGATTGCAGTACTGCAGTTCAACCACTGCACCAGAAGGCTCCTGTAGTCTCACTAACAAGTAGAAACACATTTATTTGTTAAAAATATTTTTACCCCTCCGTTCTCCTTAAAAAGGACCTCTGGTAGCTTATATACTTAACAACACAATATTAAAAGCTAAAAACATTAAATTACTCAATTATTTTAAAATAATCAAGTAAACATATTAAAAATGTTAGATAAAAATGTTATTAAAACAGATTTAAAAGCAACAAAAATACAAACCATCCATTTTGAAACCTCTCTTAGGCAGCCAGTCACTTAAGGAGAGTCTGTTTGAAGAGAAAGGTCTTTGCCTGCATGCGGAAGGACAGCAAAGCCTGGCCTCCAGTGTGAGGGAGTTCCAGAGTCTGGGTGTAATGACAGGTAAAGGTTCCCCTTGACATTTAGTCCAGTCGTGTCCGACTCTAGGGCATGGTGCTCATCCCCGTCTCCAAGCCGTAGAGCCAGCGTTTGTCCATAGACAGTTTCCGTGGTCACGTGGCCAGCGCGACTAGACATGGAACGCCGTTACCTTCCCACCGAGGTGGTACCTATTTATCTACTGGCATTTTTACATGCTTTCGAACTGCTAGGTTGGCAGGAATGTTGGTAATGACAGAGTCCCCACCAAATGCACCTGTGAGGATGGTGGGACCAAGAGAAAGGCCTCTCCTGATGATCTTTAAATCTGGGCAGGCTCATAAAGGGAGATGCAGTCTCCCTTTATGAGTCTTTATGTGGTCACAATCTGCAGGCGATCTCTAAAAAACAGCCAGCATGTATTCTCTGCCAGTCTGTCAAACTTTATACAGAAATCTTCCTTTCTCATATAATTTCTCCAAATAATTACTGTATAAAAAACACGTACTGAGTGTCACAAAATTGCTTTAGTTCATTCTCATAGAGCCTATCCTGCACAAGGAAGGGAAAATCCAGTTAGCTGCTTAAAGATCGATCCCTGGTCAAAGTCTCTTGTGGGAAGAGGAGGATCAATGCTGCCCTCTTTCTTTTTGCTTGTATATTAAGAGAGATGGGTAGCGATTCTAGAGAGACACTCTGTTTCCTGATAGCAATGACCTCATACATGGTTGGTGCCTGCATTTTGAGAACTGCTCAGATTTTAAATTCAGAAGAAGGAATCTTAAATCCACAAGCCGATTTCTAACTTGCTAATATTATTCAGGTTAGTTTGCAAAATCAGCAGAATAAAAGTGGCATGTGTTTCAACGTCCTGTCCCTGCTGCCCCCCCCCCCCCCAGTATTAACACAGTAATAAATCTCTGATTTTATGCATTTGGTGTGCCTATGGTATTGCCATGTTTTTAGTGTTAGTGCTGTTGTAGAATAATGTTCCAAACATTACTGCATTTCATGTAAGCATGCTAACAATACTCATTCATGTCTTTTCTTCCGCTATTATCTTAAAAAGATGACATTGTGATGGGTTCCTTTTCCCTCTGGGGAATTTATTTATTTTGTTCCACACAGTTGTTATGAGATTCAAGTCAGTTTAACTCAGGAGATTAGCATTATGGAGGGAAACTGAGATTAGCATTATGGTGAAAAGTTTGAGAAGATAGTGGTTTATTTCGTATGACCAATTTAGAGGTTCATTTTCTACTCTTCCTTATCAGTAATGGCAATCTTCAAGGGGCATAGCCTTTTATTGGAAAATGTGGAATTTCTGTCTTGCCTGATGAGAAAAATGCAATGTTTACTGTCAAGATGTGATGCTAACCCCTGGCCATGTCTTTGTGTTTCTGACCAGCAACCTGAATGAAAGAGCATAAGGAGAAGCATCAAGCCTCTTAAGGGGGTGAAATACACTCCGGGAGCTTGAGAAGGTAGAATAGACAAAATTAAAGGTGGGGGAAGCAAATTACAAGAATGAGTGATAAGAAGGCAGAAAAAGGATTAGCCAGGCTGGTTGCAGCCAGCAAGAGCCAAATGCAACACAATCGAAAACTGGGTCATTGAGTTGGGACAGCCCTAGGATATAAAGGACAGAAATGAAGGAAAGCCCTGGATTACTTTGTTCTTCAATATTGAATTTCCCCCCTAGAAGCATGGGGCATGAAATATGATAGAGATAAGCCAAGAATGAAAACAGAACTGGAGAGAGAGAGAGAGAGAGAGAAAGAAAGAAAGAAAGAAAGAAAGAAAGAAAGAAAGAAAGAAAGTAAGTAAGTCAAAGTCTTGAAGGGGCTGTGTGAAATTTGCTGGAAGAATAATTTAGTCATTGCCAAGAATAAACTGACACAGAAATTAATGCTGGACTATACTTGAATGAGACCCAAGCTGTAGTCTGCGCTGCTAGAAAGCAAGCCTCGTTGACCTGGTAGGAAAGATGTGTGGTGGGAGTAATTTAAGCACATGCTGAAGTTATATTTACAGCCGAGACAGCTCAAAAGTGTTTTAAGTTTGCTTCGTTTGGGCCATTTGTGAATTTGTTATGCTTTGTCCCTGCTGGTTTCCTCTGTATGAAAATTCACATGGGAGACTACTGTTCTGATGCAGCACCCCAATATGACTGGTCCTATGAGAAAGAGTGTGAAAGCACTCATTTCACACGCTAGCAAGGTTATGCTCAAAATCCTCCAAAGCAGGCTTCAGCAGTATGTGGACCAAGAACTCCCAGAAGTACAAGCTGGATTTCAAAGGGGCAGAGGAACTAGAGACCAAATTGCTAACATGCGCTGGATTATGGAGAAAGCCAGAGAGTTCCAGAAAAACATCTACTTCTGCTTCATTGACTACGCAAAAGCCTTTGACTGTGTGGACCACAGCAAACTATGGCAAGTTCTCAAAGAAATGGGAGTGCCTGACCACCTTATCCATCCCCTGAGAAATATATATGTGAGACAGGAAGCAACAGTTAGAACTGGATATGGAACAACTGATTGGTTCAAAATTGGGAAAGGAGTACGACAAGGCTGTATATTGTCCCCCTACTTATTTAACTTATATGCAGAATACATCATGCGAAAGGCAGGACTGGAGGAATCCCAAACTGGAATTAAGATTGCCGGAAGAAATATCAACAACCTCAGATATGCAGATGATATCACTCTGATGGCAGAAAGTGAGGAGGAATTAAAGAACCTCTTAATGAGGGTGAAAGAGGAGAGCGCAAAAAATGGTCTGAAGCTCAACATCAAAAAAACGAAGATCATGGCCACTGGCCCCATCACCTCCTGGCAAATGGAAGGGGAAGATATGGAGGCAGTGACAGAGTTTACCTTCTTGGGCTCCATGATCATTGCAGATGGGGACAGCAGCCATGAAATTAAAAGACGCCTGCTTCTTGGGAGGAAAGCAATGACAAACCTAGACAGCATCTTAAAAAGCAGAGACATCACCTTGCCAACATAGGTCCGCATAGTCAAAGCTATGGTTTTTCCAGTAGTGATGTATGGAAGTGAGAGCTGGACCATAAAGAAGGCTGACCGCCGAAGAATTGATGCTTTTGAATTGTGGTGCTGGAGGAGACTCTTGAGAGTCCAGTGGACTGCAAGGAGAACAAACCTATCCATTCTGAAGGAAATCAACCCTGAGTGCTCACTGGAAGGACAGATCCTGAAGCTGAGGCTCCAATACTTTGGCCATCTCATGAGAAGAGAAGACTCCCTGGAAAAGACCCTGATGTTGGGAAAGAGTGAAGGCAAGAGGAGAAGGGGACGACAGAGGACGAGATGGTTGGACAGTGTCATCGAAGCTACCAACATGAATTTGACCCAACTCCGGGAGGCAGTGGAAGACAGGAGGGCCTGGCGTGCTCTGGTCCATGGGGTCACGAAGAGTCGGACACGACTAAACGACTAAACAACAAACAATGAGAAAGTTTGAATATATGGAAATGGGCCTTTGAAACTCAATTGGAACACTATGAATGTAGCTCACCAGGAGAATTATTCATTTGTGGAGCTTTATAGAAGTGAGGTTGTGCTACAGTCAGCAACCAACAGCAGGCAATAAGATAACTGGCTAGGAGAACATGGTTGACTACTAATGCTTACATGGATGCATCCCATAAACAATGAACCTGGGTATCTGGTATATGGGGAGATTGCTTTTTAATTTCACCATATGGCGTTGTGCCATTTTGCTGAGGCTGTTTATTTTTTTCTGATATTGCTGTTGGTTAATAAAAAAAACTTTATTTTGAGTTGGCAGAAATCTGCAATGTTTATATACAGAATCCAGTCTTTTTTGCACAAGCACCTAAATGTGCCTTTCCTTCTCTTCTTTCTTATCCCTTGTTTCTTAGCTACATCATGTCAGTGAAATTGCTGGAACCCTCTTGAAGCTCACTGCTGCTGTTGGGCCTTCGACCAGTTGCTTCCAATCCTGGTTATACAAGACATGCTAAGTGATGTATACCTTTGTAAAGATTACTACACGAAGGAACTACTGGCATAGGAGACTCTATAAACATGAGGGGGCATTTGTTTTTGCTTTCTTTTCATTTTTGCTCAGCATTAGTTAGTCAGGATTCTGTGAAAAGAAGTAAGAAGGACGGCAATAGCTGTGAGACCACAAGATTGGGCCAGAGGTTGGATTGCTTTTGAGCTGGTGGGACCGCGGCCCTGCTCTTAATACCTTAGCATTCACATTGTCCCAGTGCCAGATTCTACAAACCAGCCTAGAAGAGAGCCCAGCGAGAAACACACATTGTTCTAATGTTTTGAAGGCAAGGCCATTCCTATCTGATAGGAAGATCCGTCCTTGAGAATACAAGAGAACACATGCCAAGAAGGGATATTTTCAAGAACTTACATAAGCAACTACCTCTGGCTGTTCCAAGATACAGTCAAGGTTAGGTCAGTGGAAACTCAAAAGAGAAACACTATTTTCTTTCCCTGCTTTAATCATTCAGAAAATGTTCGCTCTCTGGTACCTATACTTTCAGAATAGTTCTGCAAAATTTGATCAGAGTATAAATCAAAGAGAGATAGTGGGTTTCAGGAAAAATTTAATAGGATTTTATAGAAGCTTAGTTTAAAAAATTACAATGTTTTAATGGATTTTCTTTTTAAAAATAAAATAATTCTCTCACAGAGTTAGAAATTCCTATTCAAACACAAATTACTTCATTGACTGCCAAGATCAATATCTATCTCCTTTGCTAAGTTTAAAAAAGGGTCAAATCCTTTTCTGGTATAAGTCAAATTATGAAATCAGATCCATGTGATATGATTTCTTCTCATCTGTCCTGAGCCAAAGTCCTTTCTTAACCCAGTGCCACACTAAGGGTTTCATGTTTTAAGCCATCTGCACAGAGTAACATCTAGTGGTTCTGAGACAAGTAAAGAGGCTGACTATATAGCCTGCTGTTTGGAAGGCTGCAGGGATGGGCTGGTGTGCTCTTAAAGATGGCAATCAGATGATGTCTATGCTACAGCATACCAGCCGGCCCCCAGAGTGTTCCTACTCATACCTTTCTGGTTCAGAGCCTTCTACTTTTCTGGTGCGGGTAGGATCTCTCTGGTCAGGATCAGCTCCAGTGTGTGTGTGATTACTGGAACCAATCCAAAGCAAGACTTCATCTTTCAATTTGCCAGTATTGCAAAGTGGATTAATAAGCAAGCCACTTCAGGATATTGACAAATTAATCACTTCCTCAGCTCAGCAGAGGGCAGGGGAAGTGAAAAAAAATAGTTTTGGTTGTACGTAGACTATTGCTGATGCACTACATCATATATATATAATTTTTAAAAAAATTGTCTTGTCTTAAAGGGCGAGTCGAGAAACCACCCACAGTCAAAACCACAGCAGTGGCTGTGGTTGCCAAAAAAAGAGCTTTTTTTACTTCCACTGTTCTCTGCTGAGCAGGGGAAGTGATTAATTTGTCAATAATTTGTTTATTAAGCCAGTTCACAATATTTGCAGGAGTGGTTTCTGTGTGAATGGTCAAGCTTGATTCTAATCAATGCCCAAAGTCTGCAGTGGCATCCAGCAAAACTCCAAACTGGTAGGATTCCTTGTTCCTAGCTAAAACTTGATAAATTACTTAGTCCTTTTTCAAAACAGCAAAGCAAACCTGTAAAGAAAGAACATGACCCATTCTCATGGGTTGACTATACCTGGAAGGAAACAGCTCCACTGATGTTATTCTATCCTTCCCCCTTCCTCTGTCACCCTCAGTTGCTCACATCAGCTATGGGGGGGGGGAGGATGGTTTTGGTTTCCCAATGGTTTAGGATGAGTTAGTTCACTGATGTCACAAAAGGTGAAGTTCAGGTTATATCTCTGATTTATTCTTCTATATTTAAAGGCTTTCATTTATTTCTCCTTACCTTGCATTCAGTGGTATCTTATCTAAATAGAATTAGATCCTGTATTTTCTGTCAGGTGGAATTTTTAATTGCTTAAAGATGGCAGACAAAGTTAGTGAAACAGGCAAAGTATTGTTCCTTGATTTCTTTTAGACTTGGTGGTTAATGAGCATCTGTGGCTAGTGATCTGTTAAATTGAAGCCAACATAATTTATGTTTTATAATGTGTGATTGATTAAGTAATTCTACTGTAAAACAGTTTGATAACATGGATGCTAATAGGCAAAAGTCATGGATTTGGGCCTAGCTGACTCTGGGATTGACTTTCCTGCTGTTCGCTTCATCTGGTAGCATTGAAAGCCCTGGGAACAGCAACTGATGTGTGGCTCACAGGTCCCCTGGTTTGAACTCTTTATGCCAGACAGATCTCTGTTACCACAGTGAACACAACTATTAGAATATTGAGTCAGATGTGGGTCTCAGTACATAATAGGATCCCATAACAAACATCTTAGATCTCGTCTGATTTTGGAAGCTAAGCAGGAATGGACTTGGACTGGAGACTGCTAAAGGATACTGGTTACTGTACCAGGAATAGCCCAACAGAAGAGCATGGCCTCAGATCAGTCCCCAGCATCACTACGTAGGGCTAGGAAAGAATCCTGCCTCAAACCCTGAAGAGCTGCTGCCAGTCAGATTTAACAATACTGAGCTAGATGAGTCAATGGTCTGCTTCTATATAAGATAGCTTCCTATGCCATATGATTTTAGAATCTTAAAAAACCATTGTGAGCCATTGTGCGTTTGAAGAATACATTTTCTAAGAATTTGCCACACTTTTGTTTCTTCATATATAGTTTATATTCATTTCTATAGATTTTCAGAAGGGTTGTAGATAGTACTGTATGTTAAAATATACAGATAATTGACTATATGCTTTTAATAACCGTATGAGGAAACCTTTGTCAAATGCCTCCTTCCTCATGTGGAAATAATGGCCAGAATCCTGTTGCTTAACATTTGCCAGCACAGATGCAACAGCATAGATCACAATGTGAATTGCTGCTAGTTAAGAAGCCATTGCCTGTACCCCTCATTGCACACCAAGACATGAAACTGGCAGACATGTGGAAACTCCTTAACAAGTGACAATTCATGCCAGTGCACTCACTCCAACGTATATAAGCAGATATTGCCATTTTGTAGGAGAGAAGATCCATATCTCTGATATGGTCACATTTTAAGTGGAGGAAGTTCTGATTAAGAATATATGACCACCATATGGCAAACTGCACTTGAAACTGGGGAGAGTTTCTAAAATATATTTTGATGTGGCCTGAAGCTCAACATTTTGAGGAGTACAAAACCAAAGCCAAAGAAATTCCACTAAGTTGGAGTGAAATTTTACAACAACCACAACAGATGTCTGGATCTGGTCCCATGCACAGATGAAGAATCCTCTAACCTAGGTGCATGATCCCATGGGAAATACCTTACCAGGAGGAAAACAAAGAAGAAGAACATACTGATACCACTGCAGTGACACAACATGGTACGACCTTCACCACAGCAATAAGGTCTTGCAGCATCAGCATATGGACAGATAAGACAGGTGGGAATGGAACCAGTAGGGCACAGTACTCACAGCTCTGAACCCAGAAAGCTAGTCCAGAAGAATACCATTTTGATGATACCAAAGCAGTTCAGAATTTAGGATATTTAAGAGAACCCACTCCTTCCTATTAGTCCTTGGCTCACAAAATTAGCTATTGTGGTGGCCAATTGTTTTAATGCCAAATTTATACATGAAATTAGATTGAACTGAGTTGTCTATTCAATACTGTTTGATGAGAAGCCACCATTCCTCAAGCATTTTTTTTTTATCACTCCACTTAAAGGACAGTTTTTCACTTACTGGATTCACGCTGTCACCAGCACCACCCAGCTGAGCAGGATGACACAACCCAAGATTCAGATCAGCTAAAGCAAACCAGTGGTGGTGTTGGGATCCAGTCCACTCCCTCCGTCTTCCCTCTCCCTTTAAGTGTCCTGCAAAATTTGCAGGCAGGGACTTTTCTGTTTGTTACAGATCTTAGTGATTTAGAATGCTTTCCATGAGATTTGAAGGGACTTCAGGATTAAAGGGTTTTAGATAAATAACCAAACCATTTCTGTTTGTTCATTTTATTCTCATTTTAAGTTCACTAAAATGATTTTACCTCCATGGTTACTGCACTCGTTTTCAACACATACAGCAGTAAACCAAATTGTTTTCTGCTGACCTGGGTGTTTTTCAGATGGCTTAAAAATTATAGCACTATGCAGGTCTCACAGCATCGTGCTTTTCAAATTTTAAGTAGTTTGGACAAAACAAACATGAAACATGAAGACCAAGATAAAAGAATACGAGTATATCATGTTTGTTTGTGGTCTTGCATTTTTTTTCATGTTAACGTGAATGCATAAGAGATGAAGGTGTGCCCAGTTTTTAAGGCCAAATGCATATGCCTAAATACAGACCTAATAAGCCACTTTCCTTGATTCCATTAAATAAGTTTTGTATTCAAAGTGACATTTGAACTGTGATGAACACAACTATCTACCACTTTTGCACATTAAAATAAACGAGTGACTATCACCTAGTAAGTTATAACCTTGCCTTTGGGCTCCTTGAGCCTCAATGTCACATCATTTATTTATTTATTTATTTATTTATACCCCGCACCATCTGGCAGCCAGGCCACTCTGGGCGGCTAAGAACAAGACAAACAACACAATATTAAAACACAATAAGAATAAAATAAACATTCAACAGATACAATAACTAGTAGGATACATTAAAACAGGTGGCTATAAAGATGGTAGAAAGGATGATGAAAGGATGGCAAAAAGGATGATATCACTTTGAACTTCATCCCAATTTTCTGTCTGACCATCAAATGTTGTTTTATCTGTAGGGCTTATGTGAGCTTTTGATCACAGCCAAATGTACATCCATAGATTCCATCGCAGAACTTAGCAAATAAAATTCTGTGTTGTTACAGAGTTCAGTCTGTCAGAAGCAGAGACTTCACAGCCACAAGTATGGTGCAATATAAGAACTGTTGAAGACAGAGTGATTTTGAACTTCAGACTTCAACTGCACAGTTAAACTAAACCTTGTAGATAGCATATCATTAGAAAAGGGAATTCCTTAAGTGATGACTGTGTCTGATTATAGCACTATGAGCTTTTGGCACATCCCATTGTTTGCTAATTTTCTAGCTTTCTTTTGTGATTAGTCTCTTGACCATAAATGATTTCTCAGACATGAAAACATTAGCATGGTTGCAGCTGAAAAGGCATGTCATCTATAACAGAGGTCCCCAACCCCCGGTCCGCGGCCCCGTGCCGGTCCGTGGCCTGAGCCGGACCGGGCCGCCAAGACAGACCTCCCGCCCCTACCCCCGCATGCACTCACCCCCGCACAGCCCGTTTGCGGCTGCGTGCGCATTCCAGCATGCCCGTGCGAGCGCCGCCCCGCCGTTTATGCATGCGCACGAGCATGCACAACCCAGACAAGTGTTGCGCTGCCGTTTGCGCATGCGCATGGGCGCACGCGTGCTCATGTGAGAGAGAGTGCATGCTTGTTTGCGCATGTGCGCGAACACGGGGGGTGCCCCGCCTTCCCCAGCCGGTCCGCGGACTGAAAAAGGTTGGGGACCGCTGATCTATAATGTATGGCTAAGTAGGGTAGATAAGGGTAAGGTGTAGACGTTTTGACAAGCTTTAGTCTTGAAGTGAGCATAGGATGGAATAACAGATAAGCCAACCTATGATTGCCTCAGGCGGCTTGTACATTTTGTCTGAATGTGTAGAATTGGGTGTGGGGAGGAATTCAGCTGCTATAACAGAAAGGTACAGTATTAGAAGGGTGAGACCAACAATTTGACTCAGTATGACCGTTTTTACTCAGACTTCCTCCCAGGGTCTTTCTCCAGCTATGAAGCTCCCACCTAAGGGCACAACTACAACAATACATGTTTTGCGTATAATTTGTAATTATGTAGGTGCCAGAGTGATATTTCAAGACAGTTCTGCAAATGTCATGTGATAGCAATTGCTAGGAAAAAATACCTACTTGTTACGTAATTTATACCACAAAAATTAAATACTAATCATTTGGAGTGTGCACTGTCTGGAAATAGTCCCTTTTAATAGTATATGCTCTTTCTCCCTGGGGAATTTTTTTCTGAACTACATTTTGCAATGACAAAGTCATGCTGAGAGCTCTATGCCTACTATTGATATCAATAGAACTTCGCCCCAAGTATGCGCTCTATCAGTGCAGAGCTTGGAATGTTACTCAGTACTTTTCAGCAGTCAAGTTGTCATTGTCACTATTACAGGTTCAGACACTATGGTAATTTGTTGTGTTGTGTAAGATTAGTGCCTAGACGTGACCTTACCAGTAGATTTATAATATAACAACATACTTTCTGGTTTCTTTTAGTGGTCACATCTAATATTTACAGAAATTATAATAATAAATAATTGTATGCAGTCAAGTTGATTCTGACTAAAGGTGATCCTTCTCTAGGTATAAAACACTCAGAATTGGTTTACCATTCTCTTCTTCTGGAGGCACTCTGGAACTGTGCCACTTGCCCAGGGCTACACAGGTTGGTTTTTTTTCTCAGAGTCACAGTGAGGAATCAAACTCATGATCTCTGGCTCCCCAGCCTGGTTCTCAACTCACTGGGCTATCCAGCCAGCATTTACAGAAATACAAATGACAAAACAAACAAACAACACAGCCAAACAAAAAAACTTCCTTTGATACTTGTGAATGGCATCAGCATTGTTGTTGTCGTCATCGTTGTCATTGTCATCATTATCATCATCATGAGTGGTCCAGTCAATTCTGACTTATGGCAACCCTTTCAGGGTTTTCTAGGTAGAGAATACTCAGAGGTGGTTTACCATTCCCTTCTTCTGGATACACCCTGGGACTGTGCAGCTTCCACATAGTCTGACTTTTCTCTCAGGAGGCATAGTGAAGAATCAAACTTCTAAGCTCTGGTTCCACAGCCAGATATTTAAACCACTGAGCTACGCAGTCAGCTCTGTAAATGGCATAGAACCAAAAATGTTCCTGTGAAAATGCTCCTAAAAATGCCTTAAAATACCCTTTAATTTTTGAAAGAAAATAGAAAACATTATTCAATGCACATAAAATGTAATGATAGATTACTCATTACCTGAAAAGTAACTAGTGACAAATGACTCCATTCTTTGCAGCTAGTTACTTCTAGGCTCTTAATCAGTGGCTGAAATCCTATGGCAACTAGAATAGGCCCATTGAATCAGTGGGGATTTAGTGAGTCATCTCCTTCGCTGGTTTCATTGAATTAATGGGTCAACTCTTGTTGCAACTTGCTACATTAAGCTACAGGATATCAGCCAGTGTGTATAATTCACAAGATGCTGTGCACTATCAACTCATCAAGACAAAATACAAGGAAACTGGGGGTTTATAGGAGCACCAGTCCTTCCTGTTTTCAGAACCTCTTGTCAGTTGCTTTTGACCAGCAGCTCCATTTGACCTGGGCCACCTGACAGCTAGGCGCTCAGAGGCAGCCACTGCCCTCAAGCAGCAGATTTTGCAGTACCAGTGTATTTTTGCCATCTATCCATGGCATGGATCCACATGAATTTTAATGTCCGCTCATCTCCAAATCATTGCCCATCTCCATTTCCTCGGTTGTGGCACTGGCGTGAGAGGTTGGACTGGAAGCTTCTTTGAAGTGGCATATTTTCTCCCCACTTGTACTCTGCAAGGAGCTGTCCATGGAGTGCTCATGGTGTTGATGATGAAGATGAGGCTTGCCAGGTCTCAGAGAATGAGCTGCTGTGCCAGGAAATGGCTGGGCTCCCCTGAATCTCCAGGCCAGGCAAACAAATGTGAGGAGCAGTGGTGGAAGGGAAGGAGCGAGTCTCGTTTATTGTTACGGGGTGGCCATAGTGTTTGGGTACCCAACTCCAACCCTCTCCGAATGGCACCAGGGCTCACTGGCTTCGTGTGTCTGTCCAACACGACACATAATATACTTGCTTAGGAGCTCAGACAGGGAACCCACAATGCCTAGCTCACTCCCTCACACATGCATGGAGAAATATTATGTTCCCAATTCCTGGGACATCACAAGGCCCCACATCATGACTTCACAAAGACACACCCTAGGCATTGGGCCCCAGATATAATGAGGGGATGGGGAAGAGAATCCCGTGACAGCCCCTGACAAACAAGACAACACTTCAAAACCATTCTGGAAAAATTCTTTTATTGGTTTTGGAAAAGAGGCAAAACGGGTATCCTCAGCAGAGACAACGGCCTGGTTCAGCTCCAGCAGGACGCCTGCCTTCTGGTCCCTCGCATCCCCCTGGGGAAGAGGAAGCTTCGGGCCCTGCAAGAGAAAGAGAGAGAAAAAAACACCTAAGGGGCGAGCTCGTCCACTGCTGTCAACTGGCTTCAACGCAGGCGTATCCACCGACCAATGTTCTGGCAACTTCATCCCGAAGTTCCGCCCACCAACATCCACTGGCTTCCACCAGGAATATCCACCCGTTCATCTCTTCCACTCCACTTCTGAAGCCAGCCTCCGCCAGCTCCCAAATGCTTGGGTCACACACACGCCCCGGTGACATCCCCACGGAACGCCAGCCAGCCCATTCACACACACCTTCACACACACACAAACACCAGTCGCCACCCCCCGACACACACACACCTTCACTCCACCAGCCATTCACACATGCGCCCGGGCTTCCATCCACCGATATTCACCAAGCTTCCGCCAGCTGGTTTCAGGAGGCTAACGTCCCCCGGCTTCATCCGCCAACCTCTGCCGGCCTTCGCCTTACGGCCTCAGACAGCGTCCACAGGGAGATTCCACCAGCTTCTGTCTGCCAATGTCCACCGACTTCCCCCCCGGTTCATCAGCCAGCTTCAAGCCACGGATCTCCGCCAGCCTCGAGCTGTTAACTCGCAAGCCCACTTAGCAAGTTCACCTGCTTTTGCGAGAGAACTTGCCTTGGGCAGAAGGGCTGGGTCCCCTGCAGCCGCTGCCGCTCTCTCTGCCGGGTTGCCCTCTGCCCACTGACCTCCCCTCTGGTCTCCTGCCCTGCCCAGCAAGCCCCTTTTATCTGCCAGCAGAGAGGTGCGGCTCTGTGAGGTCACAAAGACCCAGGAAAATGGGGTTGGGTTGCCAAGGCGGCGGCAGCCCCCTCGGGATTGGCTGAGTCCTGAAGATGATGTCAACAGTCCCTCTGATCATGTGATTCACCCACAAAAGCTTGCATTTTGCATGATTTTTTTAAATATTTTTTTTAATTAGTGGCCTATAAATGTATCCCCTGTCACCAATCCCTCTGATTGTTAAATCTCCCCATGTTGGCCTTCTGACAGGATTCTAGGCTGGTGCTCCAAAAAGTTATCTTCCAGCATTTGCACCAAAAGGAACTTTCCTGAGCCCTGAGCTGGGGCGGGGTGTGTGTGGTGGAAATGAAAGTAATAAATGAATAAGGATGGGCCCAGTCACACAATGCAGCCTTTGACCCTTTTGGGGTTTTGTTTTGTTTTTTGCCTCTTTTTGGACATTTTTTTCTTGCCCTTGCCATGAAAAAGATATTATAAGGAGCCCGTTAAGAAAAAAACCTAAATGTTTGAAACACATACCAGTATTTTAACACCATCCCTGCACTATCAAAGAAGCAGCTGTGTTTCAAAGACTCTCCCAGCCTTTGGAACTCCCTCCCACTGGAAGGCAGATTTGCCCCTTCTTTGCTGTCCTTCCACAAGCCGGCGAAGACGTTCCTCTTCAGGCAAGCTTTCCCTTATGGACTGGCTGCCTGGGTTGGGATCTTGAATGGACTGTTGTGCCTTATTGCTTTGAACGCGTTTTTGCTTTGCTTTTGTTTACTGTTTTTAGTGGGGTATTTGTTCCTGTAAATTCCTTTTTCCAGCACCTTTTGAAGCGTGGCTGTTAGGGAGTGAACCTGCAACTTCCTGCATACCAGACTTGCTGCCAGCCTCTGAACTAAGTTGCTCCCGTCACATTCTCCATTGCTGGTGCCATCATTAGCCTTAGGTGGCCTTTGGTTATGGATGCCTGGCACCTATTGTACGTAGGTGCTTGCATACTGGTGTTTGCATAAGGTTTGAGTAACGTGCCCTGGCTAATTGAAAGGTGCCAAGGAGTGTCTGGGTCACATGCCTGGTCATGTGCCTGATTTGTGCAACCAGGATGTACCCCAGCACTTCATCAATCAGCTGCAGGTAGCCATGGCAAGTTACTCATAATTTATGCAAGTGCCAATAGGATTCCAATTAAAATGTCTATAAATAGAAAGTGCTTCCTTTCTGTCTCCCTTTCAGCATTGAGCACATTGCTGCAAAAGTACTGCAGACAGTTGGGTAGACATCCGTTTCTCTCAGGCTGGACATACAGTAGGACCCCTGTATCTGCTGGATCAGTATCCACAGTTTCACTTATCTGTAGTCAGAAATTTTGAAAACGATTCAAAGAAAAAGAAAAAAAAACTAGAAATAGGTATTTTCACAATGTATTTACCCAAACTGGCCACTACAGGGAGCCTGAGACCATACTAGGTATTGTTATTGTTGAAGAATACATAGCATGGTCTCTGGCTCCCTTGGTTGGCCAGTTCTGGTGATATAGGTGAAAATACATATTCTTGGATTTTTCTTTTACCATGCTAGTTATTATTATAGTGTTCACTATTATCCACAGTTTTCAGCATTCGTGGGGGGCTTGTAACCAATCCCCCACAGATATGGGGTTCCGACTGTGCTTTCTGATTCAGAAACTGTGTTTTCTAGTTCCAAAATCACTCCCCGTGTCAACATTTGTACATAAATAGTGTGTTATGCATACCCATACAAATTGCTTCCTTACCAAAATTGCTGAAATCAAGTCACAGCCAGCTGAACTCACACACCTGCTGACACAAGAAGGGGAATACACTATATAATTATGCAGAAGATGAATAAAGTGGATAGAGGGAAGCTCTTTCCCCTCTCACGCAACACCAGAACCAGGGGACATCCATTCCAATTGAGTGTTGGGAGAGTGAAAACAGACAAAAGAAAGTATTTCTTGACCCTGTGTGTTGTTAGTCTGTAGAACTCCTTGCCACAGGATGTAGTGATGGCATCTGGCCTAGATGCCTTTAAAAGGGGATTGGACAGATTCCTGGAGGAAAAGTCCATCGCAGGTTACAAGCCATGATGGGGATGTATAATCTCCAGGCTTAAAAGGAAGGTACCTCCAAATACCAACTGCAGGGGACGGTATCAGGAGACAGGTATCTAGTTGTCTCGTGTGCTGCCAGAGGCATCTGGTGGGGCCACTGTGAGATACAGGGAGCTGGACTAGATGGGCCCTTGGCCTGATCCAGCAGGGCTCTTCTTATACGTTCTTATGTTCTTAAGGAGCTGAAATTCCCAAAGCTTCCCAATATAATATTAATAATATAAGCGTATTCAGTGTTAACACCTCTGGAATAAAACATTAATAATGCTGTACTTCCTGTCATTGCAAAATGTGATACATGTGATTGTGGAATTCATAGAATCAAAGTATCATAAAATAATTGAGTTGGAAGGAGCGTACAAGGCCATGGGGTCCAACCCCCTGCTCAATGCTGTAATCCAAGTCAAAGCAGATCTGACACAAGGTTGACCAGTTTTCTCTTGAATGCCTCCAACATGGGTGCACTCACCACCTGCCAAGGTAACTGGTTCCAATGTCATACTGCTCTAACAGTTAAGAAGTTTTTCTCTATTCAGCCTAAATCCAGCTTCCTGTAATTTGGGCGTTTTTTCATGTGTCCTGCAGTCTAGGATGAGTGAGAACAGATCCTGCCTCTCCTCAGTACAACTGCCTTTCAAGTGTTTAAAAAGTGCTATCATATCTGCCCTCAGTCCCCTTTTCTCAAGGCTAAACATTTTCAGCTCTTTCAGCATTTCCTCATAGGGCTTGGTTTCCAGTCCCCTGATCATCCTCAGGTGAGTAGAAACCATCATCCTGGACTACAACAGAACTCTTCCAAATGTTGAAAAAGAGAAAACACCTTGCGGCCTGGTGGGAGACGAGTGAGCAGACTGAAAATCTGAATTAGCCCCAGGATAGACCTGCAAGGGGAAAAAGTGAGGTGGGAGAGAAAAGAAAGAGAAGAGAGAAAGAGAAAGGGTAATTGTTGGGAATCCGTGAGGAGGAAAAAAGAATCACGGCAGCTGAGTGGAGAGGAAGACTGGGTCACTGGATGGGTCCATGGGTGGACGAGCCAAGAACAGGTATGCCTCAGTAGATGAGAAGGAAGAAGCAGCGGGAAGCACGAGAGATTTGAGGGCTCCTAAATCATGTAAGGAGGAGCACCGGTGCTAGTTTTGAATTAAAATGAAATACGCAGGCAGCAGCAACAACAACAACAACAACAAACAAACAACAACAAAAGAGAGCAGAATAGAAAATAACTGATAAAGGAGGAAAGCACACTTAATTCTAAATATTTTAAAGATGACGAAGGTGTGGGGGAGGAGGCATGGAGCCATTGGAAGCGTTGCAGGGGTGCTCCTGTTCTCCCCTCAATTTTAGCCTTCCAGTTGACAAGCTAAATCCCTACATAACACTACTCTTTATGACCCTTAGTAGATCATAATTAAGTTTGGAAAGTAAGGGAAAACCTACCAATTATTAATAAGAGTCTGGACAATAAAGTAATACCAGTGGCTGTGCTTTGCATGCCTGTATTTTCATTATAGCTGATGTTGCAGGCAGGTGGCCCAACTGTCTTGTTCCTGGGGCCCTATATTTTAGGTAAATTCACATTGACCCATTTGCTGGATGAACTTGCTTTGTAGCTAGACATTTGCAAACCTAAACATGTCTCCTCAGAATCCAACTGAGCTGAATGGAACATACTGCGGGGTAAGCAGGCACAGGACTGCCTCTCCCCGCCGCCCCCAGAGTGTGCTTCTGGATCAGGCCTTTAGTACCACTGCAAACAACAGTCATGGAAAGATGTATTCTCAGTATAACAGTTATGAATGGTACACTAGAAAGAGGTCTTGTGAATGATAACACCACATGCAAATCTTAGCACAGGTCAGGCTTTTGCCCATCAAAGCAAGAATACAGGAAGCTTCTCTGCATGTCTAGTAAGTCAGCAGCAAATTCAGTGCCTTAGGCCCCAATGAAAACGAAAGAACACAACTATGGCTCTCTCTCAAACTGAGAGAAATCAAGGCTTGCATTCATAGACACCTGAACCACTAGGCGCTCAGAGGCAGCCACTACCCTCAAGCAGCAGATTTTGCAGTACCAGTGTATTTTTGCCATCTATCCATGGCATGGATCCACATGAATTTTAATGTATGCTCATCTCCAAATCATTGCCCATCTCCATTTCCTCGGTTGTGGCGCTGGAAGCTTCTTTGAAGTGGCATATTTTCTCCCCACTTGTACTCTGCAAGGAGCTGTCCGTGGAGTGCTCATGGTGTTGATGATGAAGATGAGGCTTGCCAGGTCTCAGAGAATGAGCTGCTGTGCCAGGAAATGGCTGGGCTCCCCTGAATCTCCAGGCCAGGCAAACAAATGTGAGGAGCAGTGTTGGAAGGGAAGGAGCGAGTCTCGTTTATTGTTACGGGGTGGCCATAGTGTTTGGATACCCAACTCCAACCCTCTCCGAATGGCACCAGGGCTCACTGGCTTCGTGTGTCTGTCCAACACGACACATAATATACTTGCTTAGGAGCTCAGACAGGGAACCCACAATGCCTAGCTCACTCCCTCACACATGCATGGAGAAATATTATGTTCCCAATTCCTGGGACATCACAAGGCCCCACACCATGACTTCACAAAGACCCACCCCAGGCATTGGGCCCCAGATATAATGAGGGGATGGGGAAGAGAACCCCGTGACAGCCCCTGACAAACAAGACAACACTTCAAAACCATTCTGGAAAAATTCTTTTATTGGTTTTGGAAAAGAGGCAAAACGGGTATCCTCAGCAGAGACAACGGCCTGGTTCAGCTCCAGCAGGACGCCTGCCTTCTGGTCCCTCGCATCCCCCTGGGGAAGAGGAAGCTTCGGGCCCTGCAAGAGAAAGAGAGAGAGAAAAAAACACCTAAGGGGCGAGCTCGTCCACTGCCGTCAACTGGCTTCAACGCAGGCGTATCCACCGACCAATGTTCTGGCAACTTCATCCCGAAGTTCCGCCCACCAACATCCACTGGCTTCCACCAAGAATATCCACCCGTTCATCTCTTCCACTCCACTTCTGAAGCCAGCCTCCGCCAGCTCCCGAATGCTTGGGTCACACACACGTCCCAGCGACATCCCCACGGAACGCCAGCCAGCCCATTCACACACACTTTCACACACACACAAACACCAGTCGCCACCCCCCCGACACACACACACCTTCACTCCACCAGCTATTCACACACGCGCCCGGGCTTCCATCCACCGATATTCACCAAGCTTCCGCCAGCTGGTTTCAGGAGGCTAACGTCCCCCGGCTTCATCCGCCAACCTCTGCCGGCCTCCGCCTTGCGGCCTCAGACAGCGTCCGCAGGGAGATTCCACCAGCTTCTGTCTGCCAATGTCCACCGACTTCCCCCCCCCCGGTTCATCAGCCAGCTTCAAGCCACGGATCTCCGCCAGCCTCGAGCTGTTAACTCGCAAGCCCACTTAGCAAGTTCACCTGCTTTTGCGAGAGAACTTGCCTTGGGCAGAAGGGCTGGGTCCCCTGCAGCCGCTGCCGCTCTCTCTGCCGGATTGCCCTCTGCCCACTGACCTCCCCTCTGGTCTCCTGCCCTGCCCAGCAAGCCCCTTTTATCTGCCAGCAGAGAGGTGCGGCTCTGTGAGGTCACAAAGACCCAGGAAAATGGGGTTGGGTTGCCAAGGCGGCGGCAGCCCCCTCGGGATTGGCTGAGTCCTGAAGATGATGTCAACAGTCCCTCTGATCATGTGATTCACCCACAAAAGCTTGCATTTTGCATGATTTTTTTTTAAAAAAATTTAATTAGTGGCCTATAAATGTATCCCCTGTCACCAATCCCTCTGATTGTTAAATCTCCCCATGTTGGCCTTCTGACAGGATTCTAGGCTGGTGCTCCAAAAAGTTATCTTCCAGCATTTGCACCAAAAGGAACTTTCCTGAGCCCTGAGCTGGGGGGGGGTGGGGGAATGAAAGTAATAAATGAATAAGGATGGGCCCAGTCACACAATGCAGCCTTTGACCCTTTTGGGGTTTTGTTTTGTTTTTTGCCTCTTTTTGGACATTTTTTTCGTGCCCTTGCCATGAAAAAGATATTATAAGGAGCCCGTTAAGAAAAAAAACGTAAGTGTTTGAAACACATACCAGTATTTTAACACCATCCCTACACTATCAAAGAAGCAGCTGTGTTTCAAAGACTCTCCCAGCCTTTGGAACTCCCTCCCACTGGAAGGCAGATTTGCCCCTTCTTTGCTGTCCTTCCACAAACCGGCGGAGACGTTCCTCTTCAGTCAAGCTTTCCCTTATGTCTTGTTCCTGGGGCCCTACATTTTAGGTAAATTCACATTGACCCATTTGCTGGAAGAACTTGCTTTGTAGCTAGACATTTGCAAACCTAAACATGTCTCCTCAGAGTCCAACTGAGCTGAATGGAACATACTGCGGGGTAAGCAGGCACAGGACTGCCTCTCCCCGCCGCCCCCAGAGTGTGCTTCTGGATCAGGCCTTTAGTACCACTGCAAACAACAGTCATGGAAAGATGTATTCTCAGTATAACAGTTATGAATGGTACACTAGAAAGAGGTCTTGTGAATGATAACACCACATGCAAATCTTAGCACAGGTCAGGCTTTTGCCCATTAAAGCAAGAATACAGGAAGCTTCTCTGCATGTCTAGTAAGTCGGCAGCAAATTCAGTGCCTTAGGCCCCAATGAAAACGAAAGTACACAACTATGGCTCTCTCTCAAACTGAGAGAAATCAAGGCTTGCATTCATAGACACCTGAACCACTAAGAGAAGAATAACAAAGCCCATTTATCTGCATTTTGAATTCCAAAGAATGGAAAATGTTTGTGCTAAATATCTCTTTTCCTAGAGAATTCATTTTCATTGTTCCACAGTGCAATGCTCTGTGCCTCTCCTTGGAAATAACCCCCACCGACATCTATTTCCACGGCAAGTTCTTGGATGTGGTTTTCCAGCTCTGTGTACACATGCATTGGTCTTATTAGGGGGCAACAGGAAGCCACTCATCCTCACAGTCATCCCCAGACCCATGAATCATAGTGGCAGCCCTGAAGAGGCTCCAATTCTGTGTCATGCTGATGTGATTTTTACAAATTATTTGCCACTCAGTTTTGTCAACTGACCAAATTCTTGATTATCACACAAAAGATTTTATCTTCACATATGTTCATGTTGTCAAAGAACCCCCGGGAAAGAAGACCCAGTGGCAGTTCGTGTACAAAAATATGCTTCTTTAGGGTGCCTTTTTGAAATGGCTGAGTGTCAGCATGACCTTGCTTTCAATTTGTCTTCTGTTTCTACAGTGTGTGGCCTCCTTCTCTTAGAGCCCAGATAATTAGCAATTTGGCTGTTTCATCCTCGGTGCAGCAGATTTATGACCAAATTCTTGCTCTCTTAGCCCAGACATTGCCTTTACATAACAAGTGCATTCCTATGTTATTCTGTCTCCAGACAAACAAAACAGGAAACCACAATGGCATACTCAGGAGAAAATTAAGGAACAAAAGAAAATAGGGCCCAAATCTTACCTTATTGGACTTGTTTCTGAAATAAAGTATCCAAACTCCTGAGTTGATTGCATTGCCCAGAATATGGTTTATTTTAGTGCATAATACACACTTGTAAATGGCAGGGAGGAGCTGTGGCCCAGAAGTGCTGCCAACAACCATTAATTCTAGCAAAGCTTAATCTTTTAATAATGCCTTCTCCATTTGCACTTGAAATTCATCCTCCTGGGCACTCACACAGTGGAAAATAGCCATCCAGCGTGTTTTTTGGAGAACTCTTGTTCACCATCCAGCGGCCAATGTCTATAGCCAGTTTTACTCCCTTTTCAGATTTTTGGCTGAATCATTTGTCTCTCTTAACTGAAGTGCTGGGGAAAATGTCCAGCTGTCACACAGAAGAAAAGCTGGATCAATTCCTAATTTTTTTGATAATTTCTAAAAAAATATTTGGTTTTTTGAGCAGATTATGCAGTTCTACAAAGAGAAAACTTTACAGGTGAATTTGTCAGTACATTACATTACTAATGGAACTTATTTTCAGTCAGATAACTGCAAAGTGTTCTACTTTAGACATGACAAATCCAGAAGAAACAGCATGTTATAGCAGTGGGGCTTAAACCTTACATCCATATTTTTTTGGGGGACAGGCTTCTAATTAATGATGCTTTGTTAATGTTTGTATTTTGATATTCTACATGCCCCAGGGTTAAAATCTGTGTTACTAATCTTATGTGTGAAACTGTTGTTTTGAACTACTCTGGCTCCAAAGGGGGCAAATGCATTTAGGCTTAGAAATGTTTATGTAGAGTAGAAATGATGTTCTCCGGGTATGGTTGGACTGCATTTCCCAGCATTCCTCAGCATTGGCTCTGCTGATTAGTGCTGAGCGGTACAGCAACATCTGGAGAGTCACATTTTGCTTCCCTGGCCTAGAGTAACCTTTCCCAAGGTAGTTTCCTCCAGAAATGTTTGGGCCACAACCCTCACTGTCCCTGCCCACAGGCTATGCTGGTTGATTTTACTGCTGGCAGTGACTACTGGACATTAAAATCCACCCCCCCCATCCCATGAGCCCCAATAGCTTCCCCATGACAAAAGGGATCCCAAGGAAGTCTCAGAACCTGGGGTGGGGGGCAAAATTTTCAGTTCCCGAAAAATGACCATGGTTGATGACATCATCAGCCTGATGAGGAGTAACTGAATGCTACTCAACTTCAGCTGCTAATTTCAGGTCAGTTTCTTTAAGTGTTAAGTTTAGGTCTAACCAATGGTGTTACAGGGGTTTGGGTGAGATCATAAAAACAACCTTGTAGAGACAGCTAACAGCTAATTGAATACATATTGTTTATATAGCACTACCTTCTTCCAAGCAGTCTTTACCTCCTTATATTAACCTGTATAGTAGGCATTATGATTGTCTAGATAGAAGGGAAAGTTCTAGCTTTACCTAAGCCCATCTAGAAGGTGGAAAAGGTATACTGAAGACCTATACAAAGGGAACAATAGGATGATAGACTCCTTTGAAGAGGAATCCTATGATGAAGAACCTGCAGTTCTAGAAAGCATAGTGAAAACTGTTCTGAAAGCACTAGGAAGAAATAAATAACCAGGAATAGATGGAATATTGATAGAACTGTTTCAAGCCACAGAGACAGAAGCTGTCAAAATCCTCACAAGAATATGCCGACAAATATGGAAAACAAAACAATGGCCCACAGTCTGAAAACGCTCAATAATCAATCCAGTGCCTAAGAAAGGAGATGCCAAGGAATAAAGTAACTATAGGACTATTGCTCTAATTTCCCATGCAAGCAAAGTGATGCTCAAGGTGTTGCAACAAAGACTTTTTACCTTATATCGAGTGAGAAATGCCTGATATTCAAGCTGGATTCAGAAAAGGAAGAGGCACGTGAGATCATAATGCAAATATCTGCTTTTATCCCCTTATCTGTTCAATCTGTACATAGAACACATGATACGGAAAGCCAGACTAGATTCAGATGAAGGAGGAGTGAACATTGGTGGAAGAAACATCAGTAATTTAAGATATGCAGATACCATAGTCAGTTGTCTTACAAGCAGAAAGCAGCAATGACTTTAAATATCTTTTAATGAAAGTGAAAGAAGAAAGTGCCAAAGCAGAACTGCGGTTGAACTTTAAGAAGACAAAAATAATGACTACAGAAGAACTACACAACTTTAGAATTGTCAATGAAGAAACTGAAATAGATATTTTGTATACCTTGGTTCAATTGTAAATCCAAATGAAGACTGCAGCCAAGAAATCAGAAGACTGAAACTTGGAAGGGCAGCAGTGAAGGAATTAGAAAAGATCATTAAGTGTAAGGATGTATCATTGGTGACCAAGACAAAGATCATCCACAATCTTGTATTTCCAGTCACCATTTATGGGTGTGAAAGCTGGACAAGGAAGCTAACAGCAGAAAAATGGATTCATTTGAAATGTGGTGCTGTAGGAGAGCTTTGTGGATACCCTGAACTGCCAGAAAAACGAACAAGTGGGTCCTAGATCAGATCAAGACCGAAATACTTCTGGAGGCAAAAATAATGAAACTGGGGTTCTTGTTTCAGGCACATCATGAGAAGGCATGATTCTCTGGAAAAGACAATATGTATAATACCAGGAAAGGTAGAAGGCAGCAGGAAAAGAGGAAGAGCAAATGTGAGATGGACTGACTTCCTAAAAGAAGCCACAGGCTTGAGTTTACAAGAGCTGAGGAGGGCAGCTGAGGACAGGATGTTTTGGAGATCGCTCATTCATAGGGTCGTTATAAGTCGGTGGTGGCTTGACAGCACATAATAACAACAATTGTAACCCTAGTTCTTGACAATCTCTGATGATTATATGAACACCCACAGCCCTATTAAAAAACAGGGGAAACACACAATAACATCTGCTGTGCTGACATATATTTATCCACTATATATTTTTTTCAGAACAAATGCTCCAAAGGGATAAGAAAGTGACAGTCAGCCCTTAGACATACTTAAATTGCACAATACACAAATAGTTTCAGGATATACACATGGCAATTCCCTTGGTTGCTGCAGCCCATGAGGCTTGAATTGCTGCCCGCTTTCCTCTCAGTACAGCGTTTTCCTCTAGTGAAATCTTTAATGATATTGTCCCTGAATTTCCACAGTAAGATACTTCAGAAGACACTTTTAATTTTTATTTTACTTTCTTGGCATTGGACTGTATAACGCTTATAGAACGAATCCTAAAAAACTAACCCCAACCCTCATGTTTAAAGTCTTACAAATAATGCTAAACATCCTGAGCCAATGTGGGTTTAGCTGAATGAGACATTCTAGAAATATGGAAGTTCTTTGTGCTTACATCCTGCAAAAATCGTATCAGTCATATCAATGAGGTTTGTGACTAATAAAAAACTAAGGTTCTTTGGACTAAAGCTAGAGCTTTTATTAGCACACACACCCTTCTTCTTCCACCAAAGATAAAATCTATATATTTTTTCTTGCCAAAAATTGTGCCCCAGTATAGTCTACCACAGTGGTTCCCAATCTTGGATCCCCAGATATTCTTGGACTATAGTTCCCAAAAAAACCTGGCCAGCACAGCTAGTAGTGAAGGCTTCTGGGAGTCTTAGTTCAAGAACAGTTGGGAACCCAAGGCTGGAAACCACTGGTCTACTGTATAATAATTGTGTGCCATCAAGTCCACACAATTCTGACTTATGGAGACCCTTTTCAGGGTTATTTATTCATTTTTTTGACCCCTGGCCATCTAGTGGCAAAGCCATTACTGTTTTCTAGGTAGAGAACACACATTCTAGCCAATGTGTGGTCTAGCAATCTCTCCTTCTGGGGCATCCTGGGACTGTGCAATTTGCCCAAGACTACACAGGCTGTTTCTTCTCCTAGGAGGCACAGTGGAGATTGATTGATTGATTGATTGATTGATTGATTGATATCCTGCCTTTCTCCCCAAAAGGACTCAAGGCAGCTATTGAGCTCCCAACCTCTGGCTCTACAGTCAAATACCTAAACCACTGAACTATCCAGCCAACCATATGTAAATGCTTGATCTGTATTCATTTATGACTGGAATATAAAAAACAAGCAGAGTTATCCGGGTATTATGTGTTCCATCCTTATATTTATACAGCTGTGAACTCAGCTAATATAGCTTATACAGGTTTCCTCTCGACAGTGAAGTCCAATGAGAGAGCCACAGCTATCTAGACCCAGGAGAATTTGAATGAAAGTAGCATTCTTTGAATATATGTCATTAAATTGTGACACCAAGTTCAGAATTCCTTAATACCACTGATGTGGACACAATGGACAGTACTGAAGCAGAAAAGCACATAAACACCCATAAAAAGCAAAAGAAAATCCAGTTTTGCCTGAGAGAAACATAATATCGGCAAATGTTAAGGACAGATTCTGAGACATAGATGCAAATACAAACAGATGTTTCCTGACACAGCAGCTCAATGGTGGCTTATGCAGCCTGTCATAGGGCAATGGTATTAAGCTTAAATTTGGTCATGTGATAAAACCAGGGATAACAACCTTGTCTCTTGCCAGCAATCCTCTCTGTTAGAGCTTCATTCTGTTCTCTTAGCTGCAGCACCCCATCTGTTCAATACTATGTTAATTCCAGCGCAGACGATAACTTTGAATTTAAAGAGGCATAGCATATTTGCCTTTGTCTTACTGATAAGCACAGTTATTTGCAGAGAAACCCTGTGGTATCTCTATAGCATTCATACACTATTTGCATGAAATTACACAGAAATTTAGTCAAATAGATTAGCACATTTACAGTGATGTCACCAGGTCCCTTCCGTTATGCCGACAGAAAAACATGTATGCCCTATAGTCAAGACATTTGAAAATACCCGCATGCTCTTGCAGAGGATCTGGGATTGGGGCAGAGCTCCCTGAAGCATCCACGCTGTGCTCCTTATATGTGCTCCATGAAACCAGTGCACTGGTAACAATCATGTTTGCCATTTCAGGGGGCAACCATCGACTCTGCTGACAAAGCTGCTCCTCAGCTGAACGGTGCTGAAGAATTATTGCTTTCCCATTCCATCTATCATGGTTCCTGTCTCAGCATTTTCCTCACTTCAACAGAAAATTGCTCATCCTTAAGGAATGTTTATCCTATGAGTCTTGATCACTCAAATGTCCTTTCGACTCCCTGGAAATTTCCAAAATTGGGCTTCCTGTCAGTTGTATCATAGGACTTTCTCCCCCTCTTTTTGGAACACAAAGTTAACAACTCATAAACCTACTTGCAGGCAAATAAATGTAATCTGACTTTGTTTGTTCCACTAAAGTGCATTTTGGATCAATTTTGTAAAGTCAGTGCACACAAATATTCTGATTGCTGCTATAAGTTTGCCCCTGTGGGGAAGAAACAGTTGAGTCCTTGGCACACACCATTCTAGAATGTAGCTTATATAGGTTTGAACGTATCCGTTACCTCTAGCCAATAATGTGTAAATGTACTAGTATACCTCCCACAGACTACCTGAAGTTTCTGCTGTCCGGAGAGAACCAATTAATAACACAGTCGGTGGCTAAGTTTTTATTCTCAGTTTTAAGAATTCATAAAATGTTATATTAAGACAACCACATGACTCAAGTTTTATACTGTTCATATGTTCTAATAACTTAATTACTCTGTATATCTTATATAATGTTTTTATCTTTGAATTTTCGGGTCTATGACCATATAATAATAAAACAAACAAACTGCTATAAGTTATATATAACTTTTCCAATTAAAAAAAATCATAGTATGCATACATATATATGTTTTAGGTATCAAGGAGCCCAAGGTTGCTTGGATGCTCTCAAAACTTGGCAAATGGCACAAGGGGTCTTTTAAAGACATTTTCCCCCACAAGAAATTATTGGGGTATGGGGATGCTAAAGGGGGACTTGTATTTGGGCCTCCAGTTTAAGGCATGCCTACACTAATTTCAATTTCAAACAAATCCCAAAGTGATTTGTACTGTTTGAAAAAGTAAGAACCCTCCCCTCATTTTACAGCAGTTCAACAGATACCCCCCATTCTTTCTTCTTAAGGAATTGTAGTTTGACATGAAGAACCCTGAGGGTTCTCATTCACCTCACAGCATAACCTAAATCTACAACTTAGATGTATCCCAAGTGTCAAGCTAGTCACATATAGTGGCTCACCAGTACATAACACTTCTCCACACATACCCTAATATATACATATTCTTCACTTCCTTGGCGGATCTATCACAGACAAACCACTCACCATGTAGAATTAGTTAAAATGGCCTCAGTCTAGCAGCCATTGTGTGAACTGCGGCCCTAGACTAGTCCTTGATTTGCTTTTCCCCCTGCTGCCGCCGCCTTCACTCTCCTCCTCCAGCATTCCGCAGCATGGCAATTAACTGCACTCACTGGCTTTAAAATAAATCAGCCAGTGACGTCTGGTGGTGTGCTTTGTCCCCAGACTATCAGCAGCCATGCTTTGGGAAGCAGCTGGAGACACAGCTGACAACAGGCTTAAGCGCATTTATTCTGTGCCATAGCTAGTGACTGCCTGAGAAAACAGCCATGTCACAAAAAGCTCTGCCACTGTACTCAGCAACACTCATGTCACAAGCAAAGAAAACCTGGAGATGATGATGATGATGGTTTTTAAAATATTCCTGCAGTTGACGTCTACTTGTGCATGTGTGTGGTTATTATTCATTCCCACGGATCGTGTGTAGATACGATGCAAAACAACGGTTCTCCTGTAATATGTTAAGAGCAGAAACAAATAGCTCACTGAAACTGGTGCAATGAAACCTTGGAAAAAGCTAATGGGACATTAATTGTATGCTAGGAAAGGGTGAGAAAATTTCACATTTCTTTGTAATGTCACACCTTTCAAGGGTAGTGTTCACGCCTACCTCCAGCAAGCAGAAGAACAAATAAAATGGGTACAAATGCAATAAGCTGGATGTCTGTGATGTTTTACCTTTCAAGTTTTTAAAGTCACAATACATTTTATTATGTGGCTTACAAACTTCAGTGCAGGTCATGTTGCATTCAGCAAGACATTATTTATTTTAACTTAGAACTGCAGAGCTGGAAGGGACCCTTGGGAACCCGACTCCAAACCTCTGGCTCAGCAACCAGATACCTAAACTACTGAGCTCTCCAGCAGTTCTGGTAACATGGTAAGTCAGTACTTAAAGAGTTTTCTCTATTCCCAGTTTCTTCTACTTTACACCATCATCTACAGTAAATGGAGGAAAGAGGAGACTGTTTTATTCTAGATTTCTGTGGCACAAAGCTCCATTTCCTGCATGTTGCTGGACAACAAAAGGAAAGTTAGTAGAGAAGTATGCAATAGCTTTCCAAAGACTTGAAGGGGTTCATAGCTTTTAATGAGGATATGATTGCATATTTTTCCTGTGCAATTATTACCTACACAAACCATTTGAATACAAAGCACCATGTGTTAGAACAAAATGGCCAGTTACCACAATGGAACAGTTGTAGGGTTGTCCTATTTTAGTTTTCCACATGTAAGAAGCCTCCCCTGCATATTTTGCAAGTTATGTAGCATCCTTTACATAATATGTGGATCTGACTGTTGTTTTTTGCCATTAGTTTTTCCTGATGGCAAAATGCCCCTGCGGATCCATAGGAATACTATAGAAATCCACCATGCACGGCACATGGTCATCTCATTCTCAGGGGAAAATGCAGGGGAAGGGAGGACAAACTCCCCAAAACAGGAGGAAAAAACAAGGTGCCATTTCCTTCAGAGACAGAGAGAGAATATTTTAGCCTAACTAGAACATATTGCACCTCAAACTTCTTTGTCGTATTTGACTTTCTCATGCACAGAGAGACATAGACTATGTACATCAACCTGATGCATGAAAACAAGTGTCCACCTGCTTTGGCACCTCCTTCCTAAACCCCCATGAGTCACAGCAACCAAAAGCTAAACAACAACTAGCAAAACCAGCTGATAACATACACTTTTGTTCTTGCTCTCCCCTCCTTTTTCTCAAATCTTCGTTACTTCACGGTAGCAGCTAACGGAGATCTTAACCAAGCTCCTAGAAGCCTGCAGAAGACAAAATGTAACTTGATTTTTCTAGATGGCCAGTAAGATGCATAATAGCAGAGCCTGCAAAAGTTCCCCCCTGTTTTTGGACTATAGCACCCATAATCCCCCAGCCACCATTCATTCCTATTGTTTCATTGCTTTCGATGCATGACTTATAGGCAGCTCTGTCAAAATATTTCAGCTATCTGCAAACCAGCTAGTGCTAGGCTTTTCCACAGTTGCAGTATTTACTCATCAGTTAATTTATAAATCTGTAAGGTCCTCTCAAATTGTGAATGCCTTTATTGACTGATTTACCACACAGAAAGGCTTGTTTCTCACAAAGCTATTGGCAAAAACAGTGCCCATATGTTTTGGTTCATATATCTAGTTCTGTAATGGCTAGAGACTTAATTTAAAAAGGAAAGAAAGCTTAGAATCCAGGCCAGTTGAGTTAACTTTCTATTAAAGAACAGTTGATAAAACAAGCTCATTAAAACTCTTCAAAAGAATGAAGATATAATAGAAGAAACCGCTCCTGGAAATAAACAGGTTCTTGAGTATAGAAATAAGAAGTATCAGTATATTTCTCTTCAGAATTAAAATGTTTTAAAAGTAGAGCAGCAAAAGAGGGAGGCAACCATAATGAGAAAAGCCATCCTCTTTAGTCCGAAGAGAAAGAAAAGTATCAGTTTGTAAATTCCAGTAAAGTAAAAACAAGGTTTGCCAATTGTTAATCATGTGTGTCCTTGCAATGAGGCAGAGATTGAAAGTGTTGATCATGTCCTCTTAAAGTGCTCTTTCTATCGAGACACTTGGAGGGATCTCCTCCAGCCAATATTACAACAATTTCAAAGGAGGTCCAGAGATTTTTATGTCATGCTCTTACTCTCGTACAAGAAGTCTGATATAACCATAGCACTGGCAAAGTTCTCTGCAGCAGTAATGAAGTGTCGCTGTTCCCTCCTTGCACTGATCAAGGTGAAGCTAGATGTTTAGTAATGCTTTAGTAATAATGTGTACTGGCCACCCTATATTCTATATGCTACACTACTTAAGACGATGAGACTGGACGTGGTACAGAGTTTACTGAATTTATTTACTGAACTCCTCAGTCCAGTGAAACTAAGGGGGCTCCATCTAATTTAGTTACATTGTAACAGATTGTGTACATGTGATATGTTGCTACCTTATGCCACTTTTCATTGTATTTTTGTGTTATAGTCACATCTGGATATATCTCCTGGTCAGTGACTGTAATAAATTACATTCATTCATTCATTCATTGAAGCCAGTTTGATGGTCTGGGTGCCATACCTAAAATTCAGGTATAAGCTGGCCAACAGGGCAGTGTTATAACACAAGACAGCACAGAGTACATCAAGGATGTATGTACATCCACTTCCAAATTTGAAAAACTGCATGGTGATGATAACTATTCATACATCCCTTGTTTTGTGGTCACAGGTCTGTGGGTACAGATTTGATTCAACCTCATACAATCATAGTTTCAAAGCTTGAAGGATGAATCCAGAGAAGTATGGAGTATTCTTGCCTCAGTGCAAAGCAAGCTTTAGCAACGCTGAAAATTTGCAACCCCAGCTTAGATTAAAATCCAAGTCAGGAGGGAATTTAAGCCTTCTTTCTGCTTCCCATTTATCCACAGGTATGACTTCCAAGACCTTGCTCCAGAAACAGAGGAAGGGAAGGAATTCTTTCTTTTCACCTCTTCCGTCTCCTGCATGCTGTAGCACAGCTAGAGTGGCTGTGTCTCTGGTAGCAGCTGTTTAAAGCAATGTATTATTTTTAGCTCTATTGACTTGCCTTGACTACCATGAATTTCACTCCTCAAAACTCTAAGAAAAATAGGAACCCTAACAGAGAGCTTTTAACCATCCTTCTCTCTTTTTCTAACAAATGCAAATACGACAAGGCTCTGAAACCGTTGTTGTTCTTGTTCAGTCGTTAAGTCGTGTCCAACTCTTCGTGACCCCATGGACCAGAGCACGCCAGGCCCTCCTGTCTTCCACTGCCTCCCGGAGTTGGGTCAAATTCATGTTGGTAGCTTCAATGACACTGTCCATCCATCTCGTCCTCTGTCGTCCCCTTCTCCTCTTGCCTTCACACTTTCCCAACATCAGGGTCTTTTCCAGGGAGTCTTCTCTTCTCATGAGATGGCCAAAGTATTGGAGCCTCAGCTTCAGGATCTGTCCTTCCAGTGAGCACTCAGGGTTGATTTCCTTCAGAATGGATAGGTTTGTTCTCCTTGCAGTCCAGGGGACTCTCAAGAGTCTCCTCCAGCACCACAATTCAAAAGCATCAATTCTTCGGCGGTCAGCCTTCTTTATGGTCCAGCTCTCACTTCCATACATCACTACTGGAAAAACCATAGCTTTGACTATGCAGACCTTTGTCGGCAAGGTGATGTCTCTGCTTTTTAAGATACTGTCTAGGTTTGTCATCGCTTTCCTCCCAAGAAGCAGGCGTCTTTTAATTTCGTGGCTGCTGTCACCATCTGCAGTGATCATGGAGCCCAAGAAAGTAAAATCTGTCACTGCCTCCATATCTTCCCCTTCTATTTGCCAGGAGGTGATGGGACCAGTGGCCATGATCTTAGTTTTTTTGATGTTGAGCTTCAGACCATTTTTTGCGCTCTCCTCTTTCACCCTCATTACGAGGTTCTTTAATTCCTCCTCACTTTCTGCCATCAGAGTGGTATCATCTGCATATCCGAGGTTGTTGATATTTCTTCCGGCAATCTTAATTCCGGCTTGCAATTGTACGGTAGTTGGAGCATTCTTTGGCACTGCCTTTCTTTGGGATTGGGATGCAGACTGATCTTTTCCAATCCTCTGGCCACTGCTGAGTTTTCCAAACTTGCTGGCATATTGAGTGTAGCACCTTAACAGCGTCATCTTTTAAGATTTTAAATAGTTCAACTGGAATGCCATCACCTCCACTGGCCTTGTTGTTAGCCATGCTTTCTAAGGCCCACTTGACTTCACTCTCTAGGATGTCTGGCTCAAGGTCAGCAGCCACACTATCTGGGTTGTCCAGGACATCCAGATCTTTCTGATATAATTCCTCTGTGTATTCTTGCCACCTCTTCTTGATGTCTTCTGCTTCTGTAAGGTCCCTACCATTTTTGTCCTTTATCATGTCCATCTTTGCACAAAATGTTCCTTTAATATCTCCAATTTTCTTGAACAGATCTCTGGTTTTTTCCTTTCTATTCTTTTCCTCTATTTCTTTGCACTGTTCATTTAAGAAGGCCCTCTTGTCTCTCCTTGCTATTCTTTGGAAGTCTGCATTCCATTTTCTGTAACTTTCCCTATCTCCCTTGCATTTTGTTTCCCTTCTCTTCTCTGCTATTTGTAAGGCCTCGTTGGACAGCCACTTTGCTTTCTTGCATTTCCTTTTCTTTGGGATGCTTTTTGTTGCTGCCTCCTGTACAATGTTACGAGCCTCTATCCAAAGTTCTTCAGGCACTCTGTCCACCAAATCTAGTTCCTTAAATCTGTTCTTCACTTCCACTGTGTATTCATAAGGGATTTGGTTTAGATTATACCTGACTAGCCCAGTGGTTTTTCCTACTTTCTTCAGTTTAAGCTTGAGTTTTGCTATAAGAAGCTGATGATCAGAGCCACAATCAGCTTCAGGTCTTGTTTTTGCTGACTGGATAGAGCTTCTCCATCTTTGGCTGCAGAGAATATAATCAATCTGATTTCGGTATTGCCCATCTGGTGATGTCCATGTGTAGAGTCGCCTCTTGTGTTGTTGGAAAAGAGTGTTTGTGATGACCAGCTTGTTCTCTTGACAAAACTCTATTAGCCTTTGCCCTGCTTCGTTTTGAACTCCAAGGCCAAACTTACCTGTTGTTCCTTTTATCTCTTGACTCCCTACTTTAGCATTCCAATCCCCTATAATGAGAAGAACATCTTTCTTTGGTGTCAGTTCTAGAAGGTGTTGTAACTCTCTTCAGCATGGGTGGTTGGTGCATAAACTTGGATTACTGTGATGTTGAAAGGTCTGCCTTGGATTCGTATTGAAATCATTCTATCATTTTTGAGATTGTATCCCAGTACAGCTTTTCCCACTCTTTTGTTGACTATGAGGGCTACTCCATTTCTTCTACAGGATTCTTGCCCACAATAGTATATATGATAATCGTCTGAATTGAATTCGCCCATTCCTGTCCATTTTAGTTCAGTGACGCCCAGGATGTCAATGTTTATTCTTGCCATCTCCTGTTTGACCACATCCAGCTTACCAAGGTTCATAGATCTTACATTCCAGGTTTCTATGCAGTATTTTTCTTTGCAGCATCGGACTTTCCTTTCACTTCCACACACGTCCGCAGCCGAGCGTTCTTTCGGCTTTGGCCCAACCACTTCATTAGCTCTGGAGCTACTTGTACTTGTCCTCCGCTCTTCCTCAGTAGCATGTTGGACGGCTTCCGACCTGAGGGGCTCATCTTCCAGCGTCATATCTTTTAGCCTTTTGTTTCTGTCCATGGAGTTTTCTTAGCAAAGATACTGGAGTGGCTTGCCAGTTCCTGCTCCAGGTGGATCGCGTTTAGTCAGAACTCTCCACTATGACCTGTCCATCTTGGGTGTCCCTGCATGGCATAGCCCATAGCTTCTCTGAGTTACTCAATCCCCTTCACCACGACAAGGCAGCAATCTGTGAAGAGTTCTGAAACTGTAGTAAGACTCTATCTGAGACTTATGAATAGCTGGTATAGTCCACTTTTTTCAAAAATGGAAAAATCAGGAGTTTTGTCGTGGTGCAGCCAGCAGCCACTGGGAACAGCTCCCAGGAAAAGCTGGAACCGCCCGGTCTGGGGTCCCTCTAGAAATGAGGGATCGAAGGGGAGACCAGGAGAGGTCTCTCTGTAGCAGTTGGTGAGCCCCAGAAGGAAGAAGATTGGGCGGCAACCTGATATTCTTCCCTCTGAAAATTCACCCGAGCACAGATCGGAGACGGGAGCCATCTTGGCAGAATAGCTGTGAGTAACCCCACCCCCACCCTCTGAGGAGAGGAGAACAAGAAATACGACTGAAAATATACAATAACAAAGTAAGTTGAAGCCTTTGATTTATGAATAACCTCATTAAGATGAAAAAGAAATTAGAGTGAAAATACCTGACCGAAAGAAGATAAGGAGCGGCGAGTCTTGCTTGCCAGCCTGCTCCTGACTCTTAAACAGCAGGCTGGCTCAAGGTCGAACAGAGAGACAGTGAGACGGAAAAATCTTGTGTTTCTGGAAAAAATCCCAGAGAAAATACCACTGGACAGGCTTTAACGGACTGAAATTTTGTGAATGCTGTTTAGCTTGGATCTTTCTCCCTAGACTGTGTGGGATCCTGATAACGAAATTTTGCTGGGTTTTTGGAGAAGAAGGAATAAGCTTTTGGAAGTAAGAAAACAGACTGTGAATCACCAACGCAATTGGCTGGATTGAGGAGCTAGGAATAACAGAACCTTGCTGGGCTTTAGAAGGAGGAATAAACTTTTGGAAGCAAGAAAATAGACTGTGAATTATTAGCGAGACGAACGAATCCGAATAGACTAAGGAGCTAGGAAAACCAGGACTGGAGTTTGACGGATTATAACGGTATCTATTGGAGAGACTGACTTCCTGTGTCTGCTGTTTAGTATGGACTTTTTCTTGGCTGGACTGTGTGGGACTCTGATAATACTGCCACGGTTGTAATTTAAATTGTTGGGCTAAAAGTTGATCTATATACTATAATATCTGGGTAAGGAGGGGAGGAAGTATCTAGGGGAGGTTTGTGATGATGGGTTTGGTTTGTTGATAAAATACTGGAAACTAAAGAGTGTTATTTATACAGACCATACTCATTGGAAAGATGGAAATGACCCCCGAAAAATTTAAATATCAACTGTCGGGGACTTTGCCAGATAAAGAATGGCAGGTTACCATGCAAATGATAATAATAACAGGATTTCAGCAGGTAAATGAGCGTCTTAGCCAGATGGAAGATTTGATGAAAGAGAAATCATCAGATGTTAAACAACAGTTAAAGGAAACTGTACTAACTCCAGAACTGTTTTTATTGAGTGCGATGCCAGGTAACATAGATGGGATTGAGAGTTACCCAGGGAGCTATTTAGCTACAATCAGAAAATGTGATGTTAAAAATTGGAGTACTGTCCTGGATTCATCCTTCTCTTCCAAAAACTGGAAGAAAACAGAGTCACGGAAACAAAAGAAACGTACTGAGAAAATTTGGGAAGTGATTGAAATGGATACTTTTTCAGGCGTGCTGAATGTACGTCCAAGACAGAAGGAAATTGAAAGAGGGGATGTATCTTACAATTGGTCCCGGTTTCCTGATAGTGTTGGAGTAACTTAGATTTAAACTAAAACATAATTGTAAGTTGACAGCTAGAGGGTAATCAAACAGTTAAAAAAAAGTAGAAAGTTGATTTTTCATTGAAAAATGAATAGATTGGATGCTTGTATACTTAATATGAATAGATTGAATGATTGTATATTCTGTGTTCTCCTATCCTTAAAACCCCTTTTTCCATCCCTTCCACTTCCTTTTACCTTTTGTATTCCCTACCCTATTCCTAGTAGTTTAAAAATAAAATATTAATTTAAAAAATGGAAAAATCAGGAAAAGGCTAGATGGTCATGGAAAAAATACAAATACAGGAACAGGTGATACCTTTAATCAATTATTAAGAATATAAAACAAAAAAGCAGAAAACAAAAAACAAACAGCAAGCTCTCGATGATAAAACATCTTCTTCAAGGCTGTGCATCAAGTTATTGTGGGTATTTTTTCAAAAATGGGAATCTTTGGCTTTTCATATTGCTCTGAATTCGGCTATCTGAGAATCCCAGCTAAGTTCTATAATGAAAAATGGTGGGGCATACAAATTCTTAATAAATGTACACAAATCTATAGTATGCATAATAATGTCATTCTTTATTTTGAGGTCCTACATAGTTTTCTCATCAAACACTCTTTTCAAGTTTTAAAGGCGGTTTCTCAGGTTGAAAATCAAAACAAGCCTCTAGAAGTGTGACCAGTGCTGCTGAACAGAAGTATGCCTGTGCTGGTGAGTTTTTCTGGCACCTGCTGGACCATGACATTGAAAAATGACACCTCATGCCAGATGTTTGAGCACTTTGGGAACCATTTAGAAAGGTAAGCATGCATTTCTTTATTTAACATGTGAGATAATGGGTGCTTATTCCCTTATATTCACATCTAACCCTTTGGGAAAAAATAAATAAATGCAAAGTTGCCCTTTACCATCAGATTTCATTCCTGAATTGTAAGAAACCAGGAGCAGAAAACTGAAGATGATTCGCTGGGAATGTTATTTCTCAGGGCTTATACATTTTGGGGGTCATCACCTTGTAAAACAGTCTATGGAGAGTGGCTTATAAAACAGTTCTGTAACAGAGACACTAGGCATGCTGCTCTTTCAGACTTTCAGGTCTTCCTTTGTGTCAAGCCCTGGAAAAAACGAAGAAGGGGCTCCCACTCCCACTGTAATGAGGCTGAGATACACCAGGGCTTGTACACCCTTATCAACCTGCTGCTGCTGCTGGAGCAGGACTAAGGCCATGGCAGAGGTCAGAAGGAAGGCAGCCCTTTTGCGCCAGAGAAATAGCCATCTGTAGATAGCGATGGGCTTTGCGTCACTGCCAGATCTGATCGCTACTCAATTATATGTGGGATTGTACTCTTCACAAAATCCACAAACCGATAGCAGATGGGAATGAATCAAATTTCAAAGGAGCAAGGAAGTATTCCTTTTTTTTTCTTTTTTTCTTTTTTTGTATTCCAGTTTATTATCTCAGTGGTGCCTTGCTATGTTGCTGAGTCCATAGTTTGCAGGAATAAATAACAGGGCTATGGGGACAAACCATTACGGGGAAGGTAATTCCCCATAAAACAGGGCAGCAAAAGATTCCAGCTGAGCCTCTGCATTAAAAAGAATTCTTTTTATGGAGAATAATCGGTTAATTAACAACAATTCAGCCACAAACGGGGGTTAGAAATAAAGGAGGAATGCAGGTCAAACAAGGCTTTGTTTTAAAAAAAAAAACCATTCAAAAACACTCTGAACATCGTATACCATGCATCTACCATCTGCCTTGATCACAAATGCAAAACACAATGCAACAGATAAGTCAGCTAAATCAGGGCAGTAGCATTACTGAGAAGGGCTTCTGGCAGAACTGGTGAAATCTGACAGAATTTGAATCCTCCCCTTCCTCCCAGGAAAGATGAATGTCTTCAAAACAAAGCAAAAACAAGGGCAGGTGATAGGTTTCGAAGTATACCAGTCTACATCAGACTGTGCACGAATACATTGTGGATAGTGCAGAAGAGAACATTGCCAAGAATTCAGTATTTCCCTCTCCTCCATTGCCTTCTTTTGAAATTCAAAGTTTCTATTTGGCCAGGGGGAAAGTTACTTTTTTACTGTGTAACTTTTTCCCCTGGCCAAACAGGAACTTTGAAGTTCAAAAGAAGGCAATGAGAGAGAGAAGGAAATGCTGAATACTTGGCTGCCCTTTGTTTGGTGAATTGGAAGAGATAATGCAAGCCCTGGCCACCAGAGGTGGAATTTGAAACCAACACCTCCTGACTTGTGTTTGCAGCTGGCATTTTTGAACTCACCTTGAAGAAACAGAGTTGGCTGGATAGCTCAGTGGTTTAGGTCTCTGACTATGGAGCCAGAGGTTGGGAGTTCAATTCCCCACTGCGCCTCCTAGGAATGGAGCCAGGCTGTGTGGCTTTGGGCAAGCTGCAGTCTCAGGGCGTGCCCAAAGAAGAGAATGGTAGATCACTTCTGAGTAATTATTTACCTGGAAAACCCTGAAAAAGGGTTGCCATAAATAGAAATGATTCGATGGTACATGATGATTTTTAAGAAACAGACCTGGCGCAGACATATGCCATGATTTTTGGGACTTTCATGTGTCTTTTTCTGTACCATCCACTATCTTGATGAAGACTAATACATTGTGGATGGTGCAAAAAAAGACACATGAAAGTCCCAAAATCATGGCAGATGTCTGTGCCAGGTCTGTTTCTTAATAATCATGAACCCCCAAAAGGAGGACAGTTCTGCATCAAACTGTTCCATACATATATAGTCATAAATAGACATCATTAGTATTATTTAAGGTTCAGGACAGGACAACTCACCACAATGAACAAAAGTGTGACTAATCACATTAGACGCCAGTACTGGGTGAAAGGTGTGATGTAAATCAAATAAATAAATAAAGCATAGTGCTTAATAACTTTCTGAAATGTCCCTATCCTAGTACATTCTGCAGTTCATTGATTGTAATGCAGACATGTTTAGTGGGGGAAGGGGTATTGATTGTATAGTTAATATTTTAGTTTCATTAAATATAGTTATTGAGTATTAAGCCACAAATTACCAGCAATTAATTGGAATGAGTTATTACTTGAAAAGAATAATTTCTTTTAACACTTCACATGGTATTTATTGCTTAAATTAAATTCATTACTGTGTACCATTTATATACTCTCCCCTCCCAAACAGCACAGAAAACTGAGTGTTTCAGGAGTCAGTTTCCACAGGAAGGGTAAGAAAGAGCAGGGATGGGGACTCGTGACTTGCTCTCGAATCTGATTCTCGAGTCTGATTCAGGTCACACCAGCGACTTGACTTGGACTCTACTTGCGGGTTTCTGGGGGGACTTGGGACTTGACTTGCAACTCAGACCCATTTGTCCAAGTCACACTGTCAGGTCCCCATAGGTCTAAGTTCTTTTCGAAAGCTTGAAAAGCTACTTTTCCAAGCTCTGATATAAAGAACAGGTAGTTGAGTTCCTTGTGAGGGTGTGTGAGTCCAGTATTATTAAGTGCACACTGGACAGAAATTCAATGACTCAGTAAATTAAGTACCCAGCTTGCTGGGGGCTGGGATGTGTAGCCTGCATAAATAAATTGCAAGCTACCCAGAGAATGCTTTAAGCATTTTGGGGCGGTATATAATCAACATGCTTTGCTTTTGCCACTCGTAGTACCACCTGAAGCAAATTGGTTCACCCTGATATTTGAAGTGGTCCTGATTCTCCCCTCCACTTTTCTCCTCCTTACCACCCAGTAAAATCTGTTAGGTTATGAGATAGTATGACTAACCCAAAGTCATCAAGTATGTTCGGAGCCTGGTTCCCCCAACTCAAGAATAACATTCTAATCACTGCATGACAGTGGCACTCAGTGTGAGAGTGCTTACCATGGACATATTGGCCAGAAACCTGTTCATTCATGTAATAACATAAGGACAGTCATTGTTCCTCACCCCCAGCAGGCTCTCCTTCACATGGCTAACCATTCACTGGCTGCACAATCAGACATATGACTGATCATATGAAGGATAGTCCACCGGGGGCAGGGAAGAACTGTGTGATTAATCTTATGCGCAAGGATTTTCTCACCTGGATCTTGACCTTTCTCTTATCTGTAATGAAAATCCTGCTTTTTATAGGTTATTATCAAGTGACAGAGCATTGACTACCAGAAGAAATAAGGAGAAGCTCCTGGCATACAATCAGCTCATACTCCTTATTTTTAGTTGTTTTTCATAAAACAGCAACTACAGGAGTATGAAGTACAAAGCTGAGGTAATACATGGGAGTGCCTTCAAGGAAAAATATCATCTCCATGTACACCATTAAGCATTTCCCATTACCCAGATTTTGATACAAACAAGGCAAGATTTATTTGGGACACAAATCTGTGGGAAATAAACCCACACAAAATGGTAAAGCCACTCTGTGTCACATCATTCTTAAAATGTTCTTTACATGAGTTGTAGGAATAAAACATCTGCATATCACCTATGGCATGTCCTGGTGCAAACATGGTAAATGATATAAAAATGGGACTGGAATGCAAGAAGGGAATTTTACAAGGGCTGTGTAACACTTACAGTATCTAAAGCAACTGTTGCTCTTGGATTCTGCTTTTGCTTGATGTAAAAACGTCTGCCACAGCAAAACAACTACCATTTGATGCAGTCTCATTGTTGTAGCTGTTAGTTATGTGCTGTCAAGTCAATTCTGACTTATGATAACTCTTTACAGGGTTTCCTAGGTATACTCAGAAGTTTATCATTCTGGAGTTCAACTGGGACTATGCAGCTTGTCCATGGCTACACAGGCTGGCTTTTCTCCTACAAGGCACAGTGGGGAATTGAACTCCCAAACTCTTGTTTCACAGCCAGGTACCCAATTCATTGAGCTACTCAGCCAGTGCAGCTATTATTGCTATCTTGCTATTAAACTGTTGTCCAGAGGGGTCACTTGTGTACACATGCCCAAGGTGAGCACTCCCTGGGAAGAGCACCTGGGCAGTGGGCCCCCAATGAGACTACAGCAATAACTTTGATGCCTGCATGGTGGTCATAGACTGGGGCTGGGTAGCTTATTGGTTTCCAATAATGAATAATGTTAACGTGTTCTTTCAATTGAGTTTTAACCCCTGACCTATAGAAGAAGGAAAGAAATAGCAGGTGCATGTGAAGAACGGTCCTACAACCTACAACCCTCTTCAGCTCAGTCAAGAAGTCTAGCTTGTGTAGTTATGTACTGGCAGAGCTGCTAGCAGGGGTGAGATTTGCAATGTGCTGAGCAACGGTTTCTGTCTTCTCAAGGTTCCCCAAGCACAGCTGAGGCTTTCTGATCTCAACAATAGCTGCTTTAGGAGCCTGCTAGCTGGTGGTCAATCTGGAATGCAGTGCTTGTCACATGAAAACTCTGCCGGGAAAGAGACAGGCTATAGAAATTATGAAACTTTTCAAGAAGCCCAGCAAACCCAGAAACTAAACAAAGGAAGGCCTTTGTCAAGTCAGCAAAAAGGAAAAAGAAACATTTGTAATAAATTAATAAGAACAGTACTCCCCACAACTCTATATCACAATGGTCATTATAATCTGTTCAAGGCTTTACTGTAATGAGTCTTGGAGTTTTCCTGAAGGCTCTTACAAAGCATCACTCATGTGTGCCTATTTATATACGTAGACTTGGAAACAACCTGTAAAAATTAAGATGTCAATGTTAAATTTGTTGTATCGGGAAATTTTAGTTTTGGCATGCCGTTCCACAGGGCATTTATCAATCAACACTCCTGCCCTGGGAGAGGGCCTAGACCTCTGTGGTTGTTCAACCATTCCATGTTTTTGCTTCATTCAAATAAGAACATTCATTCGACAGCCACTGAGCAGTGGCTAAAGAAAAGTCTGAATCTAGATCTTCCCTGCATTCACTATTGCACATTTCTAAGAACAGCAGGAATTTCTATTAAGTACTGAAACCTCAAAATCTGTGACTGGAAATCTCATGGTTGGTAGTTTGCAACAACCAACATCTGTAAGTTCCTGATCAAACATTACAGTTCTTGGGCTGGAGGATTGTTTACACAACTGGTGCAATATTTACTGATAGTAATCTATTTAAATCATAATTTCCCTTTCTCCTGGAATAGATAACACTTCCTCTCTTGTGTCTGAATGGACTTTGTTGAGGTTTCTCAGCTTCACAACAGATTCCAAGAAACTATGCAGTTACATTTTACAGGATGCTCTAATTTCAGGACAGGTGCAAGATGTGTGAACTGCTAGATAGCTCAGTGATTTAGGTATCTAGCTCCAGAGCTATAGGTTGGGAGTGTGATCCCCCACTATGCCTCCCTGACAGGGGCTGGACTTGAGGATCCACAAGGTCCTTTCCAGCTGTGCAGGTCTAAGATTATTATTATAATTCAAAACTACCAGACACAGTCAATCAAAATTATAAAAACTTTGACTGGTATTAGATAACAGATACAAGTTTTAACCAAAAACCTAAATATCTGTTAAATATCCGCGCAGTATGTATCCTGTTCCTAATATTGTTGTTGTTTGGAGCTCTGATGGTGTGATTTCTGAGATCTGTAACTGCTTATAGTACTATGTGAAATTTCTTGATATTGTTCCCAAAGTCCCCAACGGGGACCACTGAAGTGTGTTTCTTCCAGAGGCAAGATGTTTCGATTGCCAGGTCTCAGTACTTTGTTAGTTTTTCCAATTCTTTATTTTCAACTTTGGCATCCCCTGGAATTGCAATGTCAATGATCCGGACATTTCTTCATTCTATTACTACTATGTCTGGTGTGTTATGTTCAAGGTGTCTTTCCGTTTTGATCCAGAAATCCCACAAGATCTTGATTTCCTTATTTTCTGACACCTTCTCTACCTGATGTTCCCATGGGTTTTTGGAAGCCGGCAAGTTCTATTTTTTGCATAATGACCAGTGCACTAACTTTGCCACTCTATCATGTCTAACTTTGTAATCTGTTTGTGCAATCTTTGGACATTCACAGATGTGTGACACAGTTTCATCTTTTTCTTTGCAGAGCTGACATTTGCTGTTAGCAATAATTCCTTGGATCTTGGATCTTAGCTTTCATCATGTTGGTTTGGAGTGCTTGTTCTTGTGCAGCAAAAATCAAGCCTTCGGTTTCTTTCTTAAGGGTCCCCAGTTTTAGCTGTATTATTGTTATTGTTATTATACTTTGACAGGGCAGATGTCCGTTATAGTACACTGTGATCACCACTGAGACAATGTAGCTCCAGTGCCTTCACTGATATTAGTGAATTTTCAATAGGATCTAGGAATTGAGAGCAAACGGTTGCCTCAGACTTTCAAGTCCTATGAGGTCCTTCCTCCTTTATACAATGAAAAGTATACTGCAGCCAGGGTCGGGGGGATTCATTTGCTAGCTCCAATCCAGCAACTGCATCCCATCCACAAACCCACTCATTAGGTCATGTCAAGAAACAAATGGCCTCACTGGAATCCTTCAGTATTTGTGCTAATTCCCCTCAGAATTTAGAACCGAACATTTAACAAACAATGCTTGTTCTGTGGAGGCAGCTGAGTGCACACATTTAGTCATTAATGGCCAGGTAAATCAACTGTGGAGAAATGAAGTTCTGAACATGCACACAAGTCTTTGAGCTGTGGAGGATGCTTACGAAGGAGAGGCAGGATGGGCATCCGTAGCCTTCTAGATATTTTGGAAGTGCAACTCCCATCATCCTTCATCGACTAATGAGAACTGTAGGTCAAAACTGTCTGGAGGGTGCCCGTTGTTCAACCCTGGATGACAGCTTCTGGTGCTTTTGATTCACTGAGCAGCAAGTCAGCTGCTACTAAGTTAACAGCAACAACAGTATTCCCACAGCTCCTTGACAGTATCTTGAAAAAGAAGGAGGCCTCTGTGGTCACAGATTCACATCATCTGGAGGGCTACACACTCCTGGAAAGAAGAGACTCAGGTTGGCTCCTCTTGGTGGCAGCCCAGCTTCCCTCATAACACCTACTTTGACTCTGACCCTGTCTTGCTAATTACCCATGCATCCCACCTGAATATCAACCAAGGTTTACATTTCCATAAAGAGCATGATGCCAGCTTTATTAATAACCACTGACAGTCGCTAGATTCATTCCTGTTTTTATATCTGTGTAAAGCCAGACAGTACAGTAGTCAAAACTATATTACAATAGTTAAATTTTCATTAAGCTACAGAGTGAAACCTGACAAAGAAAACAGCACAATAAAATATTTCTGCAACAACTCTTAAGGAAAAAAAAACTCCATCTGTGTATCCACAATAAATGAAAAGAAGTTTATATTAAAGGGAAAAAAAGGAGTGCAATTTAGTATTGCATTTTTTTTTTTATAAGTAGTCAGATTGCTCAATAGATACTCTGTATGTTTCACTGGTAACAGTTCTCACTTCTAAAGGCCATTCTGGTGCTTTGGCTCTGAGTTTTAACTGGGTAGGATCTAGAGTGAGGAGATGACGGATGTTGTTTTGATCAAACGTTGTCTGTTGCAGCTCTGATGCATCCGGCGTTCCAGGGGAAGCAGCCTCTTGAAAGTGGAAGTCCTTCTTAGTGTGTCTTTTCTTTATGATTGTACACAGCACACTGATTACCACTACAAGGGCAGAGATGAAAAAAACAGTAGTTCCTACAAGAATCTCTGTGTAGCTGTACAAGGAGCCCAGGCCTGTAGATAAGAGAAAAAAAGTACTGTTCAACTCATTTCAACCTGAAGGCCTTCCACATTCAAAATGGTGTCCTCTTCAAAGCAGAATGATCAACAGACTCCAGAACAAGCTGCGGATTCTAACATATCTTTCTTGTATTCGAGTCAAGGCCCTCCCAATTCACATTCAGTTCAGATATAATCAAGTTCTGCTTTTCTGCTGGATATTTTTCAGCTGGGATGTTTATATATTTCTGTTTCAAAACAACTTGTAGAGGTTGTTGGTCAGCTAGGGCAGTGGTCCTCAACCTTGGGCCTCCAGATGTTCTTGGACTTCAACTCCCAGAAATCCCGGCCAGCAGATGTGGTGGTGAAGGCTTCTGGGAGTTGTAGTCCAAGAACATCTGGAGGCCCAAGGTTGGGGACCACTGAGCTAGGGTCCATGTGCTACCAGCCACCTCCCTTTTTCTGCTTGGAAAAATTTGAACACTGTTTTGTTTTTGTTACAAAAGAAAATAACTGGTGAACTTACAAGACAGTTGTATTCTAGTGGTGTATTCCACCAGTAGAATACATGTGCCACCAAAAATAGGATAGCCCGCCTGGAGGATGGGGAGAGGTGTAAAAGTGATGGCTAAATCAGCATTACAGATTTCTTGGCATGCATGCCTGCATAGGTTATCTATCTTGGAAATTATAAACCTGATCTCACCATATGAGTGTGAAAAACCTACTGTGACTGCTTTTTAAATAGCATAACCGACCTCACTTTTATACTCTTGGGTGATATGAGCAGAAGCATAACTACATCAAAGGCTTTGAGGAGCCACAGTACAACTGGAAAGGCCTAATCTCACTCTGACAGCTTAGGAGGCTGCCACGGTAAATTGCCAATGCAAGGAGCGTCGTTTTGCTGACATGGACAATTATTTCAAACTCTTCTTCTGTAAAACATACTTTTCAGCAGGAACACCTAGTGGCTGAATGTACAAACTCTTGTGCAAGGTAGCAGGCAGCTTAAGAATGGGAACACACACCTGAATGTGCAGCCTACTGCCAGCAAGCAGACCACTTCCATGTGTAGAGGGAGATTGGATGTATGTCCCACAGAAAGCAATGGAAACGTGTGTTTAGATGAGTTCTTATTCTTCCAGTTTGCATTCACAATTCCTAAAACACAGGTCAGCTGAGAGGCTAACATTTCCTGTAAGAAGCTGGAACCTCAAGGGTGGAAAAAGAGAATATTCCCTAGGAGGTAAAGGCCAGCTTTTGCATACCTCAAGCTAAATTATGCATTTGCTGTGCATGTTTAAAAGCCACTGTGCAACTCTGGTTATTTTTGACAAAATGTTTGTCCTTTAAAATAGCTATGGACGTTGCTCCAACATCAGTGCTGTTCAGTAAATATATATTAGAATATCAATTGCCTTTTCTATGACAAGCTTTCTAGACAACTAACAGATTTAATGGCATTTGGAAACCAGTACTGGTAATGATTCATTCTAACTAGAAAAGTTAGAAAACAGATTCAGCAATCAGACAGAGGTGGGACATGATAAAAGTTTATTTTCCGTAGGGGCGGGGGGAAGGACAATGAAAGTCCTTCTGCTTCTGGTTCTTGTAATCTGGCTAGAATAATTTTAAGCAACAAATCGGATACAAATATGACCTGAAGAAACAGGCTTACACACTGAATACCTGTTCTTGGAGAGAGTTATAAGAATTGAGGTTTTCCCCACAACTGCTATGTTTATGGATGTAGGCACCTAAAGAATGGAAAGCTATTACACATCAGAAAATCCAAATTTCACCCACAGTGGGTCTGCTTTCTCCGTTTCTTGGGCAAGAACACCAACTTTTCACATAAAGGTTTAATAATCTCTTCTTGCCCAATGGCTCAACTGATAATAGGCTCCACTTGGGAAGAAATCAAGAACCTATCAAGAACCATACATTCATGCTTTAAGGATGTCAAAAGATCAAAGATCACTCTAAAATCTTCGAAACATGCATTTCTTAATTACATGAACCTGCACATTGCCTCATATGAACATTGATTCAGATATGTTGAGCTATAGAAAGACCTAATGAATTGATAATTTCCCCCCTTCACCACCAATATTGTAATGCCTATCTGTTTTATACTTTTTGTTTGTTTGTTTCCTGAATATTTCCTCTCTTCTTCCCATGGTTGTCATTTGTATCTTCTCAATAAATTTTAAAGCAAAAGCTTGATTTTCAATACCTCATATAGATTATTTATATTTATAACTATCAGCATGACAATTCCTGAGATTAGTAGTAACCCACTCCTGCAAATACTATAAACCAGAGGGAGTACGTAAAAAGAAGTTTTAACAGTTCCATGACATGCTCTCACGATCAAGTGGCATTTTGGCAACCCCTAAAAAAAGAGACCATTATTCAGGTTATGCAATCCTGGGTTTGCTGTGGGCCAAATTTAAGTGTATAAACTGCCAAGAGTGTGAATGTCATGTGGTGTTACTGAATTCAGTGAGGAAGTATCAATGTTGGGAGGGGCAGAACACAACTTGGGAAAAGGTGATGCAATAAATATGATACTGCAGGTGGAAGACCTACTAGGCTGGCAAAGAGAGGAAAGCTGCACTCTATATGCCCAGGAAATACATTTGGCTGCTCCTCAGTCTCCGACAGGCTTCCTTTTTTTGTCCAGTTCCACTCTTTTCTCTCTTCCTGCTCCTGCACACTTGAATGCTCTTCATTGTCCCCCCACCACACAATTGCCAAGACAACAGAAATATCGCCTAATTGGAGATGGTGAGGAAACGTTCTGCACAAGTGGGCTGACTCATGTGGCAAGCCCACTGTATGACATCCTGTCACAAGAGGCCAGAAGCATTTTCCATCACCCTCCAGTTCAGATGAAAACATTAACTCTCCCTTAGTGCTTCATTGTTTTTATACATTGCTTTGGATGCATCCTATGTCACTGCATTCAAGGTTCCTTTGACTCACCATCTTAAAGATTTCCAGTATTTGGGGGGGTGGGGGTGGAGTGGGAGTCCATCTCGAAAGGATGAATGGACAGGGGTGAATATCATGCTAATACTGTTGCTGTAATGATTGTGCTACCGTATACCAATCCTAAGAATTATTTCTGCAAAGATTACCTCTCATTAGATTCTTTACTTTGGAGCCACTCTCTGGTCATCATCACATGTGACAGCATACCATTACACAGTGTTTTGCATATCTAAGTTACAGCTTTAAAATCCCAAGAATAAGTAGAGCTGTAATTTTAAAAATACATACCTGATCGTGGACTACGAATACACAGGGTGCCTGACTTTGTCTCAGAACGATCTTCATAATCTTCTTTACATTTACATAAGTATGTGCCATATCCATTGAGACAGATTGCCTCATCACCACATAGTCCAATTCCAGAATTGCATTCATTCACATCTAACAGGTGTAGGCAGATTAAGGTGATTGTTCTTTAACACAGTTCTATACTTCCAACACAGTTTTGTTAAATTACCAGTCACATGCCACTCTTAGCCAATCAGTGGCTTCCACTGTACATTGTATTACCATCACACCACTACTCATATTTCTGGCCCCTCCACAGTAGCAGCATAAGTGCGACAATAAACAGTCCTGAGTTATAAGGATGCAAGTAGAGGAAAATAAAGCCTAGCAGTGTTAAGCTCTAAAAACAATAACCTCAAGATAATTTCTGAAAACAAAGGGGAAAATCTAAAGAATAAAAATATGTAAATAAGCCCAACTATTTATACTGTCTGCCCAGTCTTGAGGTAGCATTGCATAGAATTGAACATCTTTTCACTGAAGTGCTGGATTCTCTTGCATACGAACAGCCAGTTTCTACCTGTGTATAAAAGCACTTTTTCTTGACCTATCAGCTCATGAGACCTGGCCATCATGTGATCTGACCACTTTTAAATGTTTCAGTTCTACCTGATTAATCTCCTATCTTCTCTCCAATCCCCATAAAACTTTTCATATCCTTCCCCCCCCCCCGAAGAATCCATGTTCCTTCCTTTCCAGTTCTTTCACCTGCCCCCACCACTCCATAGCTAATCAGCACTGTGGCTACACCAAAAGCATACCATATACCCATTAAGAGATGTGTAAATGCAACTGATCAATAAAAGCCTGCATGACTCCTTTTTGTGTGAGAACTAGGCCATTTGTTAAGTTCTGTGTGAGCTACAAAGAAGGTTGGAGTGGGGCCGTAGCCAGTCAATGTAACCTGTGGAATGTCAGGGGAAGGCATTTTTTTTCTTTTTTCAATGATGGCAAGCTTGTAGAGGAGTGGTTCCCAACCTTGAATCTTCAGATGTTCTTGGACTACAACACCCAGAAAACCTGCCAGCACTGCTAGTGGTGAAGGATTCTGGGAGTTGCAGTCCAAGAACATCTGGAGACCCAAGCTTGGGAACACCTGTTGTAGAGCATTTGGCAGTAAAGATTAGTGATTCAGATATTGGTTGGAAGGTGTGGTATATTTTATTAACATAGCCTTTGTTCACAGAGGGACAATGGTAAATTGTGCTTGAATCCATTCTTTGAAAATGGCATGCCATGATTTCAATGACTTTTGCTAAATTGTGAAAGGTAAATGGGTATTATGGATTAGCCTTTGTTTAGGCTGGAGGGCCTTTGGATTCCCCCAGTCAATTCTAGTTCTAAACACTAATTTGCATTTACATTTAGATGGAAATCCATACCTTTCTCAAAGAGGCATAGCTTCAAAAATGGCTTGTTCTAGAGCAAAACATGCAGTTTTACAATAAAGTGGTAAAATCATGAGCAAGTATGTTTCAAACTCCAAGGAGAGGAACTAGCTGTGAAGGGTAATAATTTGCAGAGAAGAGACTGGTGGGAAAGCAGCTGTCAGGGAGGAGGAGCCAGCGACAGCAAACCCCTCTGTGGTTTTTGTGATCCTAAAAGGGATTTATCACCAGTCAGGAGAGATTGGTGGTCCTAAACAGAGGGAGATCCTGAGCAGATAAAAGAGGTGCCTGAGGGTGACCTTCAAAGCTCAGGAAAAAACTCTTTGTGGCAGAACTGCTGAAGGGGCTGGAAAATGGCGCTGAGTCGTGATTGCTCCATGTAAACAACAGAACATGAGCTTATTGGAAACAAGATATACTGGTGGATGATAGAGGTAACTGAACTTTATATACCAATATTAAGGGCATTTTTATTTACTGGAACTATTTGACAAAAGTCTGCTCAGGAGAGGGGGTGAGGGGAAAGCTGAAACGGAAGTGAAATATTGAAAGCAACAGACTGAATTTACTTTGGAGGAGGCTGCTTCACTTTTGTTGCTTAACAAGAACTTCTCCCAAGATTCCCCTCCTGACTGCTGAAGCCTTGCCTAGCAGTATTTATGGATTGTTTTGAAAGAACGTGATAAAGAAACTTTGAGATACAGTCACTGTGCTTCTCTCGATACTTGTGGATTACGGCAGAGGTCCCCAACCCCCGGTCTGCGGCCCAGTGCTGGTCTGTGGCCTGGGCCGGACTGGCGCGTGCCCACCCGTGCAAGAGAGCGAGCGCGCTTGTTCGCGCATGCGTGCGAGCATGGGGGGGTGCCCCGCCTTCCCCAGCCAGTCCACGGACAGAAAAAGGTTGGGGAATGCTGGATTATGGAGGAGCAGACTCTTTGTAACAGAGACTGAATGGTGGATTTACCAAACTTCTACTAGATATCATTTTGTCTTTGAGCCTTGGCCCCTTTTTTTCTTTTTTCTGCTATTTTCCTTTCTGCTTTTAAAAGTCCTGGAGTTTGGACTGGCTTTTCTTTTCTCTCTCTCTCTCTCTTCTGCTCTCTCTGTCCCTCCTCCTTGTGACCTTGGAGGGGGAAGGTGAAAACATTGACAGAAAATCACACTTCTTGTTTTTGTCTACGCTTTTGGGAGCGAATGAAGGACTTTGAAATAACCCTCTGGCAACTTGATCTCTGAAAGTCCTGCTTGGAAAGAAAACTAAAACTACGATGCCACCTCATGGCTGTTTGATTGAACTGTGAACTTTGATCAAGTGAACTGGGAATTTTGATCAAAGGAACTGTGAACTTTGATCAAGTGGAAGCTGTTTTGATGCTGTTGAGACCAGATTAACTTGACAGAGCTGTCTGGATTACAAATTATATTGCATGAGAGAAAGACTATATTAAGATGACAGAGCTGTTTGTATTACAAATTTTACTGGATTATAAATAACACTGAATGGACTCTGAAGAAGTTATAAATAAGTGGACCTTATATTAAAGGGAGACCTTGTAAGATAGAATTCATTTTAATGGGGAACTATGACTAGAGTGCTGCTTGGGCATTAGATGGTTTGGGTTTATATGTATATATATATATATATATTGTTGTTTTTCATATATCTATTTGAGTCAAATTGTTTATGGGATATTAGTTACACCCAGATAGGTTAGAGAAATATTATTTGTGAAAGGTGGCGGTTTTGTGTGATTTGAAGAAAAACCAGAGTAAAATATTATTCATTGTATACTAATATTATTAGTTCCCTTAAAATGACTTCTAAGGGCAGAGGAGGGAGTGGACATTCGTCCCCTGCCCCAGATTCTAATCTGGCAAAATTAACATCACAAGAGTCCCAAAACTGGCAAATTACATTGCAAAATCCCATGCAGGATATGCTTGAAAAGATGACGACCCAGCAGAATAATTTCTTTCAGCAGCAGAACACTCAGACACAGGAAATGAAAACAAGCATAGAGGCATTGACACAACAAACAGAAGAGTAGACCTTTGGTCTAGATGGGCGGGGTAGAAGTCTAATAAATAAATAAATAAATAAATTTCTACATAATTAGCTCAGATGAAAAGAGAGGTGGATGATTAAAAAAAAGGTTCACAGGGCAATCAGAATTTCTCAAAGAGCTGAGCAAAAAACAGAGGAAGTCAAGCAGACTTTAGAACAAAGCGAAAGATTTAGATAACAAGATGAAGCGGACTTGATACAGATAGAGATCCAACAAGCTAACCATATTTTAAGACTTCAAAATGTCCCTGAGAAACAATCTGAGGACCTATTGGAAATCACCACCGAACTTTTGTCAACATGGTCAGGAATTGGGAAAGAGGAGTTATTACATAATATAGACTTAGTGAAAAGGATGTCTTCAGCATACATCAGAAAGAATCGTTTACCTAGAGAACTTCACATTTGTTTCATCAAAATGACTTTTAGAGACAGAATACTGAGAGCAATACAAGATAAGCAGTTAGTGAAAGATGGTAGGAATGTTAAAGCTTTGAAACATATTCCATGGAAAGTCAGAGATAAAAGGAAAGAATACCAAAAACTGACAGCTTTCCTCAGAACAAATTCAATTCCTTACAGATGGATTATACCAGAGGGACCTACACTTGACTATCAGTCTCAGAGACACTTCATTACCTCTACTATGAAAGTGGATCATTTCTTAAGAAAAATCAAGGACAAAACCAAGTAGGACGAAGAGAAGGATAATCACACGGATAAATCTGACTATTCATATAAATCAGAAATAGGGTCAGACCTAGAAGAAAATCTGGTAGACTCACAAGATCAAGAACGCCAATCAGAAGAGGATCTGATGGGAGCGGCAGCACCACCACTGACCAGAAGGGCAGCAAGAGACAAAACCAAGAAACAAAGATGATAAAATTAATAAAAAACCAAAATATGTCTAAGGGAAAATGGAAGATTTGCTCTTTGAATATCAATGGTCTGAATTCCCCTCAAAAGCGTGCCAAAGCATTTCAATATTTAAGAAAATTAAATGTGGACATAATCTGCCTCCAAGAAACTCATATAAAAAGACAAGATTCAAAAGTGATTGAAAATAAATGTCTGGGAAAGCTATTCTTATCTTCTGATCCAGAGAAGAAAAAGAAGGGAGTGGCGGTGTATGTTAAAGAAAATTTACATCTTAAATTAATCCGTGCATCTGAAGATGGAAGAACTTTAATGGTAGAAGTTCAAAAAGAAGAAAAGCGAATGCTCTTAATTAATATTTGTGCACCGAACTGCAATCAAAAGGCATTTTTTGAAAAACTATACAAAGATACAACAATTAGAGAATATGAGAAATGTTGTATAGTAGGGGACTTCAATGCGGTTTTTGATAAAGAGATTCATCTAAAACACAGAGCAAAAAAGGAACTGAAAGCCGAACTTTGATACCCAAATTTTTTTTACAGATGGCGGACGAACTCGCATTGATAGATGCATGGAGAATAAGACTTCCAAAATCTAGAGACTATACTTTCTTCTCAAATAGACATCAATTCTGGTCCAGAATTGATGCTTTTTGGATTCCGAAAACATAGATAAAGAATCTAGTGGAGACATAAATAATTCCTAGAACAATATCAGACCATTGTATAATAGCATTAGAGCTGGAGATATCTAAATGACTAAAAATGTGGCGATTGAATACAAATTTACTTAGAGATGAAGAAATTGTTAAGATAGTAAAGGAAAAAATGAAGGACTACTTTCAGAGGAATTCTACCAAAGGAATGCCCATGCGTACGATATGGGATGCTGGTAAGGCATTCCTTAGAGGCACCTTGATAAGACTTGGAGTAAAAAGAAGGAAGTCAAAAGAGGTCAGATATAAGAATCTGGAGAAAGAATTGGCAAATTTGGATCAAAAAAGTTATTTACAGGAAAAAAAACCACTTGAAATTATCTAAACAACAACAGGAAACTTTAAATCAACCATACTCCATGAATGAAATTTCAACTGCTTTCTCTAAACAAAAATGTATGAAATATCCAGGAAGTGATGGGTAGTGTAGAGTATTACAGAAAGTTCGAGTAAATATTGATTTTACCCTTTAAGAAATTACTTGATGAAATTCAACAGGAGAAAAGGATACTGAATACATGGAAAGAAGCTATAATCACAATAATTCATAAAGAAGACAATGATCCTGAAGAGATTCAAAACTACAGACCAATATCTCTTCTTAATGTGGACTATAAATTATATACAACTATTTTGGCCACAAGATTGAAGAAGGTATTGATTAATGTAATTTATCAAGATCAAGCAGGATTTTTGCCAGAAAGATATTTAAGACAAAATGTAAGGAACCTTATAAACTTCCTGGAATATTATGAGGCACATCCAGAAAAATCAAAAGCATTATTTTATATTGATGCAGAGAAAGCTTTTGACAACATAAATTGGAATTTTATGATATTCCAACTAGAAGAAATGGAGGCGGGCCAATCCTTTATCAACAATATAAAAGCGATCTATTCCCATCAAAAAGCAAAAATAACAATTAATGGAGAATTATCAGAAGAAATTGAAATACAAAAAGGTTCAAGACAAGGTTCCCATTATCACCACTGCTCTTTTTGATAGTAATTGAAATTCTAATGCATCAGATAAGAATCTCTGATAAAATTAAAGGGCTCAAAATTAGAGGTGAGTCATTTAAAGTACAGGCCTTCACAGATGATTTACTTGTAGTGGTAGAAGATCCACAAGGATCAACTAAAGCACTTATGAAAGAATTAAAAGAGTTTGGAGAAATGACGGGTCTGAAAATAAACCACAGAAAGACAAAAATTTTATCTAAAAACATGCAGCGTAAAGAAATAGATGTCCTCTTGAATCTTAAAAATTTCCAGGAGGGAAAGAAAGTAAAATATCTTGGAATAAACTTTCCAAAAAAACCCCCCAAGTACCTTAATGAAAGATAATTATCTGAAATTGATGGAAGAAATAAAGAAAGATTTGACTAGATGGGGAAATCTACAATTAACAATGATGGGCAGAATTGCAACAGTCAAAAGGAATATTTTACCAAAGTTGATTTTCTTATTTCAAAACATCCCAGTGATTTTGAAACAATCAATTTTTAAAGAACTTTATCAGATTATATCTAAGTTTCTTTGGCAAGGAAATAAACCAAGGATAAAATTAAAGTCACTTCAGGACAGGAAACAGAGAGGAGGAATGGGCCTTCTGAACTGGCTGTTATATTATAGGGCTGCCTCATTAATGTGGATTAAATATTGGATTTTATTGGAAAATCAAAGACTGTTAAAACTAGAAGGTCATGATTTGAAATGAGGGTGGCATGCCTTTCTTTGGTACAGTAGAGTGGATGATTTTAAACAATTCAATAACCATATTTTGAGAAAATCTTTATTATGGTCTTGGACTAAAATTCAAAGACAGATGTATGTCAAAATACCATGTTGGGTAACGCCAGTGGAAGCATTTTCTCTTCCAAACCTGAGAGAAAACAAGAAAATCTTAAGGTATAGAGAAGCACTAAAACCAGATGGGACATTAAAAAACAAAGATGAACTAATGACGCAGGGTTTTGATATAGATTGGTCGTCACACTGTCAGTTGATTTCAAGATATTGTGAGGATAAGCAGCAAGGTTTTTATGTAGATAATACTCCCTTTGACAGAGTTCTCCTGGATACCAAAGACAAGCATATTAAAGCATTATATAATTTTTATTATATTTTGATACCCAGGAGGAAGTGGTTAAAGAATGTATGATAAGGTGGGCACAGAATATTGGGCACAATGTAAGTTTGGATCAGTGGGAACAAATATGAAAAAACAATATAAAACTCACTGAGTCAGTAGCTTTTAAAGAAAATATATATAAAATGTTTTATAGATGGCATATAACTCCCACAAAATTAGCCAAAATGGATGTTAAAATTTCAAATCTCTGTTGGAGATGTAAACAAAAAGAAGGTTCTTTTGATCATATGTGGTGGTCATGTGGGAAAGCCCAAAAATATTGGGAAAGGGTTGAAATGCTTTTGCATGAGGTTTTAGAGATTCCAATAACTGTAACCCCTGAATTTTTTCTTCTAAATATAATCCCGGATTCAATAGACGTAATGGAAAATTATTTAGTTATCCATATCTTGACAGCTGCAAGAATTTTTTTTGCTAAGCATCGGAAAGAACCGGAGAATCCATTTCAAGATGAGTTAATAGCTAAAATCCTGGATACGGCGGAGATGGATAAACTATCAGAATGGCTAGATTCAACAAGAAAGGTGAATCATGAAGATTGTTGGCATAAATTTTACGATTGGCTTAGAAATAGAATATAAATTAATATTTGATAATTGAAAGTCTAAGATCAATTTAGAATTAGAATATGTATTATAAATTAGTTACACCGGAAACTTATGTATCTTTGAAATGTAATAGATAAGAATGAATACTGTAAAATGTTCATGTTGATTTACAACCCCTGTTTAATCCCATGTCCCCATCCCTAATCCTAACCCTATAAAATAAAACTTTTTTTAAAAAAGGAAAGCAGCTGTCATGCTTTTGTTGCATGTTGTATGGTGATGCAGATCAGGTTGTACAGCAGCAATTAACATATATCATCCTCTGATTGCAGTCCTCCATTGATATCAATTGGATTGGAGCTGAAATTGCTAGGAACACTTTAACACTACAGACCTTAACTTGGAACGGCAGAGCTGGAAGGGACCCTCTGGATCATCACATCGAGCCCTTGTGAAGGAGGCACCGTGGGGGGAGTCAAACTCCCAACCTCTGGCTCTGCAGCCAGAGACCTAAACCACTGAGCTATCCAGCAGTTAATATGGTGTTGAACTGCAGCTCTCATCAGCTCTAATTGGCATAGCCAATTAAGATGAATAATGGGCATTCCAATACATGCTTTAGAAGTCAGTCTCACTGATTTAATATAGCTCAATTCTGTATTTGATTAGCAGGTAGTGAAATTGGGTTATGTGACCAACACAGCTATTCTGTGGATATTTTTATTGCCTAACAGTGGTTTGAGGTAAAAATGATACATCCATGATATTATTTACTTCATTATTAAAGGCTGTACTTTCAGTTCCTTAGCTAGTCTGCATCAACCATAATTAATGTAACAATTGCATACGTACCTGTCACCAAAACTGTCTGAACCTTGCCAAATTCCACAGATGTACTGCTAAGATTTTCCAGCTGAGAATGCACTAAGTGGGATACATTCTTTTTCTTTGGCGTTAGATGCAACCAAAACATAAGCATCAGGTCTGGGTCTGTTTGTCTACATATAAATATAGATGTACAAATACAGATGTATCTTTTCCATTCAGATGAATAGGTGTGCTCCTTTCTCTAAAAACATATTACATTTCTAATAGATCTATTGTATCAAATTAGGACTAATGGAACAGAGGATGCGGATTAAATATTCTTAGAGGAGGGGAAAGAAAAAAGGAAGAAGTACCAGTAAGAATATGGCAGTCTATTTTCTATATTTACTAGAGATGTGAATTTCCATTTTTTTTCTGGAAAAAACCATGTTTTTCCCCCAGAAAAAAATGGACATTTTCACAAATTTTACATCTCTAATATTTACAAATGATATAGAATAGCATTTGACTTCAAAGAATATGAACAAAATGTCTCGCTGTCAAAAGGCTTTTTACTGCCATACCTATCAATGTTAGTTTCACTCCTTCTTTTTATTTCCTTTAACTTGATTTCTTTTACTTTGTTTGAGAAGGGTCTCACTTTTCCTTGAACCTGGAAGAAAAAGTTCCATTGTGGGGTGTTTTTTTATAGCCACTGGGTAGTCAATGGTAGCCAAAAGAGATATATCCATAATATAGTCTACAATAAAGTCAACTAACTTTACAGTTATTAATAAGGATATTTTTAAATTTAATTTTTAAAATGTTTAATATGCTTTATGATATTATAAGATGTCCTACCTGTCTCTTAATGAACTCTATGAGGGCTTTCTCCTGATTACTTCCAATAGGCAGGATCCATCCTTTGCGTTCTATACCAAAAATTATTTCAAACAGAAGATCTACACACACAAAAAAAAATAATTCCAAAATTTGCTAAAACACAGTAAGGATAGTATAAATAGGGAAAACATTCCTGCATCCTATTACTTCATATTAAAAGCCAACAGTACCCTAAGTACTGAAAAGAACTACTGTATCTCTGAACCAAAATAAGTTGAGAAATGCCTTAAAAGTTCACTCAGCACTTAAAAAAGGACCAGAAGGAGGGAAAGAACCACCTTACCCCCTGGATTGTGCTGGGACAGCAGAACAGAATCATTTTCATGATCTCTGAATACAAACTCTCTCTCTGTGGAGTAAGAACAATGGAAAGGTGTCAGTCAAGCACCTGAAAATGACAGTTCTATTATAATTTCCATACAATCAAACAGCATTCTATAACCATATCTATAGCTTAGAATAGCATTTTAAGCACCCAATGCTTGAAGATAGCCACAAAATATTATACAATAATACATATTTTAGTCTTTAGGGTGCCACAAGAATCTTTGGGTTGTGCTCTCCTTTAACCCATTTTCAGTGGTTAAACTGCTGTATTGCAGCCAAAACTGTGCTCACAACCCGGGGTTCAATCCCAGGTAGTCGGCTCAAGTTTGACTCAGTCTTCTATCATTCCGAGGTCGGGAAAATGAGTACCCAGCTTGCTGGGGGTGGTGGCAGCAATGTGTAGCATGCATAATTAACTTGTAAACTACCCAGAAAGTGTTTTAAATGCTATGGAGCAGGATATTATCAGCACACTTTGCTTTTTTATTTTATTTTAAAGAACCCATTACTTACATTCTAGAGATAATCCTGATGGTGGCACGGTTTTGGCTGCAGTACAGCAGTTTAACGACTGCACCACAAGGCTTTTACATATCTAATTCCAAAGCCAAGCATAACAAAAGAGATCACACTGCTGAAGCAAAAATGATGTAAGAACAAGAAAGTCCTTTGTGAGGACAGACTAAAATGACTGTTTTTATGCATACAACATAAAGCCATCTAGAGGAACACAAAAATGTGTGTGGTATTAGCCCTTTTACTCTATTGTTGCAGCAGCAATGACAGGAAGTCTTTTGGCACTTCAGAGACTAGGAAATGTGTAATATCTAGAATAAACTTCATCAGATGCAGGAAAACACACACACAACACAAAATACTGGGTACAGGGGAAGAAAGTAAAAGCAACAGAGTCAAATAACAATGGCATGTAAGAAGTATGAGGTGAAAATTCAGTTAAAGTTTTAAAACATCCCAAATAAGACTGGTTATTCATTGAGTAACTGATGACGGAATGAGTAGAAACAGCTATGGGCAATTCTAGATGAGGCAGACTTATTCAGTCACTGTGACTCATTCACAGAAATGGAGGGGTGTGTGATAGGTTTCCAGATGGACTTGTCTTCTGTTAGTTTTCTTGCTGCTGCTGCTTCTGTGGTTTTTCCTACCCAGCAACCTCCATTAAAGTGGAAAGAACAGAACAGCTCTATGGTGTCATTTTATTAGCAGTGTTAGGAGCCATTAATTTGGAAGCACTCTAGAGTACCCAGTAAGATTTTCACTTTTTAATATTAAGCAATTAACCTTACAAAAGAAAAATTTACTTACTCTGTGCACAGAAGATCTCTGCTTCTAAACAATTAATCCAGATTTCCTGAAGTATTCATTATACACATGGATCAGCAAGAACTTACTCTGTCACTGATTTGATCATTGCATGTATCAACCACAAAGAAGGTAAAGGAAGTTAACCACACTTACCATAGGAAATATTTCCTACTTTCAGGGAAGTATTATTTCTTGACACTGAAACAGAAGGGGAGTATGGAGGATTTGCTCTCGTATATTTCCTTTGCGGTTGCTCTCTGTACCTGGTCACTGAATTGTTGGGATGTGGAATCACAGTCATTCCCACTTTAATGTGCTTTGGGTTACGTGAGAAAACGCCTTGGGGGCTCAAAGTGGTAGCAGTGTCCACGAGGTTATGATTAAGTGCTCTTAAAGACAGATCATGCAACACATTAGGATAGTCTAAGGTGGTCAGCTGAGGTTTTGTTTGATTTATAGAACTTTGGGGTGTTTCTGTAATAAGCTGAGATTTATTGTTTCCTGCAAGAACTACTACCATGTACTCGTTACTGTTTCTATTCTCTTGTCTATAGACCTGATTGTCCATATGCTGTCTTTCAAGTGCTTCTTTTAGTCTCACACCTTGTTGATATTCAGTCACATCTATATTTTTCCTGGAGAGTCCAGAATTAGATTGGAAGGACTGGTTTTGCCTCTTCTCCAGGATACTTTTAGGGGATAGAGTTGGAGTTCTCTGCTCTTCAATTAAGACTTGTGGAAAAGTAATTCTATCCTTGAAAGGAACTTTTCCAAACATTGCTTTTACAGCTTCAGTGTATGTTGTCATTACGTGCGTAGTTATGTACCTGCCATTTTTAAGGCTGGCAGATTCAGTCGTAGTTTCATGATCTTTCCATTCCACTGATTTTGTTGTCATTTTGAGCTTCTGAGACACATGTGTAGAGGTAGGGAGTACAGTTAGATCATGCACAAATGGCTTTTCTTCATTCTCCAAACTATTTGATCCTAAACCTAGCATTTTCTTCAAATTACCAGAAGAAGATTCATTCCCAGTTCTAATATCATGAACTGATGGGTTTGCAACATGGATCGTCTTCATAGCAAGTGGATTCGAGGTAACATTTTCTTCTGATTTCATGAAAGAAACTTGTGTGTGGTTACTAAGAGCTGGTTTCACAACTGCTTCCAAGGTTCTAGCACTGTCATTTTCCTTCCAGCTCTTTTTAGTAGTCACTGGTAGCCAACTATCATTGCTAGGTGTTCTGTTTGTCTTTAGAAAGTCTAAAATATGCCCCGAGTGCATTATATAGGACTTACGGGAAAATCCAGCACTGCTGTTAGATTTTGAAACAGGTTCTTTCATTTCATAATCTTCAAATATGAAATAGCGTCCTCTAAAGTGTTTATGACTATGGTTTTGAGAAGGAGATTTTGACAAAAACACTACATGGACAGCTACAGCCTGTGCAGCAAAGATCAAAGTGTTATGGTTTCTACAAGAGTAAGCTATCTTGCTTTCAACACTTGATGAGACACCTTGGAATATGATCTTGTCCTGATTTTCTTCACAATTTGACTTCCCTTCAAACCCTTCTATATAAATCAAGATATGTTTGTGAGAACCAGCCCATATGGTCCAGTTACACCAGTTGTTGGTTTGGCTTCTGCTCAGAATGGGAGGAGAAAAAGTTCCTGCTTTATTCTTCAAAATAACATGGCAACCTTTTACAGGAAGATACACCTGTAGCCAAGGAAACCCCAACTCTGTAGGAGAAAAAAAGAGATAAAAGGCATGAAACAACATCAGCTTATTGATTCAGTGTGATTTAGTCTGTTGAAAGATACCCTTTCTCTTGTTGGACATCTTACACATATTTTGTGTAAAATCATTTCTTAGCATTTCATATTCAGAAGAGCCACTCATCATCCATTCACCCACAAGATATTTATTATACAATGGCTCTATAGAGATCAGAATTTGGTTGAACAAAAAGTCTGAGCAGCTCATTTAGGAGTGCATGGGTGCTATAACTTTAGATGAATTTATAAAAACCTAATAATTGGATTCAAGATTTAACTTCCAGAGAATCTCACTTTTATTGTTTAAGAACATCCTTGCCCTTATTACTGAAAACATGTACAGTACTTGAAAATGTATGGGCAAAGGCTGCTAAAATTTCAGAAGCCAGAGGAGTGGCTAAAGAAGATTTCTACTGATTTGGGACAGAACCCTAATGTCCTACATCGCTCTTTGCCCCATCTATGAAAATCAAAAATAGAAGGAAATATGCAGGAGAAATTATCTAAAGATGCTCATTTTGCATGGTATATAAGGTCATAGGAAGGGGTTATTATGACACAGAACTTAATTTTTTTAGTCAACAAAAACACAGCTCTAGAAGTAGCTATTTGACCCAACTTGTTTACTTAATTTTACAGCTACTGTTTTCTAATGCCCAGAATCCCACAACTACTAATTGAGCTGAGCTGATCAGATTGCAAGGAGCTGACCCTATGAAACCAACCTCTCCTCATTATGACTTTCCCCATATTTTTGTCTGACAACCTGATTTAACTATAATGAATATTCTAAAATGAACACTCACAAATAGCTGGGATGTGTGTAATTTCCGTTTCCAAATCACATATCTGAAAGATAACAGTCTAAACAAAATTCAGATTCAGAGTTTGAAAATGATATTTTAAATTGAACACAGAGATTGTTTCTTTTGACTTGGTCCAACTTCAAATACTAACTCTTATAAAACGGTCAATTATTTTGAGTTGGAGCATGTTTTCAAACCCTATACAATAGGGTTAAATACAGTAACATTGTACAATTGTTATTGTGTTTAACCTATTGTGCAGGGTTTGAAAACAGCACACAGCACCAATATAAGTAGTCATCAACTAATGCCAAACAGAGTAAGTCGATTGCTTTCAGGAAACCTGGCTCTCTTTGGAGGTTCTCTGGGGCTTGTGAGTGAAAGGAACAGCTGACTTGTCAGTGCTGATCTTCTGCTGCAATGCTGAGCTCTAACAGTCTGTCAAGTGTGTTGCAGGGCTCCCATACCATTCATATAATGGCAAGGCCTAAAATTGTTCCAGCTCTCCAGAATGAATGTGTATTTCAGCAATATAAGATGAATTCCCTGGTAAATGGTGAAGTAGAAAGCTTTCCCAGAAGGCAGAAAGATTTAAAAATCTATGGTTACAATCCTATTACAACTAATGTAAACCCAGTGGTATAACTCTCATTAGCGAATTGCCACCAGTTAAGTAAATTCTGTTCTTGCCATGTGTTTAGTCACACAATTGGTGTGTGACAAGAAATGCAAGCACTGACTTTTTAACTACTGGCAATTCACCACAAGATTTACATGGCTGGACTTGTGCCAGCAGATGTAAGTAACAGGCCACTGTGGTTTTAATTGCAGATCAGGTAAGCAGTGCTGTCAAGGACTGACTCCCTCAACATGCCACCTAGCAAATGGAACAAAATGTTGACAGTCAAATACTAAAACAAACTATTCTTTGGAGGCAGGGGCGTCAAGTTGTGTTTGACTAAAAGTGACTCTAATAGGGCTTTTGAGATATGTAAAGTGTTCAAGGAGTACGCTACCATTGCCATCCCCAAGTGAGTTTCCATGGCCAAATGGGACTCAAACCCAGTCTTAGTCCATTCTCTATTCACTGTGACACATTTTCACTGTTGGGTGTTAAATATAAAAAGAATAATTCAGTCATTAAAGATGGATCTGAAGAATAATCAAAATCTGTGAAATAATTGTTTAAGAAGCAAGTTCATTTCAGCTGTAGCTTGCTTGAACACCTCAACAATCCTGTGAATTTCTACTCACAGTGTAGACACTGTCTCACAGTGTTCAGTGAAACTCGTTCCTATGGCTATCATCAACACCACCAAAAAGAAAGCGCCTAACCATTTCCTGCCATTTCTACTGCTATCCTTAATCCAATGCCAGATCTGGGACACATCTGCCTAGGGCTCTCTTCAGGACCTCTGCTGATTCTCCAGAAAATGGGAGTAACAGCAAGGCCACCACTACATGGTTTATCACCTGCAGACCATGTCACATTAAGCCTGCAGAGATACACCATAGCATGCTGTCTTTTTTAGATGATATCAGATAAACCTTCAGTTTGGTGCTATAGGCAAACTGCTACAGCTATAGCACCAAACTGTTCCATTATTTGACGCAAGTATCCACTGGTTGCAGCAGCTTTCAAATAGTAGGAAAAGACTCTAAGAGATATATTTCCAGTATACAGGCACAAAGTTGTCATATCTATTAGAAATGCTGGGAAAGCTATCACACCTTGCTCACCATTCACCTTTTTGTTCCCTTTAGACTAGTGCTAAGTGAATGCAACCCACCAAGGAACTATAATCAATACCTAAATAGTAAAACATGAAAAGCATACCTCTACAGTTCAAAAGTGCTCTTACTTTGGATGCCATTTTATTGTCTAAGCTAGATGGTCCCTGTAGAGCTAGTAAATCTAAGTTCTCCCACAGAACTGATGTCTCAGTGAGAGTTCCTGGAGCATCAAGATCAGCAACAATACATTCCATGGCCCCCCATTGCCATTTAGCATTAGGAAGCTCTCCCCAGGATTTTATGGGCTCTTTGATTTGTGCTCTTCCCTCCTCTCTCACTTCTAAGGGCACAGACAACTGAGCTGGAGTCTGCATCTCATTACGTGGCAAGAATGGAGTAACGATGGTGATAGAGGTAACAAGATCATACTGAGTTATGTTTGCAGATTGCTTCTTTTTACTCATCACTGGCAAAGATACGAGAGGCATTTCTGGGACATGATTCAAAGCAGAATTTGGGCTCAGTGTAAATCTATCAAGGGAAAAGCACAATTTAGGCTTGGATATGATATTCCAGGGTTTTGCTGTGTCTCCTTTTTCTCCATCTTCTCTAGACGTTGCACCAAAGCAGTTGTCCTCTCTTTCTCCTAGCAGCAGCTGTTTAAGGGGCTCTTGGTGTTCCAAACCTGTATGATGACTACTATACAAACCAGAGGACAGACTAGCAATGAGTGAGGTATCTTCCTGTCCGGAAGTGCTAACCATGTGTTGTGAGCATGCACAGCTCAGAATCATCTCATTTTTAATTGTGTTTGCCATCTGTAATCCAAGGGAAGGAGTAACTTCTTTAATGAGGAAGAAAGAAGCCTCTGCAGCTGGTAGGAAGTCTTCTGGAGATCTGGGCTCTAGCACTGAAGGAGCTGGAGAAAGATCCTCCAGCTCAAAAGGTTCCTGCAGAGTAGTTGCTGTTCTAGTAGTGGCACACCACAGTCCCAAGGGAATAGACTCTAGCTGTCCAGCATTTAAAGAAACATCCAGTTCTCTTGCTGAAAAGATTCCAGGCTCCAATTCCAAAAGGATAGACTTCTGAAGGATGGCAGATACAGGAAGGGTTTGGTGTGGTCTTACAGACAAGGAAGGATAGGTCACTGTCATTGATGGCGAGAGGGCATGTTCTAATTCCAAGGAGATAGGCTCAGGATCAGGAAGAGTGAGTGACAGGGTTGTCTCTGTGCTATGAAAGAGTGAAGGCTTTAAGGTCAGGGCTGGCAAAGAAAATGCATCTTCCACCCTTAAGAAAACACAGCAGGAAAGCCCAAGTTCTGCAGTAACTAATGGAATTGTTGTGGGCTTGCTGGGGGAGAGAAAAGGCTCCTGCTTTGTAGCTATATCCAAAAGAAAGATGCTTTGTGCAGCTAAGTTAACATTGTCTGTTCTTCCTGGCATCTTGGAAACTAGATTCAGAGAAGGGTTAGTGCTGGACTGTTCATGGTAGCTGCTTCTGGGTCTCAAGTTCAGTTCTACTTCCAGCACACTGGATGGCAATGCTGTAGCCAAAGGGACTTCCAGCTGGTTGGTTAACTCTACAAAGGTTTCTGTAATGGGACCAATATCCCAGAGCTCAGTATTGTTCTTTAGGATTAGCACACTTCTGGTTTCCCACTCATCAGATGAATTGGCATAATTGATTATGAGTATAGAACTACTTGCCTTGCTTTCTTGTTTTCCTCTTTCTTGTGTCTTTGCAGGAACAAGCAGGTAGTCATTCTGGCTTGTCGAGCCCATACAGTTGTGTCCCAGACTAGACAGTGAGGTAGTTCCAAAGACAGCTATACCTCTGCTCATTGCTTCATGCATTGCTAGTTGAACATCTCTAAAACTCTGATAAATTATGGCTCCAGGACTCTTTCCGTCAGTGGTCACCATGCTAGAAGGAATAATTAGAGAAGGCATAACCATGGCAAGATAATCCTGCTGTGTTAATTTACTCTTCATCCATTGATAATCATTCATAAGAAGTCCCAAAGGAGAACTTAACATTCTGCTTGGATGTCCCATATCTTCTACAGGACTAGCAGCTTCTGTCAGCGGTCCTAACTCTACGTAAGAAACATCTGAAACAACATTGGAAGAAGTTGTAGACTCACCCAGGCCCACTGGGATTTCTCCATTGCTCATTCTCCAGTACACACAGTCTATGACTCCTATTAATTTATCAGAAGGATTTAGAGTGCAAGAAGAATTTTCACTGCCCTTCGAAGCTGTGGACAGCAAGTGGAGACTTTTTGACTTTCTAGCAGAGCCTGTAATTGCTGTGATACTTGCACTTTTTCTACTTGTTTCAAACAACCCAACTGTTGGATTGTCAGCCTCAAGACTTTCAGAGATATGAGCGCTTGAATGGTTAAAGGTGAACAGTAAAGATGCTTCCTTGGGTTGAGGAATGCTGGTTATAGCTGTGAGGACTAGTTCTAGAGAAGGCATTGCAGAGCCGAAGGGATCCTTGGAATCAGGCCTTGCTTCCTTGGGCTGGAAGATATAGTATTTGCCCACAAATCCATCTTTCTTAGTAGGACTGGGATGCCTCATCAGGAAGATCACATGAACAGCTTTAGCATAGGTAGCAAAAACATGGGTCTCTTTTCCCCAGCAAGCATAGACCACAGTGTTCTCTGCAACTGAAGAAACTCCATGAAAGAAAATCTTATTCTCATTTTTGTCACAGCCCTCATCACTTTTAAAGCCACTGATATAAATAATGATGTTTTTCCTAGAAAAACCGGCCCAAACAGTCCAGTTGCACCAAATATTTCCTTCAAAGCCATTCAGGTACTTTGGGGGATAAAATTCTCCATATTTCTTTTTCAGTTCTCTATGGCAGCTTCTCACAGGGATGTACATGGATATCCAGGGGGGATCTAGCAACAGAAGGCAAGAAGATGATAAATGTTATCAGGACTGAATATCTCCAGACAATCTCCCTCTGGTAAGAAGAGCCTTCATGGCCATTTCCTCATCCTTCCTTCCTCTGAGGAGAAGTTGTTCTGTTTAGTTTGCATACTTTTTTTCAGAGTGCAAAGATATTATAAACAGACTTCCCTGTTAACAAGCAAAGGCCGGTATCCTGTTCATTTTTTGTGGAGCACAACATCTTCATGGCCTCAGTACTCTGCATTTCCCCCATCCACCCTCCAGCTTGTACTACTGCAAATGAAAACAATCTCTGGTTATTTTAAGTGGGGCTTTCTGCTGGGGTAAGGGATTGGCAATTCCCCCTAAGAAATTTGTGACCCGAGAGGAATTGTGCATGGAACGGGCCATTCAGTGCACACTCTGAGACCAGCTGCTCACTTGGCAATGGAAGTACTTCTGCCAGAGAGAGGATAAGCAACTCCTCCCTCCTTGAGAAAATCCTGTTTGAAAAAAATTAATGTAGTGGTTCATGGTATGCACTTTTATACAGCAATAACTACTTAAAATGGACAAGAAAGAGGGATAATAAAAAGGACCAGGAACAAAGTGGTTAGTCAAGGAAAACTTAACTACCCCCATTGATGGATTCCAGGTTCAAATCCACAGAAGTAACTAATCTTTCTTTAATGTGTTTATAAATCAGGTCTAGCCAGAGTAAGGCTGGCTTGGCTTCAGCCCATCTGCTGGCTCTTAAAGCAGGTGTTCTAGTGGTCTCAAGTATTTTAGTCCACGGTTATCAGTCACAGGACATCCAGGAAACAGAGGGGTGGGGCTTGAGAAAGGACTGTAAAGCAGCCAGTTTAGCTTCTGCTAGAGGATGATGCCAAGGGGGCAAGAATTCAGGAGCATGAAAGATATGCAGGCAAGACAGTAACATGTAATATTTATCTTGTGCTTTTAAATATTTTGAAGCATGTCAAGTACTGTGGGTGGGGAAATGAAATGAAATTTTGAGAGGCTGTTGCATGAAATATGGCAGAGGCAAGATTTCAACTGATTCGCATCTTTACCTCATTAGCACTACAACAGAAATCAGGACAGCAAAAGTGACCAACAGCACGGTATACTCTGAATGAAATATAAACTCTTACAAGGAACAAAAATGCCCACGCGCCTGCACACACATAGGCACACAAGGTGGAATACAAATAGTGATTGTTCACTGGCTCTGTCACGAGTGTAACCATGAGTGTAACCTTGTATGAATACAGGTAGTTCCAAAAGGTTCTGACAATGTGTAGGTCTGGCCAAAACCAAGAAGAAGTGGCTACTTGGAGAGGGGCATATATTGTGAAATGTTTTCAGAGATAGAGAAAACATGCCTAGCCATTTCTTTTAGGGCCAGTTTGTATACACCACTTTCCAAAAATGAAACCATTTTACATATGTAGGATTAAGATAAGTGTGGGTGTCGTGAATGTCAAAACCTGATAGGTCAGGTTTCTCCCTGCTGATTTGGCTATTCTTGTGGCTCTGGTGAGAACTAAAACCCCACACTCACCAACTAATGCTAATAAGTTATTCTATGAAACATGCAAAGTCCAATACAGCAAGCAACACTGGGTCCCATTTCCCAGCCCAGTGCCTGAAGCAAAGCAATGTCAGGGTTTATGCTGTGTTACATGCACTGCATATGGTGTTTGGCTTTTGAGCTTTGTATTTAGCAGTTATACTAGCAATTGAGTTCAGGGGCCAGACTGTTCAGGGGCCATCACTGTAACTGTAGAGAAAAGACAAACCATCCATGGAGTGTACCAGTTACTACAGATGAAGATGTTTTGTTTGATTTTCTCATTGTTACAGTTCTGCTTGTGATTTTAGGACATTGATCCAAAGTGCTAATTATAAGGACTTGAAGACAAGCTGCTTCAGCTACTACCCGATTCTCTGCTGCTTGAGATTTCTTCAAAACCATTGGCTCAAGATCATGGCACTGACAGAACTGAGGAAAACTTGCTTGAGGGAAAATGATAAAGAACCAGGCCTTTTACAAGACACAGGTGGGAATGCCCACTGACGGTCAGATGTGGTGCATGGAACTACCAGGTTAACACACACGCAAATATTAGAAATGGCAACACAGTTATTAGCAGCCTTCTATCAGAAGAGTGAAATAATACTTTAAAAAAATTAAGTGCAGGCCCTGGGAACGTGGGTGTTCTGAAGATGCAGATCATATTTTTTTATCCGAAAAACAACCAAGTAACCATTTCCATCAGTTTTCCGAGTTTGTCTGTTTCAGCAACAACAAAAATAAAAACCTCATGGCACTTTTGAGATGAATACATTTATTTCAGTGTGAGTTTCTGTGGATTGCAATCCACTTCTTCAGGCAAACCTTTTCACTAGGGTTAGCACAAGGACACAAAATTGCTCCAGAAACTCTTTCTCCTTATTTCAGGAGAACCCACCCAATCCTAACTAATCTATACTAGCCAAGATGTCCGAGGACTGCCTGAACTGACACTAAGCCATCTTGAGACCATGCTGAATCTAAATCTCTCCCAGCCTAGGCATGCTGGTATTTACTTAGGACTACCCTGACCCTGGCCTGACTTTGTGCTGGCATTTTGACTGCGAGACTGGACTGAAAGGGGTTTGGATCTGGTTTCAACTCCTCCCCACATCTACCTCCTCCTTCTGCTGACTGATCCACGATGTTCTAGCCCATGCAAGAACAATCATGCCAGCACAAGAGACTTCCATCCATTCTACACTCAGCATAGGCAGCATATCTTTGAGTTTGGCTTCCACTGCTAACTAGGATAGAATAAAACTGGTAGAAGAACAACACTGATAGACTCTTCCTTGCCTCTCCCCCAGCCTCAGCAAGGAAAATATCTGTTTTAGTTGCTTTTGCAATTCTGAAGGTAGGCTCTCACTAAATGATGGAGGAAAAATACTGCATATTTCAAGGAAATATTTCCCCCCTTGTGCTGGGCTTCATGAGCTGCTGGAGGTGCCGAGCAGCAATGAAAAGAAGGGGAAGAGAGTGTTTTGCATCACATGCAGCTGCAATCAGGTAAGTAACTAAAGTAACTTGTAAGAAACTTCAGACACTTCTGAGGGACTGGAGACAATTACTTTTGATAAATTGTAACTATGGTAGTGATTAGCTACTTTGGTGACATTGGAACTATAACTATTCTAATTATTTTTTTAAAAAAAGTAACTTTCCAAACTCTAGGGGCTCCATTCACTAGGCCCAACCTCATTTAAGAGAGTTCAGAGCCCATGGGCACACGGTGCTATTGAATTAGATGGAAGAGTTCATTTGCTTTATGAGAGTACTATAGATTTAAAACTTACCTGATTTGAATGGCTGGGATTCTTCAAGAGATTCATTTGGCTGTTGAAAAAAACAAAAAGATTAGGCCATATTCTGTAGGTCTGCAGTTAGTTGCCTCAGTATCACATAAAAGATATAGTGAACTTCCTACCCTCCTTTCAGTCTTACTAATCCTTCATCTTGTGCTCACTGACACTTAAGTGTCATATTTGGGTTGACTTTGAAGAAAACTCACAGTCAAGACTGCAAGCGGGCTGTTGCATTTATTAAACCTATATGCGTAGCTGCCTCAGTAGTACATAAGATATAAATTAGAGAATGGGGACACTTTCACAACTCACCCACAGAGAACATGTGTTGTTTTAAAACCTCCCACTCAAGGCAATGCCGCTACTCACCTGTTTCTCATCTTTTACTCCATCAAAATCTGGACTCGGTGAAATCCTAGGAGCTTGACTGGGGGTATCCTTTCCAAACAAGAAAGAGGAAAGCAAAAAAAGAAACAATGGCAAAAGAAATAGTAATTTCATTGTCAGGTTTTGCCAACTGCCTTCATGAAACAAGTTATGTTCTTCTTAGACTTCTCATAATATACTGTGCTTCCTTTGGAACACCTGGTTTCATTTTGTGGCTCTCTCTCCGTTTCTCTGTAAAACAAAAAGAGCTTCTTACTGGAGGAGAAAAGAGGAAGCTCTGAAGACCATTTATTGATTCATTCCCTCCCCACTCATTATCTAATCAGATTAAAAGGTGCCATGTAGCAATCATTAAGTAGCAGAGAGCTTCTTTGCTTGGGAAGTCTAGATATCCTGAGAGCGCACATACTTGCATACTTATTCTGAAGTAAGTCTTACTGTTTCTAAATGGGGCTGCCCCAAATAATGTATGAAAGCTTACAAGCAAATATTTTCTATTACAGACCTGCCACGTGTTTGAGGCTGAAATATGTCAGTAGATATTAAAGCCAGTGAAAAGCTTAATTCTATGCATGTTTATGCTTAAGGTAAATCTCAGAGATTTAAAAGGCATTATCTGTGTAGTATTTTACATTCAACTGAAACCAAATAATGAAAGATTTTAAGGGACACTTACAATACAGGGGCACTGCCTGCAATTTCCAAACAAGATCTATTGCTAAGTTTTGCCAGAATGCTTATAACAGCTCTTTTGAAATTGTTGGTGTGGTGTCTAAAGGGGTTTAAAGGCTGGAAAAGATGTCCTCTAGCTCACTCTGGTGGCGAAATGGCATTTCGGAAACACACAAAAGAGATTTGGGGAAAAATCTCACAGCAGCACCAATTTCTGGGTAATTTTTGCATGCCATAATTTCTGTCTCCTGTAAGAACATTTAAAAAAAACTTTTACCTCTGCATGTTATATTTGCATTAAAAAAATACAATATATTATAATTTAATGGTAACTGACCAAAGTTTCATGTTTACCATATGACATGGGGTTAAATTGCCACAGTAATTTCCTCCCTTGTTTGTTTGTTTGTTTGTTTTGGCAGGGCTTTTGTGCCTTTAAAAGCTGTAAACAAACCAGTAGTTCTACAGGGAGGAGAAAACCTTTCATGGGATAGAGATGCTGAGACACACCTGATACATTTTTCCCTCATCCAGCAGCTGTGATGGGCTGGCCCAAAAAACTGTTTTAGTGCACACTGTGTAGCCACAATATTAGGCACACCTGAGTCCCGTTGAATGCAATGCAGCTTACTGTGGGTAAACATGCCTATTATAAGCAGATGAGTCAGGGTCTACCTTAAGCCCCAAACAGCCAGCTGGACTCCCTAATCACATTGTCACTAAGCTGCTTTTTTTGGGACACACAGGAGAGAGTACCTGCAATACATGCTAATGCATTCCCAGAGCTTGGTCAAGAGATTTGGGGTGCTGTAGTTCACAAAAGAAACTTTTCCAGACTCTCTGCCTTGTACACTAGCATGGGAAATTGTGCCTTTATAAGCATCAGCTCATCAGTCACTTACAGAGCCTCAGGAATGCCTCGTGGTTGCTCTGCCTAAAGCTAGAGAACTGATATAAACACAGGATGCTTCCAGACAAGGTTTTTCCTGTGAAACCACTCTGCTTCATTGACAGGACTGGCCATGTGACTTCCTTTTGCAGCCCTCCCCTATTTTCCTCCATTTCTTGCTTTTCCCCATCTCCTTACCAGAAAACATCCATTACAGAGGGAGAGACTGTGTTGTTGCAGGATGCCTTTTGACTGGTAGAGCTTTGATCTACCTCCCAGGAAGCACCTCTAGAAGCCTGGGCCTTCCACTTCCACTGCTTATGGAGAGAGAATGAGCCTTATCGAAAGGCCCCTTCTTTGCGCAAAAAGCTAAGATTATGAAAGAAGGATGGAATATATTGCTTGTTGGAAGAAAAAAAAAACTTATTGAAACAATATATTCTCTTATTATACTCACTTGCCTTGCCTTTGCTTTTTTTTTTTTAATGGCTCCATTTCTTTTTAGCTTCAACAACAGCTTCCAGACCTGAAATTAAGCAAGCCAATTTTTTTCTCTTATGGAAACCAGGTGATATGAAAATATCTCAGCTATTAAATCTCTGTGTGCTGAAGATGAGAGAAAAAGTATTAACCTTTTATTAACAGGACATCTGTCCTATTGATACGTTTGCAATGCTGAGGTTCACTTCTATAATGTATGAAGTAATAATAATAATATTAGTATCTGTTGCTCCTTACTAAGTAACACAGCTACTTTCAAAGAACTGGATTTCGGAAGGGCAGTTTCTCAGAAACTGAGAGGATAGGACTTCCAAGTGGTGGTGAGTCTTGGGACCTCTCCCCTCAAAAAGCAGGGACTGTGCTCATTTAATTTCAGAGGCTGAGTTGGGGGGAAAAAACAGAAAGAGATGAGTACACAGTTTGAGCTTGGGTTTGATTTTTGTAACAAAGCTGTAAGACACAGCAGCAATGAAGCTGTTTTCATCTGTTTGGCTCTAGTCCTGCAAGTATCTGTAGGGTGCTTCCTGAAGTCACAGACATGGATGTACAGATACAATAGCAAAAAAAGGTGGATCAGGATGTAAACACTGCCAGATCATGAATACCTAGGTCATTTAAGGCCGATGTCCTTGTTTGATACAGAGGAACATCTGTTTCCGTTTAGCACAGACCTGCTGTAATGTTAGACTGAAATGAATACCTCTCTCTGTAAGTAGAGACATTGTTGACATAGCACCTAATGAAATGTTTCTGGAAGGGAAGGCATTTTAAAAGCTGTCAGAGGGATGAGATGTTTATGTGTAGTTGCAGTGCATTCTGAGATGGGCAAGAGATGCCACCCAAGTGAAACATTCATTTAAGGATTGTAGGGTTTCTCTAAAGAATATGCTGAGAACAGGAACAGATGGGGGGATTTGGACAACTGAGAACCTTAGCCAGTACCATCCCACACACACATACTGAGAGCTGGACATTATTTGAATGAAGGTTGAAAGCTAACACTACAGCACTAATATCAACAAGAGACCTGCAGACATCTTGTGGCTGCTGTATTTAAGAGGACGCTTCTGTAGGAGTATCTTTTTGTTAAGAGTAAAAAACATGAAGCTGATGCACAGCTTGGTGTAGTGGACAGAGTGACAGATTAGGACACATGAGACCTGGGTTCATATCTCCACTTGGCCATGGAAACTCATGGGTGTGTGGAACTGATAAAACCATTCCTTAAATGTTTCACTTACCTTGAAATCCTATTAGGGTTGCTATAAGTTGGTTCTGACTTGATGCCACATACTACTTTTATTTATTTATTTATTTATTTGATTTATTTATTTAAAATAACTCTATCCCACCTTTCTCCCCAAAAGGACCCAAGGTGGCTAATACATGGAGGAATAAAAATAACTGAACTTGCTAAAATTTCCCATTCTAATCAAGTATATAAATAAATATTGTCTTATGGTTGTTGTAGGTTTTTCGGGCTGTTTGGCCGTGTTCTGGAGGTTTTTCTTCCTAACGTTTTGTCAGTCTCTGTGGCCGGCATCTTCAGAGGACAGGAGTTAGAACTCCGTCTGTGTTTGAGAATACAAATATCGTCTTCTCAACTAGTGTCTATATTACAATGGATTAGATCAGTCTGTAGCCACAGGAATATGCTAATACTATATTGATTAAAAATCTCTCGGAACTTTGATGGGAATCTTATTGTTTTATAGTTCTGGAATTCCTGTCAGTACTATTTAATTGATATCAGTATATGTGTTGCCACCTTTTACCCTAAAAAGAAGCTCTGAGCAGTGAGAGGCAGAGCATCTGAAAGTCAAGATGGCAGACTGGGGTTTCTGAGTGGTGGCACCCACTTTATGGGATACAGATCCCAGGAGGCCACCATAGTCTTTCAATGATGTTGGTATAGAAAAACCTTTCTGTTTGTAAAACTGTTTCCTTCTGTCTTCTGGGTGTGCTATATAGTATTTTTGGTCTGTTCTTGTTTTGGTTTGGGCAGATTTTTGACACTTAGGATTTTTATATTTGTATTGCTGTTTTATGCTTTTATTTCTTTAATCTTTTTTTCTTTTCCTGGCACTGTGCTCTGGGGGTGGGGTGGGGGCAATTAATATGGCTTTCTCATGCCTGGAACAAATAAGTACTTACAGATGGTATTTTTCAAGGATATCTCTCTAGTAATTAGCAGTTCAACATCAAAAAAACTAAGATCATGGCCACTGGTCCCATCACCTCCTGGCAAATAGAAGGGGAAGATATGGAGGCAGTGACAGATTTTACTTTCTTGGGCTCCATGATCACTGCAGATGGGGACAGCAGCCACGAAATTAAAAGACGCCCGCTTCTTGGGAGGAAAGCAATGACAAACCTAGAGAGAATCTTAAAAAGCAGAGACATCACCTTGCCGACAAAGGTCCGCATAGTTAAAGCTATGGTTTTTCTGGTAGCGATGTATGGAAGTGAGAGCTGGACCATAAAGAAAGCTGACTGCCGAAGAATTGATGCTTTTGAATTGTGGTGCTGGAGGAGACTCTTGAGAGTCCCCTGGACTGCAAGGAGAACAAACCTATCCATTCTGAAGGAAATCAACCCTGAGTGCTCACTGGAAGGACAGATCCTGAAGCTGAGGCTCCAATACTTTGGCCATCTCATGAGAAGAGAAGACTCCCTGGAAAAGACCTTGATGTTGGGAAAGTGTGAAGGCAAGAGGAGAAGGGGACGACAGAGGACGAGATGGATGGACAGTGTCATCGAAGTGACCAACATGAATTTGACCCAACTCCGGGAGGCCTGGCGTGCTCTGGTCCATGGGGTCACAAAGAGTCGGACACGACTTAACGACTAAACAACAACAACAAATTAGCAGTTTCTGTGAATCATCTAGTTGGATGGGCTATGCAGCATCAAAGAAGAAAAGCCACCGAATTCCAAATGTCAGGTCCTGTGGTGGGGGAACCTCCTCTCGGAGAATACCTTACTGACTAAAGGGGGTCTGTGACGGTCTGTGAGCCTCATGCTCTTGCATGAGTTCACACTGTTTGCAACTATAGGCTGTTCTTAAATGTGCAGTGGAATATGGGGAACCATTGAATTGGCAGAAAATGAATGCACTAGTTCTTTATTAAATAATCCACTTGGAATCCTGGCATGTGCCTACTCAGAAGAAAGCAACACTGGCAGCTATATATAAGACTCCAGTCTTACCTCAGAGCATTATAGGGATTACCACTATGTGGCTACAATGGAAAAACAGAGCTGTGCTCCTCTTCCACATTTGTGCATCCAGACGTGGATGGGGAAACTGCAGCCTTCCAGATACTGCTGGACTGGAGCTCTCATCATCTCTCACCATTGGCTATGCCTGCTAGAATTGCCTGGAATTCCTGCCCAATATTTGGCTGGGTGTGCTGTTCCCCACCTCTGGCTTCTATCAAAGGGCTGTTTTTTTCCCCGTTTTCCATTAGACAGACAGTTTTCTTTTCTGTAAGTAAGAAAAGGGAAAACACAGCATTTTCTGAGAATCAAGAGATACTCTTTTCGTTTATTAAAACCTGCTTGTCTCTACTTCTCTTAGGATTCTTAAACTTGGGGCTTGAAATAGCGAAGGTCTGAAAGTTGCTTCTTTTTTTGCCCAGCAGGTGTCACCATCGCATGTTATTCACTTTTCAGCACTGAAAGTTCGTAAAATCAGGTCTTTAAATCCTCGCACATACACACCCTTTTCATTTTGTTTTCTCAGTCTTGATTTTAAGGCAAATTTCTTTGTTAGCAAAGCAAATATGATTTTGCCTGTACTGAGGCCTGAAGAAGTAGCTGCGACCTTCTCCTTGACCTTGAAAATGGAATGCAACTATGGTGGTAGCAGCCCTATCTTCAATGCTGCTCAATTTCTACCAAACTTAGGGTGCAACTATCCAGTGAGGGAAATGTGAATTATGTTGCATTCACTCACTGTGAAGTCACACTGGGGAATTCAGGTCTCCTTGCATTAACTGGCCACACAGGGAGTGAGGAACAAAGCCTTGTTTGCAGTTCTGTTGTAGCTCTGCAGGATGTGTAGTTATAAGGGAATTACCTAATAAAGTGTAAACAAGGTTTTCCTCCTCTCAAGGTGCCAAGCTGTTTTCTTTTAAAGAAGCAAAGTCTTGCCAACAGAGAGAGTCTTTACTTACTCTTCCTATGTTTGTGTGCTGGCTCAGCAGCTTTTCTCCATTGATTCAAGCAGTCACACTGCCTGAACTGATATAAATAGATCTGTGTGTTTTTTTTAAAGTAGAAGTCCCAGCAACAGAAACAAAAACTGCAAATGAGGGGAAGGGACTCTGGGCTGATTCACTTTTCCTTTAGCATCCTTTGGTCAATTGTGTGGGGGGGGGAAATACAAATCAGACTGTCCCAGTCATGGAGCATTTCTCACATTTTTTTTTTACCAATGTGGTTAACACCCTCAGACTGCAAACATTGTGCCTATTGTTGTTGTAGGTTTTTCGGGCTGTTTGGCTGTGTTCCGAAGGTTTTCTTCCTAACGTTTCGCCAGTCTCTGTGGCTGGCATCTTCAGAGGACAGGAGATAGAACTCTGTGTTCTGGTGTAGTGTGTGGGATAGTTGAGTATTTGTAGCTGTGGGATCAACTTTTTGTCCTTTTCAGGAGGTTGGGTGATTATAGTGATCAGGGTGTTTTTTGTTATGGGTGTATTGTTGTGATAAGGGGGGAGATGGTCTGTCACTGTCATTGATGGGTGTCGTTAGCTAGTCTTTTGTCTGCAGTGATCACCAGTCCTTGTGGCTGGGTAGAGTTCGTTGATCTTTTGCAGGCTGTATTTTTCAGTGCTGGGAGCCAGGCTTTGTTGAGTTTTAGACTTTCTTCTTTTTTGTTGAAGCTCTGCTAGTGTTTGTGGATTTCAATGGCTTCCCTGTGTAGTCTAACAAAATCCACAAACACTAGCAGAGCTTCAACAAAACCAGTTTGCCCTAGACGATTCAATGGTTCAAAGGATAACTATAAAAATGCTGTATTTGATTCTCCCCATATTTTACAACCAGTACACAATTAATTATTTGTTGTACACTTTTTAAATTACATTTTGTACACTTTTGTACACTTTTTTTTAAATTGCATCTTGTATATTTTAACCACATAATATGTTTTATGAACTGATTGTACATTTTAAACTGCATTTTGTATATTTTAGCCACATAATATGTTTTATGAATTGGTTGTATATTTTTAAACTCCATTTTGTATATTTTAGCCATAAATATGTTTTATGAGCTGGTCACCTGACCGTAATAAATAAATTCATTCATTCATACACCAGAACACAGACAGAGTTCTAACTCCTGTCCTCTGAAGATGCCAGCCACAGAGACTGGTGAAACATTGGGAAGAAAAACCTTCCAAACACGGCCAAACGGCCCAAAAAACCTACAGCAACCATCGGATCCCGGCCGTGAAAGCCTTCGAGAATACATTGTGCCTATTGATAGCACTATCTAAACCATCACGATATGGTTAATGCTATTTCTAGAATGTCACAGAGGCTCGCCCTTTTTATGTTTTCTTCTTCTTCCAGAATGCTCTCTTGTGACTCTTTAAAAACATTACAAGCATTTTTTTTCATGAAGGATCTCATGATGTGAAGGAGGCCAAATAAAATAAAAATTACATGGAAATCTATTTTCAAACAAACTCATCAAAGTACCCCATAAATAGGCATTCAAAGGTCAGCACTTTCTGCAGGCAGTCATCTGTTCAGTCCCTATTTGTTAAAGAAGTGGTGCCAAGAGGACTGGGTAGGCTGGGCAGGGAGCACAAGTGAAACAAGAAATTTTGGAACCTGGGGTAATTGGGCGTCTCCCACCTACTCAATCCTGATGCATGGATGCAAGTTCCCAAAGGAGATGGTAGAGGATAATGTGACACCCCAAAAAAACATAAAGACAACATTTATGCTTTCAAATAAAAGGAAAATATATAGGGCAGGAGGTGTTGCTGTTTATTGTCTTAATATTCATCAGTAGATTGACTTCTAAATTTAGATACTTTGGAGCAAAACCCTGGTTATTCCATCCACCCGTTATGGTCCTGAGAAGACATCAGTCCCCTCACATCAATGTATGCTTTCTCAAGCTCTGCTAGAAAACATAAGTGATCTACTCCTTTCATGCCTCACTATTGGTCAGGCTGATGGGAACTGGAGCTCAACAACTTCTGCCTGGCAACAGGTTCTTCAGCCAAGAGATAGATTAATCTTCTCTCCAGATGGTGGCAGCTGCTCTCCATCAGGACTGGAAAGAAGAGTAATCAATGGAAGGGATGCGAAAGACAACATGGATAGAGCTAATTAATTCTGGTTTTGTCCCCTTCCTTCTCTGTTGTAATAATAGTTCAGTGCTTTGCTTTTAGTGTCTAACTGAACTGAAGAATAGTCTTTGATTTCAGCAGTTCAGTAGGCTTCCACACTATCATACCTGGTTCCGTAGCGAGAGAGGAAAATTGACCTTTACTACTCTTTCTAACCATGAGGCAGGGGATCAGTACCCCATTTGTCCTGATGGACACCCTCCACTGCTTCCAGGTCCCGAGATACTCTTCCTTTAAAAGGTCAACAGGGATTGCAAATAATTTTTCACCACCCACCCAATCAGTTTTGATTCTCACAGGAGTCATTGTTTCCAATGATGACGTTATAAACATGTAGGTCACAGTTACAACTTCTCTCCCAATAGTCACCTATCTTTTTATGAAGGATGATTGAATTGAACTGACAGTGTGGAGGAGGACTAGGAGTAGATCAGTTTATTTTGATTCACTGTTTCACACAGTCCTCTGCAGATATTTGCTAAAGGACATCTAAAGGACTTCAGTGAAACACTTAAGCCCACCAGTTTCAGCTATGTCCTGCAGAAGAAGACTTTGAGAAGAATGTGGGGAAGGTTTGATTGTTTGTTTCAGAAAATAGCAGAGAGAGGGAGAGTACTGTGCACCAGTAGCAGCAGCACCAGCACCAACTCCTTCCATTCTCCGTAGTCCCATGCTGTGAAGCAGAGAGACAAGATCTTTTGCAAAGCTTGGCATTTTCTATTAGCCTCTGGAGACTTAAAATCAGAAAGGTGGTGGACTGTCGGATTGCTCCTGCACGGTGGGTGTTGCAGCTAAATTTGATTATACTTTGACCTGAATGGATCCTTTTGGAGCATTTTGTCCTTGGAAAGGGAAGTTTGCAGTGCATGCTCCTTACTAAGCCTGTCCTTCAGTCTCCTTGTCCTGTGGACTGGACTCAAGGTTTGGGCCTGTTTATTTGATTTTGCCTGTGCATAAGTAGGTCAAGAAACTGCTGCATATGTCCGTTTTCTGTGTGCTTGACAGCAAACAAGCACACACAAACAACAACAGAAAAGTACCAAAACAAACAAATGAACACCTCTTGACATGCTTGCCAAAACCATTTGGTTTTCTCCAATGCAGGAGAAACTAATGAGTACAAGAGCCACACCTTGCAGAACTGATGTAGGAAAGAATTCAAAATGGGTGCCTTTGTACACACCCACGTGCACCTTACCCAATGCCCTTATGATTGGACAAGAAAGACATTTTGTAATGGTTTCCCCAATCTACTTTTCTTTTTGGTCTACTTCAATCTAGCATTTGATCTTTAAATTCTAAACTAGAATTTCCTATCCATTCCAATTTCTTTATGGAATTTTAACATTGCAACTGTATGATATCCACATGGCAGGAAGTCACATTATGTTTATTGAAGTTCGTCCTGTCTAGATGTGTCTAAAATGGCAGCCTGAGGATGTGGCCATATTGGTCACAGGGCATACACTGGGATTGGTATGGGTGGATTTTTTTTTTCATTGACCACATGATGCAAAAGGAAATGTTAATCAGCCAGGAGTCCCCCTCCCATCTGTAATTTTTGCCTCCATCACTTCTTTTTAAAAAATTGATCTATTTGCATTGGTTCAGGCAGTGTGGTCACTTGAACTGATGGAGAAAAGCTGCTGCACTTGCACACAAGCACAGAAATGGTGAGCAAAGCTTCCCTCTGTTGTCAAGACACTTCTCTTTTTAGGAAACAGCTTAGTGTAACCGTTGTTTACAGTTTATTAGGTAGTTCCCTTATAACTGCACCTCCTGCAGGGGAACCATAGAACTGCAAACAAGGCTTTCTTCCTTTCTCCCTGTGTGGCCTTTAAGCCCATGGATAGCAAAATTCCCCAGTGAGATGTCATGGCATAGTTGCACCCTACGATTCTAATTCTAAAATCAGTGAATTGGGCAAAACCTCATCTGAATGCAGAAGGATTTACTTCTGAGTAAATTTTTATAGGATTGTACTGCAATTCTTGTAGGCTTTTCTGCTTTTTCACAGAATGTCTAGAACTTCTCAGCAGTTCTACACACATGAGCAGATATGATATACTTTTCATATAGTGTAAGTCTCTCAGTTTTGAAACCAAACATTGTCTTTTGGGCTTTATCATTTTGCTTATACAGTAGGACCCCTGTATGGGCAGGGGATTGGTTCCAAGTCCCCTCCACAAGTGCTGAAAAATGCAGATTATAGCAAACACCTCTCTCCCCAAACCAGATACCCTCCCTGACCTCACCAACTATCTGAAAGGTATAGGGACAAAGCTTCCCCAGCCCTCCCTTTGATCCACATAAAGCCAATGGTTATCCAAAGGGAGGGCGAAGCGCAGAAGCCACTGCTGCTGCCTTAGAAGGGCCACTCACCTGCATGCTGATGTTTGCCAGCATGCTCTCAGGCCTCAACGCAAAGCAAGCTGGCTGGAGACACTGCCATCCCACTTCCCACCTAGATTGCTCAGCACTGATTTTTTTTTTAAAAAAAATTAATTTTTTTTACCTCCGAGTAAACCAGCAAGAGGGAAGAGCTGCTCCAGAGCCTCCTGAGAGAATATTCGCAAGATTGGCTTTAAGCAGCCAGAGATCATGCTGTGTATTCTTCATAGCACAGTCTCTGGCTCCCTCTAGTGGCCAGTTCTGGTAAAACATGTGAATTTTTTTCTGTATTTTTTCTTTTAATACTTTTAATATTTATTTTAATATTTGCAGATCATGGATAAGCGAATCAGTGGATCCTACTGTACTAAATGGCATATAAACAGACATTTCAACAACATTGATCACAATTTCATTTTTTAATCATGTACTGCAGACTTACTACTGCTTGTCAGTTGACCTTATTTTGCTTTTCTCCTTCCTCTTTAGATTTTCAAGATAGGAATTTGTTTATAACTAGACTGCTAATAATGAAAATACAAAGTAGGGCTCTCCCAAGGTTTTGATGTGATCTAGTCTCTCTTGTGTCATGGGAGGATGGCATACTCACCAACCTACCTGTGAGCAAAAGCAAGCAAGCAGGTATAGTGGTACTTTGACTTTTAAAAAAACCAGTTGCATGAAAAAGAAGTTACCAGAACATGTAGTCTTGAATTTTCTCTATTCATAATATTGGCTGATAGGAAATGGAGTTAAATACTTGGAAAGCCTCACCTTCCCCACCCATGTTTTTGCAATGTCTTGGTGAATAAGGTTCCCTCCAGATGTGTTAGGCAGCAACTCCTATTGGGGATGATGGGAGTTGTGGTGCAGTACATGTGGAAGATATGAGATTGGGGAGACTGATTTAGGAAGTCAAGCTGTCTATTTTAATTTTATTTCACAGTTTCCTTTTCATCAATCAAACTTGGCATTCATTTCCTCCTGCAAACTCCTCCAGGCTGTCTTATCTGCCAAGATGCTGTTAATGTACTCATGGAGTTGGCAGAGCCAGAGTTGTAACATAGTATTCTGCTTGTGGAGAAAACTATCCTGCTACCCAATATTAGTTCAGTCTGTTTTCACTGATCAGACCTAAGGAATAAAGTCAAAGAACATCTTGTTACACTGTAATTTTCTATTCTGTAAGGTGAAATAAAAAGCGTCACTTAGCTTGATGCCCTTTTGGCATTAATGGTTTGCTTTATGCTGTAGTGATATAATCAACCCAATATACAGAGGTGATATTTCTCTCCTTAAAAAAAAGAGAGGGGGGGGGGAGAATATGTGAAGAGACATACTGTGCTCATATATTACCAACTAGTACATTCATGGAGTTGACCCACTTCCAGTGCTGGAAAAGCTATATGTTTTCTTCCCTGATAATATCTCTGGTTTCACTCCATAGTTCTTCAGGTTCATGGTCAATTGAGCTTAGTAATGCAAATCTGTTCTTTATGTGGACTTTAAATTCATCGGGAATGTTGTTTAGGTTATATTTTGGCATTATGGTTTTTTAGCGATCTTTTGCTGCTTTAATGTTGGATATTAACAGTTCATGATCAGTACTGCAATCCACTTCTGGTTTGGTTTTGGCGGACAGAATACAGCTTCTCCATCTCCTGCTTCCTATTACATAGTCTATTTGGTTTTTGTATTGACCATCTGGTGATGTCCACATGTACAGCCAACTGTTTGGTTGTTTGAAGCATATGTGTAGGCATCCTTCAGTCTCGAGAGACTATGGTAACGTGCTCTGAATAGAGGTCTTGGAAGAGCGTCTAGTGTGGCTGAGAAGGTGAATTCGAGAGTGACAATCCCTTCCACACTGAAGACAAATACAATCTGTCCCCTGTCCAGCTCCCTGGTTTTGCTGGTTTCGGGACTGCCTCTTTGCCTCGGCCTGCTGAACAAGCGTCTCTTCAAATTGGGAGAGGCCATGCTGCACCGCCTGCCTCCAGGCTGAATGCTCAGATGTCAAGTTTTCCCATCTGTTGAGGTCCATTCCTAAGTCCTTCAGATCCCACTTGCAGATATCCTTGTATCGCAGCTGTGGTCTCCCTCTGGGGTGCTTTCCCTGCACTAATTCTCCATACAGGAGATCTTTTGGAATCTGACTATCAGCCATTCTCACGACATGCTCAAGCCAACGTAGACGCATATATTTGCAATAAACAGATTGTTGGCTTCGCATCACTCTATGAGTTATTCTCCTGCTTCATTTCTTACCCCTAGGCCAAATTTTTCAACTGCATTTTGTTCTGCTTTGTTCCCTACTTTTGTGTTCTGGTCTCCTATGATTATAAGCATGTCTTGTTTTGGTGTGTGGTTAATTTCCTCTTGGCACTTGCATAAAAGCTTTCAATTTCATCTTCTTCAGCATTAGTAGTTGGAGCATAAACTTGAATGATGACTATGTTGATATGTTTTCCAGAGTCTGGTTGATATTATTTGGTCAGATTTGCATTATAGCCCCTAAATGCCTGTGCTACACCATGCCTTTGTATTAGAGCCATTCCATGCCTCTGTATTAGAGTCATTCCATTTCTTCTGAGTTTGTCATTTCCAGAGCAGAACACTTTGTAATTATTTGACTGAAAATATCTACTTCAGTTCACTGACACCAAGCACTGCAATGTTTATATGTTTCTGACCTGGAAGTCTCATCTTCCATCCCTATCTCCCTAGAGATAAGTTGTTAAAAGGAATAGAGTGCTTTGAGTAACTATAGATCATCTTCCCTGCATCAATGAGTAAGCATAGTCAGCCCCCATTCTCTGGGATAAAGAAGAAGTGCTTAGAGATATGAACAATACAAACTGGACACTAGCTTTTCTTTTCTTTTCTTTTGCCAGTTAAGTTCAGCCTTAATCTTCCTTTCTCTACAATATGCTGCACAGGTCTTATCCAACCTGGTGCCCTTCAGATGGGTTGGATTGTAATTCCCATCATCCTCAGGTTCAGTAGGACATCTCAAGGGCACATGTTTGAGGGAAATTGCTGTAGAGGAAGTCCAGGATTTGGTGTGTCCTGGTGGGCAAGCCTTTTGGTGAAAGATCTGTAACAAAGCATTTGTGTTTGTACAATGAGCATTGGGTGAAAATTCACTGTGATGAATTTTGCAGTGTCTGTGCTTTTGCTGCAGAGAGTGAGATAGACTCTTGGCTAATGTAGAGAGCATATCTTTATCAATGCAGCTGTGAAACTTCAAAGGGAAAATCTGTGCTTCTCCATTAGAACCGTCCCACCACCTCAAACACAGATGGCATGCAGTCCTTCAGGAGAATGCCAACGGGTTTATGGTGGATTGGGTTGCTAACACTGTCAACTCTTCATTGAGGGAGGGAGTTCTCTCCCGTGTAAAATAAACTATTATTCGACTCGTTATCCAACAACCACAATTAGCGACGGATGAACTTAATAACTTTTGTCTGATTGCCAATATACCTTTTATGGGCAAGGTGATCGAATGGGTGGTGGCTAACCAGCTTCAAACATACCTGGAAGAGCAGGATTGCCTTGACGTGTTCCAGTCTGGATTCAGGTTGCAATGGGGTACTGAGACGACCCTGGTCACACTGCATAATTACCTTTTAAAGGATGCCAACAGGGGTCATTGTAACCTGCTGGTTCTCCTTGATCTCTCAGCAACTTTTGATACTGTTGACCATGGTATCCTTCTGGACAGGCTCTTGGAGATTGGGGGTGGGGACCTAGTATTAAGCTGGCTCCAGTCTTTCCTCAAGGACGGTGTCCAGAGAGTCCAGTTCAGGGATGAGTTGTCAACCCCTTGGACCCTCAATTGTGCAGTGCCCCAGGGGTTGTCACTATCCCCAATGCTGTTTAACATCTGTGTTAAGCTGCTGCTGAAGGTCATCAGGAGATTAGGAGTAAGATGTCATCAGTATACTGATGACAAGCAACTCTATCTCTCCTTTAGTGGAGGCCATCCAGGCGCTTGAGCAATGCCTGCCTTTGGTACTGAAATGGACCAGTGCTAACAGGCTCAAACTGAATCTGGATTAGACTGAGATTTTGTTCCTGGGGGGCACATCTGAAAAGTTGGGGAGGATCATCCCTAAACTGGATGGTGTTGCCCTCCCATTTAGGGATCAAGTTCATAATATGGGTGTTCTTCTGGACCTGGCTTTTCTTGGGATTCCTTGATCGCCATGTCCAGATCAGCTTTTAATCAGTTTAGGCTTGTCACCTAACTCTGCCCCTACCTAGACGAGGGCTCCCTCAGGATATTGGTGCAGGTACTGGTCATCTCCCAGATCAACTACTGCAATGGTCTCTATGTGGGGCTTCCCTTGAGACTGACCTGGAGACTACAGCGGATCCAGAATGCAGTGGCCAGACTGGTGACTTGTGTGAGCAAATTTGATCACATCACCCCAGTGTTGGTCAGCCTCCACTGGTTACTCATTGTGTCCCGATCAGCTTCAAGGTTCTGACACACATGTATAAAGCCCTTCACAGTTTTGGACCACATTACCTGTCATAACATCTTTTCCCAATGTCATCTGCCTAACCCATCAGATCTTCTCCTCCATGTAGCCACCCCAAGAGAGGCCCAAAAGTCATCAACTAGAGGCAGGGCCTTCTCAGTGGTAGCACTGATGTTATGGAACCAACTCCCAGAGGAGCTTCGCCTGAGCCCCTTCGCTGTATTCATTTAGGAGGCAATTAAAAACATTACGTTTCAGGGAGGCCTTTCATGTCAACCCTGGTTGAATGCCTCACCTCCAGTTCTGCTTCACTCTATAAATTGGTTTGTGCCATTGGTTTTAAATTTTTTAGACTATGCTTTTGTATCTGTGTTGTCTTTAGGGTTTCTCTCTCTCTCTCTCTATCTGTAGTTTGGTTTAACTGCTTGTAAACCACCCAGAATAGGCACTAATGGGGCAGTATATAAATCAAAGCAAGCAAGCAAGCAAGCAAGCATTAATTAATTAATTAATTAATTAATTAATTAATTTCAGGTTTTCACTTTGATCACCACAAATCATCCTAAATCAACTGCTCCTGTCTGGTGGGTTTCACATGAAAAGGTCTACCAGTCCATGTATGAGATCCCAATGTTTGCACCAAAACCAAATAAATGGTCCTTTTTAAAAAAAAATAAATATCTTTTTTCCTTTATTCTAAATTGGTTAACTACTGTTCTTTTTCTCCTTTTCTCTTCTTTTTCATAAGATTCTCCAGTGCAAAACAAGTCACCACAATCCAGAAGTGTGCTCATGTGTGTTTTCTGATGCCCACTCCCAGAATTTCCCTGGTGGGATGGACAGCTGACCAAACCATCAGAGCAAAAAGACTAGAAAATTCTGGGAGTTGTGCTCTGAAACCACAGATTAGCACAATTTAGATGGGAGGGAGCCAAAATGGAACGAGTGGCACTCCATGCCACAGGATTCGTATTTGGGGCAAGGGATCCCTGCGGGATGATAATGTCGATGCCTGCATGGCTGAATTTCCCCTTACAGTGCATTTGCTGTCTATCCTGTGAAAGGCTGGCCTCTCATAACAGCATCAATGAAAATATTTCCCCTTTCTCTCAAATGTCATCTTCAGTCCCATTATTGTATCAACAACACACTGAATAGCTAAATGAATGTGAACAGTTGCCAGAACTGTTAAAGGTTTTAAAGAAAGTGTTGCCTGGCAACAGTGGAAACAGAAAACATCCCACGTTGGTTGGCATGTTCATGGTGTCACAAGTTTGGTTCTGCAGCAACTGCTTTGCAGTATCCCTGAACTAACCTGGGTTCTTTACTCCTCCTATCTAGTTGACAGAACTGTTGTCAACTCGTAAAGTCCAACTGGCATTCAAAAATGAGTAAGTTGCCTTTCCTTCCTTCCTTCCTTCCTTCCTTCCTTCCTTCCTTCCTTCCTTCCTTCCTTCCTTCCTTCCTTCCTTCCTTCCTTCCTTCCTTCCTTCCTTCCTTCCTTCCTTCCTTCCTTTTGTGGCTTGAAGATGGAGGTCTTGGTAGGGTAGAACTTTGGGGTAGACATTTTGGACCCCTCCTAGCTGAACAAGGAGGTCCCCTGAATGCATCAGGTTGTCTTACCATACAATGAAGAAAGAGAAATAATAAAATTAGCATCTGAACAGAAGCCCCCATAAGACCTGTAAATCTTATTCCCTGTCCACCCCCTATAAAAGGTGACTAGGGAGTGTGTGTGTGTGTGTGCTTTTACACCACCTGGGATTAATAGCAGCTACTCAGACTTTCTTCCTCATCCAGGAAGATTCTGCTCCCCCAAATGAAGGGAGCATTTCTGCTCTGGGAGTTGTCCCCTTGAACTCCTAGGTTAAAAAAGGGCAACCTACAAGAGAGAGAGAGAGAGAGAGAGAGAGACTGTAGGCATAAGGGCTTGCTTTCCCCTTCCTTAAATGGGGAATCCTCCGGTGTGTGAACCAGGCAGACAGGTAATGGACAGCTTGAAGAAACTAAACATTATTACATCATAGAATCATAGAAAAGTGAAGTTGGAAGGGGCCTACAAGGCCATCAAGTCCAACCCCCTGCTGAATGCAGGAATACAATCAAAGCATATTTGCCAGGTGCTTATCTAAGTTTTTCTTGAATGCCTCCAGTGTTGGAGCACTCACCAACTCCCGAGGTAACTGGTTCCACTGTCATACTGCTGTAACAGTTAGGACGTTTTTCCTGATATTCAACCGATATCTGGCTTCCTTTAACTTGAGCCCATTGTTGAGTGTCCTGCACTCTGGGATGATCGAGAACAGATCCTGCCCCTCCTCTGTACGACAGCCTTTCAAATATTTGAAAAGTGCTATCATATCACCCCTCACTCTTCTCAAGGCTAAACATGCCCAGTTCTTTCAGCCTTTCTTATAAGGCTTGGTTTCTAGCCCCCTGATCATCCTTGTCGCCCTCCTCTGAACTTGTTCCAATTTGTTAGCATCCTTCTTGAAGTGTGGTGTCCAGAACTGGACACAATCCTCAAGGGGAGGCCTAACCAGTGCTGAATAGAGGGGGACTAGCACCTCGCGGTATTTGGAAACTATACTTCTATTAATGCAGCCTAAAATAGCATTTGCCTTTTTTGTAGCCACATCACACTGTTGGCTCATATTTAGCTTGTGATCTACGACAATTCCAAGATCCTTCTCGCTCATAGTTTTGCTGAGCCAGGTATCCCCCATCTTGTAACTGTGCAATTGGTTTCTTTTTCCCAAGGTGCAGTACTTTGCACTTATCCCTGTTGAATTTCATTCTGTTGCTTTCGGCCCAGTGCTCCATCCTATCAAGGTCATTTTGAATCTGTCTTCTAGGGTATTAGCTATTCCGCCTAATTTGGTATCATCTGCAAATTTGACAAGCATTCCCTTCACTCCCTCATCCAAGTCATTAATAAAAAATATTGAAGAGCACTGGGCCCAGGACTGAGCCTTGGGGTACCCCACTTGTTACCTCCTCCCAGTTAGAGAAGGACCCATTAATCATCACCCTCTGAGTACGATTCTGTAGCCAATTGTGTATCCACCTGATACTTGATCTATCCAGCCCACACCTAGTTAGCTTGCTAATCAGGATATCATGGGGCACTTTGTCAAAAACTTTGCTTTTATCATAAGAAAGAAAGTTACAACACATTCAAAACAAAAGTTACTGCATGGTTATAAAATCACAGAGGCAGGTCTCCGGGCACAATTTGAACAAGCCAAAAATAGTAAAAGCAAGATGAAAACACATGTTGGCATTTTTAGATAACCAACACAGTCACAACAGAATCATAACCCCTGCTGCAAACTAGCTCATTAAACCCCTGATTCTACACACAACATCTAGTTGCTTCTCTCTCTCATTGTGCTAAGGTCAGCTCTCTCACATGGCCAGCCAAAGAGAGAAGAAGAACCTAATGCCCCAAAGGGATCACTTGCTGGTAATTTAAAGACCCCTGGATGAACCTGGCTGGCTGATACCTGTGAAGGTTGACACCTGTGGGACATCAGTAGCATCACCACAAACACCAGAGACTACGTTCTTAGGATGTTAACCCTTTCTAACCTTGTATGTTGTGAGCCTGTAATGAAAACAATAAGACTTTTTGCATATGTTGCTGCATAATAACATAGATGTATCCAGTATCATGACTAGACAATTAATTCAGGAATCTATAATTACTTCATTGGTACCTCTGTGGTGCCCTTCCTGAACTGCTCTTCTCCCCTAACCGTAATTAAGCCACCCAACTGCATTACCAAGGACTCTGTTCTTTGAATGTTTGTTAGTCATCTAGCCTCTTATTTTGACCCCCTTACCTTTCTTGATCATTGTGCTGCAGCGTAGCTGATCAAGGATTTTTTTCCCTTTGACACAGGCCTTTCAAGGATGAATAGGCCACTTTTCTTTTTGGGTAGATGGTGTGGGGCAGTATTGAGGGACTGCTTATCTCCCCAACCCCATTGGTAGAACCCCTGGGAATCTACAAACGCAAGAAGGTGGACTAGTGGAGAGTGGGAATGAATGGCACTCATAGAGAGGAATGGCTGGATTTGTATAAGAGGAGAAGGCATAGAGAGACTACGTAATCCAGTCTGTGTGTCTGAGGGCTAGATCTTATCTTCTTGTCATAGCAGAAGTCCCTCAGGGTGAACGTGGGGCTGGTGAAGAATAAGAGCTGGAAGTTGTCTCTGAACTATGAAAAGAATAAAGGAGTGGCTGGAATATTGTTCTTTCCATTTTGCTGACTTAATCATGGTAAGAGGAGAAGATCCTTGCTACAGACTTGCCACAGAAATCTGGGATGCTGCTTGAATTAAGGTAATGATCTTTCCCTGGAAAAGGGAAGGAGCCATGTGCATTGGGATCTCTCTTCTTTAATCCTGGCATGTGAGAAGAGGCTGCCATTGTGGTGATAGTGGCTGATTCTGAACTAGCATGAAAATAACCTCCTAATGGAAGATGTTCCTTGAGCTTGTTATTTGTCCTTGTATAGATACTAAATGATTACTGAACAAATATTTGGTGGGCTACCAACAGCTTCATTAGGCCAAACATAATAAGGTACAGAAAACAATGGGTAGGAAAGAGTGCTGACAAAGATGCAAACCATATAAGGGACTCCTGTCTAACAATCATTGGGCAAAATCCTGTTGCCTACCTCTGCACGTGCAAAGGGAATGATATCATTGTCAGTGGGACATTGCCGTAGATTACAGACTATTTTTGATTTTGGAGTGCTTGTGGCTTGCACATAATGAGATGAAGTTGGCTGCATCCTGGAACTGAAAAAGGAAGTCTATAATCTCTGGCAATCTGCCACTGATGGTGACATCGTTCTGATTATGCAGGCAGAACTTAGCTAACACAATTTTGGACATTCTATCACTGACAATACATACATGTTATATATGTGGTAATATAAGAAAATCTATAACTAGCATAGGTTGCATTTTAAAAATGAATATGTTATAAAGGCAGTATTAAATAAAAGCAGCCCTGCACAGAAGACTGAAGTATACTTTTTACTTGAAAAGGAACAATTAGTTTGTGTCTCACTGATTTAGCTCATTCTTTCCATCCTATTTTTTAAATTCATTATCCCACCACTACTGGTCTTACTCATTCTTAGAGAGAGAAACACATTGCTGGGGCAGTCTGTGCATGCTCTTGCAATCTGATAGAATATGCAAATGTGAAATATATGGAATTATGGAAGCTCTGGGTAACATTTTGCCACTTCTTTCGTACTTATTGTCATTTGTAAAGTATAACATATTTTACGTCAGAATATTCACTCCACTGCCCACTGAACTCAATGGCTAAGCAGTTTTCAGAGGTGATGTGGAAGACTTTGAGGTATGAGGTTCTGTAGGACTTGAATAGCCATGCTGAAGCTACTCTGAGAAGGGCACCTCAGAACTTCAGGACCTCCATAAATGCCATGGGACTTTTCTCACTGCATTTATTCCGACATTAACCAGTAACAGAGGAGAGAGAGGTTGCAGGTGGCAAATGTGCATATATGCCTATGCAAGCTTGCTTCCTTCTAGAGGGAGGATGTCTAGAGTCAATAGTCAAAGGACATTGAATAGCTGTTCTGGCTTCTCACCTGTGGATGTTTTGGAGAGGGGTAGTATTGAAAGAGGGGGGAAAATGGAAGAAACAGTTGCAACACATAGGGAGCTTGAAAATGGAAGATCATGCCACCGAGCAACTACTGTAAAATTGTGTGAATGAGAAAAAACAATGACATCATCTAGAAGCAACCTCTGTCACTAAGCTATTTGCTATCACCAGATCCTTGCCTGCTCACTGTATGGACAAAGGCAACTTCTAACCGCTGCTGAGTGAGAAACCTGCAATGCTGGTCTGTTGCAGAAGATGTGTAGACCCTTATTCTGCCCAAGATAGTTTATTAAGTGGTGTACCAGCCCAAGCTGGTGAAAGGTGTTTCATGCCACATGAAAAAATAGAGCGAGATCTAACAACATCCTCAGACTGTAGACATGGTCATTTGTGGGAAGGAAACCTTATCCAGAACAGGCTAGATACCACCTTCTGTCTAGAATGTAGAGTTCTCTTACACAGTGGTTGTTACTGAAAAGGGTCCTGGCATACTCTGTTTAATTTTATTTTATTTTATTTTAAGGAGAGGGAATTTGAGAGGCTCCAGCAGTGCTGAGAGGTGCTCAAAACAGGCTCCTATGCCTCCCTGAGAGCACAAGAAGACTTTTTGAGTCATTTTTTCTTTAGATGGGGCTGGTGGTGAGGCACTCAGGACACCTTGGGGGTCCTGGGGAGGTCACATGTTGTCCAGCCTGGTCTAGAAAAGCGACCACCTCATAGCACTCCTGTTTTGCCTGGCATGAGATTCAGTTTATCACGCCTCATCCTGTTGATTACTGATCACAAACTGCAATCCAATATTTCCACAGAATTTGAAGGGAAAAATACATAAACGACACTTGCTTCATTTACCACTTCCCCCCTGCTGCGTCTAGGTCAGCAATATTGTCCAAAGGTGCCCTGCCTGATGTTCAGGTGCTGTGTGCATCCCCATTAGCATTAATCAGAGGCACTATTAGGGCGAGGAAGGCAAAATATAAGAGAGGCAAAAACAAGTTGCCTGTATCAGTTGCCCAGCAGAGATTGTTCACCAGGGTCACCCAAAGCCTTCTCAGTCCTATAACCAGCCTTGAAGATAAAACTGGGCTGGGTTGAGAAAAATAAATAAATCTCTGGAGCTTTTCTGCTGCCATGTGTTCAAAAAGCTTCCTCTGGAAATGGGACCCTCAGGCTAAAAGTTGGCATTTAGTTCCTGAAGTTATCACTTATCAGGTAATAACTTCTCAACTTCTAGCAGCAAGCAGTTTAATTACAAGCAACCCTGGCACTAACAAGTCTTGTGCTAGGTACTCCTTGTCAAGTAAATCAGCCCTCTTGTGTCACATGCTCCTCTTAATCCACAATGCTAAAGGTGGCTACGCCTTCCTAAAATTCAAGAAATTACTCAAGCCAGAGTTATATCAGGCAGCTGTTAAGGACATCTTATCCTCAAATGGTATTAATTTTAACGTTTGAACCTCAGGTTTCTGTAGATTATCACACCTGAGTCTGTTATATTGCCATTTTGATATTACTGTATGTTTTTATAGGAATGAAGTGGGTGGGGGTTGTGGGGCTTTGCTGGTTTGTACATCATGCAAAGTAGTATGAATGAATGAATGAATGATGTTTTTCAAGGCAGGCATCTTTTTTGTGCTATCCCAAACACATGGACAGGCCAGGAAAACTGCATTGACTGACTGACTTGTCCATGTGTGCTCTGTCCAGGGAATTGCATTGGTCTCACTGTTGCTCCTGGGTACATACAGGACAGTAGTATTCACTGAAAGATTTGTCTCTGGTTTATTAGATTAAATTAGATTTAATCTTATAGATTAATTAGATTTATTAGATTTTGGGTAGAGTAGCTTGTGCTCAAAATGTCCTAAAGATTATAATTGTATTCCTGAAATGTTTTGCAATCCTGCACAGACTTTGCAATGTATTTTTTTAAAAGAAAAAGTCTTGGTAACAACAATGTGTACAATTACTGTGATAGGGAGTATTATTTATTTTCCTTCAAAGCTAAACAGTGAAATTAGCAAATTCTAAGAGGACTAACTGTTTCTGTTTCCAAATGCTTATTCGCTTTTGAGAGTCAGCCTCACTTGGTCTGGGCCACCTGGCAGTTCAAGGAAAGAAAGACATCTCTGGATGTTCCTGCATTTAGACATGCTGTTGATGTTTGCAACGATCCGCCTGGGAAATAAATTTGCCTAGCTTGCATCGCGTCCCTCTATTAATGAATAGACTGTTTGTTCCTCTCACACATTCTCTATTTCTAGGAATATAAAATCAGGTTATGCAACACACGATCAGCGTATGAGCTTAACAACCTTTGGCACCACATGCACATGTGTTTTTGTTTTTAAGGAGGTTAATGATGTGATTAATTTCTTACTGAAACTTTGTAGAAGCATGGTGGAAGTTCTTTGTCATAAATGCTTTAACCTTTGATGAAATGCTCATTAATGACTGTGAACCTCTTAACCAAACCACCTGAGCAAACTGCCTTTTGTTCAGTAAGTAATTCTGTGGTAGAATCAGTTTTTTTTCCCTTGTAAACATTTGATGTGGTTGTTGTCACCAGTACTACTGTAAAGATTTATTTTGTTCCCATGTATGTTTCTTTCGAAGACTAGGGGGGAATAATCTCCAGGTGGCTCTCAACCATGGCCCGTGGTGGGAACCACAATTCCTGTGGACAATATGGTGAGCACATGATCACAACACCAGAACCACCTCATATGCTTCAATTTTATTAGCCAAGGGAGAATTTTTGGTAACCAGCTTTTCCCCCTAAACACTTACAAAGAAAGCACCTAAATATAAAGCTGCTTCCAAAGATAATTAAAGACAATTCACCTGTCACGGGGGGGGGGGGGCGCGCACGGGATGAGGCCACAGGCCTCACCCTACTTGGCTTTCTTCTTAGTGTAAAGAGGGTGGAGAATATAAATGCTACGACCAAAATGTGGCACAGAATACACCCATTCGTGTAATTCTACGCCACTAGTGCCATGACCAAAAGCATTAATGGTTGGTTGATAATATTAAATGTAGGAGGATACTCTTCCAAAAGCAAAAAAGACTTGACTTGAGGAGCCGTAGGGTACACACGGACCAAACTAAGGAATGTTGTTGCCGTCCATAGCTCAAAAGGAATACCAGTTCTACCAGTTTAGCAATTTGAGTGAGGGAATAACATCACCATTATCACCTTTTAAAAAATTGACGTAAGGATTGCTAATTGTTAATTTTTAAAAGTAACGTATAAAACTATCTACTCCCATTTTTCTTTTCTTTTTGGAGGTCATTCATGAGCCTTTTTGGCCATTTTCTGTCTTTTAATAAATAATTACATTTTTCAAAAGCAATTCAGAAGCAACTAAAAAGTGCATGGCCAATAACAGCAACCAACTCTTTTAAGAAATTAATAATACGAAGGAGGTATTTTTCAAAAGCAGTGCATGAAGAATTACTTTGTTTTTCAAAAGAAACGCTCCTTGCTCTGCTCTCCTCTGCAGAAGTGATCTGCCTGCAAGGCAGCAGGAGACCTCTGTGGGCAGCACCAGCTTAGCTTGCTGTTTCTATGTGGCGGTGCTCGCTGTTGAAGAAACACAACCGCGACCTTGTGTCAGTAGTGATAACTGCTGAAGCAGAAATAGCAGAAGAAGATCTTAGTAGGGAATATTAATTATTTGTGCCTGGGCCGTATCAGCACTTAGCTGTTCATGTGCAAGATTGCACAGAAGAAGAAAATCCCCCGTCACCCTCCACTGCCTTGTGCTTGCAAGGGAACACAGTTTCTGATCAAACTGAAACTGACAGGTACCTTTCACGAAAAATGACACAGATCAACCCATGAAACTCAATGTGAAAAGCAGTCCTAATCAACCATGGCTCAAAAGATGGCCAGGACGTATCTTCCCTAACCAGTGATGCAAATGTTAATTATGTAAAACGGGTGTAGTATTATCAGATGATTTGGGATCGTATCATGAGTCATCCAAACAAACCTAAAATAATAGTAATACTTTCCTTGTTCTATCTCTGTGTTAATTAGTGCTGCTAACAGTGGCATCTGTTTCAAGAGGTATAACATACAAAATGACATGGTTGTTGTTGTTACGTGTGGGCAACTTGCCTCCAATTTATGGAGATTCTACGAATGAGCAAGCTCCAAAATGTCCTGTCCTCAATAGCCCTCCTCAGCTCTTGAAAACTCAAGCCTGTGACTTCCTTTAGGGAGTCAATCCATCTCATATTTGGTCTTCCTCTTTTTCTGCTGCCTTCCATTGTTCCCAATTGTCTTTTCCAGAGAATCTTGCCTTCTCGTGATGTGCTCAACATAGAACAGCCTGAGTTTCAACATTTTTTGTCTAAAGAGATAGTTCAGGCTTGAGCTAATCTCGGAGAACTTAAATACACCAGAAGTCTTTCATTAAGGTCTTCATGTTACAGTACATAGTTTGAATACCATGTCATAGACATATTATTTATCATTATAAAAGAACATATTCCACACTCCATATTTTTTTTCAATTTTTCTGGAAAAACAACAAAAAACAGCTTTGGAAAAAACCTGGGGGAAAAACTGTTTTCCCCCCAATTTTTTGTTTTTGTTTTTTTCCAGAACTTCCCATCTCTAGCTAATCTAGGACTCATTGTTTATTTTTCTGGTAGTTCAAGGTATCTGTAAAGCTCTCCTCCAGCATCTTATTTCAAATCATTTTTTCCCCCTGTCAGCCTTCTTTTCTGTCCAGTTTTCACATCCACACGTAATGATCAGGAATACAATAGTGTGGATGATCTTGGCCTTGGTCTCTTCATGCTTACACTTGATGATCTTTTAAATTCCTTCTGTCTTCCCCTTCCAAGTCTCAGTCTTCTAGTGATTTCTTGGCTACAGTCTCCATTTGGATTGATGACTGAACCAAGGTTTTCAAAATCTCTGTTTCAATTTCTGCATTGTCAATGCTTCTGTCATCATGATTTTTGTCTTCTTAATGTTCAACTGCAGTTCTGCTTTAGCACCTTCTTCTTTCGCTTTACCTAGAAGTTGTTTCAAGTCATTGCTGCTTTTTGCCATTACTGCTTTCAAAAACAATAACACCAATAATGTTAACAGTATAATACAGCATAAACAACCCCAGCAGCACAAGTAAAAGAATCAAAGCAGATGTAAGCATTGGTGGAAATGAAAAGATCTGTTCAGGGGAGAAAAAGGAGTTGGGTTTGTCATGATTTGGGATCTGTATTGGGTTTTCCTGCATCATCAAGTTCAACACTGTCCCTGCCATTTCATGCGCAGAAAGTGCACCACCAGTCTTGCAAGGCACATGTGATGTGGAAGCTTTATTCATGTGATGCTGCCAAGGACTACTTGATTCATCTTAAATCTGAGGGAGATGGAATCAGAGTGAACAAAGATTTTATTTCAGTTCAGTTTTGGTAGCATTTATCAGAATTCATGAATTTCTTCATATTTAGGAGAGAATGAACTTGAGAATTAAAAAAGCCAAATTTGTGAGCAAGTGTAATTGACTGATTCATTCATCCATGTGGAAGGATTGGCAAATTTAGCTGTCCCAAGTCTGAATTTGAATCTCTGCATACTCAGCCATAATTTGGGATAGAATATGGGTTGCAACCTCTTTTTCCTCCCTGAAAGGCTGTTCATCTCATACGGTAGGCAAGCACAAAACTCCTTCATACTGAATCCATAGGTTCTTATACCAACTGGGCATACGTGGAGACAGTGCTCAGAGTTTAAAGCTGCTCTGCACAGACAAAAATCACACATTTCCTCACCTGCAGTGTCACTTGCCTTGAGATTTCTCCCCTGCTTGGAGAGCAAAAGAAACATGGCAGTTCCCTGACACTTGTTAATCCTATTCAAGATTGAAATAACACATGATTTGTTTAAAAGAATGAATATAGGAGAAAGTGAAATTGTTGGAGTTCTTAACTTCTGTCAGGAATTTTGAAACCACTGGGTTAAGTTTACCTCAGAGAACAGTAACGTCAGCCGCTATTGGACCAAGTCCATCTGTTTCTTCTTTATCTCCCCTTTAACCGAAGTCAGCACAGACCTGAGGGACATTCCAGTCTCTTGTATCTGTTGACTGAAAAATCATAGCATCATGGAGGACTAGGGCTGGAAGGGACCACAGGGGTCCTATCAAACAGGACATCAAACACACTCTGACATGAAATTGCCCTGTGCAAATTGCATCAGAATGAATGGGATGTGTGTACTTGTAAAGGGCTGAATGTGATGGTTCGCATATTTGTCCAAATCTAGCATTGTCACTTTTTATGAAAACAACAAGCCTGCACAACTTTTTAAGAGCTGCAAATATTTGATCTCTCATTTCATTAAATCTTTTTTTAAAAACCTAAAACTAGTTCAGGCTATAATCCAGTGCATACTTTCATTTGAATAAGTATTACTGAATTTCCATCTATAGACTTGCTTCCAAACAGATGTGTATCAGATTGGGGTTTTATACTTTCTTATCATTTTTTTCTGCTATTGTTGTAGCTTTGACATGCAATTTTAGATTCATTTAACTGGGAGGAAACCACTTATTCTTCAGTAGACATCTATCAGACAGCTAGAATTACACTTGGATCATTAAAAGGAAAGAGAATTACCTGGCTGTCCAGTTCATACATGAAGCCCCAGTGTGGAATGTCCTCCATGGAGTTCACATTGGGATTTATTCGTTCTCATTCTTGGTTTAAACCATGACCTATCCTCATACAAAATCAGCACTTCACGAAAAGGAAACATAAATAGTATATGGGATGTCCATGTAGTTTTAGGAAGTCATGTGAGATTTCCTCTAAACAGCTGAAGATGTATATAATTAGGAAAGTTACTAAGGTTAAGAAAAGGTTTAATTAGGAAAAAGTTGCTAAGTGTCAGCCTCTTCTACCACAGTTTCCTTCTCATCTTGAAATTGTTAGATTAAGAGTTAAAGCAAGTTTGTGCTGCATGGGAAATGGTAGGTAGGAGGTGATCCATTTCAGATTAAATAGTGGCTTAATTGAAGTGGATGCATTCAAAAGTCTGTGCAATCTTCAGAGTTGATTACATTGTGGCCTCCTGTAGATTTGTTTGATCTCAGAGTAGAAATACCCTCGTAGGAAAGAACTGCTGAGAGTGAATACATTCACAGGTATACTACAAAAGGGAATATGAAGGTGAAGTAAATTGTGTTTAAATTAATCCTCATAGTTTTGCAACCCCCATGACCATTAAGGCTTGGCACTGTTGAGAGCATTATTATAATACAGTTCTCAACAGACTGCCTGCTGGGAAACATCAGGCTTGACCTTTCTTTTGGGGGCATGGCACAGCAAAAGAAAGCCTGTTTAAGCCTCCTGGATTCCAAAAGGGACAAAGAGTCCCAATTAAATCTTAGTCTGGAGGGGGAGATTTTTTTTTTTTTTTTTTTTGTCAATGACTGCAATCTGAAAATGTTTTTTAAAAAATGAGATCATATTAACACCTACTGGCTGAAATCCTGTTGCTTAGCATAAGTAAGTTGCAGTAGAGAAGGCTCATCAAATCACTGGGGATTTGCGGAGTCAACTTCTCTGTATGTTTCACTGATTCAAACAGGCCTACTCTAGTTGCAATTTACCACACTAAGTCTAGTAAGTCATTGTGTGGTTGTACTTGTACTATGAAAGCTGTGATAACTGACATCTATTATGACCTTGAATGTTGATTCTGAGGTGCTTTTAACAACTCTTTACTTGCAGTTCCTAACTCCACTCAAAAGCTCCTGGAGGTAAAAGAAAGAAAATAATCAATAGTTCACACTAATTTCATCTGTTCTCTAAATTAAAGTAGCTATTAGATGGTTAACAGAGGTTTACATTATATAATGCGGTCATTTAGTTCCTTCATACTTTGGAGAACTACTTGTCTCATTTTCTCTCATTATTTTTCAGTGAAGCTTTTGAATTTAAAAAATAATAAACACAATCAAATGGAAGTCTGCATGTGGAACATTACAGACTAGCCACTCCCTTTATTGCAGAATAAATATGTGGGGGAGAAAGGAACAGAACTTAAGGGGAAAAGTTTCCCATATCATTACCTGCGGTAATGATGCCAAATGCAACGGAGGGTTAAATCAAGTTGTAATAAATATGAGTGTTCCACATTTCTGGGATTCAGTTTCTATGAAAGTTTAGGGTTAAGTCTTAAATGTTGAGAACCAAAGTCAAAGGCTTTCAATGTTTGTTTTCATCATCATCTTTGAAGTGTAGAGCTAAAAGGAACCCTATGTATCATCAAGTCCAGCCCCTGTCAAAGAGATACAGCGGGGAATCAAACACCCAACCTCTGGCTCCGCAGCCAGATACCTAAACCACTGACCTATTGTGACTACTCTCTGGGCTCCCCTCCTCCTCTTTTAGTTTTCCCACCAAAGATGACGTGGACACTTCATCAGGAACCAAAGGTAAGTCTTTTATTTCTAACAACTTTGTCACAACAGGTTCTCTTTTTTCTAAGGCCTCTTGCTTCAGAGGGAATCTGCTTTCCTTCTTCTCCTGAAACAACCCTCTGGGTGTTGGGCCTGGTTTATCAGGAACATCTTTAACAACTAGGATGGGTAGAAAACCCATCCCCAAATGGTTCCCATATCTGCTTCGTGCAATCTCTCTGGATTGGGTGCCTGAAGGGATTCGTCCCACAAAACCTCCCAGGGCATTCTTGACATCTTTCGTTCACCCTATTCTGTGCTTCTCTGGCAAATTGGTCCTTCTCTCTTTTGGTGTCTCTCTCTTTCTTCAGTCTGGCCCCAGTATGGGGGCTTTCTATACTTGCTCTCTCCATTCTTGCTCAGCGACCTCCCTCAGTACTTTAAAGTCAACCCATTCTGCAGTCCATTGATCCTCCTTTTCCATTTCTACCCAATCTTCCTCGCTTTCTGTTTTCTTCATCTGCTCCACTCCCCAACAGCTTCTTCTGGATCTCTGTTCTCTAAGCCGCTCCTCTCTCTCTCTCGATCCCTTTTATTTTCTCCCTTTTCCCTGCCCAAATAGCTCCCTCTCTTGGTATCTCTCTTCCCAGGTCTTTTGGTTCTCCTTCATCCAGGGTTAACCCCTTCAGCTTCTCCCCCAAGTTCATCAGAGGCAACATCGCAGCTCCTTCTGAAGGGGAGGACGACATACCATCATCAGTATTAGAGTCGCCCTCTGCGATCTCACACCTATCCAGCAGTTTCTGTTCTGCAACAGTAGAATCTTCCATGCAGCAATGGAGGATTGCGTATTGCAAAACCATCATGTGATAATCAGTATTAAAACTTCCTATGTCAACTTCTAGCAGAAATCACTAGAAAATCATGCAGCTGAGTTACACACTACTCAGGCAGTCAGACTGCAGGCAGGAGAAGGTACACGTGGCTTCACCCAGCATTGCTCAATGGCCAGGTATTATGGGACTTGTGGCTTGAAACATCTGGAAGGCAACAAACTAGGAAAGGCTGTCCTGGATGGATGATATGACTGCATTTGAGAAGAGACAAGATAGCTGAGGAAAATGAGTTATGAGGGTTTTTGGGTTTTCTTTTCTTTTTTAAAAAAAACTTATTTGATAGAAAATTTCTGGAATATATGAAAAATGAATAATGTGCAGCCTTTGGGGGAAGCTATAAAAAGGCAATGTGACTTCAGGGTTAAGGGTTTCTGTTAAGGTTAACAACTATTTCACATTTATCCAGTTCAGTGGAATGCTTCAAGTTAGAAACAATAGGCATATGAGCAGGTCAAAGGGATAATCTTACCTAGTCAGTAGGCACACCAGCATGGCAGACCCTTGTGTTAATCTGACAGCTGCTTTGCGCACAATAATTTAGACAGCCCTGGATATTTCACCGTCCATTTTACTATGTGCTTCACCACAGCCACGTACATGTGGGTGTGTCATACCAAAAAAGACAAAACTAAATATGTGTTAGGTGGGGTGTTATTCTGTCAGTGCTACCAAAACCCTGTACATCATTAGCAGCTAATGCCCAGGAACATTGTTTATAACACTTCAGGTGGTAATAAAAAGTCTAGCTTCACACAGTGATACTATGTAAGGGAAAATCCCAGAAGCTGACTCTTTGTCATCAGTTAACCACTTCTTACCCAAACATAAATCAATTGTCAGGGCTGTTTTTCAATAAGTGTGAATACTGAACATAAGAGGATATCTTGTAGACCATCTTGACTGCTGCCATTTATTTTGTCAACTTTAAAGCTGGCCTTTGCTATGTAAAGCTGGGCATCATTTACCCTGCTGGCAATGTGGGCATGATATTGTGCAGCAATATTGGGCCATTTCCTGGCTTTCTGAATTGTGGGTACAGAAGCACAATATCCCACATTCATAAACCAGAGATTTTTTGAAGAACTTGATTTCCTGGCTTTTTAAAATGGGAATTTAAATATACATATTCTACACACTAATTCCAACAGAAATGTCTGTCATATAGAAGTACACAGTGCTAGAGGATTCCAGAAGATGAACACATGACCTGTACTATGGTTACTGGGAGAAGATAGAAGCAAGAACAGCTTGGATGTGGTTGTGGTCCCTCTGTGCCAAAATATTTTAAAGGATGTTTTGGACTTAATGAAACAGTGAAGCAAAGGTGTGAGTATGTACAATATGTACAATGGACAAACATACACACCCTTTAATAACTTGGGTAAACTAATATTTCCATGCCTGCTCGGCAAAATGCAGGCAAGAAAACTATACTCCAATTTCCAAACCCTTTATTTCAGTTAGGCAAGCTGAGGAAGAAAAGCTGTATCGGAGCAAAAGCTCTATGGACTTGTGTGTATGTTTCCCAAAAGAAGTTCCTTTGCCTTTTGAAAAAGAAAAAAAAAGGGGGGGGAGCTGGGAATTAGCAAAGAATGTTACTGGAAACCAAGGTCAAAATAATCCATACTATGTGAAAGAAAGACAGTGAAGTAAGACAGGGACAAAAATAAACTCATTTGAAATGTGGTGCTGGAGGAGAGCTGTACAGATATGAAAGATTGCCAGAAAAGTGAGTGTTGAATCAAGTCATGCCTGCACTACAGCAAAAATTGGTTAACTGAGCCAATACTACCAAGTGGGATGGAGCAGTGGGGAAAAAGGAAGACTTAACATGCGATGAGTTGACTCAATAGTGAAAGCCACAACTGTTAGTTTGCAATATCTGAGCAGAACTTAATGGAAAAGACAATATTGCTACAAAGGGAACACAGTAGAAAGAGAGAACAACGTAACATGATGTTAGGTCTTTAAGAAATATTGTAATTAGCAATTGGTTATGGATAGTACAGGCGGAGTTAATTAGGTACTGAGTCACTGCCTACGTGACTAGTAGAACACAGCCCTGAGAGATAAGCTATCCTGAAGCAAAGCACTAATTTGATTAGTCGAAGGAAATATAAATTAAGGGACTAACTACTGTGTTCTTTGCAGTTCTTGTTTGACTGTCATGGTTAAGTTCTGTCCGGTCAATTACCGAATGTTTAAGTTCCTGTGAGCACTATGTAAGTTTGTATAGCATGTAAATATATTTCTCTGCACACATTCCTGCTGTTTGTGTGTGACTTACTGCGCTGGAGATTATGGTCTCAAGGCTTCATAAGGAGAAAGCTTCTGCTAAATCTTTTAAAGCTAACACATGAAATATTGTTGATTTGGAAGGTCTGAGCAGAGCTGTTAATGACAGCACATTTTGGAAGTCATTAACTCATACAGTAACCAGACATCAGAAGTGACTTGATGTTTATTTAGAACATTGGCACTGATAACCACTTTATTATAAAAAATCAGAGGTTTTTCCACTTCATAATGCTGACTTTTTTCACAGTCAGTATTACAGTCCTTGAAGGCTGTATTCCTTCCAAAAGAAAGCAGTTGGGAATAACTATTCTCTTTCAAGAAAAGCAAGTTTGGTATTTTCTATGTATTTAATCTGTTTTAAATCTGAAGACAAAAAAGGTTGCCAGTGTCTGCATGGGGACGGGGGGGGGGGGGGTTTAGTAAAACAGTTTTACTTTAAAAAATCATAACTAAAAAACCATTTGTCCAAATGTTCCCATATTTGGCACAGAGCATGAGCAGTCAGTCTGCTACATCTGTGCCAAATTTGGTGCTGGTCAGAGGGCATGCAGCAATAACAATAAAATTAAAACAGAAATTGGACCTGCTTACCTTATAGCTTGATCTGCATTTTTGAGCAGAATTGCTAGATGGATATTATTTCCATATCTTGTGATTCCAGTGTCAGATTTATCTTGAGCAAGGACACTCAGCCTCAATATCTGAATAGTTAGTGAGAAAATTGTAAGTAACTCTTTTATTTCAAGTTAACTAGTGCCACTGGTATTTCAGGTTTTTATTCTCCCCAACAAATAAAATGTGTTATGCCCTTTACATGGATCCTATCCTTTAGATCCCTCTTGCCCTGCCTCTGTGACATGAGGCCCCACTCCTATGACATCACAAGGGATTTTGATCCTGAACTTTCAGAAAATGCGATGCTGCTGATCTGACAGAGTGCAGAGTGTACAAGATGCCATTCACTTCTCCAGCAAGTCCAGGGCACATTTTTTTTTAAAATGTTATTGCACTACTCAGATGCTAGTACTGTATTTACTTACATTAGTCATTTACAGTACACAGGAGGACCCCCTTATCTGTGGGATCAGTATCCACTGATACACTTATCCATGGTCTGAAAATATGAAAAATATGAAAAGAAAAATCCCAAAATATATTTTAATGATGAAGTTAACAGAACTGCCCACTAGAGGGAGCCAGAGACAATGCTATGTATAGTATTCACTACAGAAATGGATTCCCACAATGTGTTTACCAGAACTGACCACTAGATGGAGCCAGAACCCATGCTCTGTAGAGTGTTTGCTATTAAAATAGGGTTCTGCATTGTTCAGCATCCATGGGGGAGGCTTGGAACTGTTCTCACTTGGATACAGTAGAGAAGGGGGTATTTGTATACGAATGTATACGAATATCCCCCGACAGGTGGAAATAACGAGGGTCTGGCCCCATGGGGCCGGACTGTCCACTCACCATTCCGCTGCTGACACCAGCTTGACGGAGCCTTCCTATCGCGCCGTTGTCCGCAATAGATTAGCCACTCCTGGCAAGAGGCGGGATGACAAGCCTCTCTGCCAGGTCACAGAGTTGCTAATCCATTGCGGACAATGGCGGGATAGGAAGGCTCTGTCAAGCTGGCGTCAGCGGCGGAATGGTGAGTGGACAGTCCAGCCCCATGGGGCCAGACCCTCGTTATTTCCACCTGTGGGGGGATATTCATATATGAATACCCCCATCTCTATACAGTCCTACTGTACCTATCTCCCTCACAGCAGGTGACATTGAATCAGTGTTGGGTAGTGGACTGAGTGTCTGACTGGAACTCAGGAGCCCTGGGTTCAAATACTGGCTTGTCCCTTAACACTCACTGGTAGGTTGCAATGGTGAATCACTCCTTGAACATCTCACATATTTTGAAACCCCTTTTAAGGCCACTATGAGCTGAAAGTGAATTGGCAGCATAGAACAAGATCTCTCTCATGGTGCCAACTGAAATATATCTTTTTCTTCTGCTGTGTGAGAGGGCTAGTGCTCATGGTGCTGCTGTATGTAGCATATCTGTCCTGCAAGACTTGATGAACGATTGCCTCTCATAGAATACTGAGAGTATTAAATTTCTGTGAATTCACAAACAAGAACCTTGAAACTGTACAATGTGTTTTCTTGTTGTGTTTTGACATACTGGTTAGGTCCTGTTTACACAACCAGAACATCCTAGCTGTGGTGGGTAGTTTTTACTTCCCACAACTTTGATACTCTGATTGTGCAAGTACTTCAGATTAGATTGTTATTATTATTATTATTATCCTCTTCCCTTTTTTGCACTGCTTTCTTACTTAAGGAACATCTTTCATTTTTGCTAAGCTAAACTGTCTCCTGAAACAGGTTCCTCCTCCTGGTACTCTGGCTGACTGGCTGTCCTCTTGTTGCAACACATTACAATTTAGGACAGCAGTTGTCAAGTTTTGTTTCTGAGTGACCTCTAGGTTTGGAAAGCCAAGGTCTAAATTTGCTGTGAAATTCAGAGATGAAAAGTATCAGAGTTTTCAATGGAAGTGACATTCATAGCACTATCAAATAGTCCATACACACATAAATTCCTACTCCTACTTATAGTGATTTTACTTTATATGAAGTGAAAAATGCCTGATGTTCAAGCTGGATTTCAAAAAGAAAGAGGCACTTGAGATCACATTGTAAATATTCTCTGACTACTGCAGCACACGAAAGAATTTCAGAAGATCAGCCTATGCTTTATAGACTACAGCAAAGCCTTGGACTGTGTAGATAATGAGAAATTATGGGTTGTTCTGAAAGAAATGGGTGTGCCTCGGTGCTTGTTTGCCCTGTTGGGTAACTTATATTAAGGACATGAAGCTACTGTTATGACACAATATGAAGAGTCAAAATGGTTTCCTATAAACAAAGGTGTCAAACAAGGGTGCATTTTATCCCATTATCTGTATCCAGAACATATACAGAAAGCCAGACTAGACTCCGATGAGGGAGGAGTGAAAATTGAAACGTCAGTAATTTAAGATATGCAGATGACACCATTTTACTGGCAGAAAGCAGCAATGACCTGAAAAATGACTTTTAGTGAAAGTGAAAGAAGGAAGTGCCACAGCAGGACTTCAACTGAACATCAAGAAAACCAAAATCATGATTACAAAGGAAATACACAACTTTGACACTGACAGTGAAAAAAGTGGTGACAGACTTTGTATACCTTGGTTCAATCACCAATCCAGATTGAGAAGAAAACTTGAAAAGGCAGCAATGAAGGAATTTAGAAAAATAATAATAAAGTGCAGGGATGTTTCACTGGAGATAAAGACTAGAGATGGGAGCTTTGTATTCGTATCCCTGGGAATATGAATATGAAGCGTGGCACCACAGGTGCCATGGGCGTCCATTCCCTTCCCCCAGAACCATCCTGATATATTCACCGGGCTCCATGCAGTGCACACATTCGTCAGCAGCAACCTTGACCAATCATGGAAGCAGCCTGACCAACTCTGTTCCGCCTCTCCATGCAGCCGACCACTCTGGCGAGGAGGCAGGATGATGAGTCTCCCTGCTCAGCTATTCAGTGCTCGGCTGAACGGGAAGGTGGGGCAGAGCTGATTGGGCTACTTCCACAATTGGCGCAATGTTGCTGCTGACGGACACGTGTGCTGCACAGAGCCCGGTGGATGGCCCAGGCTGGTTATGGGCGGGAAGGAATGGACTTCCGTGGCACCTGTGGTGCCATGCTCCCATCTCTAATGAAGTGCCTATCTCTAATGAAGCCCAAGAGCATCCATATTATCGTATTTCCAATCACCATATATGGATTGTGAAAGCTGGACAGTAAGGAAAGCTGACAGGAAAAAAACTGTTTCATTTGAAATGGGGTGCTGGAGGAGAGCTTAGTGGATACCCTGGATCACCAGAAAGATGAACAAGTGGGTTGTAGATCAAATCAAGCCCGGCCTGAAGGCAGAAACATTGAAACTGAGGCACATCATGAGAAGGCAGGATTCTCAGAAAAAAGACAATAATGCTGGGAAAGGTGGAAGGAGGCAGTAATAGAAGAAGACCAAATATGAGATGGATTGATTTCTTAAAGGAAGCCACAGGCTTGAGTTGGCAAGAACCGAGCAGAGCTGTTCTGGACAGGCCATTTTGGAGATTTTTTTTTACTCATGGGGTCACCATAAGTCAGAGGTGACTTGACATTATATATATATAATGCTCAATCAATCCCCACCTGCAAGTGAGAACTTAATCACACGCCTATCACGGGCCCAAAACAGTTACTGATAAATGGCCCATCCAAAAGGTCACACAAAGACAGATAGGCAGAAGCAGTTTAAATATCAGTCAGTCCAAGAAAAGCTCTATGCAAATCACAGAAATGATAATAGGTGCATTAACACCCACATGCAGATGCTTCTTTTTTTAAGAATCAAGTTAGTCCTTTCAATCTGAATGTGTGGAACAAAGCGGGGGATTTATTTGAAGTGGGAGAGAAGGATGTCAGAGAGCCTGGCTCCTTCCCTTGACTGGCAGCTGTTCTAAAATGCTACAGTGGTACTTTCACTGAATTCCTGCATAAGGAAGTGGTTTACTTTGCAGATTTCAGTTTCAAGTGTCTTTCTATTTTATTTCTCCATCTTTAAATGCTTTTAGGAATTCATAACAAGAACAACATGCCATCAAGTCCATTCTAACTTATGGAGATCCTCCCAGGGTTTCTAGGCATAAGGTACTCTGAAATGGTTTACCAGTACCTTTTCTGTGGGTGGCACCCTGGGACAGTACAGCTTGGTCAAGGTTGCACAGTTGGCAGGCTGTTCAATCCCATCAGCCACACATGATTCAGGTGAACGTGGCTGGACCTTCTCCTGTGAGGAGCAGTGGGGACTTGAACTCTTGACCCCTGACTCCATTGTCAGGCACTCCAATCTACTGAGCTACTGGTTCTCCAGTAGAAGGCATCAAATTACAGTGTCTTTGGTCATCTGCTTTGCACTACACTGCAAACCCACTCCCATTGGAAACCAGACAAAGCTATTCAAATCATTCCCATGGTCCTTCAAATGTTCAGGTGGAGTTAATTGTTGATCTTGGAAACTGATGCAAGTGGCATATCTTGAATATTGAAACTATTTGGAGGCTTTTCTTTTAAGGCAGTAATTGTACTTTCTGTTGCAAGAATAGCTCTTTAACTGAGTTTTGGAGCTACTGATTGTTGCTCGAGATTGTTGCTTGTAGGAAATGCAACATAGAACAAACAAAAAAACTCCAGTATGAGAAAACTGTGTCTCAGTAACAGTGCTTTCTTTTCGTTTGTATAATTAATAGTAAGTGTTGTGAAGCTTACTTGCTCTCATCAATCATTGGCTAAAATCCTGTTTAATTCCTTTTAAAAATTAAACATTTGAACCTCCTGTCACAAAACCCCCAATGGATCCTGAGTAACCAATTTCATAATTGGGAACCTACAGAGACCAAGGGGACATATTTAATTACTGAAAATCAACGCTGCTGGGATAGCTTTCCTAATCCTCCCTGTTCCGAGGTCTTCCCTACAGCTGCATAAATAATCCAAGAAGTTAAGATGGAAAAGACTACTCACCTCCAAGAGTTCTCCATCCATGTCTCTATACTGCAGTCCAGGTCAGCATATTCACTGAGGACCAAGTCCTGGATACGGCTTCTCTTCCAATTCACTGACCTAGCATTTAGAAACAGCAAAGCGGGGAGACTGTCCAGAACTATACAGACATAAATTTTAGGACAAACAACAATTTAAAGCATACCAAATTTTAGGACAAGCACCAATTTAAAGCAGGTTTTTGTTAGAGCATAGGGACATAATTTGCCACCAGATTATGGTGGCACAGTTTTAGTGGTAATTTATTAGGGTGTGGGGCCTTATGCCGCCTTGCAGCTACAGTACATACAGCCAGATGTTGCTCATTTCTGATCTAAAGGAAATGACAAGGAATAAAAAGAAGAGGAATGATAAGGGAGATAAAAGAACATTTAGGTAGTTCAAATTTGTCCAAAATATTTCGGTACTTCTAAAAACCACAGTAGTAACAGTGTGCCTACCAGATAAACTGCAGAAAAGAAAAAGTGCAGGAGATCACCAGCAACAATTTCACTGTTATGTCTCAGCAGAAGACTTCCTCTGAAAACCATAAATCCTGCTCAGATTAGAGAAGGGAACACAAAATAAATGCAAGCCGATAGTAAAGCATTAAAAAAAGGATTTTAAGGGATATGTTGCCAATAATATTAAGAACAACAATTAAAAAAATGTTTGAACTGAAAGCTGGAAACATGGTATGGACATAGTTGCACTGGTGGATGACAAAGGAATGAAAGAAGTAGTTGAAAAAGATAAAGAGATATGAAAAAACTATATGAATTATAGGGATTAAACCAGGGGTCCCCAACCCCCGGTCTCCCCCCCGCATGCACTCCCCCCACGCACCCCACCCGCACGCAAGGCCCGCCACCCGCACACACAGGTGCCCCACCCACCTGTGAGCACACCCCACCCCACCCCTCCGTGCATGCGCATGCCCCGCCTCTCCGCGAGCACATCCCACCTCTGCGCATGCGCGCAAGTGTGTCCCACCCATCTGTGAGCGCACCCCACCCACCCGCAAGCACGGGGGTGCCCTGCCCCCCCACGCACAGACCCCCCCCAACTGGTCCGCGGTTCAGAAAAGGTTAGGGACCACTGGATTAGACTTTTACATGAAAAAAATTTTTAAAAAAGAAAAATTTCTTTCTTTCTGAAAAAGCCTCTGAAACACAAACAATTCATTTAAATGAAAGAGGGGTACCTGAAAATGTTATGTTCTTTCATGTTTCCCTCTTTTGTTTAACCTTCCTTTCACACTCTGTTATCATATGAATATCAGGCAAATACAACTGAAAAATAACAAATAAAGAAGGAAAAAATGTTGTGGCACCTGAAAGACTGCTATTTTTTAATGTGAGCTTTCATGGAAAAGTCCACTTCCTCAATCATATAAATGTTAATCAATCATAGAAATGTTAATCATGTAAATGTTAAGTCCACTTCCTCAGTCATACAAATGTTAATCAAAGTATGTGTTTCATTCTTTGTCATTCACGATAAAGTAAGTTTTTCTAGACACCCACATCTTATCCATTCTACTTTTCCCAAGTAGAGAACAGCATCAGACAACATCAGCTTGTCTATTTCTACAAGCTTCATTAATCCAATTGCTTCTGTGTTTCATATGCACAAAGATAATTCAGAGTTGTTGAAAACATGTAACTTTTGTGACATGACAGGCATATGATTTCAAAAACCATTCTCACAGCTATGAACAACTACTTAAGTCAGAAAAATATATTTCAGTTATGAGCTTGCAGCTATAAAAGCTGCAGACAAAAACTTAAATCATATTTCAATCAAAAAATACAGGTGTTTATAGCCTTGGAAGGCACATCTCTTTAAAAAGTAAAAATCTGTAGAAGCAGAAACACATTACTTAGCCTCTTAGCATATTCAGACATACAAGAAAATTATGTAAGAATGTTCTTACCCAGACAAGCCAGCCATGTGCCAGTTTGCATCTATGGAGGAAAATCCATGATCTCTGCATGTTGCCTCTGTGCTGCTGTATTTCTTGCATGGTTCTTTCTTCTTGGCTCTTGCTACTGGCTAACAATTTCACTGCGTACATTTATACTTATCTGAATGTTTTGAATTCTTTAGGAAAATAACCTGAGATCTGCTCATTCAGGTGGTGGCTGCAATTACAGATACAATGGAAATTTGAATGGAGCTGGCTAGTACTGTAAAATAAATTAAATAACATTATTTTGAAAACAAAGGCTAGTTTTGCTAAAGAAGCAGAGATACAACATTTCTCTATAAATTTCATTCTAGTAGAGAAAGCTTTGTATTCTCTATCAGAGTCACTCAAGTTGCAAACCCTATTGAATTTCAATGTGTTTTGGTAGTCTAGGGAACGAATAACCTTTTACATGTACTTATATTGTTAAACTAGTGAAATTAGCTGTTTGCCTTGAAGCAACCTCCAAAAGGCATTCAGTGCACTGCTGTTCAAACTTCCATTTTATGATCAGATATTACAATTTTTATCTCCCTAATCATTTAAAATTTTATTTATACAAAATTTCAAATTTTGGCACTCTATCATGTATTGTGCTGCCTGGCCTGCCTATCTGTCTGCTCGACAAAAGAGAAGGCATCAAGAGGTGGAGGGAGAAAGATCTCCTCATTTTTTGGTATTTTTGATTTGGGGTGGGTTTTATTGTATTTTTTTTGCATTAATTTGCTTGCTTGCTTTCCTTGGTTTTAGGGAGTGGTGCTGTGGTTTTGTGTGTGTGTGCTGCTATATTTTCCTTGTGTGTGCTTTCCCTATTTGACCGATCTTTTAAAATTATTTGGTTAATGTATTATGGATTTATTCACTTAAACATGTTTATTTTAGTGGTAGGTTTGATGATTTTCCTTTTTCATGCATAGTTGCCTGCTTTTGGAGTGGATAGATTCCCTGTTGCCTCCCTTGCCCCTGCTTTTTTGCAGTATTTTTAAAGGGTTCTTTGGAGTTTTTGGATTGATTCTCTGTTGCCTGTCTTGCCTTTACTTTTGTTTTTGGAGGAGTTTGTTAGGATCTTTAGGGCTTTTAGATGATTGCCAGATAGGACATGAATATGCAAAGAACTCAAAAGTGAAATGGCTGCTTGTGTAACAAAAAATATGTAAAGTGGCCAATTCAAAGTCAAGTTTTTAAAACAGCAATTCAGAAAACATCCTGGAATTTATAGGAGGAAAATTATTAAACATCTGTTCTGGGCAAATTGGTGGAAAACACTGCCGAAGATAAAATTACCAAACTTATAGAAGAATAAGTCTTGTTGGAAAAGAATCAGCTTAGCATGCACAAATAAAAATTTTGTCTCACTAATGCTTCAGAGTGCCAGCAATTTTTCATGCAATTTACTTTAACTTTCAAGAGGCCTCATTAAGATTTCAGAACTCTTTGAGAGCTTCAGCAAACATATGGGTAGGAGTAATTCAATACACATTCCATAGGACAGTCCTCACAGCAGAGGGATGAAACAGTGGGATCCGCCAAAGATCTGTATTAAGACCAGTGCTTTTTAATTCCATCATCAATTGTTTGCCCATAGGGTTGAACAGCAAAATGAGTATGTTTACTGATGATAAGAAAATACTGAGGTGATTAAAACAAAAAAGGAGAATGAAGAGCTCCAAAAAAATCTCTCCAGACTGAGCGAATGAGTGGTAGAACAGCAAATATGATCCACTGTAAGCATGGGTCAAGTGACACACACCTCTTTCACGAATACACTGAGTCTGAGGGGATGGCAGTCAACCAAAAGAGATCTTAAAGTTAGTCTGGGTAATAAAAATGTTGACCTAGTGTGCAGCTATGAAAAATGCAAATTCCACACTGGGCAATAATTGGGAAAGGAACAGAAAATTAAACTGTTGAATATTATGCTGCTTGTTGGACAATGGAAACCTATGATGCCACCACACTTAGGATGCTGTACTTCTTGTTCAGAATGCCTCAAAATGGATATTGTAGAGCTGAAACATGAACATAAAAATGCTCACAGGGCAGAAACAACTCCACTACAAGGTGAAGTTACAATCTCTTTGTGGCCTTTTAGCTTAACAAAAAAAGGTGAACAAGAGTGGAACATGAAAAAAGTGTGAAACTAATAAACAAGAACATATTTCCCTCCTCTCTCATCTGATGAAGTGGACTGCACAACCGCTTATGTCAAATAAAACTTGTTAGTTGTTAAGGTCCCACAAGACCCTGGGCTAAAGTAAAGGGCTAACCCGTTGGAAATGTCCTTTCTCACAGTCCTAGAAACAGAGTTATCTAATGTACCGCTACAAGATGCTCTGATCCCCACTAAATTGAACGGCATTAAAAAGGGATTCAGCAAATTTGTGGGTGTTAAGGATACCAATGATTTTTCTGCATAGTAGCTATATGTACTGCATCCGGTATCTGAGGTGGGATACCTTTGAATGCCCGTTGTTGGGAAACATGAGGGGAGGATACCAGATTGTTCACTTTGGGAACAGAATAGACTAAATAGTCTTAACGTTAGATCCAAGACAGCTCTTTATGTGTTTCTTACACACAACTTGCTGGATTGGTTCCTGTTGTTTGAAGCCAGTACAGTGTAAATAGCAACCTGAGAGTGGTTGTGTAACAACTCAAAAGATCCATAGGGTCCATCTCTCTGCCCTCACCCATGCCAGCCAGATTCCATGGGAAATTCAGAAACATTTAGGTCTCTGCAAGAGGTAATCAGAAGCAGTGGACATCCAAATAATGAGGCCCCACTTCTGGTTCATAGCCTTCTTTTTCATTTATCTAACCAATTATTTTCTGATCTTTCAAAAAAAAAGCCCTTTGTGCCTCCCTGCTTGTTTATGTAGTACATGGTGATCATACTGTCTGTGACCACCTGTACTACATTGCCTGATAACAGGGGCTGGAAAGCTCTGAACACTTTGAAGACCGCTAGCAACTCTAGCTCATTTATATAGAGAGACATTTCATGTGGTGACCAAGTATAATCTATCTGACAGTTGAGACAGTGCACTCCCCATCCAGAGAGACTGGCATTGGTTATGACCTGTTTGGTTAGTGTGAAAGTGTGAAAGGGTCTGCCCAGAATCAGGTTGGTCAGATTTACCCATCACTGGAGCCAATAACTAAGCTCTGGTGTAACATGAAGGGATTTCTGATAGTGGTCCCAAAGTGAATCGAAGAGTACCAGGTACCAGACAAGAAGAGAGTACAGTCTGAGTCTGGTGACTGATGTTGTGGATGCCATGAGGCCAAGAAGCCTCTGGGTCGTGTGAGTGAAGACAAGGGCTCCTGGTGTGAAGATGCGCATTAGTGATAAGATGTTGTGGCAGCATTCTGGAGGAGTGTAAACCCGAGTAACAGTAGGGTCTATGGTGGGGGTTGAGAGACGACTTGTTCAAGTTGACTCACAGGCCCAGGTCCTCCAGAAGGGTGAGTGTGGCAAGGACATCCTGATGAGCTTGTTCCTTTGACTTGGTGACCACCAGCCAATTGTCTATACAGGAGAAGATCACAATTCCCTGAGTGTGTAGATAAGCTGCTACTGGAGCCATACACTTGCTGAAGACCCTGGGAGTGGTTGAGAGGCCGAAGGGGAGGGCTTTGAACTTCTAGATGATTGGTCTGATGGCAAAGTGGAGAAAGTGACAGTGATTGGGCCTGATGGTGATGTGGAAATACACATCTTTGTGGTCAATGACAGCAAACCAATTCCTATGACACAAAAGGGAGACCACCATCTCTGGGGTTACCATCCAGAACTTCTTGGTATTTATGTGTTTGTCCACTCCCTGAAGATTGAGGATTCGTCTGAGGCCACCGTCTTTCTTTGGGACCATGAAACAGAAGAAGTAATAACCCTCCTGAAGCAAGGAAGAGGGAACTGGTTGGATGGTGTCCTTCCACAAAAGAGTTAGGACCTTTATTTTATTTATTTCTTTATTCATTAGATTTATACCCCGCCCATCTAGACCGAAGTCTACTCTGGGCGGCTATCCAACCTTGTTGGATAGAACAAGGAACAGCAGGGTGGAACAGAAGTTCCCCACTGGGAGGAGAGGGATAGGAACTTGATGGTGTAGCCCAACTGAATAATAGAGAGGACTCATTGGTCGGTGGTAATAAGGTGCCAAATTGGAAGGAAAAGCACCAGAAGTGGGGTTGGGTCCAAGAGAGAGGTTACTTACCTGTAACCATGGTTCTTCGAGTGGTACTCTGTGAATGCACATGAATGGGGGTTAAACTGTGCCTGCGCAGGACTCTTCGGAATATTCTAGAGCTAAACTAACTGACCAGTAAAACGTTTCCCCATGGTGCGCATGCTCCACCCACCCGCGGTACCTCAGTTCCTTTTTGCCGCCATTGCAATCAGACTTCTTCGCGTCGCTTAGAGCTATTAATTCTTTGAAATCTCTGGTTTTGATCTCGGACTGTTTCTACTACGGTGTTGTTTCTTATCTGGCTATTTTGACTCGGACTGACCTGGTTTTTGATTATTGCCTTTTGGATCGGCTACTGTTGATAGTTTGGGTCCAAGGGGTAAATTACAGGTTGGAGTGAGGAGTCAAAGAATCTGCTTTGGTTTCTGCTCCTGGAGTTTAGAAGATGGAGCTTGCTTATATCTTTGGTGTTGGGACCTCTGGGAGTAATAGTAGTCAGTTGAAGATGACTAAAGGGACCTTAGACAATCCTAGAGGGTTTAGAAGAGGTCACAGAGGATGACTGGTGATAGGGACATTGATAATACTGTGGATAGATGCCCATGCACTTGGCCATAGTTCCCTTCTTATGCAGATTGTCCATAATATCCTGTCTTCAGGTTAAAGAGACGCTCCCCATCAAAAGAAAGGCCCTCAATTCTGGAGTGGTCACCATCTGTAAGGCCCACAGAAAGGAGCCAGGCATGGTGCCTCGTAGAGACTGCTGTTACTGTCACCTTACCCAAGCAATCTGTGGCATGTCTGAGAGATCCCATCTGCTGGGCTCCTACAGCCATAGCCTCCTCATAAACGGCTGTAATGGCAGCACTACTATCATCAGGTAGGACATCAAGGTGGGGCTGGACCTTGTTCTATAAAAAAAATGTTGGTACGCCCCCATAGCGCCCTGATAATAGGCAACTCATATGGCGGAGGTAGTAAAGGCACCTGCCCACAGAGTCCAACTTGTGCCCCTCTCTATTTTGAGGGGTGTGAACTTGGCGAACTCTAAATCTTGTTTTTGAAGCCTGCACGATTATAGAATTAGGCTGAGAATGACAGAGTAAAAATGTTGCACCCTCATCATGAATACAACAAAAGTTCTGAACACAAGGATGGCGATATGCATGGACACAGAGGAATCAAAAGAGATTTGGTCGTACAGGGGATCAGAGTGATGTGGCGGTGGCTTTTGTGCTTCAAGTTTGAGAGACCTGGTGAGGCAGGTAGCAAGATCCGAGTAGGACTTCTTATCCTCTGAGGGAGATGGTGGCTGAGGGTCTCCTATTTCTGACCTGGGAGTGGTGATGAGACCCAAGGGAAAATCAGATTCAGAATTGATACTGGAAGAAGCCTCTGAAATGGAGGTTGAATAAGCTGGGTCCAAGTCTCCCAGCTACGAGGCTTGTGAGCTGGTTGGTGCCAAAGGCAGTGAAGGTATCTGTTGCACAGGAACAGAAGTTGCTCAGTGATCTGAAAAAGAAGGTGAAGAACAGTGTCAAGCACTAGTACTCCTTCCTAAATCCAAAGATGGATGAGGGTGAGGGCTGGAATAACAGACATGTTTAAGAGGAAGGGGCAAGGAAGATGGATGATGGTCCCGCTTGCAATGATGTCCCGATATCAGATGCAATGGTTGGCACTTGGCCACAATGGCTGATGCTGGAGGAAAAGGAGGCTGCCGACAGTGGGATGCCTTGGATGGGCCTTGAGGCCAGTTGGGATGAGATGCAGCCTAAATCAATGAGGCCAAGGGCAGCGGTGCCGAAGGCAAGACAACCTGATTCAGTGAGGTCAGTGTCAAAGGAGCAACACAAAGCATCACTCCTGGATAATAAGGCATTGGGGAGAAGCACGGTGTCCCCATGTATGTACCCGGTTGATCAGGATGGTATGTTGGGGGTAAGGTGATGGATAGTACTGAGGAGGCTGCCAGAAAAATGGGGGTTATCCAACCTGAGACTGAGATAATCTGTGCAATTAAACCAGAGCAGCAGAAGCAGGTCGTGATGGAACCAAAGGTGGATTGGCAGAGACCAGAGGGGAAGTTGTCCTCAGTGTCAAGGATGAATGAAGATGGTGTTGAGATTTATGAAAACTCTTCCTGGGGCTTAGAGCGCAAGCAGAAGCAGGGGCAACCAGGGAAGGTTGAAACTTGACAGAAGGTGATTGAGATCATTGTAGAGGGGAGAAGTCTCCCAAGGGGTCTAGAAGGAATTGGGACCAATTCAGAGACTGGCTGAAAGTTGGTGAGGAAGCTGGGGCTTGAAATTCTGGAACTGAAGGTGGAGTGCCTAGGCAAACCACGTCTGTTGGATGTGTCTCAGTTGTTTGCAGAGGCTCTGTCAAAGTAGAAGGCTGATTGCTTTGCAGGCTTAGGCTTTTCAGGTTTCTTACGCTTAGCTTTCTTCAGGGTCTTGGAGGATATTTTCTTCCCCTTCTCAGTGGCAAGATCAGGTATCGGTTTTGACATCCACACTGATATCATCACTGAGGGTGTTGAAATGGAGGCTGGTGGATTATCCTTATGAGATTTGCTTGGATCCGAGGGTGAAAAAAGTGGTTTATATTGGGTTCTGGTTGACGAGGGCTCTGAGGGCGGTTGAGAGACCTGAGTAGCTTCCATGGCTGAGACTGGGTGAAAAGATTTCTCCCAAAGGTGAGTATTTAGATTAAAACGTCTGTTCTTTACAGCAGATTTGGAGAGATTGTGGCAATGAACACAGAACTGAGTTTCGTGAAGTTCTCCCAAACAACAGAGGCACTCTATGTGGCCACCTGCTAAGGGAACTTTATTGTTGCAGTGAACATGCTTTTTGAACAGACTCCTGGGGGCCATAAAAGGGTAAGCAGGAGGAAAAGGAGATCCCTCCTTCCAGAGGAGGGGGAAAAGGTGGGAAAAGATATGACAGCTTGTAACAGTCATAGCCTATGCCAGGGGTTTCCAAAATGTCCGCTCTGGCACCCTGGTGCGCCATGAACCCTTGGCAGGGGCAGCGTGGAATCCCCCTCACCACTCTCCCTGCCCTGCCCTATCTCCTCATACAGGTGCCCAATCAGAGGAGGAGGCGGGGCAGGGAAGCCCACAATGCTGCTTCTCATTGGGTGCCTGCAGATGGAGGTGGTACAGGGCCTCCAGAGCACCCACACAATCCCTGTGGGCCCAACCCAGGCTCAAATCATTAGCTGAGATTAGGAACAAAGGCAGGAAGGTAGGAACCTAAATCTCAAAATATAGTAGATTGTTGGGAACTAAATGGGAAAAGGGTGTCGGGGGGGGGGAGATAAAAAGAAAGGAGAGTGGTGGTGGGGGTTCAGTACTTATTTCTCATTTTCATCCCCCTTTTGTCAGGAAGCCTTGTAGGTCTACCAGCAGTTCCTGATTACTAAACAGAAAACACACCAATTAATTGCATTCATGCCACATTTCATTCGGTTTAGTGGTACACATTTTGAACTCATGGTTAGATGAGTCATAACCTCACTCTTTGTGTTAACTTCACATGTACTCTGTAGATAGCTGAGGTAGCTGGTAAGAATGAGTGGCCCATTAAAATAGGGCTAGGATTTCCTGTGGTTTTTCCTGTTCAACAAACAGACAAAGTGGAAGTAGTTTGGCTCCTTTCTTTCTTTTTTATATAAGGAGGAATCTAGGCTTTCCTTGTGTAAGGCTACAATTGGTACAAGTGTAAGAATGGTGATCTCTGCTTGTTGAAGAGCAACAATCTGTGCAAGCAGGAGATTCTGCATTACTGCACTAGTAGGATTTTAGGCTTCACTCGCATCCAGTAGGATCCTGACCAATATGTTCCTTGAGAATGGGGAATAAAGCAGACTGACTGGAACTCAACAGAGATTGATCTGTCTGCCCTTCCTAAACGATGATGATCCATAGGAACATGGTGCTAAAATTTCCCATTTTTGCCAAAGCATTCTTGACCCAGACATACATTTCTAGCTTGCTTTTGTTTTACTGGCATTATGCTAGGATGCAATTTCATTCTAGAGCTTGCAATAAGTTGTGTGCAGAGACATACCCTCAAAAGGAAACAGCATGATAAGCATTCAAATCAGCTGACTTGTTCCAAAAAATGCCCCTTATTCATAAAAATGAACCCAGCAAAGTATCCTATGTGATATTACCGTTACAAAAATGAGTTATTACTTGCATACAGTTTTACCAGGTGTGTGTTCATCTGAGTAGATGCTTTGTTAGGCATTGCCATTGCCTAATTGATCCCTGAGGAACCTTTCCAGACAAGATGCATGTTTCTGAATACTGTCCAAGCAACCAAAAGCAGCTCTTGTTCAAAACAAAAGAAAGAAAGAAGCATTGGATCCAGTTGTGATGAGCCAGATCATGTTGAATGCATTCCAGTCTGAACTGCCTTCCCACCTTTCTTTCTCTCAAACACCCCATCTAGTATTTATTAATGCACCCCCATCTAGCATTGTTGTACTCCTATTAAAAATGCTGCTGTAAAGTGGAATTTGCTTCATGTACTATATTCATGAAGTGTCAGCAGAACTAAGTAGAAAGGGAAAAAATGCTGTGACAAATCATGTTCTAGAAGTCTAGCTACAAACATTAAAGAGACAAGGAACTGGAATCATAGTTTTTGCTGTTATAGGATTACATGATACCAATACTATTCAATAATATTATAGCACCTAGTGGAATAAATACAAACCAAACATCAGCAGAGGTATTATGCCTGGATAGCTCAGTGATTTAGTCTGTGATTTAGGTATCTGGCTGTGGAGTTCGATTCCCCACTGTGACTCCTCCAAGAAGAGGCAGCCTGGGTGGCCTTGGGCAAGCTGCATAGTCCCAGGGCAGCTCCAGAAGAAGGGACTGGTAAAACCACTTCTGAATACTCTCTACCTAGAAAACCATGGAAAGGGTCACCCTAAGTCAGAACTGACTTGATGGCACAAGTTAAAGAGGATTTACAGCATGGGTGGACAACTTGTGCCCCTCCAGCTGTCAGACTGCAACTCCCATCATTCCTATCCAGGGAGAAGCATAATGTGTTCAAGATCTGGAGAGGCATATATTTATCATCTCAATTTACAGGTTGTCTTTTGCATTTTCCACACTGGCTCTGTTCAAATGTTATGATCTTTGCATGTGAAGCATGGTTCAGCTGTCCCACCTGCCTAGCTTTGGGTGTGGTTTGTTAAACTACTTTCTTCCTGTGATATCTGAATAACGAAACCAAGCTTTTAGCACTGCTTACTAAACAGGATATCAGATTAGGATCTGGCTTAACAAACCACTGTATCTTTGCTAAAGTCAAGCATACGAAGAGTTGAGGGAAGGGGAGCAAGTTAAGAGAATGTGTGAGAGCACAATGTTCCTCCTCTGCCTGATATATAATTTCAGTCTAAGCTTCTGAGTTTAATACTGGAATTTATACATAAAACCACTGAAATTTGTGTTTATTTCTATGCCAGGTTCTAGCAGTTGTTCATAAAGTATGTTTCACGGATACGATAACAGAAACATTCTCTTGTGGCTGTTTCTAAAATGTAATTCTTGCTCCTTCCTTTTAAATCTTGGACGGATGCTCTAAAATCTGTTACTGCAGAACTTTCTTCTAGTTGTGGGTACTAGGCCCAGGCAACTCCCTCTACACCATATTGGAGCCTTGTATTGCTCCTCTACAGAGTGATTTCTGAAGTAAGTCTAATCATTCTCAGGGTTTCCTAGACACAGGGTTTCCTCAGACACAGTTTACCAATCCCTTCATCTGTGTACCTTGCCCAAGACCACATAAGGGTGGCTCTTCTCCCAGGAGGCACAGTGTGGAATCAGACTCCCAAGTCCTGGTTCCACCGTGCAGTGCTCCAACTAAGTCAGTTATCCAGCCAGCTGAAGCAAACCTAGGCTAGCATTTCATAAGTGTCTTCTATGATAATCCACCAACCCCCACCGGAGGGAATGGCCAACTGTTCTAAGGTCACAGAGAGTGCTGTGAAAGAGATATAAATCCCACCCAATCCCATTGCATTGGTTGTAGAAAAACTGTTTTCCAAGCACTAAATCCACATGTTGGTATTGCTTGACGGGAAGAGGCCCCAAATAAAAAACCACTTCCTTCAAGCCCCTTCAATCAAATCTCATCACCCTCTAAGTTGATCTTTAACAGAATAGTCAAGATGGGTAGCACTGCTGTTACAGAAATCCACTTACCATTAAGAGCTGTTCCCTTCATCCAACCATAGGTTTACCCCTTATGCCTACCCAAAACTGAATCATGTAGATCAGAGGTAGGTGAAATGTGGCTCTCCAGATATTCTTGGACTGCACTTCCAACCAGCTGTATGGAACACAGATAAAGAATGCTGGAAACTGTAGTTTGGCAGCATCCAGAAGGCTGCTGTTTGTCCAGCCCTCAACTGAAGGGGCTAAAATACCACCTTTCGAGTCCAGTGATTCTGAACTTTTCATTTGGGACCCAGCAGATTTACCATCTAATATAGAGCATATTAACCAAATGAGAATCCAGAGGAACCACAATTAAATAACAAAGAATATTTTTTAGCTTGCTCTGTTGTTTTGTTTTTTGCAGTTGTCATCTTTCTGCACCCCAGATTAATCTTCCCGAGTATTGAAATCAATTACTAGTTCCAAATTTTGGGGCCATTTAAAAGGAGCAGTGGGCTGTACGTTAATTACTTCAGTGATCACTGTAAAGTGTCCTGTGGCTGTTTAAAAAATATCATGGCTAGAGATGGTAATGAAGCGCCAAAATGGCGCTTCGTCTTGGTTTGTGATGACCCATGAACCATGAATTGCCCCCCAGTGACCCGACAAACAACAAATCAATTTGTCATTCGTCAGGTCATTTCCCCCCCCTTCTCTTGCTATGCCCCGTGGGGCACAGCAAGAAGAGGGAAAGCAGGGATCAAAGCGATCCCGCAGCGCTTTGATCCCTTTCCCCCTCCTCTTACTAAGCCCCCTGGGGCATAGCAAGAGGAGGGAAAGCAGGGATCAAAGTGATCCCACAGCGGCTGGGGGATCCCTTGGATCCCTCTTTGTCCCTTCCCTCCTCTTCTTATGCCGTGCGGGCATAGGAAGAGGAGGAAAGGGGAACCAAGCCATCCCCCAGCCCCGGGGGTGGGATTCCCTTCTGGCAGGCTTTAACAAGCCACCCAAAGGGAAAACCCCTCTCTGCTTATGCCCCTGAGGAACAGCTGATCCACGGGGGCATAAGCAGATAGGGGGGAAAGGGACAAATATAAAAGGGTTATATTTGTTGCTTCGTATTCGTTGGGGTCTCTGGATCCCAAGAATACGAAGCAACGACTATCTGACGAATCGGGGATATTTAACGAATATCCTGATTCGTTTATTCATCCCCATGTCTAATCATGGCATAATCCTTTGTTGAGTCTGCTTCATGCAATATGTGAAATGTTGCTGGAAACTCTATGGATGATTTGGTTCAGCACAGCAGTTGGGAAATCTTAGGAAGGGGCTGTGATTCAAAATTTCAGGGGTGTGTGTGTGTGTGTGTGTGTGTGTGTGTGTGTGTGTGTGAGAGAGAGAGAGAGAGAGAGAGAGAGAGAGAGAGATGGGGATGGATTGCTGGAGAGAGGGAGGAGCTGCAGTTCCCCTGGATGATAATATAGGCCCTTACCATCTTCATTTAAGTAGTAGAATTTCAGTGTATTTGTGAAGGACATGGTGAATCCATGTAGTTACATTGAACATTTGTATCTGAATTGTATTTCATTTTAGGACTTTAAAGACTCTACACTTGGACCTGTTTCCCTTGTGTATAATCAGTAGGCCTCTGATTAACTCAGCTATTCCCATACTCTTTGTAATATTTTTAAATTAGGATGACTGTTGTAGTTAGTAGAGGTGTCAAAAGGATATGAGCACATGGAATGAGGGTGAGGTATCTGTCTCGAGGTTTAATACGTGTTGATTCTGAAACTAATACACCCTGAAAAAGTTTTGCAAGCCTATTTGGCCTTCATCTGAAGACAAGGTATCTGAATCCTGGCTGTTAAAACCCACAAAGGAGAAGAAAAATGGTTTTGCATACCTCTTGGTTTGAGAGATTGCAAACATCTGTGAAAAATTAAAGAAGGTTCCTAAAAACAGATTGGTTCACTGTAATGCCTTTTCTTTGAGTGGTCATCTGTGCATTCACACATATGGTTCTGTGACTGTGCAGAGCCCCACTGTTGAGATCGTTCTACATGGAGTGTTGGTGGTAACACAAAGCGTATCACACAACTGCAGAAGAGCTGGGAGCTGAAACACCTGGGCTGCCTTACTACGTTCGTCGCTCCTCCTCCTCCTGCAGGTATATCCAAGCATCTTGCCAGAAGCAGTGCCTGGGTGCCAGGCAAAGTATGGCACTAGGTGTGCACATACTGAGGCACTTGGAGTTGCAGGAGGAGTTCATAGATGTGAATGCTGAGTCTCTAGCAGAATTTTCCGGACCGCCTTCACTACAGTACCCTTCTCGTATTCCTCCCTTCTCTATACTTAGCAGATCATAACCTTCCGTAAATTGTCCCTTCCTGCCTCTTATTTTTTACTGTCATTTTGTCACCAGTTATTGCTCGTTCCTATGTACCTGAAGAGTAATTTTTAACTTAGGGTCTTTGTCTGCTTGTGGAGATATGTGTTTTCATGAGAAAGACAGTACTGAGGGTAGTCAGGAAGCGGCCATCAGAATTGTACAGATCAGGGGGAGATATGGTGGGGGGGGGGGGACAGCAGTTTTTGCACTATATAGGAGCAGTGGTTAAGAGGACATCGGGTACCCCTAGCTGTCCCCAAATTTAAATAGTTTGGCATCAGGCTAAAGAAAGACAACGGGGGATGCATCAGCGCCAAAGGCACATGGTGCAATCAAACAATGTCTTGAACTGAGTCCTGCCCTGTTTGTTCATGTGATAATTGTCTGTGGCAATCTGCACTACAGTTCCAGCAAGTTGTGATAGGAATGCTTTGCAAACTTTAAATATTTGCGGGCAGCTTCAGAAAAATGATGCGGTGCTGAGATTCTGTCTACGTCTACTTCCCTTGAGGTGCAGTATTGGAAACAACAGCCTCTCCAACCATCATTGGTTGGATAATCTCTCTCTCTCTCTCTCTCTCTCTCTCTCTCTCTGTGTGTGTGTGTGTGTGTGTGTTAAAAGGCAAAGCCAGAGTCAAAAACTGGGTGGTTGTTTGGAAGAACCAAGATTACAGTTGTGACATGTGAAGCCTGGCGAAACAGAGAACTGCTGCTATGGTGGCCATGAGTTCCAGGAGTCTGAGGATATGAAGGACTCTGCCCATTGGATGAGCAACACGACATTCACAAGAGTGATTATCTTTTGTGCTCTGGGCTCCAGTACCAGTGCCAAAGCTCAGTGTGAGATCAGTCTGGCTCCTATGAAAGTTATGAACAGCAAGACACTATTTCTGAGTGCTGGGTCAAAATCATGGTTCAGAGAGCAAGGTCAGAATGATGTTGAGATACTTAAGTAGATGAGAGTTGGTAGGAGCAACAACCAGCCTTTCATTGATGTACTTGAATAAACAATACCTCTTTTCCACAGGTCTGTTGCAATGACAATTGTGATTTTGGTAAAAACCCTCCATGTAGTGGAAATACTGAAAGGTAAAATATAGTGTTCCTGCCTAGATCAGAATGAAGATACCTGCAATGGAATGGGTGATGGAGATGTATAAATAGGAGTCTTTCAGACCAATTACAGCAAACCAATCATGTCCCTATAAAATGGGGAGAAGACTGGAGATGGTCACAATTCAAAAGCACTTTGTGATTACGTAATCACTGACACCTTGCAAACAGGATTGATAAAAGAGGAAGCACTACTTGAACATTAGCTGGTGTATGAAGAGCTGGGAAGACTGGGTAATCTTCAGGTGCCTCTTCTCATCTAAAAGGAATCTGAAGGTATTTAGCCATCCACATCTGAAAGTATTGTAGAAAATGTTGAATTGCTTGCCTTCATTAGATGTTAGTCATTGGGAAGGTATTAGAGCGGGTTGTGGCCTCTCAGAGGTTCCTGGATGAGAAAGACTATCTAGACCCATTTCAATCTGGCTTTGGGCCTGGTTATGGGACAGAGAGGGCTTTGGTGGTCTTGGAAGATAACCTGCAATGGGAACTGGACAGGGAATCTTTGCCCCTGTTGGTTTTGCTGGACCTCTCAGTGGCTTTCGATACCACAATATCCCCCTGACCCATCTCTCTGGAGTGGGACTTGGGGGCACTGTTTTACAGTGGCTCTGGTCCTTCCTGGAGGAGAGAACTCAGAAGGTGGTGCTGGGAGACTCTTGTTCAAAACCCTGGCCACTGACCTGTGGGGTCCCTCAGGGTTCTGTTTTGTCTCCTATGTTATTTAACATAAGAGACATGAAACCACTGGGAGAGATTATCTGGAGTTTTGAGGTTCAGTGTCACCAGTATGCTGATGACACCCAACTTTACCTCTCCTTGCCACTTAAATTTGAGGAAGCTACTTCAGCTCTAGATCAGGGTTTGGTATCAGTAATGGACTGGATGAGGATGAATAAACTGAAACTTAATCCAGACAAGACAGAGGTGCTCCTGGTCAAATGAAAGGCAGACCAAGGAATAGAGATGCAGCTGGTACTGGATGACATTACACTCCCCCTGAAAACACAGGTATGCATCTTGGGGGTGCTCCTGGATTCATCTCTGAGCCTGGATGCCCAGGTTTTGGCAATGGTCAGGATTGCATTTGCACAATTAAAACTAGTGTGCCAGCTACGTCTGTTTCTTCAGAGTTCTGATCTGGCTACTGTGATACACGCCCTAGTTACTTCCCGGCTGGATTATTGTAACGTGCTCTATGTGGGGCCGCCGATGGAAAGTGTAAGGAACTTCAACAGGCGCAAAATTGCTGACTGAGGCTGGTTACAGGGATCACATAACCCCCATTATAGCAGCTCCAATGGCTGCCAATCAGTTACTGGGCACAATTTAAAGTGCTGGTTTTAACCTATAAAGCTCTAAATGGCCTGGGTCCAAGCTATCTCGAATACCTTATCTCCCATTATGAGCAGGCTCGGGTATTAAGATAATCAGGAGAGGCCTTTTTCTTGGTCCTGTCACCTTCACAGGTGCGTCTGATGGGGCCTTCTCTGTTGCTGCTCCCAGACTTTGGAACTCCCTCCCACAGGAGGCCAGTCTGGCCCCATCTTCACTATCCTTTCGCAAGCAGGTAAAGACCTTTCTCTTCAGGCCAGCCTTCCCTCAGTAAAGCAGTGTGTGTGTGATTTTTGTGTGTGATTTTTAGATACATTGTTATATATTGTTGCTTTGACTGGATTTTTAATACTGCTTGTTTTCCATTTCTGAGTGACTTTTTTGTATACTTATTGATCTTTGCCTTAATATTTCCTGTTAATGATGTAAGATGCCTCCTTATTCATTGTTTGTAGTTTTAAATATTGTTGTTGTTTTTTAAATGATGTTAACCAGTGTTGTATACTCACTGTTTTCAACTTTAAATATTGTCTTGTATTGTTTGTAAGCCACCTTGGGTCCTTTTCAAGGAGAAAGGCAGGGTAAAAATATTTTAAAATAAATAAATAGGTTCAGAACGATTGTCAACAGCAATTTTGTATGAACAATTTTTTAATATTTTTAAAATAATATGAATATCTTGCCTTTTCCTCACCTTCACAGATACTGCTTATGTTGAGAATCCCTTATCCAGCCACTATCACAGAAGCAGAAACCACTGATTTAGAGCTGGCATGGGGGGATTCTGGTGTATGTACTGTGTGTGCCAAGGGAACTAGAACTGAAAGAGCCACAGCATCCAGAGCAGCCCTCTGGCCATTAGTTGACAATCTGAGACTAACACCCCTTGAATAATGTTTGGTTAATAAGATTCCTCCCTGCAGTACTTACTACCTTCAGTTCTCAGACACAGAAATGGGAGCGGCTTCTGCACTTGGAAAACAAATATTATACAAAGTTTAGAATTCATTCGTTGAAAATGGATTTGTAACTCTCAAGGCATAATTTCAACAAAATTATAAACAATTGTTTTAATAATTTTAATGGTAGATGTTAACTGCTAACACTTCCGAACTCTTGAAATATTACTGGATACTCCATGCACAACTTTTGTCATCTATCCTCAGGAACCTCTAAACCTAAGAAATCTCTTGCTGTGTATGTAGTCTTGTTCCACATATTATATACAATTGACTCCATTTAGTTTAATATCTTATTAGCTCTCTTTGGGGGGCAATTTACACATTGGCTGATGTCCTGTTGTGCAATTTACACAAAGATTGTCTCAGCAGTGGTGGTTTTGGAATTTTTGAAATTCAAAGATGCTCTGGCCCCATCCTTCAGCATCCAATGGTTTCCCCACAATGAAAGGTTCCCTTGGGTGGGGGGACAGAGATTGGAAGATGTTTTATTTCTGAAGAATACCCCAGCTAATGACATCATCAGCCTTATATGGTAAGTAAAAGCAACAGAATTTCAGCTGTGTGTGCATGCGCCTTCAGGTTGATTCTGACTTATGGCAACCCTTTTCAGGGTTTTCCAGGTAGGGAATATTCAAAAGTGGTCAAGCATTTTCTTCTGGGGATGTTCTGGGACTCTGTAGCCTGCTTAAGACTCTACAGGCTGGCTCTTCTCACAGAAAGTACAGTGGGAAATCGAACTCCCAACCTCCACTGAGCTACCCAGTTAAGATTTCAGCTACTGAGTCAAAAATAACATTGTGTGCTCTGCTTTTAAAGAAAGTGAGCATGATCTTAGCAGAGTAGTGGTATTAATGACCCTTAACCTTTACCCATCACTACAGTTGCAATCTGTTGCAGGCTTCCGTTCCTGCAATTTTACCTTGCCCTCAAGTAGTACGAATATACCTAGGCTGCTATTTGCAGTAACTAGGCACATTACACTCTGGTACGGAAAATGGTAGTCAGTGTTGAAAAGTTTTGTTCAAAAACTGTTCAAAGCAGACATAGAATGCATGGTGTGTATGAATCAGAAAAGCATAATCTATTATTGAAGCTGAGGTTACACTGGCATATCTCCCGCTGAACTATGAAGACATCTGACTAAACATACTTAAGATGGCACCTTATAAGCATTTTGAAACTGGACCATTTTGCTTTTCTCGTGACTTTTCTTTTTTAAAACACACAGCATGGTTTGGAATGTTTCTGTTTAAAGCATCTGTTTTCTGTTAGGAGTGATTGCCTTAGGCAGCAGTCCAAATCATTCTTAATGTTGTTGGTACATGCACATGATCTATTGGGGGCTTATTGCTCTGTAAGTGATTACTATTTTATTCTTTTATTTATCACATCTGTATTCCACCCTATTCCTCTGAGGAGCTCAGGGCAAGGATACAAGGTTATAATCAAACATAGGAGAGATAGGATTAGGTCAGCAAATAAGTAACTCACCCATAACAATAACCAAAAATTGAGCTTTGTGGCTCAACCTAGGGCTATAAAGGAGAGAACTGATTTCAGTAGGGCTTTGAGTGCAAGTCAAAGAAGACTCACCTTCTTCACTCTTTTTCATGACACAATTTTACAAAAAAAGATAAACGCTATAGTTACATTAAACTCATGAAGAAACATTGCAGCCAGATTCTAAACATAGCTGAAGCAGTCTTAAGAGCAACTAGTTTTCAGTAAAGGGATATTATCTGCACTGGGAATTCTGTAAACATAAAAATCTCAAAATGGATTTAATCTGATTAAGCGTTATTTGCAATCTTGGTTCATTTTGAACACGGCATCCATTTTCTTGGTACATGGAATCTTTCAACAGAAGTACAATCAAGTGGTTGTCTGGGTGGGAAAAGGTGACAGGCCTATGAGAAAAAGGATAACTCATTTAAAGCACAAAAGGCTATCCCACTTAACACAGATACCTGCTGTACTTACTTCAAAGGTTCACATAATTCAATACTGCAGGAGATCCATGAATAAAGCCTGGGCCTGTTCATGGTTCTCTGAAGTTATTACAATGATGGCTGAAACCCTATTTGCACATCTACTGTATGCCCACAGAAGGCTGATGATGCCATCTGAGAACAGCAATTTTTCAGAAGTTAAGCACTTCCACACCACATAAACTCATCAACTGTGTGGAAGCTGTAGGACAGGATTGTGTGCTGTGCTGTCAAGTCAGAACCAACTTCTAGCCACCCTAATAGGGCTTTCAAGATAAGTGAAATATTTAAGGAGTGGTTTTATCTGTTCTATTCCTCCAGTGAGTTCCCATGGCTGAGTGGTGATTGAAACCCTCTTCTCCAGAGTCCTAATCCCTCACTCTATCCACTACACCACACTGAGAATTAGAAAGTTTTTAATTTCCTGAAAATCAGCACAGCTGGATGACATTATTGCTTGTGGTGCTTTTTTGTAATTAAATACTTCCTCTTCCCATCCTGAAAGGGATAACACGAGAGCTATGGGAGCTGTTTGACAGGAGGAGGAAATGTTTAATCTCTCTCCCCCCCTCCGCCAAAGCCCCTGCTGATGTCATCACTCTTCTGCAGGTATAGTTGTGAAAATAGGATTTTAGGCACTAAATGTATTATCCATGCCAAAATCTGTCTGAAACTTCATATATGCAGAAAGATGGAGAAGTCACAGTTCCAGTGCACTACTGTCAGATTTTAAGTCTATTAAATGAAACAATAGCATGTTGAGATCCCATTTCTCTTATAAATTATCATTTTGGAAAGCTGTATGATGAAAGTTCATCCACAGAAAACCCATCCATTTACACTGTCCATCTGAAAAAGTTTAAACATTGAACAGCTTTTAAACCATGCCTCATTCACTGTTTTCCATTTAAACAGCATGCTATCTCTCTCCCACTCCCAACCTAGCAGGCAGGAATTCCCTTCTTCTCCCCTATGTCTGGGGTTATTATATGATACGACAATGGACAGTCATATTCTTCATTTTACAATTAGACAGTGCTCCAAAGCACTTAAGAGATGAATTATAGTGGGCTGAATCCAAACTACGTGAGTTGAAATTAATTTCCACTATACACAAATAAACCAACAGAATAAATTATGACTAATTTCAGTGCAGTTTAAGCGTAACTCACTTAGTCTGCATCCAACCCATTGATAGACTGGCATAGATCCCAGCTGCTGCAATGCACCAAGGATGTGTCAAACCAAACCAATCTGCTGGGGGGAAAATATGCTTGACATATTAAAGTATTGCACGAACGTTTTGACGAGATCTCACAACACACCAGTTTTCAAATTTAAAGACATTTTATTACATTTACAAAAATAGAATTGAAAAAGGGTAATTTTAAATCTTTTGATAAAATTTAGAGACCTCCGATAATGAGGCCTTTGGGAATTCAATAAGATGTGGATTAAAGCAGTAAAACTGGATAAAGGAAAGTAGAAGGAAAAAAGGCAAAAATGTTAGCCACACAAGTCAAGTTGCAGCACAGTCTTGGGCATCTTTACACACAAATAAGTAAATTACACTATGTTCCACAAAGCATTCTCTCAGGTAAATGTGCACAGAATAGCAGTTTTACAAGTCCAGTTCTATACATGCCTACTCAGAAGAAGACACACTATGTTCAATGGAATTTTTCCTAAGGTGAGTCAATACGGGATTGCAGTCTTGGGGGACCAAGTGGGAGAATATGGCATTTTCCTTATAAACTCAAGTGACTTTATCATACAAACTGAATATTTTGATAATTATTGTTCAGGTCAAAAGGTTCTAGCTGATAGGTTTCTATCACATCTTTATATGAATGTGAAAAATAGTCATGCTCTTTTATATAATCTAGAATCATAGAATAATGATTCTAGACCATCGAGTCCAACCAAGGCAGGAATCCAAATTAAAGCAGATCTGACAGACGGTTGTCCAATTTTCTCTTGAATGCCTCCAGTGTTGGAGTGCTCACTATCTCTTGAGGTAACTGGTTCCACTGTCATACTGCTCTAACAGTTAAAAGGTTTTTCCTGATCTTCAGCCTAAATCTGGTTTCCTGTAACTTGAACCCATTGTTATGTGTCCTGCATTCTGGGATGACTGAGAACCAATCCTGCCTCTCCTCTGTATGACTACCTTTCAGGCATTTGAAAAACACTATCATATCTCCCCTCAGTCTTTTTTTCTCAAGGCTAAATATGCCCAGTTCTTCCAGTCTTTCCTTACAAGACTTGGTTTCCAGTCTCCTGATCACCCTTGTTGTCCTCCTCTGAACTCTTTCCAGTTTGTTGGGATCCTTTTAAAAGTGTTGTGTCCAGAACTTGACACAGTACCCAAGATGAGGCTTAACCAGTGCCGAATAGAGGGGGAATGGTATCTCCCGGGATTTGGAGACTATACTTGTTAATGCAACTCAAAATAGCACTTGCCTTTTTCAAAGTCCTAGATAAACATTTATGCATAGTTAAAACAACGGGACTCTCAGACACAAGATAAAGTGACAACTGTTGACTGGGATTGCTTTAGAGTGAAATGAATATATATTTTTCCCAGTGTTCAAGGCAAAACGCCTGTTTCAGTTGTTGGGAACATGAGTATGGAGGTTGCTATTGTACTCATGTCCTCCTTGTGGGCTTTCTATCACAGCTGATTGGCTCCTGTAGGGACAGGATGATGGAACAGATAGGCTTTTGGTCTCATGCAACATGTTTCTCACCTGCAAGACCATTTACTTCCAATGTTGCTGTTCACAGGATTCTTTAGCAGCTTCTCACCATTTTGATGGTATCTTGTAATGCCATAAAATCTCCCTACAGCAGGACAATGGAAGTATTCTTGGAAAGCACTGCTGTATCCACTGGAAACAAAAGGAATTTTTCCATGCAGAAAGTCATCAAACTTTGCACATTGCATTTGTATTGGCTTTGTGTTCATGCCAAAAACAACAAAATAGAGCATGTCATAAGAGTATTCTTATATGTGAATGCTCCAACATATTCTAAACAAATTGTTCAGTTAGTGATTGCATACTCTTGAGTTGTATTACACAAACGGTGGAATATACACAAATCATTTTTTTCAAATGGAAAAACAATTTATTTTAACAATTTTTATTTCAACACATTTAAAATGGTGTAATCTATTTAAATATGACTGACAACACTATACATATGTTTCTTAAACATATTTAAGAAAGTGTTTTGGTCTTAAGTCTGAACAATAAATACAGGCACTTCTACTTATATAAAGACAGCAGTCACTGTTTTGAATAATTGTCTTGATATAACACAGATGAAGATATGGCAGGCAGAAATTTAAGTGTTTTAAGATCTATTCCTTTCAGATATCCTTTGGCTATACCAGGGATCACTTTAAATTCTAGGATCTAACCAATCACATTTTCATGAGGTTGTAAGCTCAGCAAATAGGAGGCTCAATATTTTTGAAACAATTAGAAAGTTCACATCAGAGTGAGTCAAGCTGCCTGTTTTTTAAAGTCAACATGAAAGGCAGCAACTGACTAAATGTTAAGCTTTATATCTCTCTAAAAAAGGAGACTGTGTAGCTTTGAGACTCATTTAAAAAGCTGCAATATTTGTCCATTAGCCGTTTGATAATGAGAAATACTTAACTTCCCAAAATCATAATTCCAACCTTAGGCTAGTTTCTCAACAATAGATACATAAAGCATCTGAACTTCTAAATGCACTGCAATGTCTGGATTGCATGAATGTAGCCACCACAATTAATTAAATGCTGTTCAAAAATAATTTTTCAGTAATCAGGGTATTTGTCAATTTTATTTATGTTAACATTGCTTTCCTGCCTTTGAGTTACAAGAGGTAGCCCAAGATCTTTTCTCCAAAATAAATAGGTCAAACAGCATTTGGATTCTATCGTAGTTACATAGCCACTAGCACTGGAAAACAGGAAAGCCCTTCCAACATCATAGGGCTAGTCACTTAAGCAGTGATTGATTTAATCACAACTTCTGAAAGCTATGGTTTTTCAGTATTTTATTCGTGAAAGCACTGAATGTGTGATAACAAAAAGAAAGGTACTGTGTTTTTGTGACGTTTCCTCAGAATGCAAGCTGTAACTGATGTAGTCACTCATCAAGAAGTACAGGGTCATCCATTTTATCTAATGTTGGTTTACAAAGTAAGCCACTAAACGAAGACAACACATTAACTGTTTTGCCAAGAAATTTGAACTGAAGTATGGGAAGAGCTTTTGGACATAACTGCATTTAACAATTTAAATGTGGATCCTGCAAGTCTGTCCAAATCTTAATCATTTCTTGAGGTTTCCTGCTGTGGACTAACATTAGGTTTGTGTAGGAACAAATGTTACTCCTTTGTTTCTCATCAATATCAAATGTCTTGAAACCTTTGTGTTTTTCTGGAGCAAGACCAAGTTTCTGAAGGCACATCCCAATATATACATCATCAATAGGATAGAGAAGGACTTGGTCTGATACGTTGGTTAACCTCAATGCCAGATCACCAGAGTAGAGAAACCCACCACCTCCTGCATATGGAGGATAAGAGCCTTCATAAATACTCTCAGGAATATAGTATTTTACGTTCTTTTCACGATGAGGTCCAGCATCTTTGATAACATCACCTACAAATAAGTCTTTGGCTTTTTCCTTGGTTAAACTCTTCAAGTAATCCAGGATCTGATGAGTATTCACAAAAACATCGTCATCTCCCTTAAAAATAAACTGAGCATCTGGACAGGTATTACTGACCCATTTCAAAAACAACACTTCTTTCAGAGTCAAATTGAAGAAAGTATCCCTGTAGTTCCACAGAAGAATGTCTTGATGGGATTCACTCTCAAATTTCAACATAGCTGAGAGATCAGGATAGTTGTCCTCTGGAGGAGTCTGACCTAACAAAAAGACCCGCACAACAGTTATGTCTCCTGATTTTATTTCTTTTCCCCAGGACTCTCGGATTGCTTGCCTTCTATCAAAATGCGGTGTAAGGGATTTGATAGCCAGAAGCAGGAATGGTTTATGCTTGCATTTGTGTGGTTGGTCCACTAATAAAGAGTAATTTCTACACCTCAAGTAAGAGAAGAAGTCTTTAAATCTATCTGGCAAGTTTTCAAAGCCAGCAAGTTCTGAAGCTACATACGGATCAGGATCACAAGAGTTCCAGAAGCTACCATTAGAGGATAACCTCTCTTCCACAGTCATGTTGGAAAGCAATGCAAGAACAGGATTGTATAAATGTTCCAACTTGTGCTGCTGTTTATTCCAATATGCCTTCTGAGGAGTATACTTTTTCCAAAATTTGCCTCCTGGTAGTATAACGTGTCTGCTTGAACGTTTCTCTTGGCTACTGCTCTTTGAGACTTCCACAATCACATATATGAAGAAGTTGACCATCATTAGAATTCCCAGCAATTTTAATCTTTTGCGTCCTACACTCATGTCTCATATCTGGAAAACAAAACAAGATTTTAAAATCAGGAGAGAAAACGTTAACAGTATAGCAAGGTAACACTGATTAACAAACTTACTATATGATGAAGAATGCAAAGGTCAATAAATCAAGATCTCATCTTAAGGAGAGTATGCATTAACATGTACGTCATTTGCAGCAACTTTTATTAATAGAAGCTTTCATAAAATGTAGTAGTAGATTTCAAACAATAAACACATCAAGATTTTTCGGGCTGTTTGGCCGTGTTCTGGAACTAACTCCTCTCATCTGAAGAAGCCGGTAACAGAGACTGGTGAAATGTTAGGAAGAAAAACCTCCAGAACACAGCCAAACAGCCCGAAAAACCTACAACAACCATTGGATTCCTGCTGTGAAAGCCTTCAAGAATACATCAAGATTTCTCAAGATCTATCAATGCAGGAAACATGTACATCAGGAAATATATGTGAATAAGAATAACATCAACAATTAAAGAAATTTGACAGAGCTATCATTTTTCTTTGATAGATGAGGCATATTCAGAAAAAATATAGAACTGGATAGTGACCATACATACAATCAACTTATAAAGAATAAATACATTTAAAAAATGACACTGTATTTGAAAAAGGTAGCATTCTTGTTCAATTATATTTGCATTGTATTAGTTGTACTTTACATTACAGTGCTCAGAAATTGGCCATATGCTCTTTAATACAATGTGTAGTTAAGAGATAAACTTCTTGCTGAAATTCTACTATATGAAATACAAGGGCCACCTGCAGCCATTCTAAAGTGACTGTATGATCATACTGCAATATTTGGAATAAATGGAAATACCTTCAGCCAAGAAGGAATTAATGAAAATACAGGAATCTGAACATCTGTGATAGCTTTCTAGATTAGAATTGTACTCTTGCAATTTTAGCATATTCCAAAGGTCAGAAGTTGTATGATTGCATTACTAGGCTGACATTACTTGCACCACATGGACAAAGTGCTGGGTTGAGCAAGAACTTCATTAATAATGATAAATAATTACATGCCTTCAAATCTATTCCAAGCCTGATAGCAATCCTTCTCAGATTTTTTAAAGTGTAAAATACTCAGAAATGGTTTACTATTTTTTTCCTTTGGGTGGCACTCTGGGACTCTGCAGTTTGCCCAAGGCTACACAAGATAGTTTTTCTCCTGGGAGACAAAAACTCCCAAGCAAACTTCCAATCCATACCATTGCAGGCAGGTGCTCCAATCCACTAAGCTATCTAATCAGCTAATAAAATATATTTATTAGATCAATAAAAAGTTGCACTCAAGGTGAGCTTTCAGGTTCTCCAGAACTTGGAATTGAAGCAAACAGTTCAAAGTTTAAGCCAGATGCTCCTGGCTCAGGAAGCTTGACTGGAAACATAATCTATGAATGGGTTACAAGGCTTTTTTGTTTGTATTTTTTGTATTTTTATCATGCAAGGTCTGACTAAATAATCAGTTCTGTTTTCTTCTCCCATTTCTAAAACCATCAGGGAAGAGGGTGTTTGAAAAAGAAGCAATATTTTATTAACCTTCATTTATGCCTTGAAGGATTCCAACATTGTTCTGCCTAATGCTTAGGAAAAAAAAATCAATGCAAAACTGCAATATTTTGCACACTGAGCTCATTCAAATATATCAATGCTTGCAGTGCACAGGCATTTCATGCATCTGTATGAAGGCAATGTCTTTTGAAATCTGCCTTCATTTCAAAATTTCTTCCATGTAAAAGCTTGCATATATAATTTGGATTCAATCCTGATAGGCTATGAATGAGCTCCCTTCCTTAGTTGCTAAAAAAAAGTCATTTTAAAAAAAAAACAACCCCAAAGAAGTAGTAGCTATCATAAAGTCATGCCCTACAGCTGTGGTACAATACCTTTATTACACATTAAACACAATTCCAATTAGAGACACCGTGACATAGCAGATAGTATCAGACTTGAATGAAGAAGTCACAGGGAAGCTTCCTCTGACTCTCCTCTACAAGACCTCCAAGTTTGGTGAAGATTGGATTTCAGATATCCATGTTATACCCCCACAAAGAGGGCCCCCCAGGAAAGTCCCCTCCAGGCACCTAGAGACACCAACATATAGAGAAGCTTCCCATAACTCTCCTGTACAATCCCTCAACGTTGGGTGAAGATTGGGTTTCCCCAAGCCAGATGCTAAAGGGCACTTTCCGGGGGGGGGGGGGAGATGAACTTTGTGGGTGTATAACTTGGATGTCTGAAATCCAATCTTCACCAAACTTGGAGGGACTGCAGAAGAGTCAATAAAAGCTTCTCTGTGATTTTGGTGTCTCTAGGTTTCTGGGGGGGGGAATCTTCCTGGTGGGGTCCTACTTGTGGTTGCACAGCTTGGACAACCGAAACCCAAACTTCATCAAACTTGGACGGCATGTAGATGAGTCAGAGGAAACTTCCTTGTAATTTTTGTGTCTCTAGGTACTTTGAGAGCCATTTTATAGGGTTTTAAAGTAAAAAAAATGAATTGATGAATCGATTCATCAGAATTTTTTTTTCCATACATTTGTAATTTCTTGACCTTGAATCACAAATCAAAGCAAATCACCATTTTTTTGATTCATGCCCTTATCTAGTTTGAGGTCTAGTAAAAGTATGATAAATAATGTAAAAATCTGTATTACATGCATTTCCATAAGCAGGACATTAACAAATCAGACTACAAACAAGGATGCTGTAAGACATTTTGTGGTGCTTTATAACAGAAAATATGAAGGCATATTACTTGTTTTGATACTGCAATTCCAGTTCTACTGTACAATACTGGTTAGGTAGGAATCTTTACTCAAGGGCCTGAGTATGTTACACAATACTTACTATTTCAGATTTTTTTTTACATTAATAGCAAAGAGGATTCATGCATTCACACTCTTAATTACACAGTTTTGTCAATTTTACTGCAAATATTTATAATCTGCTTTTCTGCTAAATAGAGCATTCAAAGCAGCATAAATCATCTCAAAAGATATAAAAACAATAAATAGTTGTATATTGTATACAGGGAGAGAGTAAAATACACACACACGGAAAACCTACAGAAGGACAACCCTGAAGAAGAGAACAAAAACCTGAAAGCTGTCCTATCCCAAGCTAGGAGTAAAGGAACCTAGCAGATTTTCCAGGGAAGGAAATTCCAGAACATGAGGGAGTCCACTTGGCCGAAGGGTTCCACCTACCAAAAATGCAAGGGAATCAACTGACCACACCAAATATTCTGAGAAAAAAACAGCAGTGCCTCAACTGATAAACTCATATGGGAGAAGGCAATTATTCTGGAATTAGTTCAACAAACTGCTTACATACTTTAAACATATGTCAATAATTTTGAGCATGATATTAGTGTGTTCTGATCATGGGGGCCTGAATCCAACTGGTAGCCCCAACTAGAGCCAATGGGATTTACAGAAATGTCGACTCAGCTTTCAGCAAGTGATTCAATGGGTACACCCTAGCTGGGACTACTAAATGGATCTGGGTCCATGCATTTTATCAAGAAGGCTTCTCTGGATCAAATTAAACCTATTAGAATATTGTATGGACACATCTTTTTCCTTCATAAAATAATCTTATGCAATACCTAAAATCAAAAACTAAATGAAGAATGGCAATTGGACTGTAATCTTGCTTGATAGTGAGTTAGATTCTAAAAGGTTTTCCCACTTCTTTCTTCCTGCAAAAGATCCCTATGTACATCTGATAAGCCATGTGATGGCATGGGGGAGCTATACAAGGAGGGGAAATTGGCAAAAAGTCAAAGGATTCCCTCATGAGAGGACCTATTTCGAATCAAGTACTCTGGCAAAAAGCAGCATCACTCATATTGTTCTTCAGTTCCCTTCTTCATCTGTTCTCTCCAGTGCCATCTTGATTGCTGGAGAAAGTCTAGAAAGGTTTCATCCCTCCTCTTTCTCCTGTGTGCTTCCTTCATTAATCTTCCATTAGGGAAGGACATGCAAGCTCCTTCCCTTCTAAATCATCACTCCTGTTGAAACATGAGACAAATGCAGGAAAACAAGACACAAACAACAATAAAGAATTGGAAGAGAGATGGGAAATTACAAATAATTCTTCAGGAGGTTAAAAAAAACAAAGCAGCTAGCTGGAAATACAGTATTAAATGCTGTGGCAGAATTTTTATTAGGCTCAATAGCAAGAGGAAAGAAGCTGAAAATATATTAAAAGCTATTTTGTACTGAATCATCAACATCTTACCAAGAAGAAAAAGATTTAAAGAACACTAAGGCCTATTATTAAACAAAAGTGAACAGGAATGTGCTGGAATGAGCTACTATTGCCAGGCAAGAAGTCTGAACTGTACACTACTGTAATGATGTGTCTTTACTCAGATCTTCCATGCTACTCTTAAAGAAGTGAACCCCAATTACACAAACAGCTTTGCCTCAATACTATCCTCCAACAGCAGCCCCCTGTCCTAGGCCTATCTGGAAGACTCATGAAACTCCAAAAAGCCTCTCCATGTTATGCAGGGGAGGGGGAATTGCCTTTATATTCACGTTGCACTGAGTATGCAGTCCTGAAGCAGCCTTGGAGATAACCCTCAGGGAGATACAGGTATCTATCTGGCTGCAGAGCCACTGGTTGGGAGTTCAATTCTCCACTGTGCCTCCTTGATAAGGACTAGACTCGATCCATAGGGTCCCTTCCAGCTCTACAGTTCTAAGATTACGTATTGTTGCTGTGTGAAAAACACAAATAACTTTTATAACCAGCACTTCTACAGTCCTTACTGATGGCCCAATTATAAATAAAAATTATATATCAATTGACAAATATTGATCTAATTAGGGCTCAGCCAAGAAATGAATGCAAAAGCAGAGAGGTTTTTGACCATTTTTGTTGGACAATACAAAGAATGAACTGACCACATTGAGATTCTACCCGCTTATAGACTAATGCAGGCTTCATTTACATTGCTTAAAGTGATAGAATATGCACAAATGTATATCTTATTTACAGATGGATGAATAGTACATGAAGAATATTCAAATGAATCAAATAAAGATTTTATGTTAGTTCAGCATAACATCAAACATGAAAACAAACTACAAATAGGACAGCATGAATAACTAAGAAATAAACTATGAAATAAGGCTATCAAAGTAAAAAAAAAACACACCCAGTATTTACTATCACCTCTAATTGAAGGGAAGGACTTCTCCCTAAGCAAAACAGTGTCGGTTAAAAAAGCAGTATCATTTTCCTGTGGGTCATGACACTATAGTGCATTGTTAGCACACATGAGGAGGAGAAACTTGAGAGGAACCGAGCAGTCCAATTGTCTGAATTCTAGCACCTTCTACATTTGGGATAGATGATCTGACGTACTCTAACTATTCTGAATTATGATGCTCATCATCTTTGACCACTACTCATACTGCCTGTGGCTTATAAAAGCTAGATTCTAACAACATATGGAGGTACTTCTAGAGTTATATCCAGGGTTTATTAATGCACACTTAGTGATTTAGAGTGAATGATATCACTAAACACAAACAAAGCATTACTTTATAAAATTAACACAGGCCTACATTCAAAGTTCTACTTTCTTTCCCCACCTTCCTCTCCCTTTTGCAGCTTTCCTTGATACTCTAAAACTGGTTTCAGGATGAACTGCAAGGTGAGACCTTCCTTCTAGTTCCCTGACTGAAGCACTTCTGTCCTCTGAACTGCCTGACTAGACCTTGGCCATCAGAAATAATTAAACTGGACAATTTCCATCCCTCAACCAACCTCTTCTCCTTACCCCCTCCAAATCCTTCCTGTTTCCTATTCCCTTCAGTCACCTGCTACCACCCTCATCCCTTGCCCCTCTTCCCATTTGCACCCCTTTCATGATTTCATATGATTCTTATATGAGACCCTCACCAAACCACCATTGAATTATCGATCCTATCTGTGCCCAGAGACGACCAATCAAAGGCATGCCTGGGACTCATGTTTTTGTGCTTTGGGGTAATCCTATATATAAAATTCATGGGGATCTGTGGGGACCCGTCCCCGTGACCCATGTTTCTCTGGTTTGAGGTGATCCTACATATAAAAATCATGGGGATCCATGGGGAGAGTTTCTCCAGGAATTGGAGCCCAAAGGGAAGGGTGGTTCCTCCTCTACTGGCTTGCCCTCTGGGTGGAAGGTTTGGGTTTCTTGCATCTAGGGGGAGAGATACCACCCTCGTACCTCCCTCACTGTAACTCTCTCTCTCTCCTCTGTGCGTGTGTGTTTATGCATTTGTGCGAGCGTGTATGTACTGAGTTTGCCAGGAAAAAAAACTTTGCCCCTTCATTCCCATTCATCCTTCTCCCCCTCCCTTTTCATTCTCCCCCGTTTCCCCCCCCCCCCCATCAGACCCATTGGAAAGATGAAGGCAGTGGCAACAGCATGCGTGGCGGCAGGGTGAGGACACACAAACCGCCACAGAAGTTTGGGATTCAGGTTAAAGTCCACATGACTTAAGCACAAATCCAAAAGAATATGCTTGCTCTGCCAGTTTATTTCAGCAGTGGAAACAGGCTCTGAGAAGAGCTAAAATACTCTCTACAGCCTGCCCCCAAATTACTTTTCATCATCTGCTTATTTAGGTTTTCTGTGTTGAGACAACTTCCTTTTTTACTATGAAAGAAAAAGCAGAGTGAACTATTTTAACCTAACATCTTAAGCAAAAGTGAAATTTACATCAGCTTAATCACTGCTCTACATTTTGTACAGCAAAGGGACTTAAGTGTTGCTCTGCAACCAAGAAAACAATCTTACATGCAAACTATGTTATGGGATTGACCTCTGTGGCTTCAAGCTATAGACAGCATAATTTTAAAGAATGCACATACGTATCACAGCAGTGATGGCTAACCTTTTTGAGCCCGAGTGCCCAAACTGAAAAAAAAAAAAAAAAAAAAAAACCCAGAGGGCGGCGGGAGGGGGAATCCTGGACACGGAGGTGCCTCCAGACCCCACTCCGGATCTGCCTCCAGTCGGGCCCTACCCCTGCCAGCGCCACCTGCTCCGGATCCTGGACCACCACCTGTTGGGGCACTAGCATCGCGGCTGCAGCCGCCTCCTCAGGTTTGGCTGCTGGGGGTAGCGATCCAGTGACTTATGGCTCACATGCCCGCAGAGAGGGCTCTGCGTGCCAGCTGTGGCACGTGTGCCATAGGTTCTCCATCGCTGGACTAGGGCCTCAAAAGTCTGTTGAGTATTCTGTGATTGTCAAAGAATTGTAAATCCGATATAAGAGGTCAATCCTCAGCTTGCTTCACTAGTTTTGTGCAGTTAATCCTGGAAAGATCATAAAATGCAAGAATGTAAACATAAGATGCTTCTCGGTTCTACAACTTTCTACAGGATTTTCAGTCTTTATTTCCTTCCTTCTATCAGGGTTTCATGGCCAGCAGAATGTCCTCAGTTTGCATCAAATCATACACATAATCCCTAAAATACTGTGTTGAAACTGCTCCAGAAAATCTCTCAGTAGATGTCCTGAAGGGATCTGCATCAAGGCAAAATGTAAAAAACTGTCAGGATCAAAAAAATTGTCGAATACTCCCTACATCCCTAGTATAACAATATGATTAACACAATTACATAACATGCAGTCATAACCATATAACCTACACAAATCTCTAATACCTGCCCAGGTAGAACCACATACGTAATGTTGTCCATTACGTAGACAGCAAAGGTGAATCACCACAAGGGTAAGTTCCAACTGAAGAGCTGTCTGAGGAAGCAGACTTGATTCACAAAAGCTCACATTTAAATGTAGCAGTCGGTTGTTAAGGCGCCACAACATTTCTGTTTCTTGTTTTTTATTTTTTATTTTTTTGTCTGATGTGCTTCAACAGACTAACACTGCTACTTCTTCAAAAATTCCATCTTCTGGATACTGGTAAAGACTTCCATCTGTGACACGCATCTTTAGACAGCTCTTTGATCACAAGGATATGCTATCTCAAAATAAATTCTGAGAAACCTTTAGCCACAGAACTCAAATAAGTCTTCCTTTTTCCTGTTATTTATTTCAACTTAACTTCTTCAAAATGAGATGAAGTATTTTCTCAGTACAAAAAACCACTCATGCCAATGACAACTAGCAAGGAGGAAGAGAACAGGAAAAAAAATAACAATTTCTATATCTATCTTCCTTTTCTGAAGGGATGAATTTGGTGTACTTGAATATATAGCTCATATCTAATAAAATGAACTAATCACTTTCTTCTGGAATGCAAAAACAAAGCAATCTGCATCTCCAAGTGTCCACAAATGTTGGCTTGTTTTACTTTCACATGGTTACTTGCAATTTCCAAATCATGAACAGATACGGGGGTGACAACTTGTTTTTCACAAGCTTTGGAACAGTATTGAAAAGGGATTTATGCTGCATTGTGTCTTTGCACAATTATGCTGTAATTTGAGACATAAAACCAATTCAGTGAATAAACTAGTGCCACACACTCATGCTCGACAGCAAAAGCCTCCTCCATCCCACTCCATTCTCAGCAATTAATGGAAATTGGGAGATGGAGAAAAGAGAAATCTAAGCGGTGGACACAAAAGGAAGTCACAAGATTATGAGGTTTACTGATAACTCTGCTATATGGCTTGCATATTTTGCTGGATGTTTTTTTCCATCACTTAGGAGTTCTTTGGTACTATAAGAAGGGCATTATTTACCATGAAGGTAAGATATCCCACTACCAGTACCTAGGCTTGTACTCAGCCTTCAAGTGATACATGATATATTCTCTATCTCAGTTCTAACATGACCACTACTGGGTGGTGTATGAGAGTGCTAGTAAGGTCACCTCTTAGAATTACTAACTCATTGTGTAAACATAGGAAATCACTCCTGGTTCTAAGAATGCTATGGTTCCACAGTACAAGAAATGATGCTGATGTACAATCCTATCTTTGTCTACCCAAAGATAAGCCTAACTGAATTAAGTGGGATTATTCTTCCAGAATAAGTGTGAATAGTACTGCACGCTCTTAGTATGACACTGACTTTAGAAGTCAACCTCCCAAGAACAACATCTTTTAAAAGCAAATTTTAACTCATGTAGCTGGAAAACTCTACCTCAAATGAAAGCAGGTACTGGGGTCAGTGAAGCCTCAAAAGATTTCCATGTGTCGAAGTGCAGGGCTTCACTGCCCTTGCCTCTCCTTATGACCAGCAACAACAGATTTAAACTATAAAGACAATCATACAGATCTGCACATTTTAACTCCCCTGTGCATAACTTCGCTTCTATTCCCCATCTTAGTGGCAATTTAAACCTCTGCACTACAATGTTGATTTTAAAAAAAGGTATTAGAGTCTGTTATACTCATAAGATATTTCTTGTTTTCTAAAAAGACAAAGTATGAAACACAGCAGCAATTATTCCCATTCATTATTTGCCTTGATTCAAAATATTCACCTAGATTCACATTATGTTTCTTCAACTACGCCAAACTGTGATGACTACCTGGCTCATGTTCTATCCTTCTTTTTGGCCAACATAGGAGATGGAGGGGAAAAGAATGTAGACTTAAAGAATTCCTAAGATACTGCAGAAGATGTGGAAGGACAAGTGTTAGGTGTCACTGTAGGGTCTCCCTTCAGCCAGTCCTCTCTTTTGATTATTTTGACAGGAGATGAGACACAACCATGGAGGGGGAGGGGCTAAAAAGTTGGAAAATGAGTGGGGTTCTCCCAGGGCAAGCACACACAACCTGTGGGTCCTGTGCTGCTCTCAGTTGTACCGAACGGCCCTCAGCCAACTCAATCATCCACATACATCCCTTCAGTCCAACTGATGCGCTAAGAAACCACTACTGTGTTGGAGGCCTTCTTCAGTGTCAAGTAGGAAAATTTCTTCTTCCTTCTGGTCAGACAAAAGAGAGACTGAAAGGCACTTAAAGTTTAAATATATTAGTTAAAAGGCAATTAAGTTTAGATACAAACAAAGAAAATGTGCTTTGTGTGCCTGAAAGCTGTTTCTTACTGACCAGATATGTTTAGGATTGAGTTGTGCGTCTTCTGTTTGGTCAAAAACATCTGAAAAGTTGAGTATTATATTTGTGAGCACGTCCATACCCCAATGCAGATTAAGGGGCTGAAAAATTCTGCACCTCTTTGCTGTGATCTTCTGCTGTAATAACTTTGACTATGTACAAGTGGCTCCAGAGCTAATGAAGTGGTTGGGCCAAAGCCGAAAGGACGCTCAGCTGCGGACGCGCCTGGAAGTGAAAGGAAAGTCCGTTGCTGCAAAGAAAAATATTGCATAGGAACCTGGAATGTGAGATCTATGAACCTTGGTAAGCTGGATGTGGTCAAACAGGAGATGGCAAGAATAAACATTGACATCCTGGGCGTCAGTGAACTAAAATGGGCGGGAATGGGCGAATTCAATTCAGACGATTATCATATCTACTACTGTGGGCAAGAATCCCATAGAAGAAATGGAGTAGCCCTCATAGTCAACAAAAGAGTGGGAAAAGCTGTATTGGGATACAATCTCAAAAATGATAGAATCATTTCAATACAAATCCAAGGTAGACCTTTCAACATCACAGTAATCCAAGTTTATGCACCAACCACCGATGCTGAAGAGGCTGAAATTGACCAATTCTATGAAGACTTACAACACCTTCTAGAACTGACACCAAAGAAAGATTTTCTTCTCATTATAGGGGACTGGAATGCTAAAGTAGGGAGTCAAGAGATAAAAGGAACAACAGGTAAGTTTGGCCTTGGAGTTCAAAACGAAGCAGGGCAAAGGCTAATAGAGTTTTGTCAAGAGAACAAGCTGGTCATCACAAACACTCTTTTCCAACAACACAAGAGGCGACTCTACACATGGACATCACCAGATGGGCAATACCGAAATCAGATTGATTATATTCTTTGCAGCCAAAGATGGAGAAGCTCTATACAGTCAGCAAAAACAAGACCTGAAGCTGATTGTGGCTCTGATCATCAGCTTCACATAGCAAAACTCAAGCTTAAACTGAAGAGAGTAGGAAAAACCACCGGGCTAGTCAGGTATAATCTAAACCAAATCCCTTATGAGTACACAGTGGAAGTGAAGAACAGATTTAAGGAACTAGATTTGGTGGACAGAGTGCCTGAAGAACTTTGGATAGAGGCTCGTAACATTGTACAGGAGGCAGCAACAAAAAGCATCCCAAAGTAAAGGAAATGCAAGAAAGCAAAGTGGCTGTCCAACGAGGCCTTACAAATAGCAGAGAAGAGAAGGGAAACAAAATGCAAGGGAGATAGGGAAAGTTACAGAAAATGGAATGCAGACTTCCAAAGAATAGCAAGGAGAGACAAGAGGGCCTTCTTAAATGAACAGTGCAAAGAATAGAAAGGAAAAAACCAGAGATCTGTTCAAGAAAATTGGAGATATTAAAGGAACATTTTGTGCAAAGATGGACATGATAAAGGACAAAAATGGTAGGGACCTTACAGAAGCAGAAGACATCAAGAAGAGGTGGCAAGAATACACAGAGGAATTATACCAGAAAGATCTGGATATCCCGGACAACCCAGATAGTGTGGCTGCTGACCTTGAGCCAGACATCCTGGAGAGTGAAGTCAAGTGGGCCTTAGAAAGCATGGCTAACAACAAGGCCAGTGGAGGTGACAGCATTCCAGTTGAACTATTTAAAATCTTAAAAGAAGACGCTATTAAGGTGCTACACTCAATATGCCAGCAAGTTTGGAAAACTCAGCAGTGGCCAGAGGATTGGAAAAGATCAGTCTACATCCCAATCCCAAAGAAGGGCAGTGCCAAAGAATGCTCCAACTACCGTACAATTGCACTCATTTCACACGCTAGCAAGGTTATGCTCAAAATCCTACAAGGTAGGCTTCAGCAGTATGTGGACCGAGAACTCCCAGAAGTACAAGCTGGATTTCGAAGGGGCAGGGGAACTCGAGACCAAATTGCTAACATGCGTTGGATTATGGAGAAAGCCAGAGAGTTCCAGAAAAACATCTACTTCTGCTTCATTGACTACGCAAAAGCCTTTGACTGTGTGGATCACAGCAAACTCTGGCAAGTTCTTAAAGAAATTGGAGTGCCTGACCACCTTATCTACCTCCTGAGAAATCTATATGTGAGACAGGAAGCAACAGTTAGAACTGGATATGGAACAACTGATTGGTTCAAAATTGAGAAAGGAGTACGACAAGGCTGTATATTGTCTCCCTGCTTATTTAACTTCTATGCAGAATACATCATGCAAAAGGCTGGACTGGATGAATCCCAAGCCGGAATTAAGATTGCCGGAAGAAATATCAACCACCTCAGATATGCAGATGATACAACTCTGATGGCAGAAAGTGAGGAGGAATTAAAGAACCTCTTAATGAGGGTGAAAGAGGAGAGCGCAAAAAATGGTCTGAAGCTCAACATCAAAAAAACGAAGATCATGGCCACTGGTCCCATCACCTCCTGGCAAATGGAAGGGGAAGATATGGAGGCAGTGACAGATTTTACCTTCTTGGGCTCCATGATCACTGCAGATGGTGACAGCAGCCATGAAATTAAAAGACACCTGCTTCTTGGGAGGAAAGCGATGACAAACCTAGACAGCATCTTAAAAAGCAGAGACATCACCTTGCCAACAAAGGTCCGCATAGTCAAAGCTATGGTTTTTCCAGTAGTGATGTATGGAAGTGAGAGCTGGACCATAACGAGGGCTGACCGCCGAAGAATTGATGCTTTTGAATTGTGGTGCTGGAGGAGACTCTTGAGAGTCCCCTGGACTGCAAAGAGAACAAACCTATCCATTTTGAAGGAAATCAACCCTGAGTGCTCACTGGAAGGACAGATCCTGAAGCTGAGGCTCCAATACTTTGGCCATCTCATGAGAAGAGAAGACTCCCTGGAAAAGACCCTGATGTTGGGAAAGTGTGAAGGCAAGAGGAGAAGGGGACGACAGAGGACGAGATGTTTGGACAGTGTCATCGAAGCTACTAACATGAATTTGACCCAACTCCGGGAGGCAGTGGAAGACAGGAGGGCCTGGCGTGCTCTGGTCCATGGGGTCACGAAGAGTCGGATACGACTTAACGACTAAACAACAACAACAAAAATGTATGTACCCTGTTTCCCTGAAAATAAGACCTAACCTGAAAATAAGCCCTAGTATGATTTTTCAGGATGCTCGTAATATAAGCCCTACCCCAGAAATAAGCCCCAGTTAAATGAAACCCTGCCCTCCACCATTGTGCAGCAACCAGAAGAAGATGACATGACTGTATTTGAATAAATGTAGATTGTTGTACATGGAAAAAATAAAACATCCCCTGAAAATAAGCCCTAATGTGTTTTTTGCAGCAAAAATTAATATAAGACCCTATCTTATTTTCGGGGAAACATCGTATGTATGTATGTACCGTTTTCCCGAAAATAAGCCCTAACCTGAAAATAAGCCCTAGTATGATTTTTCAGGATGCTTGTAATATAAGCCCTACCCCCAAAATAAGCCCCAGTTAAGTGAAACTCCGCCCTCCACCATTGTGCAGCAACCAGAAGAAGATGACATGACTGTATTTGAATAAATGTAGATTGTTGTACATGAAAAAAATAAAACATCCCCTGAAAATAAACCCTGATGCGTTTTTTGGAGCAAAAATTAATATAAGACCCTGTCTTATTTTCAGGGAAACACGGTATGTCGTTTCCAATCCAGTGGACATTCTGACCTATGTTGCATGGAAGATCAGTGGCTTTCCAAAGCACCGTGTTATTGGAAGTGGTTGCAATCTGGACTCTGCCCGTTTCCGCCACTTGATGGGTGAAAAGCTGGGGATCCGCCCTCTCAGCTGCCATGGCTGGATTGTTGGAGAGCATGGAGACTCCAGTGGTGAGTGTGAAACCCCCCTCCGCACCAAGCCCTTTGTCAGAGGATGAAAACCAGTTAATTATGTATTTTTTCACTAATGACTAGTGCGGTTTTCTCCAAGCTGGGGCTCTCCCATTATTCACAGCGACAAACTACTTTCGTATTCATAGCAGGTGTTGAGAAGGTCTGGAACATATGTGGAATAGTCGGGTTTACACTATGGCAGACACAACATGTTACCTGATGACAGTTGAGGGGGAAATCCAGCCACTGCACATCAGATTTGCAAATCCAGCCACCGCACATCAGATTTGCATGAGCTGGGCAGAGCAGAAGAAAATTTTCTCTGTCTCTCAGCATGAAAGCCCATCTATCTTTTCCTGCTACATAAAGGTAACACTAGAGGATCTATATTTGACTTGGCCAGTTCTGTTCAGAAAAGGTCAGCTCTGTAATCTAAGTAGGCCAAACCCTACCAGGCTGAATTCTGCCCTTTACTCTTAACAGAGGAGTTCAGAATAAATCCCTTCATGTAAAAGTCTCTTGATGGATGCAGTTCTGTAAAAGGCTTTTTTAAAATAAAATATCTTTTGGTATCTCTGATATCCTATGTTGAGGAACCAAAATGCTAAGTTAGTCTTCCTCAGAATAACTAGCAAGGATTGATAGATACAATGTGGGAAACAGCTCCAGGTTTTCTGGACTCCAGGGCTGCTATTTTTCTGAAAATAGCATTTCAGGGTTTATCATAGCCCAGATGACAAGTTATCCTTTCCTTGCCCAATTGCTAACTAGAGTTATTGCTCTTAGTAAGCAGTTCTAGCTCATTCCCCCTCAGCCCCATTATCTAGAAACATTTTCTTTCAACAATGCAAGAACGGGCCGTCCAGCCCTTCCAAACTCCATTCCTCCACCTTTCTTTCTCCAGCCCTTCCAAACTCCTTTCCTCTCCCTTTCTTTCTCCACCCCTTCTAAAATCCATTCCGCCACCCCCCCTTTCCTTTTCCACCCCTTTTATACAGTACTCCTTTCCGTGTCCAAAAAGCACGGTAATCTATGCACCCGGGTAGGTGGGGCTCGTTAGCCTTGGAAGGCAGCCCATCTAGGAGAAGGAAAACTCCGATTTCAAACCTCCACTGCCTTGTGGCTATATCCACAGATGGAAAAGGCTTCAGGAGTTAACCTTGAGGCAAAATCCTGAGCCGGAGTCCCGGAAGCAGTTCATGACTCTGCACAGTCAGGCTCTGGCAACTCCTGCGACGTCGCTGGAACCAGTTGTATTGGCTCTTGCCTTTCCATTGGGCTATTTCAGTGATGTGGAGAGGGGGGATTTGCTGCTTGGGTAACAGTCTATCCTCCATATTATTTTACCCAGGCTTCGTGCTCTGGAGAGGACACTCCAGCTTCGCATACAGCGTCGAAATAACACAGGAAGTAGCAGTTACTGGTTATAAGTCTGCTCGACTGGCGTAGAGTGTGATGCCAGGGGCTACTTCGGACGGTGGGAGAGGTCATTGCACCTCACTAGGTAGCTACCGCCTGCCTTAAGCTGGGCAGCCCCCAGCCAATAAGGTGCTGCCTCACCACGGTCTGTTAACCTCACGGGGTCTGTGGGGTTTAGGGTGAAAGCCGACAAGCAGATTGATAACCCTGCACCATGCAATAATCATAAGAAAATTTCTGCCCTAACGTTGGGCACCTGGAATGTTCAGACAATGACCCCTGGCTTTTCTGACGACCTGCAGGAAATAGGCGATGCACGCAAGACAGCTGTCATCGACATGGAACTGAGTAGGCTGCAGATGGACATTGTTGCCCTGCAAGAGATGAGATTGCCAGACTCAGGCTCTATCAAAGAAAAAAAAAATCTCATTCTTCTGGCAGGGAAAACCATTGAATGAGACCAGGGAATATGGTGTTGGCTTTGAGGTTAGAAATACTCTGCTGAGATCCATTGTTCCACCTACTGCGGGGAGTGAAAGAATCCTGTCTCTGCAGCTCCACTCATCAGCAGGACCGGTCACCCCCATTAGTGCATATGCACCAACACTGTCGTCTACAACAGAAGTCAAAGACAAATTCTATGATGATCTGGCAGCTACTATCAAAAACATCCCCGAGAGAGAGCCGCTGTTCATTCTTGGAGACTTTAACGCTAGAGTTGGTGCTGATCACAATTCTTGGCCCACTTGTCTAGGTTGTTTTGGCATTCGGAAGATGAACGAAAATGGCCAATGCTTGCTGGAGTTTTGCTGTTATTATGGTCTTTGTGTCAGCAACACATTCTTTAATATGAAGTTTCAACACAGAGTTTCTTGGAGACATCCAAGATCAAAGCATTGGCATCAGCTCAATTTGATCCTCACTAGACACTCTAGCGCCTTCCTAGTATTACGATCACATGCAGTTATCAGGGTGCTGATTGCGATACTGATCACTCCCTGGTGTGTAGCAGAGTCAAACTGCAAATAAAGAGATTGTATCACATGAAAAAGGAAGGAAGACCATGTATTGACATCAGCAATACTCGCGATCAGAGAAAAGTGGAGGAATTTGCCCAAGCGCTTGAGGAAACCCTTCCAGGCCTGGCTGGTGCAAATGCACCTGAACGATGGGAACATTTCAAGAATGCTGTTTATAACACCACCTTGTCCACATTTGGCAAGAAGACCAAAAAGATGGCAGACTGGTTTGAAGCCCATTCGGAGGAGTTGATGCCAGCCATTGAGGAAAAGAGGCGAGCTCTAGCAGCATACAAAGCCTGTCCTAGTGAGTACAACTTGCAGGTTCTTTGAGTTGCTCGTAGCAAAGTCCAACAGACTGCCAGGAGATGTTCTAACGATTATTGGCTTCAGCTCTCTTCTCAGATACAGACAGCAGCAGACACAGGTAACATCAAGGGAATGTATGACAGCATCATGGAGGGTTTAGGTCCAATAAAGAAGAAATCTGAACCTTTGAAGTCTGCTACAGGCGTGATCATCCAGGACTGAGCACAGCAAATGGAATGCTGGGTACAGCACTACTCTGAGCTATATTCTAGAGAGAAGGTAGTAACTGAAGAGGCATTAAATAACATGGAGTGCCTGCCTGTCTTGGAAGAGTTGGACAGCAAACCAACTTTAGCAGAAATAAAAGCGGCCTTGGATTCCCTCGCCTCCGGCAAGGCACCTGGAAAGGATAACATCCCCGTTGAAGTGCTGAAGTGCTGTAAAGAGATCAACACCACTGAGCTGTATGAAATATTTTGTCTTTGCTGGAGGGAAGGTGGAGTACCACAGGACATGAAGAATGCAAACATCGTCACATTGTATAAGAACAAAGGCAACAGGGGCGACTGCAATAACTACCGTGGCATCTCTCTTCTCAGCGTTGTAGGGAAGCTGCTTGCCCGTGTTGTGCTGAAGAGGCTCCAGGTGCTTGCAGACAGATTCTATCCAGAATCACAGTGTGGATTTCTAGCTAATAGATCCACCATTGACATGGTATTTTCCCTCAGACAGTTGCAGGAGAAATGTAGGGAACAATGACAGCCACTCTTAGTGGCCTTCATAGATCTTACAAAGACCTTTGATTTGGTTAGCAGGGACAGCCTTTTAAAAATACTTCCCAAGATTGGATGTCCACCTCGACTCCTTAACATCATCAGGTCCTTTAATGAGGAAATGAAGGGCACTGTAGTTTTTGATGGTTCAACATGAGATCCCTTTGACATCTGAAGCCAAGTGAAACAGGGCTGTGTCCTCGCGCCGACCCTGTTTGGGATCTTTTTTGCTGTCATGCTGAAGCACGCTTTTGGAACTGCAACAGAAGGTGTCTATCTTCGGACTAGATCAGATGGGAAACTCTTTAATCTCTCTAGATTGAGAGCGAAGACCAAAGTCCAGCTGAAATGCATGCGGGACTTCCTCTTCGCCGATGATGCAGCTGTTGTTGCCCATTCTGCTGAAGACCTCCAACAACTTATGAATCGTTTTAGTAAGGCCTGCCAAGATTTTGGATTAACAATCAGCCTGAAGAAAACACAAGTCATGGGCCAGGGCGTGGACTCACCTCCCTCTATTACCATCTCTACACAAGAATTGGAGGTTGTTCATGACTTTGTGTACCTTGGCTCAACGATCTCTGACACTCTCTCCCCAGATGTCGAGCTGGATAAACGCATTGGCAAACCATGTTCTCTAGACTCACAAAGAGAGTATGGCTCAATAAGAAGCTGACGGCATATACCAAGATCCAGGTCTATAGAGCCTGTGTCCTGAGTACACTCCTGTACTGCAGTGAGTCCTGGACCCTTTGTGCACGGCAGGAGAGGAAGTTGAACATGTTACATATGCGTTGTCTCCAACGCATTTTTGGTATCACCTGGCAGGACAAATAGAGTAGTCCTAGAATGAGCTGGAATTTTTAGCATGTATACATTACTGAAACAGCTGTGTCTACGTTGGCTTGGGCATGTCGTGAGAATGGCTGATTCCAAAAGATCTCCTGTATGGAGAATTAGTGCAGGGAAATCGCCCCAGAGGGAGACCACAGCTGCGATACAAGGATATCTGCAAGCGGGATCTGAAGGCCTTAGGAATGGGCCTCAACATATGGGAAACCTTGACATCTGAGTGTTCAGCCTGGAGGCAGGTGGTACAGCATGACCTCTCCCAATTTGAACAGACACTTGTTCAGCAGGCTGAAGCAAAGAGGCAGTCCTGAAACCAGCAAAATCAGGGAGCTGGACAGGGGACAGATTGTATTTGTCTTCAGTGTGGAAGGGATTGTCACTCTCGAATTGGCGTTCTCAGCCACACTAGACGCTGTTCCAAGACCTCTATTCAGAGCACATTACCATAGTCTCTCAAGACTGAAGGATTCCTACTATGTATGTATGTATGTATGTACGTACGTACGTGCCACACACTGGTACCACACACTCATGCTTGACAGCAAAAGCCTCCTCCATCCCACTCCATTCTCAGGAATTAATGGAAACGTATGTACGCATGTCATTATTATAAAACCCATCTGACCAATGGTCACTCTGGGTGGTTCACAACAATGACAATGACATAATAAATGTAACAGTCAAAATGGAATTGAATTTAAACTAAATTAAACTAAATTGACAAACATTTAAAGGCAGGTTAAAACGGACAGTAGTTAAATATAAAAGTGTTATGCCTTTCAGTGGCTCTTTGGTTCAAAATTTTGAAAAGCCTGCCAAAATAAAAATGTTTTGAGAAGCTTCTTGAAAGACACCAGGGAGGGGGGCAGGCAAACATTTTTCATGAATTTCTGATAATAACAAACCATAATCAACTCATGTGTAACTAGGCTATACCCTAACTTGCTGATGAAATCATTTCATCAAGTTTCCTTCTTATTTAGAAAAAGCAAACCCAGTCAACCTTCCCACCACACTGGGATTTATTTGGTTAAGCACTAATTACCTCTCAAGGGGTTTCTATTTAGTTGTTTTTATCCAAAAATACTACCATCTTGTATCTCATTATTCAACCATCTTGCTGCATTCAAATGATGTACTAGATAATATTCTGCTGTCACTGACATTAGCACTATTGCTACTATTACTAACTCAGTGTTTGTTCTAGTGTGCTCTCCATTGCACATAATTTTCTGGTAATGATAGGGCCTTATTCTAAGTTCCCATTTAGGTAGTAATCATGTATCTATGCTACGGCACCTGAGACTATAAGGAGAGATTGACTACTCTTTCACACAAAAGAATCCCTTCAGGATACTAGCATATCAAGGATAAAAGTACCAGCCAATCTTCCTTCTTCCATAAAGCATTTCTGGAAGAATTTTGGAGAAGCATTCAATCATGTAATCCTCCATGTGGAGACTGAAGTGGCACAGTCCAACTGCACATCCATCATTTCACTATAATGCACAAGATCACTGTGCAATATATTCGCAGAAAATAAAATGTTTCCAACATCAGTATCGATGGCTAATCTAGCTAAACGGTACTCTTCATAGTATTTTTCTTATTAAATGTGTTTTTCTTGTAAGCAAATTGCTGCTTACAAATGATTAGATATTTTATTCTACCAACACCAAATGAAGTTGATGGACGAGAACTTTCACAAATTATTATAAGTAGAGAGACTGTGTACTACGTGGTTGACCAGCCTGTGAAAGGCAGAACATACTGTACTTTTAATTTCTGAGGTGTGTGTATGCATCAGGGGAGGGTGTTGTTTCTCAGTTGTGAGACAAAGCGGAAGCTATTCTGAGTGTAACTCCCTCCCTGCCTTTCTGGCTCTGCAAGAGTACTCTTGTTCTCTCCAAGGAAGAGTTATTCTCTGTCATCATCACCACCTGCAACCCCACCACTGCACTACTTCACACACTTAACCACATAAAGCCTCTTGTCCTTTACCCAGAAGAGGAAGATGACTAAATAAATAAATAAATAATAATATGGACGCTGCCACTTCTGCCAACTTTTCTTTTTGTTCTTCTGTGCCATCAAGTCACCTCTGACTTATGGTGACCCCATGAATGAGCAATCTTCAAAGTGTACTGTCCACAACAGCCCTGCTCAATTCTTGTAAACGCAAGCCTGTGGTTTCCCTTAGGAAGTCAATCCACCTCGTATTTGGTCTTCCTTTTTTCCTGCTGCCTTCTACCTTTCCTAGCATTATTTCCTGAGAATCTTGACTTCTCATGATGTGCACAGAGGACAGCCTTGGTGTCAACATTTTTGCCTCCAGAAATAGATCAGGCTTGATTTGATCTAAGACCCACTTGCTTTTTTTTTATGGCAGTCCAGGATATCCACAAAGCAACACCACATTTCAAACGAAACATTTATTTCTTGTCAGCTTTCTTTACTGTCCAGCTTTCACACCCATATATGGTGGTCAGAAGGGCAAGAGTGGGGATGATTTTGGTCTCCAGTGACATATCTTAACACTTGATGATCTTTTCTAATTCCTTCATTGCTGCCTCTAATTTTCGTTCCCATTGCATGGGAGCCACACCTCATGCATCTGAAATGGGAAATAAACAAACCCACTGCCCTGAGCATCCTCGAGGGAACTCTGCATGCACGCCCACCTTAGAGGGAACACGGATTGCTGCCCTTCCTAGTCTCAGTATTCTTCTGATTTCTTGGCTGCACTCTCCATTTGGATTGCTGATTGACAAAATTCTAAGGTCTCCCTTGAAACTAGAGGTGTGCAGGTTAAATTAAGCAAATAAAAATTTCTTTAAAAATCAATCAAACAGATAAAGCACAGATAGAGAGGAAATAGCAACATAAAAACACACACACAGCTCACCTTCTGTGAGAAGGTGATTCTTACCATGAATAAAAAGCCTAAAAGCAGCTGTCCCTAATCTGATGCCCTCCAGATGTCGTAGGGTTCCTTCCCACTGGCCATATTTGACTAGGGCTGATGAAGGTGAAATTGTTTGGAGGGCACCAGATTGAACAAGGCTGCTTTATGGGTTTTTTAAATAAGGGAATGCCTCAATCTTAAGGACCAATGAATCACACAAGAATTTATGGCCAAAAGCTTCATTCTTGTTTATCTTTAGTCTAGGTAATTTACCCTAGTCCTAGAACATCTTCTCCAGACTCCAATCCCATTTTCCCCTTAACAGCCCATCCTTCTTTGTTCTTTTAGATCCAAACCAACCAGGCAAACCTTCCCTATTTCCACGGTACTACCTTATCTCCTAGGTACACCATGGCCTTTCCAGCATGTGGCAGAGAGCTGTAAGAGGAAGAAGGAGGGCTATCATCCGCATACTACGCTGATACACCAAGGAGTTCTGAAACTATGAATTTAAAGGCTAGGATCCTACTGGAAATACCAACCAGAGTGGGTTCAGGGAATTAACTGTTGAATGCTAAAGTCAATGTAAATTCAACGATTCAACAGATCTATTCCAGTTGGGACTATGAGGAGGATTCTGGCCTAAATATTTTTGAATTGGTCTTTCACCCAATGTGTGCCTGGGGTTATTTACAACGAAACCATAAACACTATGGCATACAATAGTTCTGAACAAAGTCTAAAACAAAGCTAATAAAAAACGTAACAGAGGAAATGCAAATCAAACAGCACACTTATTCAGTAAAAGTTTAATGGAAGTTGGAACCATTAGTTTATATCAACTACCTGAAGGCTGAAGACTGGAATCAACTTAACCTCCATGGGAAGGGAGTTCCACAAGGGGGACAGTGCAATACGAAGGCCTTGTGTTGGGCTTCCCATCAACCTCACCTCAACAGAAGATCAGACATATAACACTGTCTCAGATGACTAACATAGCCTCTGTTATGTTATGTACTGTCAAGTTGCATCCAATTTACAGTGACCCTAATAGGGCTTTCAAGCTAAGTGAGATACTGAAGGAGAGGTTTTACCAATATCACTGTCTATATGTTATTGAGTGGGATTTGAAACTTAGGGTTTCTGAGTCTTTGTCTAACTCTATACATCACACCAAAATGGCTCTCATAAACTCTAGACAGGGTCATATAGGAGTAGTTTCTCTGATAACACACTGATTCCAAGTGTGTTGTAGTGGATAGAGTGACGGACTAGGACTCTGGAGGACAGGGTTCAAATCCTCACTTGGCCATGGAAACTCACTTGGGGAATGGAACTGGTAAAACTACTCCTTAAATATCTCACTTATCTTGAAAATTTTATTAGGATCACTCTAAGTCAGTTCCGACTTGATGGCACAGAACAGTTTCTCTTATAGCCTCACTGCAAGCTACAGTATTTAATATCTTTATCTGAAATTGTGCATATAATTGATTTTTATCTGTTATATAGATGTGACTACTCACAGATGAAAGCTTCCAAAAACAAACATTATACATCACCATGAAAGTGCCATGGAAGAGCACAAGACTGATGTTAAAGTTCAGACATGGAATGTAATTCCAAAACTATACTTACTTAATCAGAGGTGAGATGTATCAGAACATAACCACGACTAATTCTCTGCTAATGCTTAAATACTTAATAAAGACATTTTACAAAGCTTATTACACACAGTTTTTTGTGACCCTTAACACAGGATTGCAAGATTAATATAGGAGACTGAAGGTTTTCCCTTATTTGGCAAAATGTTCATGGCAGGGCATGCTTATTGAGCTAGAGTCCCTATTACCCAGCTGAGTTTTGGAGTTAATTATTAAACAACCCCTCTGTGGACTATTATCTGGAAGTCAGTCAAAGGAGGTGATTAAGTAACATTCACCATACACTTATGTTGAGTGACTAATGAATTCTGGGTTACAGGTCACCCATATTTACATCACGAGATGTAATATTGCCTTGTGCATGGCAATATCTGAACTGGGAAAACACACCTAAAAGAAATCAGCCATGATCTTGTAGAAATGCACATCTTAGTCAGATTAAATCTTCAAAAAAAAAAAAAAAAAAAAAGATCTCAAAATCCTTTTCTAAAACAAATGTGTTTGTTTCAGAGAGTACTGCAACATTCCAGAAGTAAAGGGCTTTATATTTTAGAGTTAATTAGATTTATTAGGAAACTCTATATGTTATACTAAAAGAACTCTGTTCATATTTTGTTCATACTGTTCAAGCTTCAGGAACATGTAAGAGGAAAGTCTGCATATGAATCCTAAATAAAAACGACAACTATTAAGAGTGTATAACTATATTAATGCCTCAGACTCTACATACAAATAAAAATATTACTATCTTCTTTCCCATATGCAATTTAAGTGTCAAAGTGACACTGTTGATGTTTACTGCTTATCTTATTTTCCATTTTACACACACAGCAGGGAACCTAGGACTTCTCAGGGATGACTTCCAACAGATAAAGAGTGCCCTCGAGTTCTTTCTACTTCAAAATAATGATTCTTTCCGCACTCCAACTTTTCTGTCTGAATGCAATTCACAATCACCATCAGAAGACGGCCAGACTCAGAAACCCATGACAGGCACCGACAGCATGTGCTCGGTTCCTTTTGAAAAGGAAACTAGTGTGGTTGAGTGCTCCTTTGAGCTGAAAAAATTTCAAGGCCATTCACTGTATTTTGACTGGCACACATAACCTGAACTGATGTACGTCATTTTTGTACTTGGAAAGAACGGCAGATATCGGGGTAAACTTCCATTTTACCATGCAGATTTCACCACGACCCTTTTGTCATATGCTCCCTCTCTAAATTTCCGTCCAGACTAAAGCCCTCTACACGTTTTCAGCTGGGCTGTACATTCGTGACATCTAGAACACAATCGGACAGGGAACAAACAGCAACTCAGCCTGCCACTGGATGGCCAAGGGGAGAAGGAGCGAGATCGAGTTGAGAAGAGGCACTAGAATGCCAGAGGCTCCCTCCCGTCACCCGCCCCGTTCACCGTGCCTCTAAAAATCAACCTCACCCGCGGTCCTTTGCACACGGCCTCCGAGGACACCCCGGGAAGCGGGGAAGAGGGGAGGGGAGGGGAGGGGAGAGGAGAGGGAGAGAGAGAACTCCCGAATCCGCCTTTTCAGACGTCCACGCCACTCGCCCAAGCCAGAAATTTTCCACGTCGAACCCAGTCTGGTCTTTGCGCTCGGGGGGGGGGGGGGGCGGAGAAAACGATGCAGACCTCCGGGACAGGCTTGCGGTGGTCGAGTGCGCCCGCCTGTTTGTGGGGGAGAGAGGGCTGGAGAAGGGAGGAAACAACCAACCAACCAACCCACCCCCCCGGAAAACCCGCCGCAATCCTACTGGAGCGCGGGGACCCTCTCTTTTCCCCGCCAGAACCGACAGACACCCTCCCTCCCCCCCCCCCCCCAAACGACAACCTCCAACGAGGCAGAACCAATCCTGCCACGAAGGGGGCCAGGTGGCTTCTAGGCGAAGAGAGTCTCCTTGCCTGCCTCGTCAAGCCCTGCTTCTCCCGTCCCCTGCCGCCTCAACCCAAGTAGCTCGAAACCCCGGGGCTCGGCGTTTGCTTTACCTTGGCAGACAATGGCCAGGCCCCGCTGCTCCTGTGCTGCTGCTGCTGCTGCCGCCGCCGCCGTCTTCCGCTGGTGGTGCTGCCGTCGTCGGTGGATCCACCACCATCGCTTTCAGGTGACAATGGCCTCGCCGGCGGCTCCAGCACCTACCGGGTCTGCCCTCATAGTACGCGCAGTTTCAGCCGCTCTCCCTCCTCCCCTCCTCCCGCTCGCCGCGGGTCCCCCGAGGTGCGGCTCCCTCGGCTTGTCTGCCCGGGAACGCCGGCGGCGTGAAGGCAGCGGCAGCGGCGCTCAAAGGCCTGGCAACGTGCAATCGGGGGGCTTCCTCTGGCTCACCGCCTCCTGACCAAAGGGCGAGTTTTCGTCCGGCAAGGGAGGAAAGAAAAAGAGACGCCGACGCCGCTTCCGTCTCCCTCCTCTTCTGGCTGCCGCTGCACGCCTCAATGACTCACCCCCAGCGCGGCAACCACTCCGGCTCTTCCTCAAACGCGAGCACCCCAGCTGCCTTGCAGCAATCCCAGCTTCGCACCGGGGCGGTTAGCCCAGCCGCTTCGGCGACGGCACCCCCGCCAGGCACCCCCCGCCTCTGGTGCCGGGAGACATCCTGGGAGGCTGGCCACGGAGGAAGCGATGCGCCCGGAGAGGTGGGGGTGGGAGCCCGTAGTACCTGGGCGAGGAGAAGGGCCCCAAAAGTTACCACTTGTGGCTTTCCATGAGCATTCCCGCCTCCTCTGGCGGCCCTTCTCCCTCTTCCTCAGCAGCTTTGACTTCCACCTCTGACTTTCAGTTCAAGGTGACGCCCTCCAGGACCCAACAAAACCGGCCTCCAGCCGCCACACTTCGGCGGCCCCTGTGGAAAAACCGACTGAAGGCAAACTGCGAGCGCCGAGAGGAGCGAAGCCCCACCTTGTGGGCGGTCTCCCGGGACCCGAGGAGGAGGAGGAAGGCCTCCCGCCGTCCTTCCAGGAGGCGGCAATGGAGGCGGAACGAGCCCGGCAGGGTTGGAGCTCCGTCCCGTCCTTTTGGCTGCGCCTCCGAAAAGTTAAGGGCAAGGAAGGGGTGACGAACAGAAAGGACGGCACGGGAGGGCCGGCCGGCGGGCGGGCGGGCGGGAGAATCCCAAACCCGTCCCCTGTGCCCATGCAAAAGAGAGCTGCGACTAGGGTCATAATTTTTGCGTTTGTCATCGCAGGGCAACAAAAACAACAACAACCGTGGTTTCCGTGGTGAGGAAACTCCCGCTCCCTGGGCGTGGGACACGCCCTGTCAGGTGCGACGCACTTCTCCGTGGGCTTTCTCTCTCACAGGAAGCGGGGACGAGAGCTTGGGGGGTAACGGAGACTGGCTGGCTAAGCCGGAATGATGCCTCCTGGGCCAAGTGACCCACCAGTACTCTGAGGTAACAGCAGGTATCCTACCTCAGTTTTCCTGCCTATCTATCTATTTATTTATACATACATACATACATACATACATACATACATACATACATACCCCGCCTTTCTCCTTAAAAAAGACCCAAGGCGGGTATCCACCTCTACTTTCCCTGCCGTGAGAACGAATGAGTGCTTCGGGTTTTCACTCACATCGGGCGTACACGAGCAGTTGGCGTAGCAAAACAGCATCTCCTCCCGCGAGTTGGCGGAGGGCCGGCGGGCAGGAGGCCGGGCGGGGAAGAGTCTCCTTCGAAATCCACGTATGCTATTTTTTCCTCACCCATCCGTATCTCCTCAAACTCCCAGCTCTTCAAGGATCTGGAAGGCTTCAGCTACCCTTTGCCAAATCTTGCTTGTACCAGATGATTTGAAATTCAGTAGAGGAAGAGGAAAGCAAGGTTCATTGGATTGGGGGACAGAGGCCGGTTCAGCTCTCAGAAACCTTCAAGTTTAAACAATGGAAAAGCTGTACAATCCCATTGCTGCTGAGTCTTTTTCTAGTGGTTATTCTCTCCTTCCCACTCCACCCCCCCCTCCTGTCTGTAAATTAAAAATGGATATTGGTTAACACCATGTCCCACTGGTAAGGCAGCACTCACTGAGCTACCTGACCACAAAACCTTGGCTTGCTTTATAACTGCTGCTGTGTATTAAGCATGGAGGATGCACAGCTGTCACCAGTTGTTTTTTCTGAAAACTAGATAAAGTATATTTTTAAAATGCTCACAAGGGGAAAGCATACCAAATTCAGCCCATCTATTCCCCCCACAGTGCAGGTAAACAACAGTGAAGATATGAAAACAAACCTGAGGTGAAATGTCTTTTGAAGAGTAGCTTCCAGAAGAACTATTTCCAAAGCTCTGAAGAAAGTTATGTATTGTGACATTGAGGTGATGGCTTAAAAATCAACTGAGGCTGAGATCTTGCATTAGCTTGGGGTCTTCCAGATCGAGGGCTGGGGCTGGAATCCTTTTCAGCTGTAAACTTTTTGAAATGCTGCCTGATGGGGGGATGCATAGAGATCAGGAACTTCCTGCATAGCATTTTTAACTGTCAGCAATACATGGGTGATACCAAACTCTATTTCTCCTTGTCATCAAATTTAGGTGAGGTACTAACATGCTTAACAGACATCTGAGGTCAGTGCTGTACTGAATGAGGGCTAATGTGCAAATCAGTCCAAATAAGATGGAGCTACTATTCATGGGTGGTTTCACTTGGACTAAGGAAGTGGTGTTTGGATTATTCTTGATAGAGTGGTACTACTTATAAGGCAGTGGTAGACGACTGCCAGGCTGTAGACAGGATGTGGCTTGTAGGTTCTTTGAATCTGACAACAGTTTTCTTGCCTCTAGCTCCATCTCTTCGTCCCACATGACTACTGAGCTGAGAAACACAGGTCCAGTCCACACAGAGTCTTTTTGCTATCCTTAAATACTGTCTATGGGGATAGTTTGTAGGGGAGGGTGAGGGAAAGAGCTAGTGAGGGAAAGAGCTAACCTCTTTTTGATGCACAATCTCCACAGAGCAATTCTGCTTAAAGAAGAAGCTTTTATTAGTGCCAGTGGGAGTTTTTATTTGAAGTGCAGTAGCCATACAGAGAGTAGGGTTGAGGAGGGAAGGAGTCTTTTAAATCCATGCATAGCTTGAGATCTCATTTCAGCTTTGTGTATGTAAAAGAGAGAAACACAAATGTACCCAAGCATGCAAAACAGTCTTCTGCCACAGTGAGGATTCTTCCTTTGCATGTCTTCTCAACAACAACCAGATTTCTGGATCTAATTCTGTCTAGGTCATCTCATTCTTGCACTTCCAGTTGATCCACTTTCTGCTCACCCTGAGGCTGTGGAAGTAAAGTTGCAGTTCTAGGCACTCTTACTTTAAAGTAAGCCTGACTGCATAGACCTATGTCTCAATAAATCTGCTTAGGTTTACATGTGCTGATAATATTGCAACACAAGTGGCACAGGGAATTGTAAATGAATACTTGGCTAATGTAGAAAACTGAGTGTATACTTTAAACACCAGGAGAACACACACACCAAAAGTTTATTTGTCCCGGAACAGGCCAAACTGATTTTGTTACCCTTTGTCAGCACATCCCTCTAAATCCCCTCCTTTTTCCTCTTGGAAAAAATGTTATGAACATTCCATAACTATATAAAAGCAGTATGGTCAACACACTGTAAAATCTAGAGTCTTAATTAAATAATTTAGTTCAATAATAAATCAATCATGTTTTCATGCCAAGCCAGGATCTTGGAAATAAACACTCTGTGTGAGAAATAGCTGGTCTTCTATAGAAGTCTTAATAATTTAAAAAAAAACCAGGATGCTTATAGATGCCAACTATTTGCAAGAGAAAGAAAGCATTAGGAGTCTCCACATGCTTTCTATTTACATTTTCAGTGGCTTTCTAGGCAGTGTCAGGCCCTCCACCCAATTTTCAAAGTACTGAATTTTATTCTTTTACCACCACCCCACTACTACAAGAAGTATAATCGCTACTAGAGAACTGCCACCACATGCAGTATCACTACTGCTACGCCCCATAAAGTATACACTGAGAGCAAATTATCTATAAAATCAAGTACAAACTATTTGGAAAACCTGCCCTAGAACTAGTCAATTTAAGCTGTCCCATTATCAGCACTTGCCATGTAGCCATGTAACAGGAGGGTAAGAGACAGGGTTTAGCCTTGATGCTGGGCAACAAAGTTTTAATTAGATGAGTCAGGTTCTGGAGACGGTGAGTAGACAACATTTAAAGAAGAAGACACAAAATAGAAGCAGTTTTAAATAGGCCTGCAGTGTTATTTAGAACACTGCTTGGCCATGTAAAGAACAATTCTATGAAAAATTTTAAGACCTGGGATGAGTACTTAGTAAACCTTTGTGGGGTTCTCATAAATGCTTGTGGTAAACATCCTCTTAAGTGCGGATTATAAAGTATCATGTCTGACTGAGTTCTGTGAAATTTGATCCTGAGTAAAGTCACGATACCAACAATTCACTCCTACCAAGATTTCTCAGAATACATATATAGGGCTTATGCCAGTATATATCACCTTGAGGTCAATAGAAGAAAGACAGGATATAATAAAAATAAGAGCAAGAACAGGAAATGCAGAATTCACTGAGATTTGCTCCTAAGCAAGCATGTTTAATATTGCAAGCTCTACTGTAAAACATAGCTTATGTAATTTAAACTGATAAATATGCAAGGACATTCATCTCAAGGCAGTCTGAGATGTTAATTTTGATTGTGGAATTTGCAGGCCCTATTGTCAAGAAAGCAGTTCAGGCACATTTTGCAATTGAACCCTTTCAGATTCCTCAGAAAAGGCAAAATGCATGTAGACAATGCATGCACCCAAAATCACTTTTGTGCATTTTTCACATAGTGGGGTTCTAATTTTTCAGGTATCTGTTCTGTACATAAGATGTACTTTTGTACAGCAGTTCATGTTTGGTAGAGAGGATCTTTGCTGGAGGATGCAGTGAATGCAGAGAGCGTGATCCCACAAAAAAGCCATCAATTGTTGTAATAATCTTGTCTGTGGTAGGTACTGAATAACCTTGACGTTTGTTCAGGGCAGGGATATAACAGTAAAATATTTTAGTTAAGTTAGTTAAACAGATCGCCCACATTCATTGTTATCATCATTCAAATAAGCATATTTGTTCTACAGATCCCAGTAATTGCTTTGCAAATCCTAGTATGCTAATAACCGGATAAATGTAGAAGAGCTACATTCCCAAGGTTTCAACAGCATACAATTTAATGTTTCAGTATATAATAATCATTCTGCTAAAGCTTGGCTCAAAGTGAAGGTGCTCAAAGTAGCTGCCAAAAATGTGGGCTTTTAAAGTGTGTGTGTTTGTACATATGTGTATTTTAAACTGGCCTTTGATTTAGACCAATCCCTTTTCAGATGAGGCAATACTGTTTGTAGTTAGTCAGAGAAGCCTATGTGCTTTTGTCTCTCTTGCTTTGCGACACACAACTCTTTTTATAGAGCATCATCAGAAGGTTTAGATACCCCCTTCAAAAATGGGGCATTGTGAACTGTTCTTCAAGAGACAAAAAACCACTGCCCCTTAAGGCGTATGAAGAGAAAGGGGAGAAAGGAAGATAAAAATCAATCAATCAATCAAATTTTTAAAATGGAATTTACGGTGTGTTTCACTTCAGGACTATTTTTAGATTGTTTTAAATTGAAGTTTGCACTGAAAGCCTGAACAAAAAGGGTGCAATAGTTATGAATCTTTTCTTTTGAATTGGTCATGTTACTCAGTGGCATCACTAAAAAATATTTCTGAAGACTGTCAATTTGGTTCCCCTTTTTGGATGCACACCTTGACGCAGTAAGTGGTTTGACGGTGTCAGAGAAGCCAGGAGCAATACCACGTGGGGGCTAGACTTCCCTTATGATCCTGGATTCCTAGCAGGGTCACCCAAGACAGACTGTTCATGGCTGAGGCACCAGACTTAGATGCAACCACCCTCTTCAGGAGTAATGGCCATATCAGTAGAAGAGAATGAATAGTTCCAGTGGTAATGGGGACTAAGAAACTTCTGGAGGGCTGCTACTGGGCAGCTGAAAGTGACGCTGGTGGAGGATTTTTCACAGACAATGGCAGTGACACTCAAGGTAACTTTTGTTAATACTATGCAGACGAAGGGAATTGTAAACTACGGTTGAACCTTTCTTACCCAGTGCTAGAAGATCTCAGAAGAAGGTCACATGATCTGTACTGTGAATGCTGGGGGAGGGGCAGAAACAAGAACCGCTGACTGCAGTCCCTCTGTGCCAAAATATTTTGAAGGGCTGTTTTGGATTTAATGAAATGGTGAAGTAAACGTCTGAGTCAGTGCAACACACACGCCCTTTAACCTCTCAGGTAAATTAATCTTGCGCTACCCGCATCCCAGAATGCACACTAGAAAGCAATCTTGCCATTTCTAAACCCTTTCCTTGGGGGAAGTAACCGGAGGAAGAAAAGCTGTATTGGATCACAAGCTCTATGGACATGCTGCCTGCATGTTTTCCAAAGAATATCCTCTCACCTTTTAAAATAAAATAAAAAGGAGGCTGCAAATTAGGAAAGATTGTCACTGGAAACCAAGGTCAAAGTCATCCATACTATTTGAAAGAGGGGCAGGGAAGAAGGGGGAAAAATCAACTTATTTGAAATGTGGTGTTGAAGGAGAACCTTACAGATACCATGGACCATCAGAAAGACAGATAAATAGATGCTCCATTAAGCCAAGCCTGAACTCTCACTAGAACAAACATGAGTCAATTGAGGCTATCTTTGCGCCTATAACAAGAATACAGAACTGACCAGAAAAGGCTCAAATTTACCAAAAATTGACTCATGCAATCAGTTTGCAAGAAGTGAGCAAAACTCACAGGAAAATACAATATCACTAGGAAGCTGGGGAGCAATAGGAAGAAAGAATTATTAAATATGAGACTCAATAAAGAAAGCCATTGCTGTTCATTTGCAAGATCTGAACATAACTGTTAATTATAGGACATTTTGGAGGTAATTAATTTTGTAGTTTTTACAACCCTCATGCTTCCTGGAGACGTTGTGGCTGGGAGGGACCTTTTCTGGCCTGGGGTGACTGTCAGTCCATCCAGCACTAACCAATAGTTCCTTCCTGCCTCTGAATTCAAAGAGAGACCTGCCTCTCTGCTCAGTCCTTTTCCCCTCTCTTTTGTCTGTTGGAAGCAGTTAGTCTGTTGAAGTCTGTTGCTGAAAAGCAGTCATGTTTGTCAATTTGCTGTTTGATCTGTTCAATTGTAAGTAATTAAACCTTTTATTCTTTCTTTTTCTAATGTATCAGAGTGAGTTATTGACACTGTAACTGCCAGTTAGTGAGTAAAAGGGGTAGACTACTCTTGGGGATTTGAAGCTATTCTGCTCTGTTAATCCCTGCACTTTTGTGACTTGATGGCAATTTTTGAAGAGTTTTTTTTATTGCCAAGCAAGTGTATAGTGACAAGATGGATGGAATAGTTGAGGCAGCCAACTAACAACTGGAGACTATGACAGAATATAGGTGTGACGATCCACCCAGTGTTCCCTGTTTGTTTTCCCCAAACACAGGTTCACTCTCTGGATATGTTTATTCTCTTTTCCACTACCAGTGGATCTCTCATCCACAATGCACCATATATGCACCAGACACGTGCTGCCAATATAACTTGTTTATCTTTTGGTTTATAAATCACAGATGTTCTTTTATTATTGTTTAGGATCACTCATTAAACTTCTTATATATGATTACACGTTTGCTTATTCATTTGTATTTACTTATTCACATTAACCATTCATTAATACTCTCTGACTATCTATTTAACTTTACTGTTCCATTTATCTCCTTCTCATTCTCTCTCGCTCTCCAACTTTCCCATTCTTTTTTTCACTCTCTAATTCTCCTCTCTAACTCTCTCTCTGTGTCTCTGTCTCCCTCTGTCTAACTGTCTAACTGACTCCGCCCCTCCTGTCTTCTCATAGGCTCCTGCCCTTGAGCTTCGGCTATGATAGACAGGAGTGATGTGGGCATTCTGCCACAATAGGCACCAAAGCTGTACTGACAATGAGTAAGACCATCTCCAGTCACAATACAAAAACATTGATTTCACAGCTTAAATGAGCAAACTTCTGAATATTTGTTCTCTATGTTTCTTTTAATGTTTGTATCAGCATTTTAATAACCAGACATATTATCCCCTTGCAGGCATGAATCCCAAACGGCCTATTTGACTAGGAAGGAGTTAAAGAGTTCTCCTCCTGAGAGTCAGCTAATTGGATCCTAAGTGACGGGTTCAAAAGTTCCTGAACTGAGTAGCTACAATGTAGCCTTTGTTAAAGCCACTCTTCCTGAAAGTCTGTGCCAAACATGGTCAGTATTATTTTAAAAAATCGCCATTTGAAAGGCCTTTTTTTGAAGACCAATATTTCAGCCCCTACAGCCTGTGTTCTTTCCAAATAAATAAAAATGCATGGGGCCAACAATTCTCTTTCAGGACTGGTCTTTTCAATATGTGTGAACTATTTTAAATCTGGGGTAGCTTGGAGTCACCTATTTCTGAATAGGGGAGTGAGTAAAACAGTTTTACTTTTTAAAAGTCATAACTTGAAAACCCTTTGTCCAAAATTCCTCAAATTTCACACAGAACAAGAGCAGACTGTCTGATCTGAAAGCCAGTTTTAAAGTTATAACCTTTTGTTTGATATGATCCTGAGACCACAGTACAAGGCCTGTTTTTACTGCTTATACTCTTTGTAGCACATTTTTGCTCCCTCCTTTAGTCATCTCATTATATTTTCAGGGCCAGGCTCTGAGCACTCTGAGGCCTTTCATGGCTAGTCTGGAATTTCAATCCAGCTTTTCCCAGTACAAATCTAGTCCTCTTTCCTCTATGTTAAACAATACAAATGCACATCATAGGGGTATATTTATCTATATCTAAAATACTTAAGTGCCAGATTTGCTGACTTAGTGATCGGTATCGAAATTTTCAGGTCATATCTCCAAAGAGCTGCAGCCCTGAAATATGGTGCATGCACAGTCTCAATTATTCTGATTGTTATGGCAGCAGGGTTGGGAAATCTGAAAAAGAGGTATTACTACTTCACTCCCTCAAAATCAATTCAAAGCCTCCTCTAGTGTGACATAACTACACTAAGCAAGAGCATTTCAACCACTGAGTTTAGGGTTGGCTGGTTTAGTCCAAAGCAGCTGAGCTTCATTGTCACTTGTGATCAAGAGGATAATGTTGAAATATCTAAATTACTTCCCATAAAAAAACTTTACCATACAGAGGGTCATTGTGTTAACAGAATGGGAACCAGTTTGCCTTGCTAGGTCTGTATCATATTCATAATATGTTGCTGCATATTCCAGTGGGAAAGAACATTTTGCAATTATCTGGTGTTGATCTATTCAGCTTCCCCAGCAATATTATCTTCAAGTGTATTTGATTGTAAAACCCATGATACAGCTTTTGCTGACTATAATTTTGACAGATGTCAAAGGGGATTATGAATCTATGAAGATCACTAAGGTTTAAATCCAAAAGTGCACTAGTGGTCACAATGAGATTTCCTTCCGGTTTCCTTCTCCTGCAGCCCTTTGCAGCCTTGACAATTGAACAATTCCAGAGGGCTTCTTAAGAGCCAATTTTGGAAGCACACAATGTGGGGGAGGAGGGTAGATGGGTGGGGGAATTCCTTTTCACAGTTCTGAGAGATTCCATGGTTTCGCCATCAGAAGTCCAGTGCCTTTAAGTCCCAAGCTTCAGATATTAAAATCGAACTAAGCCACAGTTTGGTTTTTGCAAGAACTTTCTTTCCTGTTAGACATTCTTGTACTCTTGTCATATACCCTTTCTCCATGGTATCTGACTTGCGTATTTTTGATGAACCAGGGAATAATCCACATTTTGCATTCATATTCGGTCAGAATTAAAATAATGGGCACTACATTTTGTATTAATTAATAATTATGTGCCATCAGGTCTATTCTGACTTACGGTGACCCTTTCCAGGATTTTCTGGAACAGAGTCCTCAGAAATGGCTTGTCAGTTTCAAGACCACACAGGCTACCTTTCCTCTTATAAGGTATAGTGGAAAACCTAACTTGGGTTCTCCAGCTGCCTGAGCTATCCAGCCAGCAGAACTAACTCTGGGGGAATTCTATACAGACTGACATTTTATATTACTCTCTATAGAATTTGCCCAGGGTAAGGTTTCTTTTTCCCCCCTTACAATAAACACCAGCAGTTTTCTTAATTTAAATGAATCAGTAGTTTTTGTGACCTGTATTTCTGAAGTTTTAGGTTAATTTCTTTAGATTGATTGGTTTTGTTTGTATCTATTTTGTATGTGTGTTTTAATTCATGTTATAATGTCTAGCTGCAAACAGTAGAACTTGACAGACAGATACTTAAATTAATTGGTATATGCAAGAATATACTCTGCCACTGTCAGAACAAAGCCAATTGCTTCTCTGACCCTTTTTGCAAGATTAAAAAAAGAAGTGAAAAGGTAGGGCAGTCTTAAATCCCATGAAACTCTCATTTCCTTCTGCCTTTAGCATGAACCTTATTTAACATTTACACATTATTCTGAATGTAAATCTACATTAAAGAGTGCATTAGTCACAACTAAACCAAATGTAGAGTATAAGCATAGAGACAGAGTAAGTGTCGTTTAGTTATTAGGAACATTATGCTGGTGCTTGAATGATCTGTGTGCTAGTGCCAAATAGGCCAAGAAACTCACTGGGTGACCGTGGATGGGCTGCTCTGTGTCACACCAGGCTGCCTCGCGGGATTATCGTTTTGAGCACGAAGATGGGAGCAGAAGAGTCAGTGTTACCAATATGGCAAGGTACAGTCTCGCTCTTACTAAAACATGTATGTGAATGCCACAAACAGTTTTAACTCAAAAACCTGTCAGGCCAAGGACAAATATAGGTGAAAAACAGTGGCTGCAAAGAAATAATCCTGGGTCTCAAGGGGAGCCAAGCACTTAAGAGGAAATGCCAGGAGGATAGCCTAGCCAACATCTATCAAAATTATATAGAAGACATGGATACTCCAGCCAAAGAGTCATCTCACAGGATAGCCCTCCTGTAGAGAGGCCAGATGAATTAAATCACCTTCTTTTGTTTTTATGCTAAAAAGTTTGTCTGGAGTTCTGGGAGAGCAAACAGGTGTGGGTGGGGATCTTCTTTCTGCATCTATCTCCACCTGAACCCTCCTGCTGCTTATCCTTGCTAGGTTTTTGTGTGTGTGTGTTTACTTCATTTCTTAGCTAAAATCACTGTCTTGGCCCTCCAGAATTCAGACAGAGAATCCTGCTAGCCTTCCTTGCTCTCCTGAATGCCTGGTTTCTGGCATCCTGTAACTCCCTTCCATTGTTCCACCTGGAGTTCCAGCACTCCCCAGCTCCAAGAGAGTCTAACAAGACTAAGGAGAGGTAATCTTTGTCACCCCTAATCTATCTTTTGAAAGTATTCCCCCCCACACACACACACTAGTGGCTCCCCAATCTATCCCCCTTTTTTGTGTGTGTTGGCTTAGGGAAAGATCCATCCCTCCTCCCCCCCCCCCTTTTCTTATCCTTGTAGCACTTCTGCAAATAGTCTGCTCAGGTATGGCATATCTTTGCAGAGCATCCTGAATTTGAGAAACCTTGGAGCCATGTGAGTTTGCTCGTTTTCAGTCTGTTTTTCCCCATATTAATTATATACTTTATTGTGAATGTGTGCTATATTTTATTTTTTTCAGTAAAATTACCCTTCTGAATATCTCTGTGTGAGTGTGATATCAGTCCAGTCTTTATCAAGAGGCACTATTGCCATGGTTCAAAGATCCTTTACAGGTAGCATACCTGGAACACTATGCACACCAAAACACTTCAGCTTATTGGAGAAAATTAGGATATGAATATAACCAACTAACCTAAATTGGGGGAAAGAAGAGGACAACTGCCACATATGAGTCCTCTTTGCAGAGGGTTGCCATCTTTTTTGTAGCTCCCATGAGTTTATATATTTAGTTTTTAACCCACATTGTGCAGGTTGAGTTGGGGTAGGGTGGGAAAGAAGCTGTGGATCTCTTATGTTACTGAGAGTCTTCTCAGGCTTACTGCTTTATTTCTTCATTTGTCTATATAAGTATTCTAGGATCACCCTCGTAATGTGACTCACACAATAAAATGACAAAATACAGTAACTCACCAAAGAATGTTAAAATAGTTACACAACAGTACGTACCTTAAAACTTGGGCAAATATTCTGACAGGGTTACATCAAACAATTAAAACGTGATTCACAGTTTCAAAACCAGCAGTACTAAAATTGTTTGGGGAAAAGTAATCCAAAATGGACATGTTTTAATGGCTTGTACAGGAGACACCATTCACAATTTATTTGGAGGCAATTCCATGAGGATCCAAAATTCCATGGAGATGTAAAAGTGCCTGCGTGGTTGTGGGTGAGCTTTTGTCATGTGGGGTTATGCACTATCTGTGGACACCACTCTATCTGGAAATAATTTCCTTGGCACCCCTCACACTGCCTCCCAATTTATTTATTTATTTTTAATTTTCAAAAAATACTTCTTAAAGAACAAATAACCCTAAGAACTGACATGCCACAAACTGGCTCCATTGACATCTTAACATCCTATTAATAAATTAAAACGGTGGGTAGCTGCTGCCCAACAGTTTCCTTTTGAAGTGTGCCCTTGGAGGAGAGAATGAACTTTGGCCTGGGAAACACACACACAAAACAGGCTGGTGTGTGTGTGTGTGCGCGTGCGCATATCCCTTCATATGTCTAGTTGCCTGGCTAATGAGCAGTTGGGTACAAAGGTTAATTCATGACAGCATATATAACTTATAATTTGAGCGGGGTGGTGGTGTCTGCCTAATTTTTATGGTGAGATAGGATGTTTCAACAAAGGTGGAAGAACCATTTTGTATAAGTTTATGATTTTTTAAAGATATTTTGAGGACCTTTTCAGGAAATCAAGGCCACTCCTGTGTTTAGCTGAGAGTTATATGTTTTGCCGTTCATTTCAACAGTCTGAATTACAGTACACAGAAAATAAGACAAACTCTCCAAACTCTATGTGCTTGTGGGACCTTTGTGGGTGGTCACAGAAACTTAATGAAAAATGCTTATATCCTTAAAAAGACCACTAAAGAACTTGGAAAACATACTTCTTTTTGACCACAGTTTATAGGATTGCAGAACAAGCATGCTCAGTGGCTATGCCAGCTGGAGGATTCTGACAGCTGATGTCCAAAAAAGTAACTTTTCTAAGCACTATCAATGACTGAAGACTCTTCCTTGTCACTTTGCAAAGATGCAGTTTTTAATCCATTTTTGTCTCTAATTTAGTAGTAGTTTGTAGCATTCAAAGACACTCATGTGCCCTTTTTTCCCAATGGATTGCAGCATATCCAGAGGCAGGAGAAAAGGAGAGCATCAGATTCAATGTCTCAGACAATATCTCACTTCCCCCGGTATCAATTTGTCTGCATCTGGAAAAGTAATGTGAACTGGCCTTGAAATGTTAAAATAAAATTGTGGAGGAGGGCCTTACATTGTGCACTCCTACTGAAGATCTGACTAGGAGGAACAGTTGCTGCTCACAGAACCAAGCAAAAACTAATCTTATTAGAGGTGAAGTTATAACCTCAAATGTTCATTCTCACTTTGCTGCATTTAGACTGATGTTTTTATGGTGATTTGGTGGTGTTGCAATGTTTGTTCCTACTCTGCGGTATTACTTCTTCCGAATTGGAATGAAAAGCACCAATATGTGAGATGAGGCAGCTAGCTTTCATTTCCTGCTGTGTCCAGCTTACATTTATCTCTCACATTTATATTATATCCTTTCCTTAAAAGGCATTTCATGGTCTAAAGTACACAAAAGATTATATTAATGGAATTATGTTTACTGGGGCCAGTTTTTAAAGTATCAGAAAGAATGCCTTGGTCTCTTTCAAACCTGGTGCATGCTTTACCAACCTCATTGCACAGTGATCCTGGCAAAAATTACCATTTGACTGTGGAGAGTATATCTGCTATACTTTGAACGTGTGTACATAGACATGTACTAGCAGAAACATTTTAAGCTGATTCAAGAAAGAATGTGGCTCCCTGGAGAGAACTGGTGGAAACTTAACATAATTCAGTGCTCTTCCTTTAAGTCTGGATACAAAACTTAAGACAGGTCAAACTTAGTTTAGAAAAATACTTTGTATTTACATATGTAAACAGTTTATCTTCAGCATAACAGCTTGTCCATATACAGCATATCCATATACAGTAACTGGTTACTCACAACCCAGTATAACACAACAGCATGACTACTCTTATACCAGAGCAGCATGACTACTCCTATACCAGAGCAGTAAAGTAATGCTCTCACAGAGCTACTTTTATTGCAGAGAAAAAGCCTCTGTAATCAGCAACACCTGCCCAAGGCAACTCAAGCCTCAAACTCTGCCTGTTAACCAACAACAGGTGTATGCTTGCACTTTACATACAGTCTTTCTTACATATTTTATGTACATGAGTACATTTCATATGTTCAAGACTTTAATTTACAATATAGTGACCTGCTCCATTACAAATATCTTGACATTGACCACATTCGGGTCTTATTTCTGTGCAAATACTTTTAGAATGGCAGTTTCAGTGTACCGTTCTTTTGGGTCTATAGCAGTGGTCCCCAACCTTTTCCCAACCGTGGACTGGTGGGGGGGGCGGCACGCTCATGGGGGGGTGGCACGCCCACAAGGGGGGGAGCGAGCTCTTGCACATGTGTGCGGCGGTGCTCGTGGGGGGGCATTCGCGTGCATGTGCATGGCACACTCGCAGGGGGTAGAGCGTGCATGCGTGTGTCGTCGCTTGCGGGGGCGCTTGAGTGCATGCGCGTGGCACGCTTGCAGGGGGCGGAGCGCACTTGCACGCATGCACATGGCGTCACTCGCGGGGAGCCCGCTCGTGCGCATGTGCACAGCGCTGCCTAGGCCATGGACTGCTGCCAGGGACCCCTGGTCTATAGGACTGTCTTTCTACATGAGCACTGCAAGTACAATAAAAGTTTTGGCATTTTAAATCAAATTAGAAAACCCACAACAACAATAATACAAACTCAGCCTAAACTGGATGCCAGGGAAAAAAACTATACGTGCCCACGAGTTCCATGCAAAAACAAAGTGCCAAAGCAGGAGTCATCTGCAGAAACTAAAGTCCCTCAAAATCTCTCTAATCCAAACATGCCATAGAAAGCAAATCTCATCATCTCGTAGCCCTAGCTTTCGAAAACTTCTTGTACAAGGATCCAAGACTGAAGGAAGGTGATTCTGGAGAGGATATTCAAGGACCTAACATAAAATAAAAGGACGACAAGCACAAATACAGATGATCACCACAAGGATTTGTCCTTCCACTATACACATGCATAAACATTTCATTATCCAAATCAAGGTGATAAGGGCCTGATTCCTGCTCCCAAGAAACAGAAGCTCCATTCTTGTTCATTCCAGCTCTGCAGTTTGATCATGATGATGGTGATGATGATGTTTCCCTCTTGCTTAACTATAATTTTGCAATCACAGCTCTTTCCTATGAATTTCGTCACCCATTGCGCTGAAACAAATAGCCTATAGGTGCTATATCAGCTTCCGTTGAAACACCCAGTATCTCCTCCCCTCATAAAGGTAAAGGTAAAGGTTCCCCTTGACATTTAGTCCAGTTGTGTCCGACTCTAGGGCGCGGTGCTCATCCCCGTTTCCAAGCCGTAGAGCCAGCGTTTGTCCGAAGACAGTTTCCATGGTCATGTGGCCAGCGCGACTAGACACAACACCATTACCTTCCCACCGAGGTGGTCCTTATTTATCTACTCGCATTTTTACATGCTTTCGAACTGCTAGGTTGGCAGGAGCTGGGACAAGAGATGGGAGCTCACTCCGACGCGTGGATTCGATCTTACGATTGCTGGTCTTCCGACCTTGCAGCACAGAGGCTTGTGTTTCAAAAGCTGACCCATTTTGAAAGAGGATCACCTTCTTCTGGGCAAATTGAATATACTGTAACTAGTTTTATGAGAACTACACACCTAGACTCAATCTCGAGACCGTAGTACAAGGCCTGGTTTCACTGCTTACACTTTTTGTAGCACGTTTTGGCTCCCTTCTTTAGTCATCTCATTACGTTTTCAGGGCCAAGCTCTGAGCACTCTGAGGCCTTTCATGGCTAGTCAGGGATTTCAATCCAGCTTTTCTCAGTACAAAACTTTCCTCTGTGTTAAACAATACAAATGCACATCATAGGGGTATATTTATCTATATCTAAAATACTTGAGTGCCAGATTTGCTAACTTAGTGATAGGTATCGAAATTTTCAGGTCATGTCTCTAAAGAGCTGCAGCCCTGAAATATGGTGCATGCACAGTCCCAATTATTCTGATTATTATGGCAGCAGGGTTGGGAAATCTGAAAAAGAGGTATTACTACTTCACTCCCTCAAAATCAATTCAAAACCTACCCCAAAACGTGTATGGTAGTTCCAGACCCCATGCAGAAAACTGAAATTGGGCTGTTGTGGGTTACCGTTACAAGACGTCATTGTCACCACTACTGCATAACTGGGGCAGCGTTCCAGCAAGTCATGCTCCAGGTAGGGCAGAATGTTGGTCTCTAGGAGTTTTCTGTCCTTTCATCAGATTTCTCTGTTTATTAGAATTATTTGTATCCTACCTTTCAGGATAGAAGTCTATCCAAGGCAGCTTACAGATAGAGACATGTTAATAAAATAGTTAGCAATGCTATCTACAATCAGTCGCCACCATCACCTATAGATAATCCTCTTACAAAGGCAGCTCCTTGCTGGGTGAAGCAAAGAAAGGACAGTTCAGCTGAAGCAGAAGTCTGGCATGGTCTTTGCCTGCCCACCTCCAGGAGCCTTTTCCACAGGGCAGGTAGTGATGATGAGGTGGCACCCAGGACTGGCAACTGGGTACAATTGCCTAAAATACAAGGCCCATTGAGGATGAGACGGAGAGGGTGACAAAAAGCTCTCTCTCTCTCTCTCTCTGTGTGTGTATTTAAAAGCACACATGTAAAAGGACTGGTATTCAATCACGTGCATACAAGCAGGCTGACCATTTCCTGGAGAAGGCTAGGGTGAAAATGCCTCCACTGATATGAGAAAACAGAATTGCATTCACTATAGCAATGTATAGACCCTGATGTTGGGAAAGTGTGAGGGCAAGAGGAGAAGGGGACGACAGAGGACGAGATGGTTGGTCAGTGTCATCAAAGCTACCAACTTGAATTTGACCCAACTCCGGGAGGTAGTGAGTGGAAGACAGGAGGGCCTGGCATGCTCTGGTCCATGGGGTCATGAAGAGTCGGACACGACTTAACGACTAAACAACAACATAGCAATGTTTGTTCCCTTAGTGTTTAATATCCTGTAAGCATATGTTGTAATAATTATCTCTGTCATAAAAATCAGCTGCCTAAATAAAGATTTATTGTGCTTAATTTATAAAATGTGAAGTTCAAGCCCTATTTAAGCTCTGCCCTCAAAGTTCCCTAGAACTAGCTGAGGTGGTGCATACTGGAATTAAGGTGGCGTTTTCTCACAGAACAATCATGTCTTAGATGCACCCTGTTACATATAGCAGTGCTGGCAGAGAAGACACTCCTACTACGCAGAAGAACCACAACCACTTATGAGTGGCCCCTCACAGGTAGGCGTTCAGTGGTGCCACAGGAGAAGACAACTCCTTGTGTTGGAGAAACAAGTAACTGCCGCTTGACAAGACCTCCCACCTAAAAGCAATTCCATTCAGCTGATGTTGCCTTCCTATCCCCCATTGATTTCATAACATATATTTGCGATCATATGATGCACAACCATCCTGCACAACTTCTGTCAAATGCTAATTAACTTTAGTCAACTCTATGGATGATGGGTGGGAGGAACTAGAGTTAATACACAGGTCAGGGTAACCAAGAGCAATGGGAAAACAAAGTCCGCCCTCCTTTTTGGTTCAGTCTCTACACTCCAGCTGTTGGCCTATTTCAATGGTCATGATTACAAACCATCCCACCACGTTTCCCCCACATACACACACACACATACTATGTGCTGCTGCTTGCCCATGCTGCTGCTTCAACCCTGCCACAGTCTGCAGTTAATAACAATGGAGGGCCATCAACCTGCAATCAAGGCTTAACTACCCTATTTACACAGAAGGCAGTCTTTATGAAAACATCTAACTCCAGTACCTACACTTGATTTGACCTTCAATTGAAGACACATCAGTTGCAGTCTTTACTTGAAATGCCCTGAGCTATATGTATCAGTAGTAGTAGTCCAAAAACAAAGAATGTTTTTTGACACTGCCTGTACCTTCATTTATAAACAAGAATGGTAATAGTCACATCATTGAAAAGAGGAAAGCAGAACAGCCCTTCTTCTGGTTATTCTTCATCTGCTGCCAGTGTTTGTGAAATCAGGAATATCCCAGCCTCAAACCCCTTGACGGTACACCCACATGTACCGATGGGGAACCTTTCTCACCCACTGCCACCAGAAAGAAGCACACAATGTTTTAAAAGAAAAATACAATAACTTTTATTTTAACATGAAACATCAAGGCCCATATTAAAAAAAAAATCTTCCCTCAGCTTTCCCTGCCACTCCTGCTCTCTCACCCCTATTCAGATGGCTCTCCAAAGGGGCAGTCAAATCGATCCTCAAGCACAGTCATTTAAAAATTAGATTTGGTCAAGGAAAAACCACCCCTTATTCAATACTACAGCTGGACTTTTATGAATGGAACCAGCAATGGCTGCCTATTCTTCATTTTGAGCCTGGGAATGTAATTCTCCTTGGGGCTTTGGAACTGCATATGTAAACAAGCACCATCACTTTAACACCTGGGGCAATTCGCAATTCAGTGCAAATTGTTGCTATCCCAAACTCTACACTGACAGAAATAAACCAGAGCCAAAGGTGGGTGAGGATAGCTGTAAATGGGGGATGGGTAAGGGCAGCCTTGCATGGATGGAAGTGTGGAAGCAAACCTTTTACAAATGGTAAATTAGCAGGGAATTGAGCACCACTGTGTTATAGTCTACCAGCAGTTGAATCGAAAACAGTAAAGGGAATATTAAGGCCAAAGACTAAATGAACAGTCACACTAAAGGCACGCTCCTCAAAGTACTGTGACAAATCCTCTCCTTAATTTTAACTGTAATGTAGCACACTGTAGGAGAAGATTCCTTGGGAATGTCAGAACACAGGAGGACACCTGGGTTTCTTGGACAAAGACCGCTGTAGAGAGGGGGAAGGGGATACTAAAGAGGTCTTTGGTACTGCCTGTGTAATTATTGCTGTTCCCATTGTTAATATGGAAGGTTTTCTTGCTAATTTTGGCAATAGTACAGTTGTACAGATGTGAGCAAAAAAAGGTTGAATTTGCAAAAAAAGGACCCAAGTGTTCTCTGCAAGGAGTGGTGCTGGGAAACACAGGCAAACAAGGGGAGGTAATATTCATTGAAGTAGGAAACCCACACATGTAACATTAGAGAGAGCAAACAGAGTAGTTGTTTTCTTGAGCTCATGATAAGAGGAATCAACTGGTTCTGTTTGTGCTGTAACGAAAAATCGACACATCAAGAATTACTTGTAATTTTTGCTGAAGTGGCGTCGTGGAATGTATCTAATGGGGAGGGGGTTGGTATAATTCATGAACTGGGAATAGCAGAGGACTGTAAAGGAAAAGGGAAGGTGATGATGACGGAGGTCCAATGCTATCTAGAAAGTAGAGGGGAAAGGGAGCGTATTCAGACACTCCCCCAAGTCCTCCAAGCATGCCAGGAGGACACTGACCTGTTGAGCATCACTCCACCTACAGCCTTGGTACAGCCAATAAAGTGGGCTGTGGGTTCTCCACCATTGAGGGGAACACAGTGCTGCAAGAGGCACAAATGCCTCAGAGTAGTGTTATCCATCAAGGGTATATTGTTAACACATCAATGTATTTGGAATTTTAAAAAAAGGAGCTGCAGAGAAATGCAAAAAACTAGGAAGAGGTATGTTTCACTACAGAGGTGTGGCTGTGACATTTCGTTGAACGTTGCGGTACTTTAAAAATATGTCAGAACGCACATCCCAGGATATGTGTCACGTGACCACAACACATGACTGCTCAGCGAGTAAAAGACGCAAGAAAATGGGGATATTTCACTGGTGTGCCCACAGCCAAAGATGTGTGTATCAGAGACCAGAAAGATATTGGAATGTTTGGCCATGCTATACAGTGCCAATACAAGATAGCACAAAATGTCTTGTTACTAAATAACAACAACAAGGAGTCAAGGAAGCAAAATCCTACATTCCAGACTGAACAAAAGTAGTAATACTACCTAGCATTTATCAAAATCACTTTTGACAGGTGCGCCACCCCTGCGAGGCAGGACAAAGGGTCAAGAATCAACCCAGGGCCCTCCTCCTGGGTGGGCGGGGCTTTAGGGTGACGTAGGGGGTTGGTGAGGCCACCGTGGGCCTATAGGAGGGGTTCATAGACTCCGGGGTCCTCCGTGACCAGAGCGCGGCCTCAGGATTGGCCCCCAAAGTGAAGTGTCGCCCCCATGGCCCTGAAGGCCAATGGGGAGAGGTTGGAGGGGTTTGGCTAGAAAAAGGGTGGCCGTAGGGCATGCCTTGGCATGCCCTTAGGCCGCCTGGGGCTGAAACGCCACAGCGGTTGCTGAAACGCCACAGCGGTGATTTTGGGGGCCTTCTGTGTGTGCTTGCCACTCTTTGCAGAGACCGGCGAGGCTTGGAGAAGATGGAGGACAAGGAAAACCAGCTCCCCGGGACAAGCCAAAAGGCCCCGGTGAAAGCCAAAAGGAGCTTGCGCCCCCAAGGTTACTACCAGGGGCTTGTGGGTTTTTCCAAGCCCCTGTGCCCCTTCGGACCCCCTGCAAGTCTCAGGGGGTGCTGCCTGAAGACCCAGAAAATCTAAGAAGAAAATGCAGGTCTGCAGAAGACATGTTCGTATTTACCGCAAAGCCAAAGCAGAAGCCGAAAAGCACAAGAGAGCCGGCCTGCACCCTGATGTGGGGTGATGATGAGGAGGATGGGCTTGAGTGCGATTGTGGGCAATGGTCAAAAAGAGCTTTACAGAAGCCAACTGGTGATGCCCTGAAATCAGCAGAGGACGTGGATGGCTGTGTGCTGGCGAAACCGGGCTTTGCGGGGGATGCCAACGACCCTGAGGATCAGATGGTGGAAGAGGTTTCAGATGAAGGCTTTGAGAGTGATGCAGAGCATCAAGTCAGACAGGTAAGAGCATTTTCTAAAAGCTATAGTTATGGGGTATGTTAGGGGTTTTAAGGTCTTTAAAAAAAACCTTACTAAAGGGTTGTTTCATTCTCACCCACAGGAGAAGGCTCAGAATGATGAGGATGATGAGCTTAAGTGTGATTGTGGACATGGACCAAAGAGAACTGACCTGAAATCAGCAGACGATGTTGTTTCATTCTCACCCACCAGAGAAGGCTCGGGCCGCCGAGGACGAGAAACTGCCCTGCGTTAATATACAGCCTGTAAATCTAGCCTGTATTGCATGCGTTTCTACATATACAGCTTGTAAAGCTATCCTGTATTTCATGTGTTTCTACTACCCCTGAGGCTTAGATGTTTGCTTTACAATACCCTTGTAATATACTGTCTTTTAATAAAGAGCCTTTATTGTACCATACCTTGTTCATATTTGTGTTAACAGATGAGATGGCTGCACAGGGGAAAATACTACACAATATCTATTATACACCCTCATCAGTGGGGAGTTTTGGCGGTCTGAAGCCTCTATTTAGGGAAGCCAAAAAGCAGATCAAAACATTGAAGGTAGGGGATGTTTCTCAATGGCTTTCTGACCAGGATGCCTATACACTGCATAGACCGGCTAGAGTTCATTTTAAAAGAAATAAGACCATTGTTTCCAAAGTAGATGCTCAATGGCAGGCAGATTTGGTCGATATGCAACATGTCTGGGGAACACTGGCGCCATAAAAAAGCTGTAATGGTTTCAGGGATGCGTGGGTTGTCTGGGTCTACATCGTATGAGTCAAAAAACTCTCCAGGGCCGTTAGTTGGCAAATAGATGGCCAGCCAGTGTTCCACAGACATCGTGGGGGGGGGTGTTCACCACTATTCCGGTAGGTCTTTTGGTAATAAGGCGCCTTGGTAACAGGTCACAGGGGTAGACATTTAGAAAGGTCTTGTCTCGTTGTAATACACTTAATATCTGCACCGTGTTCATCTTCACATGTAATCAAAGAGGACATTTCTGCTGTGATTGATTTCAATCACGTTGTCAAATACCCCATATAAGATCATGTTAATAGTGACAGGCAGGTGCTGGGCAAAACAGATCTCTGCTCTAAGGTTTCCAGTTTTGATCAGAGAATAATGTTCTGAGCAACCATGATCTGGCGTCAAGTCAAAGGCATACAGGGTATATCCGTAGCCAAATTTGGTACGGCTAATTAAAATGTCTTGGTCCTTCAGGGCTTTCCCTGATGCTTGTACCAGCTGCATGTATTCTCGCACCCATAGGCCGTTTGCATAATCAGGCTGGAGGGGTTTTGATGGAACTTGAACCCCATCAACGTACAAGGCTATAAAATTAACATTGAAGTTTTGGAAATTGAAAGGATTTTTGTCATATGCACCGCTGAAAGCCTCATTGTCAACAAAAGCTATCATGAGCTGTTTAGGCAATTGACCCAGGAAAAGGTTTTCTTGATTACACACAAGGCTCCCTGCTGGTATACTGAACACTTTCATTCTCACGCGCTCAACGGGGTATTTCGCATTAGAGGTCAGAAGGGCCTCGGCGTGTCCTAGACGAACTCCCGGGGACACTTTCACCCTTTTGACAAACAGAGAGGCGTTTAAAATATCCACTTTGTAATTCTCCGCGGCATCACCGCTCATCAAACAGAATATATCCTTGCTACGGGTGAGTTTGATTTTCACATCTACACAATTCAGTAACATTTTCTCCTGAAAAAATAGTTTGTTGTGCAATGGGCCGATCAGATACCATTTCCGACTGGCTCCGGTGTGTTGTGCTCTGGTTCTAAAGCCTCAGTTTCCAGCACCGGCTCCTGTGGCGGTTTGCTCCATGGTTAGATGGCCATCTTTATAAAAACCGCCCGCCGCAAATTGGGTGCTCAAGCTGTCAGAGCCGTAGTTCAAAAGCAGCTCTATCATGGCTCTATAGGGGTAACAATTATTACTCTGGCTGATAAGTTGGTCTCCAAGGGTGACATCCAGTTGACTAAACAGCAAGGCAATGGGGTAGTTTACCAAGGCTACTTTAGCATCAGCAGCGATGTCTGTCCCATTTGCTTTTGTGATCTTGCACAACACATAGAGCAATGTATTGTTTAAATCGATATAGTCTTCACTGTTGCCAGTTATATAAAATTCGAGCGGGGCGTTGGGTGTTAGGGCGGCCAACGGTGGTACCTCAATGTACATGCTGTTTTCCACGCTGGTTTGTGTAGGTGATAGTTGAAAAATATCCAATTCAGATTTGGTACATTCTTCAGAGGCTCCGTGAATGAAGGCCATTTTAAAAGATGTCTCCCCTGCCCCATTTCAGGCCCTTTATCTTCCGGTTTGCTTTCTTCTTCCTGTTCCAAAGCTTCTGACGTTTTTTAGGAGGCGCTCCTGTGTTTAACCGCTTAGGAGGACCTAAGCGTTGATGATCCGCTTTTTGTTTAACTCCTCCCCTTCTTTTCAGGTACGTGAGTCCTGAGCCTTCTTGGGGTCTCACTTTTTTCATAACATGATCCATGACATCTCCAGCGATGTTATGCACGGCTGTCTTAATGTGGGGTTTAATAAACTCAAAACCTCTCCTCAAGAGGGGGACGGTCTTTCGGAACAGCCCACGAAAAATACCACCCAGCCCTGCCCCGTACATGTTTACAGCGCCATGAAATCCGGGGAGGCCGTGACCTGCCTGTGCATTATAGTAAGCCCTATAAACATTGACATCTCCGTATTCTTTTAACACAACCATTTTAATATTCTTCCTTTCTCTTCCTCCGCACAACCTTTTCTGGGGCGAATATGCAACCTCACAACAACTTTCCCCAAAGTGAATGGCACGTCTTGGTTCTGATCCGTCTTTATTTCAATTGTGATCATGTTGATGTGGTTCTTATTCATCAATACGTAATGTGGCTTGTTGTAGGTAATTGTAACACATTCGTAGGTTTCTTCCCTGACGGGGATACAGCGTAACAGAGGTACAGAGTGGTCTCCCACGATTTGGTGCTCTATGATATCCGTATAGACATACAAAGAGCTGAAACCTCCGGTAAGATCTGCGGCATGAGGTATTTTTCTGACGGGTTCATCCGGAGGGACCCCCAAAATGCGGGCTAACTCAGCACCAGCTGAAAAGAAGTAACTTTCAGGGCCTGTGAATCTAACTTTTCCCATGACTGGGTCATAGGTCAGCCACGCTTGTTGCAGATCTATAGCTTGTTTTATAGTATCATTCATGTTGTTCAGAAGATCAGGAATGTCCTTGTAATAGCCCCTGTGTAACTGAAAGGCCCATTTATTTGTACCCTCAGAAATGGAAAATGGGGCATTTTTAAGGATTGTGTACCAGCTACGAGGATACTGTTTCTCGGCTAGGCCAACTTCCCAAACCCCGTTCAAATCTAAGGGCCGGGGGTAGCATTGTTGTGAAGCTGGCATTTGTATTTTGAGGGAAGACTTTCTTACAGGCGTTGCTGGGGAGTGTGATGTAAAAACCATGATCGCCCATTTTGCTTCTCTGTCCTATACGACCTCAGAAACTTCAGAGGCAGACACCCAGCTGTTGAACTTGCTAGGCCAACCTAACCATTTCACTAAGTGAAGCTTTCTTGTGCTCCTGCCTTTTGTGTCCAAAATCTTTTCAATTCTGTAAAATCTGTCTTCCCGGTCATTGATCTTCTGTAGTTCTTCAGGATAGAAAGTCCCGACTATGGCCTCCCCATCATAATCCGTTAACTGGTATACAGGCCTCTCTGCGCCTTTGATAACCCGATCCACTATAAATATTTCAGTGGTGAAATTCTGTTCATAGCCCTTATCAAATACCCCCTTCATTTTAGAAACCCTCACACAGTCACCTTTTCTGAGTTTTGGAACCTCTTTTTTTGTTTCAGCAGAGGCCCCATAGACCCTTTTCCAGACGGCCAGAGCATTGTGATGATTCACATCTACAGGTCTACATTTAATAGTTCTATGAATGCTGTGGTTATAACTTTTAAGGAACTGTGGTAATACATCCACATACCTGTAGGTATTATTAGCCGTGAAATACGTCCACATTTTTGTTTTTAATGTTCTGTTAAACCTCTCCACCACCCCCGCTTTGACCTCATTTTGACAAAATGTTGTATTCCGCATTTCTTGAATAAGCTGCTTACAGGCCTGTTTAGAAATTCACCACCACGGTCCGTCTGTATTTTATCAGGTTTTCTTTGATCTTGTTTGAAAATAGTATCAAAAGCTTTGGCCACTTCTTTACCTGTTTTGCCTTTGAGAACTTTTGCCCAGCTGTGCTTAGAAAGGATGTCGATGCATACCAGGATATACTTGCAGCCTTTGTTGTACCGAGCAAATTGTTGCATATCGACCAAATGTAGTATTTTCCCCTGTGCAGCCATCTCATCCGTTAACACAAATATGAACAAGGTATGGTACAATAAAGGCTCTTTATTAAAAGACAGTATATTACAAGGGTATTGTAAAGCAAACATCTAAGCCTCAGGGGTAGTAGAAACACATGAAATACAGGATAGCTTTACAAGCTGTATATGTAGAAACGCATGCAATACAGGCTAGATTTACAGGCTGTATATTAACGCAGGGCAGTTTCTCGTCCTCAGCGGCCCAAGCCTTCTCCGGTGGGTGAGAATGAAACAACATTGCGTCTGCTGATTTCAGGTCAGTTCTGTTTGGTCCATGTCCACAATCACACTCAAGCTCATCATCCTCATCATTCTGAGCCTTCTCCTGTGGGTGAGAATGAAACAACCCTTTAGTAAGGTTTTTTTTAAAGACCTTAAAACCCCTAACATACCCCATAACTATAGCTTTTAGAAAATGCTCTTACCTGTCTGACTTGATGCTCTGCATCACTCTCAAAGCCTTCATCTGAAACCTCTTCCACCATCTGATCCTCAGGGCCGTTGGCATCCCCCGCAAAGCCCGGTTTCGCCAGCACACAGCCATCCACGTCCTCTGCTGATTTCAGGGCATCACCAGTTGGCTTCTGTAAAGCTCTTTTTGACCATTGCCCACAATCGCACTCAAGCCCATCCTCCTCCTCATCACCCCACATCAGGGTGCAGGCCGGCTCTCTTGTGCTTTTCGGCTTCTGTTTTGGCTTTGTGGTAAATACGAATATGTCTTCTGCAGACCTGCATTTTCTTCTTAGATTTTCTGGGTCTTCAGGCAGCACCCCCCTGAGACTTGCAGGGGGTCCGAAGGGGCACAGGGGCTTGGAAAAACCCACAAGCCCCTGGTAGTAACCTTGGGGGCGCAAGCTCCTTTTGGCTTTCACCGGGGCCTTTTGGCTTGTCCCGGGGAGCTGGTTTTCCTTGTCCTCCATCTTCTCCAAGCCTCGCCGGTCTCTGCAAAGAGTGGCAAGCACACACAGAAGGCCCCCAAAATCACCGCTGTGGCGTTTCAGCAACCGCTGTGGCGTTTCAGCCCCAGGCGGCCTAAGGGCATGCCAAGGCATGCCCTACGGCCACCCTTTTTCTAGCCAAACCCCTCCAACCTCTCCCCATTGGCCTTCAGGGCCGTGGGGGCGACACTTAACTTTGGGGGCCAATCCTCTGGTCACAGAGGACCCCGGAGTCTATGAACCCCTCCTATAGGCCCACGGTGGCCTCACCAACCCCCTACGTCACCCTAAAGCCCCGCCCACCCAGGAGGAGGGCCCTGGGTTGATTCTTGACCCTTTGTCCCACCTCGCAGGGGCGGCACACCTGTCAAAAGTGATTTTGATGAATGCTAGGTAGTATTACTACTAACAAAAAGTACTGAAAAATCACAAGAGATTGGCTTTAATTGGTATAAGCAAAATGTTTTATGGGTATCAGGGGAATAATAATATGGTCCATGCAGAATCTGAAACAGGACAAACAGAAAGTAAGTAGCTTTGTGAGAGCTGTAAGGCAGGACAAATGGAAAGTAACTTTTGATTACACTGTAAAATTTAATGAATGTGTATAAGACAGCAGTCTCAAACTGCTTTTTAAAGAAAAATTAGCAACAGCAGCAAATATTTCTTCAGATATGGGGCCAACACTTTAGTTCTATGAACATTATGTGGTAGTTCATCTGTAGCAATTTCCACAAATTCTGTACTGAAAATAACACAGGCAAAGAAGCGAAAATAAACTGAAAAATCATTTTTATCAAGTAGTTTGGGAAAGGCATCACGTTTATGTACACCTATTTCTTTTTTCTCATTGCCACTGATCAAATAGGTTTTAGAAACATACAAAACCTACATGCCTGTTTACCAGTTGTGCCAACAACTGGCGGTATATCTTCCTAACTGCCTTCAATGCTCTGAAAAATACCAAAGAAATCTGACTCGAGGAATGTTTCCACATCATCTACCAATGAAGGAATACTATGCCACTATTCTGTATTCTCCTACTTACTGGATTTATGGAAAGGAAAAAGGCAGGAAAGGGAGTGGGAAAAGACAAGGCTAGAATCCCATTGCCAAGGGTAACCACATAGGTCAAGGTATCTGTCTTCCCTCATCCATTCCACACCTGGTCTTCCACAGATTGTGCAATCGATTGTGTGACTGGTCGCACAAGCGGAACTCAGGAAAACAAACGACATTGCTTGTGCAATGGCCTCATGCATGGGGTTATTCTTCAGATGGATTTTGATGCAAGAGGTTGTAAGTAGGAAAGGATGTCAAGCCTGTAGTCACTGATGGGAAAGACCACAAGTGAGACTGCTGGTCTTGAGATTCAATAGCTTCTAGCTCATGCCCTTGTCACTCATGATTTGTTTTTGTTTTGTTTTTAAATTTTGCTTTATAGATTCTTATCAGATTCCACAGAAAATCTCTCTGCTTTTTTATTTATTTACTAAGAAAGTGTGTTTGCCTTGTTTCTTCTTCTTTCAAAATTTCCCCCAACATCATGGTTTTTGTAGGTTTCCAGAGTTATAATTGCATATGAGAAGATCTGAGCACTTTCTCCCAAAACACACCTAAAGACAGACTGAATTTCTCTTTGACTGCATCACATAATTTGCCTTACAGCTCTCACAAAGCTCATTGCTTAGTATGAAAACCACATTTGGCAGAATATGTGGACAACATTTTCATATCAGCACAACATGGAGCCAAGGCTGTCAACTAGAGCAAATATATGGGAAAGAATTATTAGGTCATACCTCATCCAAGGCTATTAACATGATGGGAGGGCACACATTCAGAAAACCTTGCCTGCCCATTACCTTATTTTTGGAGGAGTCAGAAGAAGAAGGCAGTGAAGCCCCAAAACAGTCCATCACATTTCCACAGTCTGGGATTAGTTGCATTCTACATCAACTGATACTGCATGTTATATCCATGGAATTATTAACCCTAGAAAGGGGCTTTTTGCAGTTTACTTCTAAGACTGACAGTTTTGAAGGTGGGAAAATATATAAGAGTTCTAGAGAGCCAACCATTTTGTATTTTATGATGTAACAATTTTGATACAAGCCCTTGGACTCATATGGATTATCGATATGTATATGATTAAACTGTTTTTTTTAAAAGGGCAACAAGGACCTGTTCATACTGTTTATACAGAGAAACCATAGCCTGCTTTGTGACTTAACCAAACAAACCATTGATCCTTTATCACAGGGTGTGCATTAAAATAAGAAGGAAATAAATGGCAAGAAGTTGACAGTTATCTAATTTATGCTAAGGAGTTAGCATAACTCCCCCATGATTCTCACATTACCCACGTGCACAGATGCAAGCATTCCCTCCATTGCCAAAATGAAGCCAGGATAGTTACCTTTTCCCTTCTCCCACAAAGCACGTGGCAGCTATAACTTGTGTAGGTAATTATGTGTGTAGCTATTTCTGGAATAAATGGCTTCAGGATGTCTTGTTGTGAAACACTCAGGAATGCCATAGATAATAGAGAAAGTGTGGCTCGTCATCTGATCCATGATTAGTGAAAGGGTTTAAATTTATGTCAGGTCGTGGCATCCCCACCCCACCCCAAGATCTTGTGACTACAGTAGAGTGCTTCAGGCCCCAACACACACACGCTGCACAGTTATTGAACCAAGCCATTTTTTAAGTAGAGCCTTGTGGCTTCTGCAGACACTCCTTATTGCTGTTACAGAGTGCTCTTTCATTGTAAGTTGATTAGGAACAAACAACTTTCTTCTGCAGAAGGAGATTTCCTAAAAGATCTACATACTGTATATCTTTTCTATCTGGATCATAGCACTCTTCCCTATGTAGCCTTGCTAACCTTGGCTGAGATGCAAGGTGTCCTTTTGCTAGTGAGAGCAGCCTCTTAGAAGAACATCATTCCCACGGGTGGCAAAGTATCCCCGACCCCTTTTGTGCCTACCAAATATTTGATCCAGAGGGTGGGGACCTTCTGAAATAGAGGGGGGGGGGGGGTTCAGAGGGAATTTCCCTTCCCTTTCAATCAACAGTAATGGAAGGAGCCCTTTTGTTAACGGAAGAGCCAATCAGAATCCACATCCTTATCTTTGCCTATCCATTAAGGGCATGAGTTAGATAATATTTTACAGTCAAACCTGGAGAAAACTAAAGATAATCCAAGATAGCTATTTGTCCTAATCTGAAAGTCTTTAGTTTTTTTACCCACATGGAAGGGTGGATACATTAATTCCAATGCATGCAATCTGCGAGTATGACCAACTATTCCATATAAAGCTAGGTATCTGTATTTTATCATTTGCTCATGTTCCATGTTATGTAAACTGTCCTGTGTAGTGTCCTCACTAAGTCACATGGTATATAAACTTTATAAATAAATATCTTCATAAAGCAAATAAAGGTTTTGTAGAATTATCTAAATGGTTCTAATAAGTCCTCCTCATATGGAAATGGAAGCAAAACCATCTTCCTTTTCCTTCAATCTGAGTCCTGACAAAGCGCAGGCACAACAGCTAGGAAGATCCGGGAAGTACTTATTTTGTCATCAAAATGTTATTTAATACACATATACTCCACTCCACTCAAGATGAGATTACATTCAGTTCCTAGCTTGCCTTCCCTCATGGTGGAAGTTTACAGGGTCAGCTCTGCTTAACTTCCGTACCAGAATTCCATTTAGAGACTTCAGACCATTCAGTGCTTGAGCCTTGGATAGAATGAATGTTCTGCTTAATAGCCAATGCATTAAGTTATTATGTGTGCAGTCCTGTACCATGTTTCTTGAGAGTAAGATTCTTATTCCTAACGCAGGAAGACAGCGCCATTTGTCCTCCACTTCCTCTATTTGAATTTAGTTCAATATTATTTATTCAGGATTATCACTTTCCTTCTGAATGTGGACAAAATGGTTCTGATAAAGCTAATGAGGCATAATGTTAACTTTTCCTACATGATGACACTGATTCTCATGCTACCTTTGAAACAAACAGATGCAGACACAATCACAGTATTATTCTGTGAGAAGGGAAGAATGCTCCTATTTGATTTATTTTTAAACTGAAAATATTATATCTCAATTGAATTTTGTGAAGCAAAAACTCATTTTTTTGAAAAGCGGAGCAAAGAGAGAAAGATGTGTAGATATTTGTCATGTTCTTGTTAAAACAAAGGTCAAAGATGAAACTAAGGTTAAGCTAGACATCCTGTTAAATATGTAGTATGCAGGGAAGCTGTCCTTTTTTTTTTTTTAACCTGCCCACATATGTAGCGGGGGGAGACACACCACCTGATTGGGACTATATACAGTATGCATGGGTAGGGAAGGTTTAAATCTTCTCCACCGGGCAGCCCGTGCCCACATCCCATCCCACCTCCATCCAGCCTCCATGCAGAGGCTAAAACATTAATTGGCAGAAAGTACCACAGAGACAAATGGCTTGTTTCTTTTTTTACACCCACCATGCGGGGAGGATTTGGGAGGAAAGGCTTAGGGGGTTGTAGCATCCTCAAGCTTCTGTAAACTGGGTTGCTACTATATCTAGAACAGGATTCTTGTCCTTGGAGCAGACCCTACCACTACCCAATCGGACACCCACTGTACTCTTCACATATTTGTCTGCACACATAGGACATGGAGCCCCCAACTTCCACCTCACTGCTATCCTTAGTGTGTGACTTGTCAACCCTGCTACTCTGTTGTGACAATATGAGTGAATACCAAGTTACTGTGGCTTTTGTGGGGCCACTTCTACCTCACTCTGAGGAAGATCTTCATCTTTTGTTGAAATTAACCTTTAAGTAATGCTAACACAATTTTATTTTATTTTATTTTTGAGTTGATGCCAAGCAGCCAATGAAGATGTTTACATAATAGCTGATGATGGAAAATAAAGAGATGTTTAATGGACAAAAAGTGTTTTTGCTTTTATGAAATATTAAGTTGGAAAAAGCAGGAATGATAACTGGGGGAAAAAACAGGATAAAGATGACTAAAACTGTAGGAGAGGGAAAATATTTAAGCTCTGCAATATACACTACAATATATGCTACACTACCAACACATTAACTCTGCATCTAGTGTTCATCTTAAAAAGTTCACATAGCATACAGTTATAATAATCTCTATCCTTACTATCCTAACCAACGTCCATACAGTTTTACTTACTGTAAATACCAATCTAAGTTTCTCAACCAGTATCCAAAGCTGTCTACATCATAGACTCACAGAATGATGGACTTGGAAGGGGCCTGTAAGCCCACTGAGTCCAACCCCCTGCTCAGTGCAGGAATCCAAATCAAAGTACTGTATATCTGACAGATGGTTGTCTAACTTTCTCTTGAACACCTGCAGTGCTGGAACACTCACCATCTCCAAAGGTAATTGGTTCTAACAGTTAGGAAGTTTTTCCTGATATTCAACCAAAGTCTGGCTTCCTGTCACTTGAGCCCATTTATTACACGTCTTGCACTCTAGGATGATCGATAACAGATCCTGAACATTCTGAACAAGCGTTATTGTTTAAAACCATAGGTTGTCACAGCATATCAACAGCAACACAAAACTGCACTGACACAACAGATCTATACATAAATATAAGGTGACATAGCTTCCATTCTTTCTTAAGACTTTTGATGCTTGGCGCATATTTTCTTTGCTGCCAAAGCAGATTTTGCTACCTGATAGAAAGTAGTTACATCCCTACCCACAAGCAGTGTACAAAGTTGAGCCAAGGAAGGGGTGTGTGTGTCCATCACACAAGAGTCTGAGAATGCCAGCAAGGAGTTGACTTCTGGGGTGCTCATATAGAGGGCAACTTAATAAATAATGGAAACCATCTTCAACCACTTCTGATCCACAGATACAGAGTTTTTGATGAAATGGAACATTATCTTATCTCCCTTCCAAAATGGCTGATGGCATACACTGAAAACACAAAGCTGTGAATGCTTTTCTTAAAAGGGCTGAGGTTAGATTAACAAAATAATTCTCCAAACCAAATGATGTTTTGTACAAGGGGAACTAATGAGAATAGGACATTTAGAGTGAAGACAGATTTTTTTCTTTAACCAGATGCTTGGCTCTATTAGAGGCCAAAGTGGGCAAGGACTCAGTGTCAATCCCATAGTTCTGTAAAATGGGTCTAATTGAATTTACTGAGGACTCTTGAGAAGGACTATGGAGTTGTCCTGTGTAACACTTCTTTGGGAGGCGAGAGTAGCTCATACAGGCCAATTTAAGCCAGTACATGACCAGTGCAATGTGGGAATGTGTTTCAATTGGGATTAATCTTATCCCAGCCCTTAAATATGCAGCAGGTGTGTTTCCATGACAGCTGGACATTAAAGCAAAGGCCAAGATATCTAAAGTTGCATAACTGCTCAATGGATTTATCACCGAGCTTCCATGTGTGTGTTTTTCTCTTATTTCCGAAGACTTTGGTTTTGGTGTGATTGGTGACCAGGTATTCTGTTATACAGAATTTGCTCAGTTTAGCCAAAAGTCTTCACATGCCAACAAATGTAGTGGAAACTATCAACTGCAATATTAATATTATATGCAATATCAACTGCATATAAAAGGATTGAAAGCTTGACATCCCTGATTGAAGGTGGGAAGAATTCAAGGCCACTCAATTCTTGCACAATGTTATTGATAGAGAAAGTGAAAAGAAAGGGGGCCAACAGGCATCCCTGCCGACCTCCTCTATCTGCTGGTATTGTGTCTGACAACACCCCATTTGCCCCAAGCCTTACCCTAAGATTAGTATTTGAGTGAAGCACCTGAATTAAAAATAACAGCCTTCTGTCTATGTTGGTGGCAGAAAGTTTTTGCCTCTATCTATATGATCAAAACCTGAACTGAAATCCACAGAGCTCCTTTTTACCTAGTTGGGTATATTTTTGTATCAGATGGTGGAGTACAAAACATTGATCTACTGTGGATTTTCCCTTTTGGAACCCTGCCTGTTCTTCTGCTATTATTGAGTTCTCAACAGCCCAGCACTCTATTTTATCTATTTATTTGTTTGTTTATTTATTTATTTGTTTATTTGTTTATTTATTTATTTATTAGATTTCTACCCCGCCCCCCTAGACAGCGTCTACTCGGGGCGGCTTACAAATATCATAAAATATCATAAAATATCATAAAAACATCATAGACATTAAACAATTAAATCAATAATATGGTGTATTCAAGATGGGGAATGATAGAAAACAAGAAGATAGAATTCAAGAATTGACAGAAGGGAAGGCTTTAAATGGCTCTTAAAAACACCCAGCGAGGGTGCCAGGCGGATCTCTGTTGGAAGGCTGTTCCATAGTCGAGGGGCCACTACCGAGAAGGCCTGGTTTCTTGTTCTTTCTTTCTCTCGGCGTTAGGCCCCTCAACCGTCCCTCCTGGCTGTGCCGAGTAATTCGGGTAGATCTAGGTGGGAGAAGGCGATCTGCCAAATATCGAGGTCCCAAACCGTTTAGGGCTTTATACGTCATCATTAACACTTTGAAGTCAATGCGGAAACGAATGGGCAACCAATGCAAGGCAGCCAGAGTGGGAGAGATATGTTGGTGTTTTCTCACCCCACTAAGGAGTCTGGCCACCGCATTCTGCACCATTTGGAGCTTCCGCATCAATCTCAAAGGTAGCCCCACGTAGAGCGCATTACAGTGGTCTAATTTGCTCAGTAAATGTTTGGAATACAGTTTGGAGACTACACTGGGAAGACTGATAGGCCTGACATTATTTGGATCAGCTTTGGAGCCTCTTTTATGGATAGGAATAATAATACTTACACCCCAGCCTTCAGGTATTTTCCCATGCTGGTTTATATAGGTAAACATTCTAGCAAGCACTGCACACCACCAGATGGTATTTGATTTAAAGTTTTCCTGGGAGCATATATTCCCCAGGATCTTTGTTACTAGGCAAAGAGATTATCAAATTATTTATTTTACCAGGAGTGATTGGGTTCCAGTCAGGGCACAATGAAAGACAAAGTGAGTTCAGACTCAAGAGTGGTTCTGGTGTAGTCCCAGCAGTAGTATGTCTAAAGAGTGCTGAGAAATGGGCCTGCTATTGTGAAGAGGTTATTTGGTTGTCTAGAACAGGGTTGCAAGATACATGGGTACCAAAAGGAGGACATAGAAAGACAAAAAAGAGGACAGAGGAGGACGTATTGAATGTTTCATTTGAATTGTTCCGGATTAAACCTGCAATCAATACAATTTTATTACAATAGCTGCCAATAAATGTCTCTTAGTGAACCAACCAAGAAACAGTCATGTTAAAAAATAAAAATAAATTCAATGGAGGCTTTTTTTTCAAAATACCAAAAAACATTATTTAAACAGCCAATTGTACCCGAATCCACCCCAGCCCGGCTGCAGGATCCCCCGGCTGCTCGCACTCTGCACAGGCTGAGAGGCAACCTTGCTAATCTGGACGCCCAAACAAGGCTCCAGCGCAGGCAGGGGGAAAGCGGAACCGGGCAAAACCGAATGAGGCGGCCTCCCCTCCCCTGAGGGTCATAAGTTCAAGGCTGGGGAGTGTGGGAGTTGGAGTCCCCGAAAGGGACTTTGAACACATACAGTCCGGGCGCTTGCCTTCCCATCGATGCGCTCGGGCGCTTCTTGCTCCTGCCTGGCTCGGCGGGCGGCGCTCCACTCGCGCTGCCTTTCTGGGCTCCACGTGGGCTGGGCGGGCATGGCGGATCGCCAAGCAGCTGCAGCGGGAGGGGGTGAGGGCTGTGCTCCGGCGCTGGCAGCAGGTAACGGGGCGGGCGGGCAGGTGGGGGTGGGGAAAGACAGGGGGGTCCTTCCACCTCTCCCCCTCCCATCCAAAATTATAACATAAAATATACAAAAGACAGACATTTTAAAGGTTTTTATCTTTGCCTGCCAGACGGAGGACATTAGGCTAAAAAGGAGGACATGTCCTCCTTTTGCCTAATGTCTGGCAACCCTAGCCGAGGCGAGCTCTGCGAGAAGGTTCCCCTTTCTTTCCCGCCTCCTTTTGCTGTGGCGGCGGCTGCTGCCTCTTCTCCCTCTTCCTCTGGCAGGCGCCTGGCGCGGAGCCCCGCTCTTGCTCTGGCTCCCCTTCCTTGCTCTGGCTCCCCTTCCCTGCAGCTTCACTTCTTCTCCGCCAGCCTTCCTCAATCTTTTCTAGCCGCAGCCGCTGCCTCTCCTTTCTCAACTCCTGCTGCTCACTCGAATACCTCCGGGCAAACCCAACAAACTTTTTTTCCCCCCTAAAAAAAATAAAAATAAGATCCTGCCCTTCTCCAGCCACCGCTCTCTCGACTCTCTCTTTTTGTTTTGCCCGTTCCCTCTCACTCGTGGTGTGTGTGTATATATATGTATGTATATATCTTGCTCTCCTTTCCTTGCTAATCTTCACACGCAGCTTGCTCAAAACGAAGCAGGAAGTCACCTCCAGAAGCAAAGGCTCCACGTGGGCGTGGCTGATTTACAGCCTGAAGTGGTGTCTTAGATTGTGACTCCATCAGAGACTGCTTTCCACCTTCCACCTCTCCCCCTCCTATCCAAAATTATAACATAAAATATTACAAAAGCCAGACATTTTAAAGGTTTTTAGCTTTGCCTGCTGGATGGAGGACATTAGGCTAAAAAGGAGGACATATCCTCTTTTTGCCGGACGTCTGGCAACCCTAGTCTAGAAGAGCACCAGAATAAGTCCTGGTTCCCTCTGACACTAATGACTAGAACCTAGCTGTATCTCTTTCCAAGGCTGCCAGGCCTAGCTCTAACCAAGATTTCCTTAAATGGTCTTCCTTTTCATGCTGTAGCAGGTTTTCATATTCTCTGCGCAGTTGGATGTAAGAGTAATTTTCTAATGAATCCTCTTGCCTCAGTCTCCTTATTGCTCCTGCCGGGATACATTTCTGGGTAGCGCACTGAGCATCAAACCATCCTTGATAGTATTGTGTGTGTGTGCAGGCTTAGAGGTGACTCATTACTTGGACAATTTTATTAAAAATTTCCAAAGGGTAAGAAATTGTTCTCTTAAGGATAGCAATCTGGGGGACATTAGAAATGAGTTTATCCATTCTTGTAAATTTCCAGTCCAACACAACCTTCTCTCTCCCTGAACTGTCAGATTTTTTGTAAATGGCATCATTAACGACTGTTAGAGGGAGAGATAATTGGATTGGCATATGGTCACTAGGCCTACAAAGAACTACAAAATTTTCAAAGTGAGGCAATGCTGAGTATGAGAGAATTATATAGGCTATCACACTTCTGCCCTTGGGCCAATAAATGTATATAGGCCCGAGTCTGGATTTACATCTGTCCCCTTACATATATGCAGACAGAATTTGTAAATGAGCCTGAAGAAGAATTGTCTAGCTTTATTAACCCCTGAATCCTTAGAATTCCTATCAGGAATATAATTTAAGTCTTCAGATGTAAGCCCCAATTCATCTCCCATTTTATAGATCCTCCTCTGTATGACTACCTTTCAAGTTTTTGAAAAATGCTATCATATCTCCTCTCAGTCTTCTTTTCTCAAGGCTAAAAATGTCCATTTCCCCCCCTCAGTCCCCTGATCATCCTTCTTGCCCTCTTCTGAACTTGTTCCAGTTTGTTGGCATCCTTTTTAAAGTGTGGAGTCCAAAACTGGATGCAGTACTCTTGATGAGGCCTAACCAATGCCGAATAGAAAAGATACTAGTACCTCATGGGATCTGGAGACAATACTTCTGTTAAAACAGCCTAAAATAGGATTTGCCTTTTTTGCAGCTGTATCACACAGTTGGTTCATATTCAGCTTGTGATCTGCAACAATTCCAAAATCTTTCTCAGTCGTAGTATTACTGAGCCAAATATCCTCCATCTTGTAGCTGTGTGTTTGCCCCCACCGTTTATCCTTGTTAAACTTTATTCTATTGTTTTCAACTCAGTGCACAAGTCTATCACAATCTTTTTGAGTTTTCTTTTTGTGTTCTAGGGTATCAGCTTTTCCACTCAGTTTTGTCTCATCTGCAGATCTGATAAGCTACATCCCATCATCCAAGTCATTAATAAAAATGTTGAAGAGCACCAAGCCCAAGACTTGTGGTACCCCACTTGTTACCTCCTCCCAGTTTGAGAAGAACTGATAAGCACTTCCTGAGTACAATTCTGTGGCCAGCTGTGTATCCACCTGGCACTTGTTCTATCCAGCCAACACCTTGTTAGCTTGCTAATCAGAATATCATGGGGCACTTTGTCAAAAGCTTTGCTGAAATCAAGATATATTGTGTCTACAGCACTCCTGCTATCTGCCAGGGAAGTCACCCAATCAAAGAATGAGATAAAATTAGTCTAGTAATCTTTGTTCTTGACAAATCCACGTTGGCTTCTAGTTATTACTGCATTGTTCTCAAGGTGCTTGCAGAGTGACTGCTTTAGAATTTGCTCCAGAATTTTCCCTGAGATTGATGTCAGTCTGACTGGTCTGTAGTTCCCAGGTTCCTCCTTTTTGCCCTTTTTGAACATAGGAACAACATTAGCCCTCCTCCAGTCTGGCATTTGACCCATTCTCCACGATTTCAAGAAAATAATGGATAGTGGTTCTGAGAGTTCTTCTGCCAGTTCCGTCAATATCCTTGGATGCAGTTCATCCAGCCCTAGAGATCTGAACTCATTCAAAGTAATAAGTTATTCCTTGACTATTTGTTTATCAGTCTGAAACTGCAATCCTGTCCCTTCCATTTGTACTTCGCATTTACCTGGAGGGTTATAGACTGTCTTTTGAGAAAAGGCTGAGGTAAAGTAGGAATTAATCACTGCTGCCTTTTCTTTGTTGACCATACTTTTCCCATCCCCCTGAGTAGCTGAGCCACTTTTTCTTTTCTCTGTCTTTTGCTACAAACATACTCGAAGAATGCTTTTTTGCTGCTTTTAGGGTTTCTCGGTAACCTCAGCTCATTCTGGGCTTTTGCCTTCCAAATGCCATCCTTGCAAATCTTTGCTACTTGTATGTACCCTTCCTTTGTGGCCTAGCCTTCCTTCCATTTCCTATATGTATCATTTTTTTTGTTTTCTGAGCTTTTTCTGAAACCACGTTGGGTTCACCCCCCCCCCCCCATCTTCCATCTTTTTTAATTGTTGGAATTGTTTTGAATTTTTTTTAAAGTTCCTTTTTAAGAAACTCTCACCTGCCTTGGACACCTTTTCCTGTTAGGATCTCCTTCTGTGGGACCTTTCCTATCACTGTTCCCAGTTTATTAAAACTGGCTTTCCTAAAATCCAGCATATCCATGGGGCTACACTCTGCTTTTGTGTCCTTTGAAACTCAAGTAGAATACGGTCACTTTTCCCCAGAGTTCCCTTTACTGCTGCTTCTTCCTCCAAGTCCTCTTTATTGGTTAGAATCAAGACCAGGATAACTAATCCTCTAGTTTCTTCCTCCACTTTTTGTAGGAGAAAATTATCAGCCACACAAGCCAGAAATTTCCTGGAAGGGACATATATGGCAGGATTTGCCTCCCAATAGATACGAGGGTAAATGGAGTCTCCCATTATTACCACATTGTGCCTCTTTGTAATTCTTGCAATTTGTATTTTAAAGGTTTCACCCGCATCTTCTCCTTGACTGGTTGGTTGGAAGTAGACTCCAGCTACCTCATTCCTTTGGTTTTTAACTCAATTATATTAATCCACATGCTTTTGATGGGGCAACTCCTTCTCTCTCTTTTTCATTCCCAAGCTTCTATTTCCTAAACACTCACCCACTTATGTATATCCTCTACCCCTCCCCTTGGGACTACAGAAAATGAAAATAAGTTTCTCTAGAAGCATTTTCCTTCCCCTCCCGACGGCCATAACAGTATTGCCTGGCACTCATTCAGCACTTTTCTGTGACTCAGTCCATTTATTCTAGCAAGCAAATGGGCCATTTTATATCCATTATTTACACACACAAAAAAAGGTGGTGATTAAAATAATCATAGGAAGGCTTGGATGTGTGCTTCCTTGCAAGTAAAAAGGCTTCCTAACACTCAACGCATTGAACACAGCAGCTAATTTAACCTGGAAGGAAGTGCCCTTGCAGTCCATTGTTGTTAATGGAAGCAACTGGACAGAGAATGAAGTTTGATTAGGTATGCCAGGGTCCTCATGGAAGAGAAGTAAGTCAAGGCTGGCCTGTGCTGTACTCTGCAGGTCTCTAAAGAAACAGCTTCTGCCTCGTTACTCATTGTGCTCCCAGATGATTCTTACCTCCTAAAGCAAGACAAGTAAATAAAGCAAAACAAGTAAATATTGACTGAAATCCAGTAGTAAGTCGCAACTATAGAAGGTGCATTGAATCAGCAGGGATTTGGGGAATGTGTATGTTCCATTGATTCAATGGGCCTACTCTTGTGGCGAGATGCTACTGTGTTTCAGCCACTGTGGCATATTTCATGAAGCAACATAAACTTGTAGTTTATAAACTAATATGGATGTATGGAATTATTTATAATATGGTTTCAAATTCCCACTCAGCTATGAAGCTCGACACATGATCATGGGTCAGTCATACTCTCTTAGCCTGACCTATCTCACAGCCTGACCTAAAGTGAGGAGAACAATGCATGCAGCCTAAAGGCAACAAATAATAGCATTAAAATTTGAAATAGCATTTAATCAATTTAAAAATATTTCTATGGGGATTTTAATATGAGTGTACAAGATTAGCTTTGTTTTGTTACTGGATTTCTCCTTATTCTTAAAATAATCATTTGTTTTGTTTTCTGCTTATTAGAGTGGAATTGGTTTCATCATAAAATTTCACCAGTGTTTATTTATTCCCAGGTGTTTTCATTTTTTTCATTTCAATATGAAATGCAGCTTTTATTTTTCTGTCTACAATTTCTGTTTTTCTATCCAGTTGAGGTGCACTTTATGGGGTTTCTCCCTAGGATCACATTAACCAAATACCAGAGAAATGAGGAAAAGGCTTTTTGTTTTATAGACCAATAAAAATACATTACCTAATTCCTAGCTAAATGACAGGTAGAAAAAGGGAAACCTTGTCACAGTGGAAGAGCAAACTGACGGGCATCAAGATGAACGAACATGACCCTCCTGTATGTTGTTCCCAAACCAAGTATATGGGAATTAAATATTCTAAGTAGAAATAAATCCTCCCCACACCCTAGAGGAGATGCCAGTGCTGGAAGTAAGTTAGCCCCAGTATGTGTAAAACACTGCTTATATTTATTTATTTATTTTATTTATATACTGCCCATCTGGCAGCCAAGGCCACTCTGGGCGGTTTACAACAATAACAAAACCATAAGATAACAAAATAACACAACATCAGAGTTAAAGTACAAATTAAAATCATAAATAAAGTGAAGGACAAAGTGAAAAACACAATACATACAATTAATATAATCAATAGCATAAAATATGGCAACATATAGTGTGTTATCGGAGATACTATTGCATCGGTAGTTGTTTACTCTGGGAAAACCTGCCCAAACATCCAGGTCTTTAATAACTTTTTAAAGGTGCCTAGTGAGGGAGTCAGGCGAGTGGGAGGGTATTCCACAATTGTAGATGTTACCCTCCCCCACCCCAAAATAATAAATCCCAAACAATTTAAGGCAGAATAAATTATGGAATCCATACCTGTGGTCTGTATTGCAGATGCTAAGCAAGAACCTCTGGAACTCATGATGAAAGGGAAAAGAAAGATCAGACAAAGGAAATGTAGAAAATAGAAGTGTTACATGTAAATCGAAAGAAATAAGAAACAGTGCTTTAAATTTACATGTTTAAGTGTTCTTTCTAAAAACCAAAAGCACCAATGGTGCGAAAGGACAAAGAACCCGGCTTTACTTCTAGTTGTCAGTGGTGGAAAGTTGCTGAGTGGAAAGGCCTAGTGGACCGAGGGATACAGTCCAATAATAGAATGAGTTCCAGTTAACCATTTACCCAATTGTTCTCAGTACCATACTTAGCTCTGTTTTGCAGGTGAAAGGAGAAAAAGGTTAAGTGAAATCCCTAAGGCTACACAGAGAAGCAAAGGGCAGATGGGGGATTTGAAGGCAGGAGCTCTTATGCTCCAGGCTTGTAACGCTGTCTCTCCAGGCAATGCATGCCTCACTCTGGGGAAGAACATCATACAGAACCATAGAAACTGGTTGAACAACAGGGCTTCAGCAGTTGCTCTCTGGCTGCCTACACTTAGGAATGTGGGCAAGCACCTTGGGGCCACTGAAGCTGAATTTAGAAAGAAAGGTAAGCAGGGCTGAGATACTTCTGCAAATCCCCAATCAAAGACAAAGGTTTGCAGTCCTATTCACATAAAAAAGGAGGAAAATGGAGGAGGAAATGGCTCATTGCTTTTTATCCTTCTGCTTTAAATAATAATGACAAAATAAAAGAAAGATATGCAGTCAGAGGTTGAAGAAGAGGAGAATAATAAAGTGAAAAGAAAATCACAGATAGTGATGTGAATGCTGGTGGCACATGGGTGGGGGTGGGGGTTAGAACTCTTTATGTTCATTGTTTTTCTTTTTGATAGACCATACTCTTAATATTGGAGTGATACAACTGAGGAGCCCATCATTGTTTTCAACAATGATACAAACCTTTAATGTCACAAAAGTGGAGGCAAGGGAAAGAACAGAAGTCATAACCTTGGTCAGGGAATGGAACAAGGTGAGGGGATTGTTACATGTGCTTTACACATAAACTATCAACCACTTCCTCGGCTCTATGGAAAAATAGATCTACACCCCTTCATTGATTCAATCTGTTGGACTCTGGAATCAATAATGATTTCACACCACCAGGGACAGGTTCTCCTGTGAGTAAGGAAACTCACGGCAAGCTGCACCCCACAGGTATATCTGAAAATGTACAATTGCTTGCCTTTTCTGGCATACACCTTCTCTGTATGGAAGTGTAACAGCTGCAGATGCTGAAGTACTGAAAGCTCTGTCAGCCCTATCAGATCACCAAATGAAAGGTACTGGGAAGGATTGCTTTTTGCATATATATCCTGTGTCTGAAAAAAAAAGGAAATGGTTCTTTCCTTGCAGGTGCTTCCTGTCGAGAGCATCTGCTGGTGCCTATACGCTGAGAGTGGCACGCTATGATTAGGGTGACCTGAAATTCTGTGTAGAGGACACTCTGGCTATTCCCAGCAGGCAGTCTGCCTCAGACCCATGCCGCCAGCTGACCTCATGGAGGCTCTGGTGGGTGGGAATGAGGAGACAAGAGAGAGATGAACAGCACCTGGAGGGAGGGGCAAAGTTTGGGACAGTTTGACAGGATCTGGAACTTCAAGGAGGAGGAAGAGAAGGAGGACTCATTGCCCTCAACAGATTTGGAGGGGGAGGACTTGCCAGAGACCTTGGAGGAGCCTCTTCCCATCTTCTTCGCTCTTGAGAAGGACTAGTTGCTGCAGGACCCATGGAGAGTTGAGCAGATCCACTTTCCCACGGCTGAAGCATGTGGGGGGAGCAGACCAGTCATTGCCAAATTGGGAGGCCCATAAAAATGGCACAGGTGGCCAGCCAAGCCCTGAGCCATTGGCCCCTCCCCAACCCAGAAGCAGCACTGGCGGAGGAAGCACCACAATGAGCGCCTGCAGCAGATCCTCCAGAGGCAAGACATACTGTTGGGACTTGGGGACTTGCATTAGTCTGGCACTTCAGGCCCTCCCTAAAGGGCATTAGCTGTCTGGGGTCAATGTTGCAAAGTAGACCCCAGCCCTAGAATGGAGATGCTGGGGTCCCATTGAATGGAACTTGGGCCCTGTTGGAGATGGAAGGCAGTGAAGGATTAGGGGGAGTGTCAGGACAGGTAGAGCCAGATGCCCAACCAACCTTTGTACTTTGTCCCCCTACCCTAATAAAGACCAGTTTGAGCAGCAACAAGACTCTATAGAGTTATTTGAGTCTGCTGCATTCTTGGCATCAGTCACAGATTCATATAGAAAAAAAATTGTGTAGTGTGAATATCCACTAATGATCCTGTGCTGGGACAACTTGGAATCTTTTCTAGCCCTGAATTTTAATCTGTCTCCTTCCACTTTAATCCATGACGTTTGAGCTGGACTCAGCTAAAATGCAATGGATAATCCTCATTGTCAGAACAACACAAACAAAGCAACAGCAACACACACACACACACACACACACACTTTAAAAATAGCTTTCCTCCAGTAGGAAAATAAAACACTGTCTTCTATCAAAGCACCCTAGCCTGGCATTGTCTACCCTCTGACAGGCAGCCACTCTCCAGGGTTTCAGACAAGAGCTTTTCCCAGGCCTCCCTGGAGATGCCAGGGATTGACTCCTGGTGTGAGCTCTACCATTGTGCTCTGACTTTCTCACATTAATGTATTCTTACATTAACCAGCTTTGGTTAATGTATTCAATGTTAAACTGCCCTGCCGTTCCCTCTGCCTCCTTATGAAACAGGGGTACGGAATTACTGCACAAGGAATAAAATGGAAGTGAATGATCTATGACTGTGTACCTATGATACTCATTACAAAGTGAACTATTCCTTGCCCAGCTTCCTTATTTGCTTCTGACTTTCAAAGGCCAGTGAGGGTTTGCTTACAATTGGCTTTGAATAATCTGGTTTGGACATTAATACAAACACTGCAGGACATTCACTAGGGGGAAAATGCATTCTTCAGGCACATTGCGCCTGCTTTGCAATTTCAGCTTTGTGAGAATCCTGCAATATTCACATGACAATATCAATTAGTTTGCAAATCTCCCTTCAAGCCTCCCCCCCAAAGAACACTAATACTAGTGAGAGGCCTGCATTTTGTTTGAAAAAGCAAACACATGCAAAGTAAGTATAATCAACATTCTTCATGAACCTTCACAGATCAACTTGCCTTGGGGAGCCACGTAGACATTATTTTCCTCTTTCTGTTGGGAGGAAATACTGCCAAAGGTCATGTAGGACATGGGGCAGGACAGGGCTAGAATAGACTTGATTCTTCTGACTTTATGTCTTCTGCCTTTATGGGAACATTGCAGTCTATCCCCGAGATGGAGCAACTACAAGGAGCAGTGGCTTGAGCGTGTCCATTATGCCGGGTCATTCACAAATTAGGAGGAACAAGCAACCTTTATCTAGGATTACAGTGGCATAGTTTCTGAAGCATTCAGCAGTTCAAAACAGAACATTGAAAAATGTAGTGTAGACAGAATATATTCCAGGCAGTTCCTGAAGGATTTGAGCAACAACCCCTACTTTTAGGCAGGGAACAGGGAGATACAGGTAGGCCACCCCATGAGCTGGGAAGAGAATCTTCCTTGAGACAGAACACCAGCACCAGTAGGGACTGGTCAAGTATTCCTGAGTACTTTATATCCGGAAAACCCTGAGAGGGAGAGAGGTATTTTAAAATTTTATACCCTGCCTTTCTCCTAAAAAAGACCCAAGGTGTCTTACAGTATTAAAAATAAACAGGATTAGAACTAAAAATCAATAAATTATTACAATATTTAAAAAGAATTAAACAGATATAATATTAAAACTGGTAGGCAAAAATAGTTCTAAAACAGTTCTAAAAACAAATTAAAAGCAGCAAAAGCAGCCAATTGCTAAGGGAAAGCCTGCTTGTTTGTGGACAGCAAAGATGGGGCCAGCCCAGCTCCTGTGGGAAGGAGTTCCATAGTTTAGGAGCAGTGACACAAGAGTCCCTCGCTTCCAACACACCCTTCTTAGAAGGCTAAGCAGTCACTTTAGTTATCATTATTAGGGGAGACACTGACTGAGGATAAGCTGTGAATGCCATGGGCAATTAGGACAAGGAGATTCTCATTCAGTATCATTTCAGGACAGTGCACCAAATTACAGTGACTGTGAAAATCCTTTAGAAGTGTATATGCCAATATGCTATTCAGGGTATTTGTAATGTAAATAGTGCTTGTGGATTTGTGCTGGATCCCATGGCTGCACAAGTCATCACACAAAGAGCCATGCAAGCCTGCGAGCCGTCTTGTGCAACCCCACTGCCGAATATTAGGCAAACTCCTTGTGCCAACACATTTAAGCTATTTCCCCTCTTCAGGTAGGGCCTGAGGAAGAGCCAGAGGGACTCAAGAACCTTAGGAGACCACAGGATCTGGGCCTCTGTGAGCAGGGCCGGTGCCAGGCTTTTTTGTGCCCTAGGCAAGACTTGCGCCCCCCCCCAACCAATTTTCAAAAACAGACAAATTGTAGAAAAAACAGTACAAAAGTTGAAATTGTGAAAATTTTATTTTAAAAAACTGAGAGAACAAGTAATAGAACAGTCTTCAATTTTCTTTCTCAAATACAAAACAGTTTTAGCACACAAATCATTTTGAATAATCCTATGAACTGTAATGTCTCTTAAATGTTTCTATTTTTGCCACATCAAATCTCATTTTGCGTGACTTTTCTTTTGCAAATTTTGTCACTGATTCCTTCAGGTCAATGGCTGATGCTTCAGCATGTTCAATTGATATAGTTGCCAAACCAACTAGTCTACTTTGCAGCATTGTTGAGCGTAAATATGTTTTTATAAGCTTGAGCTTTGAGAAACTGCGTTCACCACTAGCCACTGACAATGGAAGTGTGAGAAGGATCCTTAGAGCAACAGAAACATTAGGCACACTATCCAGGAGTTTTTGTTGCACTATGAAGAGAAGTACTCCTTGTGGTGGCATAGACTTTGGAAGTCTTCGAGCTCTTGCTATAAGTTCACAGCACAGATCTTCAGCATCAATGTCTTTGTTTCCATTGTGCATTAATGATTTTTCCAAATTCTTGCAGGCCTTAAGTACATCTTCAGTACATTTTTTGTTGATCTTGTATATGTCATACAGGAAACCAAACAAGGAATTATATTGTTGTAGCTGTTGGAATCTCTCTTCAACAGATTGTATGGCCATGTCTAAGACAGCATAATAGAAACTTATTTTGAGTATCTGCTTTGGATCTTGTGGTGCCTCCTCTTGTGCTTCATACTCAAACTGCTTTTTTGTTCTCCTTTTTCTAACTTGTTCTGTCTCAAAGTTTGGTAGTATTTCTAACTCCTTTGTAATCTCAGTAGCATCCATCAAAATTTGTTGAAAACCCACATCACACCTACAGCCCACAAGGTAATTCTTAGTCACTTGCAATTGGCTTGTAGCTGAATTTAAATCATTTTCCATATTTTGTAACAGTTTGCTTGTAAGATTAATTTCAAAAAGAATGTTGTACCATGTAACAAGGGATACCACAAATCTGAACTTACTAATTGCATCAGCAAGGGCCTTAGCTTCAATTCGAGAAGTATTTCCAGATAAATTCTTTAGGCTTGTGTCATCAAAGATCTCTATTCAAGCATCATATATACTACCAAGATGATATCTCAAGGGTTTTAAAGCATCGATCCGACTCTCCCATCTCATTTGACTCAGTGGCTTAACAGTTATGCCTGATACATGGCTAGTTAGAATCTGCCAACGCCGAGTCGATGCAGAGAAATAATTATAGATCTGTTGAATCAAACTGAAGAAACTTGTTGCTTCCAGACAACATTTAGTGGCATCGACTACCAAGTTTAAAGAGTGTGCATTGCAGGGCACAAAAACGGCATGTGGATTTATGTCTAGGACTCTCTTTTGTACACCATTTTCTTTGCCTTTCATGTTACTCCCGTCATAACCTTGACCATGCAGATCCTCAGTTGGTAATCTCATTTGCTCAAGCTGTCCAAGAAGAGTTTCCATCATAAAGGCACCTGTAGTGTCCTTTAGTGGAACAAATCCCAAGAAATGTTCTTTTATCATAACCTTTGTTAGACATTTTGGAATTGCTTCAGGGGAGATGTATCGACACTGTTGTTGTTTACCTCAGAACTAACTATTGCTTTGCATTCGATCCCAATATTTTTGTATATTTCTGTATATTTATATATTTTAGATATTTTAGATGTTTTATTTGTGGCTGGTCTTTTGACTGCAATAAAGTTTTATCTATCTTATCATAACCTCAGGTTTGGACATCTCAGTATCTGATGGTTTGATCACATTGACAAAACGTACAATCATTGTCATTTGTTCAGTATGACTAACATCAGGTGTGCAATCCAGAATAACTGAATAGTATTTGAGTGACTTTATATCTGCTAAAATCTTCTGCTTTATAGCACCAGCTAGAAGTTGTATAAGTTCATTTTGGATATCTTTTCCTAAGTAGTGAACCATTGGTTTTTTTTTTCATTTTAACTGCGCAAATGTTCATTCATGATAGAATCAAAAAAGGCTAAATATTCTACAAACTTCAAAAAAGTTCCATTGTTAGCACTATACAACTTTTCAGTAGTACCACGGAATGCCAAGTTTTGCATGCCAAGAAGTCTGACCAAAGCAATCAAGTGTTCCAAGATTTGTTGCCAATATTGCTCTTCTTGCCTGATTTTCTGCTGGTTAATATCATCAACTGTTTTTCCTTTATATAAGTGCAATTCAAGTTCTCTCCAGGTCTGATAGTTTTCTAAATGGAGAGGATTTCTCTCATGTGAAGACAGAATTGCTCCAATGTTCTTCCAGTCTCTTGAACCTTGTCCTTGTAGCACTGATGCACTATTTACTTTGTTGAACAGCTTACAACAAAAACAAAAAAACACATCTTTTGAGGTGGAATATATCAGTCATTGATGGCACACCTCCTCACCATTTGCTAGTCTCCTCCAGTTAGCAGGATCAGTGTAATCCAAGCTAGGCACAACATTATCTTCTTTTGCAGAAATTGCAGTACTCTCACTTTCCTTGAAATCCTCTTTTTCTTCTGTATGTTTTACCAAAAGGCCTACAAATTGTGAAAGTTCATTCTTAGAGTTTATATCGCTTGTAGAAGGAGCACCGTGTACAGCTTCCTCAGTGGTAGTTTCAACAAAGGTATTGTCATGTTCTTGTTCTTTGACTGCTTTCTGTGTACAAAGGTATTTCTGGAAGAACCCCTCTTGCTTTGCTTGCTCCTTGGCTCTTTTTGCCTTTTGTTTGCGGAACTGAGCTCCAGATAGTCGTTTTTTTAATCAGCCATAGCTCTCCCTAGGATGAAGACAATATTTTATATGTTTAAGATCAGTCCAGAGATAAGCCAGAATTGTAGTTAGCAATACCCACTTAGTCCAAGCCAAGCAAGACCAGGAGAAAGCTGGGTTTAGGGTGGGGAGCACTCAATTTCTGAGCAATGTACAGATTTCAGAGTAGCGGCCCACTTGGATGATATTCTATAAGTGAGTACAAGCACATTTTCAGGCAATTCAGAACAGTGCCCATGGCCATGACTCCAAAGAAGACTGCTTAAAAACTCTAACTTAAAAACACAATCAAAACAAATTATTATTAAAAATCACATAATTAAATTTATGGGAAATGACTACCAGGTCACCATTGTAGGAACTGTCCTCATAAGAAAATAGAAGAAGCCATGTTGGATCAAGCCAATGACCCATCTAGTCCAACACTCTCTGTCACACAGTGGTGTAGAACATGACTGTGCCCTCTTATGTAGATATATAGACACATCCGATACCCAGCAAAATGCAACAACTTCAGCAAGCAGGCAAACAAAGCTATTTCAATAAGGAAGGCCTTACTCTTCCCCAGTGTTCCATTTCCCAGATACAATGTAATGATAACATAAGTAACTGAAAAGTAAAAATTGAGTAAAAGAAGATAGAAACTCACTTTTCCCCAAATGTCATTGGGAACACCATCCAAGCAAGTACGTTCAGCTCAATAGAGGCCTTGCAGTTGCAGTGCAAGAGTTGCCACATTGAAAGTGAAACCATAGTTCCCTCTAACTCGCACTAGGGGGTGTTGGTCTGGCACACAGAACTTGGGATTTTTTAAGAAGAGGCATGAGCAAGAGATTATTAGATCTTCCAGGTCAGAGGTCACAAAGTAGAATTTCTGCTCACAAGCTGACTTTGCTTAGACCAGCGATCCCCAACCCCCGGTCCCCGGCCCGGTGCCGGTCCCTGGCCTGGGCCAGACCGGGCCGGCGAGAGAGACCTCCCCACGCGCACTCACTCCTGCGCCACCCATTTGCGCCTGCGCGCGCGCTCCAGCATGCCCGCACGAGCGCAGCGCCGCCATTTGCGCATGCGTGGGGCCCCGCACAAGCATGCGCTGCCGTTTGCGCATGCGCACGAGCGGTCGTGTGCATGCGCAAAATGGCGGCGCTCGCTCGTGCGGGCCTGCGCGCGCCTGCGGGGGGTGCCCCGCCTTCCCCAGCCGGACCGGAAAAGGTTGGGGAACACTGGCTTAGAGGGAACATTGGTGGAACCCCTCCCAAACTAGAAGTCTGTCTCCAGTTATAACTGGGGGAATGTAGCTTAAAAGAGACCAAAACCTAAGTGAAAGAGGGAAGCTGCAGGAACTTCACCAAAATTTTCTCCCCCACTGCTGCCTGTCCATTAGCCCTGTTTGATGACTCATAACCCCAGGAAGTAGATCACAGTGGCTGGTGTCAATGGGATATTTGTAAGAAATAGGGGTTGCAGCAGGGGTCAGCTCGGGGGCGGGGGAACTCAAGGGTACACAGTACTGGCAACTCTGAAAGTGCTTATTTATTTATTTTTACTTACCCAGTTTTGTTTTTTTTCCATTCTGAAGGAAATCAACCCTGAGTGCTCACTGGAAGGACAGATCCTGAAGCTAAGGCTCCAGTACTTTGGCCATCTCATGAGAAGAGAAAACTCCCTGGAAAAGCCCCTGATGTTGGGAAAGTGTGAAGGCAAGAGGAGAAGGGGACGACAGAGGACGAGATGGATGGACAGTGTCATCGAACTACCAACATGAATTTGACCAAACTCCGGGAGGCAGTGGAAGACAGGAGGGCCTGGCGTGCTCTGGTCCATGGGGTCACGAAGAGTCGGACATGACTTAACGACTAAACAACAAAAAGTGTTTTTTTGCTGTGGTGCACAAGCCTTCCTTAGGAGCGCTTAGCACTCGGTCAGAGAGTTCCACAGGCCACTTACCTACCACCTTCGCGCTGAAGCAAGTCCCAAGACCTCAGCAGTGTGTAGCGTAAGTACCTTGAACAAGTCTGACCTTAAACAGGTACTTTACTTCATGCAACACTCTGCAAATACTGAAACATGGGCTTTGTAATTCCTTAGAATTCACAACAGCTCAGTTAGGTTGGACTCTCAATGATAGCTAGTTTGTGGCCTTCTCCACTCCCCTGGATTTAGCCAGACCCTGCTGTTCAAGAGACCAGTCCTTTTGTAAGAGTTTTTATAATTATTTTTTATTAGAAAAATAGAGTTTCATAGAATCAGTTTATATTGCTCAAGCTTTAGCATAAAGAACATATTCAAAGATTATTACAGTTAAATAAAATAACTAATCCCCATTAAAATAAGAAACACTACTAAGATGGGCTAAGGTGGGCTAACCCCACCTCCTTCTGGTAATCACATACTTCACTTTACCATCCAACTACATAACGCATTCCTGAAAGAATCATCATCTCTCAGATCCTTCAGAAATCAGTTAGCTCTTAGCTAAGCTCTCTCACACACTTCTCCTTCCATCTTTTTCTACATTCTCTAACTCCTCCCTTCTTTTTGACACTTCATGGCTGTTAACCAATTAGTCTCAAGGGGATGTAACACCTTCCTCCACCCTCAATTCCCATGAAGATCCAGGTGTGTTATCTCTTCTCCAATTAGCTCGGAATGTTGAGTCTTTTCACGGGCCTCTTTGTTTGACCTTCAGCTTATCACGAATCATGCTGTACCAGTCTTCAGAAAAACACTCTCACACCACTTAGAAAAACACATTCCAAAAGTCTCTCAAATCATCTTCACACAGAACCTGTCTGACTCCATTTTACATTTCTCTGACTACATATCTCACACTGCTTCAACTCCATCACATTTGCTTACTTTCATTGATGCCAGGGGTGATATATGCAAATGAGTTATGCTAATGAGAGTACCAGCAGCCCCTTTTCTATGAAATGATCCCTGGGTTGCACTATATAGAAAATTTTTATAAGACTTTATAAATAATTATATTCGATAGCACTGTTGTGGTATTTATCTTAAAATTTTAAAATATAAATTTTCAGTTGCATTTTTTTCCAAGAAACTAGTCTGTATAAAACTGTGCCTCTCTCAGGTCAGTTCTGCGGTCCCTCTGAGTTCAGTTCTGCGCCCCTCAGGTCAGTTCTGCGACCCTCTGAGATCAGTTTTGTGCCCCTCTCAGGTCTGCGCTCTAGACGGTCGCCTAGTTCGCCTAATGGTAGCTCCGGCCCTGTCTGTGAGTTAGAAAATGTGACATATTCCTGAAATGGAACCATCTTCCTTGAAAAGATGATCTTTGGACCCTGTGCCACAAGAATAGCAACTAAACACTTGTTATACTGTACAAGATAGTTAGCTGTAATTTGGAATTGCTATTTCAATCAGCAGGGCAGTTTAAGATTGGGGAATTTAGTATCTCTACTGTTATTAGCAGAAGGGCCACTTGCAAGAATGATTTATGTGGTAGTTGTTTTTTTAAAAGGAACCACTGCAGGTAATTAACGTAATAGAAAAGGGTCTGCCTTTTTCAAGCCATGTGTCAAACTAAGTCTTGGTTCAAGAGGAAAATCTCTGTTGAACTTTTTTTTTTAAAATCATAGTAGAAGATTGCAGAAGGTCTGAACCAATTTGTGTTGAATCCCTTCAGCCTCAGATGGGTGTAGTTTGTCTGAAACGGGAGGCATTGGGGAAGAATCTGTGCTCAGTGTTCTGCTGAACTTGCCTTGTATCTTTTGAGTCTATAGTAAGACTGTAGACTAGATTCAGTTCACCTTTTTGACCAGCTGAAAAAACAAGAGAGCACAGCAAGAATATTTGGGGACAAGGCTTATGTAAAAATAAAAGGCAACACAGATATGGAAAATATAATAAGAAAAAAAGAAGCAGTTTCTGATTTCCCCAGATAATTTCCATCAACCCAAGCTGTCATAATACACATACAGAAAAACCTCTTTGAAAAATTTTCAGAACTGAAATCTTCAAGAGGAAACCAGACTGTTGTGCTAAATGAACAAGAACATCCTATTTGAGCTATTTTAATTCCATTAATATGATGTAATTATCCATTTAAGATTGCAAGATGCCCTGCATCTCGAGGACTGTCATAAGGCAGAACACCCAGGCTTCATTTGTAAAATAAAGCAGACCAGCAATAGCCAGGTTTCAGGGAAAAGCTGTGCCTGTCCATGAATACTCATGTGGGGGTGGGGGAGGGGAATGCTCACAGCCAGCCACCTCATTCACTTCCCATTAATGAAACTCACCGAGCACTACATATTTTATTATTATTATTATTTATTTATTTACAATATTCGTGCCTCACCTTTTTCCTCAAGAGGACCCAAGGTGGCTTACAGTATTAAAATAAATAGTATCAAAAGCTCAAAACCCCAATATATTATACTGTAATCGTATTTTACAAAGATTAAACAGATGCTAATTTTTGTCTCAAACCTTTGGAACCTCTGTTATGGGGTCTTACAGGGATCAATAATCTCCCCAACATTTTTAAATACCTATATGAAGCCGCTAGGAAATGTTGTTCGGAGTTTGGGAGTTTGCTGTCACCAATACACTGATGACACGCAGCTCTATCTCTTCTTTGCTTCATCTTCAGAGGATGCTGTTAGGATCCTTGAGTACTGCCTGGCATTGATAATGGACTGGACAAAGGCCAACGAATTGAAGCTGAATCCAGATAAGATGGAGATCTTGCTGCTAACAGGATCATCAGACCAGTTAGAGGAAAATTTACCTTGCCTGGAAGGAGTCACAAACACCCTAAAAGATTTGACCTGAAGCTTAAGGGTACTCCTGGACCCAGCACTCTCTATGGAGGCTCAAGTATCAGCCATGGCCAGGAGTGCCTTTTATCAACTTTGGTTGATTGTCCAGTTGCACCCCTGCCTGGATAAGAAATGCTTAATAACACTGGTTCATGCATTGGTAGTCCCAAAAATAGACTACTACAATGCTCTCTACATAGGGCTGCCCTTGAAAAGGGTATGGAAATTTCAACAGTCCAAAATGTGGCAACCAGACCGATTTCTGGGACTAGCAAATTCAATCACATTTCCCACAGTCTTTGCCCACCTACACTGGCTTTCTGTTTGTTTCAGTGCTCAAGTCAAAGTGTTGGTTCAGGACCTTGGTGCCTTCCAAGGTGCCCTTAATGGTTTAGGACCTTGATACTTATCGAAAGTTTCACCCAGAAAACAGCTGCCCATTTCACATGCTTCTCTAATCCACATTGTTTAATCCACACTGAAGGAGGCCAAAAACATGTCAATAAGGAACCAGGCCTTCTTGGTGGTGGCCCCTATTCTGTGGAACAAGCTTCCAACTGAGACTCCATCCCTCCTGATATTTAGAAAATTAGTAAAGACAGAACTCTATAAAGCAATTTTTAAGAACATATCCCGCAATGTTGTTGTTAATACTAATTTTTGAATTTAGGTTTTCTTTTTACTATTATTTTCGAGTTGGTGTATTGCCATATTGGTTGTGTGATGCTGGGTTGTGTGTTGGAGTTTTTATGTCTTATTCTGTTAACCCAGAGTAGTGGGTGTTCATTAATGGGGTGGTATACAAACCCAACTAACTAACTAACTAACTAACTAACTAACTAACTAACTAAAGGATATTGCAGTCCATTGTCAAGAACTAGAAGAACAGAAAACCCTCTTTGCAGAACTCTCTAGCCTGATCACATGATCTGCTGAGAGGAATGGCTGTATTCTGATAGAGGAAATGAAAGTAGTAGCGGGAAGAGATCCCAGTGAGGAATTGAAACTGAGAAAGACAGACAAAGAACCAGCCTAGAACAAATCGCAGAGGTTTTTAGATGGCTTCAAGTGTTTTTCTCCCAGCCAAGCATATCTCTCAGCAATCATTGCAACAACACCCAGCAATGTAGGTCCAAACTACTCTCCTCCTCCTCCTCCTTTTTCTCCTTCATATAGTGTAAGTGAAAAGGCTGGAGAAGGGCATGATGCTTACTGGGGACATTTGCAGAATTATGGCCCCAAATAAGATTTGAGGTAGGAGTACCCTATATTATGTGGTAGGTTTCTAAGTAAATTTACTAACAAGTAAACCTTCTTGATAAAGGAATATTCAGCCGTGTCAGCTCCTACCTGCAGTCTGAAGTGATACTGCTGAGACACAGATTATTTTGCCTCACTGAGAACTAGTCCAGAATCTTTTTCTGCTTTAATCGCTATGTATCATTTATTTGACAGGGACGTGGTGGCGCGGCAGGTTAAACCGCAAAAGCCTCTGGGCTGCAAGGTTGAAAGATAAGCAGTTCAAATCCACGCGACGGAGTGATCTCCCGTTGCTTGTCCCAGCTCCTGCCAACCTAGCAGTTCAAAAGCGTGTAAAAATGCGAGTAGATAAATAGGTACCACTACGGTGGGAAGGTAACAGCGTTCCATCTCTAGTCGCACTGGCCACGTCACCACAGAAACTGTCTATGGACAAACGCTGGCTCTATGGCTTGGAAATGGGGATGAGCACTGCCCTCTAGAGTCGGACATGACTGGATAATTGTCAAGGGGAACCTTTACCTTTATCATTCATTAATTCATTCATTCATTTATTCAATCAATCAATCAATCAATCAATCAATCAATCAATAGCCCTCTCTCATTAGTAACTACTCTGGGCACTTGCAACACGTATAATACAGAACAAAAATAAAGATAAAAACATTAAAAAAAACAATAACCCTAAAAACAGATCACACAGAATAATCATATAAATCCAGAGCAGATGGATGAAAGCGGAGGGAGAAAAAAAAAGATGGCAGAAACCACTCTAGAACAGCTGAAGCATGTGGAGGGGCTGTGGAATACTGATGGATTGTTCTTTTCAGGAAAACAGGAGAAATTGAAATTGGGGTGAGGGGTGGGGGTGACTCTTTGGCTGGGTTTGGGCTCTGGCATTCCCTTACACCAATTTCCTTGAGTCTTTTCCCTCACATTCCTCATAGCTTTTTCCTTCCCCGTTTTTCCTTCCCATGCATTCACTTTCCTTTGAATACATCTCCTTGCAAAATATTCCTCTCTAAAGGCAGACTATTCTGTCAACCCAGTGTCTGATATATTTACTTCATTTACCTGTGAATTTGAAGTTCCTATCTGTTGGTGGTCCAGTTAAACAAAGGCAATTGAATTGCAATTAAATTGTTAAAAGGAAATGTTGAATCTCTGAAGATTCTTGATATATCTTTGCTTGCAGGCCATTGTCAAAATCATATACTATAGTCAAACTCCTTCAATGGTGTTTTCCTCACCTCATGTTGGTGCTTCTGGAGTGGAAGGATCAACTGACAGTTTGCCTAGTAAACTGTCCCCCTTTCAACCACCTATGACACTGTTCATCATCAAGTATTACCGCAAAACTTCTACAACCTAACCAAGGATCCCTTATATAGCAATCCTTTTGCAAAATCACAGTTTTTTTTGTTAACTGTTGATGCTTCAAAGCCCCACCCAATGCTTCAAAGTGGCAGGCGCCCACTTGGGAGGCAGCAGCCTGGCTTCCCTGCCCCACCTCCTCCGGGCAATATCAGGGGAGGTGGGACTTTGAAGCGCCAAACACTTGTTTGACTGATAAATGAACTGGCACGAACCCCCAAAACTGGAGGTTTGTGCCCATCTCTACAGCTGACATATGGAGAGAGGTAACAGTTAATTGTGAAAGACTCAAAGCATCTACATCAAATGCACATCCACTCTTTGGCTACTGTCCCATCCCTCCCAGATTCTTTCCCCTTTCCAAAAAAGGAAATGATTTTTCAGAGCATCTGAAAATCCTGAAGGGACAGCAGAGAATACCAGGACTATAATGTGGAAAGAAACAACTACCCACCACTTAAAATGCATGGAATCCCAGGAGAGTCTAGCCCCCAGTCATACAGAGAACTGGATTACTTGGAAGTCACTTAATAGGCGACAGAGTGGAGTTGGCAGAACAAACGTGAACCAAAGAAAATGGGGCCTCTGCAAGGACACAATACATTGCAAGTGTGGAAAAGATCAGGCAACTTCACACCTATGCCAGGGTGTTTTATATCCCTCAACATGTACCATGGAAGGCTTGATGTCAGCTACTGAAAATGCTCTTGATCTTGCCCATTACTGAGCAAAAATTATCTATGTATTGTGTTGTACTGCTCGTTATACAAACAGAGCATGCCTTTGCTTGTAATGGCATGGGATTTCTAATTTAGGAAGCCTATTCTACCCCCAGTTTCAGGCTGCAATGGACAGAAGAGAGCATTGTGAGCAAATTGCAATTCTACTTAGTGTTTTGAGGTCCACTTTAGAGAAGAGGCGACAACCTGATCAGCCAAGACATGGAAAACAAGCACAATGAAAACACTACAAAGAGAAGAGAGATATGCTGGAATCAGATAATAAACATTTCCTTTTGAGTGTTTTATCATCGTTCTATGCTTAGGTTATTTTATCTTTCACAGTTTGCCAAAGAAAAGTCTTCTAGCAAACAGCAGAGCACTATTATGTAACCTGATGAGATGACAGATTGGCCTTTGGGCCAAGAGAGGAGCAGCACAGACAATTAGTGATGAAAGAAGTCAGACATGTTAGAAGGGAGATCTGTTTTTAAAAAAGCAGCCTACAAGACAGCATTCTGCATTATGTCACCTTTTTTTTTTTTTGGTGGATCAACATAGTACAAAACTTACTGAGCCCTCTTCCCAAATATGTGGGCATGAAGAACTTCTCATGTAGAAGGTGATGCACTTTGACTGGGTTTCTCAGAATATCTGAGGAACTGAAGTCTATTTCTTGGATGCCATCTGCACTAAGGTTAACAGATACAGAACAAAGAAGCCTTTTTAAAGCAGGCGTATGAGCCCCACTGCCAAGCCCTCTCTCAGCCGTTCTTCAGTAACTCAGTCCTTTCTTGGTAGGAATCATATGGCTTTTTTGCCCCAGGCTCCTCCCAGCTACGGGAGACAGACCATTCTCCCTCTCTCTAGTCACTGAATGCTGCTCTTCTGCTCCCCCTTTCCTGTTGCTTGCAGTTCGTTTTCAGGTAAGTATTGGGAACCTTTGACCTCCAGATATTTTGGCTCCAAGAAGCACCAATCAGGGTGGTCAGCAGTAAGGGATTCTGGGAGTTGTAGTCCCAAACAGTCAAGCAAGTACCCTTAAACCTTTTTTAAGGGCATCTCTTGGCTGCTGTGCCAGCTGGAGTGCATCTCTGCACATCAACTTTCCAGCCTAACCTTTGACTCTGGCCATCCAGAAACAGAAATAGAAAGAATAAAAAATGAACATACTGTTGCTTTTGTTTCTGCTTTTGCTAAAACAAGACAAGCACAACTACCTCTTTGAAATCTTGCTATCTGATGCACAGTAATTCTGCTTCAGAGGCTTCATCATCAGAGGCTTCATCATCAGGTGTGTGTGTATGCTAAAGGAAAGGTACCACTTGCAGATCCCTGTCTCATAGCCCAGCCTCCTGCACTGAATGCCACATTCACTTCTGAATTGAATTGAATTGGAGACTGAAGAGCTCCCATAGGATGTCTCCAGTCTGGAGGAATAGGCAATATAAGGCAAATGATGATCAGTGTAAGGAAGTGAAAACTGTTGCACATGGGCAAGGGGTGGCCTAAAGTTACATTTGCAGTGACTAGTTTCAATAGGCTCTGATTAACTGGGGAAGAGATGTCAGTGTTATAATAAGTAATTCAATGACAGTGTCAACTCTAGACCTTGGGAACATTACCTTTTATGGACAACAACTCCCAGAATCCCCCTGTGAGCATTTGGAATATATAACAGTTATTATCATTTGGCTCTATAGAAAATCTTTGAATGCCACCATGCTGTTTTAATATTCCAACATCAAAAAGATTGTTGCAAAAAAGGCATAGAAGAGGAACATCAAAATGTTCAGTGCCTGCATGGCTGTCCTTATACAGCAAGGCAAAAGAACTGTATCTTATAACCAGGCAGAGTCTGTATGATAGGGGTTCAATGTAGCATAATGGATAGAGTGTCAGACCAGGGCTCAAGAGATCTGGGTTGAAATCTCTGCTTAGGTAGGGACGTTCACAGGATGGGGATGACAATGGTAAAACCACTCCTTGAACATCTCACATATCTTGAAAACCCTATTAAGGTTCCTGTAAATCAAGAGCAACCTGGCAGCACATCTCTCTCTCTCTCCCTACGTCACACACAAACATGCACACACACACACACACAATTCTTATGTTTTTGGGGGGAGGATATGGAAAAAAAATCTGTGATTTAGATGCACAGATTTTGAAAAATGCAGAAAGGTTAAAGGGGGCAACTAATTTTTGTCGAGTAATTCTATGCTGTTTGAGTAAGTTGGCTAATGAGCAGTTCTGGTGCTGAAAAATGCATTCTACAAATCCTCTCAGCGATATTGTTTCAGCCTGCACTACTCCCTGTTCATTGTTTTTACATCATTCTCTTGGAGATAGTGAGCTTGCTGAAATATTTAGCTTGGTAGGACAACAGTTGCCATGTAGTCTTAGAAGTGTCAGTTTCACAGGCTCAGGCAGAATGAATAGCTAGCTAAAGTGCAGGTTTTACAAAATCACTACACATTCCTTCCGGAACAAATTTTCTTTCCATGATCCTATACCTTCTTCTTCCATTCTTTCATTTGTGCAGCTGACACTTACAAAATACGTACAGCAGCTGGATGTGTCCCAAGCTGCCTGATCAAGCATGTTGAGTTCTTTGCTTATTTGCTAGTGTATCTGTTAATAAATAGATATTTTAGAAAATAGAGGGGATACTCACCAAACTTTCTGAGAAATACGGTGCACAGAGGTGGAGGGACAAGATGTATGTATGATTCACAACACTCGAGAGCCTTAATTAGGAGTCACCAAACAAAATGAGATGCCCTGATGGGTTGCCCCAAGCCCAGTCAAGATCCACAGGACCTGCTAACCACTTATAGAAATTCAAAAGCAGGGCATGAATTAGGTGGGTGTTCCCTGTTTGTCTTATCCTGGAGGAGAACTGTTGTGGTATGCACACCCCAAATATTGCATTTCTGCTCAGAATCTCCTTAAATCAGTTGATACTTGTATGGTCACTCTCCATCATCCAATCTGCACTGGCTCTTCAAAACCAACTAGAAACATTCATACCACCTTTTTCATGATCATTCCCCCACCCCCACCCCAGACTCATTTCCAGGTGAGTTACGGGAAAATATAATTGAACTGCCCAGAATCTTGCTGTTCCACATGAAATCATCTCCAGAAGGCTCTTGCTATAAATGATCATAACTTTCCTCAGCTAAACTAATCTACCCTTTCTACATATTCAAGACATACACTGTTACAAAAAATACCTGGAAGTTGGGAGTGGAGGGGGAGGGGAAAGTTCAGGAAAGGAAGGAGCAAGTGAGAACTTCAGAATCATAAATCAAGATAGATGCTTTAACATATCCACTTAATAATGGAAGTGGCATTCTATTTTCAACTTTTTTAAACCAAGCAATCACACTCACTCACTCACTCTCTCTCTCTCTCTCTCTCTCACACACACACACACACACACACACAGAGAGAGAGAGAGAGATGTTTCAATTGCTTATTAAAGCAGAGCAGCAATTACTGTGTTCAGGCATTTTCAATATACTCTTTCTGCAGTCTGCATTCATCTAAAACTTTAGAGAGACTACATCCTTAGCTAAAACCATGGAAATGTGGTAATGTTAATCAAATAAAACATTAGAATGATTTAACAAATTGGACAGGAAATGGAAAGTCATCTTGCAAGCAGAGGAGAAAAACAGTTTGGAAGACAGGAGTAGACGTGGTTTCACTGTATAATAATAATTAGTATTATAGTCCAAGAAACTAAGTCATCATTGGAAAAATCATCCTCATGATCAGCTTCATGTCTGTAAAGCCTATGGAAAATGAAGCGTGGTGGGGATGTTCCCAAGGCCAAAATTAGCCACTAAAGAACGCAAGATAAAGTTGTTTAAGGGACATTTTCATGTGAAGAACAACAAGAAGAAAGGTAGCATGCAACTGGAAAAAATCCAGAAAAACAAGGAGCAGTGACTGGATGAATAAACCATGGGTTGATTTTAGTCGTGGAAAAGCTGACATATTTCAGAAAGAACAAAACTAAAAATTACAGTAAGGTTTTGGCTGAGATTTCTACACTTCAGAAAAACAAATGGGAGCAGAAATTAAGATAAAATCTCTTAGCATACAGACTAGATAGCAAAAGAAGAGCTAGCTTTGATTTTCTGTTTCCTTGCATATCTCCATAAATCAGAGGTAAATAATCTTAGGCAATATAGTTGTTTTTAAATCCGTTTTGTGCACAATATATTGTGAGCCGCCCTGAGTAGACTCCTGTCTAGAAGGGCGGGATAGAAATCTAGTAATAAATAAAAATAAATAAATAAATAGTTGTCAATGAAAGCAGAGTAAAATATAGTAGATTATTTAAAGCTACCACGAAAGAGGCAGAGGAAAGGTTGCTTATAAGATGAATTTACAACTAACTGTATAACTGCAGGCTAAGCAAACTGTTTAATCTTTAAAGCTAGTTTATACAAGCACTTGTCAAAAATTAGAAGCTTCTATAGACAGCCAATAAGCATTTAATGGTGCCAAGGGAGTCATCCAACATGTATATATTAAACAATGTAATACATTGTTTCCTCAGTAAGTACTGTACTATCTCCTAAAGCAAAATTACAACATTTGTGGACTTGATTACAAGCCTTCATAGGTCCTTAAAACACCAACAGATCAATAGGTGTAAACTAGCAATGGTGGAGGTGGTGCGTGTAACATATACTAGTTCCTTGAGCTGTTGTAAATTAATCACTTACTTTCTGAAAATAGCTGCTGTATCTGTTATTCAAATATGAAAAATGACAATGAGTAAACTCTCCATAGTCTACTAGTTACAACCCACTGTTTAACTGACAGCATGATAGATAGTGTGGTGTGAAGTTGCTACGTGACAGTGTGCTTGCCAGGTGTGAAGGAAGCAGACATTATGTGCCAGGTCGATAACTTCACAGGAAACGTAGGGGAAGCACATGCTTGTGCAAATAAATGTGCTCCCTGCAAAAGCCTGCAAAAAGGACGAGGTATCACCTGGGTGCCACAAAAATACAGTCCCCAAAGAACTTCCTGTGAAAGGACATTCTGAAATTGGGGGAGCAGGTGCAGAGCACGTCCCAGGTTTACTAGAGTGAAAGTGTCTCTCTTCTAGCAGGGGTGGGTAGCAGTGGAGAACCTGGAGGAGGTGCCCACCAAGTTTTCTATACCGAGATTCCCAAGAGTCACACCCACTTCCCCCCCCCCCAAAAAAAAACCCCACTTGAGCCTTTTTTGGGAGGGTGCTTCTAGGGTTTTTTCTGTCTTTAGAGCAAAATTTTTTGGTAACGAGAGGGCTCCTGGGACATTGGCAGTTGTACTGGGGGACACTAATGGGCAATATGCAACCGGTGGGCCATCCAGTCTCCTATTATATGCCCAAAGAGAAGGGCCCCTTGTGGTGATCATCCTGGAGAGGTGGGCATCATGTGCCTCACAGGCCTCATCCAGCCCCAAGCTAATTTTTGTGGGTCCCCAGAAGGCTATCTCAGTGGTGTGATTTGCAACTGCCTTCCTGGCTTATCTGTGTCTGCAGCTTTTTAATATTTTTAATCCAACATGTTTTCACTTATTTATTTGTTAAACATTGAACAAACTTTATTTTTATTTTATTACTTTTATTATTATTTTATTAATTTTACTACTACTACCACCACTACTACTATATTTTATTACATCCTTTACTTTTGTTTAAAATTGTATTTCTTTGCCTTAATTGCTTTAAAGATTCAGGAAGTCTTTACTCAGCGTACAGTATTTATTTCTTGGTTTCCAATGCCCGTTAACCCAGAAGGAAGCCAGGAAGTCGTCTGAGTGAAGGCTTCTTTAATGAATTAAGACTACAATGTTTGGCTACCAAGTAAGTTACAAGAAGGTGGAAGAAACAGTATAAAGTCGCAGATAAGCAGGGAAAGTGGATGGGAGCTGTGCTGACTTGGGGTGTGTGTGTGGCTTTTTCCTGAAGGTTTTCCTGAGGGGTGGTGCAGTGTTTAGGCTGTTGGCTAAACTGGAATTTTGTCCTTGGTCTGAGATCACCCACCCTGCCCTACGGCATGGACAGATTGTTATAAATAATTTTGGACTTTAATGGTAAGCATCAGGAGCTTGAACTAAGCTTGGTCAAGAACAGCAGCTGGCTAACATAGCTTCTTTAGAATTGGTATGACTTTGGGCTCCATGAGGGCAAATTAGACAGAAGTCTAGCAGCTGAGTTCCATATTAGTTGAAACTTTCAAACTGTTTTCAAGGATAGCCCCCTCATAAAATACATGGCACTAATCAAATCTGGAAGTTACTGGTGCATTTACCACTGTAGCTAGATTATTCCTATCCAGGTGTCACAGCCAAAAAACTAGAAGAAGCTGCTAAAAGAAACTGCAATGCATCATTGAGAAGCTTTTCCAGTTTATGGCTATTGTCTAGTACATTGCTGTGTCCATGCACAGCAAGTCCACAACCCCAAACAAATCTGGTGACCAAGAGAAATACAGTTTAGTGCCCTCAGCATGCTAATGACACCTTACTCCAAATCTCCAAATTATCTCATGCAGCACATCATATAGACACCGAAGAGCACAGAGAAGAAGATGGAGTCTTGTGGACTCCACAATTGAAATGCCATCCAGTCAGGCAACAGCATGCTACTTTTGAAACGTATCCTCCAGGTATGAGTAGACCCACTGACTCACTGAGGTTTCAAGCCTGTGTATCAGCAGGCATCAAGAGCTCAAGGAGAATCAAGAGTGCAGGAAAGTTGCTCGGCTCCATCTCTCTGCTGATAAAAGAGTGTCCATTAGGACAGTTTAGCTCTTTGACAAATGATGATCTGAACTCAGTGAAATGGGGCTAGATAAGCCTTTTTATCAGACAACCTTCACCAATAACTTGAGCAACTGAATGATAGTTGTTGAAATTTGGGGCCAGTCAGGGCTTCTTAAGATGCAGTCTTATGATCAGCTCCTTTCAGGCAGTCAGGGCAACTACCTTCTCAACACACCAAGTCAGTTCCCAAGAGGAGTATGAGTCATGAATATATAAAGTTTGACAAACCTCTCCTGCCATCTTGTGCACATTCTCAGGCTGCATAAATAGACAATCACCCTATAAAAGTGGTGCAGAAGGTCCCCTATATATTCCTGAAAGAACTGCATCTGGTATCAAGATCAGAGGGATTATGAACAACTTGTCCCTTGAAGTGCCTAGCAAACAGAGATGGGCATGAACCTGCAACGATCGCAGTTCATGGTGGTTCATGATTTGTCTGTGTCCACAAACCACACCAAATTTTAAAAAAAGAGGTTCATGGTTCATTCAGTTTGTGACTATCTCTATATGAAGGGGGTGGTGGTTCTGTGTAGCTCAGGTACACAGAAAGCCTCCCTTCATGGGTTTCCCACTCCACACACCCCTTCATGGGCCCCGGCCCCTGGGGATGAAGTGAAATGAAATACCACTGATGAAAAAGTTCAGTGTTTCATTTCGCTTTGTGAAAGCGCAGTTCCCCGAACTACCCACAAAATGAACCACAAACTGGCCTAGTCCATGGGTTTTTTTTGGTTCATGGTTCGTTTCGTGCCCATGCAAACTAATTATAACAGTTTATTTTCAGTTTCAGCAAAAACATTCCAGAATCCAGATGAAATAACTCTTTTTGAAAAAACGCTGCTTCATTGCTCTCATCACAAAGTAAACAGTAAGGTACTCATACTTGTGTTTGATCATAACCTTTGGGCAACTTGCACTACTTGTATTCTGGCCATTATTCTGCTCATTACATTGTGCGCATTGCCTCTCAATTGCACCATCACAGAGTGAGGCTGTGGTGCTTATTTTCAACAAGCTGCAGAGGAGCTTCAGACTAACATTTGCAGTAAACCTGACCAGAGACGAGAAACTCTGATAATAGGACTCCTTCCTTAGGAATGAGGGTGTGAGTGCTTTGATAATGGCTGGCTAGAACTTGACTGATGATAAGCATATGAGAGAAAAAGGAAATATTAGCAAAGAATCAAGGGGGAAACACTGCACACAATAGAAACATTTGAAAAGGGAGCTAATGAATCAATTTTTACAAGCCAAATAAAGGGCATTGGGGTGCTTGGTGATTAACAGAAGTGCAGATGGAGGGAGCAAATTTGGACGCTGGTGGAATAACAGGTACGTATCAGTGGTCTAGATGTGCGTGCCTGCAGTTGGTCGGTAGTGCCACTTCTTTCTTTTTATCTTCTAATCTGGGGTTAAGGGGGATGGTACACTCAGGCCTTCAAGCAGGCCTTTTCTAAGGCAGCTACAGGGTGCAATTGCTTCAGGCCTCACAAATGGATGGGTTATATCTACACCGGCACTTTACTTCATCAACTTTAACAACTACTATTCAGTTCCATTGTGAGAGTGGAAATGCCAGACCTCTAAAATAAGTTAGCACAGACAGCATAAAGTTGTCCACCATGACCAAAGTTCTAAAAGTGATTATAAAATGGAGAAAACTCAAGAAAAGGGATCCAGTTTTCCAGTTGGCAAAGATGGATGGCATGTCATGGCTAGTATCATAATTTCTTAAGATGAGGGATGGGAAAGTACAAGTCATGGATCAGTCCAAGAAGGGACGGTGAAATCACCTTAATGAGACAACTTACATAGTTTCTATTATGGGCAGAGGAAGAGGGCTTTCCCTCCTCCCTACTCAGTACAGAAGCCAAGAAAACTGGTGGTGGAAGAGTAGATCACTTTATGTGTCCTTTCCTGCAGCGGCTATAGGCTGGATAGCTCAGAGGTTTAGGTATCTGGCTCCAGAGCCAAAGACTGGGAGTTTGATTCCCAACTGTGCCTCCTGGGAGAAGAGCCAACCTGTGTAGCATTGGGCAAGCTGCACTGTACCAGGGCAACCCCAGAAGAAGGAACTGGTAAGCCACTTCTATGTATTCTCTACCTAGAAATATCTGAAAAAGATCACCAGAAGTTGGAATTGACTTGATGGCATGCTATTATTATAAAGTGGCCTCAAGCTTCAAGCTAGGGTTTCTAATCTGAAATTTATGGGGAGATACTACATTATAAGATATTTTGCATTTTCCCCTTGCTTTGAAAACTATTGTGGAGATAAGCTCTTATTCACACTTGAAATCTCACAACCATGTCCTGAAGATGTGCAGGGATTTCCAGTATCTCAATGTTTAATGGAATTTCCCCATGAAAACAAACACGTTAACACAGAGAATGCCAAACAGAAAGTTCAGTTAAAGGCTTCATGAAGCCTGGACAATTGCCTTATTTTGTCAATGTGAGAAGCTACAGAAACTTTTATTTTACACTCCCTGCAGAAAATCCTTTCACTGTTTTTGCCTCAGTAAACTGTTTTATTATTATTTTTTCCAAAGATATAAAATGCTGCTTTTGCATCTGCCTCATGTTTGTTTCATATTTTCATTTTCAAGTATGGTGAGACAGACACTTGTTTTGCTGTTTGCCCTGCCCTACCTCACTGTTAATTTCAATTTTTTTTCCTGTTGACTACATTATATGAACCTAATGGTGGGCAGAACACGTCTTTTTCCATGAGTATTTGGTACATTACTTTTCTCTTCTTTTGGCTGGCAGAGCTTATCCTTTCTATGGAGCATTTCTGCTCACATTGTTTTGTCTTGCTTTCTGACTTGTGTGACTGCCTGTACAGGTCCTTTGGGACAGTGGTGTGGTGGGCCCTGATCACACTGAGCATAGGGTGGTCTGTGATGGCTCAGCATTACTTTGTTCAGGCTCATACCCCTAATGTCAACACCTCTTCACATAATTTTTTTTAAAGAAGTAGTATTTGTTTAGGACTATGGTAGGTAAGTGATGCAACAGTAATTCAGAATGGCCATGTCTTGTCAATTCAGTGCTATGTCACTTTGTAAAAAGAGGTGGTGATTACAGCTGGGGAGTGTGTGACATATTACAGGAAGAACTATACCTAAGTTGATCTTCTGCTTGGGGACATTTGCAGCACACTTTCCCAGGATAACTGAACATTTATGTGCAAATAACAAAAATGATTTCGACTGGTAGAAAGTGCAAGGGTTTGGTACAGAAAACTTCACATAAACCCAGGGTGACCTCCCATCTAGTTGCTCATCCATTTCAGGAAATAAATCTCGATACATTAGATTTATTTGTTACAATGTTACAGCAAAGGTCACTAGTGGCTCAGCAGCTAGCTCATGTTCCTGGTGATCTTGGCGCATCAAATAGAATTATACTTCATTAATAATCTTATATAAATGTTTGCTGAAAGGCAACTTGAAAAAAAAATTATGACATGAGGCCGGACTTTGTCATAATGCTGAAAGGAATGGTTAAATGAGATTGGAAAAGTGCTTTCAAATACAACTGAGGGCACAGCTTGCAATTATACCCACTAGCATGGCACCAGAGTACTTGCCATTGGTATATTCTACAACATTTTGTCCTGTGACAATATATTTCATACAACAGCCATATCTGCTTCTTAGGGATTAAAATATCAGAGGAGAAATTTCAGTCTACAGCTTTATTCTTTATACTCTTGGATGTTTGTATTCTGTACTAAAAGAAAAACACACCAAAATTCTGCCCCCCAGCACATTTTGCACAGAATCAGCATAAGTAACACTAAATGATACATTCTACACATTTTCTTAATTTGCACATTTTAAGCAGAGCTGTAAAGGATCTCAAGGGTTATGGAGTCAGATTGCTTAAACTATGCAAATCAAGTAAATGTGTAGGATTTCTCAGAGTAGGTGATACCTTTATAAACCACTTAAAAATCATCATACAATCTGCAAGATTTGGGGATCAGGGTCATCCACTTTGTCAGGCGTTTACCACTGTGAAGAATTTAAAGTCCAAAAGTTCATGGCAAGATGGATTTTGCCAAGAAAGTTACTCTTAGATGTAAAGTTTAAAAGTTCTCGGCAAGATGGGTTTCACCAGGCACGTCTTTCTTAGATGTAAGTCAGGAGAGATGCAGGCTGCATTAGAGCTGTTGTTTTAAAGTTACGCCTGAGGCAGCTGTGGATTGGATATCACAAAAGAGTAACTTTGAGTGAGGCAGAAGAAATAATTTTTTTTAAACACTGTATTAGGTACTCAGCAGTGGATTCAGCTGCAGGCAGGTTCCAGGAGGAAATTTTCAATTTTTGTCTTAGTATTTTTACAATTGATGCAATGCATCAGCAATGCCCTAAAAGAGTGTATTTTAAAAAAACCTTCCTTGCTTTTCCATTGAGGAGCGGAAGAAGTGTTTAATTTCTCAATATCATGAAATGGCTGTCCTCTTAAGCTACTTCACGATATGGGACATTCAAAGAGGAAGGGGCTGTACCAGATAGGGTAACTTGAGGGTCAAATGGACCAAATGGCATACTGGACCTCAACTCAACCTCTGCTGACCCTATTTAGGCCAGTCCAGCCCGCTCCAATGAGCCCATGTAAACAAACCCACCCATCACAATTACTACCCCTGTCAGCCTGCCATGTGTTAAAAGGGGTTGATGTGCATCAAATGTTTTGTCTGTAGGGCAAGATATGCTTCCTTGGAATTTGATCTGTAGGGAGGAACTCATTTTTAAAACCCAATATGTTGGTGCTTTTACCAATCTTGAATGTGTTTTAATGAGAAAGAAATGTGTGTTAATTATTATAGGTTGCTATCAACATCCCCTAGAGCAGAAGTGTGAACCAGCTGTTGCTTGGATGTTGCTGACTCCAGTTTCTATCAGTACCAACCAGCATGGCCAACAATAGTTATGTAGAATGGGAACTGGAGTGCAACAGCTCTTCCTAAGCACATTATACAGCAACAGTTCTGAAATGTGTTCTTGAAGGCTTTCATGGCCGGGATCCGATGGTTGTTGTAGGTTTTTCGGGCTGTTTGGCCGTGTTTTGCAGGACACGGCCAAACAGCCCGAAAAACCCACAGCAACCATAGGTCTGAAATGATTTGGTAACATACCCTTGTTGATTTTTGAGAACTCTTCACACTCTCCACCTCTCCTTTACCATCGTTTAACCCCTTAACAATAAAAAGATCAATTTGTACTTAAAATTAAAAATAAACATATAAGCTTAATGAAAACTATTTTAAATCAAAACAAATAGAAGCAGTTATTCTTGAGAAGTCCTCTATTCTAACAATCACAAAAACTTGTTTAAAGCTGATGAAAATAGAAAAAAAAAAAAAGATGTTTTTCTTTATGAAAATTCCATAGCGTCACATCTCCCTTGGAATTTCTTCATGCCCTCTAGTTTGGAAACCAGTGTTCTAGAGTCAATTTCATAGAGTCTTAATTTTGTAGAAGAGCTCAGTTAGAATCCTCTCGGAGTTGGACATGTAACTTGCATGTGCTCCAACATGGTCATGCGTCCCAAGTCCATGCCTTGCTGCAGAATATCCAACAGTATATTGTATGCCATGTTCTAGGTAATTGCTCCCAGGCTATTTTCATGATAATCAGGAACAGAGACACAAGGGGTCATGAACAGTTTTTCTCTTGGGCAAATGAGAAATGAGATCCTTGGCACCATAAGAGAAAACCACCACATCCTTAGCACACTCAGAAAATTGCCTAAAATATTTAAGGATATAGTTGAAGAAGCAGGAGGGGAACCCAATAGTCTATTTTTTAAACTGCAGTATCAATTCTATATGCACAAAGCAAGCAATAATATTGTGATTATGGAGGCACTATTGAGTTCACATGCTAATCAGTTTTATATTTTCCTCTGTACACACATTTTAATGAGCCTTGTACTATACAGTAAGGCATTGCTCTTGAGATGGAATAAATCATGCTGAAAACTCCTTCTGATGTTAATTTGTTTTCCATCTGCAATGAAACCTATTTAGGCTTGAAAATTATTTCCATCATAGGAGTCTAAATGTCCATACATTGTGCTTGAAGACGAAGTCAAAATATATTTGTTTTTCATTTCCCTGATATTGCCTGACAGTCTGACAATAGTTCCTTGTTGTGAACTTACAGATCATAATTATTTAGATTATTAAGGGAAAGGCAGCCAGTGCTGTAATTCACTTGGTGAAGGAAGATCTTATATCCCATGTTTTAACAATCTATGTGACATAACAAGGGGAATGATGCACAAAGAATGATCCCCAGGGAAGGCTACATCTGCAATGGTCCAATTGCATCACCCATTCCCCTAAAAAAAGGGGAGGAGTTTGAGAGACTGTGCAAACTGAACCAGTGCACACACATGAAGTCCTCTTTAGAATACCTTTGCCACATGGTGTATTATCTATGCAGTGGAATGGTGGGACACACACCTGCTCCTTTATAATTCTGCCTACAAATCCAGATGAGGCAGATGTGCTTCTTGTCATGGATTGCTCCCTAAAACAACTTCTATAGTTTTCCTTCAGTTCTTTTCCTTGTACTCATTCTTGCTTACTGAAGGCAATGGGATTCTCTTTCTCTTAATCTCACTTACTCTAGGGAGGGAAATGATTCTTGAAATAATAGAAGGAATAGCAATGGCTGTTCTGTAGGACTGCACCACAAACTTTATTAGAACCCATTTACTCTTTTTATTTTAAAGGGCACAGAATTATCTTTCCACTGCATTTTCCCTTAAGTTATGTTTTGTCTGCTTTATCTCAATTTTGACATGACAGAATGCAGGTCCCAAATTTTGTTACAGCAAGCACAATAACCAAATAATTAATAGGTATTACTAACATCAACCTTGTTGTGCATGAGACAGTGTTAATTCAAAATTAAGATGCTTGGGTCAGAGAGGTAATGCTGTCTTCAATCTCTGAAAGCTTTTTCAGCATTTGATTCAATTTGATCTCATCGAATTCCATAGTCAAAAATTCAGATTCCTGGAATAAAGAAGGAAGGAAGATGGTTAGGTTTAAAGCTGATTTCCATAAGAACAATGAAATAGTTCACCACCACCACTATCATCCGCTACTGCAGGAGTGACTGTATACATGAAAAGAATTTGAGGTTGATTCTATTCTCTTTCCATCCTATTTTTTTCTTTCTTCCACAGTCTCAAAATCCTCTAACATAGTTATCCCAGTCTAATTCTAATGGTGTAATTTATGGAAGTGAATTGCCTCCAGCTAAGAAATCATTGTAGACATTATCTGTTGTGTGCTGAGTCGCATGTCTACAGTGATTGCTTAAGTGGAGGCGATTTGCCTCTAAAAGTTAGGCTGTTAGCATTGGAATAGTGTAACTAAAATCAGGATTTTGGCCCATGTCTTTGGAAAGTCCAAGAAGGAAACAGAATGTTGGAAGGAAAAATCCACACATATCTTTATTTCAAAGGGACAGCGATATCAGTCTACTGCAACCCCCCTCCCCCACAAAAAATATTGGCATTCTGTGGAATAACTATGTAGAATCACACTCCAGCATGTCTGAATACATGCCAGCATGTCTGAAGAAGGGGCCAGTAATCCTTGAAAATTCACACTGAAATAAAAGTGCAGTCTTCAAGGTGTGACAACAAGGCTCTTGCATTGTTTCTGTTACACGTACTGAAACAGACTAACAGAGTGACCTTTCTGAAAAATCTTGGTACATACACATTGTATAGGGTGGCAGTGATGGGCAAGTTATCTTGTCTACTTTTGCTGCTCTTTTTGCTGAGGTATCCCTGACAGGCTCCTGAGAAGCCCCAGGGTTCCCTTTAACAGTGCCTGGAAAACAGTGCATGAGAACAGTTGAAACCTCAAATCGGATGTCTAGCAAACAAGTTACAGCACACATTTTCTCAGACTCTGAATGCAAGCCCAGGTGAAGCAGATAGGCTGCCAATCCATATTTATGCTTTTGAAAAAGTGGTTTGGGGCATTTCCAAGCAGTGGGAGGGAAATAGAAAGAAAGGAGGGGGTGATATTTATGTGCCACATCTACCTCCGATTTTTTCAAACTCTCTGTACCATAAAATGCAAAGAAAACACAAATATCTGTATCCAAACACAATCTACATATTCCAGAATGCTCTTGAATGTACACAAAAATAACTTTTACATACATCCCTAAGAATGAATATGGAATGAATCTTACTACGGAAGTAACCCGTTTATGTTGTCAAGAGACAGTTAAAAATTAATTATTGTGAAGAATGTACCAACCTCTCGACACTAAAGCCCACACCTTTGCATAAAAGATTAAACACACACACACACACACACAGCACCAGCCTTGGCTGAGAAGAATGGTAGGTGGTAGCAAACCTACACAAACCACACTGCCCATCTATGTTGGTTCTGTCAAACGTAGATTTTATTTATACTAAAAAGGAGTGTCAAAACAATAAATAGTTCTTATATAACTTTTAGCATTTGAAGTGAGAGAAACAGACGGCAAGAGGCAGAGGGAATATATTTTATCTGGGACACTAATAATAGATCATCACACAAATAGTCAAGTAACTTGTTCTTTCCATATACATCTATGGCTCTCACTTGCAGTATAATGCAAAATCTTTGAAAAATCATTGTTGATTAAGCTGACAATGAGGTTGCAGCCCCGTGATTGCCATTTTGGGTATGGAGTCTCTTCTAACGCCTCATTACAGAGAGGCAGGACATAGTTACAAAGATCTGAGGTTTCTGGTAAGATAGTTCCCCATATGTATAACTGGCAGATTATGAAAAGCTGTTGTTACAGAAGGAAGTACAGTGGGTAATGAAATAAAATGCCACAGCTCCCCATGGTTTAAACATAGACATGGATATAAGTTTTTTCCTATAAGAAGAAATCATTAAGGTAAGACTGGTTAAGAGTGACTATACCGTGGTGGAAACTGGAATTTTCCAGTAAGGTGGTTTCATATAGCTTCAGAAAGGAAAGGTTATTCCTTGCAGGATGGGAGCATAGTTCATTCTAAATCTTTATTTTGAGAAAACTAACTGAAATGTAATAGGTTTTGCATTTAAACAGCCTTGAATAACAAAAGTTATTTTATGAAACAATAAGAGATGAGTGCTTGTAATAATGTTGAATATGACTCTGTTACAGATGTCAGGGGATTGATTATTGCAGCAATATATTCTTTATCAGATAGGAGATAAGAAGTAGTAAAAAAAAATAATTGTGTGCAGTCAAGTCAATTCTGCCTCATGGCGACCCTTTTCAGGGTTTTCCAGGTAGAGAATACTCAGAAGTGGTTTACCATTCCCTTCTTCTGGGACATGCTGGGATTGTCCAGCTTGCCCAAGGCCACACAAGGCTGGCTCTTCTCCCTGGAGGCACAGTAGGGAATCGAACTCCCAACCTCTGGCTCCACAGCCAGTTACCTAACTCACTGAACTCTCCAAAAATAATAATCATGTGCCATCAAGTCAATTCTGACTTATGAAGTAGTAAAGGTAAAGGTAAAGGTTCCCCTTGACAATTTTGTCCAGTCGTGTTCGACTCTAGGGGGCGGTGCTCATCCCCGTTTCCAAGCCATAGAGCCAGCGTTTGTCCGAAGACAATCTTCCGTGGTCACATGGCCAGTGCGACTTAGACACGGAATGCTGTTACCTTCCCACCGAGGTGGTCCCTATTTATCTACTTGCATTTGCATGCTTTCGAACCGCTAGGTTGGCGGGAGCTCGGACAAGCGACGGGCACTCACTCCGTCGCGTGGATTCGATCTTACAGCTGCAGATCTATAGACCTTACAGCACAGAGGCTTCTGCGGTTTAACCCGCAGCGCCACCACGTCACTACTTATGAAGTAGTAAGCTACAGGTAATATGGCAAATTGAGAAGACAGAAGAACTCCTAATTGATAAGAATGAGGAACATTGTATTTTGTGCCACGTTTGTTATTTTCTTTGGAATAATTAAGAGCACAGTAACTTATATGAATGAATCAACTTCACACAACTTATAATTATTGGATACCACAGATATGGCGCCTGAAGAAAGTACCATTTGAGACAAGAGATTCTGGATACCTGTCAAGGGATAGTTATATATATTCTCGAAGGCTTTCAAGGCTGGGATCCGATGGTTGTTGTAGGTTTTTGGGGCTGTTTGGTCCTGTTCTGGAGGTTTTTCTTCCTAATGTTTCGCCAGTCTCTGTGGCCAGCATCTTCAGAGGACAGGAGTTAGAGCTCTGAACCAGAACACAGACAGAGTTCTAACTCCTGTCCTCTGAAGGTGCCGGCCACAGAGACTGGCGAAACGTTAGGAAGAAAAACCTCCAGAACACGGCCAAACAGCCCCAAAAACCTACAACAATCATCAATAGTTATATACTTTCAAGATGACGATATAGAAGTAAAATCCAGGAAAAGGCTGCATGGTATATATAAGTACATACTACTTATATACAAGCAGTATAAATAATGGCTTCATGTTAAAGAGTTAGAACCTGGAGTGGTTTCCAACATTTCTCCAAAGTACAACAGGAAATCTACTTGAATAGTTTGAATAAAAAAATGATAATGATGTGGTTAAAGTTTTTGAGAAGTAACTGTAATATAAACATATGATAATTATATGTTTGTTCTCACTTTAATTTGTGCATGATATATAGGAAATTATATCACTCCACACACAAATCCCAGTAGTAATTTCATCACTGTATATGAGCTGGGTGGTTTTGCATGCAAGCAAAACCACCCAAAGTCTCCACTTGGATTCTGGGTTGTGCCCAAGGCCAGCCAACTTGCATGCAGCAAGAATCACATGGGGAATTGCAGCAGGGGCTCTAATGAGCAGCAATCTGCCTGTGCAGTGATATCACTTCCCTTATGCCAGTGTAAGTTATGCCACAGGATTTGGGCCAACGAGTTAGTCTAATTTATACATAATCCTCCCTCCAAAAATATAAATATTATTTACAGAACAACTCTATATGTGTTCACACGCTGAGTTGGACGTGGCTATTTCCAGGTAAATGGTTACAGCCCAGTAGCTTTAGCCTTGCTATCATCAAATTTTGTCAGAAGGTATCAGGCAGGGCATTGACAAAGTTCTTGGTGGATTCTGTAAAGAAAACATTTTGTTTCTAATTGTTATAATCCTTTTGGAGCCAGCATAAATGGAGTATAGCTTTATCTTTTTGAAAACCCGTACAGGTGTACTATAATGAGGGATTCTGAAAGGGGGCTACTCTCTTACACATAATTTAATATTTTCTACCTATTTTTGGATACCTATGCCAATCATTATTTATTTATTTATTTATTTATTGCACTTATACCCCGCCTATCTAGTCGAACGACCACTCTAGGCGGCTTACAACATACATAACATATAAAATACAACAAAATTTTTAAACATCAATAGACAAATTATCCAAGATGGAAAAAGAGAAGGGAAAATTTTTTAAGAAGAAAGAGAAGAGAAAAAATCAGGTATTAACTGGAGGGAAGGCCTGCGTGAACATCCAAGTTTTCAATTGGTTTTTAAAGATACCCAGCGAAGGGGCCGCGCGAATCTCCGGAGGAAGGTTATTCCAGAGGCGAGGAGCTACCGCCGAGAAGGCCTGGTTTCTTGTTTTTTCCTTCCGGGCCTCCCTCGGCGTCAAGCTCCCCAGCCTCACCTCCTGACTCGATCAGGTGATACAGGTAGATTTTGGTGGGAGTAGGCGTTCCGCCAGGTATCGAGGCCCTAAACCGTTTAGGGCTTTATACGTGAGCATTAAAACTTTGAAGTCAATGCGGAACCGAATGGGCAGCCAATGCAAAGCGGCCAGAGTGGGAGAGATATGATGATATTTTCTCACTCCACTAAGGAGTCTGGCCGCAGCGTTCTGCACCACTTGGAGTTTCCGCATCAACCTCAAAGGTAGCCCCACGTAGAGCGCATTACAGTGGTCTAATCTCGAGATTACAAGCACATGTACCAAGGTGGTGAGCGCCCCAACATCAAGATAGGGACGCAGCTGGGCTATCCGCCGAAGATGAAAAAAGGCGGTACGGACCACCGACGCCACCTGAGTTTCCATGGTGAGCGCCGGGTCCAGATGGATCCCCAAGCTGCGAACCTCACTCTTTGCGGTAAGAGTCACCCCCCCAAATGAGAGAGAGTTTCCCAGACCGCTGACGGTGGGGCCACCCACCCTCAGGACCTCCGTCTTGTCCGGGTTCAGCCTCAGCCCATTTTCCTGCATCCATTGCAGCACAGACTCCAAGCAGCACTGAAGGGACAGAACGGCATCCACTGCAGTTGGAGAAAAGGAGATGTAGAGCTGAGTGTCATCAGCGTACTGATGGCACGGCGCCCCACACCCCCTGATGAGCCCACCCAGCGGCCTCATGTAGATATTAAACAGCATTGGGGAGATGATCGAACCCTGCGGGACCCCACAATTGAGGCTCCACGGGGCCGAAACCCTCTCCCCAAGCTGTACTCTCTGAGGACGGGCCTCCAAGAAGGACTGGAGCCAAGCAAATGCCAGGCCACCAATTCCTAACTCGGAGAACCTCCTCAGGAGGATACCGTGGTCAACGGTATCGAAGGCGGTTGAGATATCAAGGAGGACCAACAGGGACGTTTTTCCCCTGTCAGCCTCCCTCAATAGGTCATCATACAGGGCGACCAATGCCGTTTCTGTACCATGGCGCGGCCTGAAACCCGACTGGAATGGATCCAGGGCATATCATTATGCAATTATGCAATATTATGCAATATCACATAGTGAAAATTAATAAAAAGATATAATGAAGATTTCTAAACCAGTGGTTCCAAACCTTTGGTAACCTTTGAGTTCTTGGACTGCAATTCCAAGAAACTCCAGCTAGCACAGATAAAGGATGAAGGCTTCTTGGAATTGCAGTCCAAGAACACCTGGGTTACCCAAGGTTGTGAACCATTGTTCTAAACAATATGTCCACTCAACTGGACAAAACCTATTATTGTCAGCAGCCTTTCTAGAAGTGAGGGTGAACATACATACCACAAGCTAAGAGGACAAAAATAAGCAGAAGCAAATCTATACAAACTTACTAAAGGAATGTGGTGACTGAGAACACTAACTTCTACATATGTTCTGGAGTTTAGACTGTGTTTTTGAAGCAGAAAACCTAAAAAAGCTGACCACACCATATCAGAGGGAAACCTTTGTGTGTTCATGAAAGTACCTAATCAAGTCTGCCAGAATCTATCGGGGGGGAGGGGGGGCAGAGGGAAGGTAGCATGTTTATGTTTTCCTATTCCAAGTATTTTGTTTCAAAACTTGTAGTCTACTTTATATGCCCAGAAAGCCCTCGAAGCAGCTCACCAAAGATATAAATAAATATTTATATCTGATGAAATATGTGCATACAAAGTACAAGCAATAGCAACATACGCAGTCAAGAGAGTCTTTGATTCACAGTCCAGCCTCTGGGGAGACGAGGAAATGTGAAAGGCTATTTTAGCTAGGCTTGTCAGTTCTGCTTTCCCAGATTGATAAGTGCTGTCTGCTCTCGTACAGTCAAATATGTTTCTTATCAAACCCTTCAAAATGGATCTTCATTCCCCTTGCCAAGTTTCCTAGCCTCCAACATTTTTCCATTGACATTTAACATTACTTTGAAAGGACATCGGCATACTCTAATGAATCATATTTTAGGCACCCATGCCTCTCTGACCCTACAACGTCATGCTATTACTTCCCAGTAATTACAGTACAGCAGAATTTCTGGACAGTTTTCAGCTTTGGAATGCATTTAATATGTTTATTAGCAAACATAACAAGTACAGGTTTTCCAGACTGTTTCCCTTCCTGTACAGCCTTTTTAAAAAATGTTTTTTTCTCAACCTCTTAACATGGAAGAAATAAATACTAGCCCACTGAGTACAGTTTTTCTAAGTTTTGCCCCCAAACCACTTGATACAAACTGTTTTACATTATTTTAAAAAAATTGATTTTATTTCATTACCAGCAACATAAAGGATTCCAATGGGGTGCTTATATTTTCAGCAGTTTGATGTGTCAAAGATAAAAATTTATCTGAGTTCACAACACTGGAATGCAGTTCTAAGGACTCACAGTGTAATCCTGAATCAAAGATTTGCTGGCTGTAGTAGGTTTGGAATAGGCAGATCCTGCCTGTGCTGGCTGATCCCATGGATCTTCCTGCGGAGGCACATGACAGCACAGTTGCTACAGTGGCTAAGAACAGTTAGCAGAAAAATGAGAAAAGGGGAGGAGAAAGAGTGGAGTGTGGGCTGGGAGAACTGAATGATGCCATGTCCAAACTTCCTCCAGTCCAGGAACATAGCCATTATGCCAGCACAAAGAGAGTAATGGGTGAGAGAAGTCCTAAGCAGAGCTAAGAAATAACATGTTAATTTAATACATTAACGTTAACATAACTATTTTTACATTCAACAGAAGGACAAACCAAACGGATGCAACTGATGTGCATGTCCTAAATGTAGCTGCAAATGTAATGCTAATATGAATGGATATCAAAGTAGATACAGAACGATAAGCAACAATGACAGTGCATAGTCCCCCCGAAAGAAGGAGTGACTTACTTTTTGCAGTACAAGAATAAAATACACAGATTCGCATACAATGATGAGCATCTTTCAGACAAGACTTTATACTTGTCTATTGAGACTGAATGGAAGGACAACAAACTAGTTCAATGAAGGCAATGAATATTGCTGATGGCTGAAATTGGTCCCTTCATCAGAAGGAGCAGACTAAAACATTGCAAAGAAATACAAGGATTCATAACACTGAATTTCTTACCATCATGCTGGACCCATTGCAGACCAATGCCACAACATGGCTTAAAAGTTATCTGAAGGTCTGTCCTCTGAAATAGGAGCAATGTGTAACCTCCAAGTGAAAGCCAGACAAAGACAATGTGATGGTGCAACAACCCTCTTGGCCTACTTTTTTCACATGCATTACATTATTGGTTGGAAAAAAGTTAATCCTTAATAACAGTGTTACTTCTCTGCAAATACTGTTGGTTCCCGGGAAATCTGGAATGTGAAGCTTTTTCAATGGTTTCCTTCTAATGCAGGAAAAAGACGGAAAAGAGAAGGCACATCAGCATTTGAAATGCAGACTCTCCTTTGGCCTCCCATAATTGTTTTGGTGTTTTATGATGGGGGAAAGACAACCAATTTCTATGTTCTATCTGAGGAGGAGGAAAATGGCTATTCTGCCTTCAAGAGGATTTTTAAAAAATCTACTAATGAAGAATCAATCTACAACTACTGGAGATTAAATAGAAAGGACTGGAGTGACTGGATCAAGTCCAAGGACAGAGAAAGCTTTCCATTTGCTTTAGAACAGCAAATTTAATTTCACTGCTTTTATGATATTAAATTCCTTAAATTTCTCTATCCACTCTTTTTTAGCCATTAAAATAAAGAAGGATTATTTACCAGCACTGAAAGCAAGTTAACCTTCTCAGGCTTAGCTCCAGTTAGTATTTGCAAAGCATTACACACAAAGAACTCAAAGGATGTGTTCTTATCAGCCATAAGCCCAATTCACTGGCAATACTTCCTGCATTGGCCCCACTATAACTAATAGCAAATTAAACAAGAGCACAATTGTGCCCCTGCACACCATTTATTTCTCAGTAAACTGTTTTGGTCCCCAAGAACGAGAGCAAACAAGATAACTGGACTACACCAGCTGGTCATTAAAAGTCTCAACAGTGTTGAAAACGGTTCATTTCCATAAGCATCCATGTTTAGTACAAGAAATAAACTTCAGAGCAGAAACAAAGGTAATGTGAATGAATGTGTAGTTCCTTAACACAATGGAAGTAGGAGTCAGGAATGAACTGTGCTAACCTGTGGAATAAATTGTCCTGGAATTCAGAGAACCTGAACAGCTTTGGGGAAAGAATGCAGGACTTCATCCTAGATGAGTATGATCACTTGGTTTTTATCACAGAATGGCTGGGCAAGGTTGTCTCTCTCTCTCTCTCTGTATTCCAGAGACAGCTAACAGTAGTCACTTCGCCTCTTCAGTTCTAGCATTCAAGAATGCCTTAAATACATGTCTTTTTCTTATTCCTTTTCTGAGGTACATTGGGTGACCTCAGGCTGTTCTCCCATGCATCCTTCTAGTGGTGTCCACTCTGTCCACCTTCTGATTACATATTCTGCCCACTGTGCTATTGTTTCTGTTTGGTGTGTGTTGCATTGCAAAGATTTGCTTCTGAAAATGAGTTAATAAATAACTGGAAGAAATAAATAAATAATCTCCCATTTGTTAACTTTCCATCTCATGTGTCTCTACATTATTGAAAAAGAGTGTTTTGTCATAATCACCATGAATAGTTCTCTCTGACTGTTGCTAGGAGACTACTCATTCATAATTGAGTTGGGTTAGCTGGTTTTAAAGCTAGATGTTCCAACACGAATCAAGACTGCTAAAATAGCCTCTTCAGAAGTTCACACTTCTGGCAGGGATGACACAGACAGACCACAAAATGGAAGATAATATTCAGACTGTAGGTACATGTTCCTGATAAGGACAGATGCACTACAAATGCAACACAGTGTATGTACCTGTAGAGGCTTGAGAACTGCATGAGAACATAAGTGCAGCACTTTCTGCCTCTGAACTGTGCTGTAGTACAAGCTGTTCTTGAAATTTCAGGGAATCAAAGGGCACACAGTATATTTGTGTCTGCTGTACCAAGGAAAATAATAAATGGTAAAATAAGTGGCAACCCTGAATATGTGTACAGAGGCCTCATCTACATCTGTGGTGCCTAGATTGCATCCAGAGCTGGAGTGTATAATGGGAATTCATCTACAGATTTCAAATAATAGATATGTGTGAGTTATAAACTTATTTCAAGTGGTCATTGTTTATAGATTAATGGTAAAGTTACAGTGCAGAGAAATTACAGCAGTGTTTTATCAGCTGCATTTTATTTTGGCTATAAATGCATAGTTTAATGTATTAGCATTAACAGCTGCTCAAAGTAGTCACTGTAGACTGTCCAACTCCCCAGGAGTCCTGTGATAGGAAAGCGAGGAAGGGACAATGAAAGTGCTACAGCTTGGTTGGAGCATCCTTTCCCATCAAGGGGAACTTAATTCACACACATTTCTGCCACAGAAATGCAAAAGGATGCCCACCAATAACACAAAAAATCAATAGCAGCCTTAACTGATGCCCTACTCTTTTCTGCTCCAGACTAAGACAAGCAGGGAAAGAGAGCGTTGGCAGTAGATGCTTAAGGTATAGGCTTAGTGGGTCTTGCTTACCAGAGAGAAAAAATATGGCTGTGTTGGATCTGCATCTCCTAGCATGTAATTGAACAGGGCTGCTTGGCTTTACAAGTGTTCCTTTTCCATCACTCATGAAACATCTCTTTATTTTTACTTTTGCTCAAGCAGCTCAGGATGGCATGTATCAATAATATTCCATTTTATTCTTACAGCAGCCCTGGGAATTACGTAAAGGAGAAAGTTTTGGTTTCAATTGAATTGAATGAATTGGGATATGAGCCCAGGTCTCCCCAATCAAGCCCAAACATTCCATTGCCTTTCCTTAGCAAGTTCTATTAGCACCACATGTGCATACAAGTAATACCTTGTTTACATTTTCATATAGCCTATTACCAAGGTGAAGAATGAGATTCCAATAAATTTAGCTTATTTAAACAAACGAACAAACAAACAAAAACAAAACTGTTTACATCTTGCTTGCGGCTGCTATATTTGATGCACCCCCTCCATAGCAATACTTTGAAAATGTGTTGGGTTTATGGCAAATATACACGTGAACACTTTGTTGCCTACCACCCAAAGCTCTTGGAACAATCAGGCCTTCCCCAATTAGCCCTTTGGGAAGGGCTAAAGGCAGATGCTGTCCCACAACATGTAATGGACAGAAGGTTGTGGACCTTAATGAAGGCAATTTGCCCAGAATGTTCCCTACCATGGTTCATTTTTTTTTGCCTGTTGCCTGTCTAATCAATCTCAACCAAGTACTGTCCCAATAAATTAGCAGTGCCCCATATGATCTTGCTGAGAACTGATGTTAATCATGTAACATGTTATAAGTCCTCGCCTCTGGAGAGTTGAAGGTGATCAGAACTCAAGATAGGGTGTTCTGGGTGGCAACGACCCAAGAGTGGAATTCACTTCTCAGAGAAGACAAAGCTGGTTTCTTCATTTTTGGCCTTCAGGCAGTGGATGTAAACTATTCTGTTCTGCCATGTTTTTGCTGATTAAGGCTGTTCTTAGATTTTTAGAAGGGCATTTTGTTGTGTGTATGCTCCTCCTGTAAACTCCTTGAATACTAACCAGATGGACACAATTTGCAAATACTTAAAAAAAAGTGGAGATAAATCCTAAAATTATAAACCCCACAAAGATAACATTTTGAGAATTCAAGTTTCCCCTATTCCTATCTGAATAAAAACATATAGTACACATATATCAAGATAGCTGAATCTGTCATGATACTGTTATTTTTTTCTTCAACTTACAGTAGTAATTGTAATTGGGTAAATATCAACTAGCATTAATCACATGATGGCTGCTTGTAAGATCACTGCAGGTGTTTATGGAGTGAATTGTATATAGCATCTAACAGATAATATGTGTATATAACGCAAATTTAACCCCAACCCATCCAAAGAAGCAAAACTATACTAAATTCATCTCATTACATACCCAGGTTCTTTACACAAATATTCTTCTCAATTCTGTGTGACTGGACACCTCTTAACATCAGCTTAGCACAATAAATTAGTAAATTACTGACTACACATTCCTATGCTAAGACAAACTATGAATACGAAGAGTTTAAAGTATTTAAGACACACACAAACTCTTTATTCCTTATAAGATAAGTAATAGAACACATAATGTATAATTTCTGGGAAGGAATTTCACTCTGTAACAACTGAATGAACACTGCACAGTATATTTTGAAGCAAATGAGCACTAATCAGGCAATTATGCCCTCCTCAGCTTTGATGACATTATCTGGCACAGAACATGAAACTTAATTTTGCTTTATACATAATTGTACAAGCTTCCTTTTACCATTTTAGAATTCATTATTGATGTCATTGTCTTTATATTTCCTGTTATATGGTCATATATTTGAAATGAAGTGTTCCTATTTTTCCTTGTTTATGCAACTAATTGTTTTGTACCACTGGTTTCTTTCTACATAATGGTAGAATGAATCTTCTGGGATACTTTGAAACTCCACCCTACAAACTGAGAACTAACAAAATGGAAGGATTGCTACTCTCCCGTGGTCCCATTTATTCTATCTGTTCAGTCCCTCCTCTCGCCCCTGGCTGAAGTGTGTGTGTGTCTTCCTACCTGCCTTCTGCCTAGATTCCACCACCTCTTCCTCCTCATCACTGTATTCTTGAAATAAACAAACCCTCTCTTCTCTTGAGAAAAGAGGAATCAAAAATTTAAATCCTTGTCAGAAGTCAGAAAACTAACCACTACCATCTTGTTATGTGCCATCAAGTCACCTCTGACCCATGGTGACCCTATGAATGAGTGATCTCCAAAATGTCCTGAACAGCCCTGCTCAGCTCTTGCAAACTCAAAACTGCATCTTTCTTTATTGAGTCAATTCCTCTCATAATTGGTCTTCCTCATTTCATGCTGCCTTCAACTTTTCCCAGCATATTTTTTTTCAATGAACCTTGTGTTCTCATAATGTACCCAAAGTATGATTACTTCAGTTTTCTCATTTTTGCCTCCTGAGAAAGTTCAGAATTGATATAATCTAGGATCCACTTGTCTATCTTTCACAAAGCTTTCCTCCAACACCATATTTCAAATAATTCATTTTTCTCCCTATCAGCTTTCTTCACTGCCCAGCTTTTACAGCCATACATGGTAATTGAGAATGCAATAGTGTGGATGATCCTGGTCTTGGGTCTCCAGTGACACATCCTTTAACTTGATGATCTTTTCTAATTCCTTCACAGATGCCCTTCCAAGTCTCATTCTTCTTCTGATTCGTTGACTGTAGTCTCCATTTGGATTAATGGTTGAACCAAGGTATACAAAATCTTTAACAATTTCGATTTCTTCATTGTCAACATTAAAATTGTGTAGTTCTTCTGTAATCATGATTTTTGCCTTCTTAATGTTCAGCTGCAGTCCTGCTTTAGCACTTTCTTCTTTCACCTTCATCAGAAGTCTTTACATGCCATTGCTGCTTTCTGCCAGTAAGATAATGTCAACTGCCCATCTTACATTATTGATATGTCTTCCACCAATGTTCACTCCTCTTTCATCTGAGTATAGTCCAGCTTTCTGCATTATATGTTTTGCATTTAGACTGAACACAAAGAGAGATAAAATACACCCTTGTCTGACATCTAAGCCTATAGGAAACCATTCTGCCTTTTCATATTTGTTCCTTCATTTGAAGAACAAAGGACACTCATTTGAGGACCAAGATGTAATTTTGGACCGAGAAGATAGGTGGTTTGAGAGAGTGGTCAGGGAAGCCTGTATATGTGTATATAGAAAAACCCTCACTCAACAGGGGTGGAGGCATTAAATACAATCTGTCTCCTATTTATCATGCTGCCCTTTCATCCATCCCCAGAAAGATCAGGACCACACACCAGAAAGACCATTGTTAATGACTGTTAACGACCCGTGACAATGGGTGGAGGGGATTTTCACTCAACCCCAGTCCTTTGTCCATCTAACGAGCCTATTTAGACCAGGGGGAAGTGAAACCAACATGGAGAATATATCAGGGATCTCCTACCAAGTCTCCTCAGACTGAAAAAGCTACTTGGATGAGTAGCGAAATGTTTCAACCTAATAAGAAAGAAGTCCAGTTGCCATGACTCAACTTCTAGATAACCACACCTGGATGACTGAGAATCTTCACAGATATTCATGATCAGTACTACAATGTGCCCTTGGTCTGGTTCTGGCAAAGAGGATATATCTTCTCCATCTACTGCTTCTAATTATGTAGTCTATTTGATTTTTATGTTGGCCACCTGGTAATGTCCATATGTACAGTCATCTATTTGGTTGCTTGAAGCATGGATCTGAGATAAACAGATTGCTGGCTTCACAGAACCATACAATTTGTTGTTCTGCTTCGTTTCTCGCCTCAGGCCAAATTTTCCAAAAACAATTTGCTTCTGCTTTGTTTCCTACTTTTGTGTTCCAGTCATCTATGATTATATGCATGCCTCGTTTTGGTGAGTGATCAATCTCCTCCTGGATACTTTCATAAAAGCTTTATATTTCATCTTCTTCAGTATCTGTATTTGGGTTTTCCCAGAAGTCTGATTGATATTATTTGGTCAGATCTTGCATTATAGGCCTGAACTGTCTGTGTTACATCTTGCCTCAGTACTGGAGCCATTCCATTCTCCAGAATTTGTCATTTCCAGAGTAAAGTACTTCATAGTTGTCCAACTGAAAATGTCCCATTTCAGTTCATTGACACCAAGCACTGGAATGTTTAAATGTTTCATTTCTTGCTTCATGGTTTCCAGTTTACTTTGATTTATACTTTTCACATTCCATGCTCCAATTGTGTGTGTTGTGCAGCATTGGGCTTTCCTTTAAATTATAAGTACATCAGCTACTAAATGTCCTTTCAGCCTTAATCCAGTTGCATCATTAGTGACAGAACTATTTGTACTTTTCCTTTGCTTTTCCTCAGTAGCTTACTGAGTGCTTTCCGACCTGAGAGTCTCAACTTCCAGCACTATTTCTTGCTTCATTTTGGACTATCTTATCATAGGGTTTTCAAGGTAAGAAAGGTTCAGCAGTGGTTTACCACTGCCACCTTCTGCACAGTATTAATATTAAGTTAGTTTTGAGTGTTGCTGCCAACTGTGGAAGATCCTCTGCTAGCATCACCTTCAGTTACCACTGCTGCCCAGTAACAGCCCTCCAGAAATTTCTCTGCTCCATCACCATTGGAACTATCCATTCTCTTCTGCTGTTGTGGCTGTTACTTCTGATGAGGAGAGATGCATCTTAGTCTGATGTGACCATTCTGCCTTGAGTGAATCTGCTAGGAATCCAGGCTTGTAATGAAGTCTAGACTCCTGACAGAATTGCTCGTGGCTTCTCTGACATGTCAACCAAGAAGGGGTCACCTACATCTTGTTTAACTAAATAAACATCCTGTTTAATTAGATAAGCTAGACAAAGGCTATAAAGTATTTTGAAGTTTAAGAGTACGCACTCATGAATACTTAACATGAATTTCCTCCCCTTCATACATTTTCCAACTCTGATTATGGGCATAAGAGGAATATTTTAAAAGTTGGAATGTTTTCCATTTTTTATCACAATTTTAAGAGACAGGTATGATTCTGAGACTATTATTCATAATTGTAGGCACAAAAGCTAGTAGTTAGCTACTCTAGATACAGAGTATAGAATATGAAATAACAATCCCCTTGTAGATGGCCTTTCTTATTTTGTGAAACTGATTGCAGCCCAAGGGAAAAAAAAGTAAATATGTGATCAAGAAGTTATCTTTCAGCCAAATGGCTAACAATATGCTGCAAAACTTGCAAGGCATCACCACCACATTACTGACAAAAAAAATTCATGTCTGATTTTCTAATAATCCTTTGTGATCACACTATGCAAACCATCCCTATTTACCAAAATCTTTGTCAAAAATCAATGTTTTCTTCTCTTGCAAAAATTAGAGAAAAATCTGTTCTTTGTGTAATTTTAATAGGGTTGTTGATACTGTTGCCACTAATTCCATTTATCAGATGCCTTTTAAAATGCGTTTAAGAAAGATGCCTTTCTTAAAAAAGAAAAAAAGCCTTCAGGGTTACAATCTTATACAATTACAGTAAAATCTAAAAAAGGTAAAAACAATGAGAAGAATATATAACGTAAAACTACAATGGCCCATGAATAACATATGGCTATTTATAGTTAGCTTTGGATTGCGGAAGTAATACCCTGTTTCCCTGAAAATAAGACCTAACCTGAAAATAAGCCCTAGGATGATTTTTCAGGATGCTCGTAATATAAGCCCTACCACAAAAATAAGCCCCAGTTAAGTGAAATCTCGCCCTCCACCATTGTGCAGCAACCAGAAGAAGAAGACATGACTGTATTTGAATAAATGTAGATTGTTGTACATGAAAAAAAAAAAAAAATCCCCTGAAAATAAGCCCTAATGTGTTTTTTGGAGCAAAAATTAATATAAGACCCTGTCTTATTTTCGGGGAAACATGGTAGAAAAACAAATCACACTGGTTTAAAGCCAGTAGAGCATACTTCCATATTCTGCACAAAGTGGAAGATGACATGACCTCTCCAATGGCCGGTCCAATCCACTGCTGTTGCCAGCATTTAGAGATTTCTGTCAGGATGCTGTGGATCGGCACCCAAGCTAACAAGGATTTTTTTTTTATTGTTGTCAGTAGCTTTCCATGCAATTACAGCTGAAAGGCATGAGTAAACACTATGTGTAGGAATGAAAAGCTATTTGAACAAATATAAATACAAAAGGATATGCCAGTTAAATCAATCACCATGAGCAAGTGACCCTGCTGGCAACATACAAAGGCAGTGGTTTCAAAGCTGAAGTAAGCATTTAGTGCGCTACTCCCCTTTAGTAAATAAACACATACAAGAGTTAAATTGATACACTGTTTCCTCTGGCAGAAGAACCATTGTTTGTCTCATTTCTTAATAACATTTATCCAGGCTGTCTTGACTTCCTTTATATTTTTCAAGTTTCCTACTGATAGTTCACAGGTCAATACTTAGAAAATTAAAAATTCACAGGATCCTGATATGTCAACCACTGAGTAATCAAGGCCATACAAATGTCTGCATTTGGGGCCTTTTTGCTATACAACAATTACAGATTATGGTTTCAGTAAATCTATGGGAGAAGCTTTCCCTTTATTATGACAGCTGCATCAGCATAACATAGCTCTGGTACAACAGAGGCATTGCGGTGTGTGTGTGTATCATAGTCTGTTGGTTTATCTTCCTAAATATAAGCATCAGTTCTGTACTCATACTCAGAGGGGTGAAAATGAGCAGACCATATCTGGTACATGTCAGTGTTACATTCATTCATTCAGAGTCTGTTCTGTCCTGTTTCTGCATCCATCTTTTCTTCTTAAAGCAAGAAAATGTTCTCAACCTGAAACTGGGATCTCAAAATTTGAAAAATGAAGGATACGTGTGGTCTAATTATGCACATTACTCCAGGGACTGTAAATCAGGTCAGTATGCCCAAGAAGGCAGACCAAATAATAACAAAACAACAACAATGAAAGTATTGCCACTGATTATCAGAAGACTTATTCATTGAGGCTGATTAAATTTTTACATAACAGATGTATGCTACCTTTATAGATCTGCAAAGCTCTGTAAAAATAAACAAACAAATAGATAAAATTACATACAACTGTTAATAAAGAACATTTCTTCTATACCAATATAGGAGTTTTGTTGAAGACCGGAAATAGTAGTCCAGAAATTTCAATTTTTTCAGTTTAAAAAAAGCAACTCCATTTGGATTTACATTACAGGTGTTTACATAGCAAGATATTCTAGCAAATCCTTCACAGATGTTTAGAATCGTCCAATACCTGGCTATATATTTTTGGAGCTAAAAAACAAACTTTTAAAAAGAGCATAAAATTACTTCTGCAATGCACATCACAGTAACATTACAGATAGTATACATATTCCAATCGAGTAATCTGTCATCACAAGTGTCATGCGAGGATAGAATGGATCACATGTGTTCTTGTGTTCTGGCTCTCTAACTTTTTTGTCATATTTGTTCTAGTTCAAAAGCTGATGCAAAAAAGTTAGTGATCAGAAATTCCAATGCTGTCTCTAACAGCTGTTGTGATTATCCAGTAGTAACCTTAGCAAGGGATTCCCCCCCCCCCAAACTTTGAGAAGGGATTATCCTTATATTCCCAGAGGGAGCCCAGCCACTGCATGTGACTCTAGAAAAACAGGGGAGGAAGGCCCCGACAGCAAGAGTTTCTCATTCCCTAGTGCTTAACAGAACAATTGAAAAGTTTTTGGGAAAAGGGGAATAAATTCATGTGCAAAAAGATTTGGATAGATGCCCCAGTTCTGATCCTGAAAACAAATTCCTGGACTCTGGGTTCCACAATCCTGTATGTATTCCTCTGAGATTTTCTATTTTGCTCTGGTTAGTGGATCTCAGGGCTTAGTCTCTCTCTCTCTCTCTCTCTCTCTCTCTCTCTCACACACACACACACACACACAGAGAGAGAGAACTTGCAAGCCTGAAATCTTTCTTCAACAGATGATGACTCTTTGAAATATTCATGAACAAATATAAACAACCCTTATGTAAACTATAACTGGAGAATCCTCTGTATGCAGCTGTATCTTCAGAATGTGTTTATCACTGACAGGGCAAGGATATTCATGAGGGTGAGGAGGAATCAAAAGTTCCAAACAACATTCAGCATACTACAAAAGCATTAGAAGTTACTAATCTACTTTGAATGAATATGGAGATCTGAACAAGTAATTTTTTTACTATGAAATGAGCGAAATGTGCAAAAGCCCTGCAGAAAGTCACAGACTGGCTCCATCCCAGTGGAAGCTACTGCCATGGATAGTAAGGGTAAACTGCCATCACGAAAAATGTGTGCACATTTCACAATCCTCAGAGGCTTATAGGAAGTCAAGACAAACCACAGCAGGGGAGCAGGGCTAGCTTCCTTCTCTGCACAAAACATCCTGCTGTGCTCCTACAAATACATTATAAGTAGTGCAGGAAAACTGCAGTTACAAACAGTTTCAGTTCACATCCAGGTATTTTATTTGAAAGAGAAAAATATAAAACCAGCATTCATGCAGTACTTGAGACTGCAAACCTATGCAGACCATCAAAAAGCATGTCCCTACACATTATAGATAGTCAAATAAATACAGTGAAGCAACAGCATTCTATCTGGGTCATGTATAATGAGCTGGTTGTGCATGCTATTATGATTCTCCTTTTTGTTTTTACGGTTTTGATAAAGGGTCGTTGTTCAGTGACAAGAGCACATGTGTTCCATACAGAAGGCCCCACGTTCAGTCACATACATGATCTGGGTGAGCTAGGAAAGACTCTGATTTGTTATCACAATCATCTAGTCTGCATAGTTCTCTTGAACAGGACATAACCCGGTTCACAGCCTGACAATTTGTAACCTTTCAGATTTATTAAAGGATCCATCCTGAAGACCAGTGGATCTGATCAAATCACTTTAGAGCAGTAGTTCCCAACTTTGGGTAACCCAGATGTTCTTGGCCTGCAACTCCCAGAAACCCCAGCCAGCACAGCTGATGGTGAAGGCTTCTGGGAATTGCAGTCCGGGTTACTCCAGGTTGAGAACCACTGTTCTAGGTGATTTTCTTGTGACACAAATGGTAGTTTATTTTACATTATACTAATTTCTGGTACAGTGAGATGACCCAGGCAATTCACATGATTATTCCTAGGTATACTTTCAGTAGAACCAATGTAGTTCCATGTCTGACAGCATTTCTAAGAAAGACATATAGCAAATCAGGTCAAAGGTAGGTTGGAATCTACTCTGAGGCAGTGAGGGTGGAAATCTTTATCCACCATGTGTTGTTCAAAAGGCATAGTGAATGTGGTGCAAGTACAATCCATTCTTTAGAATAAAGAAGTGTAATATCTTTAAGAATACTGTAAGGCATATATTACAGTAATTTCATATGCATCCATGATGAAAGGAAACTCCACCCATGTAATTACATCACACTAGTTTTTAAAGCTGTATTCTCAAGTTGCATCTATATTCAAGAATTATAGGTTATGTTTGCAGCAATCTTGCTCCTCTACCATGATTCACTATCCTCCAAATGAGATAGTGTACTGAAAAGCCTTTTGCAATTTGCTCTACCAAGGAGTAAGGAGGCATTCTCAGAAGCTTGTCCTATCTAATTTGTGAAATATTATGTGGAGCCTTGGTTATTTAGGGCCTTTACTAAAGCATTCTTTGTCTTATCAGTTTTCCATGGATACAGTTCAGTTTCATCATCCCGAGGAACGCTGAAACTGAAGAGTTAGGAATTTTAGATGGTGCAGTCTACCATGGGCATATTTGACCCTGTCCCTTCCAGCTGAGGCAAACAGATGTGGGGCTGGTAGGTCAAATCAGCAGAAGTTATTTTTTAAAAAAACACGTCACAGAGAGGGGTGATATGAGAAAGCTTGGATAGAGGCAGCAATGCAGCCCCTACTGAGAAAATCACCTTACATTCCCCTTCTTTGAATAATTATCAAATGGCTTCATTTGGAAGTAGAAGCACTTCTAGACCAGGTATCTGATCAAGTCACCATGGTCCTGATAATCTTAATCCCTGTTGGTCTGGTTTTGGCCCAGTAAGAGACTTGTAAATTACAGTTAACAAGCAAGTTCCAGTCCACCACCAGAAGTATAAATTGGGACGGCACATCCCAAAGTGTTACACACTGTTTAAAGCACTCTCTGGGCAGTTTGCAATTTAATTATGCTGGCCAAACATTGCCCCTCCCCCCAACACATCAGGTACTCGGAAGGATGGAAGACTGGGTCAACTTGGAGCTGAATACCTGAGCCTGTTGAGATCAATTCTCAGGTTGTGAGCTGAGTCTTCACTGCAGTACTGCAGTTTAACCACTGCATCATGAGGGTCCTCATACAATGAATTGCCAGTCCTGATAATCGGGACTTTCAAGTCCTACAGGACTCTTCATCAGGATGGGTATTACAATGCTTGGGGACACATAAAATACACAATATCATGGTCAGATGGAGAGGGCAGACTCTCTTGTTTAAAACATGTTCCAAAATGCCATCTGCAATCTTTGAGAATCAGCCTGAGGAAGCAGGTTTCAGGTTTCACTCCAGGTGATGTAGATTTAATTGTCCTTCCCATCTTGGTGGAGGAAGAGCTACCAGTCATGCAGCACCTCCATGGCCTTATATAGAATCACGCGAGTCCTGCAAGAGTAGTAAACTAGTGCCTGAGATTTTAGTAGTCTAATAAAGGTTTCAAGCATCCTCACCTCTGTTGGAACTCAGTCTCCCGTGCACCTTTGTGAGTCTCAGGGTATTTCACAATGTTCACAGTGCAACAAGTGAGTGGGCTGCCTTTCCCACTGACAAGAGGATGAAGAAGGTACGGGAACAGCATGAAGGTGAAGGGGCTGCTCTAAATCCTGCCACATTTAGTGTGTTCAATCCCATAATTTGGCCTGTGTGAGCAGTTCTTCCTGAATTATGGGAGTCGAACGAAGTCTCTTTAATTCTGAATAGAGATGGGGGTATTTGTATTCGTATATGAATATCCCCGCACAGGTGGAAATAACGAGGGCCCAGCCCTGTCCACTCACGATTTCGCCACTGCCGCCGGCTCTGCGGAGGCTTCCTATCGCGTTGTTGTCCGCAATCGATTACCCAGTCCTGGCAGGAGGCGGGAAGACAAGCCTCTCTGCTAGGTCGGAGAGTGGCTAATCCATTGCGGAGAACAGCGCGATTGCAAGCCTCCGCGGAGCCGGAGCTTATTTCCTCGTTATTTCCACCTGTGTGGAATACGAATACCCCCATCTCTAATTCTGAATATTCCATCTCTCATCAATGGAGCAACTAAATAATTGTTTTTGGTCAATGAAGAATTGGATGTAGGTAAACAGTTTCAGTATGCTTCTTGATCTGGTACTGCTTTTGGATGCTTAGAAGGCTAATGATACATTGGAATGCCTTTTCACAGATCGGCTGGTGGTTCAGCTATCTTGCCATGATCATTTGCTCTTTGGATTGAACTACAACTGACAGAATCATAGCAACATCCTCAACACAGGGTTGCCCTTAAATTATTTCAAATAAATAAATAAAAATCAATCCTGAGATACTGCTGCCAGGAAGTTGATTGTGACTGGCAGAATATGGAATACAACTAATAATATTGCATCATCTCCATTGGTTGCCCTTTTATTTCTGGACTAATCCCAGGTGCTAGCTCTTCCCTTTAAACTTTTTAAAACATTTAAAAAAATGTTTTATTGATTACTTAAAAGTATGAAAAAACAAACTACATAGCTAAAATGGAGATATAATAGGTCTAAATATAACATTATAATATTGCAAAAACAAAGAAAAAAAGGGAAAGAAAGAAAGAAAGAAGGGGAAACAAAGAAAAAGAAAAGCAAACAAAACAAAACACAAAAGTGTCTACAGATAGACATCTATGAAAGGTTTCCAAATGTAAAGAAAATCCATGCATAATTGCCCTCTGTATGCTATCTGTTCATATGTCGATAATGTTGTAACGTCTTCTATCCACTGGATTACTAGTAGATACCTATCTTCCCAATGTTGCAAAATCAGTCTTTTTGAAGTTGTAAGGGCACGGAGAGTCCATCTACACTGGCCGCTGGTTAATTTTCAAGAAGAAGGTATATAATTTAAAAGTACACAAGCATTGACAACAATTAAAGATTGGTCCAGTATGAATGTAATCTCCTCTCCGTAATTAGGTTATGACTGGGCATGTCCATATCAGATGGCTAAGAGATGCATCAAAAGAGTGGTAGCTCAAGATTTATAGATCTCAGGTATGCTGCCTTCCACTGGTTATCTTCCACTGGTTAGGCAAAATAGCACAATCTATTTCCCTGTTCCATTCATCTCAGAGATCTTGTGTATTATACTAATTAAATGACAGTAAATAGTTATAAAGAAATAATGTAGACTTTTTTCTCTTAGACGCAGTCAATAAACATTCCCAAAAGTGCAGGAGACTCTGAAGTGCTCAGTGCTGCCAGACCATATTTAGATACCAACAGATCCTGTATTTGTAAATACTGCCATTTGGCTGCAGCTGGCAGATCACACCTACTTCTGAAGCACGCAAATGGCAAAAATTAATCATCCTGTCCAATTGGTCTCAGGTAAGAATTCATCCATCTGTGTGGACCCTCCATAAAAATGACTTCTTCCCAATTTTTAAATCTAGATCACTCCATAAAGTTAATTCATTCTGTGAAAATGGGTCAAATTGGAATTGTCATGACAATACGTGCCATAAGTCTCTGACTGTAGAGATTGTTGGGGGAAAGAGAATATATATTTTTGGCACATTTAGACCATTAAGAAATCTAAACAATCTGGGACAAAGGTACCTTCACATCCTCCTTCTCCTGTAATGTGTTCCTTTTCCTGCATACTCCCCCTCTCTGCAGTGTTCAAAATCTGACACCCTTTCACATGTTCCCCTTCAACTTGTAGTTTTGCAGGCGATCAAAAGAGAAAGGGCAGTACTTTGCAACACTCTCTGTTTAGTTATAAAGAACTGCTTTTGGGAGTGAATAACTACTTATTGTAATCTGGAAGTTGAGTCATGGCCACTGGACTTCTTTCTTATTAGGTTGAAACGTTTGGCTACTCATCCAAGTAGCTTCTTCAGTCTGAGGAGAGTTGGTAGGAGACCCCTGATATATCCTTGGTTTCACTTCCCCCTGGTCTGAATAAGCAACAAAGGACAGGGAAGTGAGTGAAAATCCCACTTCTGCAGTCCTTCTCCACCCATTGTCAAGCCTTGTTAACAGTGGTCTTTCTGGTGGGTGTGGCCCTGATCTTTCTGGAGACTGATGAAAGGGCAGCATGATAAATAGGAGACTGAGAATCTTCACAGATATACTGGCTGTAATATTGATTGCATACTGCTGCTGTTACTGGTTATATCTTTCTTGGGGGTTGGTTTACGGATATCGTGTTATGTTTTTTGGATTGTTTTTAATTTATATGTATTGTAAGGCACTTCTGTTATATGTTTGGGCTATCTTCAAGTAGGTCTACGGATACTTATAATGTAAAGCAGGATACATTTTTTTTTCATATAAACAAATAAATCCCTCTGGTCAAATCTTGTTACGTGTAATCAGAGGCTGACGTTCAAGAAATACTACAAGTGTCAAGTTCTCTCTCTCTCTCCATTCCAACTTCTAGGATCACTTATGCCAGATTATGATGCCATTGCCTTGTGTTTCCCTGTCCTTTGGTATCTCTATGTGTAGTGTTCCTCTCACTAGATTGGCTCATGATACAAATTGTGCAACTGTAGTTGACACTTAGTATTACACAAGAGGTTTCTTGTGACTGATTAATATAGGGATGGGCAACAATGCCCCTCCAGATGCTTATGTCTTACAACTCTCATCAGCCTTAGTTAGCATTGTCAATCAGAAGGAATTATGGGAGTTGTAGTCCAAAAACATGGCTGCCATTCTCCACTGCTAGATTAAAGGTTTGAATCTAGATTTTGCTCCCACTGAGGCAGGAGTAGGTGAAGTACAGCCAATGGATCACATGAAGTGCTTTGCCCTGATTCCTCATCTCAGAACTGTTGGACTATGTTTTTAAAGTTAGAAGATGGCATTACTGTATTGGAATAAATGTAGATTTATTCATGTAGACATGAAAAAAATAAAACATTCCCTGAAAATAAGCCATAATGCGTTTTTTTGGAGCAAAAATTAATATAAGACCCTGTCTTATTTTCGGGGAAACACGGTACATTGTGATCATACAGATGAGCAACGTCAGCCCAAATTTTGCTCCTGGACAGCTTTGCCTAACCTCTTCCTGCTTTCTACCTTTGCTCCACTCAGTATTGCTCAGCGGTACAGTGGACCCTCGACGTACGGACGGCTCGACATGCGTACTTTTCGACATACGGAATTCTCCGGCCGCAAAATTTCCAATCGACTTGCGGCCGGAGAATCGACCTACGGACCGGAAGGGGGAGGCGGGGAAAGCGCCAAATTCAAATTTGGCGCTTTCCCCGCCTCCCCCTTCCAGTCCGTAGGCCACCGATCGTGCTTCTGGATGCCTTCCAGGCCTTCCCCGCCGCCATGGGAGGCATCTCGGAGGTCCCCCCCCCCGCCGCCGATTGTGCTTCGGAGCTTCTCCGGAGGCACGATCGGTGGCGAGGGGGACCTCCGCAGGCCTTCCCCGCCGCCATGGGAGGCATCTCGGAGGTCCTCCGCCGCCGCCAATCGTGCCTCCGAAGCAGCTTCTCCTTCCTCCTCCTGCGCCGCTGCCGCACGCCCCGTCCACGGAGACCCTCCGACCTGCGCAGCCCGCCCAGGGCCTTCGGCGACGCTTACTCATGGGTAGACCTGTGCCTACGGCGGCGCTTACTCGTGAGTAGGCCAGCGCCAGGGATGGGCAGGGAGCGCACCGGCTTCTCCGGAGCCTGCGTCGGCGGCGGGCGGGGGACCTCCGAGATGCCTCCCATGGCGGCGGGGAAGGCCTACTGAGGTCCCCCTCGCTGCCGATCGTGCCTCCGGAGAAGCTCCGAAGCACGATCGGCGGTGGGGGGGGGCCTCCGAGATGCCTCCCATGGCGGCGGGGAAGGCCTCTCGGAGGTCCCCCGCCCCCGCCGACGCAGGCTTTCCCAGGGTGGACCGGGCCTACCAGGGGAGGGCTTCCCCTGGTAGGCCCGGTCTACTCCCCGGGAAAGCCTAGACCGGGCCTACTGGGGGAAGCACTCCCCTGGTAGGCCCGGTCCACCCTGGGAAAGCCTGCGTCGGCGGGGGCGGGGGACCTCCGAGAGGCCTCCGGCAGCAGCGGAGAAGCCCTCGGAGGCCTCGGGCAGCGGCGATGGCGGCGGCGGGGGACCCCTGGAAGGCTTCGGAAGGGTAAGGTCTATTTATTTTCATTTTTGTGTGTGTGTGTGGGGGGTTTCCTGGGCCGGTTACGGATTAAATGGTTTTCAATGCATTCCTATGGGAAATGCATATTCGACCTACAGATTTTTCGACCTCCGGCCACCGTGCCAATACGGATTAATTCCGTAGGTCGAGGGTCCACTGTATTTCCAAATGGTAGCCATGCTGATTGTTACTCATCTTTCTGTTACTGTTGTTCTTGTTATTCTATGTTGAGGTATGGCAACACCATGAATGATTGACCTCCAAAAGGATCTGTCATCAACAACCCTGCTCAGCTCTTGCATACTAAGGCCTGAGTTCTTTTACTGAGCCAATCCACCTCTTTCCTGTCGTCCCTTGCCATAATAATTCTTTTTTCCCCCCAATACATTTTATTAGTTTTTCACTCTATCTACATTTGGTTTGTGCTTGTCAAACATCGTGTTACATGATTTGCTTACAATTATTTGTTTTTTACATCTCAGTGTCTTCCCAGTTGTCTCCCCAAATTCCAGACATCTTTCAAACATTCAAACCATTCATGTACGTATTTTAGTATATAATATTGGCTACTATCATAATATTACTTTCATAGTGTACAATATTCTCAAGATCTTCTAATAACATACTTAATAAAAGTAATTCCAGATCCATGCCCTAACCTTATATCTAGTTTAATTTACCTAAAAAGAAAACCCACTATATTACGTCTTTACCCTAGTTTGTGCTCCCTTATTTCAGTTTAATTCTCCTTTTTAATATAAAGGATATGCTCCTTTACAATTCCCGAAGTTAGATATATACATGCTTTTCAACATTAAGGGCCCCCTTCCTATTTTCCCCTTTTTCATCTTTCTAAGTAATTCCCTCTCTTATTTCTCTTTTTCCACTTTTTGTTTCTGTCTCTCTAAGCATTCTGCCATCTTTCATGCCCTCTGAAACCATTTTGTGCATCTGATTTATCTCTACTAGATCTTTATGCACTTGGTCTATCTTCAATAGATCTTCCGGGCTTTTTAAAATTAATTCTGCTGATTTTCTCCCCTTGTCTTCCCTTAATACTCTCCTCGGATTCAAGATTAAAGTTGTTTCTCTTAGGTTTTCCCCATTAATTTCCTCCAGCTTCTCTTTTGATTGGCATACATCATCCGGCACACTCTCATTTCCTTTTTCGTTATTCCCTGTCTCTTGTTGACTATAATTCTTCTTCAGCTGTTCCTTGAATAATTTTGCCTCTTGGTAGTGGGATCTCACTATTTCTAGGATTGTTTGAAGGGTGGATTTTGTTTCATCCCAAAATTGTCCTTGTTGTGCCATTATGTTCCAGCTGCCCAAGAGCTTAAGACAAGATTCGAAACCCCCAAGTATCACAGTCCAGTTTGATGATTGTATCCATGGCCTGATTGATCCCTGGCAAATTGATGCCAGCCAAACAAATATTCCAAGTCTCCAGAGTCAGTTCAAAGAGTCCGCTTTGGCCAAATAGACCTGAACCAAAATTTAAACCCCCAAAGTACCAAGGTACAATTCAATGGTTGTATCCATGGCCTGATGGCCTAATTCCCACAGGTTTACGCCAGCTAATCAAACACAAACACTTCCAGCTCCAGGGGCAGTTTCAGAGGATCTACTTTGGCCAAATAGGCCTGAACCGAGGTTCAAAACCCGCAAATTCCACAGTCCAATTCAGTGTTTGTATCTATGTCCTGGTAGCCTAGTTCCCGCAACTCTGCATCGGCCAAAACCGAAATTCCAAGTCCCTGGAAGTGGTTCCAAAAAGTTCACTTTGGCCCAATATACTGATTCCCAAAGTACAATTTAAAAAAAAATCCACTTTAGGGTTAATTTGTCTATGTTCCAGCCAGTCATGAAAAAATCAAAAGGAAATAAAAAACAGGTTTCCAAGCTTTAAACAGCAGTAGAGTGCTCAAGGTCACTGTTCTGGGCATTCAGACTTCAGGTAGCCATAACATAAAGATAACTCCAGACTTGCTGCTTAACTGATAATAGCTTACGAGAAAAGTTTCTTAAGATTTATAACGCCAAATTAATACCCAGCTTCTTAAAATATATTTTAAATGTATTTAAATGAGTAGTTAATGTCCCATTAATCTTTAAGTTATTTTCTTTGCATCAACTATCCTTCTCTCCAGATTTTCCGCCGCTCTATAAGTGATGAGATGATAGAAGATTCTTTTTTCTGTATATAGGAATTGTCTTCTCCAGGGATATTCATAAGCAATTAGTTGTAAAAATATATCTCACCCGATAATAACACTGATGTTGAATAGCTGATTGTTGCTTCTCTTTTGCCGGCTGCCGACGACTTGCAAGCAAGCTTCCTAGCTGCTTGTTTCTCCCCGTTGGCTGACTGGGGAGTTTCCTGGATCAAACGGGGATGACCGCCGTCCCCCCCATGATCAACAGGCTTCCCCCCCCTGTTCACCACCTCTTCGGGGTGGTTTCGACACCCTGGGGTGTCCCAAACAGGTCAGAATTCAGCCCAGGGGACAGAGCTCCGTCCTCCTGCTGCTGTCTCGTCACAGCGTCAAGCCGGTCTCTCCCTTGCCATAATAATTCTTGACATTTGTTCCTATGTCTGTAAAACACAGAAGTCGTTACTTTCTCTTTACATAATGTGTCTGATTACTAGATATGCAAATAGGTCTAAGGACAGTGTGGATTAGCATAATGCTCTCTACTCTTCTTTCTAGCCTTGCGATTGCACGCCTGTGTTTTTTGTATACCAGAATAACAATAACAGAGAGAGAGAAATCTCAGAGGTGTGGGCTCTAATTATAAAATAACAATACTTGGAATTTATATTTTTGAGTATTCAAAGTGCTTCACATACTGTATGTCACCCCCAGACTGCAGATGGGAGACTAGGGAAGAATAGCTTTGTTAAGGATATTCATTTGAGGTTGCTATGAGATTTGAGTTTACCAGTTTAAAAACTGATGGGGTAAAGTAAGAATTCAATGTATAGCCAGCTTTATGGAGAGTTATGATGAGACTGCATTGTGTCCTGTATAGTAGTCAGATGCAGTAAAAATGAAGTTGATCTGGGGTCTTTCAAAACATACTAAAGCCACTGGAGGTCTATGAATGAGCTCTGAAACAGGCATAGGCATAGATATAATAATTTACCATCAGGGATATAATGGAAAGACGAGTGTACTAAAAAAAATGTAACAATAGCATGGAAAATCAGCCATATTTTAGTGAAGATTGTTCTTAATGATATTCTGCCCACAATGCTATTTTCACACTTTCTTTAGAAAGAAATATTCAGAAGATGAATAAATATGGAAGTACAGAAAGAACTGTACAAGCTTCAATTCTGTAGAGACACCTGTGTGGGTGGACCTTCACTTAAACTTGTATTGAATATTACATCAGACAAAAGGCCTAAGGGTCCACCCACACAGATCCTGTTGTCCTTGCTCATAGTTTGCATTTTCATTAAACATACAATCCATAATTTGCAGCAGGAATTAAGCTGGGGTAAATGTATGAAATCTATATTATAACATGGTTCCTTCCAACCTTTGAAAAGACCTAAATTAATAAAGCAGTTCATATCAGAACACCAATTGTTACCATAAATAAAATGAAAACTTAAGAGTTAGTGGTTATTAAACTCATAATATTTTAGTAAACATTTTGTGGCAATGAAGCTTCACCCATTCTTTAGAATCAAGGAATAGTCCAACTACAAGACTAAGGCAATACAGTACTTTTAATCTTATCCATGTTGGGAAGAAAGACCATCCATATAATTGTATTAAATCAAAAAGAAACTTAGGTATGTTCTCATATGTTCTCGTATTCGTTTGAATGTATGTATTATTATTTTATCGTGTTTTGATATTGTGTTGTTTATTTTGTTGTTAGCCACCCAGAGTGGCCTTGTTGCCAGATGGTGCGGGGTATAAATTTAATAAATAAATAAATAAATAAATAAATAAATAAATAAATAAATAATAATAATAATAATAATAATAATAATAATAATAATAATAATAATATGGTATCTAAATTCACAAATTATAGTTTATGAAGGCAGTAATCCTGCTTCTCCCCTATGATTTTGCCTGTTCATTGTTCTCCAAAAGAGTTATCCAGAGCAATGGGGAGACTTTTACAAGTTGATCTCCAAAAGGATCTAGGAACAATACTCAGAGGCATATTCTAACCTATGAATAAAACCTGCTTACATATGCTTAGACTTAGGTTGTTTAGAACCTATTTAGAATTGCCTCTTGCTTTGTTTAATTCGTTTCCACACATATGTGTCAGTTTGTTCATACAAAGGATGTATACAGGACTTTTTTTTTAAAGGAAGGCGGCGGTACACCATGTGCATATTTGACTATTTCCCTTTCTGGCTGATCAGGGTGGACAACTGCAGTGACAGACGTGTGGTTTTTGAATTCACAAACTGTGGATCATTATCAAGCTGTCAACTCCAAGACAGAAACCATAGTCTGAAAATGAGTTTGTCCACTGTGTTTTGGTGTGACGGTTGAATTGACAAACCATTGTGACCGCTGTTGTTCTGCTTCCAGAGACCAGTGCATCATGGGCAGAAAAGTCAACTCAACCTATGAAGCTGAGTGATGAGAAGATGGAAAACAAAAGCAGACATGAAGCTTTCAAGACCATGCCTTGCTTAAAAACTCAATTGAAGGCAAACCCAACAAAGAGTCTTATAGCATTTTAAAGACTCATACATTTTATTTGACATAAGCTTTTATGGACTGTAGTCTACTTCTATAGAAGCATTATCCTGCAACAGACTAACGTAGCTACAGTTCTGAACATTTATTCAATGGAAGCAGCAGTAGTCTTCCACTGCTCTGACAAGGGTGGGACCCTTGCTTACGTTTCAAACAAAAAAGAACCTCCCATTCCAACAACCATCAATATTAATATGAGCAGTAATGATATCATATCAATGTTATAATGAATGACACAGTAATGGAAACAAAAATTTAAATTTTTGAGTGCAGCAACAAATAAATTTTTCTTTTCCCAGGTTATGAAAGAAATAAGTTATTTTATGGTAATGTTCAAAGCTGTGACCTACACTGCTGGGGAGAGAAGATATGGATTCTGTCCATGATTTAGGAGATTAAGAGAGTTTATTGGCAAGAACCTCTCTATTGGGACACACAAGTTTAGGCTCCAGTGCTTCAGAAATGCCCAAAATAGAATGGATATCTCCCCAATTCATTAATGTACTTTCAAGGCTTTGAGGTTTGACAGTTTTACTATTTCAAATTGGTGGGAGCTTTATTCTTTCAAATTCTATTAAAGTAGGAGAGGATACTTTTGTGAAAAAACAACTTCCCTTAAAAATCATTCCTAGCTCTTTGTCATCAAATCACTGAATGTGAATTATTCAAAATACTAAATATGGGATGTTCTTTGTATGCTTTGTACTTCACACTACCTTGACTCTTATCAACTGCCTTGTGTTACTAAGCTATTGCTTTGTACATTTTTTATCATGCCATTTATGATTCATTGCCTCTCTTCTGTAACAAGCAGTCTTTTCAATCTCTTTTCCACTGATATTCTTAAGAAATTTAGTTTTCTGGTCTCAAATCTATTGTACCTTGCAGAAGGAAGTGACATTTGAATATAACGTTCAGTAAGCTTCTGTAAGGTGGAATACGCAGCTAATTCAGGGCTCAACTATATGCTACATTAAATATGTAGCATGCAGTTTAAAATTTTATTTTACTCTAAAGTAAGCACAGGCCACATGATCAATGGGAGTGCAGGAGGTTTAAACTTTCCCAAAATATTTTTATTCAAAAATTCACACCCTCACCTACACTGTCCGATTAAAAAAAAAATTAAAAGTCTCCATTGGCACCAATTTTTTTTAACCCCAGTGTTGAGAGAGGCAAGTTTTTAAAATGAACAACAGATGGGAATGTTTAAATCTCTTCTGTCCATGTGCTGTTCCCAACTTACACTGAGGGTAAATGTACTTAATTTAGAGGAAGCATCTTAAACTGAATACAGCATACGCTCTAGCTCTCAGGTAGACCAACAACATCACTGTTTTGTCCTCTCCGAAAACAATAGCAGCAGCCAGATTTTAGCCTGTCAAAATTCACTGTTGTATTGGCACTGAGCGTGATAGAAGTCATTCGGCTGCCCTGGCATCATAGGAAAGTGTAGTGAATGAAATTTAATTACTAACAGAGAAAGGCAAGGCAGTTGTTCTTAGCAGGCTCCTGTTTGTAAACCCTGCTGCTAACTTCTAACTCCCAGATAGTTCCTTCAAACCACTGAACTTTTAAACACAGTTTAAAACTCTCATGTTATGGTAAATCTCAAGCTATGGTGAAAGAGCAGCAAAGGAAAGGACCTGGGAAAGAGGACGCTGCGGGACAGATCAAAATACAGGAGCTAAAATAGGATTGCCCCTTTTGATGGCATTCTGAATCTTCCTTCTTTCAATCCTCCCTCCCCTCCAAACAGATTACTAATAGCTGAGCTTGGGACACTAAAAATTAGTTAAGCATTAGAAATTGGGAAATTAACCCACTGGTGTCAATGCTGCGTGGAGGTGAAAGAACGGTTGCTTCAAGATAGTAAGGAGTGGAGATTCGAAATTCCCCTGATGTCCCTGGACTATTTGTTTTTCTATTTATCTGGAGCTCCTAAATCAGATCATTTATATCGCTAAAGTACAACTTTATGACTTATGGCTCCACTAACAATGACAGATATTGACAGAACGGTGGAACTTGAAGAGGGGGTGAAATTGACCACACGACTGAATTTTCAATCTCGGTGTGATAGAACTCCATTTCAAAAAGCACAAGGTCCGATGGAAGTTGAGCTGTTAATGATGGCTGGAAATAACTAATGATTACACGGAGACGTGAGATGAATTGTTAAATAAGGTTATGGAAAGTGTTGGGTGAGTGCAAGGATTTGAATAGGGGGCTGAAAGTGCCCGTAAAACGAGGGTAATGGAAAATTAGCTACAGAGTAAGAACTGATAAGTTAGCCTCTCATTAATGAATTGTACAACTATCTTAACTAATGAATTAACACCTTAATGAAATCTAATCCCTATGTACATCCCAGTCTAAATCCATCAGCTTACTTCTCTGCTTTAGTTATCACATATCAGGGGGAGGGGTTTTTGAATTTTGTTTAATAATTATTATCGAGCCACTTAACTTTAAAACTGATTAACTTTTTACTGATTAAATTGCCCTTACCAGTTTAAATTCTCATTAATTATAATTAATACATTGTATTTGAAATTAATTACAATTAAGTGTATTTTATTGACAAAATTTATTTTATTAACATATTTTTATTTTGCCCAATTGTTATTATTGTTTAACTTTCATCTTGCACTTTATTTCATACATTACTTATCATTGGAAATTGAAGTCTTGTCACTTAGTGAAGGGGAAATGAATAACATACAAGTTGTAACGGGGAGAGGAAGGTATGGCGTTGGCACAGCAGCAATTAAACCTAAAAGAACAGGGACAGATGTTTGAAGGCTGTCCCTTGTTCTAGCTCTGTTGCCAGAGACCAGAATCAAGGTAACTTGCTCAGCCAACCGCCCACTCTATCCTTGATGTGGTTAAACGCCAGATCTGCCTTGAACAAAGCCCAACTAATTCAAGACTTGATCTTAGACGAAGCGGCAGACCTGGCCTGTATTACCAACTCCTGGGTGGGTGCAGAGGGTGGTGTAGCCCTCTCATTAATTTGCCCACCTGCATATTCCATCCAACACCAAGGTAGACTGGAGAGTCGGGGAGGGTGAGTTGCCATTATCTATAAAAACACCTTAGAGGTTGTCAGGCTGTCTGCCTTGAGGCCCTCCATGTGTCGGTGGGGACCAGGGATGGATTTGGGATGGTGCTGGTTTACCGTGCTCCCCGCAATCCAGCACTCTCCTTTCCGGAGCTGGCGGACTTCATCTTGGCGGCAGCATTGAGGTCCCCCAGACTCCTTGTCCTGAGGGACTTCAATGTGCATGCTGAGATTGGGGCCACAGGTCCAGCTCTTGAGTTCTTGGAAACCATGGCTTCCTTGGACATGTCCCAATTTGTTAATGGCCCCACCCACGTAGCGGGTCACACACTAGACCTGGTGTTCCCAATTGGACAGAGAGAGAGAGAGAGTGATCCAAAGGTGACCAACTTGGTATTGGTTCCCTTGTCATGGTCAGACCAACACCTGATAAAATGCAACCTCTCAGTGACATTTCCTCCTCAGCGGGGAGCAGGGACCTATTAAGATGGTCCATCCCCACAGGCTATTGGATCCTGTTGGTTTCCAAGATGCAATAAGGGGGAATCCAGCTGATCTAGTTGGCGCTCCTGTCGAAGTTCTGGTGGATGGATGGCATGCTGCCGCCACCAGGGCAGCTGACATGATCGCTCCATTGCCGAGCCCGTCCAGCTGCTTGGTATAACCAGCAGCTGCGGGCATTGAAGGGAAACAGGAGGAGGCTAGAGAGCATCTGGAGATGGGCCCTGACAGTATCCAATTTAAAAGCCGCAAAAATCGTGTCTAACATTTATTGAGCTAAAGTGAAAGCTACAAGAAGATCTTACTTTGCCTCCTGGATAAGCGAAGCCCGAGACCATCAAGCCAAACTCTTTTGTATTGTACGTGATTTATCCGGGATTGGTCACAGTGACAGGCCTCCCAGTAGTATGTCCTGTGATCAATTTGCGGCCTCCTTCAAACACAAAGTGGAGGCCATCCGCCGGGACCTGAAATCTCTCCTCTTTATCAGTAGATTGAGACAGGATGTCCACTGCACCGTCTTGCTCGGTGAGTCTAACACAGTTTCAGCCTGTGACATCACTTGAGGTTGACAGAGTGCTTGATCCTTGCAGGGCCACCACTTCTTCACTAGACCTTTGCCCAGCCTAGCTCTAGAAAACGGCTAGACCTTTAACAACAGAGTGGGCAATGGCTATTATCAATGGGTCTCTCCTTGAGGGCAGGAGCCCCCTTGCCCTCAAGGAGAGACCCATTAAATCCATCCGTAAAAAGGCCAATTTGGCGGCAGACGATATTAACAACTATCAACCCGTCACCAATGTCCCTTTTATCAGCAAGTTAGTGGAGAGAGTGGTGGCCGACCAACTTCAGGCACTGGAGGAAACCAATGCCCTTGATCCATTCCAGTCTGGGTTCAGGCCGCGTCATGGCACGGATACGGCATTGGTTGCCCTGCAAGATGACCTTCTGAGGGAGGCTGATAACAGCAAAACGTCCTTGTTGTTCCTCCTCGACCTGTCACTGGCCTTTGATACCGTCAACCATGGTATCCTCCTGGGGAGGCTCTCTGGGTTGAGGATCGGAGGTCAGGCCTTGGCCTGGATCCGGTCCTTCCTGGAGGACCATCCTCAGAGAGTACAGCTTGGGGAGATGCTGTCCACTCCGTGGACTCTCAATTGTGGAGTCCCGCAGGGGTCAATCATCTCCCCAATGCTGTCAATGGAATCTCAGATAGCGTCTGTGGTCCGTTCCGCCTATTTCCATCTAAGGAGGATTGCCCAGTTGCGTCCCTACCTTGACACCAGGTCCCTCACCACGCTGGTTCATGCACTGGTAAGTCTCGAGATTTAGACTATTGTAATGCTCTCTACGTGGGGCTACCCTTGGGGCTGTTACGGAGACTCCAGCAGGTCCAAAATTTGGTGGCCAGATTGTTGAATGGGGTAAGGAGAAATCAACATTTCCCCCCCCCCCATCCTGTCTGCCCTGCACTGGTTACCTGTCTACTTCTGTGCCAGCTTCAAGGTGATGGTGTTAACCTGTAAGGCCCTAAATGGTTTAGGACCTCAATATCTAGCAGAATGCCTCCTTCCGATTATATCTGCCCGTCCTGTAACATCTTCTCAGGCTGGGCGATTGACAGTTCTGACCCCGAGAGAGACCCGAAAGATGATGGCCAGAAATCGGGCCTTCTCAGCGGTCGTCCCGCAACTATAGAACAGTCCCCCGCCCGAAATTCACCTGGCCCCTTCATTGGGAACCTTCAAAAATAATTAAAAACATGGTTATTTAGACAGGCCTTCCTGGATTTTAAAACATCCCGATACACTAGTGTTTTAATAACTAACATTCAACCCTCTGCCATGCATTTATTATGCTTTTATTATGTTACTTTCTAGTGTAATTTGTTTTAGTAGCTCTTATATTTTGTTTGGTCGTTATTGATTATTTCTGTTTTTTATGTTATTGTTTTATTACTGTTTTTGTAAACCACCCAGAGTGGCCTTGGCAGCCAGATGGGCAGTATAAAAATCAAATCAAATCAAATCAATTAACATGTAAACATTAAACTGGCATTATTAACGCATGAATTTAAATGTTAATGGATTTCCTGCAAGGGGTATATCTTATTCATACATCCTATCTCCAAAGGGGAAGAAAATAAATGTATACATCTCTTTAAAAACTAACTTTATAGTAGACAGAAATTTTGCCTGAGAGTACAAGCCTTTTTAAAACCTGCCTCTGGGAACTGCTGGCCTGTCTGATCACAGGTAGGCAAATATGTTGTAGTGTCCCATACCTATTGTACCCAAATCCCCATTTCTATTGCACCCGTTTTTATTGTTCCACAATTTTTAAAAAGAACACTTGCATCAGTCCCCCAAGGATAATGCTTGAAAAAAATTGTTGTTACAGCAAAATCACAATCAGCAGCTTTTGTGCAAGATGTTCGGATGATTTGCATGGCCCTTTTCTGTACTATACAGGAAAAAAAGGCCCTCCTACTGCTGAGGCCCTAGTTGAAATGCCCACTGCAGAGATGCATACAAATCTGCCTGCTTTTTCTTATTACTGAGGCTGTATTATTAGCAAACACAGATAGCAAACTTGCTACACTCTGAATCCTATAGGTGGCTGCAAATGAAGAAAGAGCCTCTTTCTGCACCAACAGAGCTTTTGTTATTTTTATTTTTCATAGCATTCATTCTGTGTTTATTTAGACAACGAAATTTGCACACAGCTGTGAGACTGGCAGGTCTCAGTAGTAGGTGCAACTTCTTTTCCTATCTGAAGAAAACTTTAGAGGGACCATGAAAATTATCCAAGCTTCATCTTGCAGAAGTTGTGGTTTTCAGGCCCAGTACATACACATTTTAACAGGTAAAGATTTCCCCATTACTCCATGCTAGGAAAAGTGGCTACGTTTTGACCTCCGGGGTAGATGTCAAAAAGCAGGTGCCCTACTACATGTTTGTGTAATTAATTGAGCCTTCATGAAAGAATTTTAGAATTTTTTTTTTACTGAAATGTTGATTAATCTTTTAATCTTTTAATCATGATTAGCAGCCATGTGTTCATTCCAGCTGACAAAAAAAAATCTTCATAGTATTTAGCTTGGTCTCTGCACTAATCTCGCCCACACCATAGCACTGTAATGTATCCTTGATAAAAGAACATTCATCTTAAGCCCTTTAATTGCAAATCATTGGTCAAAAGATGACCTTATCTGGTCATGATGTCATTCCTGTATGCTGTCATTAAACTAGTTTTCAATAACTCCTGATTAATTTTTCTACAAAATTTGGCAAACACACTGAATGCTGTTCTGAAATACAGAAGCTTGCTTTAACTTTTCCAACTGTACAATTCCAGTGAGAACCACAATTTTTCTACTATTTGGCTGATGACTAGTTACACTATGGTGTGGGTGGTACACTATGCAATGCTTTTGAGACCATCTCTCAGAAGTGACATGGGTGGGGGAAAGACTGAAGTGTCAGATTCACTACACTTTCCAAAGTCCCAGAGATGTGCATCAGGCAGGCAGGCAGTGTGGGAGAAGACGTGCATACCTGTTCCTCTTCGCCGTTCATCTCCTGTGTGTTCCAATGGGAGGAAAAATACTAACATCCATGTGAGACAGAAAAAGAGAAACACTGCACCCAGCTGATCCGTGGCTCTCGATGCCCCATCCAAAGAGAGCCCTGTCTTGCTGTCTACAGCTGGTGGAAGATTTATGCCTGTGAAGCTTTCTGTCGGTACTAATATAGGATCTTCTCCACCCCATCTTCATTTTTACCAGTCTGACTTCTAATGTTTTTGTGTCAATTAATTTTTACAAAGGAGACAGTGAGAGGGCAACTGCCCAAGGTGAGTAAATAGACAATACAGAAGCACATAGCTACTTTAAATGAATTCAAGGCTGCATAGCCAGATCAACTGCGTTCAAGGGCATTAAAGGAACCTGCAGATGTGATTTCAGAGCCCGAAGAACAGGTGAGGTCCCTGAAGACTGGAGATTTGTTGTTCTCATTTTCAAAAACAAGAAAAAAAAAGAGAATCTGGACAACTACGGACGGGTCAGCTTACAGAAAAGCTTCTAGAACATATAATTAAATAGCCAGTTTGTGAGCATTTAGGAAAGAATGTGGCAGTTACTAAGACTAAGCATGAGTTTCTCAAAAGCAAGTCATACCAGACTAATTTTATCTGTTTCTCTCTTTCTTTTTTTAATGGAGTCACATGCATGGTAGGTGAAGGGAATGCTGCAGATGTAGTGTATCTCGATTTCAGCAAGGTTTTTGTCAAGGGCCCTGACAATATGTTAAGTGGATTTTTAGCTGGGTTGATTGATTTTACCCAGTGGTTCCTGCCTTTCTGGGCCGAACTGGTAAGTGGTGGTCGTGGGTATCACATATTTCTGTCCTAGTCCTGGTATTGTTCAACATGACTGTAAATGACCTGGATGAGTGTGCAGAGGGGATGCTCATCAAATCTGCACATCAAATCCAACTGAGAGGATGAGTTCAGGATTCAAGATGGCATTAACAGATAGAAGAACTGGGCCAAAATAAACACAATGTGTGTGCTAATTGGCAGTTCTGGATTACCTAGAACTTCAGTGAGCTTCTGTTCTTTAAGTCCTGATGAAGACAGAAAGTCACTGTTGCCTTAGATGGTTCACTGTATAGTTGGCTGTCAGGGTGCAGCATTATAAAATACAGCAAAAGGAAACACACAGATATTCACAAGACTAGGAAGCCCCCTTACATCCAAGCGGGCATGGTCCTTCAGAGTAGGTACCACAAAGGTAGCAGGCCCACATGGTCATGGCGGAGAGACTGGTATGACGTGAACAACCAAATGCAATCACTCTGCATATGAGAAAAATCGGTAGGCTACAGCAGGGGTCCCCAACCTTTTTCACCCCATGGACCGGCTGGGGAAGGCGGGGCACCCCCCGCGCTCATGCGCAAACGAGCGCTCTCTCTCTCGTGAATGAGCGTGCGCTCATGCGCATGCACAAATGACGGCGCGGCGCTTGTGTGGGTGCTTGCTCACTTGTGCGCATGCGCAAATGGCGGCATGGCGCTTCTGTGGGCGCTTGTGCGCATGCACAAACGGCGGCACGGTGCTTCTGCGGGCGCTCTCTCGCTTACTCGCTCGTGCGCATGCGCAAACGGTGGCACGGCGCTTCTGTGGGCGCTCTCTCGCTTGTGCGCAGGCGCAAACGGCGGCACAGCGCTCGCACAGGCACGCTGGAGCGCGCGCGCAGGCGCAAACAGGCTATGCGGGGGTGAGTGCATGCGGGGGGTGGGGCGGGAGGTCTCTCTTCACGGCCCGGCTCAGGCCACGGACCGGCTCTGGGCCACGGACCGGGGGTTGGGGACCTCTGGGCTACAGCATGAACAGCTGGACGTCTCCTGCAGGTTAATCCACCACGAGGACCTATTGCTCTATGCAAATGGACAGGTTCTCAGAGTGGGCAACTTCATTTCCAGTTTTAGAGAGGCCAAACACTACATAGGTGAAGGATTATTATTATTATTTTTAGCAAATTATTATTTGCAAATCATTTCCTGGAGATAAAAGCCAAGGGTATTTTTAATTGCTTTAGTCCAAAAGCTGTAGTCTTCATAACCACAATGCAGGCAGGAATGTACATACAGGCAAATATTCCAGTTTGTTTGATGATTAGACGTTGGATATGTTCAGTTAATGTTTAATGGTCTTCATTTTTATTCTCACCTAACCCAGTGATGCCAATACAAATTTGAATTAACATCAATATTCCTGTTGCCATGGTATCTAAGTGTGCACTTTGCAAGATTTCATGATTCCTAAGCTTCAGATGTGACAGGTGCATGTCAAAAGTAGATATATTGTTTTCAGCAAAGGAGCTATAGAAAAACAATACTCTCTAGCTCCCAGAAGTAGATGGCAGAATAGGAAGTGATGACCCCTGGAACTTTTTGAATAGTTTGAGGGTAATATCCATACGTTCAGTCGCCTTGCCAACAGCAAATGCTACATCTTACTGACAGTTCATGGAAAGTGCAGTATTTTTTTATTAGAACACTGGATTATCAGGATCCACTGTACACTGGCTCCAAACTGGCAGTCAAAACGAACAGAGAAACACACTTGGGAGAACAGATGGTGAAAGATTTATTCCATGCCTTTTCAAACTAAAGGAAGCATGCATTTTTAATATATACAAGAGAACTGGAAACTTTCATAGCAGCAAACATGTTAAATCCACAGTTGTCAGGATCCTGAATAATTGAACTTTTCATTTTCATAAAAGTGCAAGATTTATCCCTCAAAACATGAGGTGCCACAACTGTGTAACCACTGGATTAGGCAAATGAAATGCTGGGCCAAGCTGGCCTCACAATTATGGAGAAATGGGGCAGCTGAACTAATAGTCAAAAGCATCAGATACTCAAAAAAGGAATATGCTTCACGGACTAGGGGAAAATATAAAATATCTACCCAGCCACAAGGACCGGTGATCACTGCACACAAAAGACCAGCTAACAACACCCATCAATCACAATGACAGATAATCTCTCCCCCTTATCACAACAATACACCCACAACAAAAAACATGCTGATCACCATAATCACCGAATCTCCTGAAAAGGACAAAAGCTGATCCCACAGGTATAAATACTCAACTATTCAAGCAAACTGCACCAGAGTACAGACAGAGTTCTGACTCCTGTCCTCTGAAGATGCCGGCCACAGAGACTGGCAAAATGTTAGGAAGAAAAACCTTAAGAACACGGCCAAACAACCCGGAAAACCCACAACAACCATCAAAATATATTTTGTTCGCTTTTCACAGACAACAAGGTCCTACTGTACTTTCCCATTGCAGTTTTAACAACAAAATATGTTGAAACATGTTTCTATGTAAACACAGTGCCAAAAACAGTGATCTAAAACTAGGCTCTATTATCAGTGACACAGTGAAAAGACTAGTAGGTAGAAAATATCCCATGGTTTAGAAGGCCCAGGGGGGGGGGGGAGAATAAGATCTTTTTGAGACTCAGCCTATATAGTTTGGCCATTACTAACTGACCTTTTTTTTTTTAATTGCATGAGTCATTGTTTTGTATCAAACCAATAATATCAGACAAGCAACAGTGGAGATCTCCCACTGTTACCTTAGTTTAAATGTATCAATCTTGATTGGAAAAGGTGGTTGGCAAAATCTAGAGCTTGGACAAACATGTCTTTGCAGTTTCATATTAGTATGCTTTGAGCAAGGGAAAAAAATTGCCTCACACTTTGTATATTAGCTTAGAACCCCTTTGAACTGTTAACGCTCAGTCTTCTTAACTCATAATCTTTTTCATCATTTTGGAAACAGTTCTCCCCATTCCAGGACCACATCATTTTTTTGCCTTTGTTTCTAACAATATAAATGGACTGTAGAAATGAGTGCAATAACAATAGCTGTTCGATTGACAGACACTCTATGTGAATAGCTTCCAGAGCTCCTAAACTGAGTTTCCCATTCATATAGATCCTAAAAAGATCTTGCTGGGATAAACAGAGCCCCACTGACTCTAGACTTCTAGCTCTGCATGTTCTCCTCCTATCCATTCACTTCTAGATTTTTCCTGGCACTAATGTACTAAATTAATTTTGCACCAACAAGATTCTCAAGGTGTCTGAAGGTTCTAAAGATGGCAGGTTCCACTCTATGTATTTTGAACAAAACATAAGGTTAAAAGATGCAACATACTGTACTTCGGATTTTTTTGTCCATGTTCCAACTTCCACAGCTTGAATACCTCCTGCTTTCCCTCTGAACATTGGAATATTGCTCTGTGCCCTTCTTTGCCTCAGTGTCACCTTAGTTCTCACTCATTTTCCACCCATCACTTCAGTTGTTAATCTGAATACTGCTTTCCTTCAACCTTCTCAGCAAAAACCTTCTTAGATGTCCTAGGAAAGCCGTGTAAGATCAAGCTTATACCATTCAGCGCAATAACTTGTTTCAATGCAGAGGGGAGGCCACAACTGATATGTTCATGCTTGAGCACCAGACACTCAGTAATACCCTGCCTCTGAACATGATTATTCCAATCACTATGACATATTCTATTGACCGCTTTATAGATAAAACGTGCAAGTAGTAGTTAACAATATAGCAGACGTTAAACTTTACTTTATTGTTACTATGACAATAGGTCTGCCATTATAGCAGAGATTAATGCTATGTTCTTACAGTGCTATCAGTTATGGGAGAATTAGATACAAGGCTGATCTTCCAGAAATAGATGGCATAAATTTCACAAATGATTTTAAAAGGGCCCAGTAAAGATATTTAGCAATTGATCAATATAGCCACAAATAATTCAGGGATTCAGTTTGCTCAGCTCCTTGTTATATGATGTAACAAAATTCTAGAGCTCTTCAATAAGTCTGAAATTGCTAGCCACACTTGTCAAACTGAATTCTCCAAGTCTGATGTTGTTAAGATGTTTTAGAATCTTAGAACTGCAGAGCTGGAAGGGGTCCTATGGATCATTGAGTCCAGCCCTTGTGAAGGAGGCACAGTGGGGAAACAAATTCCCAACCTCTGGCTCCATAGCTAAACCACTGATCTATCGAGCAGTTCTACATTTATAATGTTTCATATAATCGGAGAGTAACTACACTTGATAATACATTCTCAACATAAAAAAACTCAGTCCAAAACTAAATCTCAACCAAAGTAGCACAATACTCTTAGTGTCTAATCTTTGCCCAGAATCACTGCAAAGCGAAGACCTCACAATACAGAGAGATCTTGCTGGTAAAAAAGGCATACATGATGTTGAATTCATTGCTTTAACACTTCAGGGGCAATTAAGAGTCTAGCAGATTATTAGTTGATAGAGTTCCAGCACTGGTTAACTACCACACAGTATTGGCAGGATGTTTATACTAACTGCCCCCTTGAAAGTCTATAACTAGTGTTAATCTGGAGGTTGAGTCTTGCCAACTGGACTTCTTTCTTATTACGTTGAAACGTTTTGTTACTCACCCAAGTAGCTTCTTCAGTTGGATGAGCAGCAAAACGTTTCAACCTAATAAGAAAGAAGTCCAGTTGCCATGACTCAACTTCCAAGATAACCTCACCTGGATGACTGAGAATCTTCACAACTAGTGTTAATATTAAAATAATCATTTAGTATATTCCATTCCTACCTAATCACACCCACATAAAATGTGTATATATACCTAAGTAATGAATTCATTCCATGCATGTATTCCACGCATCTGAGCAAGAGAATTTTAAACTATGGAACTCATGCTCTCCCCCTTTCCCTCATTAGTCCTAATTAAAGATCCCACAAGCCTCCTTTCTCTTCGTTTTTGCCATTTAGGGAGCTGGGATGCTTCTGAAGTTTGTAAATAACAGGCTCATTCATAATATGAATCGTTGCTGCTTGTATACTTCAGTTTTATTGACAAGTTTGGCACACTTATCCTGAAATCTCTACTTAAAGATGTTATTTCAATCTGGTGTCTTTCTTGTGTCCTTCTGTGGTTAACATTTATTTATCAGAGAGACTAACAGCCACTGTTGGCATGTAAGGTAACTTGATTACTCTCACACCTTACTCTCGACAGGGAACTGTGTTTCATTCCAGGAAGTTCCATTTTAGTACATCTTTGGCATGTACAGCTACTCTACCTGAATCTGTGCCCACCCTTCCAGAATTCTAGCTTCCACCAGATTGATATTTAATGATGCTAAACTCTTCCACATATGAAAGAGGGCTCTATAGCACGTGGAAGAAGGAGTTTTGGAAAAAACAACAACCAGTGCATGTAGCAAGTGACATGCACTGGTATGTGTGTGAGTGTTGGTGAAGAACTGGTGTTTCTTTTGTTTTTTTTAGCTTATACTATATGCATGTTGGTTTCCCTTCCATTCTTTGAAGGCAGTTCCTATTTATTCTTAATTTTCTGCCTTATTTAGAGACATAGACCCAAAAGACAATAGAGTCAGTTCTATGGTCTTTTGTTAACAAACGTAGATATCCTATATCCTATTTCTTGCAATGCAGAAATAGGTGAAATCTTTACCAGACTACTAAAAAAATCAAATATTCTGCTAGCTTCCATGGATCAAAGTCTACTTCCTCAAGCATTCGCTGTGTCTTGTAGACAGTGCAGAGAAAATAAGAGTCCCAAAAGTTCATGGCAGATGGTTGTGCCAGGCTTGTTCCTTCGGGGTAAGTTAAAAAAAATATACGCTGCATTTTCAAACTACAGTTTTCAAACTACAGCTCAGGTAGTTGATTGGATATCACATCCCAGCTCCTCAAGCAGAAAAACTCAAGCACTATGTACTATCCCTTAACAGATTTCCTGAGCTGATAAATAATATTTCCCCTTTTGCCTTATTATTAGTCTCCAGAGTGATTATTCCTATCCAGTAAATACAGAATTTACACCAGGCTGCTATACTTTGTCAAGATAAATAACAAATAATACTGAGAAAGAAATGAAAAATACCACACACACATCCCTAAAAAAGTAAAAAATGGAGCAGGCTTCTTTACTGGAATCTGATGCCCCTGAACCTGCCCAGCTGCCAAAGCAGGGTGTACAATGTTCCACAACTGTTCAGAACATTTTAAACCCACAATTACAGGCGCAGGCCCCCAGATGATGAGCACACAAGATGTGAGGGGCTGTTGCCAAAAGGGGGAAATGAATGCCATTCCCAGGTATATATGGAACGTATGGGCCATTCTGGGTGCCAGCCACTATTCTCTGCGAAGGAAAAAAAAAGATCTCCTTTTGCTCAGTATTTCATGACAGCAAGTGTTGCAACACATACCCACAGGCCTTGGATGACAAATGTGAAAGATTTAATGTGTAAGGATCTTAAGATAAATGCTTTATGTTATCACAATAAAAAAAATATTGTAGAACCATCTAGATATATAGAAGAGGCAAATTAGCCTTTGAGGTTTGTCTGACATGGGACAAAATAAAATTAGCAGCAGAAGAAACCAAAATCTGAGGTAAAATAACTATAATTTTCCAATGGGAAATTAGATTTATTTATCTCTGTTAAAGAAAAACAGACAAGGATACAGAAGGAAAAAACATTCTGAACTGTTCAATCATATATCACAACTCTTTGTGGAATAAGTTATTTGTAGAATCACAGTTCTCCTCCTCTACTTCTGCTTATTCCGAAAACAGTGATAGACACCTGTGAGTCCTCCTGGGCACCTCTTCCAGGGCCCTGGTGATTGAGGAGTCACCCCAGCAAATATTCCATGGGTTCCAGCCTGGTTTGATCATTCACAGCAGCTTTTATTAAAGCACAGTGTCAGTCTTTACTACTCCTTCCCTTGCATTCCCAGGGGGTTGTGTTTCCAGTACTAACCTTCTGGGCAAAGTCTGGCTTGTGGGGTGGGGCCAGATAGCCTGCACTGTTGCTTGAGGTGACCCCCTCACATCACTATAAAACTTACAACAAGGAGAGTGTTTTTTTCAGAAGTATCATTCATTTCATTGGAATCTGATGACTACCTCAAGCTCCATTAAAAATTCTCAACCGCTTATTATTTTTTCCACATACTTGGCCAGAAACTCCTTGTTCTGATCTCTCAAGTATGGAACTGGCTAGAAATCTGAGATGCCTGAATGAAGACTTTGATTTCAAGCAACAGATTCAATAATATATGAGTGTTTACACTGCATGTTGACCAATGTATTAATTAAAGATGGATTCTTCTAGCATAGACATTATAGCTCAATGCTCCTACCACAACCTTAGCAGCCTCTGCCCACAATGGGACACAGGTGAGCTCAGCAAGAATTGGCCTGATTAAGTGTAAAAGAAACATGAAAAAAATATTTTTTTAAGTCAACAATTCTTACTATAAGAAAGTCGTCTTGATATGATGAAAGCATAGGATGAAATGTTCAATCTCATTAGGTCTGGTATTGTACATATATATAGACTGAATCTGTAAAACACTCAATCTCAGCTGCAAATGTCACATCTAACTACAGCTTTTAATGTTTATTGCTCAGTTAGTATACTGATTAAAGTTGCCTTTCAAAAATATTTCCTTGATATTGACTGAAACATATGTTTCCTCTTCTTAACTAGTGAATCTATCAAAATAGTTTACTCAGCTTTCAAGAATTCCGACTAACCCATGGCTGGATAAAGGCAGCAATGACAAGTGATAAAATGTTGAAAAATTGGGATGAAATCCTAACACACTTTTCCCTCAGAAAAAATTAAGAAGAAACTCATATAGTATTAAAAGAAACAAACAGCAAAGCCCTTCTGCATGTGAAAGTTGCATTTAAATTTAATTATTTCACCTAATCTTATTAGAATCTCACTAATTAACATTTACTGAACTTATCTGACAAGTACTTACTAGTTCAGTCACAAACTGGAATGTAGCTGGGTGATGGTAAACCCTGCCAACATGTAGGAATTTTAAGTACAACTTGTACAATATGGGGGGACTAGAAGAAGAAAAATTGGGTCATGTAAACATTTCTGGAAAGCATGCCGTAGATTATGTTACTGGTGTGACAAGTAGCCCTGAGGGCGAAACGATACATTGTACTAAATGTGTTTTCATCTTAATGCAATATTTAAAAAACCAAAATAGCAGAATTGACACAGGGAGACTGGAATCAGGAGTGTGGAGGGAAAACAGAGAATATTAAGTATTTCAATTCCTGCCACTATGCTGAACCCTTCTCCACCCCCCACCTTTCCTAAACCTGCTGTCTGCAGTGACATGAAAGCTCTTATTGGTTCTAATGGAAGCTTTCCTCTTAACACGTAGCAGCTTGTACACTGTAAAACTCTTGATGTGCCACTGTCCTATTACATTCCTGTTCCTTAGGAAACAGCTATGTGAGTCATTCTCCCCACTTTCTGGCCCAAACAGCAGCTGTCTTATTTTTCTAGATTAGGCATCCTTCAGTCTCGAGAGACTATGGTAACGTGCTCTGTATGGAGGACTTGGAACAGCGTCTAGTGTGGCTGAGAAGGCCAATTCGAGAGTGACAATCCCTTCCACACTGAAGACAAATACAATCTGTCCCTTGTCCAGCTCCCTGATTTTGCTGGTTTCAGGACTGCCTCTTTGCCTCGGCCTGCTGGACAAGTGTCTCTTCAAAATGGGAGAGGCCATGCTGCACCGCCTGCCTCCAGGCTGAACGCTCAGATGTCAAGGTTCCCCATCTGTTGAGGTCCATTCCTAAGGCCTTCAGATCCCGCTTGCAGATATCCTTGTATTGCAGCTGTGGTCTCCCTCTGGGGCAATTTCCCTGCACTAATTCTCCATACAGGAGATCTTTTGGAATCCGACCATCAGCCATTCTCACGACATGCCCAAGCCAACATAGACGTCACTGTTTCAGTAATGTATACATGCTAAAAATCTTATTTAAAAGCAATATTTAAAATGTCTTATTCAAAAGGAAAGAATCAGTCTGGCTTTTGCTGCACCTCTACACTCAAATTGCAAGTCTAGAAGTCCCCTCTTCCCTAGGAGCAAAGGGTTGGGAGGGAAGAAGGTGGCATATGAGACCTCAGAGCTGGTAAAATTTACTTTTTTAGACTACAGCTCCACCCCCAACTCCGCAGCTTAACACACCAATCCACTAAACTGAAGAACTCAATTATTCCATAGCATATGCTTCACAGACCCAAGAGACACATTATAAACTATACTATAATACAGAAGGATACCAAGTGTTTATGCTGATTTGTCGGTGACATTTGAATGTCCTTATGCATTCTTCACATTTCTTCATGGCATTTCATTCTTCGTTCAACACTGTTAAGTGTGACAGACTTTACTGTTCCTTGACAAAATATGAGACATCTACATTGCTTGACATGAATATAGAGTGGCAGCAGGAACAGCTGAGCTTCCTGTGCCTTCTCCATTGCCACCTCAGTTGCTCTCTATGTACTGGGAGCCTACACCACCAGCTTAAACTCCCCACCCCTGACGGTCACCCTGCAACTCATGGAGGGCAATGGGGATAAAGGGGGGGGCAGAGATAATGCATTTGGCTCCATGTCTACATAAAATGTTAACCATGTGAAGAAAGATATGTCTGAATAGGACTATGGAGACAGGTTCAAAAAAGGATGGAGATGTATGTAATGGCTGCTGACGCCACAAAAGCAATGATGGCCCTCTAGAGGAAAGCAATTCCATTCAGGTAGTTCTTGGGAGAGTCCTTCTCTGAAATGAATGTTTGTTTCCCAATCCCAGCTACCTCCCTTCTGGGTTTTTTAACACTGTCTTGCTTGTTCATGTACCAACATGATACAAAAGTGGGGTGGAGGGGGGGAGGGTTATATACACATAAAGGAATAAGCCATTACAACATATTATTTCAGATGCAAACACATACATTGTATACTACACAATTCAGCCAATATATTTTGAAATTTGCAAATTGTGTCAATGTGTGTTAATAAAAAAGAGATGAAGTATTAAACACAAATATGGATTTATTCACGTTTATAACAATAGAGCAGTGGGCAAACATGGCTACAGGAATTGTATGCCATTGCGGGGTAACCCCTGATGGCCAAACACTGCTGGTGAATGGGGTTGAAGCCAACAGTGATGGGGGTCAGAACCAAATGCAGTCAAACATTTCCTTCCCTCTATGCCAGCTCTTTCTCCCTCTTCCGCTCCTATATACTGCTGGGGAGAGAACAGGGCACTCTTGTAAAGGACTGAATTATCACTTACAGAAGGCTTTTGGAATTAGGCCAAGGGCTGCAACCTTCCCATGTCAGTGTAAAAGGATTCCGATCTTTCCTCAAATATTTCAGAGACCAGAAGGCTCCTTTTCTGCCCTGAAGTGCTAAATCCATATTGTCCTGCAATTTTTAGAACTGGCTCCCACCAAGCAGATTCTCTCTTTCTTACTGAATAGTAGGTGATTCTTTTTGAAATCTCTTCTGTAAATGCTTCAATAATTGTCTTATATTTCACATGCTGCAGTTACAACAGCTATATGTTGACAGTTACTGATACACAATTAGTCTAGCTCAGGGGTCTCCAAAGTACAGCCTGCGGGCCACATCTGGCTGGCCTTTCCTTTTTATCTGGCCTGGCAAGCTGGCTGACTAGCGTGTGTGCACGTGCATGGGTGGACATGTGGGTGTGGGTGTGCGTACGTGCATGTGAGAGGGCAGGACTGCGGGCAGACGGGCAGACTGGAGTGTACGCACGTGTCTTCCTTCGGCCCTCAAAATTGTGGAGCATATATGATGTGGCTCTTCCACGGAAAAGTTTGGAGACCTCCGGTCTAGCTGAACCAGAAGATGGGCAATTTCTGCATTTAGAGCTTCTACTGGGCTTGAAGGTACAAGATTCCTTCCTCATACATTACAGAAAGGGACTGAAGTTCTTGTGCCCTGTTGCTGTGACAAATGACAGTCACTGCTTGAACCAAAAGCAGTGAGAGGCTTTGTTTCTATCTATAATGTTTTGTGTTTTTCTTTTTGTTTGTGTCTATGCTGAAACAATACTGTTTGGTTTTTTGTGTGTGAGTATAAAGCGGCTGAGCTGGCAATTTGAGGATATAACCTGAGCCACTTGGCCTAAACAAGCAGAACCTGATCAGGAGATTAGGCAGAGGTGAGGAATGGGTAACAGAAAGCTTGAGAAGCTGGGCCTTCAGAGCAGTGAGAGGAACCATAGGAAGCTGTAGAGCACAAGAGAAAGGAGAGTGGTTAAAAAAAAGCCCTGACTCTGTGGGAAAAGGCAGTGGTTGTCTTTGGTTTGGAACTTACTACTTTACTTTTGCAAGTAAATAAACTCTTACTTTTGTGACTTCCACGTGAGCCAAATATGTCACTCATACAAAAAAGACCAAGGCTAGACAATCAGAAGTGTAATTCTAACACACCTCCTTTTCTATACAGCATGTGGTGCATCAAAATACAAAGATCAGTGACTCCTTGAGGACATAACACTATTTCACTTTCATCTGTGCAAAGGCTAGTTAATGGATCTATGCCATCTAACTGTAGTCCATTCTTAGAGAAAGAGCAAGAATGTATGTGTATTAGTCAGGGTTTTCCCCCCTATATTGCTTATATATGCACGTTCAGTGCACTGTTTTTCAGATTTTGCAAGCTATTTATTTACATGCCATAAACTGTGCATGAATTTATTTATTTCAGTGCTACCTAATCTTTTATCACCAAAGATAACAGTAGTCACCAAGGAAAACCGCTGCAAAATACCTCGTACTTTGCTCTGTCAATCTGGGGGAGATGTTTCCATAGAAACTGTTGAGTTTTATATACACAACGGAATTTGTTTTGTTGTTTATGTTGTTTGAGATACAGATATCTCTAAAACTGAGAGCTAATAATAACACTCAGGACACACAGTTCCCTTAACCGAGTGTATTATACAAAAATATATATACATACATACAGAGTAGCACTGCAGAAATCTGGCAGTATCCATGAGTCTCACCGACAAAATAAAACGCTGGTCTCCTCCATCAACCCTAGTCACTGGTTTACTAAAACATCTCTAATTTATACAGTAATTTGATGCAACAGTGACATTGCAGATTGATGTTTGCACATGTGCGAAAAGTCACATGTCTCACTCTTGGCTTCCTGCCAACCTGAGTGACTCAGCTTTCCTTGCCTTCCCACAAATCACTAAGGCAATTCCATTTTACAACTTAACACAAACCTTAACATCCCTCCTAATTGCCTTACTTTGTGGTTTCATTTATATTTTTACATTTACATATTCATACACATTTCAATCCATAATTTTACACACGTTTTCTAGCAATTACATCTCTTTCATACCAATCCTCTTTAACATCTGGTAATGTTTTATTACCCCTAGAGGTTTTGTTAGTATGTCTGCTGTCATTTCATCAGTTGGACAATACTTTAGTTCAATTAATTTTCTTTGAACTGCTTCCTTTACATTTCCATATCTAATGCCCACATGCTTTGTTCTGGCCTTGTCAACTTCTGATTCTGCCATGCAAATGCAAGTTTGATTATCTTCAAAGATTGTTACTGGCTTATTAATATTTATATTTAAATCTTGTAGTAACTGTGACATAATTTCAATAGTTATACATATTTGTGAAAGTGCTGCATACTCAGCTTCTGCAGTAGACAAAGCCACGTAACTTTGTTTTGACACCTTCCAGTCAATGAGCGTTCCTGCTAATTTTAAGATGTTCCCTGAGGTAGATTTTCTAGCTGTAGGATCATCTGCCCAACTTGCATCTGAGAATGCTTCTAATATTGGTTGACCTTGTGGATCTATTACTAGACAATAATTCACGGTTGTTTTTAAATATCTGAGTATTCTTTTTGCTGCTTTCCAATGCATAATTTTTGGACAACTCAAGTGTCTACTCAATATATTAACTGGGTTTGCTATGTCTGGTCTGGACCATGTACTAATGTATTGTAAACTGCCAATTAGAGATTCATATAATGCTACATCACATTGAGGACTATCCTCATGGTTTATATTTTGAAAATTAACTTCCATTGGCGTTTTTGCACTTTTACAATCTTTCATGTTGAATTTTTCTATTAATTCTAATATTTTCTCTTTTTGGTGCCAGACAGTTTCTCCATTTGGTCCTTCCTCTATACATACTCCTAAATATTTATGTATAGGACCAAGATCTTTGAGTTCAAATTTTTTGTTTAATTTGTCTAGGATACTTAATATTGTACTTTCATTTTGCCCACAAATTAACATATCATCCACAAAAATAGCTATATACATATTGCAAAATCCATTTTCCAGATTGGTGAATACACATGGGTCTGCTTTACTTTGTATTAACCCTAAATCCTGTAAAGCTGTGGTTAGACAAGTATTCCATTGTCTCGCACTTTGTTTCAGCCCGTATAGCGCCCTTTTAAGTAACCATACATTGCCCTTTGTGTCTATTCCTTCTGGTGTTTCCATATATATCTGCTCATTCAATGGAGCATTGAGATATGCTGTTTTTATATCTACCTGCCTGGTGTGCCAACCCTGTAATTTTGCAAGTGTTAACAGCATTCTTATGGACTTGCTTGCAACAGTGGGTGAAAATATCTGATCATAATCAGAATACCTTTCCTGTGAGAATCCCTTTGCTACAAGTCTTGCTTTGTATATACTCTCATTACCCCCACTTTTAATTTTATATACCCATCTGCAACCAATAGCTTTCTTGTTTGTGGGTAGCTGTGTTTCAACAAACACTTCTTTGCTATTTAGAGCTTGTAGCTCTGTTCTCATAGCATTTTTCCATTTTTCTTGTTCTTCTTTGGGCAATTTCTGTATGTCCCTATAATTCTGAGGAGTTTCTACTGCACATAATGTTGCATATCCATATCTCTTAGGTGGAATGCCCTTCGTACTTCTCTGAGACCTTCTTGGCTCTGTCTGTCTCAAATTTTCTGAATTACTTTGCTCCTCACTATCTGAGCTTTGCTTTATTTCTCTCTGCTCAGTATCTGCCTGTTTACTTTCACTAATCTCCTGTTGTGTGCTTGTGCTTGGCACCTGCTTAATTCCTGAAGGAAAAAACACTTCTGAACTCAGTTCCACATTCCTCCAATCTTGCTCATTAAAATCTACTGAGCGGGATAGTACTAGCCTTTTATCTGGAGTGTACAATCGGTAACTTTTTTGCCCTGGCTCATATCCTAGCATGATTGCTTTCTGAGCACGTGGCTGTCCTTTTCGTCTGAGTTTCCTTGGTATATTTGCCCAACACTTTGCTCCGAATATTCTCAAATGAGATAAATTTGGCTTTCTTCCATATAACTTCTGATATGGGGTTGTGTTAATTATCTCTCTATACGATCTGTTAATTATATAATTTGAAAATTTAATTGATTCTCCCCAAAAGGAATAAGGAAGTCCTGCATCTCTTAATAGAGCCTCCATGACTTGTTTCAATCTACCATTTTGTCTCTCTATTAAACCATTTTCAGCAGGTGTAGCAATGTTGGTGAACCTCTGTCTAATCCCTTTTGCTCTTAGCCAATTGCATAAATTGTTGTTTGTAAATTCTGTTCCCTTATCTGATTGTATCTCTGTTATTCGATAAGGTTTGTATTTCCTTTCAATAAATTTCACCCAGTCTTTCAGGGTTTTTATTGTTTCATCTTTTGATTTTAATGGATAGGTGAATGAATATCTTGAGTAATGGTCTATAATATTCAACGCATATCTTGATCCACCTATTGACTTTGGCAGTGGTCCAATTAAATCTACTGCCACTATTTCAAAAGGATGCTTCGTTACTCTTTCACTTCGTTTTGCCACTGGTGCAGCCTTACTCTTTGTTTGTTTGCACACATCACAGTTCAAATACTTTTTACAATCTTTTACATTCAAGCCCTCTGAGTGTTCAATTGTTTTTCTTAATAATTTGTACCCCATGTGTCCTAATTTTCTGTGCAACACATGTGTTTTTTCCTTCAGGAATTAAGCAGGTGCCAAGCACAAGCACACAACAGGAGATTAGTGAAAGTAAACAGGCAGATACTGAGCAGAGAGAAATAAAGCAAAGCTCAGATAGTGAGGAGCAAAGTAATTCAGAAAATTTGAGACAGACAGAGCCAAGAAGGTCTCAGAGAAGTACGAAGGGCATTCCACCTAAGAGATATGGATATACATTCAAGCCCTCTGAGTGTTTGAGACAGACAGAGCCAAGAAGGTCTCAGAGAAGTACGAAGGGCATTCCACCTAAGAGATATGGATATGCATTCAAGCCCTCTGAGTGTTCAATTGTTTTTCTTAATAATTTGTACCCCATGTGTCCTAATTTTCTGTGCAACACATGTATACATTTATCATGTTCTGGTACATTCAGGGTTAACATGGCTTGTCCCTTATCAGTGTGTATTAATTTATACAAGCCATTATTTTCTTTAGCTTGCCCACACACTTCACCATTTCTTTTAATTACACACCCTGTTTCTTTAAATGTTATTTCAAAACCTTCTTCTGTCAATTTTATTACACTCAGTAAATTGTGTTTTAATTGTGGAACCAATAATACTTCTTTTAGCTTACCTAAGTTTTGTGTGTAAACATCTCCTTGTGATACAACTGGTGAACACAAACCGTTTGCCAAATTCACACATTGCAGTTCACATTTCTGCTTAGAAATTAATAACTCAGGGTCCTTTGTAATATGATAGCTGGCTCCACTGTCAAGAATCCATTCCTGTCCTTGAAAACGCTCAGCTCTGGAAACGACCGATGCTTCTGGGATCCGGCGACTCCCCCATTGCTGTTTCTTCTGTCGCTGCTTATCTTTCCCTCCTGTAGCTCTGCTGGGCGAAAAACTCTCCTTTCGCTCCGGACAATGCTTTATTAGATGAGAGGTACTCCCACAGCGAAAACATTTTCTTGCCATCAAGACGCCGGGAACTTTGTGCTGATTTGATACAGCTGCCTTCACGTCTCCGGTTTGCTGGCTCCTTGCCACCTGGTTCTCTGCTCTCTTTGACTCCTCCTCATTGAGTCTTGCAGAAATATATGGCACAGTTAACTGTTCTTTTGGAATTCCCTCCAACGTAACAGTTAACACATCGTAGGACTCGTCAAGGCTCGATAAAATTATATAAGCCTTATGCAGTTCTGTAAACTCCAATCCCATCTCATTGAGTTGGATGAACATGCCGGTCAACCGCTCCAGATGTTTGGATATACTCCCTCCTGGCTCCAGCCTTAAACGATACAGCTGCCTTGTGAGGGTTATCTGCGAAGAAACTGAGTCCTGTACATGTGCCCTCCTGAGTGCTTGCCAACACTCGCTTGCCTTATCAATTCCTCTAACAAGAGATAATTGACTGTCCTCAAGGCACAAAATAATTGTAGATAGGGCACACTGGTTCTGTTGGACATTCTCATCCTCCTCTTCTTCTGTAAGAGGTGGTGGGTTGGTAATAATATTCCACAGTCCTTCCTTGAGGAGGAACATACGCATTTTCATTTCCCATGCCAAATAGTTCCTCTCATTTAATTTTGGAAGCTGGAAATTTGGAGCAGTAGTTGCCATTCTGCTTATCAGTGCTCTCTCTCACGCTTTCACATAAACAACAAAATTACGCTGGGCCCATAACCTGTTGAGTTTTATATACACAACGGAATTTGTTTTGTTGTTTATGTTGTTTGAGATACAGATATCTCTAAAACTGAGAGCTAATAATAACACTCAGGACACACAGTTCCCTTAACCGAGTGTATTATACAAAAATATATATACATACATACAGAGTAGCACTGCAGAAATCTGGCAGTATCCATGAGTCTCACCGACAAAATAAAACGCTGGTCTCCTCCATCAACCCTAGTCACTGGTTTACTAAAACATCTCTAATTTATACAGTAATTTGATGCAACAGTGACATTGCAGATTGATGTTTGCACATGTGCGAAAAGTCACATGTCTCACTCTTGGCTTCCTGCCAACCTGAGTGACTCAGCTTTCCTTGCCTTCCCACAAATCACTAAGGCAATTCCATTTTACAACTTAACACAAACCTTAACAGAAACAATAGGATTGAGCATCTCTGAGAGCAATGTGTATGTTTGTACACAGTAACTGTCTCCCAAGTGGTTTTGCTGGGAACTGAAGTGTAAAAAGAGCCTCTGTCATGGACAGATTCAAATGAGAGTTGAGAGTCATGACTGATTTCTGTTGTTGGTCTCCTGGTGACGCAGTTTAGGACAAGACTGTTTAGTGTGTATGATTTCTCAGCAAGCTAGTTAGGGTGTTCCAACCAAGTTGATTAGATTGGAAACCGAGACATGGGAAGGATATATCAAAATCTTTAAAGGTATTTGTGGGTAAATGAAAGTGATGTTTATAACTGCCAAAAACATTATAGTAATATAGTATAGTGCATTTTAGTAATCTCCAGGTTTTAAAGATTTACATTTTTATATTTATAAAGTTTGTTTGCCCAAGAGATGAAGAGGGGGGAAAATAAAGTCTCATACAGCTTGGATTCAGGCTCTGTGAAAGACCATGTTCTCTCAACCAAGCCTACCCAGCTTTTGAGATCTGAAGGAGAGGCCTGGCACCTTCAGAGGCTTGTCCAGTAAGGATGTGAGACAGGGTCTTTTCACTGGCTGCTCCCAGACTGTGGAATTGCCTGCCTAGGACAACATCCTTTGCCAACAGACTGCTAAGGAGAGAAGCTTTTAAGGATGTATTGCACTTTAAGTCTCTAATTACTATTTTTCTGAGAAGTTTTTAAATGTTTTTTATTGCATTCTATTTGAATATGACAACCAATTTAATTATGTTTTAAGATTTATAATTCAAGGAATGGAAAAAATGAAGAGGAGAATGTAGGGGAAGACTAAATTTGCAGAAATTATTGAAAAGAGGAAAGAGATGGATGATATTCAAAGAAAAGGGATAATAAGCGTAAAATATAAGATGTTAGTAGAGAATGAATATAAAACAATAGTTTTGAAAGAGATATGGCAAGGAGATTTAAATAAAGAAATCAGTGAAGAGGTATGGAAGAGGAAAAAGAATAATGAAAAATACGTCAGTTAGGGTAAAGGAAAACTGTTATAGGGTAATATGGAGATGGCATTTAACACCAATGAAATCGAATAAAGAGTTATCTATATCTTGGAGATGTAAAAAAGGGGAACAAATTTGATAATTTGGGAGCATGAGAGTCAGTACTGCTGAGATGAGAAGGCAGATCTTTGAGAAATATGTTGAAGAGAAGGGGGGCCAAAATACATCCCTGCCTTACACCTCTTGTTACCGGGATTGGATTTGAGAGTTCTCCCTGCAGTCCACACCTAACTTGACTAGAGGTCTGATTGTATAGACTTCTAATAAGGAACAATAGGCACTTGTCTATAGATATTTTGCTTAACTTGAGCCATAACAGTTGTCGTGGTACTAGGTCAAAGGCGGCTTTAAGATCAATAAAAGCGGTAAAGAGCTTGCCCCCCGAAAAGGAGGTATACTTCTCTATGAGGTGAGTCAGCACAAAAAAGAGGTTACCTACCTGTAACCATAGTTCTTCTAGTGGTCCTCTGTGAATTCACACAAATGGGTTGTTCTGCGCCTGCGCTGAATGTCTCGGAAGATTTTAGAGCTTAAAAGTACAAAGTTAGTGGGACATCCCCCTGTGGAGCACATGCTCCGCCTACCTAAGATTCCCCTCAGTTCCCAGAATTTGTCCACCTGGCAAATTTCCTTCTTTAACCTTCTAACTCGTTCCAGGGGGATGAAGGCCCTGGCTTGTATGGAGTCGAAGAGGGCTCCAATGTAGGTGACTGTCTGTGCTGGTTCGAGATGAGATTTTGTATAGTTTACTTTGAGTCCAAGGTTCTGAAGTGTGTCGAGCGTGATGGTTGTAGCTCTCATGGCGTTTTGGTACGACGTCGCAACTATCAGCCAGTCGTCTATGTATGGGTAGATGTTTATACCCTGAAGGCGGAGATGCGCTGCAACTGGTGCCATGCACTTCGTGAAAGTCCTCGGCGTCGTGGAAAGTCCGAATGGTAGGGAACAAATTTGGTACACGATGTTGTCGAATTGGAATCTGAGAAATTTTTGATGAGATGGATGGATCGAAATATAGAAGTAAGCGTCCTGTAGACCGATCACAACAAACCATTCTCCCCTTTATCTGGGGTTTTCGAAAAAGCTGGCGTCAATGGGACTGATTTCGATTCCGAAAGGATGATGTCGATGGTAGTGGACATTGAAAGGACCTGTCAAATGGTTGTGAACTAAATTGTCGATATGGCTGGAATCTCTGATATGATTGTTGAAATGATTGTGGATAGAATTGAGTCTGTCTGTATTGAGGTCGTTGGTATCGAAAGGATTGTTGGTTGGTGTACGATCTTGCCGTTTTCCGTATTTTAAAAAGGTTTTCCATAGTCTCGTCTGTTTTCTGATTAAAGAGACCTGTGCCGTCGAAGGGAAGGTCTTCTATCCTTGACTTGGCATCATCAGACAGTCCGGTGGATCTAAGCCAGGCATGTTAGCGCAATGCTATCGAGGATGCTAGGGTCTTCGATGCCGTGTCGGCCGCATGTCTAGCTGCAATCCTTTGTAGTTTTGCCAGCGAGGTGGCCTCGGTATGGGCATTAATCAGTTCAGTTTTGATTGATTCAGGTGTGGATTCCAGTATTGGGAGAATTTTGTTCCAAAGTTGGCACTGATAAGCTCCCATCGCAGCTTGATAGTTGGCGACTCTAAGTGAAAAGGATTGGAGCAAATAAATTCTTCTACCGATGATGTCAATTTTCCGACCCTCCTTATAGTAGGGGCCACTGAAGACTTATTTCTGGCTCTGGACTGGTTGGACTCAACAATTATAGAATTGGGAGTAGGATGTTTGGCCAAAAACTCGGTGTCCGTTCCATGCGTCTTGTACAGGTTTTCAGTCCGTCTTGAGATTTGTAGTGTAGATGGTGGCTTGTCCCATGCTTCCTTGATTAGTTTGAGCATCGATGGAATAAAAGTAAGACTAAGTGGAGGTGTCCTTTCTTGATTAATGTCATCGAAGATTAGATCTGCCTCAGGTGATGGAGGTTCTTCGACATGTAGTTGTAGGGATTTAGCTATTCTGGATATCATCTGTGAATAAGAAGTGAAATCCTCTGAAGGAGATGGAGGATGATTATCGATAGCATCTGAGGTTGGTGCAGGGAGGTTGGATGGTAAGGTAGTGCATATCGCACATGCTTCAGTTCTTGATAATATGAATGTCCTTGGTATGCTTCCATGCGATATGGATCGCAATACGGGACAACTTCCTCCATGTCAAAATGATGGTACCGTGGAAAATTGGTATACTGGTAGTACTCTCCGTACGGAGGCATATATTGAGGAGGAGAAATATGCTTCCATTTCTCCTGATGTTTTCGGGGAGAGTGTTGAGGAGAGTCCGATCTTGAAAGTTGGACCTCAATCGCCCAGCCTGATGCAGGGCCAGAATGGGCCGAGGCCTGGCTGGATGGCGCACCAGCCACCGAGAGGCCAGTGTGCTTCCGTTTCTCCCGATGTTTTCGGGGAGAGTGTTGAGGAGAGTCCGATCCTGAAAGTTGGACCTCAATCGCCCGCCCTGATGCAGGGCTAAAATGGGCCGAGGCCTGGCTGGATGGTGCATCAGCCACCGAGAGGCCAGTGTGCCCCCACCTCTCCTGATGCCCTCGGGGAGAGTGTTGAGGAGAGTTTGATCTTGAAAGTTGGACCTCAATCGCCTGGCCTGATGCAGGGCCAGAATGGGCCGAGGCCTGGCTGGATGGCGCACCAGCCACCGAGAGGCCAGTGTGCCTCCGTTCCTCCTGATGCCCTTGGGGAGTGTTGAGGAGAGTCCGATCCCAAAAGTTGGACTTCAATCGCCCGCCCTGATGCAGGGCTAGAATGGGCTGAGGCCTAGCTGGATGGTGCATCAGCCATTGAGAGGCCAGTGTGGGGAGATAGGCTACCAGTTGACACCGGAGCGTGAGCCTTTTTTGTTCATGGCTGTCTCCCAAAGGTGAGATAGGAGCCTTTGGAGCCTTTGCTTAAGTGCCGGCTTGGTCAATTTTTTATATGCTGCACAAGAATGGGTTGGGTGTTGCTCGCCCAAGCAGAATAAACAACATTCGTGGCCGTCAGATAACGGGATCTTATTTGAACAGCCAACACACCTTTTAAAAGGAGCTGCTGAGGCCATAAAGAGCGGGAAACCAGAGGGAGAGACGGTTGAAGAGATGGGGGAGGGGTGGGAAGCCAAAAGCGGGAAAGGCAAAGAAATGGAACTGACAGGGGAACGTCGATTAGTTGATTGGAAAATAGGAAGGTATCAATTTAGGTGTTGATTAGAAGAGGAAATACTAATATAGTCGCTAAAAATCGCTCAGAAACACGCTCTATTCTTCTGGAGATCCGATCAGCACGGTGGAAAAAAGGAACTGAGGGGAATCTTAGGTGGGCGGAGCATGTGCTCCACAGGGGAACGTCCCACTAACTTTGTACTTTTAAGCTCTAAAATCTTCCAAAACATTCAGCGCAGGCGCAGAACAACCCATTTGTGTGCATTCACAGAGGCCACGAAGAAGAAGCAGTGATCCAGTGTTGAATGGCCAGCTTTGAAACCAATTTGTTCTTCACCTATTATATTGTTATTCTCAACTCAACTGGAAAGTTTGTGCTTTAGGTACAAAGCATATAGTTTCCCAACAACGGAAAGGAGGCTGATGGGTCGATAATTTCCTGGATTAGTTCTATCGCCACTTTTAAAGATGGGGACGATGATCGCTTCGCTCCAAATAGCAGGGGTCGTGCCAGAGCTATTAATAAAAGTAAATAAGGCAGTTAATATGGGAGCCCACCAATCCGGGTTGAATTTTAAAAGATTGGGAGGTATGAGGTCAGGGCTTGGGGCTTTACCAGATTTAAGATTAGTGATCAGGTCGATAATTTCCTCCAGAGTAACAGGTTGCCATTCTGGGGCATCGGGTGACAATTGGGGGTTAGGCAGTTGAGCGGATTCTGGCAGATTGTGGCGTAATGTCTTTCCCATTCAGTATGGGAAATGGAGCTGGTCAAGTAATCATGTCGCTCTGCTAGGGACCCTGAAACAATTTGCCAGAACAATTTATTATTCTTCAGTTGTATGGCATGGAGGATTTGGTTCCATTTTTCTTTCTCCTGTGCTCTTTTCTTCAGAAGATAAGTGCCTTATATTGTCATTTCAATTGGTAATAGATTCCCGGAAGGCAGTTGTCTCCTCTATGATGATAATTTAGATAGACCTGGCTAATCTGCTTCTTAAGTGACATATACATGATCGAACCATGTCTTATTCCTATGGTGGTTGAAACCTACTTGTTGGCTATCTATCCCTAAATTCCTTTGAATATCAGAGATAAGAACCTCGTAATGGTATAACGTCTCCATGCCTTTACCAAATAAGATGCCTTGGTATATTTGAAGACAGGCAGAAGATTCCATATAGGAATTAAATATGCACTCTTTTTCTGGTGTTCCATTTAAAAAAAAATTTTTTTGCACAAGACGACACTGAGAGGTTCAGTAATGGGGGTCCAGGGCGAAGGTTGATCTTCCCAAGGGGTTTGATTATTGTCACAAGCGGATAGTGGTCACTGCCAATGAAATCATCAATATAGAAGGTTTGAATTGCCCTCCTAAGACGTTGGGAAACTAAGACATAGTCAATAACACTACTCCCTGTCATGGAGCTATAGGTGAACTCGCCCATCAGATCACTTGGGGTACTTACATTTAAAATAATCTTGTTATGTTGAGATGCAAGTAGGGCTAGGCGTGTACCAGCAAAATTTACCGTTGGATCTTTCAATTGTCTACTAGCTGGGAAAAAAAATAGACCCTAGAGGTGATAAAATTGAATCATTTTTTTTCACAAGTGGTTCTTCCACAGCTAAATACAGAAGGGAAAGAGACTCTTTCAAGACCATTAGAAATAGAAGAGATTAAAAGGATTATTCTGAAAATAAAAGATGGAAAAAACACCAGGGCCTGATGGTTTTCCTATAGAATGGTATAAAACATATGTAGATTTTTTGGCTCCTAGACTTCTCTGTTTGTATCAAAAAGCCTTTGAATTGGACAGTTTGCCAACTTCTATGTATGATGCATATATATCTGTTATACCTAAACCTGGTAAAGACCATCTAAACTGTGGAAATTACAGACCAATCTCCTTAATGAACACAAATGCTAAAATATTATCTGCAGTTTTAGCTAACAGAGTCCAGGCTGTAATTTCAACTGTAATACATCCAGATCAAGTGGGATATACTAGCTGAAAACTGCCCAATTGTGTGATCGATTCCTTTAAGATGTTGGGATTCTATCAAAGTTTCATCATTGGAACCGATCCAAGCATTAAAATCCCCTGCCATCAGGACTAACTCTGATGGGAACCTTGCCTCAGTGTGGGTGATATACTGTTCAAGTGCTTCCCATTGGGCGTTCTTTGTATTTATTTTATTTATTTATTAAACTTGTATCCCGCCCATCTAGACTATGTCTACTCTGGGCAGCTCACAACAAATAGAGTAAAACAATTAAAATGTAGCAACAATTTCACAACGATAAACAGTCATTCAAGATGGAAGATAAAGATAAATTAAGTGGTAGATTGGTAGATTGACATTGGTAGATTGACTTGTAGATGGGGGAAGGTAGATGTTAAACAGTAGGATTTGGGAGAAGCTGCTTTTAATTAGGATCGCCATGGCAATGTGTCCATGGCAAGGAAATGTTATAACTTCCACGTTAAGAGATGTGGAGACCAGACAAAGCAGGCCTGCTTTAGGTCTACCTTTGCTGGGGGATTTAATAGCTGCCAGGGAGGTAGCAATGTATCCATTGAATGTTATCTGTTCATGGACCCAAGTCTCCTGTACCAGTATAATATTGAATGATTGGATGTAGTTAATAAAGGAAATGCCCCTGAGCTTCCTTGTCCAACCATGATAGACATTTTAGATAGACATGTGGAGAAGTAGGTGTCCTGGGTAGTCAGTCAATAGTTATGAGTTCTGCTAGTTTACCTTCCTGATCTAAGAAAACGCTACCGTTTCTTTTTGTGGAAGTACAGATATTTAGAATCCTAGGGGGAGAACTGACACTGGAAGGTGAACCAAGCTTGTGAGGTTGCAGAACTTGAAAGCTTAATCAGTCCTCATTAGTTATATGGTCATTAGGCATGTCTGCCATTCCTTCCTCATGTTGTGATTCGATATTTTTGAATGACCCAGCCTGCTTTGATCTTTGTATAATAGAGACTGGAGAAAGATACTGCTGCTGGAGAAAAAAAAGGTTACCTAGCTGTAACTCTGGTTCTTCGAGTGGTCATCTGTGAATTCACACTAAGGGGTTAATCTGCGCTTGTGTGGAGCAGCCTCGGAACTTTCTAGCTCGAGCACATGGTGCCGGGACCTCCCCCACGCTGGCTATAACTCTGCCCCCGGCACTGAGTGCCTCAGTTCCATGGAACGAACCGCTGCTGCACAGCATGCAATGGCACACGTGACGGACAGCGGGGAGGAAGGGCGGGGAGTGTGAATTCACAGATGACCACTCGAAGAACCAGAGTTACAGGTAGGTAACCTCTTTTTCTTCTTCATGGTCTCTGTGAATGCACACTAATGGGTGACTAGCAAGCTCACTTACCAGGAGGAGGGACATCACGAAAGTGCAGAAGCCAGGACAGCTCGACCCACCGCAGCCTCAGCCTTGGCCCGAATATCTAGGCGGTAATGGAAGACGAAGGTAGATGGAGTGGCCCATGTGGCAGCTCGGCAGATGTCTGCAATGTCTACCCCGCGGAGAAAGGCCATCGAGGACGCTACAGCTTTTGTAGAGTGAGCTCTGACTGGGCCTGGAAGAGGAGTCTCAGCTAAATCATAGGCAAAGCGGATGGTCTGGACCATCTCAAGATGGTCTGAGAGGAAGCTGGTGCTCCCATAGAGGGGCCAGCAAAGGTGACGAAGAGTCATTGTGTCTTACGGAAAGTGGCTGTGCGGTGGATATAATATGAGAGAGCTCGCTTGACATCAAGGGAGTGTAGAGCCTTTTCGAGTGGTGAGGTTGGTGAGGGAAAGAAGGCAGGAAGCACAATTGGCTGATTCAAGTGGAAAGAAGATGAAACTTTGGGGAGAAAGGTAAGGTCTGGATGCAGAGTCACCTTGTCTGGGTGAAACTGCAGGAATGGAGGGTCTGCCCTCAACGCAGCTAGTTCCAGCCCTCTGCGTTGAGGTTATTGCCAGGAGGAATGCAGTTTTGAAGGACAACAAGTGGAGTGGAGCAGAAGCCAAGGGTTCAAAGGGAGGCCTCATGAGTCGTCGAAGAACTAGTTGGAGCGACCACTGTGGCGTTAGGGGTTTGTAGGCAGGGCGCATATTTTTCAGCCCTTGTAGGAACTGCTTCAAGGTAGGATGTCTAAAGAACATGGCTGCTTGAGAAGATGGAGGCTAGTGGGCTACAATGGCAGCTGTGTAGACCTTTACGGTGGAGTGCGAAAGCCCTTGTTGAAATAGGTGGAGGAGGAATTGAAGAAGTGCATCTACAGATGTTGGGCTGGAAGGTAAGTGGCGTGTTGATGCAAATCTACAGAACGCGTTCCATTTATAGGAGTAGGTCAAAGAGGTCGAGGGCTTGCGGGCGTGGTTGAGGACATCTGCTACAGTCGGGGAAATCTCCAGGCCGTCAGGTGGAGGGATTCGAGATCCGGATGAAAAATCTGTCCTTCGTCCCGAGATAGTAGGTGAGGGACCATCTTCAGCCTGATGTATTCTGAGGCTCTGGAGAGTAGAATCGATAACCATGGCTGACGAGGCCACCAAGGGGCTATAAGGATCACGTCTGCATTTTCGTGTCGGATCCTTATGATGGTCCTTTGGAGAAGGGGAATGGGTGGGAACATGTAAAGGAGGTCAGATGACCATTGCATCAGAAACGCGTCCCCAAGGGACCGGCGGCCGATGCTGGCTCGTGAGCAATACCTGGTACATTTGTTGGCTTGGGATGCAAAAACATCTATTTCTGGAGTTCCCCATCGGCGGCAGAGGTGGCGAAAGGTTGCATCGTCTAGAACCCATTCGTGGGAGCAGAATTGTAGCCTGCTTGGATGATCTGCAAAGGTATTCCCCTTGCCTGCTACATGCACAGCCACAGGGTATATGTGCCGGGCAAAGCACCATTCCCAGAGGTCGATGGTATGAAACAGAAGGTGCAATGAGTGAGTGCCGCCCTGTTTGTTTATATAGTAAACTGCTGTGGTATTGTCTGACGCTACTTGGATTACACGACCATGGAGCAGGGGCTCGAAGGCTCGAAATGCTTTGGCAATCGCCAGGAGCTCCAGCTCGTTGATATGAAGGCCAGCCTCCACCGAGGACCAGCAGCTGTGAACTGTGTGGCGGCCGAGATGAGCATCCCAGCCTGTCGGGCTGGCATCCGCAGTGACCTGGACCGTGGGAGTGAAGAGGCCAAAAATCCTTCCTACCAGCAAATTGGAAGGGAGTTTCCACCAATTGAGCTGTGCAGCAAGCTCTGGCGTAACCTGCAGCAGTGTGGACGGATGGTCGTGAGTCATTTAGAAGAGTGACAGGAACCAGGCATGAAGAGACCGCATCTTCAGAAGTGCATGTTGCACCACAACCGTGGTGGATAACATCAACCCCAAGAGTCGCTGGACGTTGAGGGCGGGAATCCATGCACCTGAGGAGAAGGAGCATAATACAGATTGCATCTTCAAAATTCTACTTTCGGGGAGAAAGGCTCGACCCAAGGAAGCATCCAAAGTAGCTCCTATATAATTCACACGTTGGGTAGGGTGCAAAATGGACTTCTCTATGTTGACTCTCAGTCCTAATGTTGACAAGAGGGAAAGTGTTAAGTTCGTGTGTCTATGAGCTTGTGACTGGGACTCAGCTACCAGGAGCCAGTCATCCAAATACAGTGGTGCCTCGCAAGATGAAAGTAATTCGTTCCGCGAGTAGCGCCGTCTTGCGAAAAGCGGTTTCCCATAGGAATGCATTGAAATTTAATTAATGTGTTCCTATGGGGAAAAAAAGTCAGAAACCAAAAAAAATCAGAAAAAAGTCACTTACCAGGTACAATAGACCCAGCCCCGCTCCTCACAGTCCCTTGGTAGCCCCGGAACAGCCGGACTCTGTGTGAGCAGAGTGCCGAACAGCTGAGAGTCGGCAACCAGCAGAGAGGTGGCAGCCATTTTGGAGAGGCGGCAGCCATTTTGAGAGGCAGCAGCCATGTGGTCGCCTCTCAAAATGGCTGCCGCCTCTCCAAAATGGCTGCCGCCTCTCTGCTGGTTGCCAACTCTCAGCTGTTCGGCGCTCTGCTCACACAGAGTCCGGCTGTTCCAGGGCTACCAAGGGACTGTGAGGAGCGGGGCTGGGTCTACTGTACCTGGTAAGTGACTTTTTTCTGACTTTTTATTGGTTTCTGACTTTTTTTTCCCATAGGAACGCATTAATTAAATTTCAATGCATTCCTGTGGGAAACCCGCCTCGCAAGATGAAAAATTACCAGGTACAGTAGACCCAGCCCCGCTCCTCACAGTCCCTTGGTAGCCCCGGAACAGCCGGACTCTGTGTGAGCAGAGCGCCGAACAAGACGGCCCGTCTTGCGAGGCACCAAAAAACTCACAAGACCCGTTCGTCTTGTGAGTTTTTCGTCCCGCGAGGCATTCGTCTTGCGAGGCACCACTGTACGGGTAGACTGTGACTCCTAAGAGACGTAAGTGAGCCACCACCGGAGCTAGACATTTAGTGAACACCCAGGGTGCAGTAGACAAGCCAAAGGGGAGGGCTTTAAACTCATAGGTTCTGCCTCCTACTGAGAACCTCAGGAAGCGCCGGTGGTCTGACCTGATGCTAATGTGGAAATAAGCATCCTTGAGGTCAATCACCGTGAACCAATCCCCATGACGTAACATGTGGATAACAGAGTTGAGGGAAACCATACGAAATCTGCAAGGAGTAATGAAAGAGTTCAGGTCGCGAAGATCAAGAATCGGACGGAGGCCTCCATCCTTCTTGGGGATGGTAAAGTACCCTGAATAGAAACCTACTGAAACATCAGGGAGATGCAAAGGAATAAAGGCATCTTTCTTTAGTAGGGCCTGAATTTCATCTTCCAAAGGGGGGTGGGTGGACTTGAAATGGCCTGTGATGGGGGGAGTATAGAATTCTATAGCGTATCCAGTGGCTATGATAGATAATACCCAAGAGTCAGATGTGATGGAGTGCCAGAAGTGCAAGAAAGGGGCCAAAAGGACTGACGGGTCAACAATAGAGAAGTTGTAAGTATTAAAGAGACTGCTTTTTTGTGCGGTCTTGTCGGCGGGTTTGCTGGTGGGGGCGTTGCCTGCTCACTTGCCTAGGAGGTGCAGGTTGGTAGCTTTGACCTTGGGGCCTCTGACGGTCTTGATACCCCCTAGGTTGGTAAGAACGCCTCCAGGTGCCTCTTGGACGAGACTGCTGTGTAGAGTAGGACCGCACCGTCTTCCGGAGCTTGAGAGGGTTGTCAAGTATTTCATTGGTCTTTTCATCGAAAAGTCCTGCTCCATCAAACGGCAGGTCCTCTATCCGTGCCCTGGCGTCTTCCGAAATGCCAGCAGAGCGCAGCCAAGCATGACGGCGAAGAGAGATGGCAGTGGCCAACTGCTTGGAAGCCGCTTCTAAAGTGTGGCGGGTGACAATGAGCTCATGTCTTGCGAGCCCCATGGCCTCCTGATGATATGAGAGGCCCTGGGCGCTAACGTCCTCAGGAGCTGCTTCCAGAATGGGCAGTGCCAAATTCCATAAATGGCGATGGTAAGCGCCCATGGCAGCCAAATAGTTGGCCACCCTGAGGACAAAAGAGGTTAGAGACTATATCCTGCGGCCTAGGACATCCAACTTACATCCTTCTTTGTCAGAAGGAGAAGTAGCAGAACGATTCTGGGCCCTGTTTTGAGTGCTGTCAACAACAAAAGAATTAGGAAGAGGGTGCTTTAAGAGGCAATCCGCATCAGTCCCATATACTTTATACAGATTCTCAATCCTTCTCGGAATTTGATAGGAAGTAGAAGGTTTAAGCCATGACTCTCTCATGAGTTCAGAAAGGGACGGTATGAATCTGAGGTGTACTGGAGGAGTCTGTTCCTGAGTGATGTCATCATACACCTTATCTGTTTTCTTAACTGCAGGCACCTCAATGTCAAGCTCGAGGACCTTTGCTGTTCGGTGAATGAGGTAGGAGGAGTAGTAATCCTCTGATGGCGACGGAGGATGGTTGTCTGCCACATCCAACACCGGAGTAGGAATATTAGTTGGTGAGTCCTCCTCTCCCTCTGAGACCTGGGAGTCAGAGTCCCGATCGTTGGAAGGGGAATAAGGTGCCTCCTCTAGTGGAGCTGGGGACAAGTCTTCTCCAGCTCGGGCTCGAGCCAAGCTCGCCTCGGGTCCGACTGCAGGGTAAACATAGCCTGCATGGCCCACCTTTGGGTCTGGCACCAGCTGAGAACGCTTGACACCTCCAATGGTAGCAGAGGCCGGCAGCAGGTGCCTTTTGCGAGGTCGAGAAGGAGGTGGAGGAATATAGCCTTCTTCAGTCTCGGGCATGATATCACGCCATCCGCGTTACTGAGGCGGAGCCAGCAAAAAGGGCTGAGCATAGGGTTCGAAGTGTCGATACCGAGGGTACGGGTCATATCGATAGGGTCCTGGATGAAAAGGCAGGTCCCGTTCAAAGTCCTCCGCCCCGTACACCGGTGGGTAGTCAAGGTAATGCCATCGGCCTCGATGAGCAGGGTACCCCCTTGGCTCCGACTGCCGGCTATATGGGTCCGGTTGCTCAGGTGGCTCCAGGTGTCGGGATTTATGGGTTCTCTTACAAGGAACCTCAGTTGGAGCTGGTGGCGGTGGCGAGGCCACAGGCTGCTGCATCAACGAGCCCAACGAAGAACGTGGGCTGGCCTATGCCAATTCAACAATCTCTAGAGAGGTGTTACCCCAGTCAGGAATATCACTGACGGAAGGTGATGGCGGTGGCAGCGGCAGGGGTACATCCTCTTCCCCCGAGAGTACACTCAGGCTCACCGAATGTTGCTGGGATATCTCTGACGTCGGTGCCGAGATTTCAGCAGCTTTAGCAGGCTTAGGGGTTTTCTTCTTCTTCTTCGAACTTCATGTCGAAGATTGCAACGGTGTCGACGCTGTGGCCGTTGACCTCGAGCCCGAGGACGATTTTGGTTTGGCCGCCATTTTCACCACCTTTTGGGCTGCAACCTCACGCGAAGCTGCTGGAGACGGTTGCAGAGTTTTGGGGGAATCCATAGAGGCAGTTTGAGATGGTGAAAGGGATTTCTCCCAAAGAAATGATTTAAGGCGTTGGAGCCGCAACTTCAGAGCCGGCTTCGTAAAGTTTTTGCAAAAGGTGCACATGGCCGGCTGATGTTCTTCCCCAAGGCAAAATAAACAATGGGAATGCCCGTCGGAGAGGGGAATTTTGTTTGAGCAGACCTCACACCTCTTGAAGAGGCCCGGCGAGGCCATAAACTCAAAGTAAGCAAGACGACAATTAATCTGTTTTTTTTTCTTTTTGCAGATAACTCACAGTTGCAAAGCGAGGTCAACGGTCCGGAATCAAGCCAGGGAGGTCCAAAGAAGAGAGGGAAAGGTAAGATAGATAGATTGATTGAGCGCACAAAGTTCCAAACAAAGCTGCAACAGCAGCAGTCGAAAAGGAACTGAGGCACTCGGTGCCAGGGGCGGAGTTATAGCCAGCGTGGGGGAGGTCCCGGCACCATGTGCTCGAGCTAGAAAGTTCTGAGGCTGCTCCACGCAAGCGCGGATTAACCCATTAGTGTGCATTCACGGAGACCATGAAGAAGAACTGTTAGATTCTTCTGGGGTGCATCTTCCTTGCTATTGGTTGTACACATTCTCAAGAGCTTTGAGCTAACTGTGTTAAGTCTCTCTATAATGTTGATCTGCCCAGGCTGTGGCAATGCAGAGAAGGAGGCAAAAAAGTTGAGACTACTCCAGGATCTAGGGATCCTCCCTAGTTGGAGACTGTGGCTCAGGCACAGTAGGTGCATGGTCACTATCTTTTGTTTCCAGTTGTAAGAGGCTTGGGGAGATATCTCTGTCCTTGGCTGTATCAGTAGATATATCCTGGTCCCAACTGATTAGATCCGGGCTTTCTTGGACAGGAACTGAATCCTGTCGTAAATTAGGTAACATCCTTTGAGATGAAGAGTGTTTTGTGTCAGTTTGTTGGGCTTGTTTAAGATCATTTGGGGTTGCAGTATCTGGTGGGGCAGCCTGGGTGGATTTTGTCCTGTTTTTAATAACACTTAGGCGTTCCCCACTCACTTTATTTGTGTGATTAGTTCCTGAACCTCTTGTAGCGTCACTATATTTCCTAGAAGGAAATGGTGGCCTAGAAGATAAATCTTTAAAAACTCTTGTAGGGAAAATACCGAAAGTGTGCAACAAAGGTCTTTCTCTAAGCAAGCGATTGGGGATAACTGGTTTTTTAAAACAAAGGAGAACTCTATTGTGCGACGGCAAGGAGGGGAGCACTTCAAGAGTTCTCAGATCTACGTAGCTCACCCCCAGAAGTTGTCTTAGATGGGCTTTGGCAGCCTGGACTGAGTCCCAGCGTGGGAGACCTCCACGAAACGGCATAATATTTAGAACAACTTTGTGTGTCTGCAGAACCAAATGATGATATACATCCCCAGGTGGGTCCACCTTGCTTATTTTAGAAGTGTGGTTCGCCAATACTTTGGCTGGAAATACAGTTTGCTTTACTGAAACTGGAGTTTGTTTAGAGCTAAAATGATTATTGGTTACTGGGCCTCCATATGAGACAGAGGCAGCTAAGTGATTTAAACTCCCCACGATTTCTCTTAATTGGGAATAGATGTTCTGTACTGTGTTGGCCACCATAAAACACTGGTTTGCCAGCAGTTCTATGAGAGAGGAGTTGGAAAAGGGAGTCTCAGGTTTGGCGAGCCCAGGTTGAGATGGAGAGTTGCAAACACTAGGAGTTTCCAAAGTAGCTTTAGTACACTCATCTCCAATAGCAGCCTTTTTATCATCATTAATTACGCCAGATTCTGAATTACTGCCCAAAGCAAGGGTAATAGAGACTGGCTGTTTAGATTGGAGATTTCAGAAGGACAGAAAGTCATCCATTCTAGACTGTTTAAGGAATGGCTGTTGATTTAGGTCACTCATAGACCTGCATCTTTTCCTGCCATTAACCCCCATGCTTCAGATCATTAAACAGGTAAACTTTAGAGAGAGCCCTGAACAGAATTTAAAATATAATACAGTGTTTCCCCCGAAAATAAGACAGGGTCTTATATTAATTTTTGCTCCAAAAAACGCATTAGGGCTTATTTTCAGGGGATGTTTTAATTTTTTTTTTATGTACAACAATGTACATTTATTCAAATACACTCATGTAATCTTCTTCTGGTTGCTGCACAATGGTGGAGGGTGGGGTTTCACTTAACCGGGGCTTATTTTGGGGGTAGGGCTTATATTACAAGCATCCTGAAAAATCATACTAGGGCTTATTTTCAGGGTAGGGCTTATTTTTGGGGAAACAGGGTAAGATGGCTAAAATCTAGACAATTAAGTAACATAAACACCCACACTGACTGCCTCCACCCAGTCCAAGGCAGAAAGATAGATGGGAGGGATACCTCTAAGTACAATCAATCCAGAATTAAAAGTTCGAAAACCACAGGAAAACACTTAAAAACACTTGAAATTACTGTAGACTTAAAAGTTTGTAGGCAGCTTCCTTGAGGAACGTTCTTCCTAGAGTGTAAGTTGCTGAGCTAAGCAAACGCACACAACTCACTCTTAAGGGAGTAGCAAGAGGATTGTTCTTTAGTCCTTCCCGGAGTATATCCTCTAAGCTCCAGGATACATGAAATGGACAAATCCAAAAATCCAAGCAACACTTTGGAATTGGTCTTGCACCTCTTTTCGGGGATGTTCATAGCATGGAAAGGAGGATAGGAAAGCCTCTTAATCATACAACTCCCTTCGAGGGAAGAGGGTGCAAAATGTCATCCAGGTTGCAGCTGGCTTCACTCCTCAAGATTGTAAACGAAGAGTAGCAGGCGAAAACGGCAATCAGACAGGTTCTGGAGACTCCTGGTGCCCTCCTTTCTCCTTTCCTCTGAGGTCCACAGACCGACCCCAGCCGCTCCAAACACTGTAGATCTGTAGGCGGCAAAAGCCTCGAAGGGAGGAGGGGGAGAGAAACAACAAGGGCACCCAGGAGCCCGGGAGTATTTTATCCTGATGTCTTGTCTGCTGAAATGTTGCTGATTTATTGCTGGAAGACACGGAGCAGAGACCCTCTCTAGATTCCTTCTTAAATATCTTTCTTCACTCCTAGATTAGACATTACTTTAACGTTAATTGTCCACTCTGCCGTTAGATAGCAATTTTAAATAGTATGCAAGTAAACCTACCTCAATTTGAATAATTAAAATACAGCATCCCTAAAATATAGAACATCTCTTAGTGAAGGTCCTAAGCGACATTTCCAGGACCTTCATTATTCAATTTAAATCTAAAGAGATATTCTACAATTATATTAGGTACATGCTTGTCTTTCTTGGTAGACAACTTATTTCCAACTATTTTTCATATTTTGAAGAGGCTGCTAAGTGAGAGCTTATTTAAAATGCAAAAACCATGAAAAAAATTTCACCATAGAAAATTTGAACATGCTAACAGCTAAAACCATATAAATCTTTAGGTCTGAAAAAAAAAATCCAAGGAACAATATTCTCACACATCAAGAAGGTTCAGGATCCTGTCATTTATTTTCTATTCTTACAACCTGCACATTCTGTAAAACATGTTAAAGATGACAGCTTGGGACAATGCTACAATGGTGTGCTATACCTTAACTGCCCTTTTGATTAATTTTATTTTACATAGTCTAATTTAGCACAAACTAAATACTGAGAGAAGCAGTATGTCTGTTTTATAGTTGAATCAGCCTCCTGTGTAAGTGTTAATTTGGCTTTGACGTAAACTGCACTATTGTGTCACCAAAATAGGGCAGCAGTGCAGCAGCAAATTTCTGAAGAAAAGTCGGCTCTTCTGGCAGCACAGTTGCAACCCCTCTTGGCTTGAAAAGAGTCCATGTGCCCTCCAACTCCCACAGGTTACCCACCTCTTCTATATACACTTTTCTGGGAGTAAGGACTAAATCTGTTAAGACCCACTGAATTCAGGTTACTTTCTGAGAAAAATGCCTAGTACTGCACAGTAAATCTGGGAGCAAAGACCACATTTTTCATAATAAGTCCATGCACCTGACAACAGCCTCCACTCCTGTTATATCTTATAATCAACCGCATCATTGTCGGAAAACCTCCTGCTATTGGTCCAGCAACTTTAATGCTAAAATTCTCAAGTATGGTGGAATCAACACTTTCCATGCTGGCAAATATGAAATCCAAAGGGTGAGTAGTCATTCTTTTTTTCCTGAAACATAAAGGTACTATGTTCAATATGATAATTTGGCAACTGAACTACTTGCATGAAAGCAACGCAATACAATGCCCATTTTGGGTAGCTGAAATGGTTTCACTCCAATGAGAGGTTATGGCAAATGGAAAAAAATTAAGCTACAATAAGTGTTGGTGTGTATGCTACAGCATTTAATTACTCTTTTAACAGATGTAATTTAGGAAAATGCAGAAATTAAAAATGGATGGGAAAATATAGGGTAGAAGACAGACTAAGAGGAGTACTTAATGACAGAATAATGGCCGCAATGTGAGTACAAGAGAAGAACTTGAGATGAAAATCCAGATGTGGACAGGGAGCATTTACATTCTCTTCTCCTCCTCTTCACCCACTGCCACCTTAAATGTCCTCTGGATACATCATATTTGACTTTCTTCCAGTTACTAAAGAATGTCTACAGTGTTCTCTGTTTATTTGCAATGGATGCTTAGGCAAATTTACTAACCCACAAATACATCACACATTTTCAGGTTAAAAACACATACCTTTTCACCATCCTAATCACAAGACCTGTTTTGTGATCCCAGTTTAAAATTCTGCATCAGGGTGGGCAAAGCAGACTTGCAGGAATTAGCTTAAAACAAAACAAAAACCAAATCTAAAGTAGAGCCTTGAGCTCCACCAGTCAGTGACCAAGGGATTACAGTTAAGATGAAGAGTTCACAAAACACTCTCTGAACCACGGTGGGATGTTCTCAGAGTTGCTTTAACACCAAGCAGAATGCAGACCACTACAATTCCATTTGAGGCAATCTGGACTTTAATTCTGGGCAGAAGCACAACGGGTAAGTAAAAAGGTGAACCAATCAGGTAATTCAAACAGATGAGCCCAACTGTAGCAATGGCAGCTAATTGGGGGTGGAAGTGGGTGGAAGGCAGATGTTGCAAGGGCATCATTAATCAGGCATCTCTCTGTGTGAGAAATATTGTTGCAAGCTATTTCCGATGTAATGCACAACCTGTACTGCTGCATGAAAGTAGTCTTTTTAACCCATATTGTCCCATTCCACCAACATGCCACATTGCATAGAAAATGGAAACTCAGACAAGTGACTTCAGCATCATGGCTAGAATCCTACTGGCAATTTACACTCATGTAAGTGAAATCTTATGAATTATGGCAGCAAATTGCACATCCCCAGGAACACAACAAGCACATTGTTAATGAGCAGTAAGTAATTTGCTACCAAGACTTACATGATTTCCCTTAGGCAAGCACAAATTAGCAGTAGGATCCTTGTCCATGGGAGAGATGATCAAAATACAGAGTGCTGTCTACGGCCAGCAACAGTCCCTGGCCTATGGCATAGAAAAGGAAAATTCAGGCAGGTAAGCAAAAATGTACATTTTCTCCTCTCTCCCTCTCTGTTGTGTTGCTGCTGCTCACACATTGTACTGTGAGGATGGAAGCTGCAGGCTCATTCCTCTCTATTTAGAATCACCTGTCAATCTTAAAGCAAGATTTAAAAAAATTGGAGAGGACTACTCATCTGTGACAGCATTTGCATGAAAAATAAAATGAAATGCATGTCCTCCATGGACATCCATTTTCCAAAAATAAATGCTGGCTAACATTGAGACACAGAAGGGCATCTACAGCTCATATCCAGGAGGCAGACACAGTGGCCCTCACTGGTATCCTGCCTCTCGCCTCTCGGGACTGCACTGTGAGTGGGGAATGTACTCAGCAGCTAGTATTTATCCAGGTCACTATGGAGGATCCTATACAGACCCAGGAGAGCAACAGAGGGTGCAACGACATGTCCCAATTATCCTGGCCAGGGTCAGTCCAGATTGAGCTAAACAAAGCCACTTTGAGGTGTGGTATGTCATTTGGAGTGCTCCTTGCATCAGATGCACACCACACCCCAAGCAAACCTGATTGCTTTGACCTGCTATGACTTGGAAGCTGTAGTTGATACAGATCTTGTGAATGTCCTTCCTCCGTTTTTTGCAAGATAGTGATTAAAAGGTCAAAATTAAAGCAGCAATTTTGACAAAAAACTATGCCTCACTGTATTAATGGATGAGTTTCACTTTTAGAGCCTTATTTAACATCTACATGAACAGTCAGATTGGGCCAAAGGGAAAAGCAAGGTGGGCTGCAAGGGCCTATCCACTAATCTCTTAACTCCTTCATTCACATTTTGATGAATAAAGGTTTGGGAACATTTTTGTCAAAAAATGTTAGAGAGAGGAAGGCTATCCCATGTCTGCTTGATCCTTGCCCTTCCCAGATTATAAAAGCTGCCAGAAAGGGACCAATAAGAGTGGGTAGGAGGAGTGGTGAATGCTTCCTTGTAGGATCTCAACAAGCTTAAAGGGGGCAACAGTTAGACCATTGTTGAAAGATTCCTAGTTGGATCTTTCTGAATAATTACCAGTCTCTAATATTCCATTCTTGGGCAAGGTGCTGGAGTAGGTTGTGGCTTCTCAGCTCCAGGGGTTCTAGATCTATTTCAATATGGCCTGGTTATGGGATAGAGACTACTTTGGTCGCCTTGGTGGATAACCTAACCCTGGAACTGGACAGTGGGAGTGTGTCCCTGTTGGTTCTGCTGTATGACTCAGCAGCTTTCAATACCATTGACCATGGTAATATTCTGGCTCATCTTTCTGGGATGGCAATGTTCTGTTGTGGCTTTTATTCCTCCTGGAAGGGAGAACTCAGACGGTGGCGCTGGGAGACTCTTGTTCAACACCCTGGCTGCTGGCTTGCAGGGTCCCTCAGGGTTCTCTTTTGTCTCCTATGTTATTTAACATCTACATGAAACTACCTGGAGAGATTGTCCGGAGTTTTAGGGTTCAGTATCACCACTGTGCAGATGACACCCAACTCTATTTCTCCTTCCATCTAAATCTGAGGAAGCTGTTTCAGCTCTAGATCAGTTTCTGGTGTCAGTAACGGACTGGATAAGGGTGAATAAACTGAACTTGATCCTGGTATGTTGAAAGGCAGGTCAAGGAATAGGGATGTAGCCTATGCTGGATGGGGCTATACTCCCTCTAAAAATACAGGTGCGCAGCTTGGGGATGCTCCTGGATTTATCTCTGAGCCTGGATGCCCAGGTTTCAGTGGTGGCAAAGAGTGCATTTGCACAATTAAAAATATTGTGCCAGCTGCACCCGTTCTTGGAGAGATCTGATCTGGCGATGATGACACATGCCTAAATTACATCCCAGCTGGGTGTAACACACTCTATGTGGGGCTGCCTCTGGAAAGTGTTCAGAAACTTGAGTAGGTCCAAAACACAACAGTCAGATTGCTAACTGGGCCAAAGGGAAAAGCAAGGTGGGCTGCAAGGGCCTATCCACTAATCTCTTAACTCCTTCATTCACATTTTGATGAATAAAGGTTTGGGAACATTTTTGTCAAAATTTCTGCTTTAATTTTGACCTTTTAATTAATATCTTGCAAAAACCGGAGGAAGGAAACAAATCCTGATCATGCAGCAAAACGTTGCTTGCTAACATTTCAATTCATCCAGTACAACTACTGAAAATATTGTGTAACTATGACTCTTAACTAGCATTTATTAATACTCTTTTTTTGTGAAAGTGATAGCTGTTATTATTATTACACATAAAGAACTGAGAAAACAAACAACTGAAACAGTATTAGAAGAAACAACAGGTGTGAGAGACCTATGATGCTCTGATGTTGTAGCCAAAACAGCCAGTTCTCAGGAATTATGGAGCTGGTAATTCTACAACATCTGGAGGGCTACAGTTTTTCCTCTCCTGATCTAAAATTCGCTTAAGAAAGTGATTACATTGAAACACTGCTTAATCATCAGGAAAAATCCAAAGGAAAACAAAACAAAAACAAAGGGAAAAAGACAAAAAAAAACCCCCAACATATGGCACCTTAAAGACTAACTATTATATTTCACTGTGAGCTTTCCTGGATTAGATCCACTTCTTTGGAGATATGGAATAAAATGAAATATAGAATTAAATACCGAATTCACAAGTAAAACATTCATTAGCTTTAAGAATCCTGGATGTGTGGTTACATCTAACATGCAGTAATTTATGGCCCATGTTTGGTTTTTAGTTCTATTATAAACACTTCAACAGGAGATTGAAAACACATAACCAGCATTAGATTCAATCATCAGTTACTATTAATTACTATTTAATAATTACTAAATTTTCCAGGGTGCACTAACAGCAAGATTTCCAAAGATTACAGGAAATGAACACATTGGCAAAACACTTCCAAATCTTCATGTAAACAACAGTTTTTCAAGTACTGTCCACAAACAGTCATAATATTGTACACAGAAACACGCTTCACGTTAATTCCATTTAACATAGTTAAAGGTATTATGTCTAAGCCCATAATTTTCAAACAACAGACAATTTAAAAGTAATTGCAAATAACTGAAGATACTGCTCTGAGTTGCTTAAAAGCATTCAATGGGGATTATTAAATATAAAGATGATGCATTGCATTGATTATTGGTCTGCTTTATTTCTTTACTGTCACGTCACTATAGCTTCTTACTAGAGATGGGCACGAATTGAACCGTGAGCCAGAAAAACCGACAAACCGGGCTAGTTCACAGTTCAGTTCATGACCTGGTTTGGGGATCCTGTTTTGCCGAAGCAAAACCAAGTGTTGAAATTTTTTCTGCTTGATGCTTTGTTTTGCTTCGGCAAAATGGGATGGCTCATCTGCCCCCTTCCTGCTGCCCCTGTTGCCTCCACCTACCTGGTCCTGCCTCCACTTCCTCCGCCACCACTGTGGGCCACTGGGGCCATCTTCAGAGGCAGCAGCAGGCTCCTGGAAGGGAAGCTAGGCCCCCTGCTTCTGCGCATGTGCCTGCCTATCAGCTGGGCACCAGGCACATGCACAGAGACAGCAGGCCCGGCGTTCCTCCCAGGAAATTGTTACTCTGCTTACTTGGAATCTTTTCAGACACTGTCACTGGGAGATCAGTACAGTCTTTCAATGCTGTATTTTACTTCTAGGCTGAGTGAAATGTTAATTTTTCTTGCTCTTGAAGTGGCTCCTTTCTAGACTGATAAGTACAAGAGGTGAAAATTTGAATATATAGAGGGCTAAAATAATTAAGGGGGGTGTAGAAAAAGTAGTCCTGAAAATGTATACTGTATTTTTAAAATGAGGTTTGAACAGCAGTTTACTAAAAGTTATTGCAAAATTAGCTAGATTCAGCCAAATCTGAAAGCAAGGTCACTCTAGAAAAACTTGCAAAGTTTTTTTTTCCATAGCTGGCAGTTCAACGTGGAAGTTAACAGAGGAGAGAACTGATAGTGTATTGAAATAATTGGAATGTAATATGAAAAATTTAATATGCTCAGTAGATGAGATTTGCACATCCTGTGATTTGCTCTACCTTATTTTACTGGATCCAGTAATTGGCATTGCCTTTATTTTACACCTAGTAAAATACCTGGAGGCTGAGCAAATGTTAGTCAAAATAATAATGCTTATCATCATCATCATGGTGGCAGCTTGCCAGATTCTGATTTACAGAACTTGTATTTTTCAGAAGTTGTAAAAGCAACAGAAATTGTAAAGTCAGTTATTTTTATATCTGAGAGAAATATAATATAGGGAAGCAGGAGACAAATGCAACATGATACAACTCAACAATGCCACACACACACTATTTATTTATTTATTTATTGAATTTATATCCCGCCCATCTAGTCATTAGACTACTCTGGGCGGCGAACAGCATATAAAATAAAACAATTTTAAAATAACAATGATATACTGGATACCAACGACACAGATACTAAAGAGCATCAAGCATTATATAGCACAAGCAACAGAGGCAGCAGATGAGAAAAAACACAGATTTTCCTCCATAGAGTCAAACTAGCTTTTTGAGCACTTAGAATAACTTCTCTGTATCCAGTAATACACTTAAAGGCTAAAGATTCCTCAAAGTTATAATACTTTTTAACTTTTATTTTTAAATGATGTATTCTCTGCTTTTTGATGGTGCTTTTTTAGGCAATAAGCTCTTGCATTTTTAGAATGTAGCTTAAAACATTTAAAAAAATATTTTGGTACCTTTTATGCACCTCTATTCTGGATTGAATTCTGACTCAAGCATTTGCCTACAACTTAAGTTTAGTTTTCAGATATTTTTCAAGTATATGGGCCTACAGTTTTTCACCGTTCTAAGAATGTAAATGTTTTCAACAATGTTTAATATTTTTGTGCATATGGAACACAGAAGTAATGTAGATGAATAAAGCTTGTAGAATTAGAAAAACAGATGCTGCCTGGAATCATTGCAACAAATACTTATATCTTGTTACTCTGATGAATTTAATATAATTGGAAATGATTGTCTAATTTTATTCTGGAATTAGCTCAAAATGGATAAATGCCAGCTGTGACAAACACAGGCTTCTGATTTTTCCCCTAGAGGTCTATAAAGTTCTAAAGGGCTCTTAAGAGGATGTCCAGACTCTCTAAACCCACTAGTGATTTTTCTCCTGTCATTATGTACATTGTGCATAAAATAAAATACTGTTACATTAGGATCTGATGGCCCTGTTTAAGGGCACAGAGCAGACTTCAGGAAAAAAAAATGACATAGTGCAGCAGTTCACAGATCACTATCAAATTTCTCAAGACTGCAGAGACCTTTGAGAAGGAAGAAAGCATGGAGTACAGAAAGGATGATTAAAACTTCAAAAAAAGATATCAAAAAGAAGTGTGAAGTTGAGAGGCTGGTTGAGAACTTAAGATGAAAAAGAGCAAAGAAGTGGTGTTAATAATGATGGGAAATACACATATATTTTTCCACAAAATGTCACAGCTTTTAATCATTCTGAGGCTGCAAACTTACATGCCACTAAGTGTAAGTCTGCAGCCTCACAAAGGAGTAAGATGCCCCAGTCACATGTAAAGATAAGGTCAGAGGACTAAATTTAAGAGCAAAAAACAGGACCATGAGGGAAAAGATGCACTAAAATTTCTTCCAGGTACCCACCTAGTCTGTGCAGATCCACCAAACTTCTGCACACCCATCACTTAGCTAAACTCAGATACAGCTGAGCTGGAGAACCGAGCATCAGCTTCTGACCCAAAATTGGGGAAGTGGGCCCCCTTCACTATTGTCACAAACTGTCTGTGCTGGGAAGCAAGCAGTAGCAGAAAATATTAAAGATGTTCTTGCTCTCTGCTGCATACTAGTAGCATACATTTTTCTTGTGCATTTTGTTTGAAAATATGAGATAACAACGATGTACAGAAAAATAATCACTGACACAGTACACAGTGTTTAATCCATTTTTTAAAAAATTAAAGCAGTTCCATTTTAGTCCGCTTCTCCTTGAGCCTTCTGAACCTTGCCTTTTTTTTCCTTGTTGGTTTTGTTCACATTTGACTTTATCCAGTTATATAACTGTCCCCACACACACATAATTCCAAGGTGAACAAAGCTCAGGCAATTACATTTATCCTAGTCACTAGGGTGACCAGTTTCTAACAATTTGTACATGGGGGACTGCATATTTCGCAATAATTTGTTGTTATGCATGTCACTGTCTAGTTTACTATGTCTAGTTTATCTATTTTATTTGTTTGGTAAGCGAGAAATCCTTTTACAAATACTATAAGAGATTATGTATCTTCTTAAACCAATTTTATTCCAGGTTTGCTCCTTGTTTTGCTGAGCTCACCACTCTTCAAGTTTACTTTACTGCACTCCACAGTGGGGGGGGGGGCATGTAACCCCCCCCCCCACGAACCCCAGGGCCACCAAATGCCTATATATTCCCCCCCCCCTTTTACAACGCTTCCCCCCTTTCAGGTCTCCTTCTGACCTCTTTCCAGCATGAGTGTGTGTGTGCAATTCTGACATGTTTTGAGGGGCCCCAGCATTCCAGGACCTCTGTAACCCCCCCAGATTTGTATGAATATTTTGATCCACAAGGGGCTTTTTCGGTTAAAAAAAACCTTTTAGTTAAACCCATTTCTCAGTTTTAAAAAAAAATCACTGACATGGCCTTTATCATTTCCCCCCTAAAATCAGATATGCAAATCAGGCTGTTTGGTCACGACCTCCCCCCCCCACCCCTTGGGAGTGTGACTCTTGCATTGCTGGAAAATCTGAACAATGAGTCTCAGCCACACTGAGATCAGCCACACCTGCACTACATCCTTCCTACCCAAGAACAAAAGCAATTACGCAGCCTCCTCATGTATTAGGTTTCTAAACATGTATAATTACTGCAGAACATGCATTTGACTTAATTTACAGTGAAAATCACAATTCAGTGCTCTACCAAAAGTACTGAATGTACAAAGAGTATTTCAGCCCCCTTTTAAAAGACATCTCAAAAGTATCTCTGTCTGGAAAAAAATTCACATGTGAAGACCTGAGATATAACTAGACATGGGCACTTAGCATTCCTTTCCCTGGGGAATCCTGCCAAATCCCATGCTACTTACCAGGCTCTACATGGTGCTTGGCTCTGTCGTTGTCATCACTCCAATTGTGGAAGCAACCTGGCCGGCCCTTCCCCACCTCCCTGCACAGCCAACCATTCATTGGCTGAGTGGGGAGCCTCCCTGTCCTGCTTCTGCACTGTAGTAGTCAGCTGTGAGTGGAGGTGGGGAAGGGCTGCCCAGGCTGCTTCCACAATTAGCACAACAATGATGGAGCTGTGGTTTGTATTTGTGGTTTATGGTGCCATGGTTTGTATTCATTTCCCCAGGGAAACGAACATGAAGTGTCTACGTCTAGATATAACTGTTAAAGATAGAAAAACATTCCCATTTCCGAAGTTTCTCCAGAGAGTTTGAGTGTATGTCATAGCATTTGGGAGACGGTAAACCCTTGTCTGAAAAAGGAGGGCTGGAATATACTTTGTAAATACATTTAGACAGTACTTGTGGTAGAGCACTGAATTGTGATTTTTCTGTGAGTACAGTGGTGCCTCGCTAGACGATTGCCTCGCAGGACGAGGAAATCGCTAGATGATGCCTTTTTGCGATCGCTACTGCGCTTCGCAAAACGATGTTTCCCTATGGCGATTTTCGCTAGACGATGAGGTTTCCCCATAGGAGTGCGCCGACTAGTGGTGAAAAGCTGTCAGTGCAGCTGTCAGTGCATTCCTATGGGGACCCGCACTCGCTAGACGAGGTTTCCCTATGGGAAATTTTCGCTAGACGACTGCATTTTCCCTTGGAACGCATTGAAGCGATTTCAATGCATTCCAATGGGAAAACGTGCTTCGCTAGACGATGTTTTCGCTAGACAGCGATCCTCGTGGAACGGATTAACATCGTCTAGCGAGGCACCACTGTATTTGTTTCATAATAATAATATCTGGATAGCTTAGTGGTTTAGGGATCTGACTGCAGAGCCAGAGACTGAGTGTTTGATTTCCCATTGTGCCTCTTTAGGGAAGAGCCAGCCTGTGTAGTGATGGGCAAGCTGCACAGTCCCAGGGCGCTCCCAGACAAATGGAATGGTAAACCACGTCTGAGTAATCTCTACCTGGAAGACCCTGAAAAGGGTGTCCGAAAGTCAGAACTGACTTGATGGCACATGATTTGTTTCATGGTTATACAAATTCTAACATCACTTATTAAGTAGGCTAGACTGGATCAAAATGACCCAATGCTGCCGCATCCCATTCAGTTTTTTTAAATGATTTTTGAATATGTAAGAGAAACATTACATACCCAGCTCCTGAACATTAAACATATAAAGGTCAAGCATGTAGGGGGTCACTTATGGTTTCAATAATGGAAGCCCCCAAAACAAGAATGAATACATAGAACAATTGCTTTGGTAATACTTATAGGAAGAATAGGACACAGAAATAGTGCACTGAACCCTTAATTGAAGTATATACAGATACCACCAGTGGCAGCATCCTCATTACTTAGACCAGGAATAGCAGCTTAAATTATCTTGGAACATATCTATCCAAGAACAGATTATTGAAACCAAACCCTTGCTTTTATTAAAAGCCTTAGGAGTGCTAACTGGAAATCTCTCCCTTTATTTATTCGTTTAATCTTATTCCTATTCTTTCCTCCTCCCACTAATAAACTCAAGGTGGCTTACAGTAAAATAATACAAATACAATTATAAAATAAAATCAATACAAACACAAATATTTTAAACAATTTTAAATCAGCTAAAGAAAATTACAGCACTTATCTAGTTAAAAGCCCTTCTTACAACTGAGACTAGCTGCATTGTGCTGCATTCAAGTTTAAGGATGAGAGTAAGAGAGGCATGGCCTGAAATCCTGTTATGCAGCTCTGCCTGCACAATGGGAATGATGTAATCATCAGTGGCAAATTGCTGATTCCTTTGGCAATTTCAGGGTGCATGAGATTCATACATAATATGATAAAGTTGCCTGAGTCTCAAAATTGCCAAAGGAAGTCTTTAATCAGGAGTAATTTGCTGCTGCTGCTGAAGCTATTCCCACTGCACATGCTGGGCTGCGGAACAGGATTTCAGTGACTGTAACATAGCTTTTGAAATCAGATAAGGCTGTGTGAGTAATATGATGGAATCACAGCCAACCATTTTATGTACTGTAAAAGAATAAATACTGGATGATATTTGCTTGACTTTTCCTATCTACCAGGTATCTTTATGACTGCCTTTGGACTGTGCAGGGTCTCCCATCTACACAACTACCAGGCCAGTTTGATCATTGAGGGAAAGATAAAACATGGGAGCAACATATCAGCCGTCCTCAAACTTATGTCTCTTGAGTCTGTTTAACTATTAGTGAACTCCTATCATCACAATGGTTAAGGATTATGGGAGCTATAATTTAACATCCGGGAATCGAAGACTGAAGAAGGCTGCAAAATATCGTAAGTTTGTACCAATAACCACAGCTTGACAGGGTGATATGTGTGCATCTTTGTAGACTGAATTTGTGCATTTTCTTAATTATTTTCTCTTCAGCTCTGCTTGTTAAACTCTACATTTGCTGACATGTTATGCAAATCCCATCTTTAGATAACATTTTTCACATTGATAAAACGAGATAAAAATAGCTCACCTGTCCATGCTTCCCAAGTTCCATTTCAACTATTGCCACGGGGCTGTTTAACTGGTCACCATTTCTTGACTGTGATTTTAAATCCACTCTCCAGCTCATGTTTTTCAAACTATTTTCCCACTTGCTTTGATCTATCAGGCTCTCTCGGATTTTCACTCTGTGGTTCTTCCAAAATTTTGCAATAACTGTAGCTTGATCAGCTGTGATGCCTCCTGGTTTCTTCGTCTGTGCAGTTAAAAAAGCTTCTAGCTGATTAGAATCCATGTCTGCTGAAGCTATTGACTGAAACAAAATGAAAATGTTATCTGCATCAGCATACTCTTTGATAAGGGGTATATGGGGTAGGTAAAGGTCTTTATCACCATATACTACAGTAAGCAATATGCTTCATTCTTGCATTAGGAAAAAAAACTTTCTCAAATGCAATGCAGTACAGGTGAAAAAAGCCACAAAAAACACAAAGGCACAATTTCTTCTTCACATAAACATTTGGCACTTAATACAAAATAGTTATGTAAACTTTACGCCACCATACCTAGCGATGGTTAGTGGAACTAACTATTTTTTGGAAACATGTTTAGATTCTAGGTGCCTCTCCTTTGCCCTTCTCCACAAGGAAACTGCAGTAAACCTTACCACAAGTAAATATCTCTTTTTTCCTTAGCTGTTCATGTCAAAGATAGCAAAGAATGCTACCACTTCAGTGGCATCTGTCAAGGATAATTTCCACACTGAGGCAGAACAAGGCCCATGATAATCAGCAGCCATATTTGACAGGTGTGCAAAATGCTGAATCATGCAGTCTGGGATGATGCAATGTCCACACTGATTGGCTGTGCATGTGTATAACTGTGTGGACATGTGGAGAAGATGTACGGATCTCTTCTATGAATATCATGCTGTCATGCTGCCAGTTTGTACTGCTGAACTTCTGTATATACTGTAAATACACTTGGTGAAGGAAGAAGCTGTCTTTGTGTGAATCAATTGGACTGCCTGGCCTGGGACAAAAACTCTGCTAACTTACACCAACAAGGGGCTATGGGCCCAGAGACGTCTGCCTTGCGCCAGAGAAGCCGGTGAGTGCCAGAGGGTACCACAGAGCCAGAGGAACCAGTCCAGAAGTGGAGAAAGTCCAGAAAGGTGAGCGTCCTGCCATTCAGAGCCCAGGAGGGGTAAAGGACGGAGGACGGAGATAAAAAGGCAGCAAAATGCAGTCAGTTGGGGCAGCAGGAATGGGAGCGTTCCCTCTCACAAAGCTAAATGAACAGAACTATCTGACTTGGTCAGTTAAAGCCGAAATGTTGCTGAGAAGGGAGGGTTTGTGGAAGATTGTTTCAAATCCCCCCGCTGTCCTGAATGAGGAACAGATAAAGCAAAATGAAAAGGCTTTAACAACAATAGTTCTGTGCTTAGAGGACAGCCAATTAATACATGTGCTTGGACTGACCTCAGCTAGGCAGTGCTGGCAAGCTCTGCACCGTGTCTATGTTCGGGACTCTGCTGGCAGCAAGGTTGCTTTGATGCGTAAATTATACAGAGCAAGGCTTGGCCATGATGGAAGCATGTCAGAACACTTACAGCAGATGAGAAATCTATTTGTGGAGCTTGAGCAGAGGGGCATGGATTTCACAGAAAATCACAAAGTGTATGTGATCCTGAGCAGTCTTCCAGAAGACTACGATGTGCTAGTAACAAGCCTTGAATCCATGCCAGAGAGGGACTTAACCCTGGAGTATCTGACAGGCAGATTGTTGGAGGAAGAGAAAAAAGGAATGAGAGGTCCCAAGTCAGAATGAGAAATGACATCCCACAGCAGAGGAGAGCTGCTTCCAGGAGCAACGGAGAACAGACAGGAAAGGCTCTTGCTGTAAGATGCTGTTTCAAGTGTGGATCGGAAAAGCATTTGCAAAGGAACTGCAGAGAAAAAGAAACTAGCTGGAGAAGCGGAGGTAAGAAGCAAGGGAGGATTTCTCTTGTACAGGCTTCTGATAACAACTCCAAGGTCAACACCTGGATTCTTGACAGTGGAGCTGTTTGTCATTTAACTCATAAGTCAGAGCTGTTTTCTTCCCTAGGTGCTTCAAAACACAGCTATGTGAGCCTGGCGAATGGAGAGAAATCGTCAGCAACGGGAGAGGGAACAATTTACGTTCCAGGTTTGCAAAGGGAATTACATGGTGTTTTGCATGTGCCCAATTTAGACTGTAATATCCTAAGTGTCTCATGTTTGGACAAGGAGGGGTTTACAGTTACATTTGCTGATAGCACATGTGTAATTAAGAAAGGGAACAGGGTGTGTGCCACAGCAAAACTTGAAAATAATTTATATGTACTGAAGGGAAGAACACAAAACAATGTAACACATGCCATAGTCAAAAACACACCACCACATGACCAGTGTGCTCATTTGATGCACAGGAGACTGGGTCATGCTAATTTCAGGGTGGTGGAAAAAATGCAAAGGATGGCAAAAGGTTTGAAAATGAAACCCTGTAAGAATTTTCTGGATTGCAATGTATGCAAAGTTGCAAAATCTAAGGTCCAAAAAATAAGCAAGGAAAGTAACAGGCAAACACAGAGGCCTTTCCAGTTGGTACATGCAGATATAATAGGGCCTCTAGCGCCATCTATGGGAGGAGCTAAATATGTTTTAGTCTTGGTGGATGACCATACACGTTTTTCATTCTGCTTTCTCATGAAAAACAAGGCAGAAGTGTTTGATCATTTCAGGGCATGGGTGAACTTTGTGGAAAGACGTTATGGCCAAAAGGTGGGCCAGTTGCAGACAGATAGAGGGTCTGAATTCATGTCTGGAAAGTTCCAGACGTGGCTGACAAAGATAGGGATACATCACAGAAAAACAAGTCCCTATTCTCCATTTCAGAATGGTGTGGCAGAACGCAGGAATGGAGTCCTGCAAACCATGAAAGACGCCCTGTTAGAGGATGCTAACATGAGTAATTTGTACTGGGAGGAGGTGTTTCAGACGGCGAACTACACAGTTAATAGAATTTGGTCTTCTGCCATAGAACAGACCCCATATTTCATGTTATATGGAAAAGAACCTTCCCTGCAACATATGAGAGTGTTTGGATGCAGTGCCTGGGTGCACATTCCAAAGGAAACAAGGACAAAAGGGAGACCAAAAGCCAAGAAAATGAGGTTTCTGGGGTATGAAAAAGGGTCTAAAGCATATAGATTCTTAGATGGAAATATAAATGTAATAAATAAATAAATAAATAAATGTGGTTATTTCCAGATCAGCCAATTTCTGTGAACATGAAAATTTGGACAAGGTTCATGCAAACTCAGAAGTGTTCATACCCATAAACAATGGTGAAAAATCTCAGGAAATAGAGGTGGTTCCAAAGCAAGAGGCTGAAGGAAGCTCAAGTCCCAGCAGCTCAGAGGAGGAGGAGGGGAATGTAGTGAGGCAGAGAGTTAGCCTGTCATTAAAGAAGAACCAGAGATTCTCAGGTCAGAAAGATCTAACAAAGGAGTACCTCCATCAAGGTTTGGTGTGGGGGAAATAAGAGTTTGTCACGTGTTCCATGAACCTAAGAATTATGAAGAGGTGTTGCTTCTGCCTGAGGCAGAGAAAATGAAATGGCAACAAGCCGTGAAAGAAGAGTTACAATCCATGGATGACCATGGAGTGTTTACAGAAACCACATTGCCACCAGAACACAAAGCAATTGGGAGCAAATGGGTCTACAAAAGAAAAATGCAGATCAATGGGGAATATAGGTACAAAGCTAGACTTGTGGCTCAGGGATACACACAAAGAAAAAATGTACACTATGATGAGGTTTTTCCCCCAACAGTAAAGGCAGAATCTTTGAGGCTAGCATTAACTCTGGCTGCTTCAAGAAATTACCTAGTTAGTCATTTTGACATAACTACAGCATACTTGAATGCAGATCTGCAAGAAGAACTATACATGGCTTAGGCACCTGGGTTTGAGAGTTCTCAACCAGGGATGGTGTATAGGTTAAACAAGGCAATTTGCTGAGACATTGGTGGGATGGAAATCAAGGAAGCAAAGTTCTGTTGCCACATCCACTGCTGAGGCAGAGTTTGCTGCTCTTTCGGAAGTGTGTTCAGAGCTGGTGCGGTATAAGCAGTTGCTTATAGATCTAAAAATTAAAGTAGATCAGGCCATAACAGTGTTTGAGGACAACACCACGTGTATACAGATGGCAACCACAGAAAAAATGAGAAGTAGAAGCAAACACATTGATATTAAATATCACAATGTTAGAGAGGCAGTAAAAGAAAAACTAATTCAACTGCAGTATTGTGAAACAGAAAAGAATGTGGCAGACATTCTAACAAAACCACTGAATGTGCAAAGACACAGAGAACTAACTGAAGAATTGGGAATACGTTCTGCTCAGGTGGAAATTAGGAGGGGTGTCAAGGATAATTTCCACACTGAGGCAGAACAAGGCCCATGATAATCAGCAGCCATATTTGACAGGTGTGCAAAATGCTGAATCATGCAGTCTGGGATGATGCAATGTCCACACTGATTGGCTGTGCATGTGTATAACTGTGTGGACATGTGGAGAAGATGTACGGATCTCTTCTATGAATGTCATGCTGTCAGTTTGTACTGCTGAACTTCTGTATATACTGTAAATACACTTGGTGAAGGAAGAAGCTGTCTTTGTCTGTGTGAATCAATTGGACTGCCTGGCCTGGGACAAAAACTCTGCTAACTTACACCAACAGCATCAAAACACTGTAACTATGGTTAACTAATCCATATGGTTTGCACTGACTCTTTCATCAAATGCCTTTTAATCTGTTCTCTAGCCACACAGCTTAGTTAGTTGGACACCTGGCTGCAGAGACAGAGGTTGGGAATTTGATCCCTTACTGGACTCCTGGTAGAAGAGCCCGTCTGTGTAGCTTCTGAGGAAAGTGCAGAGTCTCACAGTCCTCCCTGAAGAAGGGATGGGTAAACCACTTTTAAGTACTCTATACCTAAAAGCCCCTGGAAGAGGTGGGGGGAAACTGAGATGAGAGCAGCCCCCCAATGTTAGGGAATGTTTGTGTGGCCTCCAGACTTCTGGAAGAGAAAACTGGAGAAAGAGAAAAGGCCTTGTGAAGGCAGAGTATAACTATAAATTTTGGTATAACTATGCGGTATAACTATTAATTTTGGAGAGGACTTGGTATTAAAAATATTAGCATGTTAAGTAAGATCTGACTTCTTCACAGAATGGCATATAGTTACAACAGATCAGACAAATAATGCAATACTTGGGACATACTGTTGCTTCCCTCACTGAAATATTGAAAGTAGTCATGAGATGAAAAAAGAAATTAAGGGGACATCTAGAACAGAAGGTATCAATATAATGGATGAATTGAAACTTCACACAAATTGCACCTTATTTGGGCTATGTCTCTGCGGCAATGTTCAAGGCCTGCACTGCTATGTAGGCATTCGCTTGCAAACCATGAAAAGTTAAATCAGGAAGTTAATGTGAGTGTGCCTACAAGCCCTGTCCCAATATCCCCATGTACACAGCTGTCCTTAAAAATTTGGGGGCATTTTTGCAAAAAGATCTGAAAAGGATATGCAACTCTTTTATGCAAAGATTATTCCCCATGTGAAACTGTCACACCTCTCAGTTGCCAAAGTGACCCTTCCCTGAACATAACGTGGGAGAAACAAGAGGACTTTCCACTGAAAGGATACTTTCAGAGCTCTACAAATTTTGCTCTGCTTTATTTGTCAAAACTGCTGCAGCAACAGACTCATCTCTTCTCCAAGAAGTCCGGGGGCCTGTGGTGAGAAGGGGAGGGAAGGAAAGGAAAGGAAAGGGAGAGGTACAGGATTTTGCAAAGTGTACATGAAGCACCTGACTGCCACTCCCTTCTACAGAACTCTCCCTTTCTTTCCCAGTAATTCAGGAAAGAAAAGAAGGGAGGAGGATTCTTTCTCTCTTACCAAGCAGGCTTTTGCTTACTGGAAGTTGAAGGAAAGGTTGTTTGCTGTTGGCAAGCAGCCACGTGAATTTGCAGAACTCTAAATATTTTACAGTCAAGCAGGAAAAATAAGGACAACTCATAAAAAGCTTTTAGAAGTGAGAAATTGCTTACCATCCTGCTAAGAACAATTCTATTAGATTATGGCTTCTTTGTTCAAAACAATTGCCTATGATTAACCAACAAAAATTAACCATAATTGCAAATGCCAGTTTCATAATGGAAGAATAATTGATCAACAAGATGGTTTTGTATGAGCTAATTGTTTTATTAAGTTCAAAAGCAAAGTGGCTCTAGAACATACACAGGAGGAAATACTGATATAAATTCATTCTGTTCTTTGAAAAATAGAATCTGACAAGCATATAATACCACTGAAAAAAGGACAATTGGTAAAATCCAGAGAGGAAAAACCTCTTAGTTTCCAGAAACAGAACTTTACTTGTCACAGCTATGGCTGTGATCCAGGAATTTGCCATGCTAGGCCGTGTAGGCATTTTCTTTAGCAAACCCTCTAAATGGCAGATTGCTGCCAATCTGCAATACAATGAAATCAAGGGCTTGGAGAAACAAAAACAATTCAGCTTCATGTACCGTATCAATTGTTTGTCCCTTTGGCTCTCTTGGAAGCAGGGAGAAACAGAAAGGAGGAGGGGAAACAGTGACTTTATCAGATGGATAAGACGGATTTAATTAGAATTCTATTCACATAATGTCCAATTGCCCATACTGAAATGAGATTTTCGTATAGTCCAGGTAGAGGAAGGCAGGGGGAACAAAACACAAAAGTTTCTTGGGTGCGCTCATATTCCTTGGAATTGGGGTGGGGCTTGAGACCCTCAGGACTACATTGGGGCTAGGTCATACCTACAATGATCAGGCAACATGAGACCATGATTCATGTGTAGCTGAGCTCCCTTAGAAAGTATCTGTCAGACGTACACTAAAAATGATAAAGCAGGGGGAAAAAAGATTAAGACTTTTCTTACAGTTGAACCTTTGTAAAGGTTACAATGGCTGCACAAAATTGGTTCTATGCACACTTACCCATGAGGAAGCAATGCTGAATTTGAACACTTAGGTAGACATTGTTCAGTGCTCACAGTCCAGGCTGACTGAAAGGAGGGGGAGGGGCAATTTGCACTTCTCAGATTCTGTCCTCAAGCGTGATTCGAAAGCTGTAGTGATGGCAGAGTTGGGAGATTCCAGTTCAGGGCAGGAACCAGTCTGTCCTGCTCTCAGATTCCATGGCCTAACTTGAAGTATTCCCTCTTGAAGAGAACTTTAATCTAAGGCAAAGCCAGGCTTACCACTTCCTCTCTTGTAACAGGATAATAAAAGAGGGTGGTGGTGTTCCACCAGCTGTTTGTATTCTGTGCTGGAGCCTCGCTTAAAGGAAAAAGACTCAGAAGCATTCTTGAGTGAGTAGCTTCTACAATTTTTGGCAGCGGGGGCGGGGTTTTTTTAAAGTAACCCCCCACGAATCGACAAATAAATTCATTATTTGTTGGTTCATGGGGGCAACTTCGTGCTTCGTGAGTCGTCAGCTTTTGACGACTCATGAAGCAGGACGACTCGCCAAAATGGTGAGTCGTCCCCATCTCTACTCACAACCTTTCCTCTGTGGTCACTCACTGAACTATCCAGCTAGGAACAGGCCATAAAATCTTATGCAAATTAAACTTGTTGGCTTAAAGGACCATAAGACACTTTACTTTATCTACTCCATTCTTTCCATTAACATGTTTTCTGGTTTGGTTTTACTCCTACAGCGTGCTGGGTTTGGAGAGCTTATAATCCTTTTCAAATTCCCTTGCCAAATGGAACACTCTTCTTTTGTTTTGGGAGCTCTTTTAGAAAGTCATAGAAATTTTGATTCTTCATTCATTGTGAACTATTACAAATAGAAGAGAACAACGAAAGAGAAAAAACAAGAAATTGTTTCCAGAAAATCTGAGAAATCAGAGATATTTAAAGCTAGATTAGGAATGCTGAAAGACCAACAGGGTAACCTACTACCTGACCTGAATGAAATAAAGAGAAAGTAGAAACAATACACTGAAGAACTGTACATAATAGATAAAATAATGATATATTCATTTGAAGAATCCCATGATAAAGAACCTGCAATTTTAGAAAGTGAAGCTGCTCTGAAATAATTTAGACGAAATAAATCACCAGAGGTAAATGGAATATTGATAGAACTGTTTCAAGATTGAATCTGTCAAAATCCTAAAAATAATATGTTGCAGATTTTTGAATTTTGATAAAATTCCCCTAGGTGTGCAGCAGAAGTGAAGAGATTCATAGAGCAGAAGTAGACTACCCCTTTTCTCTTAACTGGCACTTACAGTTTCAATAACTCACTCTGAGACATTAATTATAGAAATAATAAAACCCATTTTCTTTACCCACAGTTGTGATCAAACAGCACACTGACAAACATGACTGCTTTCAGCAATAGACTTCACAGACCCTAGGGAGGGGAAAAGACACAAAGCAGAGAGGTAAAGCTCTCTTTGAATTCAGAGGCAGGGAAGGAACAACTGATTAGTGCTGAATAGATTGACATACACCCAAGTCCAGAAAGGTCCCTCCCACCCAAATCTGCTAAAGGCAGCATGCATGGTTGCAAAAACTCCAACAGAATATGCCAACAAATATGGGAAACAAAACAAAACAAATACATTCCAGTCCCCAAGAAAGGAAATGCCAAGAAGAGCTGTAACTATAGGGGCACTGCTCTAATTTCCCATGAAAGCAAAGTGATGCTTACTGGAGCATACCAAAGAATTTCAGAAGATCAGTCTATCTATGCTTTATAGACTACAGCAAAGCTGTTGACTCATGAGAAGCTATGGACTTTTCCGAAAAAAATGGATGTGCCTCAGCACTTGATTGTCCTGATACCTAACCTGTATTGTGGGCAAGAAGCTACTGTTAGGGCAGATTGTGGAGAGACAGAGTGGTTTCCTATAGGCAAAGATGTCAGACAAGGGTGCATTTTATCTTTCTATCTGTTCAATTTGTATGCAGAACATATCATACAGAAAGCTGGACGTGACTCAGATGAAAGAGGAGAGAACATTGGTGGAAGACACATCAATAATGTAAGATAATGCAGATGACATAGTCTTACTGGCAGAAAGCAGCAATGGCATGTAAAGATTTCAAAATGAAAGTGAAAGAAGAAAGTGACAAAGCATATTAAATAAATATTAAGAAGGCAAAAATAATGATTACAGAAGTACACAATTTTAATGTTGACAATGAAGAAAGTGAAATTGTTGGAGGGTGAGGTTTCATCGTGGCAAGACTGGTTGAGTTTTGGGAGAGCTCCTGAAACTGACTGGGGCCCCTAGGTTTCGAGGCCCCCAATGTAGGGGGCAAAAAGACAGTCCACTAGGAAAAGCGGCATCTGAAGCAACAGAGGCAACAGAAAGGGGAGAGAAGTCGTTGGAAGCTGCTTCCCTCCCCCAAAGTCTTATCTGAGTGCATGGACCGAGGAGGAAGCCATGTTGGGCAAAGAGCTGGGAACACCCTTTGCAGAGAGTGAAGGAGTACAGCAGGATTTTGGAAAATATTCTGACCAGAACTCTATGTTAAGTCAAGATATGTGTTTTTATATAAAGAAACCTTTATGGTTGGAACCACATGAGTGGTGCTGGAGGAGACTGCAGCAGCACCAGGAGGTGGAGACTGAGGCAAAGAAGCAACCGCGCTCGGCCGCCTCTCGCTGCTGCCCATTGACTGCTGCCGCCGGTGCCGGATTGCCTCCTCCAGCGATCGTCTCCTTCGGGCAGGGGACAAGGCGGCGACGTGAGCTGGAGGTAAGCCCTGGCAGGAGGAGGAGGCGATCAGACGGCGGCGGCAGCAGTCAATGGGCAGCCGCGAGAGGCAGCAGAGCGCGGCTGCTCCTTTGCCTCCATCTCCGCCTCCTCCTGCTGCCTTCCATACATACAACGACCGTCAATTTTTCCTCTAATTATTTTAGGGAAAAGTGTTGTTTTATACACGGGAAAATACGGTACTAGAAAACATACTAACATTCGGAAAAACTGAAGGCAGCAGGAAAAGAGGAAGGCCAAATATGAGAGGGACTCCATAAAAGAAGCCACAGACTTGGGTTTGCAAGAGCTGAGCAGGGCTATTGAGGACAAAACATTTTGGAGATTGCTCATTCACGGGGTTCTCATAACTTGGAGCAACGTGACAACATGTAACAACAAAAATAATTACTGAGCCTTTCCCAGAAAAAATTGAGCTAGGAAGCTGTAACTGCCACACTATTCTACATATTCCCCCAGGAAGTCAATGCACTTGCAACATCTGTCCTGCAGCTTCTTAAGTCCCTGCAAATAAAATTCTTCCGACTGCTGGTGTAACCACTCATTTGCAGCATTAGTTGCCTCCAGAACACTCCCAAATCGTTGTCCCTTTAGGTGTTTTTTGAGTTTGGGGAACAGATAATAGTCAGAAGGAGCCAGGTCGGGAGAATAGGGTGGATGGGACATCACTTGAAAGCCTAAGGACATCAGTTTTGCCATTGTTTCACCTGCAGTGTGTGACAAGGCGTTGTCATGCAACAGGATGACACCTTTGGAGAGCTTTCCTCGACGTTTTTCCTTGATGTTTTGCCTCAACTTCGTCAATAAAGCACATTAATATTTTGCATTGATGGTTGAACCCTGTTGGAGGTAGTCCACCAGCAGAACTCCCTTCTTATCCCAAAAAAACTGTTGCCATTTGCTTCTGCACCGACCTTTGCACTCGGAACTTCTTTGGCCTGGGGGAACCACTGTGCCTCCATTCCTTAGACTGTTCCTTTGTCTCAGGATCATAACAGTAGATCCATGTCTCATCACCAGTTACCAGTTTGCCCAGGAAATCTGACTCATTTCTTGAAAAATGTTCCAAAACAGCCACCGATGACTCCACACGTTTCCTCTTTTGTTCGGTTGTCAAAAGTTTGGGGATCCACTTTGCTGCCAGCTTTCTCATTTCCAAGTCATTGTGGATAATGGCACCAACTCTCTCATGTGATATTCTCAGATATATAGCAATACTTTTGGCTGATATTCGGCGGTCCTCCATGATCATGTCATGGATGGCTTTCACATTTGCAGGCACAGAGACAGAAACAGGCCTTCCACTGGGTTTCTCACTTTCAACACCGAAATGGCCAGTTTTAAAATTGACAACCCAACGTTTAACTGTTGCATATGAAGGGCCACTGTCACCCATAGTTTGTGACATTTCATCATGGATCTGCTTTGCACCATTCCCTTGGAGAAACAGGAACTTGATTATGGTCCTATGCTCTTCCACATTGAACTTTTCTGGAGGTGCTGCCATGTTCACTTTGGAGCTGAACATGAAAGATAAGTTAAAATCATAGGTAGTTGATTTTTGCACCATTGAATACAGACAAATTGGCCAATACACCCTGCAATTTATAGCTTCCTAGCTCATTTTTTTCTGGGAAAGGCTCAATACTTATCAGCACCCCCTCGTATACTGGGTGGGTTGAGATTTTTTATCAAGTTATCTATAACAACTCCTGTCTTGGTCATATGCTGCCAGCTTAAACCCTGTGAATATACTGTACATGTGAAGCTGTGATTTCCCTCCTGCTCACCACCACTATGCATCAGTTTATTTACATTGACTTTTCCTATGTAATGTTCATACCTACTATCAGTTTGGAGAGATCTTTTTGGAGTTCTGCACCATCAGTTTCTTTTCTTAACTCCATGGTGAACTGTCCACTTTTGTCATGAGCAATGTTCCTTTTAAGCCACATAGGCACACACCTCTGTATTGGGCAGGCACAGCCAAGTCAGTGTTGCTGCCCATTCGCTTCCAGTTGCAGCTGGAACTCCGCGTATGTGGGGCAGAGTCCCTGTGTAGTGCTTCAGAAAATTAGAGGGAACATTAGTCATGAGCAAACATGGCCAATTCACTTTCTAGCCCAGCTTGAGGTCTCACACAGGGAGCTTAGTAGATGAGCATGTTGCACATTTTTTTTCCAGGATCTGATCTGCATTCATATTCATGCTAACACATCTCTGCAAGCTTTTGCTGCTATGGTCAGGCACCAGCGGTAGGTGCTTTAGTATAACAGGAGTAGACAAAGGGTGGCCCTGCAAATGTTGTTGGGACTGCATTTCCCAGAATTCCTCATTATTACCTATGCTAACCTAGGCTGATGAGAATTACAGTCCAACAGTATTGGAGCTGTACTCTATCTACCCGTCTTAATCTCACAACTATCTTTGTATATACTTAGCAGAGTGTTATAAGTGTTATATATTATTCCCTTTGCCTGGTAATATATTAATTGCATGCTTTAATCAATTAGCTATTTGTATAACTGTGACAATTAAACAATATGAAATAGAATATGAAAGATATTTATTTAGTCCATTAAAGATGAAGTCATAAAAACCCAATGGCAGGTAGGCAAAATACTGTATAATCTCCCTGCCAGTCTTGAGTCCCAGGTGCATTGATTTCCTGACTAAAGTACTGACCAACTTCTTCTCAATTGGTTCAGGAAATCAGTCACAGTAAACCAAACTCTGAAGCCACTTGCAATATTTAATGTTTACTGTATCACAGCACCAGGAAATGCAAACATGGCTGTCAGGCTTGCCCAGGGTAATTATTGACTGCACTTATTGAAGCCCATTAATGCAGACTAGCTGAAGCTATTTTTGACGGAAAAATTATGGATGATACAGGATGCAGAATTTCAGGCAATTCCTGAACTTTGACCTCCCCACCAGCCTTGCTTGCCTGGTTACTTGTGCACAACAGCAAGTCTACCTGAACAATAAAGCAACACAAGAAAGCTTTGTGTGGCAGCAAGTTCACATGACAAGTTGTTTATCTACAGAGAATCCTCCTGTCCAAAGTTTGATTTTGTGGCCATAGGAAGAAAAAATGGTTCTCTGTAAAACATGTTGTTTAGACAAACAGCTTGTTGCAATGAAAAGGCTCCCATGAGAACAAACATTCGAAGACTTCCCCACAGGCAGCTTTTCTCATGCACTGATCCCAACACCTTTCCCTTCTTTCTATCCGCATCTGACTTTTCAATGGCAAAGGTAAAACAAACTGTAAACCAGGAGTTTAATCTGGAAAGCAAGCTAAGCAGGGAGTCAGCTGAGTGGATCAGTGGCTGCAGAATTTGGTGCCAAGTTATTTGAACAAATGTTCACTTCTTCAAGTTGCATAAGCATTGATGACATACACATTCATTTTATTTACAAATGAATTTATACTCTACCTTTCCAGCCCTAAAAAGGAACTTTCAAGACAGTTAACTACCCTCACAAAACCACAACCAGCCAAGAAACAATCGTAGCAAGTCAAGAACTAAAAACAAACCCTTAAAATGGCATTTAAAAAACTCCTACTGACAGCTAGAGGGACAAGCTCTCCTAAGTCAAGAAATCCATAACCTGAGTGCCACTCCAGATAAGTCTTTAGTTACTGACCCACCAGCTGCACCTCCTATGAAAATGGGAGGCAGACAGGACCAACATGTGTGATCATGTAGAAGAGGCGACTCTTGACTTATTTATTTTATGTATTTGTTACATTTCTACCCTGTCTATTCTCCAACGAGCTAAACATAATAGTGTATATGACTTTCTTCCTCTGTTTTCATAGCAACCCTGTGAGGTAGGTCAGGAGAAGAGAAAATGACTAGCCCAGGTCATCCAGTGAATTTTATAGCTCACTAAAGACTTTAACTAGAGATGGGGGTATTCGTATACGAATACAAATACAGCTGGAGTTAACAAGGGCCCAGTCCCTGGGGCCAGACCGTCCACTCACGCGTCCGCCGCCGGCGCCAGCCCCACTCTTCCTTCCAATCGCTCTGGAGCGCCCGGTCGGCTAGCCACTTGTCAGCCTTGCAGTCTTCCCTCCTTCTGCCAGGAGTGGCTAGCCGACCGGGCGCTCCGGAGCAATCAGAAGGAAGAGCAGGGCCGGTGGCAGCGGCAGATGCATGAGTGGATGGTCTGGCTCCAGGGGGCCAGACCCTCCTTAACTCCAGCTGTGCGGGGGTATTCATATTCATATACAAATACCCCCATCTCTAACTATAACCTAGATATCCAAGTCCAACAACCTAACCAATACACCCACATCCTACTTCACCCTTCATGGGGTTTTAATCAATTAGGGCAGAGGTCCCCAACCCCCGGTCCACGGCCCGGTGCCGGTCCATGGCCTGAGCCGGACTGGGCCGTGGAGACAGACCTCCCGCCCCACCCCCCGCACGCACTCACCCCCGCACAGCTGATTTGCGCATGTGCATGCGCTCCAGCGCACCCGTGTGAGCGCTGCACCGCTGTTTGCACATGCACACAAGCGCGCTCGCACAAGCACTGCACCGCCGTTTTCACATGCGCGCTCGTTCGCATGAGATAGAGCGCTCGTTCGCACATGCGCATGAGCACGTGGGTGCCCCGCCTACCCCAGCCGGTCCACGGGGTAAAAAAGGTTGGGGACCCCTGAATTAGGGCACCTAGAAATGTTGCTCCTAACAGCATAGCCCCACCTTTTTTGTTGTCTATGAAATAACTGAAGTCACCCAGACTTACAACACCTTATGCTTTAGAAGCCTCCTTGGTCTCTTCCTTAATCACAAGACCATCTTCAGCATTTAGGTCAAGAGGACAGTGATTATCTCACAAGTATTAAATTATTTTCTGGCCTGATGTTAACTCCCAAAAATTATGTGGAGAGGTTTGTCTTTCATAAGCTTCCCAGTTTAACCGATTCCAAGCCTTCCCCGGCATTAAAGAGCTACATCATTTTCAATAAGCCTCTCTGTCTTGTCTACAGACAGCATGTCTCGAGATAACCATATCCTGATCTCCTCCATTCTACCAGGTTTCCTTTCATTACAACTTTAAAACATTGTAGGGTTCATAAAGTTAACACTAGGACTGGCTGAATGACTGAATGTTGATTAAAAATAACATTATTGCTGCTGCTAGAATTAGCAGTACACTGCTGTACAGGGTCTCTTTTTCTCTAATGTTTTCATAATACCTTCTCAGTAGAGGCTCCCAAGCTGTGGAATTCTATTCCAAAGGACCCTAGGCAGGTGCCCTCCTTGTTGCCCTTCTGGGAATCAGCAAAGACTTTTCTGTTTAGGCAGGACTTTGACTGGCCACTGACTGACTGCTGGGGAAGGGTCTTTTAATAGTAGGTATTGTACTTTTCCCACTTCTCTTGCTAATTTGTAAAATGGTTTTTAAATGGTTTTAATTTGGTGCTTGTTTTTAATATGATAAAAAATTTAATCATTTTTTAGTATTATAATTCTATTTCTAGCAGCTCCTGTTTTTGAATTCATGTTGTGGGCCACTTTGAGTCCTGCACTGGGAAAAGTGGAATATAAATGACATGAAGTCAAATGAAATAAAATTAAGTACAGTATTTTTTGAAAATGCTTTGCTTCAAGAGCACTAAAAAGGTCAAACAGATCTTTGCATCCAGCATTCAAATAATTAAATTTGCACAGATATATCAGATTGTGACATCACAATAAAGGCTTACAATATTGTGCTAGACCACCTTAAGCATACACTTACTACTAAGACTGAGAATGGGATCCTGGATTTGAATGTGTACACATAAGGAAACTAATGGGAACGACTGCCTAGTATTTTGGAGCCAGTTGATAGATGACACTTAAGTCTCGTTTTCTCATCAGCTACAGGTATCTGGAGTCAGTAATGGGCTGTATCAGTGTGAAAACTAAAAAGTCAAGACCAGAGAAGACAGCAGTAGTTGCTCAGGACTTCTCGAACGAGGAGGACACTATGCAAAAAATTCCAAACTAGGCCCTTAAGAAGCAGGTTCCCAGGCTGTCGGAAAATTCACCACTGCTGATGGATACAAAGATAGTATCCACAACTTCTAGAACTTTTTAGGAACACTGGTCAATAGTCTAACTACCTCCATTCTTGAAGAGAGATGGTATGGCCACAGTTGTACAAGCTGTGACAAAACCCAGTCTAGATTACTGCAATGTGATGTGGCAGTGCTGCATTTTGGAAACACCAGTAAATTACAAATAGTGCAGAAAGCAGCATCCAATGATATGGCTGATGCCACCAAACACATAATTCAAGTGTTGGCCAGAATCCTGTTCAAAGTAAATTTTTAAAGGGTATGCACAAGGATGTGTCCAATATCTTTTTGCACAAGTACAGCTTAGCAAAATGCAATGGATTCTCTGTCTGTGTAAAGGCAACTCTTACACACAATGGGAGATCCTGTTACTAAACCAGTAGGATGCCGTGCTCTGCTGATGACAAACAGGATTCTAGCCATTGACTTTAGTCTTCAAAACCCTTAAAGGGCCAAACCTATGGTAGTGGAGACTGTTTTCCCTTAGATGACCTTGACAGTAGTTTCAGAGGTTTCTCTCTGGCTGCTTTTTAAGAGTTCTTTTTTTTTTTTTGGCAAATTCTCTTTCACAGGCCTGTTTCTGGCCTTTAAATGTCAGTGGATATTCACAAGAAAAAGAGCCTTTTCTGTAGTAATTCCATACTATGGACCTTTAACCTCAAACACGATTGCCTGGTACAAACTCTTTTGGGGCTGTGCTGCAGCTTAATTACAGAGCATGTGATTTGCACATAAAAAGTCCTGGATTTAGTTCCTGACATCTTAAAATTAGTATGAGAACTATATGAAATTTTTGGAGAACAGTTGCTAGAGCAGGAAGAACTGAACTATATGGACTAATGTGTAAGACTGAGTTCTAAGTTCCTCAGTTCAGAGCAGCAAGCAAAATCCATTCTATTACTCTTTGGTTTCAGTGGCCTTAACCACCTTCTGCTTCCACTTTCATCCAACAGATCCCCCACTTCTGCCTTGTTTTTATTAGTGAATATCTATTTGAGTTAGAGCTCTTTTTCAAGGTAGATCAGAGGCAAAGAACGTATGGCCCCTGTAGGAATTGGGAGACAGTTGTTTGCAAACAATTCTAACTGTATCAATGGTCAGAGTTCTCATCACCCACAGCCACCAGAGCCAGTGGTAAATGTTGATGAGAGTTGCACGATCCATCAATATTTTAAAGGACACACATTCTTATCCCTAGGTTAGATGTTCGGCAGAGCAGGGAATCAGTGGAGGGAAGGAAGGAAAATAGTGAGTATGATGTTCAAGGTCCATCATCAGCAGCATGCAACAGCCTTAAGACACAGAAATTGCCGGGTGAACCTAACTGAATTATATTTTTAAGTGCAATAAAAAATTCAGGCTGCATGAAGGGCAGCAATGAATTTACAAGGGCAACTGCCTATGCCTTGGTGGTAACGCTATGAAAGTCCACATAATACTTAAATGAAATCATTTGATAATTAAACAGAGATCTGAAGTAAAATGCCATTAGTAGGATGATGATAAATAGCTCTCACCATCTTTCCACCAAATCCAGACATGATGGGTAAATATTCTGTATGGGTACCTGGAATCTGTAAATGAAATGAACAAGGGCCACTAAAACCATGAAATGCAGTGGTGTGGCAGTGTTATTGGCTGGGACTCTCAGCCATGTCTGGATGGCTAGTGTTGCAATTTCCCAGTGGGGAAAAAAAGCACCCTGCTGGACTGTGGGAATTGTAAGATTCCCTGAGACTTACAAATCCCTACTGGAGGGTGAGTTCCAACAGAGTCTGTGTCCATAATGGAGGCAGCCTCTATCAAACCTCACCCTCCCAGAGGGCTTTGCAAGTCACAGGGCATCTCACAATTCCCACTTGGCAGTGGGGTGCTTTTCTCCTTGCCGACGAGAGGAACAGCGAGGAAATGGAATACAGGTAGACAGGTCCTTCTACCTCATGCTACTATAGGGCTTTCACTCTCACAATTCAGCCTGGGGAGTTCCTGTCAAATGTATTGGGGTAGAAGTCCATTAAAACAACAGTTCAATCCCTAGTGCCCTTGCATATCGTTCGGAAGTTCAATTACTGCAGAGTAGATTATTTTGACAGGGAATTGTTTCATTTTGATTAGAAGTAAAATATTTTACTCTTCTGCCAGAGGGCCATCTATTTAATTTTTAATGAACCCTCACGCTTACTACCTTTCACAGCCACTTGCCCCGTTGCTGTGGTGTTATTTTTTTTAATAATTTTTAAAAAATCCTTGCTATCTGCTATTGTGCTATATCAGAGGCAAGAATAATAAAAAAAATGAAAACAGAGCCTGCTCTCTGCAGCAGCTGGGACTGGCTTCTCCTTTCCTTGCCATGGCCAATCAGCTGTTTGGCCAGCTTACCTGTCTGCTCACCTGCATCGTTTCAGTGCTATGCCACTTTGAAATATTAAACAAAAAAGGAGGGAAGATCACCTAATAAATGGTAACATTGCAAAAATCAGTAACTCAAAATATCGGTTTCTTGGGCATGACACAGAGTTCCATACTTGCTAGGTAAACATCACAATCTGCAGGTGTCTAGGAAATGCAAGGATTTAAATAAACACAATTTAAATTGTGAGTATACTCTCTGACATTGGTATAGCACTTAAAAAAAAACCCCACCAGATTAAAAGTTACCCCATGGGAAGGCACGAATACCATGTGACTGTGACATGACTTTAAATCGATTTCAACAACACTACTGCATATTACAAGGTATTCCCAGGTATTTCAGTAATGCAACCATGCCCTAAGCTGCTGAAACAGCTTCATACATTACCAGTTTGTTGGGGGTACAATTCAGGGTATTAACATTCATCTATAAAGCCCATGTGGACAGAACAGATTAACAGTACTAGTTAAGTTGTACTTTCTGTGGAGGGGTCTGTTTTATTAAGTTAAAAATGCAGTTAGTGAATAAAGCATATTTAATCTGGATTCTGAAAGACTGCAATTTCAATGGAATCAGAAAGAGCAAAAAAAACAACGCTTTGGGAAATAAACAAAAAGGATGCAATGGCATTTTCTGACAGCCTTTGCTGCCCTGGACAGATCATGTGTCCATTCTCCTTCCATCTCTGTAAAAAAAACAAGTGCCTACTCATTACACTTGAGCAAGCATGCTGGGAAAACTGCTTTCTGCTTTGGTCTACTCCTCAATGTTTCATCTTGTTTCACTAGAAAGCTAAAAATAGAAGACGGGTCAGCTCATGTTTTGAAGACATGAGGGACAGAAAGTTGCAGCTCTCTTTGGCTAAATTTAGTATAGCTGTGATCAGCCAAGGTTACTTTAGCCAATTACTACATATTTTACAAGAACGTTTTACAAAATAGTAATAAACAGCATATATTTATTCTGATCCATGGAACAGTGGAAATACCATACACTTTCCATGAATGGTAAAAAAAGGAATTTATCTTTGTTCACTGTCACTTTCAACTACAGCTAGCCCTGCCATTAGTGTCTATAAAGTGACTGCCTTCAGCAGAAATCTGCTGGAATCTGCCTCCCTGGAAATCCTTGGCTATTTTTTAAAAATGCTTGGTTCCAAGGGATCTTTAGAATAAGGAAATGACTGAAGAAACAGTTTGCTCTTTAGCGCATCCTCTGAACAAAGGTATAGTAATGTACCCACTTCCCTGAGTATTGGGTACATTCCCATCACTCTTTGCCTACCACCATGGCTCTCGCCCTCCTCCTAGAAGATGACACTGTCCTGTTCTCCTTCGGCACTATTCCCCTCTTTTTCTGCCCAGGCATGATGGGTATATGCTTGAGTTGTGCTTATAACAGAATCATAGAATAATGGGGTTCAAAGAGATTATAAGGTTATTCAGTCCAACCCTCTGATGAGTGCAGAAATCTGAGTTAAAATATATTCAACAAATGGCTAATTTTCTCTTGAATGTCTCCAGTGTTGGAACACTCAGTACCTCTCCCGAAGTAATTGGTTACATTGTTGTACTGCTCCAACAGCTAGGAAGATTTTCCTGATCTTCAATTGAAATCTGGTTTCCTGTAACTTGAGCCCATGATTCTGTGGCCTGTACTCTAGAAAGATTGAGAATAGAGATGCAGATATTTGTATTAGTTTACGAATACGAATATCCCGGTCCCAGCTACAACGAATGCAGATCCGGCCCTTGGAACTGGCCCATCAACTCACATGCCGCCGTGCCGCCAGTGTCCAACTCTTCCCACCAATCGCAGAAGTAGCTCCGCCATCTCCCTGCTTGGTTGGCCACTCCAGGCAGGGGGCAGGATGAGGAGTCTCCCCACACGGCTGCTCAGTGGCCAGCCAAGCAAAGAGATAGAGGAGCTACTTCCCTGATTGGCGGGAAGAGTGGGATGCTGGTGATGCATGAGTGGACGGGCCAGTTCCGAGGGCCGGAACTGCATTAGTTGCAGCTGAGACATGGATATTTGTATTCATAAACAAATATGAATATCTCCATCTCTAATTGAGAACTGATCCCACCACTGCTCTGTATGACAGACTTCCAAGTATTTGAAGAATGCTATCATGTCTCCCCTTGTTCTTCTTTTCTCAAGACTAGACATGCCCAGTTCTTTTAGTTTTTCCTCATAGGACTAAGTTTCCAGCCCCCTAATCATCCTTGTTGTCCCCCTCCAAACTTGTTCCAGTTTGTCTACATCTTTCTTAAAAGTGTGGTGTCCAGAAGTGGACACAGTACTCAAGATGAGGCCTAACCAGTGCCAAATAAAGAGGAGCTAGTACTTCATGGGATTTGGAGACTATACTTCTGTAAATGCAGCCTAAAACAGCATTTGCCCTTTTGCAGGTGGTACAAATCCAAGATGCTTCTCACAACGTAGTATTATTGAGCCAAATATCCCCCATCTTGTAACTATACATTTAGTTTCTTTTTCCTAGGAGTAGAATTTTGCACTTATCACTGTTAATTTTCCTTCTATTATTTTCAGCACAGTGCTAGAGCCCATCAAGATTTCTTAGAAACAAAATTCAATCTTCTTGGAAACACAGGTGCTGCTCTTGGACTGCAGTTCCCAGAAGCCTTCACCCCCAGCAGTGTTGGCTGGGGTTTCTGGGAGATGCAGTCCAAGAATGTCTGGGTTAACCAAAGTTGGAAACCACTGTTCTAAGGTATTAGCTATTCCACTTAATGTTGTGTCATCTACAAATCTGATACACATTTCTTGCACCTCCTCATCTGTTGAAGAGCACCAGGCCTAAAAGTGAGCCCTGTGGTACCCTGCTTGTTACTTCCTCTCTGATTGAGAAAGAACCCTTGATAAGCATTATCTGCCTATGATTCTGTAACTAGCTGTGGATCCATGTAATTGTTGTTCTATCCAGCCCATACTAGCTTGCTGATCAAAATATTATGGGCCACTTTTTCAAAAGTTTTGTTGAAGACAAGATATATTATGACAACATGCATTCCCACAGTCTACCAGGGCGGTTGCCTAATCAAAAAATAAGGTAAGATTAGTTTGGCAGGATTTGTTTCTGACAAATCTGTGTTGGCTTTAGTTATTACTGCATTGTTTTCAAGGTGCTTCCAGACTGACAGCTTTATAATCTGCTCCATATTTTCCCTGGGATTTGTGTCAGGCTGATTGGTCTGCAGCTCCCAGGTTCCTCCTTTTTGTCGTTTTGAAGATAGGGACATTACCTCTCCTCCAATCATCTGGCACGTCACCCCATCTGTTATGGTTTCAAGAAATTAATAGGAAGTACTGAAAATTCCTCAGCCAGTTCCTTCAATACCTTTGGATGCCGTTCATCCAGTCCTGGAAATCCGAATTCTTTCAAAGTAATACGTTATTTATTGACTATTTGTTTATCAATCTCAAGTGGCAATCCTGTCTTTCCACTTGTACTTCACATTTGTCCGGAGGGTCACAGACTGTATGTTGGAAAAACACCAAACTGAAGTAGGAACTGAGCATCTCTGCCCTTTGTCATTTGTTTTCACTTCGCCATCTCCAATGGGTAGCTAAAACCACCACTTCTTTTCTCTTGTCTTTTGCTAAGCATGTACTTCAAGAATACTTTTAGCGTCTCTTGCTAACCTTAGCTCATTCTGTTTTTGCCTTCTTAACACCATCCCTGCAATTCTTTGCTTGTCTGTACTCCTCCTTTGTGGTTTGACCTTCCATTTCTTCTATGTGTCCTTTCTTGTTTTCAGCTTAAAACAACACTGGTCTTTTTTCACCTTTTGTTGTTAGAACTATTTGTAGTTGTGCCTTTAGAATTTGTGCCTTTAGAATTTTTCTTCTTTTTAAAGAAACTCACACCTATCTTGGACTCCTTTTCTTGCCATGTGACCTTACTTATCACTGTTCCCAAAAGATCTAGAGATGAGTAAAACTCATAGGCCTCCAACCATACATATTTCCCAGATATTTGAAGAGGGATCAGAGCCTGGAAGTCTGGGCAGGGATGCATGCAACAGTATTTATGCGCCTTTGTTGTTACCCTGATTTTTCCACTGTTTAGAGATGAAATATTGAGTTTATTCACAATATTTTCTATGGTTATGCTGAAAAGGATCGTGGGTGTTGTCCACCAGATTTGGTGTACTGATCAAAAGGCAACATTCCCACATATTTCAAGGATGCCAAGATATTGTGATTACTTCATTTGAAATGTTATGGTATTATGACCAACTTTTTTTTACTGTCCACACTACAAGTGTACTTTAATTAATTCTGTGCCATCAATTCAAAACCAACTTATGATGACTGAACATGGCTCAACAATAAACTTAGTAACTTAGGAGTTAACGTCATTCCCAGATAGTCCAAACAGAACCAGTTCACAACAATCCTTCATTTGGAGGAATGGAGCCCCGCCTCCTCTACCAGCTCCAGAAAACCCCTCAGATGGGCCAAACATGGCCTGCAACAGCAAAGGTGCTGGATGCAGGCACTCAGCTGTCCCTGGGGTAGCACAGCCTGGGCACTTTCCCCAGCTACTCCTCTATAGTCAATGCCCCATGTTGGGGTCTCAGAGACAGATTGTCTCGCAGCCGACTGTTGAGTGCTCTGGCAGCACCAGCACTTCCTGGGCCTCCCAGTCAATGGTGTCTGTCCAATAGTCCTCCCCATCCTCTTTGCTCTCCTCCTTAAAACCCCAGCCCTCCACACTCACACGTGTGGCCTCTAAAGTGTCGTCTGCATCTGTGCCACCCACGTTCAGTCCACAGGTGAACTGCAGGTCAGGAATCTTGCCCTGATTTTCAGGCAGGTGGAGAGCTCACTCTCACCAGCAGAGGAATCAGGGCCAGTTTCACACGACAGTGATCCTTTCCAGGATTTTCTAGGTAGAGAATACTCAGAAGTGGTTTACCATTTTCTTCTTCTGGGGGCATCCTGGAACTTTCCAGTTTGTTCAAGGTCACACAGGCTGTCTCTTCTGCGACAAGGTACAGTGAACCTCCAACCTGTGGCTCCACAGCCAGGTGTTCCAATCTCACAGAGCTATCCAGCCAGCTACAATTGTATCTTACATCAGTGTTATTACTCATTCTGCCTCTAATGTGTCTACAGGAAGGGTGGAGATCATGCAGATTTTAGGCTGCCTATGGTTCCACCCTCCCAACACTCCAGTTTTTAATATATCCAACAAAAAGAAGCAGCATGGCTCCTTACCACTCCCCCAGGTTATCTGTGGATTTTTAATATTTATTGCAATGCATTTTAACTTGTTTAGTGATTACACATTGCTGTGGTAAATTGTCACTAGTTAAGAAGTTGAGGCTAGTACTCCTTGTACACTAGTCATGGGTATACAGCATGATGAGGAACAAAAGTGTAGACCTCTTCACTATACAAGGAAAAAGAAATTAAAAAATAACCTGTTTCCCTGAAAATAAGCCCTAGTATGATTTTTCAGGATGCTTGTAATATAAACCCTACCCCAAAAATAAGCCTTAGTTAAGTGAAAGCCCGCCCTCCACCATTGGGCAGCAACCAGAAGATGACGTGACTGTATTTGAATAAACGTAGATTGTTGTGAGGGTTCAACTTTTGGCTCCTTCCTTTGGTCAAAGAAATCAGGAGATTTTTGTTGTTTAGAAACAGGTGTGATGTTTATTGGTGTGTTCAACAAGTAACCAGTGTCAACAAAATGGCTCCAACGTTTTTCTCCTTCTGACAACGAGTCAGCCAGGGGTTTCCATTCTTCATCCAGAAACGGGTTCCCTTCGCCATAGTTCCATGGACCCGGCCAATCTACGGATAAGTTCGGGATTACCGCCTGTCCCACTTCACCTTCCAGCAGGGGCACAGTGTCGTCGTCCCGGCCATCCACCCACATGGAACATCCAACGGGTGTGAGGGTCTTCCAGAGTCCTCCCTGCATCCCTTCCTACTCATTTCATTCACCCACCATTCCAGCCTCTCCTTCCCTTTTCTCTCTACCCTCTCCTTTTCTTCTCTTAATTTCCTCCTCCACTCCCTGGCTTCTGCTTCTCCCCAATAAGATGGTCTCGGGGGAATTTCTCTTCTTCTCCTGGCGGGATAGAAATCGAATAAATAAAATAAATAAATAAATAAATAATCTGCCTCCTCCTTAGACACCCTCAGCCTCTCCCAGGCTCCGGTCCAGGGATCCTCCATCCAGACCCATTCCCAACCTGGAGGTAACTGCCCCTCCCTTCTCTTTATATCTGCCGTTCCCGCCTCTATCTCCACCCTCTTCTTCCGCTCTATTCCCGCCGTTTCCCCCTGAGTTCCTTCAACAGTTAGTTTTTGTACTTCTCCTTCTATTTCCTGTATATCTGTCCCTCGCTGTACTGTTCTCATGGGGGATGAGGCAGGCTGGGTTTGTACCTCCTTTTCAGCTGTATGGGGGGGGAGACGGCACTCCGGCGAGAGGGATACTACTCTCGCCCCCTGTCTCACAATTGTACATGAAAAAAATAAAGCATCCCCTGAAAATAAGCCCTAATGTGTTTTTTGGAGCAAAAATTAATATAAGACCTTGTCTTATTTTCGGGGAAACAGGGTAATAAATTAAAAAAACAAAAATATTGTGGCCCCATAAAAACTGTTATATTTTAATGTGAGTTTTTGTGGATAAAATCCACTTCCTCAGACATAAGAATGAGATACATGGCAATTTTTTATGCATTTATACATGGCATCAAGATATAGAGACAGATATTAATAGATATGAGTTACAATGAGCCCACATATATTAATAGGTATTTTATTACTCTGGCCTGAAACCTAGCTTTCAACTTCCCTAAATTCCAAAACAGTATTCAGTATGGCACAGGAGGGTGTTAATAAAAACAAAACAAAACACAATGCTTAAAACTGCAAGGAACTCAGAATGTAGTTTCACAACCTTATGCCTCCTTGTTATTCTGCTTAAGAATGAAACGTTACAACACCATATAAACCACATCTAGGCATTCTTAGTCAATAGGCCTTCTTTAATTATAACTATGTCTGGATCCAATCCCAAACAATTATCAGTAAAAAAAAGTTATAAAAGACAAACAGTTCTGATGTGTTTTATATCTTTTTTTCAGAGGCAGTTCTATATTCCATAATGGACGTAAATTACATTAAGAAAGGCTTTAAAGAATTTCAAAGATTATGGATTTTTAAAATAGTGTGGCTGGATGAGCCTCTTCATGCTGAAGCTTAGAAGACTGAAAAAGTAACACCAAAATCCTCTTGCCTTTAAAAGGAAAGTATAATCAGAAAAGTATTTAATGAGCTCTTAGCAAACAGTTTATGCCTTTGTGGGAAAAAGAGCTGTAATGCTTCATACTTCAAAGGTAATGAGAAAGAAGATCTTAATCAGGAGAGCTTGAAATGGGAGGGATGCAATGTACTTCTAAGCAATAATCACTATAGGTCATGAAAGGATGCACATTCCAGAATCATTGATTTCTATAGTACCTAAAAGAAAAAATGTGTTTCAGAATCTAATGTGTAGAAAATTATTTACATGCTGGAATTTCTTTCAAAATACTAGCAAAAGTGTAACCTTCTCAAATTGCTCCATGTGTAGGAAACACATCCATGATGCCAACATCCATAAAATGGCAGGTTCAATGCTAAGACATGGCAATTCTTTTTAATGTTTAGTTCATCATTCTTAAATAAATAAAAACTGTGGGGTGGGAAGGATTCAGAGAGAATCCCAACTAATCTATTGTTTATTCCTTTATCAATAGGCATAGTCATTTCACTTGTTATGACAAATCAAAAGATATTTCTGGTTCATGCTCTAAGATGCATTTCAACTTAATTCCAGTCTTGAAAAAAGTGGAGGACCACAACTAAATCTACACTCTCTGACCCCGTAATACACTTTCTTTTTTGTAGTATTAAAACGACTAAAAGATTTGTTCTGAGATAAATCTTTGTAAACTAAAGATTTAGATACATTAAGTATTGTTTTCCAAAGGACTCTCTTGCGGCCACTGAGTAGGGATGGAACTTTTGGATTTTTTTGACTCCCACTCCCAGAATTCACCTAAAATACTCAAGCCAAAATTCTGGAAATTGGAAAGCAAAACCAGAAGGTAAAGGAGAGGTATCCTCTTCCATGTGTTCCTGCTTTTCATTTCATTCTCTCTCTTAATGTCTGACAGAGTGGACATGTCCATGAAAGCTTACATTAAAATATAATGGTTAATTGTTAAGGTGCCACATGTTTTTGTCTTTTTGTTTTGTTTCTTTGGATTTTGCCTGATATGCTTTGAAGAGGAACGAGGAGGGCCCCACTGCTCATAAGGGCCTTACTGCTTCTCGGGAGTTGCTGCAATACTTTATGGAAACAATAGTTCCATGAGAGGCTACCTCTATAGATCCTAATGGGTAGCAGGACTACCTCCTGGACTTTACGTAATTTAAAGTTTCCTTCCCAAACACTCCCAGGTTCTATGGCTCCCTGGAGATCCTTTCTTACTTTTGGGACCTTGGAATGGAGAAACCAGCACCTTAAAATTTTTTAAAAACAAATATTTTTGGTCCCAGGTTGAAATTGCAAGCTTGAGTGGAATCAGTCTATCTACCTTCTGAAGTTGCTCCAGCTTGCATCAAATTGGGACGTACAAAAACAGTTGGCCACTTTATTTTCATCTTTAAAAGCTAAAGCAGGGGTGGGGAACATTTGGCCCTTCAGATGTTTTGGCCTACAACCCCATTAGCTGCATGTAGCAAAGTTGGTTAAGGAATTATGGAAGTTCTAATATAAAGCATGTGAATGGCCAAAAATTCTTATTTAAAAATAGCAAGAATACCAAAAATGAGCTGCTTATCTGTAACATTTCTTTTCCTTCCTTTTGGGTGTTTTTGCCCATCATGTATGTCCAAGGTAGAAAAAGGTCACTGATACCTTCTGGCTCTGTCACTTACAAAATGCTTCAATCAAATGGTACGCGGATTCATCCCAGCTGAAGTTGTTTTCAAGACATCAGAATAACTTGGAGAAAAATTGAAGAAGAGAGTCATTCTGCCAACAAACTGACTTCACAAGAAACTTAACACATACAGTTAACCGAACAAAGCAAGAAAAGTATTTAACTTTTTTTTTCCTTTATGAGCCAGCATGCTGCAAAGAATCTTAGGATAGTGAAGTTGGAAGGGGCCTATAAGGCCATCAAGTCCAACCCCCTGCTCGATGCAGGAATACAAATCAAAGGATATCTGCCAGGTGGTTGTCTAAGTTTCTCTTGAATGCCTCCAGTGTTGGAGCACTTACCACCTCTCGAGGTAACTGGTTCCACTGTTGCACTGCTCTAACAGTTAGGAAATTTTTCTTGATATTCAGTCGAAATCTGGCTTCCTGTCACTTGAGACAATTGTTGCATGTCCTGCCCTCTGGGATGATCGAGAACAGATCCTGCCCCTCCTCTGAATGACAGCCTTTCAAATATCTGAAAAGTGTTATCATATCACCTTTCAGACTTTCCTCATAGGGCTTGGTTTCCAGCCTCCTGATCATCCTTGTTGCCCTCCTCAGAACTTGTTCCAATTTGTCAGCATCCTTCTTGAAGTGTGGTGTCCAGAACTGGACACAATATTCAAGGTGAGGCCTAACCAGTGCTGAATAGAGGGAAATTAGCACCTTGCAGGATTTGGAAATTATACTTCTGTTAATGCAGTCTAAAATAGCATTTGCCTTTTTTCGTAGCCACATCACACTGTTGGCTCATATTCAGCTTGTGATCTACAACAATGCCAAGATCCTTCTTGCTGGTAGTACTGCCCAGCCAGGTATCTCCCATCTTGGAACTGTGCATTTGGTTTCTTTTTCCAAGGTGCAGTATTTTGCACTTACGCCTGTTGAATTTCATTTTGTTGTTTCCAGCCTATCAAGATCATTTTGAATTTTGTTTCTGTCTTCCAGGGTATTAGCTATTCTGCCCAATTTTGTGTCATCCACAAATTTGACAAGCATTCCCTGCACTCCCTCATCCAAATCATTAATAAAAATGTTGAAGAGCACCGGACCCAGGACTGAGCCTTGGGGTACCCCACTTGTTACCTCCACCCAGTTGGAAAATCTTATTCCTGCAGTACTCTCGGATGCAGTTCATCCAGCCCTGGAGATTTGAACTTGTTCAAGGTGACAAGATTAATCATCACCCTCTGAGTATGATTCTGTAGCCAATTGTGTATCACCCTAACACTTGATCTATCCATCCCACACCTAGTTAGCTTGCTAATCAAGATGTCATGGGGTACTTTGTCAAAAGCTTTGCTAAAGTCAGGATATACTATGTCTACAGCACTGCAAAGAGAACAAACCTATCCATTTTGAAGGAAATCAACCCTGAGTGCTCACTGGAAGGACAGATCCTGAAGCTGAGGCTCCAATACTTTGGGCATCTCATGAGAAGAGAAGACTCCCTGGAAAAGACCCTGATGTTGGGAAAGTGTGAAGGCAAGAGAAGGGGACGACAGAGGACGAGATGGTTGGACAGTGTCACCGAAGCTACCAACATGACTTTGACCAAACTCCGGGAGGCAGTGGAAGACAGGAGGGCCTGGCGTGCTCTGGTCCATGGGGTCACGAAGAGTCGGACATGACTTAACGACTAAACAACAACAATGTCTACAGTATTCTCCCTGTCTATTAGTGAGGTTACCCGATCAAAAAATGAGATCAGATTAGTCTGGCAGGATTTGTTCTTGACAAATCCATGTTGGCTTCTAGTTATTACTGCATTGGTTTCTAGGTGCTTGCATAGTGCCTGTTTTATTATGTGTTCCAGAATTTTCCCTGGGATTAAAGTCAGGCTGGCTGGCCTGTAGTTCCGAGGTTCCTCTTTTTTGCTCTTTTTGAAGACAGGGACATTAGCCCTCCTTCAGTCACCTCAACCATTTCCCTTTCAAGAAAATAATGGACAGCAGTTCTGAGAATTCTTCGGCCAATTCCTGCAGTACTCTCAGATGCAGTTCATCCAGCCCTGATTTGAACTTGTTCAAGGTGATAAGATATTCCTTGACTATTTGTTTATTAATCTCCAGCTACAATCCAATTGTACTTCACATTTGTCTGGAGGTTCATAGTCTGTCCTATGGGAAAAGACTGAGCTAACATAGGAATCAAGCACTTCTGCCTTTTCTTTGTCATCTGTTATCATTTTTCCATTTGGTGATGGGAGTCTGGATGCAGAAGATACAGCTTCAAATCTTTGCCTAGCCACAAGGTCATCAAGTTACCTTCATCTCTCAGAAGTGTAAAGCATGTTACATCTTTGAGTAATGTATATCCATTATGACATATTTTATGCATCTTATACATGTCATCAGCTGGCTGGAGAGCTCAGTGGGTTAGGTATCTCGCTATGGAGCTAGAGTGGTTTTGAGTTCAATTTTGCACTGTGCTTCCTGTTGGTAGAGCCAGCCTGTATGGCCTTTGGCAAAGCTGCGCAGTCCCAGGATGCTCCCAGAAGAAGTGAATGATAAAACCACTTTTGTGTATTCTCTACCTAGAAAACCTTAAAAAGGGCTGCAATTAAGTTGGAACTCACCTGATAGCATGCAATTATTATTATGCACATCACTGTATCTCATAGTTTACCATAATTCCTATTAAAAAGCAAAACAGAACAGAACAAAAAACCACAGACCTTTCCATATTAATGCCAATATATCAGAACACTGAAATAGCTAGCCATGCTGCAGTGTTTGCCTATTAATTGGCATCTATTGTGATGTAATCAAATCAAGCTACAGCTACAAAGAACTAAATGAGTGGACAGCAGAGTTCATAATAAAAAGCACTTAAATATTTGGCTACAGCAGAGCCATTTTGGCTGTTTGCTAAATCTTCTCTTTGCTATTTTGCCCAATTCCTGATACGTGATGTCAGCTCAAATACAAGTGTCATCTTCACTAATTTTCCTGTATTTGCAGGACAATCTGCAAAAGCTCTTTTTGTTTTGGGAAGGAAAAAACAGTGAGGAAACACAAGAGAGCTAAAAGCGGAAGACAGCATATCAAGCTACTCCCTCCCTCCCTCCATGTTTGAGACAGAGTGAATGCATGATAACAAGCTCATCTGGGAGCAACTTCTGTCACTGGGGGCCTGGTAACCCTAAAGAGCCAGGTAGCATCAAAAAGTGATGGTGGGACTGATTGTACACATTGCCCGAAGATGGAATAAGTGTATAAATAAGACGACAGACAAGGAGGAGAAATGCACTGTTAAGAAAGGGTTTGTTGAAAAATCAGCATGAACCAAGCATCCCATAAAAGAGGATCATATCTGTCTACGAGAGATAATACAAGGCAGTCAAATGAATTGCAATACAAGCTACACATGAAATATACAGAAATGGAGTGCTAATTAAGGTCAACACCATACAGATCAGAAGCCCAGATTAACTTCTATTTCTTTTCCCCTCTATGTATTTGATTAATTTAATGGTGTCACTCAAAGGTGAATATTGCTGTATTAGTTTGTATTCATTTTGTGTGTATTAGATGTAATGAGTGTTTTACTAGAGAAGGTTTTACACTTCATTACCTCTTTTTGGTGTGGGAAAAGACTCATAAATATGTAAAGTAAGTAAATAAATAAGTAAAGTAAGCAACCAAAAATACATGTGTGGACTATACTACTCCTTCAAACAATTATCAATTTAAAAAAGAGAAATAAATGAAACTCGAGGAGTTTGGACATAACATTAATATCCATTCATAACTGCAATAATTGCTATGCCTTGTGAAGATCTTGTCAGCTTCATGGTCTCAAACAAGATGTAGCATGTAAGTTTAAAACATCAAAATAATGGGCTCAGTGTTACTGATGTAATTACTAAGATTTGTTCTGGCCCTTAAAAAAAAAAACAGCCATCCTAATATCAAAGAATTCACATGTAAATGAGGACAAGTATCTTAATTCCTACAATTTTGCTCCAAGGGCAGATACAGCTCTGAAGATGTTCTTGTAGTAGATGAAATTCAGCAACATTCAGGAACATGCCTTCAGTCGCACAGTACAACTGATATAGAATCTGAACCCATGAGTAAGGAAAACCATGATTAACAAGAGAATCTTGTAATGAAAGGCAGATAGTGTGGTACAGAGCTATAGAATTGGAAGGAGATGTGGGAGATCCAGGTTTGAGTTCAGGTTTTTATACAATGTACACAGAGTGGGGATGAGACTGGAACATTGCTCTGAAATTTTTATTATAAATTTTTGGTTCTGCATGAGGAACTACTGTTTTATTCTTTGCACTGTCATTAACAACTGCCCTTGTTTTACTGTAATCTACCTTAATGGTCTAAAAATCAAAATGAAGGACAAACATGCTTAAACAAAGATAAAATTCCCCTATTTTTTATTTTATCTTAAACACATCCACCGTATTAGTTATGTAGCTCAATTAGAAAAATAACAGACTGCTACAGAAGTTATCTTATGCCAACAGAATAAAATGCTTTGCACACACTAAGAGTCAATTTGTCTTTCCTCCATGAATCCAAATATTAAAATTGGAACTAGGAATGACTGAACTTTCATGAATACTAACACTGTACTGCCATCTAGAGGCAGCAAATTAAGTGGTGCAAACGTATAAGTACAGTATTTCATTGACTAATAAGAACAATGCCCGTGTAAGAAAAACTAGTATTAGAATTTTTTTACACATTCAGAACCAGAGTACACATTCATACCGTTCTGTCTTTGAATGTGAACTTTCATCCTGAAATGTAGGACATGTTACTTCTTGACAACCAAATACTATTTTTGCATATGGACTGGCCAGCTGATTCAATGGTTTGATTAGCAAGAGTTATTTGCTTTACCATTATAAGGACAGAGTTTGGATGGACACTTGATATAAACTAACAAAGACTCTATAGAATCCTTATCAGTGTCTTCTCTCCCCAAATAACATATGTATGTAGAAAGACTAACCATAAAAAACACAGATTGCATATTTTAGTGAAACAAAAATATGGTTCAAAAGCATGGCCGCCCATGAATGTCCTGTATTTAAAACAGATCTCAGCAAACCATTCTGAAATTACAGAACACATCAGTGTTCAAAGACTCAGCCATAAAATCACAAGTTTCTTGCTTCATGGCAATAGTATAACACAAAAACATGGATCAAATGCCACAGTTCATGGATTCACATGATTTTTACATCTTTCCTAAATCATTATCAAATCACAGGCCACATTTGTGTCCAAATAATGAACCAGAGAAGTCATAGATCTTGTACTTTACCATGTCACTATTGCACAAGACGCAGATCCTCAGAGAACTTACGCATTTCCCCCCATCCTCTGCCAAAATCCATACTAAAAGAATACATGGGTATTGAAGGGCCATAAACATTTTAGACCTATACTTCGTCATGCTACTATGGCACAAAAGTATGGATTCAAAGCAAGAATCATCATCACCTTTTGGGGCCCTTTTCAATTCTTTCCTAGTCTACACTCATAAAGTGGAGTAAGGTACCAAGCTAGAAAATAACCACTTTATTTTGTTAACAAAATGGAGGAGGGAGTAGGTCAACTTTGTGGGGGTGCCTGCCTCATGCCTGATAATTGGCCTTTCTGAAGAGACAGTGAAGGACATATATAGTAGCATCTTGCAGAAAACAAAAACCCCGCTGAGGAAAGATCTTTATCCAATTGTTTATTTTCATAGAAGAAATGGCAAGGGATGCATCAAAGATACAGTCTTGTCTACAGGTCCATTTTTAAAAAAGGTTGATACAAGTACAGGTTCACTTAAGTACATGACAGAGCCTTGTTCTTGCCCAAAAGCACCTGGTTGCTTGGCCACATTTTTTAAGGGTAATGCATTTGCAGATTCACAGTTACACCTCCAAGCGCCAGAAAACATCACAAGAAAGCCAAGAGCTCCACGCAGCGGGGCTGGTGGAAACCAGTGAGCTGCAATGGGTCCAGTTTTCCCTCCTGCCAAACCCAGAAGGCCAAGGAGAGGGGATCTGCTCCTCCACCCCGTTCCCCAAACGGTGGGGGGAGTTGGGGTTTCGGGGCGAAGAACCCGCTTAACCTCTGGGTCCCTCGCCTTGGGGCTCTTGAAATAATATTGTGCAGAGCAAGAGAAGCCCTACAAAAAACATAGGAGGGGGACACTGCCAAACCTGCCCTCCTCACCTGCAACGGGTCAGAGCCATGCTTCAGAGCACCCCCCCTCCCGCCAACCTGGCAGCCCCGCCTCCGTTACCTTGACGATCCCCGTCATCTTGGCCCGCAGGACGCCAAATTCCTGCGGCGCCGTTTCCGGATAGAGCTGTTCGCGCAGCAGCTCCTCCGTGATCTCCGCGTTGCCATAGTAGGTGGCTTGGGCGATGCCATTCAGGAGCCCAAGCAAAGGCTTGCCGGTTTCGGGCGGAGGATGCTCCCCGGTAGCGGCCATCTTAGTTAGGAACACTAGGCCGCGGCCCCGGAAAAGGGCCCGGACGAGAAGCGAGCGCGGACAAACTTCGCAGCCGGGACTTGGAACGCTCTTCTCCTTGGCTCCCTAACGCCCCCTCTGGGCGACCGCTCTGAACATGCCTGGATGGCTTTAGGGCGGCCTTCTTGAACGTCCCGGGCTAGGAGAACGCCTGCAATTTAACACCGGAAGCAGGAGGGCGTTTTTCTGCATTGGAGTCACGTTGTGAAGGCAGCCGGGCTTCTGGGACCCGAAGGGGGTTTCAGAAGCAGACTGCGGGAGAGAGAAAACCCGCGCTGGAACAGTCAGGTTTGCGTGCAAGTGTCTGGGACAGGATTTGAAAGTGACCTGAAGAAAAGCTGACGTGGTTTACTGTGATAGTTCATTATCACTGCATCCAACAAAACCCAGTGAATGCTCCCGAGTGACTGTGGGTTTCGAAAACATTGGTCAATATTATGAAACAATCAAGCCTGACAAATTATTAACAAAAGTGACACATATAAAAGAATCCAAGTAGTTGCTGAAATAAAAAAGTTCGTCCCCTGGGAGCTATCTCGCATGCTTAAGTAACGGGAAAGCGGAGGGCAGAGAGACGTCAGGGTCTATTGAAGACTATGGGGGTACGGTTGGATTTTAAAGGGATTCAGGCATTCGGCTTCTGTTATTATTAAGTGCCCCTGGTCTTTTCTCTCATCATTTAAGTACGAGTTTCTCACCTCCTCAGACAAAATACCAAAGCCAAGCGTTGCTAGAGTAAAAGCCCTGGTCCTAAATCTCCCCTGCCTTATTGAGACCGAAAGATGGGACAGACAGCAACAACAACTTGCTGAGGAGAACTTAATTCATGCAGGCTCAAATCAGGAGAGGCAGACCTCTAGGTATGTGTGCCTATGTGTTCTTTAAAAGTTTAAAATCAGGAACTCGATATATGGCCAGATGGAACACACGAGTGACTACATTGAATTTAGCCAAAAGGTTGAGAAACAATGATTTTAAGCTATAACTTCCTTTTAACTCTTTTTTCCTCTGTTTTAGCATTGCTACCGCCTTACAAATGTAACCTGTATTATGTTTAATATCTTTTACTGGTCATAGACTGTAATAAACTAAACTAAACGAGTGACCAAAATAGAGTGCAGAATAATATATATCCAGAGCTTCGCTGCCATGAACTCTGCTGTTTTTGATAAAAGACTTACATGGAACTATTAAGCATCTTAATGACCTTCATGTACAGATATGAATACAATTATTCTGCAGGAATTTGGAATGGTTTCTTTAATTTCATCATCATCATTCTTTATTATGGTCACAGACCAGCAAGATTATTTAAAAAAACCCATACAGAACATACAGAAAAAACTCCTATATGTAGTATATAAAACCTTCTTTCAGGGTGATTGCAACATTTCCTCTCTAGTTCTCATAGCAATCAACAAAAATTTAGACACCCTGTCAGTATTATAAGTGGACGCACCATCTAAGCATTTAAGAAATGCACTAGAAGTAAGAAGAAAAAAAGTAAAAATCCAACTCAGCAACTTAAAATAGCAAGAACCTGCATTATCCTTCCATTTTGGCATCACTGTGGTTTATTATTTTAAATAAAGTGCAATTAGCCCTAGGGCAAGCTACATAATCCCAGAACATACCCAGCAGAAGGGAGTGATAAGTCCAGCTCTGCAGTTCCAACATCATCATTACTTTATACCTATAGAGGGTCATAACAGGTTGTAATTTACTTGATGGCACATTATTGTTCTTATTATTACAGTGGAACCCATGTTTTCCCAAATGGGCAAACAGCAGCCTGTAGGGTGATCATGTGACACATTTTGCACACTTAGAAAGTGCCATGCCAATAATAAATATTTTTTATTTCTTTTTTCGTGTTTCCTTAAGTGCAATACACATATTCAAAATAATGTGTTTAATATGTTATGGTTTTGTCTGTGCTTCCTCATTAATATTTTTGACCATGCCTTGTGTTGCCTGGCCACACCCTCATGATTGCACCATTTTTATTGCTCATCTACACTGCTTAAAATTTCCACATGTCCCTATTTTCCCTGTGCAAATGTGGATGAGTGAGAACCTTTATTTTGTGAAGGAATGGCTCCATTGCATTCCTGGGGCCTAGTTTTCCACACCAGGTAGTGAGCCTGGCTGCTGAAAGTGATACCTCACAAGAATCACACAGGCTGCAATCACTCTTCGCAGGGACAGAAGGAAGGAGAAGCCTTAGTCTACAGCTTAGTATGCACACAAGTGACTTGGAGTGTTAACTCATGTTACAAAGTACATCCCTGCAAAACGGGTCACTCTCACAGGATTCTTTTAAAAGGGCTAATCCATAGAAGCAGCAGCAGTGCCCATAAAGCACAGCATTAATAATATAATGCAATATAAAAATTACATCTACAGCCATTTCAATATAACTAGGGTAGATGTTCCCCTTCACGAATTGCTGCCTTGTCGTGGCGAAGGGGCTTGAGTAATTCAGAGAAGCTATGGGCTAAGCCGTGCAGGGACGCCCAAGACGGACAGGTCATAGTGGAGAGTTCTGACTAAATGCGATCCACCTGGAGCAGGAACTGGCAAGCCACTCCAGTATCTTTGCCAAGAAAACTCCATGGACAGAAACAAAAGGCTAAAAGACATGATGCTGGAAGATGAGCCCCTCAGGTCGGAAGGCGTCCAACATGCTACTGAGGAAGAGCGGAGGACAAGGACAAGTAGCTCCAGAGCTAATGGTGGTTGGGCCAAAGCTGAAAGGACGCTCAGCTGCAGACGTGCCTGGAAGTGAAAGGAAAGTCCGATGCTGCAAAGAAAAATACTGCATAGGAACCTGGAATGTAAGATCATTGAACCTTGGTAAGCTGGATGTGGTCAAACAGGAGATGGCAAGAATAAACATTGACATCCTGGGCGTCAGTGAACTAAAATGGACGGGAATGGGCGAATTCAATTCAGACGATTACCATATCTACTATTGTGGGCAAGAATCCCGTAGAAGAAATGGAGTAGCCCTCATAGTCAACAAAAGAGTGGGGAAAGCTGTACTGGGATACAATCTCAAAAATGATACAATGATTTCAATACGAATCCAAGGCAGACCTTTCAACATCACAGTAATCCAAGTTTATGCACCAACTACCAATGCTGAAGAGGCTGAAATTGACCAATTCTATGAAGACTTAGAACACCTTCTAGAACTGACACCAAGGAAAGATGTTCTTCTCATTATAGGGGATTGGAATGCTAAAGTAGGGAATCAAGAGATAAAAGGAACAACAGGTAAGTTTGGCCTTGGAGTTCAAAATGAATCAGGGCAAAGGCTAATAGAGTTTTGTCAAGAGAACAAGCTGGTCATCACACTTTTCCAACAACACAAGAGGCGACTCTACACATGGACATCACCAGATGGGCAATACCGAAATCAGATTGATTATATTCTCTGCAGCCAAAGATGGAGAAGCTCTATACAGTCAGCAAAAACAAGACCTGGAGCTGATTGTGGCTCTGATCATCAGCTTCTTATAGCAAAATTCAAGCTTAAACTGAAGAAAGTAGGAAAAACCACTGGGCTAGTCAGGTGTAATCTAAACCAAATCCCTTTTGAATACACAGTGGAAGTGAAGAACAGATTTAAGGAACTAGATTTGGTGGACAGAGTGCCTGAAGAACTATGGATGGAGGCTCGTAACGTTGTACAGGAGGCAGCAACAAAAACCATCCCAAAGAAAAGGAAATGCAAGAAAGCAAAGTGGCTGTCCAACGAGGCCTTACAAATAGCAGAGAAGAGAAGGGAAACAAAATGCAAGGGAGATAGGGAAAGTTACAGAAAATGGAATGCAGACTTCCAAAGAATAGCAAGGAACAGTGCAAAGAAATAGAGGAAAATAATAGAAAGGGAAAAACCAGAGATCTGTTCAAAAAAATTGGAGATATTAAAGGAACATTTTGTGGAAAGATGGACATGATAAAGGACAAAAATGGTAGGGACTTAACAGAAGCAGAAGACATCAAGAAGAGGTGGCAAGAATACACAGAGGAATTATACCAGAAAGATCTGGATGTCCCGGACAACCCAGATAGTGTGGTTGCTGACCTTGAGCCAGACATCCTGGAGAGCGAAGTCAAGTGGGCCTTAGAAAGCATGGCTAACAACAAGGCCAGTGGAGGTGATGGCATTCCAGTTGAACTATTTAAAATCTTAAAAGATGACACTGTTAAGGTGGTACACTCAATATGCCAGCAAGTTTGGAAAACTCAGCAGTGGCCAGAGGATTGGAAAAGATCAGTCTACATCCCAATCCCAAAGAAGGGCAGTGCCAAAGAATGCTCCAACTACCATACAATTGCACTCATTTCACACGCTAGCAAGGTTATGCTCAAAATCCTACAAGGTAGGCTTCAGCAGTATGTGGACCGAGAACTCCCAGAAGTACAAGCTGGATTTCGAAGGGGCAGAGGAACTAGAGACCAAATTGCTAATATGCGCTGGATTATAGAGAAAGCAAAAGCCTTTGACTGTGTGGACCACAGCAAACTATGGCAAGTTCTTAAAGAAATGGGAGTGCCTGACCACCTTATCTATCTCCTGAGAAATATATATGTGGGACAGGAATTAAAGAACCTCTTAATGAGGGTGATAGAGGAGAGCGCAAAAAAAAAAATGGTCTGAAGCTCAACATCAAAAAAACTAAGATCATGGCCACTGGCCCCATCACCTCCTGGCAAATAGAAGGGGAAGATATGAAGGCAGTGACAGATTTTACTTTCGTGGGCACCATGATCACTGCAGATGGTTACAGCAGCCACGAAATTAAAAGACACCTGCTTCTTGGGAGGAAAGCAATGACAAACCTAGATAGCATCTTATAAAGCAGAGACATCACCTTGCCGACAAAGGTCCGCATAGTCAAAGCTATGGTTTTTCCAGTAGCGATGTATGGAAGTGAGAGCTGGACCATAAAGAAGGCTGACCGCCGAAGAGTTGATGCTTTTGAATTGTGGTGCTGGAGGAGACTCTTGAGAGTCCCCTGGACTTCAAGGAGAACAAACCTATCCATTCTGAAGGAAATCAACCCTGAGGGCTCACTGGAAGGACAGATCCTGAAGCTGAGGCTCCAATACTTTGGCCATCTCATGAGAAGAGAAGACTCCCTGGAAAAGACCCTGATGTTGGGAAAGTGTGAAGGCAAGAGGAGAAGGGGACGACAGAGGACGAGATGGATGGACAGTGTCATCGAAGCTACCAACATGAATTTGACCCAACTCCGGGAGGTAGTGGAAGACAGGAGGGCCTGGCGTGCTCTGGTCCATGGGGTCACGAAGAGTCGGACACGACTTAACGACTAAACAACAAAAGGGTAGATGTTAATTTGATTTTGGGCTAGGCCCCCCTTAAATGTTGTCCTGTTGGTCCAGAGGCTGTAGCGTCCTGTGAGGCTTGGAGTACCTTAAGGGGCACTCCTCAGAGCGTACCATCTACCTCCTCGGCTGAAGATACTGACGGACAGATGCCTACCCTGGAGGAGACCGTAAAGGGACCATGTTTGGATGAGGAGGGGCAGAAAGACCCAAAGAAGAAGGAGCCACCTGAGGGCATCATTTCGGTGGGAACGGAGGCAGGAATAAAAGGAGGGAAGGAGGAGGAGGAAAGGCAGTTGGAGTTAGATGAAAGAGAGGCCTGTCAGGTGGAAGAAGAAGACCACGAGCGAGAAAAGGACTGGGTGGAGATAGTGGAGGAGAACCTCTGGACCGGGGAATGGACGGAGTTCAAAGTTCTCAGAGAGTATGCAGAGAAGGAATGGAGGTGGAAGACATATAGAAAGCCACCTTACTGGGGCAAGACTGAAGAGAGGGAGCAGAGGAAAAAGTACCAAGAGTGGCAGCATCAGGAAGCCCAGAGATGGGAGAATAGGTCATGTCTTGACCGTCCTGGGAAACCCCATGGAGCAGGTCCCTTCAGTCGGAGGCTAAGACGGAACCCAGGCAAGAAGGTGTGGAAGCCACAGGTGGGCTGGGTTTTTCACCTCCCCCAATAAGGTCAGGTGTTAACATAACCAAAGAATCGGACGTTCCACATACCGTAGGTGGCGATATAGAGAGTTAAGTTCTACCTGTCTGCAAGTAGAGAAGGATTTGTTATGGTTCGAAGAAAAAAGAAAAGGCACAATGTCTCTGAAACAAGAGGCAGAATCTGTTGTTGATGTTGAGCAATGCAAGTTGTTAAAAATAAAAGGACATTTGTTTGAAACAGACAGTGTTCCCGAGTCATCAATCGAACGTAAATTAGAAGAGAGAAGGGAATTAAACTAGATCACACGTCCAGACTGAAGGAGATGCTTAGAGTAAGTTTAACTGTGGTATAGCCGGGGAAGGACTCAGGCAACTGGGCGTGTTATAACTTCCATCAGCCCTGAATTTGGTGCTACTATAGTTCCTCATGCTCCCCTGCTTGCAGGTGAATCCCCTGGGCCCATCTGGCAGTGACTTGTGCTCCTGCGGCCTCCTGCTGCCCCTGTGGCCGCAGCAGTGGCAAGACACAGCATCAGAAGACACAGAGCTGCTTCTTAATCCTGGCTGTGCTGCACCCACAAGGGAGGCACTGAACCTAAGTATAGCCCTCCACACCACAGCCTGTAGGCAGCAGCACGTTCCCTCCATGGTCCACTGTATTGCTCTTCATGCTGGGTCCTGACTATTGAGCTTTGCTATGGCCAGCAAGGAAGACGAAAAGAAAAAGAAGAGAATGAAGGTGGCCAGGGCTCCTGGAACTCAGCCTGAGGTCGCAGACCTTCATCAACTTGGGTGAGTTCTTCTTGAATGCATCTTGCCCCAGCTGGCTCCTCCCTGAAAAGCAGAGGACAAAGACAATCACATTGCTTATACAGTACTAATTTGAATTAGCGGGTCCTGTCCAGCTCTGATTCTGTAAATTCTAATTATGATTAATACAGAAATGTCCTGCTTTTTGGTGATTAATGTCTTCCTTTTTTGGTAACTATTCTTACCTCTGGAGACCAAGAACAAGAAAATCCACACTACTGTATCCCGATCACTAGGGGGAAGATTTCTGTGACGTTTCACATTTTCTCTGCAACCTACATTTGAACCCATAGGCAAGTTCAAACATATTTATGAGTAATCTGGCCTTTCTCACCAGATTACTCATAAACATGATCAAGCTCAAACACAGGTTGCAGAAAAAAATGGAACATGTCATAGAAATCCTCTCTCTACCGATCACCATGTATGGATGTCAAAGATGCACAGTAAATAAAGTTTACGGGGGGGGGGGATTTATTTGTTTGAAATATGGTGCTGGAGGAGAGCTTTGCAGATACCATAGACAGGCAGAAAGAAAAACAAGTGAGTCCTAGACCAAATCAAGTTTTAACTGTTTCTGGAGGCAAAAATGATGAAACTGAGGCTGTCCTACTTTGAGCACATCATGAGAAAGCAGGATTCTCTGGAAAAGACAATAATGCTGGGAAAGGTTGGAGGCAGCAGGAAAAGAGGAAGATCAGATATGAGATGGATTGACTCTCTAAAGGAACCACAGGCTTGAGTTTACAAGAGCTGAGCAGGGCGGTTGAGGACAGGACACTTAGGAGATTGCTCCTTCATAGGGTCATAAGTTGGAAGTGACTTGGCGGCACAACAATGAATTGTCCTTTGCGTCCTGTTTTTTGTGAGCCCTGTTTTCTCCATGTTAGTGATGGATCAGTGGTCACCCTGCACATAATCCTTCAATATACAAACATTTGCCATATCCCTCCTCTTGACAAAAGAGCGTAAAATGCCTGGCTATGATTTTCCTATCCTGTTTTTTCTGTAATAAGATTTCTTGATAGATCTATAAAATATTAAATGAGTGGCATCTCAAAGTGAGTGCAGCTTAAGGTTCTGCCAAACCCGTAAAAATAAAATTGAAATTACATTAATTACATAATTAAGGGCTATGTCTCATCACCTACCAACCCTGGGGCACATTTCAACACTTTCATATTAAAATGATTACTGCTTAGCAATTTAAATGTTAATCACTGAGAGTCTCACCACAACTTTTATGCTGTTTCTGGTAATATGCGAACTCTTGTTCTTTTCTATGAAATTTACAGTACTCAAGACTTCAAGGAATAGGCCTTTTTTTCCTTTAGTTTTTAAATCAGTAATTAATTATGTGCCTAAGAGGGATTAAATTGTTAATATATATTAGAGCACAGACAGAGTTCTGACTCCTGTCCTCTGAAGATGCCGGCCACAGAGACTGGCGAAACGTTAGGAAGAACAACCTTCAGAACACGGCCAAAGAGCCCGAAAAACCCACAACAACCATAATATGTAATATTTGTCTTCTTGGCAAATAAAGAATTCTAGTGCCTTACGACTCTATAATTATATGCTTATTTAACTTTTTACGTAAATGAATATGTTCATTTAAACTTGTGAATTTTTTTAAAAAACTAAGTGACATTCCATTATATTTCTTGGCATTAAAAGTTTCCCAGGAGATGTTGACAAACTGCGCAGTTTAAAAAAATGTTTAGAAGCAACTTGCAATTGTACTTTCTTTAGCATAAATAATGTTGCTCTTCCTGCACATATGGGTCAAAATCCTGTTTACACACCTATTATATCCAGCAGTTTTCTGAAAATTAAAATTTACTGATTCTAAGCCCTCCCCCCAACCTTTGCAGGTCCCCAGGTTATGAGCTACTGCCCCTCCTGTGCTTGGCTTACATGGCAGGTGTGTCTGAAAAGTTCAAAAGGATTTTTGGTAAAAACCACATACCCGTGCACTTCAAACCCACAAACACACTAAAGCAGAGACTTGTCCACCCAAAAGACTGAACACCAAAACACAACAGGAGCAATATAGTATAAGTGGTCCAATGCAAAGAGGAGTGTTCGGAGCTCTACACTAGAGAAACCAAACAGCCACTAAATAGGAGAATGGCCCAGCACAGGAGGGACAATGGCTCAGGACCACAATCAGCAGTGTCCCTTCATTTGAAGGACAAAGGACACTAATTTGATGACCAAGATGTACTCATTTTGGACCGAGAATATAGGTGGTTTGAGAGAGGGGTCAGGGAAGCCATGCATATTCATATAAAAAAATCCCTCACTCAACAGGGGTGGAGGCCTTAGATACAATGTCTCCTATTTCTCATGCTGCCCTTTTATCGCTCCCCAGAAAGATCAGGACAACACTCACCAGAAAGACACTCAATGACTGTTAACCACCCATGACAATGGGTAGAGAAGGACTCAGAAGTGGAATTTTCACTAACCCCCAGTCCTTTGTCTATCAAACGAGCCTATTCAGTACAGGGAGAGGTGAGACCAAGGTGGAGGATATATCAGGGGTCTCCTACCAACTCTCCTCAGGCTGAAGAAGCTACTTGGATGAGTAGCAAAATGTTTCAACCTAATAAGAAAGAAATCCAGTTGCCATGACTCAACTTTCAGATAAGTACACCTTATGATTCAATAGCTTGTAGAATCACCTTTAGCAGCAATAACATTTTCTGAATGACTTTATCAGTTTCTCACATCGTTGTAGAGGAATTTTGGCCTACTCTTCTTTACAACATTGCTTCAGTTCATTGAGGTTTGCAGGCATTTGTTTATGCACAGCTCTCGAAAGGTCCCGCCACTGCATTTAAATTGGGTTGAGGTCTGGACTTCGACTTGGCCATTGCAACACTTTGATTCTTTTGTTTTTCAGCCATTTTGTTGTAGATTTGCTGGGGTGCTTGGGATCTTTGCTCTGTTACATGACCCAAATTCAGCCAAGCTTTAGCTGTTGGACAGATGGCCTCGCATCTGACTCTAGAATACTTTGGTACACATAAGGAGTTCACAGTCAACTCAATGACTGTAAGGTGCCCAGATCTTGTGGCTGCAAAACAAACCCAAATCATCACCCCTTCACCACCGCGCTTGACAGTTGGTATGAGGTGTTTGTTCTGATATGCTGTGTTTGGTTTTTGCCAAATGTGGCACTGTGCATTATGGCCAGACATTTCTGCTTTGGTCTCATTTGTCAAAAGGACATTGTTCCAGAATCGTTGTGGTTTGTCCAAATGCAAGTTTGCAAACCTAAGCCATGCTGCCATGTTCTTTTTAGAGAGAAGAGGCTTTCTCCTGGCAACTCTTCCAAACAAAACATATTTGTTCAGTCTTTTTCTAATTGTACTGTCATTAACTTTAACATTTAACATGCTAACTGAGGCCTGTAGAGTCTAAGATGTAACTCTTGGGTTTTTTTTTGCAATTTCTCTGAGCCTTGCCCAGTCTGACTAGGGTGAATTTGTTTGGATGCCCACTCCTGGGAAGACTGGTAACTGTCTTGAATGTTTTCCACTTGTGAATAATCTTCCTCACTGTAGAATGATGGACTTTAAATTGTTTGGAAATAGCCTTATAACCCTTCCCAGATTGATGGGCATCAACAATGGCTTCTCTAAGATCATTGCTGATGTGTTTTCTCCTTAGCATTGTGTTAACACACACCTGAATGCTCCAGACCAGCAAACTGCTAAAACGTCAGCCTTTATAAGAGATGGTTCGACTTGCTGATGATCAATTATGCAAAGGCATTTGGTTAGCAGCATTTGGCTGCTACTTACGTAGCCTCTTAATTCCTATGGAAGCAGTAAGTGTATACTTAGTTTTTCACACATAGCTTCTCCATTTTTGGCTTTATTTTTGTTAAATAAATTATGACACGGTGTAATATGTCATGTGTTGTTGTTCATCGGAGCTTGTATTTACCTAATTTTAAGACCTGCTAAGGACCAGATGATTTTTATTATGTCCTGATATGTAAAACTGTAACATTCAAATAGGGTGCACTTTCTTTTTCACATGATTCTATGCTGTAAATTAACAATTTGTACCTTTTGATTTGAAAATTTAAGGTGTATTTAGATGTTATTTAGAGCTGCATAATAAGATTAAATTTGTTCGCATACAAGGGGTCCAAAATATTAAAGTGATCTGGTGCAAGGCTTGTTCATCAATTTTATTTATTTAATATTTTATTTAAAACATTTTTCACCCACATTTCTCCTTCAAAAGAAACCAAGGTGGCTTACATCAGCAAAAGAAAATATTTAAACCTAAGAACGGTAAGAACACACATACTGAACAGGATCAAATAAATACCACACTAAATAAACAGTAAACAAAAGCAACACCAAAAACACATTCAAGGCAGTAAGAGACAACAATCTATTTAAAATCCAACTCAGTCAGCCAGTCCTATTAAGGGAAAGCTTGCCTGAAGAGAACGGCCTTTGTTTGCTTGCACAAGGACAACAAAGATGGGGCTAGTCTAGCCTCCTGTGGGAGGGAGTTCCAGAGTCTGGGAACAGCAACAGAGGCCCTCTCCCATGTTCCCACCAAATACACCTCTGAAGATGCTGAGACTGAAAGGCCCTTGAAAGGGAGACACGGTCCTTGAGACACCTTGGACCCAAGCTGTTTAGGGCTTTATAGGTTAGAACCAGCACTTTAAATTATGCCCCAAAATGGATTGGCAGCCAGTGAAGCTGATGTAACTGGTCTGGTGGTAGTGATGTGATCTCTGTGACGATCTGCTTATACTTTCTTAAGTTATCTTGTGCATGAATCAAATATGTTTACATTTTCACTTTGTGTGTAAGATTCTGTCAACTAATTAAAAATGTAGTATGTATTAACAACTTTGCAGTCATGACCCATCAACAAAGTGCAAAAATATGAAACAGTGAGAGAATGCACTGGAAATGTATTCCATCTGTACTTGAAAGATTTGCTTGAATACTTCAAGGATTAATCTTAAACCTCCTCTGGAGTCACTTATGAAAGCTTACTTGGAAGCCCCTGATTCCAATGAAGCTACTCTCAAGCAAATGAGCATGTAAGTGCTGTCAAAAAAGTTGAATTTGATTTGTGTCTTGCAGCTTGCTCCTATTTGCAGTGTTCAAGCTTAAGAACTTTGGTGAGAATTTCATTCGATTACACAGTTGTGAAAAGGCACTGACGCAAGCACCGCTCTTTCTCTGTCTGTCATGTGCCCAGAGATGCCCCTGTTTCACAACTGATCATACAAATGATAGTACAATGGGCAGTGAACAAAATACTAAAACCACATATGGTTTTCCATGGCAAAATCCAAAAGGAATTTGTTTTTTTATTTTGGAGCTGCTTCATATGCCCGGCTGTGGCAATTTATTACAATTTATTCTTTAATTAATCCTTTGTCTGTGTGTTCCTGACTCATTCATTCACGTGAAGGTAAGCGTTTATAGGCAGAAGTCAGTAACGTTAACTTCTATTTGCGAGTTTTGTAGGTTGCCTCCTATTTATGTTTAATGTTCCCTTTCCGTTTTTCCCCATTAAAAAAATCAGGAAGGGATCGATGAAATACTTGCACAATGGTTTTTAATTAATAGCACTTAACTCTTTTCCTTTGAAAACACTTTATACCCTCTAGGCGTCTAGTGCTACTAATCATCGTCCGCTGTACAATTATGGTGGGCTCCCGTGTCTCGTGATATTGACCAAAAGAGGTGGGAAGAAGGAGAGGACAACACATTGTGGTACCTTAAAGACTAACAGATCTGGTTCCGTGCGATCTTTCGTGGATCAAAAGCCATTCAACCCCCACCCCCATATACTGAAAAGTAGATCTCTGCTCCTTTGGTGTCCCGTCACGATCCTGTTTCATAATAATTTTCCAAGCTCTGTCCTCGAAGCAGGGATCTGTTTTCTCATATGAAGTATTGTGTACCTGGATGGCACTGTTTAGATAATATTTATTCGCCTAAAACATTTATATCATTGTTTTTCCCCGTACAACATAAATTGGATGATAGTCTCAGGAACCATCCTTCAATAAAAATGCAAATAATCCCAAATAGACATCTGTAGCAGTACCATAAAGTAACACAACCCAGCGAACAGACCAACAAAGTCCTCACCAAACATACCAACTATCTGTACAATAAACGTACATATGATTCTTTCCTCTAGAGTTAGAATTCCGGGCAGTTTAGAGTTAAATAGCTTTAGCTGACTAACTCATTTGCCAGTTCGTCTTCGTCGCCGGTATTAATTGGCACCTTCGAAACTTCGGCCTTGTACACAATTCCTTTTTCCGCCCAAGGCAATTCTCCCCCACCCCCGCCGTTCTTTCTGGCACACAGCGCGCGCCGAGGCGAATCGTTTTTCGTTACACAACAAAGGCACCTGCGCTAGACAGCCCTCTGTGGGACGTCATTCTTGCCGCCACCGTGAGCGGCTGGCGAAGGGTCCTTTCTTCTGCAGGCGATCTCGGCGCATTCTGGAAGCTTCTGGTGGGGCGCGAAGCGTTATCCGGGGCTGAGACGAGGGAAGAGAATCCGTTTCCATCGAGAGCTCCAAGAGGGTGGCCGAGTGCAGTTATGCCGGAGAACGCGAGCACGAAGGGGGCGTTTATGAATGCGGCCGCGGGGAACCGGAACTCCGGCGGGAACCGTGGCTCCTACCAGGATCGGGACAAGCCTACCCAGATCCGCTTCAGCAACATCTCTGCAGGCAAAGGTAACGGCCCCACCCTTGGCTGGCCACCCCTTCCCGTTGGTTCGAGGGAGAAAAAAAAGGAGAGGCCCCTGGGGGTGAACGGTGCGGGCCGAGGCTGCCCCACTAGCCAGGCACCGCTAAGCACGCTTCGGGTCCAGAAGCACAAAGGGGCGGTAAGGGCGAAGGGTGGGGTGGGGTCGGTCGTCGGTGATGGAAGTCAGGGCAAGATGTCCAGAGAGAGAGAAAGGAAATATATATATATATAGATTTCATTCATAGCCCTCGCTTGAGCTTCATAAGCACTTCTCCATTGGCTTAGGCGAGTTCCTGTGAAAGGCTTTCCATGAAATCAATGCATCTGCAGAGATGAATGCATCTACATTCAGTAGGAACATTTTGGAAATATATCAGGCAAAACACAGAACAAAAACGGAGGGGGAAAGACAAAAACGTTGTGGCAGGCTAAAGGCTAACTACTGTATTTTAATGTTAACTTTTATGGACTAAAACAGCAGCCTTTAAGGTGCCACAACATTTTTGTCTCTCTCTCTTTTGTCTGCTATACTTGTGCAGGCTAATAGAGCTACTCTTTCAAAAACGACGTGTTGGAGAGAACTGCCCCTTGGTTTATGATAATACTGTAGTGTGCCAATTGTGTAGAAGATAAATAAATTCTATGCTAGTGATTTTGAAGATTATATTTCCTAATACTAATACAGGCAGGACAACAAAAGCCCTGTTTCTTTAGACTCAGATGCCTAGCATCTTTGCTTTTCCACAGTGGCTAGACAGATACCTGTGGAATCCTAGAGGCAGGAGGTGAGTGCGGTAGCATCATCCCATTTATTTTGCCCATCAGCGGGTATACAGTGGCATTATTTTACTTGTCATCTTGGAATTACCATTTAAGACATTGCGCTTCGAGCTCCATGAAATTTGTCCTATCTTTTAAACTCATATCAGTTGATGGGCCATTACTGCATCTTTCAGTAGTGATTTCCTCAGTTTAATTATTATTGTGTGTGGAGAATTACTTCAGTTTATTAGTTTGCCACTATACAAGCTACATTGGATGAGCCTGAGTTTTCGTATTGTGAGAGAATAAACAAATTTGCTCTGTATGTTTTTTTTTATTGCATGCGTAATTTTACACAGTTCTGTCACCTTCCTCATTTATTTTCCTGTTCTAAATCAATATAGTGCTCCAAACTAACTCATCTTGCAGTTGCCTCATCACTACAATTGCCTTATTCCGCTATAAAATATATTTTTCTGGGCACAGCATGTGAAGTATGATTTGAAATAAGTGTTACCTTTTATGGAAAGTAGTCATATACTTGATGTCTCGTTGAATAAAATACTGCTTTTGCCTTGCTGTTACATTTTTGGTTGGAGGAGTATCTTGAACATCCAAATAATATTATTGTCATGCAGCTTAAAGTCTGCTATGTGCTACATAGTTTTATATAAGTACTTTTCCTTTTTTATTGTTTTTCCCAAATTAAGGTTCAAATTTATGCCTGCAGAAAGAAAGTACATATGGAATGACTTTGTTAACCAATGTGTATTTTCTGATTGTGAAAAAGCAGTGTTAAGAAAATATGTGAGAGTAATACACTAATTGTTGGTGTATATCTTAATTTTAGCTGTTGCAGATGCTGTTAGAACAAGCCTTGGGCCAAAGGGAATGGATAAAATGGTAAGTGTTGAAGCTCTGTAGTATATAATAGTTTGACCAAAGTCCATTTAATTATACTTATCAATGTAAACATGTTGGTGTTAATCTCAGTAGTGAATTGCCATTAGCTAGAGTCGGTGAAGGCATGTGACATCCCAGTAATATTGTTGTCATGTAGTTTAGAGTGTTATGCGCTATATAGTTTTTTATATCACATTTCTTTTTTTTTGTTTTTGTTTTTTTGGGTTTTTTCCCCGAATAAAGATTCAAATTTGTGCATGCAGAAAAGAAGCGTAACCTGGTTTTTCATTTGGATTCTGGCCAATGTGTAGATGATTTAAAAATTGCTGTTAGTTCTGAACAGAGTGAGTAAAAATCAATGATTTAAAAAAATCAATTTATTTAAATAACAGTTTAAATTAAAAAATGATTTTTTGGTTTCAATTGTCAAAAAATCCGATTTTAAAAAATTTAAATCGTGATTTAAATTAATTTGATTTAAATCAAATCCATTCTGGTTCCAAACCCATCCTGTTAACAGCTGGGAAGCTGCTGAATTTGTTTAAGCATTCTTAGTAGCCAAGAAAAGGCTCAGTGGTAGAATATAATTCTGTGCTGGGAGTCTTGAATGTCTTCATTAGGAATAACCATACCTAGGAATATGTAGGAGTTTCATTCCGTTTTTTTGTACTCCATCCTTCTCCCAGCAAAAGGAGTCAAGTAGATTCGCAAGGTATTTTAAAGAAGCAAAGGTAGTTAAAAAAATTGCAGTACTGAAAAGCAGTTAAATACCAACAGAGTGCAATAGGTGAACCCATTGAACAATAACTAAATAAAATATTTTGAAATAATTTGAAAGTATATTAAAAGATGATAAAAAATAAGCAGCTGAAAGAAGGAAGTCATCCTTCTGACCATAGATGGGCAGATTGTGGTCTGTGATCTTCTCCAAGTTGGAAACAAATTTTAGGTGGCAAGAAAAGAAAGTCCAAATAAAATACAGGCCTATATCTGTGGAAAAGGGGACGAGATGGCAGCCTAGTTGACTCTCAAAAGAAGTGCAAATGAATGATGTGCTTTCATAATTTTTTTCCATATATGCTGTGGGAAATACTGGCATACCCTTGGCAAATGTAACTGCTAGGTGAAGTGGGAAGCAGCCTTCAGCTGTGGTGTCAAAAATGAAGGGAAGGCTGCTAAAGCATTGGACTAAAATTGGAATACTATCCTAGTATAATGAGCCAGTTTTAGTCTGCAGATTTCTGGAATGCAGTATAAACCAGCATTGTTGGTTGTATTTGGTTTGTAGATTTTTTTTTCCTGCTTTGAATTGATGTCCAAAAATCTTCGGTTGTGCTTTTCCAGATCCAGGATGGCAAAGGAGATGTAACAATCACAAATGATGGTGCCACCATTCTGAAGCAGATGCAAGTTCTTCACCCTGCAGCCAAAATGGCAAGTAATACTGAATTTCAAATTTCATCTATGGCCCAGAAGTGCTGCCAAATTATACACCATTGTTGACTTTATTAGCCATCTCTTGTGGGAAATGACTGGGTCAATTAAAACTTGAGATTGTATCCTGTTATCTGTGGTTTTCCTACTTTTGAGGGAATCTGAATGAAATACATCTGTGTGGCTGTGATTTCTAACTTCAGAACAACAACTCTTGTCACCCATAGTTGGTGGAGTTATCCAAAGCACAAGATATTGAAGCAGGAGATGGCACTACTTCTGTTGTAGTTATTGCAGGTGCTCTCCTGGATGCCTGCTCCAGACTTCTTCAAAAAGGTACAGATAACACTTTGGGTTTAATTTGTTTATTAATCATTCGTGTATACATGGACTGTTTGTTAAAAAAATTGAAATTAACTTCTTTTAAACTGAGAAAATAGACAGAATCATTATTATGACTGTTGTTTTAATTATCATCCTTTGGCAAAAGAAGTATCCCTTTCTGGTCAACCAATCAATGCCAGTTTTGTACAGGTGAAGTCTGGTTCATTCTCTTTCTCCTTGACAAAAATGAAAACATTGATAGGTTAATAGATTTTACTGTGTGGTTGTTTGTTTGCAAGGCTTGGTAAGTGTATACTATCTTTGACTACAGCCCCATTCTTTAGTTTGTTAGGCCTCCCGAGTCATGGTTTGTTAATCCACTATACCACACTAGATACCATGCTTAGGTATACTTTTATATGCTATTTATCCTGTAACAGTTGTTTGTCTCTATGATCTATCAATTATGGGCTGGAAGGGTGGCTTGAGCATTATGCATGGGGGTGTGATAATGGTTTATGTGCATGTATGGACACCCAGACTGAACATACTTAAAACAAAACAAGTTGAGTTGCTGCTCAATTTGTTTGAAGATAATGGCTGGAATTATATTGTATATTTCTGGTGCCATAAAGGGAATGTCATGTGTCACAATTTACAGGGGCGAATTGCTGCAGATTAAGAAGTCTGAGTAAGCATTTCCTATTGCACACTGGGTCACATGACTGGCATGCAGTAGGAAATGTCTTCACCAATCTGTTGTTTGGAGTTACATTGCTGGTGTTGTGCCAGTGGATATAAGTAATAGGATTCCAGCCAGTATTTAATTCATATAAAGTGCAAGGGCAATGAATGGAGAAGGATTATGTAAATGAACAATATTACAATATAATTACGTATTCACCTGAAAACAGTTTTTCAAATAATTTAAAATTTATGTACTGCTTGTTGTTTCAATAAACTTTTTTCTTAAATTACAACTAGGAATTCACCCCACCATAATCTCTGAGTCATTCCAGAAAGCACTGGAGAAAGGTGTGGAAATCCTAACTAGTATGGGACAGCCAGTTGAATTGAGTGACAGAGAAACCCTGCTTAACAGTGCAACTACAGCATTGAATTCAAAGGTACGCATAGAGAGAGGAATGCTATAAAGCTTGTCGTGTTCTAAGTACAAATTATATGTATCATTATTAGCTAATATGTTGCCGAAGTAGCGCCTGCCTTCTTTAATGTGGGAGAATGCCGCAGATGCCCGATGTGCAGAAGGTTTAAGACTGGCCCAAGAATGTTTAATATGTCTGTGGAGTTTTTCTCACAATTGCCTTGGAAGAGGTGAGCAGTTCCTTTTGGATGCTCATGATACCTCAATTTAATGTCAAGATTGCCTTTAAAAGTAGTAGTTTTAGCACATTGTTTGGCAAGCTGTACCTGTCAGATTCTTTTTACTTTTACTTACTTTTTGCAGAATTACTTGTGATAAATGAACTCTTTTTTCTTTGTATTTGGTAACTTTGTCACAGAAATAAGAAATTCAGAGAAGTTATTCATTCTGTTCCTCACTGAACGTCTTTATGGTGGCAGGAAGACTGAGAGAAGGCCCTCCCACAAAGATTTCAGAGACTGAAGAGGGGGATTATATGGCTTCAAAATTAGTTCCATATAGAGTGTGTTACTTTAATTCAGATGAGGTCATGTAACTTAGATGTGTTGTAGCCAAGTTAGACAGTTCCATAAATGGGTGCTGCTGGTGCACAAGCTCTAACTGTGCAAATGCTCTCCTAGCCACCACCAAAACCTGGACATCCAGGCTCAGGGATGAATCCAGGAGTACACCCAAGCTGTGAACCTGAGTTTTCAGGGGTTGTGTAACCACAGCTAATACATAATGAAGCACCTCTGTCTTGTCAGGATTAAGCTTCAGTTTGTTTGCCCTCATCCAGTCAGTTGAAGATATTAAGCACTGGTTTAGTGCCAAGGCAGTTTTCTTGGAATTAGATGGAAAGGAGAGCCAGAGTTGGGGCATCTGTATACTGATGACACCAGACCTTAAAACTCTATAAACAGCCTTAAATAGTGTAGGGGACAGAACAGAACTCTGAGGGATGCCACAGGCCAATGGGGCCAGGATGTCAAACAAGAGTTTCCCAGCATCCTCCTCAGCATTCACCCCTCCAGGAAGTACTGGAACCACTGCAAAGTCTCAGTGCTGCAACCCAGAAGGAGTCCATGGTGAAATGGAATTGAAAGCTGCTGAAAGGTCCAGCAGAACCACCAGGGACACACTCTCCCTGTCCAGTTCCTGGCATAGGTTGTCCAACAAGGTGACCAAAGCTGTCTCGGGTCCATAATCAGGTCTGAAGCCAGACTAGTGGATCTATATAATCTGTTTCATGTAGCAACCCATGGAGTTGGGAGGCCACCACATGGTCCAGCACCTTGCCTAAAAATGGTCCAGCGACACAACTGTCCAAGGATCTCGTTCACATACTTTGTTGTTGTTGTTGGTCAGTCGTTAAGTCATGTCTGACTCTTCGTGACCCCATGGACCAGAGCACGCCAGGCCCTCCTGTCTTCCACTGCCTCCCGGAGTTGGGTCAAATTCATGTTGGTAGCTTCGATGACACTGTCCAACCATCTTGTCCTCTGTCGTCCCCGTCTCCTCTTGCCTTCACACTTTCCCAACATCAGGATCTTTTCCAGGGAGTCTTCCCTTCTCATGAGATGGCCAAAGTATTGGAGCCTCAGCTTCAGGATCTGTCCTTCCAGTGAGCACTCAGGGTTGATTTCCTTCAGAATGGATAGGTTTGTTTTCCTTGCAGTCCAGGGGACTCTCAAGAGTCTCCTCCAGCACCACAATTCAAAAGCATCAATTCTTCGGTGGTCAGCCTTCTTTATGGTCCAGCTCTCAGTTCCATACATCGCTACTGGAAAAACCATAGCTTTGACTATGCGGACCTTTGTCGGCAAGGTGATGTCTCTGCTTTTTAAGATGCTGTCTAGGTTTGTCATCGCTTTCCTCCCCAGAAGCAGGCGTCTTTTAATTTCGTGGCTGCTGTCACCATCTGCAGTGATCATGGAGCCCAAGAAAGTAAAATCTGTCACTGCCTCCATATCTTCCCCTTCTATTTGCCAGGATGTGATGGGACCAGTGGCCATGATCTTAGTTTTTTAGATGTTGAGCTTCAGACCATTTTTTGCGCTCTCCTCTTTCACCCTCATTCTTTAATTCCTCCTCAATTTCTGCCATCAGAGTGGTATCATCTGCATATCTGAGGTTGTTGATATTTCTTCCGGCATTCTTAATTCCGGTTTGGGATTCCTCCAGTCCAGCCTTTCGAATGATGTATTCTGCATATAAGTTAAATAAGCAGGGAGACAATATACAGCCTTGTCGTACTCCTTTCCCAATTTTGAACCAATCGGTTGTTCCATATTCAGTTCTAACTGTTGCTTCCTGTCTCACATATAGATTTCTCAGGAGATTGATAAGGTGGTCAGGCACTCCCATTTCTTTAAGGACTTGCCATAGTTTGTTGTGGTCCACACAGTCAAAGGCTTTTGCTTAGTAAATGAAGCAGAAGTAGATGTTTTTCTGGAACTCTCTGGCTTTCTCCATAATCCAGCACATGTTAGCAATTTGGTCTCTAGTTCCTCTGCCCCTTCGAAATCCAGCTTGTACTTCTGGGAGTTCTCGGTCCACATACTGCTGAAGCCTACCTTGTAGGATTTTGAGCATAACCTTGCTAGCGTGTGAAATGAGTGCAATTGTACGGTAGTTGGAGCATTCTTTGGCACTGCCCTTCTTTGGGATTGGGATGTAGACTGATCTTTTCCAATCCTCTGGCCACTGCTGAATTTTCCAAACTTGCTGGCATATTGAGTGTAGCGCCTTAACAGCGTCATCTTTTAAGATTTTAAATAGATTTTAAATCTGGAATGCCATCACCTCCACTGGCCTTGTTGTTAGCCATGCTTCCTAAGGCCCACTTGACTTCACTCTCCAGGATGTCTGGCTCAAGGTCAGCAGCCACACTATCTGGGTTGTCCGGGACATCCAGATCTTTCTGGTATAATTCCTCTGTGTATTCTTGCCACCTCTTCTTGATGTCTTCTGCTTCTGTTAAGTCCCTACCATTTTTGTCCTTTATCATGTCCTTTTAAATGTTCCTTTAATATCTCCAAGTTTCTTGAACAGATCTCTGGTTTTTCCTTTTCTATTATTTTCCTCTATTTCTTTGCACTGTTCATTTAAGAAGGCCCTCTTGTCTCTCCTTGCTATTCTTTGGAAGTCTGCATTCCATTTTCTGTAACTTTCCCTATCTGCCTTGCATTTTGTTTCCCTTCTCTTCTCTGCTATTTGTAAGGCCTCGTTGGACAGCCACTTTGCTTTCTTGCATTTCCTTTTCTTTGGGATGGTTTTTGTTGCTGCCTCCTGTACAATGTTACGAGCCTCCATCCATAGTTCTTCAGGCACTCTGTCCACCAAATCTAGTTCCTTAAATCTGTTCTTCACTTCCACTGTGTATTCATAAGGGATTTGGTTTAGATTATACCTGACTACCCAGTGGTTTTTCCTACTTTCTTCAGTTTAAGCTTGAGTTTTGCTGTAAGAAGCTGATGATCAGAGCCACAAGCAGCTCCAGGTCTTGTTTTTGCTGACTGTATAGAGCTTCTCAATCTTTGGCTGCAGAGAATACTGTATAATCAATCTGATTTCGGTATTGCCCATCTGGTGATGTCCATGTGTAGAGTCGCCTCTTGTGTTGTTGGAAAAGAGTGTTTCTGATGACCAGCTTGTTCTCTTGACAAAACTCTATTAGCCTTTGCCCTGCTTCATTTTGAACTCCAAGGCCAAACTTACCTATTGTTCCTTTTATCTCTTGACTCCCTACTTTAGCATTCCAATCCCCTATAATGAAAAGAACATCTTTCTTTGGTGTCAGTTCTAGAAGGTGTTGTATGTCTTCATAGAATTGGTCAATTTCAGCCTCGGTGGTTGGTGCATAAACTTGGATGACTGTGATGTTCAAAGGTCTGCCTTGGATTCGTATTGAAATCATTCTATCATTTTTGAGATTGTATCCTAGTACAGCTTTTCCCACTCTTTTGTTGACTATGAGGGCTACTCCATTTCTTCTACAGGATTCTTGCCCACAATAGTAGATATGATAATCATCTGAATTGAATTCGCCCATTCCCGTCCATTTTAGTTCACTGACGCCCAGGATGTCAATGTTTATTCTTGCCATCTCCTGTTTGACCACATCCAGCTTACCATGGTTCATAGATCTTACATTCCAGGTTCCTATGCAGTATTTTTCTTTGCAGCATCGGACTTTCCTTTCAATTCCAGGCGCCTCCACAGCTGAGCGTCCTTTCGGCTTTGGCCCAACCACTTCATTAGCTCTGGAGCTACTTGTCCTTGTCCTCCGCTCTTCCTCAGTAGCATGTTGGACGCCTTCCGACCTGAGGGGCTCATCTTCCAGCATCATATCTTTTAGCCTTTTGTTTCTGTCCATGGAGTTTTCTTGGCAAAGATACTGGAGTGGCTTGCCAGTTCCTGCTCCAGGTGGATCGCATTTAGTCAGAACTCTCCACTATGACCTGTCCATCTTGGGTGTCCCTGCATGGCCTAGCCCATAGCTTCTCTGAATTACTCAAGCCCCTTCGCCACGACAAGGCAGCAATCTGTGAAGGAGTTCACATACTTAGCCAACATAAATTCAGAATGGATCCAGTAACACAGGGCAAGCAGGTGCCAGAGTTACATCCACAGGATCTGTATCAATTATGGTAGAGTGGATCTGAGGAAAATTTTCACAGTGAGCTGGTGTGTAGTCCACATTCTCTTGTGGATCAATACATCATAGGACCTAGACCACTCAGGGTAACAATATAACTTTTATCACTCAAAACAACTCTGCAGGACAACTGTGCAGACACAGTGGTGGCAAAGAAGAATGCTTATTTGGGTTGATACGTATTTCATTTTGATGAACTTCTTTTGCAAGTATGCTTAATTTAGAAAAACTGATCTAAGTTAAATGTAATTTTTAACTTCATCTGTGCAGGTTGTGTCACAGTATTCTAGTCTGCTTTCCCCAATGAGTGTGGATGCAGTGATGAAGGTGATAGATCCTACTACAGCTAATAGTGTGGATCTTAGAGACATCAGAATTGTTAAAAAGCTGGGGTAAGTAGTGATTTTCTGAAAAATTCAGGTTGTGGAAGGATGACATTCTTGTGTTCAGTTGCTCACTGAATGTTTATTTCTAGGGGAACAATTGATGACTGTGAATTGGTTGAAGGACTGGTCCTCACACAGAAGGTGCTCAATACTGGTGTAACCAGGGTGGAGAAAGCTAAAATAGGTCTCATTCAATTTTGCTTGTCAGCTCCCAAAACAGATGTAAGTTGATTTTTCTGTATTTATTCATTGTTATGATTTTTTTGTCTTAATAATTAAAGCTTTTAAGAGAATTCAGCTAGGTTATATTAATTTATGTTGGTTTACTAATAATGTGCCCAAAGGTTGAAATCTCTGTTTTTTGTTACCTGTTTTTGCTTAAGGTTACAGTCTAAAGAACATGTACCTGGCAGTAAACCTCACTGACAGCAATACATTTCACTTTTCAGTAGATAGGCATAGGTTTGCCCTTTATGCAGAATTTTTGTGGTTCATTAATGTGTGTTATATTTAGACAGGATGAAAGCATAAAGAGTGCCTGATGTAATTTAAAGGATCTTGTAACTTTAATGTGAGAGGTGTCTTGCAGTATCTGACCAAGACTTTTTGCAGGAATCTTAAGAACTGTTACAAACTAGTCAACTTTGAGTGTGGAAAAGGGTCATAGCATAGAACAAAGTTGCTGTTGGTTGCATATTCTTATACAGAGCCAAAGCTCAAAATTCTGTTTTATTGCTTAAGTTCCAGTTCACTGCTTTGAGTGTAGACAGCATATCCTATAGTTATACAATTATGTTTAGGTAATGAAAAGGTTTTTCCCCCGTTAGATGGATAACCAGATAGTTGTTTCTGACTACACTCAAATGGACAGAGTTCTGCGTGAAGAAAGAGCATACATTCTGAATCTTGTTAAGCAGATCAAGAAAGCAGGATGCAACGTCCTGCTCATTCAAAAATCTATTCTGCGGTAAGTTTATTCTGGGAGCTCATATTAATTGTGCTATTTAGTAATCAGTTGTACTTAGGTTTTAAATCATTCTTGGGATAGTGAAGTTGAACAGGAAGCTTTGAGCTTTTCTTTTTAAACGCCTTCCTTTAAGTCTGCTGCAAATGTGCACAATGTATTTGGGAACTTATTAATAGAATTTCCAAAAACTTCATAACTTGCAATATCTGTAGATGTTGTGGTTGCTTTGATTTAACTAAACGCCACTTTAAAAAGGCAGGTTTTAATGCTGATGCTGATTTCTTAATTTCTTGTCTGATTAGCAACAGCCTTTTGTTGGAGTATTCATTTCCTAGCTTGAAAAACTGAATCTGGCTTTGTGATGTACAGTACGTGTACCTCAAATGACACCAAAAGTTCAAGTCCTCCACCCGCCTGCCTGCATGGTTTCTCCTTCCTCATGTGCTGGGTACACTGTGATGATGACGATGGCTTTCTATCCCTTTCCTGGTGTCTGTCCTGCTGCTGTAACTGTAAGCTTTGAGCCCCAAGAAATACTGTTTTCCCACAGCTGTAGTGTCATTTGCGAGTGCCCGGACAGTGTACTGTGCAGAGAATGAAGAAAGATCTCCCTCTAATCTGCCATTGAAGCAGCAAACCCAGTAAAGCAGTGGGAGGGCAAGGACAGGACATGGAAATTTAACAGTGAGGTTTGGGGAAAAATTGGAAACCCTGATGCACCTCAGTCAGAGGAAAGAAATGTATGTTCTGAGCCTGAGGGAAATTCTGAACCTGATCAGGAATCAGGATACTTGGTCTCATCACAAAAATTAATTGTCATTATAACTCATTTATTGTATTGATTTCAGGGATGCTCTGAGTGATCTAGCATTACATTTCTTGAACAAAATGAAGATCATGGTGATTAAAGATATTGAAAGAGAAGACATTGAGTTTATATGTAAGGTAAGATGAGATGATGCTAGCTGGCTTTGCTTTATTTAATACTCTCAATTTATTAAATACTAAATAAATAGGATTTCTTTAGCTGTTGTAAAATTCAAAGACTCAATGAAGACAGTAAAATCACAAGACTAATAGAGATACTGATACAGCAGAATAAAACATAAATGCAAATAGTCCACTACTGAAATTGGTCATAATGATTTGAAATAGATCTGTCTTGAAGCTTGTGACACACTTTGTACGTAGGCCGTAGTATAAATTGGTATCTAAAAAGTCTAGCTGTTCTGGTTTTCAGGGGTAGCTTCTGTAAAATCAACCATGAATTTGCGATACATCCATAATGTATGTGTCTGCTCACGATTGTCCTGTTGAATTTAATGGACTTATCCATTTACTTGCTGAATACATGGTTGCAGCTTCAGGGTGTGCAAGGTAAAGGAAATGGAAGAATATTATGTTTTGCCTAACCAGGGCCTCTCTTTGTGTGTTTTGTTTTTTAAAAAGACAATTGGGACAAAGCCAGTTGCTCATATTGATCAGTTTACTGGTGATATGCTGGGAACTGCTGAACTTGCAGAAGAAGTCAATTTAAATGGATCTGGAAAACTAGTGAAGGTAAGGAGAGCTCATATTTAGCTATATATTATGTTGCCTTGTGCAGCTCCAAGTAAATTGTATAAAAGTTATTAAAACCTCCAAACCTGATTGAACAGAGTAATACCATCCTTAAAAGTCCACCCTTCTCTAATATCAAGAGAATGTAGTAGGACTGATGGAGGGCTGTAGATTCTAATTTAGGATTGGCCAAGCCATTTGGAATTTTTAGAGGAAAACTGGCCTCTTGAAATGTGCCTGGAAAATAGCCATTTTGAATTACTGAAGTAATTCTGCTTATCCAGTTCCCGTAAAGAAAGGGATGCTGTATTCCTCACAAACTAAACTTCTACCACTCCTGGGAGAATGCTTCCCAGGTGGACGTTACATTAACATAAGCAGACTGATGGCCTTGTATGATCAGTAATTTGATTCTCATATAGTAAAGGACAACAGTCTTCTCAGAAAATGGGTGGCTGGAAGGTATTTAGGCTGCTTGTTCAGACACAGTTAGGAATTACAAATTAAGTTGAAGAGTGTGCCATCCATGCACAATCCCGTCTCCCCATACAAAAGGGGTTTTAGATTATTATTTCCATCTTCTGTGAATTCAACATAATTTAGTTTCCTTACATCTGGTATCATTGCTACTAAACTCTTCTCACCGTGTGGCCAGGGCCTGGTGTGATTTGTGATGGGAAGCTGTCTTATTTCAGAATAGGGGAGATTAACACTTGATATGCTTTTGCAAGTGAAAACTTACTTCTGAGACTTCATGTTCTGGTGTGGGCAAGACATTTTGTGGTGAACAGAGATGTGATCAGCAGAGAACTGCCAGAAACCTACAGGCTTTGCTGCATCTCATCTCCTGTTCAAAGATAGAGAATTGGACTAGTGTCCTGCTTACTGGATGCTTTTCTAAAGTTGCTTAGATTGATTGGTTTGGTCACACTGAAACTACCTTGTCGGCATGTCTTAAGGTTTCATGGCAGCCATGAATATATCCTAGGATTTGAATGGAGAAGCAGAATATAAGTTAAATATGAGATCATAACACTTCCAACACTCATTCTTGTAAGCTGTAACATGATAGAATTATTTTCTGTTCTAATACTACACTGCTTGATGGTATTTGTCAAAATGACTTTGTACTTGGTTTTACTCCATTGCGATGGTTGTTGTCATTGCTCTTTAGTTTGACATTGAAGAATGTAGTCCATAATACGTAATGGTGAATCTGAAAATTGACATTGTAATAATGTTGTTTTGATGGTTGTTATGGGTTTTTCGGGCTCTTTGGCCGTGTTCTGAAGGTTGTTCTTCCTAACGTTTCGCCAGTCTCTGTGGCTGGCATCTTCAGAGGACAGGAGTCAGAACCCTGTCTGTGCTCTGGTGCAGTTTCTTTGGATAGTTGAGTATTTATAGCTGTGGGATCAGCTTTTGTCCTTTTCAGGAGATGGGTGATTGTGGTGATCAGCATGTTTTTTTGTTGTGGGTGTATTGTTGTGATAAGAGGGAGAGATTATCTGTTTTGTTTTGGTTTTTTTGCTTCAGATTACAGGCTGTGCTAGCCCTGGAAAAACTGTAACAATTGTGGTACGTGGTTCCAACAAACTGGTGATAGAAGAAGCTGAACGTTCGATTCATGATGCTTTGTGTGTCATCCGCTGTTTGGTTAAGAAAAGGTACCATATTAGCTTCATGGACCAATAAAATCATCATTCTGCTAAAAAGTGCCTGTTAAAAGTTTCAAAGTGCATTTTTAATTTCAGAGCCCTGATTGCAGGTGGCGGAGCACCAGAAATAGAGTTGGCATTACGCTTGAATGAATATTCTCGGACTTTAAGTGGGATGGAGTCTTACTGTGTGCGTGCTTATGGAGAGGCCCTGGAAATTATTCCATCTACCTTGGCTGAAAATGCAGGCCTTAATCCAATTTCTACTGTAACAGAGCTAAGAAATAGACATGCACAAGGAGAGAAGACCGCTGGCATTAATGTCAGAAAGGTAATGAGGAAAGTGGCAACAGAACCTAAATATGTCCCTAAGCATAACTTGACTCTTTTGTAGAACTTTGCTTTTTTATGTTTGAATTTACTACGTTACAGATCAAATTGCTCACATCCTGTGTACTGAATTAGGCAAAATTTAAAACAAGTGGTCAAAATACATTTATCATTGCAATATTAGATGGCAGCCATAAACAAATGTGCTACATTGTGTTGTTTTGGGATCTGTTTGTATTAATACATTGATTACTTCTCAGAGATGGAAAAAAAATCTATTTAATACTTGTATTTTAATATAAAATATCAAGAAATACTTTTTTTAAATTGAAGAGTTGTGTTTTCAATTTCTTACAAACTAAAGTTCCACTTCTTAAATTACAGGGTGGAATATCCAATATCCTAGAAGAGTTAGTGGTCCAGCCATTATTGGTGTCCATCAGTGCTTTGACCTTAGCTACAGAAACTGTTCGCAGTATTCTTAAGATTGATGATGTGGTAAGTTCAAGTACTGCTGTCAAATGGTTGCATTATCAACAAATTTGTATCTTAAATCAGTATGACAACTCCAACTGAAATATTAGCACGTAAATCTAAATGTAGTATTTTAAAGTGGTGCTGAAGTAATCTGTTCTTGAGATTGATAAAGGAATTATGAAATGGAAGTGCTGGAATACAGAAAGGATAATGGAGATATATTGCAAGTTAATACAGTAGTTATTGTAGTAATGTAGTGATCTCTGTTTTCTTTGCAGGTAAATACTCGATAAAGTGACTAAAGGAAGAAGATGCCCCACAGTTCTTCAAAGCATCATAAGTTTAGAATTTGGCTTCACAGAAATTCTGTGTTCGACATCTGCTTATCTTCCAGTCATATTAATGTACTTTTGTCAATTTAAATTAATAAAACCTCACATTCTAAAGGTAGAAATTGTTTGATTTCTTAACTAAATATCTAGATACACATTCTATTTGTTGCTTTCCAGTTCTGCTTACCATTAACTGAATCATGCCCTCTTTTAAATCCCACTGCGTTAATAGAAGAGTTAAACATATGCCTTTTCAAGAATGCTTAACTTTGCATCATGCCTTCTAACATAATTAGATCCTTTATGTCTCCACTATTACCATCATCACCTGCAGCTGCTAAACCTAACATATATTGCACTGAAGTTGATCTTATTTTTTGTCGGTGTAGATCTAATGTTTCTAGATGACATAGTCATTACAGGATGAGAATAGCATCATGAGGGAAATTTAATGTCTGTGCCCATCTTGTGGAATTTCATCCCCATTTCTGAATTTGATTTATGTTTTGGGTAACGTCTAAGCCTTGTTATCTTGCAGTACGTGAAGGCCAGAATCTTGCTGGATTATGCAGTTAAAAAAAATATAAAAATGAAAAAAGTTGAAAACTAGAAGACTGAAGATAAATGAAGTATACATCCTTTAGGGCAGTGGTCCCCAACCTTTTTAACCCCGTGGACCAGTTGGGGAAGGTGGGGCACCGCCCTCGCGCTCGTGCGCATGCGCGAAGGAGTGCTCTCGTGCGGGGGCGAAGGAGCGGTAGGATGCTCATGTGGGCGTGCACGCTCATGTCCATGCGCGAAGGGGTGGGGGAGTGCTTGCATGCGCGCATGCGCAAAGGGGCTGTGCGGGGGGAGTGTGTGCAGGGGTGGGTGGGTGGGGAGGTCTGTCTCCGCGGCCCGGTCCGGCTCAGGCCACGGATCAGCACCGGGCCACAGACCGGGGGTTGGGGACCTCTGCTTTAGGGCAAAATTAATAGGAAGGAGAACTTATGGGCTAAGGAACCATGAAGACTTGACTGGATGCAGCTCAACATTGTTTAGAATAGGGATAATTCAAGGGGGGGGGGAAGTTCAGCTTATTGCAGAGCCTCTGTAATACCTATTCTAAAGTTCTTGAGGGAAAGGTCTTAATGTTTTTTCCCTTTATATCAATAACCTTCAACACAATGCCTTTCAGCCCTAGACATGGAGTTTTACAGTAACTGATTGCAACAAAACTGGAGGGAAAACTTCTCAAATTCTTGGTTTTAACCAACCATGTAGAAAAACTGTGTTTAAAATATACTGTAGGCTTGGTGAAATAAATATGTTTTAATTGTATGTTTACCAATTGGCAACTTCTTTGTTTTGGGATACTCAAATTGTTTTCAGACTGTTAGGAATACTTCTGGCTTGAAGGTGAGAAGAGTTGTAATGATGAACAACCTGTCTGAATAGCAGCTTGTGGCTGTTGCCCTGGGCAAGGCAGGTTTGTAAGGCATGCTACCTGTGCAGTTACTAACAATTGGGAGTAGAAGTATATGCATCTGATTATGCAAGCTCCACCTCTGGTACTATTGGTAGAACCATTAATTACTTGAAAGATATGAGATCAATCCCTAGTAGTTTAGCAATGGTTGCATAATGATGCAGGGAAGGATTGTGCTTTCTGGTTTATAGCCTTGGTCTTTGACTCAGGCTGGGGAAATCACAGGGTTCTTATAAAAAGGTAGATTCTGCACACCTATTGTGCCCAGAATAGTTTGTTAGCATAAGGTTATAATCTTCCTGTTTACCTAGGACACAAAAATATGTTATTCTAAGATAAGTGCTTGTGGTGTATATTTTACAACAAATTAGTCTAGGTACTTTGGTATGTCCCAAGTAAGTGTTCCAAGACCAAATGAAAAGGATAGAGCTTTTAGTTCCTTAACAGTGCAGTTCTAAATATTTTTACATCCTCTGCATAGTATTGTATTAGTAGACTAAATGAAAGCAGAAGGTGTGGTAATACCCTGTTTTCCTATGCCATGGTGAGTATACATCATTCCTGCTCCATGAGTTAAAGGGGACATATTTTAGATAAATGTATAGGGCTGTAACCTTATTTACCATTTCAACTTGTGAAAAAGCAGCCAGTTTGCATATACTGTATGTTAATAAAAGAAATGCATGATTTCACTGCTGATACTAGATTTAGATTTTTTCTGAGGTGGGGATGGCCAACAGACATCAAGAGTAGTAGGGATGTCGCGCGTGTGTGTGTATATATATATGTATGTATGCGTATGTTATATTTATACACCCACGTTTATGTTAATGTTACCTATAGTGGAGGTCGTTCTCTGACTGTATTTCATCAGTACTGATCAGAGTTGTTGAATCCCTGCATCCTGTAGATTTTGACTGTATGAGTACACTGAGCATCTCTGTTCAGACATGTGCCCTGGGCTGTACCTGTTCTCTGACTCCTGAACAGCCCTAGTGGCTTACAGTAATGCTGCTGCTGCTCTCCCCGTGTACTTACAGGGGGCAGTGCTTTTAACTATGCCTAACCGGCATGGACTTCTTCTCTCGCAGCCTCCTCCCCTCCCCTCACGGGTGATGTGGGAGTGGGAGAAGCTATTCTTCGTATTTCTCCTTTGCTTCCCCCCCCCCCCCCTTTGGATACAGCATGGCCTCCCCTGGGGCGCTACTTTGAGATCTCAGCCGCCCATTTGCAGCCCGTTTCCCCGGCCTGGGTTTCTCCCTCGTCTTCCTACGGTGCCTCTTGCCTGACTCGGGTGTGTTGGCCGCAGTGTGTGTGGCGGGGAGCAATCAGGAAGTCCGACTTCCAAGAAAGATGCTATTATGCCGGCGGTGCCTCTTTGTTTCGCAAGTACAGGTCGCTTGGCTCCTTAGAGACGCCGTAGCGTCCCAAGCGAGGAGCCGTCGCAACGGCAACCGGCCAGCTGTCCTTCGTCCGGAGAATCATGGATGCGGCCCACCGAGCGGCGTTGCTCGCCGTCTCCTGTCTCCACACGCCGGTCCACCCACGCACCCGAGTCCCGGTCGCGCGTTACGAGCGGCAGCAAGAGAGCCCCGCGGCCGGCATTCGCGAGTGGCAGGTCGGTATGCGGTGGCCGCCCGCGTCGGCGGAGCCCAAGGACAGCGGTTGCTGCCACCTAGTGGCTCGGGCGGAGAAGGACGGGGCTCTGGTCGCAGCCGTGGTCGCTGCTTCTGGCTGTGATCAGGGGCTCAAATGGGCCATTAGGAGCTTGGCTGCGGGAATATTTTTTTTTGATTTTTTTTTAACTTTTATAATATATATAAAACATATAATTTTTGAGATCTCTCTCTCTCTCTCTCTCTCTCTCTCTCTCTCTCTCTCAAAATATTCCCGCAGCCAAGCTCCTAATGCTCCTATATATATTTTGCGGGAAGAAGCGAATATCTGTTGCTTGTACATCTCTTAAAGGAAGTGGGGCTGGAGGAGGGGAAGCGCAGGTGAAAGGCCCACCTTCTTCTACAGGTCCAGTCAGGAGTTACTCCCATGGCAAACAGTTGGGACTTCGTCCTAAGTGTGCATGGTAGCATTTAAGCCTGATTCTGTCGCTTTCTTCCCAGAAGGCAGCCCAGTTACATTTGAGGAAGGTTATTCCACTCCTTTCCTAAACTTGGAAAAATTATTATGAGAAAAGATATTTGGTAACAATTAAAATGGCTTTTGATGGACCATCTAGATCAGTGTTTCTCAGCCTTTTATATCTCACACCTCAGCAGTCACTTTTACAAAAACAAAACAAAAAACGGGGGCCCAACCAAGAAAGGGGAAAAAAAAAATCCTCTTTTCTGAAGAAGGCCATTTAAGTATCCATAGGCATTCTCTTATATTTACCATTTATGGTAAGTTTTAAGGACATGAAAACTTTCACACTAGTAAACACAATAATTTGTAATTGAAAACAGTGATAATGCTCCTGTGTAATTTTCACTGTGAAGGTGCAGTGGTGTTGGGAATAAATATTATTGCTACAACTCAAACACAGACAAAAATAATACTGTAATTTAATTATTGCTTACAGCACTACATCCCAGGAAAGCTACTTGTGGCATTTCACTAGCAGGATGTGCTGGAACTGGAAAACTAGAAGAGAAATTCTGCTAGGGATTGTTGAAAACAGCAGGAAAAAAACCCAGGGCCAAATATGAGCTGGATTGATTCAGTAAAGAAACCACAACCTTGAGTTTGCAAGAGCTAAGCAGAGTTGTTAATAACAGGACCTTCTGGAGATCACAAATTCATATGGTCACCTTAAATTGGTAATGATTTGACAGCACATGATAAAAGATGTGTACCACTAGTTCGGAACCACTAATCTAGAAAACAAATAATTATCCCATCTGGATGGATTATAGCTCAATTAGTACATCCATGTTCCCACTTCCATTTCTACATGCTTAATTCTTGAAGCATTTTCATATGGAGAGCTGCACATGCTGGCAATTAAAAGACACTATACAGCTGTATATTACTCTTTGAAAGATTTTCCAGAGGAACATAGGACAAAATCACTTACTGCCCTTTCCCTCATCTAACAAATAAGGCAGAGCAATTGTTCGAAAGCCTCATCTGGATCCACTCTTGGACTTTTGTCAGGAGCGTGATGGGGAAAAATAATAACTCAACCTTTAAGACTCACTGCACCTGCAGTATCTCAGCAGCTGGGAACTTCACAGACCTCCAGCTACTAACATTTGTTTCCCTAGCATGTAGTTATTTAGCTAGTTTTAGAAAAGAAGAAAAGTTCTTCATTTAAGCATTGGAAGGCTTTTACCAAAATCAACTATGCTTGTGCTCTCTGCCCCCAGTGTCTCATACAGCTATGAGAGTAATGCTCATTTAAATAGTAATGTTATTCTCAGCATAATGAAACTTTCTGCATGGTCTAGATTAATATCTCACATGCACTTTCTCTTCTAGGGAACTCTTTTTATAATGATACATTGGTGGTTTGAATCCAAAATTGACCATATTGCAAGTGTTTATTCCTGCTGGATACCTTGTTAAACTATGTAAACTCCTGATTGGCTGTAGGCCTCCTCCTCTGCTTGGCAAGAATGATAGGAAAAAATATGGGTATATTAAAAATATGGGTATATTTTATGAGAGGTTCCATGGCTTCATATGTCTCTCACTGTCAGTGGTGAGATGAAATGCACAGCAGCCAGCAGTGGGCGTAACTAGAGGCAAAAGTGGCTACATGCATGTATGCACAAAGAGAGAGACAAACAGGTGAGAGTTCTCTGTCTCTCTAACCCCTACCTCCCTTCTCTCAAAGGCAGGTAAGCAAGCCTTCCTGCAAAGACTGTCTCACTCCTGGTCTGTTACTTCACTCTACAACTCAGCTGAGGAGCAGAAAAATGCACCTTACCAACTGATTTGTATTGATCCATTTTTTTCTGTGCTTGGGTCCAAAGATGGGCAATTAGCTTTCTCCCATTCACTCATGTTCTGTCTTTTTAAAATTTTCATTTATCTCTCATTTTCTTTCTTCCTCCACTCACCCTCACAGAGTGTGATGGAACTGTAGGTGTAGCAAAACAAGAAACTCAGGTGGGACTGTGACATTCTGCCTTTGGTAAGGAAGCAGGTAGGGGTGGATTGGCTGAGGGACCCTTCACCTGAGGTGGGCAGTGATCGATTTGCTGGAATGGCCAAACTTCTGTTGCCTCCTGTACACCCTGCTGGCTGAGAATGGAGGTGATCTGGCAGTAACTTTGATGTGAGTATGTATGGAAGGTGGTAAGAAGGAAAAGAATGCAGTTTAATGAGCTATATTCTACCATTATAAGAGAAAAGATTCACATTTTAAAGTTTGCTTTCTACAAAAGGTTGAAGACTCGTGTTTTAGAACTTTCAAGTTTCTTCAGCTTAGGGAAATATCTTACTTTAGTCCTTTATGGTAGTGCTTTGATTTTCATTGCACTGTATTACATGGAGGAATTGCCACAGATATTATTTGTAGGAATTTTAAAATCACAAATAGTGACATTTAGTTAGCATGGGTACAATTTGAAAGGGCAGATGCCAGATGGTTTTCTTGAAATCTGTCTAAATCTCTTAATGAGCTTTGTACCAAAGGACATGAAACACATTTATGCAGAGCTGAACAGAACCGTGTACAGTGTTTCAGTATATGTATTGCTGAAATGTGATTATTTGTAGAATATTACAAAGAGAATTATTACAAATAACTATATGAAACTGTTCCAGAAACTTTGCACAGGTGCTGCTTTATAGTCTAGTCCTCTGTGTCAGCAAACGCCTCCTGCAGCACCTAACCTTTGACAGCAACATTCCCTTGCCTGTCATGTGTTGTTGGTGTACTTTCTACTGGATTGCAGAAATAATATTTTCCTTTAGGCTTGTTGGGATAAACCATTGCTTCACTAAAGATGCTGTGGATGTTCTCACAGGACTATCCTGTGCTTACTTGCCGAGGAGCAATTGCTTGGCGCCCCGACTATGACAGATAGCAGAGTTTTGATCTGATGTTGAAGTTGTAGGAAATGGACTCTGCTGACTTTGTCTGCTGCCCAAAAAGAACTTCTTTAAGTGATACCACATGAAACAGCTTGGGGAGTTGTGGCCATATGACAGTTACTGTACTTCATCTGGGCCATTACTACCTGCAGATTCAAACACTGAGATATGCTGAATTATCAGATTTGCTTATGACACCTACTGTTTGCCAAATCATGTTCAGTTTAATAAAACCAGTTGTATGAAACGTAACTGTTTTGATAATATCTCTTTTTAGGATAATTTGAGCCCTGAGAGGGAGCAGAGTTCCGCTGCATATACTGATTGTAAGGAATGCATAGACTTCTCTAAAATGTATCTTTCAAATCAAGAATATTACCTAAAGTTGGAAGAGCTTAAAAATGCTCATCTGGAGACCATGGCAAAACTAGAGAGCATGTATCAGACTAAACTCTATCTAAAAGGAGTTCAGCCTTTATCCAGCATGGATGTGACCCATAGTATGAGTTACAGGTATGGCTTATAATAATCTTTACTTCTGGATTTTCTTTTGTGTGAAAATGTTAAATATTTTAGTAGTGTTGCAGATTAATTTGCAGGCTGATGTCACTGCAATAAAATTTTGGCTTCATTTGACATACCAGATGCTAAGAGGTGCTGTAAATACAAATCTTGATTTTTCAAAGTTCTGAAAGAATCTTGAATTCACCTAGATCCTATATCTGGCCACATTCTGAGCTACCTGCAGAACAAGGAAGAAGCCTAAAGATAAGTTTTTAAATATATTTCACTCAATCAAGATATTAATTGTCTATAAATATGGAGTCATAGATTTTTTAAAAAACTGGCTTTGATTTTAATGTTTTTCAGTGTAGTATAAAATGTTTGAGAAACCTCACACCTCTTGTGGTTTACAATTGGTTACTTACAGACTTGAGCTTATATAAAGAGAAGGATCTTCCATTTGTGGAAGAGACCTTGTTCTAGTGGAGGGTTCTGTGGTGGGAAAAAATATACACAGTGCTGCCTGTCATTGTTCTTCCGTAGGGTTCTCCAGTGCTTTGGAGTGGCTTTTGGGGAGACACACGTCTGCAGGAGGAAAGATTAATCCAAAGTCTAGATCTAACCGCAAAGATTTATATATTAGATGAGATATATTTATCCTTCACAATTATCTTCTCCAAACTAGTGGTGTCCAGATGTTTTGTCATCAGCCTCAGCTTCACTGGCCATTAGAGATTGTGAGACTTGAAGTCTAAAACATTTGAGGGCACAAGGTTGGGGAAAACAGCTCCAGACTTACTAAGGGCTGGTATAAGTGTAACACAGACCCCTGGAGGCTGGTGACTCCCATTTTGTGGAAAGGGGCTGTAAATTCACTCCAGGTTTTAGTCTGCACTCTACAAGGGTTATCCAAAGTTAAGGTAACTAGGGTTAAGGTAACATAATAAAAATATAATAATAATAATTTATATTGTGATCGATAACCAGAGTACATTCCAATAAAATCAATTACATACACACACACACACGAACCTGAACATCAACATAAAATGCCTCAAAAGATGCAGTAATCAAAAAGAATTGGGACAGTCTACTGATGACTAGACTTGCCACTTCTATTTTTTGGCATCATGGTTGATGAATCAACAACAGCAACAACAATAATCATGTGCCATCAAGTCAATTCCAACTTAGGCTGACCTATTTAGTATTGTCTGGGTATAAAGTACCAAGAGACAATGCTCTACTGCCTCCATCTGATAATGGCCTGGGCTATGCAAGTTGCCCAAGGCTGAATAGATGGCAGGACACAAGATCCCCTCAATCACATATAGTCTGGGTGATTTTTGCTGGCTTCTCTCCCAGGAAGAACTCAAATTCCTGACCCCTGCCTCTGCAGCCAGATGCCTAAGCCATTGAGATATACCACTCCCCCAAAAGCCCCCCCTTTTGTTCTAGTACATTATATTGACTGAGACCACAAAACAACACAACACACACAATAACACACAACTCTATCCCAGTGGAAAAAAAGCAATAATTGGTTGGTACAATTTTTGTTCCTGCTCTATTTTGCCTGTTTTATAAAAATAAAAGCTACATGGGAAATGGTTGAACACTGAGACATTTGCTTCAGATAGCAATGTCATAGAATACATACATTACCCTGTTCTGTGTGTATTCTGCAGTGTGACTGTACAGAACTAAAATGACCCATCCTGCTGCATGAAGGTTAGCTGTGGATAAGCAATTAGAATGGGGATACAGATTACTTCTTCCCATTGCTTTCTTCTAGAGTACAGACTTAGCATTAGTGAACCACAGGCAGATCTTCACACTGTAATTAAAATAACTTTCTGTGGGAAAGTTGACTCAGGTGGTTGACTTTCCCTTCATTTTTTCAGTGTTGTATCTTAATTTGTTAGGTTAATGAATGTTGCAAAAGATGTATGTTATGTGGTGTGAACCAATTGACATGTGTCTGATAAAGAGCCCACAAAAGCTTGTGTCAAATGAAAGTTGTTCTTTTTTAAGGTTCCACAAGCGCTTTCTTGTTTACATCCTCTAAAGTTAATATTCAGGTTTGCTAAAAGAAGAAAACTATTTATTACTAAATGTAATAAAACTGTATCAACGCATTACATCTTTTCTGAAAACGTTTGGCTATTTAAAATTTTGGCACTGAGAACTATTTCTTAGGCTTTCAGCAAGGAAAATGATGAGGCCCAGTCTACTACGCTATCTGCGTTCTGTAGACTTGAAGCATCCTCTGTGGATCCTGCTTCTGTTCTCATTCGCAAAGGCAGTGTCTTTCATTCAGTCTGGTTAGATTCTGATGCTTGCATTAAAATAGCCTTCACATTTTTTGTTGTCTTTAGGTCAACGTGGGACAAGAACATTTTTCAGCTTCAGAATCTGCATAAATCATTTTCTGAGCCAGACTTAAGCAACTCTTTTAGTTCAAGTCTATCTAATATGTCTCATAAAGACTTAGAAGAAAATGATAGTGAAGATGGATTGCTATCGTTTCATAATGATCAAACTGACAATGCATGGGATGGGTTATCCCTGGAGGATTATTCCCTATGTACCAAAAGTACTTTATTCAATCTACATACTATTAAAAAGAGCAGTAGGAAGAAGAAGAAATGGTCCCCAAAAGTTACAGTCCCCAGGCCCTTCCAGATGACTATTCGAGAAGCTAAGAAAAAACAACAGAACATCAAATCAAAGTCACTGATTGAACTGGAAAATAACTTGCTGAAGAAACAGTTAGAGGAGGAAGCAGAGTGTCAAAAGAAATTTCGAGCCAATCCAGTGCCAGCTTATGTCTTTGTCCCTCTCTATCATGAAATAATGCAGGAAAACGAAGAACGTAGGAAATCACTTAGAGAAAAGAGGAGAGAACTCCTTCTATCCACACAAAAGCCTTTTCAATTTATTGAGAGAGAAGCACAGAAGAAAGAAATGAGGAAACTACAACTGAACGACCTTTCCTCACCCCAAAAGGTGAAAGTTTTCAAAGCAAAGCCAGTTCCTAAATTTGTCTACAGCTCAGAAATTAATGAGAAGCTAAAGGAGGAAGAGCTGTATAGAGAAATTAGAATTCAGATGAGATCAGAAGAGCTTCTACGCAATTCCTCCCTTCCCAACACCAGGTTAGGAACAAGAGAAGCCAATAAATATAGGCTTCAAAAATGTCTTGAACAAAGTAAAGAGCTAGAATGCAAGTCAAAGCTCAAAGCCAAGGTCCCAGATTTTGAGACATTACATAAAAAATTCCAGAAACAACTTAAGAGACAGAAGAACGTGATGCCCAGCACAGTCTGTGAACCCTTCAGCCTCTGTACGGCAACTCTCCCTTCCAACAAAGAGAAGATTCTTGAGGACATCCAAATGGATGAAGAAAAGTTAAAAGAAACACGTTGGCCCTATGCTTCTTTAAGATGTAGCCCTCAGATGAGGCGTCTGAGTGCAAGATCATCTTCAGGATGTGAAGAATCTATAACTCCAAGGATTACAGAATCTACTAGAAGACGATTACAAGCCATTAGGTAAGTCATTTGTTGGCATGAACTGGTGCAGCCATGATAAATTAATTCCAAATTGTTGGTGGCAAGAAGAAAAAGCTGCTAGAATAAGGTATAAAATATGTGTCTTAGCTGTTGTCATATGTCTTCAGTGAAGTGCTTATCACCTTTACTGAAATTCAAGGCTGATGTGAAACTGTCCAGAAAACTTGGTGTCTGAATTTAAGAGATCTGAACTATCACCAGAAACTTAGTGTGACGTTTACCCACGTGGCCCCTGCTTGTTTCACCCAACACAGAGCTCACACGAGTATCCCAACACGTCCTTTACCTCGCTGCCACCAGTTGACCTCTGTCAACACCCTTTAATTAGAAAGATTGAGGTCCAAGCTGAGTGTAAAGTTGAATAGCACAGGTTAATTGATTACAGTTTGCTTAAGCAGGTTCTTCACAAACTTTAATGTGAATATTAGATTAGTAATAACTTGTTTCACTCTTAACTCTCTTAGTTCTCTATAAGTTCCACACTCTTAACTCCTAACTCTGCTACCCTCTCTAACTACTGCAGACTAACTTCTACTTCAGATTCTCATCTGTCTTCCTATCTGTTCCCTATCTCCTTCCACTCTGCTACAGACCCCCTTCTATATAGCTGGCTCCGCCTCCCAACAACTCCCATTGGTGCAGGCTAATACCATTACATATATGGGAAGGCAAGGTGTCCTCCCCCCTTAATAAGTTTGTTTTATGAAGGGAAACCTAGCAGTTTGCCCTCATAAACAAACAGCTAAGTATATGCAAATATAACAATAACTTACCAATACTTATACATACCTTATAATACAATTTTTCTCTCTATTACTACGTTCACCAATCAGAATTACAACTTTATAAACATTTAAGGCAATCAATATAGTTATAAACATTTGCATTACTCACATTAATACAAATTACATTGCATCACCTTTGCATTAATAAAGACATACCCACCTCTGGCATTACTTACATCAATACAAATTACATTACATTACCTCCACATCAACAAGGCTACTCACCACTATTTTTACCATCATTCTACACCTCTCAGTTCATCAACATCCAAACAAACTCTGCATTTTAATCGTACTTCATAACTGGTACACAAACAGAACATTTAATACAACATTACAAACTTTTGTTATCCAGCCATTATTCATTTGGCCTTCGAGACCAGGCATCAGCATCCACACTCTGAGTCTCTTTTATGCTGCGGATCACAAAGTCAAAGTCTTGCAGGTTCAGTGTCCGTCTTGCAAGCTTACTGTTAGTGGATTTCATAGTTTGTAGCCATACCAGAGGGAAAGAGTCAGTGCAGAGGACGAATTTCCTTCCCCAAATGTAGGGCTTCAGTCTTTGCAGTGTCCAAACAATCGATAGGCACACCCTCTCGATGGCAGACAAATATCTCTCACCAGGTTGGAATTTCCTGCTGATCAGAGTCACTGGGTGTAGACTCCCGCTGTCATCCGCTTGGCACAGCACAGCTCCCAGACCCACACTTGACACATCGATGTACATGATGAACTCGTGTACATCGAGTAGACCTTTGGTCTAGATGGGCGGGGTAGAAATCCAATAAAATAAATAAATAAATAAATAAATAAACTCCCGGTTGAAGTCCGGTGCAACAAGGACAGGTCTTGAAGTCCGCACTCTTTTCAGACAATTGACAGCCACTTGACACTCTGACATCCACTGAATGTCCTCAGCTCACCTTTTCCGGGCGACGCCTGCTTTCTTTTTGACTCATGGCTTCACTTTCTCAACTGGGGAAAGAATAGGCAGTTTCTTCCATTCCTCCAGCACAGGTATGATTGCGTTCTTCCTAGAAATGTTATTGTTTTTGCCTTCACCCTCACCAATAAACTCGCCCACAGGTACTTTAGTTGCGAAGTTCTCCATATGTGGGAGACCACTATCATGGGTCACCTCCAAATTCACAGGCATGTTTCTTTTAAGTGCAAACTCAAACACTTGGTTTATTTTAGTTGTATTGAGATTTTCATCTGGTTCTATTTCTTTAATCTTTGGTTTTTTAGGTAGGGGTTTGCCTTGCAAGGTTTTAAGTACTTTTGCAGCTGCAGAGCAACTAGACTCCTCAGCCCTCCAGTGGTGCTGCAACAAATCCACAGGTTCTGACCATGCCAATAGCAATTCACTCCCCTCTATGGGTCTCAGCCTCACCACTTTGTCCTCAGGACAGAATGCTCTTTCCTGGGCCTCATACAAGCCTTTCTCCTTTCCATGAGTACCCCCCAAGCTTGGCTCTGTTACTTCTAAGGACTTCTCCCTATATTTTATAGGGACAATTAGCTGTTTGAGATGTCCATCTGCACTCCTATGAGGTGTTAATAAACTTCCCTATATAACAAGTGTTTATCAACTATGAACCTCTCTGGGTGTTCAGGAGATAACAGGAATGGAGATTCTTTGGCTTTCTCTAAACACGGACTCTGTTGCAGCAGAACTGGAGGGCTGAGGAGTCTAGTCGCTCTGCAGCTGCAAAAGCCCTTAAAACCTTGCAATGCAAACCCCTACCTAAGAAACCAAATATTAAAGATATAGAACCAGATGATGAAAATCTCAATGCATCTAAAATAAACCAAGTGTTTGAGATTACACTTAAAAGAAACATGCCTGTGAATTTGGAGGTGACCCATGATAGTGGTCCCCCACATATGGAGAACTTCGCAACAAATGTACCTGTGGGTGAATTTGTTGGTGAGGAGGAAGGCATAAGCAATACGATCTCAAGGAAGAACGCAGTCATAGCTGTGCTGGAGAAGTGGAAGAAACTGCCTAACCTTCCCACAGCTGAGAAAATTAAGCCACTATTCAGTAAGAGAACGGGCTTAACCCAGAAGAGGCGAGCCGAGGACATCCAGTGGACGTCAGAGTGCCCGATGACTGTCAATCATCAAAAGAGAGCACGGACGTCAAGATCTGGCGTTGTTGCACCGGACTTAGACCAGGAGTTCATCGTGTACACCGATCTGTCAAGCGTGGGTCTGGGAGCCGTGCTGTGCCATGCGGATGACAGCGGGAATCTACACCCAGTGACTCTGATCAGCAGGAGATTCCGACCTGATGAGAGACATTTGTCTGCCATCGAGAGGGTGTGCCTATTGATTGTTTGGATGCTGCAAAGACTGAAGCCCTACATTTGGGGAAGGAAATTCGTCCTTTGCATCAACCATTTCTCTTTGTTGTGGCTACAGACTATGAATTCCAATGACAATAAGCTTGCAAGATGGACGCTAAACTTACTGGACTTTGACTTAGAGATCCGCAGCATAAAAAGGACTCAGAATATGGTTGCTGACTCCGCCTCTCCAGTCCTCTCATAGGTTCATGCAAATCAGCTCATGAATATGAATGGCATGAGTGACGTGGGCGATCGCCACATTCCTCCCCCCTAAGAAAGTTTGTTTCATGAGGGAAAACCTTACAGTTTACCCTTATGAACAACGTAACATACAGGGAACATTACATACAAAACACCATCATAATAATATGCTTACCGGTTATGTCCTAAATCATATACCATATTTCAACATATAACACATTATATTTACCATATACTTATACATACCTTATACTAGTTTTCTCTCTCTATGTTTAATACACCAAACTTATGACTTTAAACATTTAAAACAATTAATGCACTTATAAACATTTGCACTACTCACATTAATACAAATTACATTACCTTTACATTAATAACGCTACTCACCATTATTATTTCCCATCTCTATACACCTCTTAGTTCATCAGCATTCAATGAGACATTGCATTTTAATTGCATTTCATAACTAGTGCACAAACAGAACATTTAACACAATGTTACACTCTTTTATAGTCATTTGGCCTTCGAGACCAGGCATCAGCAACCATATTCTGAGGGGCCATGAGGGTAAATGCCACACTCTTTGTCTTAATTCCCTTTGTCTGGCCTCAGCTCTCTCCTTGAGCTCTAACTCTTTGAGCTCCATTTCCTTAGCTTTCTCTTCAGCCCTGGCTTTAATTTCTAGTTCCTTTTCTCTAAGCCTGAATTCCTGTTCCAACCTCCATTTTTCAAAATCTTGGGAGCTTTGAATATTTTCCCCTCTGAGGCAATCACCACAGTTCCCTCAGTTTCTTCCTCAATCTGAATTTGAGGGCTTCCATCCCCCTCAGCCTCCTGAGGTTCAACTCCCTCCATAGCTAATTTCTTTGTTCTGTTGGGTGGTATGTTAGAGTTAAAGTGTACTTTATTGCACTATTTTTAAAAGAACCTCTCTTTCATCTGCTTTCCCCTCAGTAATTCTGTTGCGCTATACCCAGCAGCTCTCTGTGGCTGCTCTCCAGCTCACAACTTTAGTTAAGTCTTTCTGTCTGTGCACTTCCTGCCTCCAGACAGCAGAATAATTTTCCTTTTTAAACTTCTTATTTACTTATCACCTCAGATCTGTTCTGATCCTGACTTTCACTCTTATCCACTATTGCTCCCTTTCTCTCAGAGCCTTGGATTTCGAGTTAGCCCACTGGTCTCTCAAATCCTGAGGTAAAAATAAGTTTTTCTTCAGAGTCGGTTCCCTATCTTTAGTTCCCCCAGATCTGGGTTCAGAAGCCCCACCACTAAGCTTTTCCACAAAAGCTCTAGCAGGTCACCCACTTCTTTACCACAGACCTCTGACTAAAAAGTACCTATGACTCCAGAAAATTCACTTTTAAACTTTGGCTTTACTGGATTATTTTGTATCCCACCGCTGCCACCAATTGTGACGTTTACCCCATGGCCCCTGCTTGTTTCACCCAACACAGAGCTCACACGAGTATCCCAACACGTCCTTTACCTCACTGCCACCAGTTGACCTCTGTCAACACCCTTTAATTAGAAAGATTGAAGTCCAAGCTGAGTATAAAGTTGAATTACACAGGTTTATTGATTACAGTTTGCTTAAGCAGGTTCTTCACAGACTTTAATGTATTCATTAGATTAGTAATAACTTGTTTCACTCTTAACTCTCTTAGTTCTCTATAAGTTCCACACCCTTAACTCCTAACTCTGCTACCCTCTCTAACTACCGCAGACTAACTTCTGCTTCAGACTCTCATCTCTCTTCCCTATCTGTTCCCTATCTCCTTCCACTCTGCTACAGCCCCCCTTCTATATAGCTGGCTCCGCCTCCCAACAACTCCCATTGGTGCAGGCTAATACCATTACATATATGGGAAGGCAGGCTGTCCGCTACACTTAGCACTTCTGTATGTCTTAAATGTCACTAATAGCTCCCAGTTAGTATCCATTAATAGGCCTACTTACTCATATCTGTAATACAAGGGGCTGAGCAATCAAGACAGATTGCAGGCGATGCAAACCCACCAATTTTACATCTCTGCTCATCTTTTGTGTGGGTTTTGAGTAAAGGCCAATATTTTATATAGACAATTGTGGATCATAGTGTTAGAAAAAAATTTTTTTGCCATTGTGTCTTGATCTTTGCCTGATATGAGTGGCAAAGTACAATGGGGTGTGGAAATTTTCCTGTATTTGTCTTCCATTCCAACCCCCCCCCCCCCATGTTATCTATTAAATTCTTAGATGCATAAGAATGAACTGGAAAGAGGGAAGAAACTGGAATGAGTGAAAAGTGATTGAGAAGGAGATAAAATACTCACACTTACATTCAAGTGACTGGTGGTATGAGGCACAAACAAACATCTTAGTTGTCACTTAATCACAATGGACCTTAGAATCTTTGTTCCCACCTGATGCCATCGTACCAGCAGCTTACATAAAGACACTGCATGTCATTGTTCCTGAGAGAAACATGATAAAGTAAAGATTTTTTCCGGACACAATAGGTTTAATCCAGGAATGTGCAACTTTCAGAGGTTCCAAGGGCTACAAACACCCACTCCTGGAACTGTAGAGCTTCACTCGCTCCCATGGTTATTCCTTGTACCATCTAGTGGCAATTACAATTTTACAATATTTTGAGAAGTGGGAGGGGGAATCCAGTGGTACTTGCTGCCCGCCTGCCCCCATCATGGTAAAGTTGCCTCTCACACCTCTTAAGAGTTAAGGGGACTTTAAAAGCCATTTTTTTAACATTTAGAAATGGGGGGGCACGGGGGTCAAGAAGTCTGAATTGGGCCTGGCTAGGGAAGGGCACATGCAGCTCACAGGCTACACTTTCTCTATCCCTGGTCTAATGAATGGATGATTAAGGACCAAGACAGAGAAGCAGCACCCACTGCTCCCTTCCTTGGTTTAATCTTCAGATGGCTTCTGGACTATGTGTAAGAGGTTACAGTGGTGCTAATGATTTCCTGAGTCCAGTGGTCTTGAATGCAATTGGGACTGTCCCTCTGGCAATTTTGTGTATGGCTCCCTGTGTTCTGTAATAGGAGAATGTAACCAAAATCGTACTTAATCATTCATCAAAAGCATTGTTTCTTGATCCATGTGGCTATAGCCTTCAGAAAGTCTTAGAAAACCTTTTCAGGATTTAAATTTGTTCAGTTCTAGTCTATTTTCTCATTTAGGGAATCAGCTGAAGAAAGACGAAAGGTAGAGGAAGAGCAGAAAAGGAGGAGAGCAAGACAGAAACAGAGAGCAAAAGAACTGCAGAGACTTATATCCATCCGGGCAGAGGCAAATGATCCGCATCAGAGCTTAGCTCAGATGTATAAATCGAAGTCAAAAACATTCAGGTATTGTGCAATGTGTTCCCAAATCCTGGCCACTTAGCTACAAGATCATTAGTGCAGTAGCAGGCAGCATAGCCTAGAATTGCTCCTTCCTTTGTTTCATTTTGCTAAAAAAAAAAAGCTCACAATTTAAATCCCATACCATTTCCATGTCACGGTGTATTAAACAACAGGAAGCATGAGAAGCAGAGAATGAAAGAATATCTGCAGGAACTGGAAGAAATGGAAGAAAGGGTGGAAAAGAGGCCACTGTTGTTGGAACAAGTTACACAGGTTATTGATCTCTCTAATCTCTTTGCTAAGTTTATCTCTGATCATCGGGGTGCCACGTTTTCTTTTTATCTGACATTCAGGTATGCCACTTACCCCCTTCACAACACCATCTTATGCCACTTACCCCCTTCACAACACTGGCATCATGCTTGCTGGTCTCATTTCATTTATGAAAGTTATATCCACAAATCATGATTGTTGCCTGCTTGCTTATAATTGTCTACACTAATGTTCCAGTAAAGCTCTCACTTCTCTTATTTTGAAGTCCTAACCCACTCAAGTTAACAGACAGAATGAAGAGCAGGAAGAACATCACACTATCAGACTTTGGAATTTTGCACAGATTGATTGCAGTCTGCCTTTTGATCCAGAAGGATCCCAAGGTAGCTTATGTTAAACAGTACAATAACACAGGAATAGCTTCCACCACTTCTGGTGCATAGCAATACCCTAGGATAGAATGTCACTCCTTTTCCCCAGTACTGCAGGGTTGGGTTTTTTGGTTAGATTTTGTTTTGTTTTGGGTTTGGTTTGGTTTGGTTTTGGTTTCCCCCCCTCTGTCTGGATCCAGGAACAACAGCTGGAAAAAAAAAACCTGACATGTAATTGCTGAAATCCAGTAGTAACTCACAACTGGAGTAGACGCAGTGAAGCAATAGAATTTATGGAGAACTAGATTAAACAGATGCCCACTGATTTAGCGTGTCTACTTTAGTTGTGACTTACTACTGGATTTCAGCCAAAAAATATTTGCCAGCTGGGGGCTGTGAGTGCTTCATTAAAAATGCCACAGTTTGAAGCTGTATTCTGACAATATTGTAGTATTTATTAATTTCAAATATAGAATGGCTTATGGCTCTTAAGTCTTTTGTGTTTTGAACTAAGAACTATTTGATGACAGTGGCCAAAATCCTGTGAAGGAAAGCTGTGCACAGAAGAGCACTGGCTCAGTGGATTTTCCCCTGGGGCTGTCCTTCATGTCATCAGTCATGCACTTAATTTTGCAGCTAATGGAAGTTAGTAACAAAATGGAGAGGTTGCTGAAAGATGCGGGAAGAATATTTATGCAATTGCCCTTCCACATATTGATACTAGCATATATGAAAAGGTTGGGACTATGATATTTAATGCTGTTATTCTTTTCTTTCTCCTTAAATAAAGAAAAATGCACGGATAGCAGCAGAGAAGCATTACACTGATATACTTCGAGGGCTGGGCCTGTGTGAAGAGTTTGTTTCAAAGAAAGGCCACACTGCTGTAGAAATGCTTTTGGAAGACCGTGCTAGCAACGGTTCTGAAATCTTTGGAGAAAAAGATATTGGAAGGTAGATACAGCCAAAGTCTTTCACTAGAGCAGGGTAGACAACACATACCTCCTGTCAATTGCAGACAAAAAAAAAAATTGTTTTGTTTTGTTGTTTCCAAAAATAATTTCTGCTCCTGGAGGCCTTCAGAAATGGTAATTCTCTACTGAGCGAAGTCCTCTCTGCTCTTCAAAAAGGGCAAAAAGTAGGAACTAGGGAACTACAGACCAGTCAGCCTGACATCAATCCCAGATAAAATTCTGGAGCAGATTCTAATGCAGTCATTCTGCAAGCACCTTGAAAACAATGCAGTAATACCTAGAAGCCGACATGGATTTGTCAAGAACAAATCCTGCCAGACTAATCTTATCTCATTTTTGATCAGGTAACCTCCCTGGTAGATGGTGGGAATGCTGTAGACATAATATATAGAGATAGACATAATATATAGAGGTGGGCATGAACTAAAAAATCAACCACAATGTTTGTTAAAAATAGCTGATTCATTGGTTTGTGTTGGTTTGAATTCATCAAAACCGACGGACCTGACCTGACCTGAACCACTAACTTTTTTTACAATTTAACGAACATCCTGTTTCTCTTCATACTCCACCTCCGCTGCCATCTTGAGACACAGCAGGCCTGACTTCCCTTCCCTTCATGACTTTCTTCTCACACCCCCAAAGCCAAAATGCTGTGTAAAATTTAATAGTGTTTCAAATCAAAGATAACCATTAAATCTCTACACAGCAACATAAAATTGTGCTAGTTGTTGAGTGTGAAATAATTCCTTGTGACTGTGATGCAGTGGATATTTCAGAACTTAGTCTGTAAAATGCTTGTAAAGAAATGAACTGTCCTTTGGAGGATCCTGGCATGAGGAATTTTTCCTTTTTTCCTATAGTGATGATGAGAACAAGTTAGATGAAAACGAATCTCAAGTAGGGGAGAAGTCACAAGTCCAGTCAGTTGAATCGGAGGAGGAGGAGGAGGAGGCCGAGCAGAAGGAAAAAAAAACAGAAGATGAGGAGGAGGAAGAAGATGCAGAGCAGGAGAAGGACACCGAAGGGGAGGGAGAAGAGGAGGAGGAGGAAGGAGAAGATACAGAGCAGAAGGACACAGAAGAGGAAGGAAAAGAGGAGGAAGATGAAGATGCTGAGGCTCAATCATATCAGAGTGACCAAGATGCTCATGAGTATGAAGGTGAAAACTTTGAAGAAGGTTCAATAGAAAAATCCAGTGACAATGAAACCTAATTAAAATATACTTCTGCTCCGCGTTGCTTGCTTTTTGGTGCTCAGAGCTTAATCTTTGGCTCATATGTGAGATGGATAAGTGTTAATAGAATTTTGAAGTGTTTTAAGTATGCAGGACTGCTGTGAATTATTAGCTGGCCTACCTCAAGTACTGGTTTTATTATGATGTGCATAACAGCTAAAATGTCTCAGATTTTCACTTTAGAATCACCTTATTTTACAAGAGTGCAAATGCATATTAACTTAGCTGATCTTTTTACTGATTTTGCTTAGCAAATTACAATTTACAGTCCAATTCCCTTCCAACATTTCTACGTATCATGTTTTAATCTTAGCATTGTTAAAAGTGTACATATGTGTACCTATGAACTTCTGGCAGTATATTTTCAAAATATGAAACTTCCTGACTTTTCAGTTGACGTAGCCCTGGAAAGAATACAATGCAGGTTTCAAGGCATAACACTCTTGTATGAAGTACATCCACCAGCTATGAATTATGTAAAGTAGCTTAGTTAAGAATATATGCTGGTAGTGTCAAATCTCAGGTTAGAGATGAAATCATAAAGTAGTGACTGTTAGTTTTCACTCTCAGTTGCATGAGGAAACAGTGTCACCTAGATAGTAAAAGCAGGAGCTTTTACTGAGATAATGGCTGGAATACTGTTGCTCAGTTTAGTAAGTCACACTAGAGTAGGCCCACTGCCTCAGTGGAGATTTAGTGAGTCAAGACCTCTGTAAGTTCTATTCATTTAAATGTGTCTACATTTAATGTAGATGAAATCCAAGTTATCTCAAGGTGTCTATCCTAACTATGAATCAGGTGTTGATCTGTCTGTAATTCTCACCATAGAAATAAAATCTGAAATGCTTTATAAAACCACAAAGAAAAGCTCTATAAATGATTACTGTTCATGATTACAATTATTACCCCCAATATCAGAGGCAGTGTGACTCTCAGTATCGGTTGTTTGCCAACATAAGTGGGAAGGTGTGATTGCACTTCTATCCTGCCTGTAGTTCTCCCATCGGAGAAGCTGGAAGTGTTTAATGTCCAACAGACCACTGCTGCTGATGGCATCATCAGCCTTACATGACATAAGTTATAGCAATAGGATGTCAGCTGTTGTGTCTTAACTAAACAAGGAATCCAGTGTCAAGGAAAACATGGAAATATTCATTCAATTCACAGTGTTCCCTGTATAGTTAGTAATAATTTTTCTGATGCACAAACCCGCTCACAATTCTTATGCAAATATGTGCTTAGTCACTGTATTATTAAGCTGGGATCCAGAAGCTGACAAACAAATGGAAGATGAAGACTTGGGCAGAGCTCCATAGGGATGCACAAGTCTTTTAAGAAGCAGTTACATAAAATACTCGGAGGGAGCTCACAAATAGGGTGAGTAAAAGAGGCATTTTGTATGGGTTTGGTGGAATTGACAGGAGATCATGTGGCTCTAATAGAAGGAGGAGATGCAGATGAGACTGACTTTGTTGGGGAAGAAGCTAGCAGCTACACTCAGTCCCTGGGAGCTTGTGGACAGAGGTGTTTTGAGTGGAGTTTGAGGAGATGACCAAGAATGCTTGCTACAGCTTCCACAGCATAAGAAACATATATTTTGAGGGAGCAGCTGCAGTGATATGTGACATCTGTGGAATGTTTTTCTTCCTGCATGAAGATGTAGGTGGCTACACATGTAAGAGATCTGAGCTGGTAGCACAGCAGTTTGAAACCTGCCTCAACACACTTCAGCTCATCAGGAAAAATGAAGCATTTTTCGATACTGCTAGGTGAGAGAAGAAAGAAAAAAGAATGCCAAGCGCAGGAGGGTAGAATGGGACACAGAGAAGCAGGACTATTAGGAAATATGCTGTATCTTTGGATTTACAAAATTGATATCTGCCTCTCCCATCCAGTAGTGATTCTGAGCCACATGGATGTTCCAGGCTGTTCCATGGATGGCGGTTCTGAGCTGTGAGAAGATCGAAGCAGACAGCAAAGAACACAGAAGGGGCTGTTGAGGCTATTGTAAATGGGAACAGTCCTGCCAGTTCTCAGAGGAGGAGATGTGTGGTGGCAGAAAGTGACTCCCTGCTGAGAAGGCAGAGGCAGCGCATTGTGGACCTGACAGGATATATTGGGAGGTGTGCTGTTTTCCTTGTGTGAAGGTCGAGGTTATGACAGAAGGCTTGTCAAGACTCATCAAGGCCAAGTAACACTGTGCGCTTCTGGGTAGGAAGTTGAAGGCACAAGTGGATTTTTTCATCACTCCTTCCTGTCAAAGTTTCTGACCTAGGAAGAGAGCCAAGAATCCTGGCATTGAACAACTGGTTGCACAGATGGGGCGTTGGGAAATGCTTAACTACCTTGACCATAGTCTGTGCTTCCATGAGAAAAGGACTCCTGGCAAGAGATGGGTTGCGTCTTACAGGAACTGGGAAGCAGATACTTGCCAGAAGTGTTGTGAATCAGGCCAGGAGAGCTTGCTTTAGCAAGCTGAGGGTATTTTAAACCAACAGGAATAGGGAACAGGCTGAATCGGGCATCTTTTGCATGCAAAGCATGTGCTTTCCCATGATATCCTGACTCCTCCTTCCACCCTTTTGGTTACTCAAGAACTTTTGCTTGAGAGCTATCATGGTACATTTGCATTCGGCCAGACAAATTGCAAAGCACAGCAAAGATAGAAGCCATCTCTCCAAAGATACCAAGTTACCTGGCTGCTTAACCTTCCCTCTGACAGGAGTACAAATGTTTTACGACTTCTTTAGATTTCCTGCAAGCCTTGTATTAGACAAACTGCAAAATGTCTTTATTTTATTTACTGTGACTATTTGGGGGAAAGGAGTCTTGATGGTAAAATATATGTAAATAGTTTAGAGGCCCACAGCATATTGATCCAGATAATATTTGCTACCCAGTATGTAAATTTACCCCTTCACGGATTGCTGCCTTGTCGTGGCGAAGGGGCTTGAGTAATTCAGAGAAGCTATGGGCTATGCCGTGCAGGGACACCCAAGATGGACAGGTCATAGTGGAGAGTTCTGACTAAACGCGATCCACCTGGAGCAGGAACTGGCAAGCCACTCCAGTATCTTTGCCAAGAAAACTCCATGGACAGAAACAAAAGACTAAAAGATATGACACTGGAAGATGAGCCCCTCAGATTGGAAGGCGTCCAACATGCTACTGAGGAAGAGCGGAGGACAAGTACAAGTAGCTCCAGAGCTAATGAAGTGGTTGGGCCAAAGCCAAAAGGACGCTCAGCTGCGGACGCACCTGGAAGTGAAAGGAAAGTCTGATGCTGCAAAGAAAAATACTGCGTAGGAACCTGGAATGTAAGATCTATGAACCTTGGTAAGCTGGATGTGGTCAAAGCTCAACATCAAAAAAACTAAGATCATGGCCACTGGTCCCATCACCTCCTGGCAAATAGAAGGGGAAGATATGGAGGCAGTGACAGATTTTACTTTCTTGGGCTCCATGATCACTGCAGATGGGGACAGCAGCCACGAAATTAAAAGACGCCTGCTTCCTGGGAGGAAAGCGATGACAAACCTAGACAGCATCTTAAAAAGCAGAAACATCACCTTGCCGACAAAGGTCCGCATAGTCAAAGCTATGGTTTTTCCAGTAGCGATGTATGGAAGTGAGAGCTGGACCATAAAGAAGGCTGACCGCCGAAGAATTGATGCTTTTGAATTGTGGTGCTGGCGGAGACTCTTGAGAGTCCCCTGGACTGCAAAGAGAACAAACCTATCCATTCTGAAGGAAATCAACCCTGAGTGCTCACTGGAAGGACAGATCCTGAAGCTGAGGCTCCAATACTTTGGCCATCTCATGAGAAGAGAAGACTCCCTGGAAAAGACCCTGATGTTGGGAATGTGTGAAGGAAGAGGAGAAGGGGACAACAGAGGACGAGATGGTTGGACAGTATCACCGAAGCTACCAACATGACTTTGACCAAACTCTGGGAAGCAGTGGAAGACAGGAGGGCCTGGCGTGCTCTGGTCCATGGGGTCACGAAGAGTCGGACACGACTTAACGACTAAACAACTGTAAATTTAATTCAGAAAAACAGCTTTGTGCATAGAGAAGGGAAGGCCTGGGAAAAAAATGAAAAATTGGGGGGGAAAACATGTTTTTCTCCCATTTTTTCCCAAAGCTGTTTTTTTTTCTAGAAAAATTGGAAAAAAATATGGAGTGTGAAATATGTTTTTTTTCAATGATATATAATACTGTATGTCTATGACATGGTATTCAAACTATATAACATGAAGACCTTAATGAAAGACTTCTGAGGCACTGTGTATTTAAGTTCTCTCTAGAGACGTAGAATTTCTAGAAATTTCCATTTTTTCCGGAAAAAAAGTTTTCCTCCTTTTTTTTTCTGGAAAAAAATTGGAAATTTTCAGAAATTTTACATCTCTATTTGTGCAGCCATCTCTCTTCCAAGACCAGGTACAGTTAGGTTTTTGCCAAATTTTGAGTCACCTGTCATAATTATCTTTATAAAAAACTTCACCTGCTGATTCCTAATTCCTGCCTTTAAACTGCATAAGGATATGAGAGCCTGGCCTCTTGTCCTCTAGATAAATAATGACAATGCTTTAATGTGAGCTTTTGTGGACAAGTCCACTTTCTCAAATCACATTGCAGTCTTCTGCCTGAGCATGATGGATCTATAGCTGGACTTTCCAAAGACGAGTGAGCATCAGAGATCACTAGTGTGAAAAAATGCTTGTCATTTGTTGCTATAAGTTACAAGAAGGAAGTGAATTATGAAAGGAACCAATGAACTGATACTTTTCTTGCTTGAAATATCCCCATGAAAATACAGCTAAACTTTATATGAAAAGGGAGGTTGCTAGAAAGAAAGAAGATGGCGGCTTGTTAGTGGAGGTCCGCGTTTCTTCCTCCCCTATGTTTTTTTTTTTTGCTTCTTTTTTGCTTCTTTCTTTTCTTTCTTTCTGTTTAATTTTATTTACACCTTGATTGTTGTGCTTTTATTTTGGTTTGTTTCTTGTTTTTCTGGTTCCTTCTTTTGAGGTTTTTGTTTCTTGCAGTCTTGTTCGGTTACAGCGTTTTTGCAACTGTTGCGGTTGGCTTCTTTGCTTCATTGCAACTCTTGGGGTCCTGTTTTCACTTCCCCCATTGACTTCTTCCATGCTCGTTCCCAGTGTTGAGGCTGTGGTTCTCTGCTTGCCTCAGTTGGAGGGACGAGCTCCAGCTTCCCTGGTACAATCGTTCCCGGTTCGAGGCTGAGGCTTTTGCTTGCCTCGTTTGGAGGGACGAGCCCCAGCTTCCCCGTAGGGCTGTTGCTGCGCTGCTGCTGTGTTGTGTTGTTGGAGGTGTAGCAAGGAGTGCCATGGAGCCCTTTGGAGCCCTTTGGAGCGTTGGGGCGTCCGTGAAGAACCGTGTTCCTGCCTGCATCCTTGGACGGGAGCTTGCTGCGGAGGGAGCCTTCCATTGAGGGGACGCTGCTTGTTGACTGACAGGGTGGCTCAGTGAGGACTCTCGGCTTGGCCTCGTGAGGACGTCGGTGTGGTGCTGGCCCCTGAGAAACGTGGCAAGTTGGTTGGTGTCCGGATGGCTGGGGATTGTATTGATTGCAGGCATTGGGGTGATTCTGCCGATATGCCCCCCTTGCTGCCTCCCTTTTGTTTGGAGGTTCAGACCTTTGGTGCCTGGTGCCTTTTGTCTCTGGCCATTCCGGTGATTTCATCATCTTCCTTGTCTGGATCTGGCTTGCAGCCTTGTAACCCGCTGGGGCATTGGTGGCAATGGCCAAGCCCTAGAAAGGGCTGGCTGTATCACCAACGTCGCTGTTTATTACCAATGCTGGTGATCGGACTATTCCTGGCAGCGAGCCTGTTGGGAGGCCTGACACTGGATATGACCGGTGGGGGGGGGGGGGTAGTCTGGGTGTTGAGTGTTTTGTTTTATTTATTTATTTATTTTATTTTTTATTTTTAAAGTCTCTAAAAAAATTTAATTGTTTAATTTGGTTATTATTTAATTTAAACTTACATGTTTATTCTTATGATATGGATTAACTGATTGTTAATTTGATGATTATTGTATTTTTTGTTTCTATTAATTTGTCTTCATCTCCGCGGCACGGTTGGAATCTCCGAGGCTTTTAGTCTTGGGTGATTTCAACTTCCATGCGGAGGCGGAGGTTTCTGGTCTGGCTCTTGAGTTCTTGGAAGCCATGGCTTCTTTGAAGCCATGGTTCATGGCTTCAACATGTCAACGGCCTCACCCACGTGGGTGGTCACACGTTAGACCTGGTGTTTTCCCCCTAGTGGAATGAGTGTGGTTTGATGGTAACTGACCTTGTGTCAGTCCCCTTGTCATGGTCGGATCACCGCCTAATGAAATGCAACCTCTCAGTGGCTCTCCCTCTCTGCAGGGAGAAAGGACCTATTTTAACGGTCCGCCCTCGAAGGTTACTGGATCCTATAGGATTCCAGGACTCCATGAGAGGGATTCCGGCTGATCTGACTGGCGCTCCTATCGAGGCTCTGGTTGATGGCTGGTTTGCCGCCGCTACCAGGGCTGTTGACAACAATCGCTCCTAAACGCCCTCTCCGTTGCAGAGCTCGTTCAGCACCCTGGTTTAACCAGCAGCTGCCAGCTATGAAGCAGAATAGGAGAAGGCTAGAGTGCAATTGGAGATGAAACCCAACGGACTATAATTGGAAAGCTGTTAGGATCGCGACTAACCTTGACCTTACCAGGGTAAGGGCTGCCAGTCGAGTTTACTTCACTGTCCAGATAAGTGAAGCTTCAAATCAGCAGGCGGAACTTTTCCGTATAGTTCGTGATCTATCTGGAATTGGTCTCAGTGATAGGCCTCCGACTAGTATTTCACCTGACCAATTTGCAGCATTTTTAAAATTAAAGTGGAGGCCATCCGCCGGGATCTTTCTCCTTATTTGAATACAGTAGATCGAGCAGAGACATCCAGTGCTCAGCCTTGCCCGATGAGACTTAATCTCTTTCAGCCTGTGGCGCCAGATATGGTGGACAAAGTGCTTGATCGCTGTCGTGCCACCACCTCCCCCCTTGACCCTTGCCCGACCTGGCTAATCAAAGCAGCCAGGCCTATAACAACCGAATGGGCCACTGCAGTAATTAATGGGTCTCTCCAGGAGGGCAAGGGTCCTCTTGCCCTCAAGGAGACACTCATTAGGCCCATTAGGAAGAAACTGAGCTTGGCGGCGGACAACATTGGCAATTATAGGCCCGTCGCCAATGTTTCTTTCCTTAGCAAAGTGGTAGAGAGGGTGGTGGCCGATCAGCTCCAGGCCTTTCTGGATCAAATCAATGCCCTGGATCCATTTCAGTCAGGCTTCAGGCTGCGCCACGGCATGGAAATAGCATTGGTCACCCTGTTTGATGACCTGTTGAGGGAGGCCGACAGGGGCAAAATGTCTCTGTTGGTCCTCCTTGATATCTCAGCCGCCTTTGATACCGTCGACCACGGTATCCTCTTGGGGAGGCTCTCCAAGTTGGGAATTGGTGGTTTGGCGCTTGCCTGGCTCTGATCCTTCTTGGAGGACCATCCTCAGAGAGTACAGCTTGGGGAGAGTGTATCGGCTCCATGGAACCTCAATTGTGGGGTCCCGCAGGGCTCGATTATCTCCCCAATACTGTTTAGTATCTACATGAGGCCGCTGGGTCAGGTCAGGGGGTGTGGGGCTTCATGTCATCAGTATGCTGATGACACCCAGCTCTACATCTCCTTTTCCCCAACAACAGTGGATGCCGTTTCGTCCCTTCAGTGCTGGCTGGAGGCTGTATTGCAGTGGATGCAGGTGAATGGTCTGAGTCTGAATCCAGACAAGACGGAGGTCCTGAGGGTGGGTGGCCTCGCCATTGATGGTTTGGGAAACTCCCTCTCTTTTTTGGGGGGGGGTGACTCTCACCATGAAGAGTGAGGTTCGCAGCTAGTCTATCTGGATCCGGCACTTACTATGGAATCCCAGGTGGTGTCAGTGGTCTGCACCGCCTACTTCCATCTTTGGCGGATTGCCCAGCTGCATTCCTATCTTGTTGTCGGAGCGCTCACCACTCTGGTCAATGCGCTTGTAGTCTCAAGATTAGACTACTGTAATGCGCTCTATGTGGGGCTACCTGAGAGATTGGTGCGGAAGCTGCAAATGGTGCAGAATGCTTAATTGACAGCTGATAAGGCTACAAGGGGTCATTAGCTGTTCGGATGGGAGGAACATGCCAAATGGCACATCGCTCCTCCCCCTGACTTCAACAGTCCCTTTGTAGCTTGATCCACCCCACACTCAAAATAGCCAGTCTGGACAGTCCCTGGCTTTCCTCCTGAATACAGTGTTGTCATGATTATGTGATCTAGTTATCTGAATGATGCCTTTGTTCTTTGTTTTCTAGCGTGACAGCTCAGGGATAGGAGTGGTTTTCTATTGTGGGATCATAGCCAGGATTTGGAAGTGGGACCTCTGCTATCTGTGCTGTTCTAATGGAATAGTACTCTGATTGAGACCCCCTTTAGTATTCTGTGCTCCCTGAGTCTGGGTGTTGTGCCATGGGCAAAGGAATGGATGTGCAAAGGGACATGCCATATCCCACCCTATCAGAAGTCTTCAGAAATCCACTTATTTGGGGGGGTATAGTTCAGGAGTTGTTACAATACTAAAAAAGGTTTTGTTCTAGCAGTAGTCCACAATCTGTTGTTCCCCTTCCCAAGCTATAAAGTGGCTTCTGGGACTGGTTCTGCTGAGCTTCCTCTTCTAACTTCTATTTTCTCTTGGCTATGTGCCCCCCCCCCCCAATTGCAAAACTGTTTGTTCCTCTCAGACGTGAACAGGACAACTATATTTTATGGAGTATTCTGATGAATGTCTGAATAGGGGCACTCTTTCCATAACACTCTTGGGCTCTATGGGATAAACTTATAGAGATCTATCTCCTACCTGCAGGTTTGTAGAAACATCTGAGTGTTATAGTCACCACTCTCTTTCCTGAATGGCCATGTATATGTCTCTTTTGGAAGAAGGGCTGTTTGCAGGCTGTGTTAGTGCTACAAGGGGATTCAGAGTAATTATGGCAGAAGTCTTTGACTCAGAGTGCTGACATACAGAAGACACAAAATTTGGCTGCTGGAAGGGCATGGGACCCCTCCACTGATATTTCTTGCTGGAAGGGCAGGAGCAATGCTGTCCAGAAGGAAACAGAAAACAGGCTGGCTCAGTATTAAACCAATGCAGCCCCAGGTGTTCCTTTCCATTCCTCTGTCCTCACAGGCCTATGTTTAACCAACAGGCCAACAAACCTCTGGGTGCCAAGTTTTCTACTTACTACTCTGATTCAGTTTCCTGCTTGTAGGAAGCACGGTCATTTGGGATGACGGGATATTTGCACCTCTCTTTCTGCCTGTCATTGTGCTCATGTCTGGCCTCCTGCCTGCTGCACCAGGATGGTCTCATCTGAGAAAGTGTGTTCTGTTTGCTTGCCTGAGTCATCTGTGTGCAACAGATAGGATGACACAGAAATAAAATCCACATTAAGTGGAGCATTCTACCCTGCTCGGATAAAGTCAGTGTGATCAATGAACAATTGGGTTTATTGGACAGCAGGGTCACCAGAGGACTTGTATACATGCCCATCAATGTTGCTGTGCTGCCAACTGTGGTTCTTCAGCTATTGTTGTGGGATTGCTTGGATTGCAAACTGAGCATAGGAACCTGATTACATTACATCTGGTGATGCAGCAGCAACTGTGATGTTGTGAGGCTGTCAGAGTGCCCTGTAACCCATTCATTTTATAGATCAGATTCCAATATTAGTATTTAATCAACCCTATCTGAACTTTTCTTGGGGTCACATGTATGTCTGTGTTTATGATTTCTCCTGGGACTCTACAGCAGCAGAATTTCTCTCCACAATCTTTTTTTCTTCCTTTAATTCCACATTAGATGAAAGAAAATATACACATAGAAAGGAATTGATCAGTTTTTCAGTTCTGGAAACATGCTTACAACTTTCATTTGAACCTAAGGACATGGATCATGAGGACAACGTTAAAGCAAGGGATGAATTTTGTGAGAATTCAGAGTTCTTCATTGAAGAGCAGAACTGTCATGAAGCAGGCAGGCTCTGTCAATTTATTTCAGTGGTGCACAGGCAAGAAGCAGAGCAATATTTCATGACTCGTAGATCCTTACACCCAGGCATCTTTGCTAAGTCATTACAGTTGGAGTAATATCCTCATGCTTGCAAGGATTGGCTGAAAATGAAAGAACATTAGGAACAACATATGAACAAAAGTAAAATGGCATCAAAGATTTCAATTTCCAAGGGTTCCTTCTCTCAGGTATTGGGATTTTGGGGTTAATGTTTTGGAGCTTCAAATTAGACCTTGATCACTTAAAAGAAAGAAGGAACGGCACAGAAAATACAATTTAGCAGTAGTTTAAATGCACTAGTACGTAACTGGATTAGTAAGTAGTTTTGCAATCCTGGTCAAAATCTGGAGAAAGCTGGGCAAAATTTGAAATGCATTATGCCCAGGTCCCTAACATGTTATGCAGAAGTTCTTCACATCTTGTTAAAAATGGAAAGTTATCTAAATATGGAAAATTCCCTCTCTGTGTCTCAGTTTTAATATCTTTTTACACACAATCTCAGTCTCTCGTCTATCTCTGCATTATTTTAATATTACATGCTTTATATTCTATCTATTCATGTTTGAGTCCAATAAATTGGATAAATCTTGATATCTAGAGACCTTCACCATTAGCTGTGGCTCACCATCTGCCTGCTTACTTGGATCTTCCTTTTCCCCCCTTTTTCTTTCTTTCTTTTTTTTTTTTTTTTTGAGTTAAACTTCCAGGGCTATTACATTTGTTTGGTGATGTGTAATGAAATGCAAAAGTCAGCACACCACTAAACTAGGTGCAGGATTCAGGGCTTTCCCCACCACATAGCCACTTTCAGTGTCCACAGAGGCAGATCTAGAAGAAACCTCCTGTGATGAGAAACTTGTCTCCTTGTCAGATTAAAACATATCCTCACATTCCCTTCTCTTATTCCGATTTAGTGGCAGTTAACCTAACGGTGCAAGTTCTGTTGCTTTAGTTGAATGTCGTTCCTTAATGTAAAGACTGCTGTTTTAAAAACAATTCCCCAGAATTGTTTTTACTGAGCATTATACCAGATAATATAGATAAGACAAAGAAACTACCTAGTTATATATATAGTCACTGCAGCCAGAATTCTTTATGCTAAGAATTGGAAGAAATCGGAGATACCGAAACAAGAGGAACTCATTGAGAAGATATGGGAAGCGGGCAGAAATGGATATTCTATCAGAAGTGTTGAAAGACTGTCCAATACAAAAGGCAACTGAACGATGGGATTTATTATATAAATGGCTTGAGTCACCAGATAGTGCTTGAATAACATAGAATTAAACTAAGATGTAACTGTAAGTTGAAACCTGGAGGGCAATCAAATTGTAGAAAGGCGAAAAGTCGACTTGATATCGCAACATGAACAGATTGGATGACAGTACATTTTGTGTTCTCCTTCCCCCTCTTTTCCCCCCATATCCCCATCTGCCTTTTGTACTCCTTACCTTATCCCTAGTTGTTAAAAATAAAAAAATAAATTAAAAAAAAAGACTGCTGTTTTGATATTTGAAGTTCTTTGCACTTACTGCATAGTCCATTGTCACAAGCTGAAGGGCAATCCCCGCATGGTGGTCCTGATTTGTATGAGTATTAAGTGAACCTTGTATGTTCCCCTCTGCGAAGATAAGGGCAAAAGAATCAGGCACTGTAAATGGTTATGAATGCATGTTTGCAGTACCTAGAACCCGAGACAGTTTTTCTTGGAAAAGAAATATATATGTATTCATTAAATAAATGTCTATGACATTTTAGTGAACCAACAAAGGTATTATCTGAACCTGATTTTTGCTTCTACATATGGACTGCATAGCTATTTTGACTTTTTTTGAAAATTTGATGAACACTTTACAGAAATGGATTTCATAAACTCTCCTGTACTGTTTTCACAATTTTCCTACTTATCTATTAAATCATTTGTAGGCTGCCTTTCTCTCAGTGAAGGCACCCAACAGGACTCACAACATTAAAAAATAAAAATAAAAAACACAATAAATTACTGATTAAAAACAATTAAACTATACTAACTAATGAAAAATCAATCAAGCAATTTAAAAAACATTTCAGACTATGAAGTCAAACTTTAAAAAAAAACCCCAGGGGTTTCAGCATCCCGGGACTCAGTTATAATTGTTAAAAGTTATTCAAAAGAGCTGGGTCTTCAACTGTTGGCAGAAGGATAAAAGGGAGGGGACTAACTGTACCTCCCCTGTGTGTAATATTAGCTGCATGAATAACTGATGATATTGCTGTCTCAGAAGTAAGCCCTGTGAGCTAGCATGAACAAATGGTATACTCAGAAAGAAGTTACAGTAGCCCTAACCATCTGGTTATCCCATGATTTTCTGGGGAATGACTCAAAAGCAAAAAGAATGACCAGGTTGCTTTTGTCATCTTGCTTGGCTGGCAATGAAGCACTTTCAAAACAATACCTCAGATGTTGCAACCAACACCAACAAGATGCTACCTGTGATCTCTAGCTGGATTACTTCCAAACCTTCACCCAGTACAGAACATAGCATCAAGGACCACCAGAGGTGCAGGACTAATATTATATTACATAAATTATATGTCAGAAGAAATGGACTTGTCCACGAAAGCTCATATAAAATATAGCAGTTAGTCTCTAACATGCCCCCTTACCCCGGAATAATGACGTGAGACCAGAATTATGGGTTAAACATGGGCCACACTTTATTGAAATAATCAGTGTTGCCAATCCTTTGGCAAAGGGGGGTCCTGCCGTAGTGCGGAATCAGGTTTAAACACAGAGGTCTGAACGGACCCTTTAACAAACAAATGGTCGAGTCCCTGGCCCAAGTTTTTGCAGCCGTGAAGACAGCGAGAACCTGGCCGGCCCAAATTTGACCACCCCCGGAACTCAAGCCACCCTCTCCTTGATGACTGTTGGTCCGGGTGTGGCCCCAGCGCATCCCCCCCCCCCCCAAGCACTGTAATTGCACAATCCACAGTGCTGGGAGTTCAGATGAGCTATACCTTACCTGAGATTGCTATGGGACTGACCAAAAAACCTGTTTTAATCCGCACTACCCCCACCTGTGTGGACTGAAAATTCCACCTCAAAACATGCCAATGCACCTTTACCAGTGTGGGATAGGTGAAAAATCCCTGCATCCAAAGGCCAATCAGGATACGGGTCAAAAATTCCTTATCCGGCCCCAAAAGCGACCAGATAAACTCACACTAGAATATAGGGCGGGCGGGGCGGGTTCCAACAAAGGAAGAGGAGAGGGGGGAACGGTCCCTTAAATAACTTATCGTTCCCCTTTCTCCCACCCGAGTTGCTCGCGTGAGACTGTAAGGTCTCGCAGCCTCCGAGGAAGGAGGCAAAGGCAAGCCACGCTGCCAAAGCTTGGCTCAGCAGCGGCTCGATCAATGTCGGAAGAAATGGACTTGTCCACGAAAGCTCATATAAAATATAGCAGTTAGTCTTTAAGGTGCCACCATATTTTTGCCTTCTTTACATTTTCATTTTTGTTTTGTGTTGCCTGACATCCATAAATTATGTACCAATACCAATTAGTACTGGCTGCTCGTTTGTTTCCAGGTTAATTTACAATGGTTGTCTTGACTTTGAAAAGAAAATATGATGGCATTCAGGGCAGGTCCTTCTTGGTGGTGACCTCACATTGTGCCATCTACTCATTTCCAGGAACTGTGTGTGACACTGCCCCTTTGAAATATTCAGGAGGAAAATGTTTGTATTTCTACCCCCTTTTTAGTAACTATAGTGATTGAGTAATTGCTTATCATCAGTTTGGGTGTTGTGTCTTATGCAACGGCTATCATTATGTTTTTAATGGAATTTTGTATGCTCTCTCAGGGAGTCAGTTAGGTGTGGAAAATGTGTTTCTGAATGATAGATTGATAGATATATTGAAAGTATAATCTTAGAACTGCAGAGCTGAAGGGACTCTATGGATCATCAAGTCCGGTTCCTGCTAAGGAGGCACTCTGGGGAATCGAAACTTCCAACCTCTGGCTCCATAGCCAGAAACTTAAACTACTATTTAAGCAATTTGTTTTTGAAAGAAATATTTCCTACTCATTTTACTAGCATTCTCATATGAGTATGCATATTCTTACAGTCATGGCCTATGGTTTTTCCCCCTCAGATGTAAGCCCTACTGAATTTAATATGATGCTCTCCTTTGTAAATGGGCATGAGATTGCAGTCATGCAGTACAATCTTATGGATGTTTGCTCAGACATGTTCCAATTTAGGGGAGGACCTATAGCTTAATATTAGAACACATACTTTGTATAGAGATAATTGTGGGCTGAGTCCTTGGTATCTCCACGTGTTAGAAGGATCAGATAATAAGTCATGAGACACACCTTTGCCAGAGGCAGCAGAGAAAGACACTTGCTGTCAAAGACAATAGTAAGCTACATGGATAAATGTTCTGAATTCTAATAATGCATTTTGCTTTGCATATAATTGCAGTTTGCTGTGTGCTGATTCCCAGATGGAAATACCTGGGATTATACCCTTAATTTTTTTTTTTAAAAAAAACCCCATTCTTCATTTTAATTCAATCTACTTATACTCCAGTGTACTTTTTCCTTCTAAGTAAGTAAATCTGTGCAGAAGAACTAATAGAATAAGGAGTGACAGACCTGAAACACATCTGAAATATTCATTAAAACTAAACTTAACTAAGGATCTGATTCACCAATGCCACACACATTTAAGCCCCATTGTTTTCCCATTTTTGCAGTCAATGCGGTTTTAATGGGATTATGACCTAGAGAAGACAATCATTGAAGTAGATGGTTAATACATACGCAGGGCAGTACTGGCAAACGTAATAGTGCTTGAAGGTGGCTGTGGGACACGAGGCAGCGTAACAGCCTATTAGATAAGACTTATACCAGACCACCTGCAGATATGAAAACATAGACATAAGAAACATTTTCATGTATATTTGTTCTAATACTGAGCTATGGAAACATACATACACACAAAGCTTTAAAGCTTAAACCATTGCAAGTGACATCATGGCCATCTGAAAGGAGAAGCAAAAAATAAAACAAAACAAAAACAGCAAGAACAAACTAACAAATTCAATTCATGGCTGTGGGGAGCTGAGTGCAGTTTAGTAGTAGGCATCCTTCAGTCTCGAGAGACTATGGTAACATGCTCTGTATGGAGGTCTTGGAACAGCGTTTAGTGTGGCTGAGAAGGCCAATTCGAGAGTGACAATCCCTTCCACACAGAAGACAAATACAATCTGTCCCCTGTCCAGCTCCCTGATTTTGCTGGTTTCGGGACTGCCTCTTTGCCTTGGCCTGCTGGACAAGTGTCTCTTCAAATTGGGAGAGGCCATGATGCACCGCCTGCCTCCAGGCTGAACGCTCAGATGTCAAGGTTTCCCATCTGTTGAGGTCCATTCCTAAGGCCTTCAGATCCCGCTTGCAGATATCCTTGTATCGCACCTGTGGTCTCCCTCTGGGGCGATTTCCCTGCACTAATTCTCCATACATGAGATCTTTTGGAATCTGACCATCAGCCGTTCTCACGACATGCCCAAGCCAACGTAGACGTCGCTGTTTCAGTAATGTATACATGCTAAAAATTCCAGCTCGTTCTAGGACTACTCTATTTGGAACTTTGTCCTGCCAGGTGATACCAAAAATACGTCGGAGACAACGCATATGGAACGTGTTCAGCTTCCTCTCCTGCCATGCACAAAGGGTCCAGGACTCACTGCAGTACAGGAGTGTGCTCAGGACACAGGCTCTATAGACCTGGATCTTGGTATATGCCGTCAGCTTCTTATTAAGCCATACTCTCTTTGTGAGTCTAGAGAACATGGTAGCTGCTTTGGCAATGCGTTTATCCAGCTCAACATCTAGGGAGAGAGTGTCAGAGATTGTTGAGCCAAGGTACACAAAGTCATAAACAACCTCCAATTCTTGTGTGGAGATGGTAATAGAGGGAGGTGAGTCCACGCCGTGGCCCATGACTTGTGTTTTCTTCAGGCTGATTGTTAGTCCAAAGTCTTGGCAGGCCTTGCTAAAACGATTCATGTGTTGTTGGAGGTCTTCAGCAGAGTGGGCAACAATGGCTGCATCATCAGCGAAGAGGAAGTCCCACATGCATTTCAGTTGTGGGGAGCTGAGTGCAGTTTAGTGTGTCACAAATTGTATAGTTCTCAATTACGTTATTTTAGAGTTGCTGTCTACTCCTAAATCCTCCAAAGTTGGCACAATAATCTCATATTTAAGACAGCCATCAAATAAGCTTTCTAGCAGTTCTTGTGGTCACCCTTATAGACTTAGCATTTAAACATGTATTTGACAAAAGAAATAAAAGAGCATTTGGGCTACCTGAGTGTAATGGCCTACTACGGCTTTTGGAGTCACTGCTCCAACACCATACTTGAAATGTTTTGATTCATTGTACCAGCTCTCAATGACTGTAGACCATGAAGCAGCTGCAGTTGACATGTAGAGGTTTTCACCACATCGTATTCCGTCTACAAGGGAGAACATATATGGTCAGCAGGTAGTATGAAATATACTAGAAAGAAAATGGGTGAATATTTCTACTTGAACTTGGGGAAATCAGTGATTCTTCCACATCTCAGGAAAAGCAATGAGCAACCCTGTGAGGTAAGTCAAGCTGAGCAACAACAACTGCCCAAGATCACCCAATAAATGTTCAGTTAGGACTATCATTTAAAATAAAAAACAAACAAACAACAATTCAGCAGTAAAGAGCTTTCTGGAAAAACACATAATGGTGGTCACTAAAATTCTCTTTCTCTACACTTGTGCCTCCCTCTCTTGAGACAAAAATTTCACCTCTTTCTTGAAATAAAACAAACAAAAAAATTAATTTGTTGCAATATGAATGAAATAGATGACATGCTCCTTATCACCATGGTCTTCTTCTAGTTCCAGCACCTCAGGAAATGAAAATATAACAATCATCTCATGCCCCCATTTTGGAACATTACACTTGCTACTGAAGAGGACTGCCTAGTGTTAGCTTCCTGGTCAAGGACTTTTCCGTGGATAGAGAAAGGGCTTCTACTGAGAAGCTCTTCTCTGTGGATGGAGATGAGTGGAGGTGCCACTTCTCCAGATTTTAGTCACCACCAGGAATGGAATAAAGTATATGACCTCTCTAAGGTAGCCTTATACACAGTATTATTATTTTTAGTTTCAGCCGCCTTCTCATCTGCTTAATGATGATCATAGTAGTGATCTACTGATATTTCTGTGGATATACACAGGCATAAGCAATCAGGACCTATTGTAAGAATTTCTGAATTATATTTATACATAAATTGTATATAAATTTGTCGAACATACTTCCATTGGCCTTACTGGTAGTCATACTTACTGACAATTCGGTTCTCTTCTGGGCTGTGTAAGAAAGTACACTTTTCTCCCCACCGTTGGGAATTCTCCGCAGCTTTTGGATTCCATTCCTGTATGGGGGGGGGGGGGGGAAATATACTGTAGAAAATGCCTAATGCAAACATGTAACAGATAGTATTGGTCTCTGTCAGTTTTTAGCATTGGTCACAACATGTGTGTGAGAATAGTTTTTAAATTGTCTGCTCCGATGTCATGCTGATTTCCTCTAAAACATTGTTTGAATATCTGACGCTAGATCAGGAGCATGTATTCCGTTCCCAAAGAGAGTGAAAGAATGCAGGCAGCTGTATCAACCCAGCGGCCAAGCCTCTTAAAGCTGTTTGTAAACCAGTGTGCCTCCTTTTACCTGTGCAAGACCAAGACATCCTAAAATACTTTGTGTTGCATTTGAGATAATTCACAACAATCTACTCTTATCAAGAAAATCTATCATCACCATCATGGTACTATAGGACTGCTACCAAGCTCATAGGGAAAGAGATGCCTAGGAGGCTGGTGACACTTTTTCCTGAGGGAATGAAAAAAGTAGGAAGGAGAAGCAAGCAAAGGTGTAGACTTTATCTGTCCAAGGGAATGTGAAGCTAAGAGGTAGTGTGGTGTATCATTACGCTTTCAGTGTGCTCCACCTCATAATTATGTTTGCCCGTCATCATGTTTGCTCAGCCTGACCTCCTTAATGTGAATTTGCATGATCAACTCCTATGACTCTCATATGAGAAGCTTATGACATAACAGATTTCTGGCTCATTGGTGGGTAACAGCTCCAGGTGAGGAAGCAGCTTTATTTATGTTTGCTGTTTCATTAGTATGCACCACTATTCTGATTAAGAAAATAGTTTAGAATCCCTACCTCATCTATCTTCACAGAAAAGCTTATGAAGTTATTCTGTAAATGTGAAAGCAGCTTTCTCAAGGCAACTGGGCCCCCCAGAAAAATACATTATAGATAACCTGCCACTAGAAGAGAGAGCTCATCAAATGCTTTTCTCACCTCACAAGATTTGCAAATTCGCTTGTTTAGTTTTGTGTTTGGTCTTTTTTGTAAGCCTAATTTCTCAAATGTGAAAAACTGTCTTAATCACATTTCTTGACCACTGAGGTGATTCCAGCTGTTAACACAACTAAGGCACAATCCCTGGATTTAAGACTAGTATCTTGCTCAATCAATAAGAGAAAGAAAGGATGTTTGGTCCAGATCCTGATGGGCCATGATCCAAAGGGTGAGAGGAGACCCATTCTTTCATTATAGGATGAGGTGCTCCGTCCTACCCACTTAGATTGTGTGCTGCTCCTGGGTCAGATCTTAATGCCATGCCTGGAATCCTAAGTATGTTTCTAGGTAACAAGTGTCACTTAACTTGTAGGAATAACTTTGGAGTGAACATGCTTAGGACTGTATTGTCCAGGAAACAAACTGTTCTATGAATCTAGCTTTAGCTTTGATCATTGCTGTGAAAGGATCCCAAGCAAATGTTTTCTGCTGGCAAGGACACATAGTTTAAGCAAGCAAAGCAAAGCGTGCTGCTTATATACCGCCCCATAGCATTTCAAGCACTCTCTGGGCGGCTTACAAGTTAATGATGCAGGCTACACATTGCCCCCCCCTGCGAGCTGGGTACTCATTTTACCGACCTCGAAAGGATAGAAGGCTGAGTCAACCTTGAGCCGGCTACCTGGAATGAACCCCAGGTCGTGAGAACAGTTTTGGCTGCAGTACAGCAGTTTAACCAGTGCGCCACGAGGCTCTTTAACCTAAATATACTAAGCATACACAACATTTAGCTTTTCAGGACTTACCATTCTTAGCATGTTCCTGGCAGTTGGCTTTACACTTTTCCGTAAAGCATTGTGCTTACCAACAATCTCATTTTGTTGAGCTGTACTAGTGGCTGATCCAGCAGCGAATTCTGTCGCCTCTGTCTAAAGTGAGATAGGAAGCAAGAGCCCTCTGGAATATTTATGTATATTATGAAATTATCTCCATGACATCAATAACACTTTCACCTTCTTTCTAGCCAACGTTAAGCATTTGCTTTTATTTGTTTTTATTCTTTTATGAAGATAATAAACCACCTTGAGTACTGCTTTGTAATGGAAAGGTGGGGGTATAAATATGATACATAGGCAGATAGACAGATAAAGAGATAATTTATGTCCCAATGTGCCAATACTGCTGACCCTTTATGCAAAGTTAAGAAACTTACATATCTGGCTGATTGTTGCAGTATAGCAGTGAGACACAGCAGGAAAATGCACACAGTCATCTCTGAAAAAAAAGGACAAAAGGGCATTTAAAAAAAACATATTCTGTGAACAGAGCATATTTGCTGAAATTGAATGCTACCATGATATGCTGGTTAGAAAAGTGGCGTGCATCTCTGTTAATAGCAATTGACTCTCTCCAGGGAATCCTGGCCTCTTTAGTTCTCAGCTGTTGCTGTTGTTACGAGCCATCAAGTCACTTCCAACTTATGAATGACCTAACAGGGTTTTCAAGGTAGATGTTGAAGGAGTAGTTCACCATTGCTGCTACTACTTGCTTGGCCCCAGTGAGGGGCCAAGCAAGACTTGAACCCCCATCTCTTGAGTCCTTATTTGTCCACTACACTATGTCCAACAGAACTGTAGTGAAGGATACAAAACTACAGCTCTTTGGTTTCTCTGAGGAAAACCACAGTAGTTTAACTAGTATAAAAGCAATATATATTGATAGTGTGGACAAGCCCTCAGGATTGCCCTCAAAGTAGACAACAATAATGGTCTTCTTGTATGTATACCTTATGTACATGATCTGTACATTTTGTACATGTAAAAAAAGAGAGTCAAGATGAGGTATCTTCCTGAGCTATTCTTTTCCAAAATCATCTGTTTGTTTAATTAGTTATGTGCTGTCAAGTCAGAACTGATTTACAGTGACCCTAATAGGGCTTTAAAGGGACGTGGTGGCGCTGCGGGTTAAACTGCAGAAGCCTCTGTGCTGCAAGGTCAGAAGACCAGCAGTCGTAAGATCGAATCCACACGACGGAGTGAGCTCCCGTCGCTTGTCCCAGCTCCTGCCAACCTAGCAGTTCGAAAGCATGTAAAAATGCGAGTAGATAAATAGGTACCACCACGGTGGGAAGGTAACGGCGTTCCGTGAAACTGTCTATGGACAAACGCTGGCTCTACAGCTTGGAGACGGGGATGAGCACCGCGCCCTAGAGTCGGACACGGCTGGACTAAATGTCAAGGGGAACCTTTACCTTTACTAATAGGGCTTTAAAGGTAAGTGAGATATCTAAGGAGTGACTTTACCAGATCCACTCCCCCAGTAAGTTTCCATTAGAACCCAAACCTCCTGAAGTCTAGTTTGCCATCCTAGCCATTGTACCACACTGGGTATCAGTTTGTTTAACTGCTGATAATTGAATGGGGTATCAATGGGCAAAATTAGATAACTTACCTTGTTATTTTGTGTAAGATTGAATATAGCTTCTTTGTAGCTCGTGTGAGGTTCTAAATGTCAATGGGCAATGTTAATAGGTTTATATAGCTCCCATGTTTCCTGCATTGCAGTGACTCAGTGTCTAGCAGTAAATTACACACCTGCAGTTTTGACTTGTTAGAGGTTTGAATCTGTCACATTTTTTTTTTAAATGATTTTATTTCCTGGAGTCTGTTGATGATTTCCCATCAAAGTGCAAAACTTTGCATCTTAATATACTCATTAGTGCCATCCAACACCTTATAAATTGACATTGTGAGTATGTTGTCTTCTTCATCTGCCTTGACTCTAAGCTTGAATTCATCCCAAAATGTACGTACAATCCTTTTCAGTATGATGAGAACTGCAGACAGTAAATCTCTGGTACTGCTATATATATATATATACTATATTGCAGTGCTAGAGATTTACTTTATGTATGTGGTTTATTTCTATATGCAGAAAACAACACTCACACATTTAATGGAGTTAAGAGATTTAAGGAATTTTACTCCAGATGTTAGAGTATTAGGAAAAATGTATTTGAAAGTTTGCCTCATGTTAGCAACCTCTTCCCTCCCACCTACTTATTCTTCTTGGTTTGCATTGATGACACCCAACTGGTATTTCCGGAGGTGATGTTATGGTAAATCAACAGTCAGCAATTGCTCACATTCAATTTGCATGAGGATGGGGATGCAACTGTTGCACATGTCTTGCCCATCATAGGCTTCCTATTATCATCTTACGTCAAACAAACATTCAGTGCAGCATGAGAATTTCTCATGGAAAACAAAAGACAATAGACAGCATCCAGTTGTGGAACTTTGCATTGGAGTAAATCACTCTCAGAGTGCTGAAAGTAGTTAATATAAATTGATTTGAAGCTTCCTATCCCCCCTTAACTTCTGGGGCGCCCTACGGCTCCATTTTGCCCTGGGGAGTTCTTCGAGAACCTTGGGACAAAGTGTATGTGAGACTTTAAAAGTCAAAAATTGCTGCTCAAGGTCCCAATCCAGTGGCAATGTTTGACTTTTAATGTCTCCCCAACCCCTGATCTCAAGGCTTCTGATGGGCTCCCCAGGATAAAGGAGTGGCCTAGAGAGCCTTGGATCTGAAATGGGGGTTGGGATTGGGTTAGGAAGCTTCAAATCAATTTAAATTAATTATTTCCAGCACCTTGATCCATTTTACAGCAGTGCAAAGTTATGCAACAGGATTTTGCCTAATGGCTACATTGTGTTACTGGGAAATCTCAGAGTTGCTATAAGCAGAAGGCTTTTCCATCTAAACCACACACACAAAGGAAAGGCAGTGGGCGGGGGGGGGGGGGTAGACTGGGAAGCCATCAATGTGTGGGGGAAAATACTCCCGGAAGATTGAATAGGGGTGACAAACGTTACCTCTCATTAGTCTTGTTAGATTGTCTTGAAGCTGGGGAGCGTTGGAACTTCGGCTGGAACAATGGAAGGGATAAGCAGAAGCAAGGTTCAGGCAGAAATAGACACAGCAAGGAGATGCATTCTAGAAGATTCACCCTGGAACTATTAATATTGCCAGTGTGCCTCTTGTTATATGGTTTCTGGCTAGGCTGCTTAAAGTGATATGGCCCCTTGTTAGTCATGTGCCCACTTAACCTGTTTGTCCCTGATCATAATCTCGCCCACCTAGCTAATCCTATCTGATGGTCTAGGGACAATAGAAATAGAATGAGCCACTTGATGAAATAGGAAGAAGAAGATGGGGAGATTCTGTTTACGAAAATGCAAAACATTATAGGTTTGCTCTCCCAGACCTCCAGACAATCATGTACAAAAACAAAAGAAGGAGATCCAATTCATATAGTTTCTATGCAGAAGAGCTGTCCTAGGAGATGACTCTTCTGCTGGGGCATTCATGTCTTCTATGTAATTTGGATGAGAGTTGTTTGGGGATTTAGGCATCTGGCCTGGAACTAGAGGTTGGAAGTCTGATTCCCCCCTGGGCCTCCTTGACAGGGGTTGGACTTGATGATCCATAAAGTCCCTTCCAGCTCTGCAGGTCTAAGATTATACTTTCAATCTATCCATCAGTCTATCATTGAGAAAAACCCTTTTCAGTCTAACTGATTTCCTGAGACAGCATACAAAATTCCATTAAAACATAAATAATAATAAAATATAGTCGTTGCATAAAAAGACAACACCCAAACTGATGATAAGCAATTACTCAATCACCATAGTTGGGGATAGAAATACAAACATTTTCCTCCTTTTTTTCAAAAAATTATAAACTACAACATAAAATACATAAACCAAAATACAAATCAACAGTGTTCCCCACCACCCTAGTCGGGACCTCTTGCAGTATTTTTCTTCTTCCATTGTCTTTATTCTTCTTCTTCCTTTATTGTCCTCTTCTCCAGAACTGCATTGAGTCCTGATTTGGAACTTTCCCTTTCCCTTTTGTTAGCACATATTCAATAAATCTGCCCCATATATCATAAAAATTATTTTTTATCTCTCCTTTCGTGACCTTTAAATTACAAGTTAATTTATCATTTATAGTAATATTCCATATTTCATTATACCATTCTTCCATTTGAAATTCAAGTTTTGATTTCCAATTCCTGGCTATTATTAATCTGGCTGCTATTAATAAATTGATAATCAACTCTCTAGTCATCATATCACATTCCACATTTACAAATATTGATAACAAAGCTATCTCAAGATTAAATTCTATATCCCTTTCACATATATCAGTTAATTCCTTAAAGATTAGTTTCCAAAATCTTTGTACTTTTTCGCATTCCCACCACATATGAAAGTATGTACCAATTTCCTTCTCACATTTCCAACAGATATTCAGATAATTAGAGTTAATTTTATTCAATTTTGTCGGTGTCAAATACCATCTTAAACTTAGTTTTAATAAAATTTCTTTTATTCTCACCGACATAAATCGTAAAACCCTCATTTTCCATATCTTCATCCAGTCTTCACCATTTATTCTTTTTCCTAAATCTTGTTCCCACACTAGCTTCAATCCTCCATTCTCGGTCTCTTCCTCTAAATCTATCAGGAGTCTATATATTTTACTTACTACACCCTTCACTGACTCATTCATCTGAATATCTTCATATGATAATAGAAATTGTTCATACTTTGTACATTCTTTACCTTTTTTATACTTCTTTACACATTCATTAGTCCATCTTTCTAATTGCGTATAATTCAACCATGATATATTCTTATTTTGAAAAATTTGTTTCATTTGATCTTTCGATCTCATTATATCTAATCAATCTTTTAATCTACTCACTTTTTTTCTTTAAATAATTCTAATGGATTTTTAACTGTCAAAAGGGAAGAATCAGCAAATAAGTAAATCTTTATTTTGTTATATTCACCCATACCACTAATTAAATCATTATTCGTTATTGCATTTGCTAACATTTCAATAATCAAACAAAACAGAACTGGGGAAAGAGGGCAACCTTGTCTAGTGCCTTGGCCTAGAGCTATCTGTTCTGTCATCCCATCATTAACTATTACTGTGGACGTGTTCTCCAAATATAGTTGATCTATTACCCCCATAAATTTCTTTCCAAAACCCCAACCCTTTAAAAGAATCTTTAATGTTGGTCATTCTACACAATCAAATGCCTTAAAAATATCTAATGATAAAATACCTGCCTTATATTATCTTTTTCTATATTATATATAATATTCAAAACCCTCCTAGTTAAATTCACCATTTGTTGTCCCTTTAAAAAACTATTCTGATCCTCTTTAATATATTTTATAATGAATTTATTCATTGTATTTGCTAAAATTGCTGTAAATACCTTTGCATCTTGATTTAATAAAGAGATAGGCCTATACGAGCTTGGATCTGTCAGATCTTTATTGGGTTTTGGGACAAGAGTTGTTAGTGAATATTTCCAAGATACTGGTATTTTCTCTCCTTCCAATATTCCATTATAGAGTATTTTCAACTTGGGGGTAAGTATTGATCTAAAAGATTTATAATATTCTGTTCCCATTCCATCAAAGCCTGCAGTTTTACCATTTTTTAGTTTGTTGATAACCTCTGCAATCTCTTCATCCTTTATCTCTTTTTCTAATTCTCTTTTATCATTCTCTAATAGTTTACTCTTTACATTTTCTTTAATATAACTTTCTATATCTTCTTTTGGTATATTATTTCCGTTATATAAATTTTGATAAAATTCTTGTAATATTACTAATTTTTCTTTCATCAGGCTGCAATTCTTTCCTGTTTTATCTCTAATCACTCCAATTGTATTTTTTAATCTTTTAGTTTGAGATACTCTGGCTAAAAGCTTTGAATTTTTATTACTAAACTAAAAAAAAAATCCTCTTCAAGTATATCAAATCCCTCTGAACCTTTTCTAACTCTAGAAAAGGCACAAGTGGGGAACCAAACTCCCAACCTCTGGCTCTGCAGCCAAAGACCTAAGCCAATGAGCTATCCAAAAGTTCATACTCCCTTCATAATGCCCCTTGCCGTTGGTAGAGATATTATCTAAATGTCTAATTTGTCATATTGCTTGGTGTATGTTATTTATTTTCACAGCTAACCCAGCCAGCTAGTGTTGCTGTTGTTATTATTGTCATTGTTAATTTTTTGACTTTCCGTCTTCACAGCTCAGGGCAATACACATAGTTTCATCCTGTCCAATGACTATGCGGGCTAAGGCTGATGGAAGATATAGGCTAAAAATATCTTTTCCCCTCTCCTACCTGAAGGATGTGGCTACCATCCTTACCTACTCATACCGAAGAAAAAGTCACATTGCACAGGCCTAATTTTCTTTCTTAAGTAAGAATGCAGAGAATTCTACTTCTTGTCACCTATCAGTATAAGGAGTGGAGCTTGGAATGTTTGTAGTTTTTTCCCCCTAAAAGGATCTCTTTGCACGGCTCACTGCTTTCCAGCAAGGTTGCTGTTATCATTATTACTACTATTCTGCACAGAAGAAGAATAACCTGAAATTCATATTGGTAGCATGTTACTTTTGTTACTTTTTCTTTACCACCATGACATAAAAAGTGGGAGACAGTAATCTCTGGTTCCCTGAAGTGGCCAATGCTTATTTTTCTCCTTGAAAATACTTACAAAAATATGGAAGATGAGACATTATACTTTCTTTGCAACTTGAGATTGCTAAGAGAATGGTCTCCACCACTGGGGCTTCTATATTTTTTAAAAGCAGAACCATTTGCATCAGTTCTGACAGTGTGATCACTTGAACCAATACAGAAGAGCATGTGCAGGGCTGCTGGTGGTTGGTGTGATAGCACAGCAGCTGTTAGAACATTGGGAGGGCTGAATCTTTGCAAATAATACTATTTATTTCTTTTTGTTAAAGACTTGGTGCCAGCTAGGGCACCTAGACACACATACACAGAGAAAGAGAGAGAGAAGGAAGAAAATTGTCATTTGGCTCTTGTTTACAGCTCATAAAGGTAGTTCTCCTGGAGCCAAGCCTCCTGCAATTCAGGAGAGTTACAGGAGAGCTATGTTAACAATTTGCAAACAAGGTTGTTTTCCAATCTCCTCTTCTCTCCATGTGGCTAGTTAATAAAAATTTACTGTGGGAAACCCAACTTCCCAGGTGCAGGTCTATGAACATTTTTCTGGCTGTGTAGTTTACAGCCTTAGTTCTTCCCTCATTACCTAAAAATGTAACTAGTTTCACATGAACTACATTATTGGTGGATAGTTACTTCCAGAGTCAGATAAGTAGTTTGTTACGGAGAGGTTAACCATTTTTGTAGTTATCGCACCAGAAAAACAATCCAGGAAAATTCAAACCTCCATCTTCACACTGGCAAAATAAGGATGAGAACACCAGGCATCTGGCCAGCACTTTTGCCAGCATGTGACTCGCAAAGGAGCGATGCCAAGTGAAAAGCAAACAGTGGTGAAATCACCGCCATCAGTCGCAGACAGTTAAGCCTCATCTGTCAATAGTCCAAATGATAGACAAAGGATTGTCACCACAGAGGGGTTGCGAAATAACCACCAACACCTTGGCTTATATGTTACAATATCAAACTTCATTTTCTCACTAGCAAGAGATTATTACTGAAGCCATCTGCAGTCACCTGCTCTAACAGGCAGGATTCAGAAAACTTTAAGCCACTGACCTGTATGAAATCTTTTGTCTTTGCTGGAGAGAAGATGGGGTACCACAGGACAAGAAGGATGCAAACATTGTCACATTGTATAAGAACAAAGGAGACAGGGGCGACTGCAATAACTACCGTGGCATCTCTCTTCTCAGCATTGTAGGGAAGCTGCTTGCCTGTGTTGTGCTGAAGAGACTCCAGGTGCTTGCAGACAGAGTCTATCCAAAATCAGTATGGATTTCGAGCTAATAGATCCACCACTGACATGGCATTTTCCTTCAGACAGTTGCAGGAGAAATGTACGGAACAACAACTGAAATGCATGCGGGATTTCCTCTTTGCTGATGACACAGCTGTTGTCACCCATTCTGCTGAAGACCTCCAACAACTTATGAATCGTTTTAGTAAGGCCTGCCAAGACTTTGGATTAACAATCAGCCTGAAGAAAACACAAGTCATGGGCCACGGCGTGGACTCACCTCCCTCTATTACTATCTCTACACAAGAATTGGAGGTTGTTCATGACTTTGTCTACCTTGGCTCAATGATCTCTGACACTCTCTTCCCTAGATGTCGAGCTGGATAAACGCATTGGCAAAGCAGCTACCATGTTCTCTAGACTCACAAAGAGAGTATGGCTTAATAAGAAGCTGACGGCATATACCAAGATCCAGATCTATAGAGCCTGTGTCCTGAGTACACTCCTGTACTGCAGTGAGTCCTGGACCCTTTGTGCATGGCAGGAGAGGAAGCTGAACATGTTCCATATGCGTTGTCTCCAACGCATTTTTGGTATCACCTGGCAGGACAAAGTTCCAAATAGAGTAGTCCTAGAATGAGCTGGAATTTTTAGCATGTATGCATTACTGAAACAGCAATGTCTACGTTGGCTCGGACATGTCGTGAGAATGGCTGATGGTCGGAATCCAAAAGATCTCGTGTATGGAGAATGAGTGCAGGTAAATCGCCCCAGAGGGAGACCACAGTTGCGATACAAGGATATCTCCAAGCAGGATCAGAAGGCCTCAGGAATGGACCTCAATGGATGGGAAACCTGTGAGGTTTGCCAAAATGGGTGTCAAGTACAAAGGGTTTTGGATTGCAGAATGTGAACTTTTTCTTTCCCCCATCTGTCTCTATTTTAGAGCTGCGTTGATCTAGTGCTATGCCAGTTTGAAACTGATATATATATATATAAATTAAATATTAAAAAATACAAGGAGACTGGGGACAGGCTGCTGCAGTGATCACCCCTGCAGCTACAGTAAAACCCACAATTCTTGCTCCCCCAGCCTCTGGTGCACTGGTGAAACTGCCTCCTCTGCCACAGAGTGCAGGTGGCTCTGGGTCTTGCCAGGAACCTGCTCTGCTCTCCTCCCTGGATTGATGTCACTTCCTGGAAGCTCCCCCTCTTCAGAACAGGGGACTGCACCCTCCCCCTAGGCTCTGCAGAGTTCCAAGCAGTTGGGAGAAAGCAAGTTTCCATGAGGATGCGCAGACTAACAGAAAACTATATAACGTTATACCAGTTCCTAAAAAACTGAACTGGCTCCTGATCCTTTGACCTCTTTTCTCTTGTTCCCCCTTCCTCCTTCCCTCCCTCTTATCAGGTGGGAGTAAAATAGGAGTGTTATGGGATATTCTTTCCTTTTAGCTTGAATCTCTAGTAGTTTCTTATTATCTCTATCTATAAAATATTTGCTTTCTAAATCTTTTAATGATTCTTTTTTTAAAAAATATTTTCTTCTCTCGATTTTTAAAATTCTGCATGATTCCCTTATGGCAATTCCTCTCATAATAACTTTCATGGTACCCCATAACACTCCTATTTTACTCCCACCTGCTTCTTTTATTGACCATATTTCTATCCATTCTTTTTTAACCCTGTCCATTACATCTATATACTGAAAAATATTGGAATCTATTCTCCATCTTCGAGCCTCTCTATAATCTCTCTTCATTCAAACATTTTCCTCCTGAACATTTCAAAGGGCAATGTCACACATAGTTTCTGGAAATGAGTAGATGGCACAATGTGAGGTCACCACCAAAATGTACCTGCCCCGAATGCCATCATCTTTTATTTTCAAAGTCCATACAACCATTGTAAATTAACCTGGAAACAAATGAGCAGTCAGTACTAATTGGTACATAATTTATGGATGTCAGGCAAACACAAAACAAAAATGAAAATGTAAAGAAGAGAAAAACATTGTGGCACAATGTAAAACAAAGTAGACTAACTACTACATTTTAATATGAGCTTCTGTGGACAAGTCCATTTCTTCCGACAGATAATTTATGTAACTTAATACTATTCTAAATTCTAAAGAGCTATATTTTTATCATTTCCTTTTTTGGGGCTTGACCCCTTTGAGATCAGGGGCTATTTCTTGTCAGCTCCTGTTTTTGATTTGTATTTGCCCTTAGCCTGACAAGTTTTCTAGTTAAAATAGTCTGTGGTGTGTGTGTACTTGTCTTGGCAAAAATGTGACTCTACACGAGTGTTGTACAAACCTGGCCAGACTGGTAACAGAGGTTATGACAAAGACATGGACAAAATCTTCCCCCTTAAAAAACGAAGAAACAAAACAAAACAAAACAAAACAAAGCGAGGGGGGGGCGGAGGGTTATGAAACATTGTACAAATGAAGTGCCTACAAACAAATGTAATGGTCGTCTTAGATGGATATGAACATCTCAGCTGGGTGAATCTGTGAGCTAGCCTGTCGTGTTATTTTTAACTATGGCAGATGTCAGCAGTAGATTTTAAAAATAAATATTATACCTCTGAAAGGAATTCTCTTTCTAGTGCTGTGTCTGTTCTTAAAAGTTCCGCTCATTTGTTATCACCTCAGAATACACATTTCCAAAATGCTTTGGCGTGTTGATGTGCATGACTGGTGGAAATGCAAATAATTGTCTTTCTGGGTTGGTTGCTGAACTTTGCTGTGGGTCATTGTGGATTGTGATGTGTGTTGCATAAAAGATCTCTGTCCTGAAGTGAGATCCAAAAGCAATGCTTTATTCAATATGTGCTATAGAGATACTCTTGTTTGTTTGCTTGTTTGTTTTAGAAATGGGGAGAGGAAAGGAAGATCCAATCATGAGCTACTGCTCAGGAGATACTCGAAAGCAAAGTTTGGAAAAATTATCTTTTGGGACTACAATAACAAATAAAAATTACCTTTTTAGGCCAAAGTGCCTGTGGGGTACTACAGGTAGTACTCCCAAAAATTTACTTATCCAAACATGAAGAGAAAATAATTACCTTAACAAACTAAGTGAGGATCTGGAGAAGAGAATATTGAAATTATGGGGGAGATGGGGCAGAGAAATTCCTGGACGGCAGCTACTAGGCAGGAGCACTAGCGGAAAGAGGATCTAACTTTTGTTATTACTGCACAGAAAAAGGCAATGGCAAGCCACTTTAGAAAGTTTTGTACCTTGAAAGCTCTATGATGGGGCAATCCAAAATGAAACAAGAGATAATACTTGAATATGAGACTCCTGAGTCTCCCAAGGCATTCAATCGACTACTAAGGAAGAGCAAAGGACAAGGACAATTGGTCTGTTGCTAATAAAGCAAATCCAAAAGGATGTTAAGTGGCCAGCAGGTAGAGAGGTAAAAGAAAAGCCGAGTGCTGTTTAACACATATAATTGGAACAGGGAACATGAGAAATGTAAGTCAAGGTAAAAGAGAAACTATAAAGCAAGCAATGGAACACTTAAACACTGCAGTAAGTTGTATGGATGAATTAAAATGGACTGTAATGGAACATTTTCAGTCAGACAATTACAAAGAGTTTTGCTCTAGAGATGAGAAATGCAGAAGAAATTGTGTGGTTCTAATACAGAAGCAATATGTAGCACAGTTATGGGTTATAATGCTAAGTCTTAAGTGGAAGGATGTGTTACAGGAGATCAATGCCAATACCAGCCACACTGGTTAAAAAAGCTGACAGGAAGAAAATAATAGATTCATTTGACATATGGTGCTGAAGGAGAGCTTTGCAGAAACCCAGGACTGCCAGAAAGACAGATGTTAGCCCTAGATCAAATCAAGCATGAACCCTCTCTATAAGCAGAAATAAGAAAAACTGAATCTGTCATACTTTGGGCACATCCTGAGGAAATAAGACTTGGTGAAAAAGACAAAAAATGTTAGGAAAGGTTGAAAGCAGCAGGGAAAGAGGAAGACCAAATGAGAGAGACATTGACTCAATGAAGTAAGCAATGGCCTTGAGTTTGCAAGAGCTCAGTTAATGAGAGGATCTTCTGAAGATTGCTCATTCATAGGATGGCCATGAATTGGAGGAAATCTGATGGAACATCACAACAAACTTTTTTGCTTTAATCATTTCTAAAAGGCGCATGGTGCTTGGAAAAGTTACCTTTTTGGTTTGCAATTGGCCATGCTGGACTATGAGTTATGGGAATTGCAGTTCAAAAGAGTAACCTTTTAAAGGCTTGAAGGAGCATCCGGAACCATGGGGTGCGACAGGAGCACATGCTTGTGTTTCTGAATGGGAAAACTGAACTGATGACCTGTTCCTTCTGCCTCCTCCACCCCCTCATCCCAAAAGGTTAAATTAGCTTCTAGAGGACAGATAAGATAAAAGAGAGATAAAGAGGCTGATCTTCTGGCAAGATTCCCTTGTTGCCTCTGGTACCCTCCAGCTTTCTCTACCTATCTCGGAAGGATCAGAGTTTTCAGCTGTTCCTATCTTATCTCTCCTGCAAAGGCTAATTCTCCATGTCTGTGTAGAGAAAGACAAGTAGGGAGAAAGAAACCTTAAAAGGAAAGTAAGATAAGATAAACAGAGATAAAACTATGGCTAGCAGCCAGCAGCTCCTGTCTCCTGTTTGCTCATCTCAATTACTATTTTTTTTCCTGGTGGATTCAGAAATAGTCACCGTCACTGCCTAGATTACACGTAGCCGCTTTCAATGTAATCATGGGTGAGAATTATCTCGTTTCAGGTGAGATAGGATTAACATAGATAAATAAAGGATGTTACAGGAAGCTTCCATGAGTGTTTGTCAAGCTGCAGCACACAAGGGGTTGGGAAGCTGCAGCCCTTCAGCTACCTCTGGACTGGAAGTCTCAACAACACCTTGATCTCCAGCTAGGGCCAGTGGGAATTAAGAGTCTAACAACTTTTGGATGACTGCATGTTGTTTGTCCCATGGGGCTTCAGAAGTCAGACTCTCTCGTGTTATTAACTCATATTGCTTTTGTTTAATTACTCACAATTACTGAAATTTCCTGATCAGATTCATGATACATGGAAATAAGTAATGGCTGTCTCTGACATAATACCATTGGTTTTCAGTTTAAGTTTGTCTCTATTCTATGAACCCAGTTGCACTTTTAAAATATAACATGTCCTAACTATCCTGATTCCCATGCCTGATTGTCCTGACTGAAGCCCAAGATTCTTACATTTTAATTATGCTTCTATACCTATCGTATCTATGGATCTATGGATCACAAAATTATGTTTTGTGTATATAGGATATTGCAATGACTTTTTCAGTGAAGACTTGAGAAAATCTGCTAATTGTTGGTGATGTAATACAACCTAGTGACTCTCTGAATATACTCGGGGTTGCATCCAGACATAGGTCGTTTTGGAAGGTGGAGTTACAATCTACCATTGTATTGGAATGATCCCTAAATTTTGTAGAACATATTTTGCTTAAACCATTTGTTTGTTTCATTGACATAATCAACTATCAATGGAAATAGATTCTCCTTGTCCTTATGGTAATATTGTAACAATGGAAGGATGAAGACCCAATTCTGTTAGTCTATGGATGAGCAGTTCTTTCAGCATTCAAGTGTGTGGCATATAGACAACAACAGTAAGTGGATTTCTACCTGGACATTTGGCCTGCTTTCATCAAAGTTTGTGTCTGGATTTTGTTTCAGGCTTAGAGACTTTGTTTTAACAGCTATTCTTAGTTTTGACTTTGTGCTTACAAAGCTCCTGTTTGCTGGCTGAAGCAATCCCATACTCTGCCAAGCCAATGTTATCTTTTCAGCAGAACTTATTACAATTTGTTTTTCTTCCTCTACTGTCCAGAACACTCAGTAAGTCACAGGGCCAACAAGAGCACAGTTCAGGTCCAGGAAGGCTGTATTTGAGGAGGAGAGTGGCAGGCTACCAAAAACATTTTGGGATTTGCCCCCCCCCCCCCCCCCCGGCTTGGACCAATTGTGCATTTTACTTGAGGAAACACACTTACCTAACATATGTGTGTATATTTCTTCAATATGTGCAGATAAATTTGTCTTTTCACCTTTGAAGATTAAGCCATGTTAAAAAGATAGAGAGACTGTAAGACTCCTTAAACTAGACCTGTGAGAACATCAGACTAGGCTGTGGAACAACCAGTCAAGAAAACTGCATAAAGATTCATTACGTAACTGTGGAGATAGTATGTGATTCATCTAGCACTATTCAGTGCTCAGCAGGGCACCATTTTAGTAGTCTCGCTAAATAAATTGTCCTTACTTGGACTTGTTTTAACTATAAATGCAATGATTTAGATAGTATGTCCAGAGCTTATTTCTACTTTAACATTTGCTGTCAACAAACAAGTACCTAAGTTTATGTACCAAAAATCATTGTATATAAGACTGATAAATGTTGCAGCAGTTACCTTTTTGTGCAGGTTTCCGGGAATGGAATATGATGATGTACAGATCTGTTGTTGTCTGTAGCTGATTTTGCTTCCTCATATACCTCTGCCTGTACCCAACAACAACCTGAACAATGAATCTTCAGAAGACCTGAATGGCTCATTCATGACTTAAGAGGAGAGTGGGGTGGGGCGTATTGAGGAGACAAGTTAACCCTTTGCAGATTTGATCTTTCAGTAGGGAATGACCACTTTTTTGTTACATAAAACACTACCTCAGCCTGGTAAGGTAAAGGTAAAGGTTCCCCTTGACATTTAGTCCAGTCGTGTCTGACTCTAGGGTGCGGTGCTCGTCCCCGTCTCCAAGCCGTAGAGCCAGCGTTTGTCCGTAGACAGTTTCCATGGTCACGTGGCCAGCGCGACTAGGCACGGAACGCCATTACCTTCCCACCGTGGTGGTACCTATTTATCTACTCGCATTTACATGCTTTCGAATTGCTAGGTTGGCAGGAGCTGGGACAAGCGACGGGAGCTCACTCCGTCACGTGGATTCGATCTTACGACTGCTGGTCTTCTGACCTTGCAGCACAGAGGCTTCTGCGGTTTAACCTGCAGCGCCACCACGTCCCACACTACCTCAGCCTGAGGTGACTTAAAAGTAACATTTGAATCACATTTTATTATCCCACACATTGATATTAATATCAACAGTAATATTAAAACTGTTATTTTCTGTTCACTACTTTTGCCTGTTATTATCCCTTGCAATTTTGTTTTTAAGCTAATACACAGATAAACCAACCACACTTGGTCATATAGTTAAGACCTATTTCAAACATCCATATAGGAGGGGTCTGTGAACAAATCTCCTTCTGGGATGGCCAAGGTTCCTCAGTGCTGCAGTAGCAGCTACAGCAGTGGTTCCCAATCTTGTGTCTGCAGATGTTCTTGGACTACAGCTCCCAGAAACCCTGGCCAGCACAGCTAGTGGTGAAGGCTTCTGGAAGTTGCAGTTCAAGAACATCTGGCAACCCAGGACTGGGAGCTACTGAGTTTCAGGAATGTTGAAACTTCTCAGGTGACTCTTGTGTCTGTTGGATCAGCATGGTGAATGCTCAGTGGCCCTTAGGGCATTGTAGGGTTGATTGAAAGGTCTGAAGTTTTTGCATCCATGCTTTAACCCTGGAATTTCAGGAATATTCTGCTGGTCTAGCAATCTTAACTTTTTGGGGGTGGGGGAGAGCATCAAGAGTTATGGCTTTAGGAGAGCCATTTAGACTTGCTCAGAAACACCTTTGTCTTTTTCATTGCTTTGCATGTTGCTGTTGCTGCTGCTGGTGGAAGTCATGTGTTGACAATGCTGTTTTCTTTGTCTTTCTCAGAGGTAGATAATTTCAAGAAATTATTAAAAACATTCCTTTTCAGGCAGGCCTTCCAGGACTCTACTCTATCTTGATTCAACTTTTTGATCAACCCCACCATCTTTTTTCTTTTTCTTTTATGTTAATGTTCATTGATATTATTTTTATCTGTTTAGTTTTGTATTGATTAACTTATACTTTGTCTTGTTATTGTATTGTTTTGTTTCATACCCTGTTTTGTGCTATGTAAACCACCCAGAGTGACCTGGGTTGCCAGATGGGCGGTAAATAAATAAATAAATAAATAAATAAATAAATAAATAACATTGCTTTTTTGGACTGCAGCTCCCAGAGTCTCCAATAGACCATTTTGCCTGTGGATTCTGGGAATTATAGTCCAAAATTTTGATGTTTGCAACCTCTTGCACTCCAAATATTTTGGATGAATTATCCTAATGTAGCATTCACTTTACAGTTTTAATGCTGTGGGCTAAACTCTCAGGACAGATAACTCAAATATAATTTCTGTTTTATAGACAAACAGTCATGGCCAAAAATATTGGCACCCTTGCATTCTGTCAGAAAATGCAACCCTTCTCTCAGAAAATTGTTGCAGTTGCAAATGTTTTGGTACTCACATGTTCATTTCTTTGGTTTGCGTTGGAACAACATAAAAAAACAGAGAAGAAAAGTCAAATCTGATATAATCCCACACAGAAACGCCAACTGCTGTTTTGAGATCTCTCCACAGGTATTCTATGGGATTCAGATCTGGACTCATTGCTGTCCATTTCAGAACTCTCCAGTGCTTTGTTGTAACCATTTCTGAGTGCTTTTTGAAGTGTGTTTTGGGTCATTGTCCTGCTGGAAGACCCATGACCTCTGGTGGAGACGCAGCTTTCTGACACTGGGCACTACGTTGTGCCCCCAAATTCTTTGGTAATCATCAGATTTTATGATGCCGTTCACACAGTCAAGGCATCCAGTGCCAGAAGCAGCAAAGCAACCCCAAAACATCTTTGAACCTCCACTATGTTTGACTGTAGGGACTGTGTTCTTTTCTTTGAATGCCTCATTTCTTTTTCTGTAAACAATGCCATGATGTCCTTGACCAAAGAGCTCTACTTTTGTCTCATCTGTCCACAGTATGTTCTCCCAGAAGGATTGTGGTTTTGTCACATATGTTTTGGCATACTCCAGTCTTGCTTTATTATGTCTTTGTGTCAGCAGTGGTGTCCTCCTGGGTCTCCTACCATACCGTCCCTTTTCATTCAGATGGTGATGGATAGTGCGAGCTGACACTGTTGTACCCTGTGTCTGCAGATCAGCTTGACTTTGTTGGGAAGTTAATCTGGGTTCTGTATCCACCATTTGAACAACCCTTCGTTGTAATTTTCCAGTAATTTTGCTCTTCCGTCCACGTCCAGGGAGGTTAGCTACAGTGCCATGGGCTGTAAACCTCTTGATGATATAGCACACAGTGGACACAGGTGTCGCGGTCTCGCTTTTGTAGTCCCTATTTATTTGGCCCTCACAAAAGCTCACGCTCTTTCCTCCATCTCATGCTGCCACCAGATGTTATTACTTCATAACATCAATCAACTGCTGGACACTAATGCTGCTAAACACAATCAGTTTATTATACAGGGTGGGGTAGATAATCAGTTGGAAATAGTCTATTCATTCACAGGAAGCAAATCACAGGTATTAAGTAATATTCAGTTCAATTAGATCTTTCTGTTAGTTCTTTCTATCTTGCTCTGACCCTACTGATTCTATTTCCACTCCCACAGCTCAGCTTTCTAACCCTTCCAGCACTTCCCTCTCACTTTCCAATCATTCAAATCTCAAATCCATCTCCTTCGAAATCTCTCTGCCCTGATCTCTAGTCAATCTCTCTCTTTTATACCCCTCCTTCTTCTCTGACTCCGCCTTCCATCTTCTTCATTGGTTCTTCTGCCAAGGTTCCGTAGTGATGGACAGGTGACGTCTGGGGTATCCGCTACAACAGGAACATTAAGATCTCTGGAGATGAACTTGTAGCCTTGAGATTGCCGATATTTTTCCACATTTTTTTCTCTCAAATCCACAGACAACTCTTTACACTTCATTCTTTTCTCCATGCTCAGTGTCACACACAACACAAAGGTTGAGTCAACTTTTCTCCATCTTAACTGGTTGCAAGTGTGATTACTATATTGCCCACACCTCTTACTTGCGACAAGTGTGTCTAAATACAAATTAAAGGCGCATCACATGCTTGAAAAGCAATTATTTCTTACAATTTAGACAGGGTGCCAATAATTTTGGCCAGTGCATTTTTCGGTTTCTGTGTGGGATTGTATCAGATTTGACTTTTCTTCTCTGTTTTTTTTTGTGTTTTTCCAACACAAACCAAAGAAATGAACATGTGAGTACCAAAACATTTGCAATTGCAACAATTTTCTGAGAGAAGGGTTGCATTTTCTGACAGAATTGCAAGGGTGCCAATATTTTTGGCATGGCTGTATATCCCTTTCTAGTTGCTTCTGGAGAACTCAATTTCCACTACTTCTGGTTTAAAAAATAGTGTTCCTTTTCCTTTCCATTTGCTTCCCATTGGGTGTTGCAGTGTTCAGCCCACAAATTTCTTCCAGCAGACTCTGGGAAGGAAGCACTTGGTAGCACTAAGAAAGACTGGATAGCTCAGTAGTTAGGGATCTGGCTGGAGAGCCAGAAGTTGGGAGTTTGATTTCCCATTGTGCTTCCAGGAGCTGGACCCTTCCAGCTCTGCTGTTCTAAGATTACACTGCCCTTTAAATTCATTATTGTGTTGACATGTAACCTGTCTGCCCGCTCTGTCATCACACAGTTACATCTTTCATGACATCACATGGGCGCACCTCTGGGTCTGAGGTTTTAGGCCTGACATCACAGGGCTCCAGGGCTGTGCAATTAAGGAAACATCACAGGAGTACTGAATGCTATGTGCACTTGCCACCCCTATGCAACCTCCCCCCAATTGTTTGTGATGCAGATTACTGCAGCTCCAGACTAGGCTCTGACTAAAGTCAAAACCTGTCAAAATGGTCAGACTCTTCAGCAGTTTTTTAAAAATAAATAAAACATTCACCAGAATGTAGCATATGTGGACATTGCCCATCCTTTAAAAAAAAAAAAAGGAAACAAAAGACAACTGGAGGTACAGCTTGGAGAAGTTTGCCTGTAGGGACTACAACTCCAGAATGCTCCAGCCATCATGGCCGTTTCCTAAAATAGGATGAAGTAGTATCAGATTAAGTTATCTGTCTAATTGAATAATGTCAGATGCCCTCTTCACTGTTCTTGGCAATGTTAATTGCATTGTTTTTTTTCTTGATATGAGAGGCACAGAAATGAGAACCCAGTGAAATTAAGTTATGTTACAGAGACCTGACTTTGGCATCACTGTATTTTTAATCGCAGACTTCTCAGCAAAGATACTTCAGTAAATTACACACTAGATTATATTTTTCCCCTTCTATTTTTTTATTATAGTCATAATAATGCAAAAGCATACTAGAACAATAACAGTAATAAGAGTGGTGATATTGAATAAGCATCTGAATGAGAAAACAAGAACAGAAAAATTCAAATACAGTTAAAGAAATGAGAAAGAAAATTTAATCATAACAGAAGAAGAAAAATAATTGTGTCTTAATGGCACATTAATATTCAAGAGAACTCCAAATACTTGGCTTTCAGGAATAGACCACAACAATATACTGGCTGAAATCCTGATATGCAGTTATGCAAATGATGTGACTTTTAGAGACAAATTGCTGTAAGTTAAGAAGTCTCCATAGGCATTATTTGTTGCATGCTGAATCATGTGACTCGGTATGCAACAAGTCATGTCTACAGAGATTTCTTGATTTAATTTTAGAGGAATCACTTCTGAAACTCATGCTGTCTGTGTAATGGTGCAGTAGGATTTCAGTTATTGTTTCTTCTAGGTTTTCTGAGAATTGCAGCAAAGTTCAGAGGAAAAAGAGAAGTGTGGTATGGCAGCGACTGATGATGTCATCATCCATGTTAATCAAAAAACCCTGGTGTTCTAACCCTTTAAGCTCTTGTTCCACTAAATCACTGTGGGTGGTTAGGTGGAATCTTTGCACGAAGCATACAAATCCATATCCAGATTTGTAGCGTGGAGTGTGAAAAACTAGAACTCCATAAGAATATCAGACTTATGGATCAGACCAACACTCTCTTTCTTTCAGCATCCTATTTTGTACACTGGTCACCCAAGTCGCTGTGGGAGCCCCACACATAGGATATGAAGGCGGCAGGTCTCATTTGGGGCTGCTCCCCTTAGAGGCCTCCCCCTGCCCCAGAAGCAAGAAACATACAGTCTCTGAAGCTTGCAGCTGTGATGACTGGTTGACCTAATTAGGCTTCCTCTCTGTTTTCCTCTCATTACATTATTTGTTGTCAATATTGTGCTGCTTCTCTCATGAACACCATTCTGGCTTTACAGTCATATTTTTAAAGTGTTTTCACTGCTATCTGGTTACACAGTTTAAAACAATAACAACAATAGCACACACCGAAAAACTTTTTCAGGTTACAGTTACAAAATCCCACAGCCAGCATGGGGTGGTCTGGCCAAAAACTGAATTTTCTAAGGTAGAGTCATTGTTATATGGATCTGTGTGAACCTCAGAGGTCCTACGTGTGTGCCATGGACCTATAGGCATATGTACAAATACCATATAGATAGGCCAGTATCCTATTGCTAGTCTGAAACCCTTGAATTAAACTCGAATAGTAAATCAACACCTAAGTAAATTCCATTGAGCCAATAGGTGTATTCCTTAATTTATTGCTGCAAATTATTGCTGCGATTCAGTACTTTGCAAGAAGTCTCATAACTGATGGAGAACTTCCACAGCACGTTGTGACCTCATTTTAAAAATAGTTTTAAAGTTTGTCTTCCATTGTAATGTACAAATTATTTGGTGACATCTGCATGTTTCCCCTACTACAGACTTGTCCCTTCCTCTGAAGGCAATTACTCATTAATTTATGTTTCCTTTCTTCAGACAGCATTAGTTTTCAATGTTATTAAGAAATATTGGTGTAACGTCAGAACCAAATATTAATGCTAAGGACACAGCATTAAGTACGGGTTACAAATTGTGAAACACTGAAATTGTGTTTGGTGGTTGAGATTACATTTATGCTTAGTTTCAAAATGATCAGGATGAGGGTTTTTTTTTAAAAAAAATCTGTTTCTAGAGTTCATTCCCGGTTTTTGATTTTGTTGAGCACACAGTGAAAGAACCATTGTTCTTTCTAGCATTTACTGCACACCGAACTTTGAAGGAAGTAGAAGCAAGCTGACATGTCATTTGGCTGTCACCAGGAAGAGAGTTATGAAAACAGAGGTAGCTGTGAGGCAACACTAAGCCTTCTGTGACATGTCATATTTGTTCTTTCTGTAGACTATGGAACTAAAACAGCCGGACACATTTGTGTTTTGCAAAAAATAAAATATCTGTCCCCTGGGGGACAGGGTGAGAGAATGTCTTTCTGCAAAAATATATTTGCTGTAAAAAAAAAAAATGAAAAAGAAATCAGGTGAACATTCTAAGATGATGATAACTTGGTACACCTAATGATCACATTTTTTTCACTTCCTAGCCATTTATCTATGTGATAGATTTATACCCATTTCTCTCTCTCCCAGAATTGGATTCCTGGCAGTTTACAATGAAATGAAATGAGAAATTAAAAGAATAAAATCCTTGAATATTAAATATAAAAATCAAGATTAAAAGAGTAAATATTTAATTAAATTAAAAACATAGTTTAAATGTATCAACAAAAAAAAGCTCCTTTCTCAGCAACTGATCAATTGTCAAAAGGCTCTCTGAACAAAAAAGTCTTTACCTCCTGGCAGCAAGACAAGCAAGTGGGAGCCGGGCTATCCTGTCTTCCACAACCTGAGAGTCACACGCTGAGAAATTTGTCTCTCCTGTTTGCACCAAATATGCCCTCAAGGATGGTGGGACTGGGGGGGGGGGGGGGAGACTCCCCTAAAGATCTCAAAGCGTGGGCAGTCTTTAATGGGAGAATAGAGTCCTTCTGATAGCCTGGCTCCAGGTTCATATACCTCTTAAAGATAATAATCAACATTTTGAATGGTGGCTGGATAACAGACCTGCAGCAGGGAAGCTATCATCGCAATGGAGTTATATGCTGCCTTGTAATTGGTGTGGTCCACGGCTTGGCTGCACCCAATTAGACAGATGGAAGTTTCTGAACACTTCTCAAAGGCAGCCCTGCATAGAGAGTTTTATAGTGTGTTGCAGCATACAATGCCACCATGGCCAGATGAGACGTCTGAAGTAACAAGCATACAGTACTTGTCCCACAATCCTCAGACGTATATTCCTGGTCTTTGCTGACACATGCCCATCCTGATTTAGGGCTGCATGTAGGAGTATACCCATACTGGGATCAGCCCATAAATGTAAAACAGGCCTTCATTACATCTGTTGCGGTCTCGCTTTTGTAGTCCCTATTTATTTGGCCCTCACAAAAGCTCACGCTCTTTCCTCCTTCTCACGCTGCCACCAGATGTTATTGCTTCATAACATCAATCAACTGCTGGACACTCATGCTGCTAAACACAATCAGTTTATTATACAGGGTGGGGTAGATAATCAGTTGGAAATAGTCTATTCATTCACAGGAAGCAAATCACAGGTATTAAGTGATATTCAGTTCAATTAGATCTTTCTGTTAGTTCTTTCTATCTTGCTCTGACCCTACTGATCCTATTTCCACTCCCACAGCTCAGCTTTCCAACCCTTCCAGCACGTCCCTCTCACTTTCCAATCATTCAAATCTCAAATCCATCTCCTTCAAAATCTCTGATCTCATCTCTAGTCAATCTCTTCTCATCAATCCCTTTAGACTCCCCCTTTTGTACCCCTCCTTCTTCTCTGACTCCGCCTTCCGTCTTCTTCATTGGTTCTTCTGCCAAGGTTCCGTAGTGACGGACAGGTGACGTCTGGGGTATCCGCTACAACATCCTATTTTTATTACTGTAGCGGAGGGTGTGTAACACCCACCTAATCCAGGGAGTCTGATCTGCACATCATGCTCAGGTTCCTCAGGCTCATCCTTGCTGGAGAACTACCCTGCTGAGGTCCTGACAATAATATGCTAATTATTGTGAATTTTCAATATTAAGCACATTAATTATTGCATTATTTTCCCACTAATATATTTAACTTTGAAATCATTCATACAGGGACCACTGATTTGAGGCAGCCAGTATAAAGTGCAATGATTGGAATGATAGAATTTGATCAAGGGATGCGATCAAGGGATAGCCTTGGTTAGGCCTCACCTTGAGTATTGTGTCCAGTTCTGGACACCACACTTCAAGAAGGATGCTAACAAATTGGAACAAGTTCAGAGGAGGGCGACAAGGATTATCAGGGGACTGGAAACCAAGCCTTATGAGAAAAGGCTGAAAGAATTTGGCATGTTTAGCCTTGAGAAAAGAAGACTGAGGGGTGATATGATAGCACTTTTCAATATTTGAAATGCTGTCATACAGAGAAGGGGCAAGATCTGTTCTTGATCATCCCAGAGTGCAGGACATGCCACAATGGGCTCAAGTTAAAGGAAGCCAGATTTCGGTTGAAGATCAGGAAAAACTTCCTAACTGTTAGAACAGTACGACAGTGGAACCAGTTACCTCGGGAGTTGGGGAGTGCTCCAACACTGGAGGCATTCAAGAAAAACTTAGATAATCACCTGGCAGATATGCTTTGATTGTATTCCTGAATTGAGCAGGGGGTTGGACTATATGGCCTTGTAGGCCCCTTCCAACTTCACTTTCCTATGATTCTATGATAGCAATGTGCCTTTCATGTTTAGACAAAAGACTCAAAACACAAAAACGTCTCTCTTAGAATTCATGATCTTTCAGCAATTGTGGAGACAGAAACTATTAAATATGAATGATTCACATTTATTTAAAATGGGTACATGAAAGCTTTGTGTTTCTTTCATGTTCCCTCTTTCAAGTAACTTTTTGCTGTCCTACTTTGTGTCAAACTGCCTGAGAAATTTTCCATCCAATTGTGTTGCAAGAGCTATTTTAAAGACCTGGTGGTGTGACTGGTGAGGCTGTCAGCAGCCAGTAAGAAGTTTGATTCTGTAGAAGGGGCTGGAGCCAAATGAGGATTGTTCTTTTTGCTTCAAGAAAACAAGAAGCACCAGCAAGCAAATAAAGGCAAAAAATACAGTTAAAGCTATCCCAACACAGAACTATTAGAATATGAGAAGACTTTCCCTCCCCCACACTACTTGATGCTTTCTCTTCTTTTCTTTGAGTCTAGCAGCTTTGTTTCTTGTGTGTGGTGTTACTGTGTACTGAGCTCTTGTGCCCTCATTTTTAAGAATTTTCCCTTCAAAAACATTAGGACAAAGCACCGACTCTACATTTTGCTTTCTATCTGAATGGGTACCTGGTGGCACCTCTAAAACCCAGGGTGGTGGTGATGGTTTCCAACTAAACAAATATTATGACAACCCTACATGTAACTTCATCCATTGTAGACCGAATCCCTGATCTTCCTTTCAATGGGCTAGGAGCACTGCTGTGTCTCATCATAGAAAAACATTATAATCTGAACAGAATCAGAAACTTAATTACTTCAGTAAATTTCATTATAGAGCATAAAAGAAGGCAAATAAGTAAAATATGTTTTTAAAAATAAGCAGAAAGTATGGCATGGAAAGAGATATTGAAAAAGAAATATTTTTTTAAAAAAAGAAATAATTAGTTTATAAAACTGTAGATGTGCACAATATTTTCCCAGTGATACTCAAATTTAAATGATAGTCTTAATAAAGTAAAAGATCAATGTTATAGCTTGACTACAGGGAGATGACTTGCACGGGCAATTTATTCTGGAGCCTTATTTTATTTCTGTGGTACATTTACAAGAAGCCTTGCAGTCTTCTGTTCGATGATGGTTGCATCCCCACCGATTCTTTAAATCTGGACAGTTACGGAATTTATCCTTATACTTGCATGGATTGGCTAAACACAAAACAAAACAAAACATTAGTGCTACCTACACTGGAAAATGAACAACACATACAGTAAACTACCCAGCTCATTAAAAAAAAAAGAACCCGGTTGTTTGAGAAAACATCTGTCTAGTCAGTGCTTTGTTTTCAACAGCAGCAAAACATAGCTACTCCGATCTCCCCAGGGAGGCATGAAGGCAGCATCTTATATAATTATTATGATTTTTTTTACATGTCTCCACGTTATAATCTTTGGTCTTGATTATACTAGTTTCAAAAATCAGAATATTTGCTTTTATGATCTCCAAATTCCTTTGATATAGCAGATCATAGAAATTTAGCAAGTCATCTATATTTAGAATTGCTTCTGTAAACTCTTTTTCTTCTTCTTGGCCAGAATCCCATTGGTATATTATGCTAGCGTAAGTGAAATGGTATACACTGCGGTGGCAAATTGCTCTCCTGAATGAGTTGTTCCTGGCATCTCTTGCCGTGCACCAACTTGCAAGGCTGGTTCGTGGTGAGGGATACCAGCAGCAATTTGCAGCTGTAGATTTCTGTCACTGCACGTATGCTGGTAACCAATAGGATTCTGGTGATTGGTGGTGGTGGTGATGATTGTGAATATGATGATTTGGAGTGATAACAAGAGAACTTTACAGTTAATAGTTATCAGTGTTTTATAGTGCTTATACTCTGTTACGAAGAACAAGCTATGATTTTTATCTTTGTAGATTGGTTGGATAATTTCACAAACCTATCTAATGGCACCTCTGTACATGACCACCTTTTTCTCTCTTAATAGTCCAACTTACTGCATAATCCTTTGTCACAGGCATTTGGGCAGTCCTCACATGGCTTTCCTGTTGTATAGGGAGTGTTCATGGTGTCTGCCCGGTTCCCTCTGGAATGTCAAATGGAAATATATATCATGCAATTAGCGGTGTTAATACATCCAGGGCTGTGGAGAGAAATCCTTGTTACAATGCTCCAGGAGCCCCTCTTTTACACCAGTTAGAAAATACTGATAGATGAAGAGCACTTCCTACCATTGGACCAAGGGGAGGGGGCTTTTACCAAGGAGAAACAGAGGGACCCCTGAGGATTAGGTGTAAGTGGCTGGCGTCTGTGTGCTCCCAAACAGATGAGTTGACCACTGCTGGTATCATCTCCAGGAAACTCCCACTTGTAAAGGCTGAATCAGCAAGAAACATTATTTTCCTCCAACTGGTGTTTCTTTGAACTATTTGCATGGTACCAAGTCATACAGAGCCTTTGGTTCTTTCTCTCCATCTTGAGTGATTGCTGTATATGCTTTTTCTTCAAGAGTTTGTACTGCTTAACAGCGCCCAGAAGAAGCTTGATGAACTTGGTGCCTTTGAACTCCCTCTCACCAGGACTTCCTTGGGCCTCTGTTTTCTCCCATCATCATCATCATCATCATCATCATCATTGCTTTCACTCTATTTATTTATATCACAACCTGCACCTTTGCTTTCAGCAAGGGTTGAGATGTAATAGACTTGAAGCTTACAGGCTTAGCTCAGAATCCTCTTTGGGAGTGTTGTTAAGTGGCATTAAAGCACCCCAAACAGGCCAGAGGGTGGAAAGAAAGATCAGCTGTGTACTCTGTAGCTGACAGTGTAGGAATCAACCAGCTTTTGCTTTGCAAGTATTCATTCTTTTTATTCACTACCCACCAGATAGGCTAAATCCATGTTTATTGGTGGCTGATCTAATGGAAGTATTCTATTCAGTCAGTCTTATTCTCATTTGGCCCAATTGCAAGGGTGGGTGCAAAGCCACATGTCAGCTGTAATCAGGTATTCTGCAAGCAAAAGGGCCTGGTGTTTGCTTAGCCTTCGATCCTCTCCATGCCTGATGAGAAAGTTTGTGCTATACTCCTAGTATTCCAGCAGCAGAATAAAGTTTGGCAGTAGACTAGCAGCATTGTGTTTTAGCTAGGAAGAGGTAATCCTGGACATGCTTGGGTGGAATATTTTAATGAATTTCCTGAAGTATCTTCTGCTTAAGCACAGCCATTAAGCCTCTGCTAACAATTTGTCCCACCAGTGATATTCATCTGCTTTTTAAGAAATGAAGCAATAAATAGGAGAGGTGGTGACATATGTAATAGAAAGCAGAATATGTAAAGGTGGCAGAGACCAGTCTCAAAATGTAAACTGAGTTATTTACTGTTTTTTGTGCTGTGCGGAAGTACATAGATCCCCCTGCAATGATTTGTACCAGATTTCAGTGCTTGCTGAGATCAGAAAACCAGTGCAGAAAGAAGTAGGAAGCCATTACTGAAAGGAACAATCTCACAATTGCAATATACTTCTAATGGCTGTCTATTTTGCTTTTGGATTAAGAAAGCAGGTGGAGAACAGGATAACTAAGAGACAGGATTCCATGCCCCACCTGCAGCTGCAGCCACCGTAAGCATGGGGAGGGGGGCAGGGCTCCAACTTTATGGACCCAAAGACTGTGCAAGCCACCTCTTAAATCATTAAGCAAAAATAGACCAAAACTCCTATAAAGGAGTAAGCAATCAAAATAGATCAAAGTGCAACACCCAGAGCACCAGACAGAAAAAATTACTGCAAAATACCCCACACACTTTAAAATTGGTGTAATTGAGCAGAAATAACGCTGCCACCCCCACCCAAAACACTTGCTTCTGAGTAATATCTTTGAGCAGACATTCTACTTGTTAGAATATTCATAGTCAAGGCTGACAGAACAATAATGGACAACGAAAAAGCAACAGTAGACTCTAAATGTGACACCCTGTGTTTAGGATGATAGAATGTGTGAATTATATATGGATCTCAGATTTCATACCCTCCCCTCTTCTTATATTGCCTCTCCAACAGTACATTGCTGGTCAATCCTATGAAATAATGAATGGTTTTCTATATTTTGGTTCATCAATCCAACAGATGACTGCAGCCAAGAAATCAGAAGAAATCAAAGGAAGGCTGAATTTTGAAAAGGCAGCTATGAAGGAACTAGAGAAGATCTTTAAGTGTAAGGATGTGTCCCTGGAGACCAAGGCCAAAATCGTCCACGCTACAGTATTTCCCAGTATTATGTGTGGATATGGAGCATAGATCACCCAGTCCAATACAGCATGTGGTGACCAGTTTACTGCCTCCATGTGAGGGAAGTTGACTGCCATGTTGGGAACTCCATGGTGACTCCTTCCCAGGTGGCCCTGTGCCTGGGGATGGCTCCAGGAAGGCCAAAAGAAAGCCAGCCAATTAGGAAGAGGCTGGTTGGACTGGGAGGGGTTGGGACTTCTTTGGCAGATTGGAAAACAGAGGCTTCTGTTTCAGTCAGCCAAGGAAGCATAAATACAGGCCCCAGGTCAGGAACACAGCACTCTGTTTCCTGTTGTCAGCTGGGGGGCACTGGAGAAGAGCTGGTTCTGCAGCAGTGTGACGTCAGCAGTTGGGGAGGCATGACAATGAGTGCTGGCAGTTGCTTCCAAGTGGTTCCAACTGAGAGAGTACTTGATGCAGTGATGGAGGTGGATTTAGAGGTGGCAGTTCAGGTGGTGGTGGGTGGCATTTTCACCAGTGGAGGAAGATCGACGATGATGGGAGCATCATGGCACCTCAGGGGTGGCAGCAATATCCCAAACAAGGGCAGATTGAGAAATGGTTGCCCAAGGTGGCATTAGCGGCAGGCTTATTGATTGGCATGTTGAAATATGTGGAGCATGTAACAGGCAATCGGTGTAAGGACAAGTCACTAAATGGAGTTAGTATTGTTGCCAATCTACCCTTGTGTAATTTCAGAGAATTCTTTGGCTGCATTCCAGGAGATCTGCCTGCAAAAAGGCAAAAGCTGGTACAAGCCCAGCAGGTAATGGAGGAACCTTCATGACCAGTGACCAGGAGGACAGCTCAGGTTTGTAAGGCATAGGAAGTCTTGGCACTGGGGAGGAGGGTGGGCAGAGACCGTGATGCTGCGGACCTTCCTGAGAGCCAGACACCACAGGGGATGGGAGTGCCAAATTATGCAGATTATCTCATGGATGCTGGCCTTCTTGATCCAAAGAGTTGAGCTGCTGGGGACTCAGACAGGGAGGCAGCCAGAAGTGCCTGCAGCTTATCTGCCTTCTTCCTCAGAAAGGCAAGTTCACCATCAGCCTGGACCTTTATGATGGCAAAGAGCCTCTTCCTTGAGCTCAATGTTGACCAGTGGCTGTGATGATTCACCAGTGCTATGTGAAGAGATGGCGGAGGAGTCAATGCAAGAAGAAGGGGTCATACAAGCCCAGAGAGGAGTTGGACAGCATGGAGATGTCTGGTGCGTCTTCTTCCTCAGATGAAGAGGGTGGAGACAGGGAGGAAGACTATTGGGCATCTTGGGCAAAGGGTCCAGGACTGCCCAGGTGGGTGCAGCAGTGCAGGGAGTGGTGGAGAAGCTGCAGGAGGGTGTGTGGAGGAAGTATGGCATGCCCCAGCAACTCCTTCTGGGGCGGTTATAGATTATGAGAAAACTGCCCCCACCCCAGCTTGCACCTGTCCTGCAGAGTTAGGGAGCATATTTTCAGTGATTGCTATATTGACATGTTTTCATTGTTGCACCCTGAGATGGAGGAGGGGAGAAGGAGGAAAGTGAGGACAAGGACCATGTGAAGTGTAGTAAGCAGAGGGCAGAACAAACTTTTAAGTGAAATTCAACAAAGAATCTTCAAAACTGAAAAAAAGTAGAACAGCAACCATTTCTGTTAGTTCATGATCATTAGTAAGAAAGGAGAGCTTTTAGAGCAGCAATTGATGATGGACAGTATCATATGTCACTATAAGGTCGACAAATGCTGCTCCTAAAAACACCTTTTAAATGCTGGGTACAATTTAAGATTTGAGCCATACAGCTCTTGCCTGCTTCTTGTGGAATTAGAAGAGGTTCAATTTGAGGGGCTAGATGATTTAATAGTATTTGTTCAAACACTTTGTATAAGTGACAGAGTAGGGAAATTGCTTTGTAGCTTTTGGGGTCTGATGGTTCTTCTCCTGGTTCCAATATAGGGATTATTTTTGTATTCTGACATATTTTTGGGATTTGTTTGCTTGTCCAGCAGTTATTAAAGAGTTGAAAGAGCCATTCCATTGTGTTTTGCCCAAAATGTTTAATTTGCTTGAATCAAATATCATTGAGTCCCACTGCTTTGCCATTCCTACATCATCTTATGGCTTCCTCCAATATGAAGGCAGTAAAAAGTTCATTGGAATCACTCTGAATACCTCTTTGATGTTTTATTTTTATGCCTTGGTTGATCTTCCCTGCCAGGAGCAGTTGGTGTGCTCTTTGGTTGGAGGTTATATTTCCATACAGTGTCCTTTTGTTTGGATCATTGTTCAGTCTTTTCAATAGTCTCCAAGCTTTCTGGATGCTACTTGATCGAACTCTGCTACAGTCTCTATCCAGTGAGGTCTTTTTGTTTCTGTAAGAATGAAGATCAAAATTCTCCCAGCTTTTACTGTATGTTCACTAAACGGATGTAGTTGGTCCAGCACCCTCTTGATATGGAGGCATGAGAACAGTCCCAAATGGAAGTCACAAACTGATCATAGTTTTCTGGTTGAGGGGCAACCTGCATTGATGCATCAGTTAGGTGAGAATGACCTGCCAGCTCATAAGAACCTGGATTTCACGTTCAGCATAGAAGATCATCTCACACTGCTGTGACTGTGGATGCTCATAGTTACCTTGTTTTGATCAGACATACTGGGGAAACAAGCATGGTGTGGATGGAGCCCAGCGTCTGGCAAAGGTAGACTTGGCTATATGTAAGATCACTTGAGCAGCTGGTCATGTAGTGGTGAAATGTGGATCCACCATTGGGACAAAGTGCATACCAAGGCTGCCTTTTTTCTAGGGATGATGGGTTCATCTTTCAGATGTGGGGCAGGAACAGTGGTTGGGGGACATCTGGTAGGGCCTCTTGGAGTGGCTGCAATTGAAATAGATTAGCTGGAGGCAGTCAGGCTTGGGACAATATTGGCTTGCCTCTAGTAGTGGTTTTGTACATAGGAGCAGATCCTGGGCAAAGGAGATGAGTGGTCGACCATATTCCAGGCAAAGAGATCCTCTCAGATGGGGATCAGGGAGTTTGGAGGAGGGGGCAGACCGGAAAGGATGTGTCTGGCTCAGGGATTCTGCCACAGTCCTCCACAATGGGTGGCAGTGGGTCTCCCCCTAATGGTCTTGTACCCAGGAGTTATTCATATTCACATAGGGCCACCCATTACTGGTTGCTCAGATCAAAAGGGGCTGGGAAGTTGGCATCAGCTGACAATCAGGTCACCCCGATGCTGGGATTCGCTCCTGATGCTGCACCAATGCTTTCTTGCTGCAATCAATACAAGCTATGTCCCAATTTTATCCGCTTACATTTTATTCTGCAAAAAAAGGTATAACTTGTCAATGTTGTGTGTTCCTGAAAGCTGTGGGGCCTGCAGGAGAGATTATCTCACCTGGATCTACAAACCTATACTGTGAAGAAAACTGGTAGGGAATAAAGCAATGCATTACAAATGTTGAAGAAGACAACATCTGCTTAATTCTCTTCTTCCCATCTTGAACTATTATTTTCATTGTATATTGCGGTAAAACTGTCATTATATATTAACTGTTTTTATCTTGTCTGCTTTGAGCCGCCCAGAGTAGACAATGTCTAGATGGGCGGCATAAATAAATAAATAAATAAATAAATAAATAAATAAATAAATAAATAAATAAATAAATAAATAAAGAGCTGTATGGATATCATGGACTGCCGGAAGATAAATAAGTGGGTGCTAAATCATATAAAACCCAAACTCTCTCCAGAAATAGAAATAACTAAACTGAAGCTATAGTTCTCTGGATATATCATGAGAAGACAAGACTCTCTGGAAAAGTCAATAATACTGGGAAAATTGAAGGCAAGAGGAAAAAATGAAAGTTGATCATGAGATGGATGGATTCAATAAAGGAAACCATGGCCTTGAGTTTGCAAGGTCCAAGTAGGGCCATTAATGACATTAATTCAATGGATCATCATAACTCAGAAACAACTTGATAATTCATAAAAACAACAGCAACTCTGAACTTAAATGTTCTTGTGTCATATGTGAAAACAATTGTTTCATCAAGAAATGGTACTTTTTTTAATGGATACGTACGCAGGACAGTACTGGCAAACGTAAAAGTACTTGTAGTCTGGCTGATAAGGACAATAGGCGATACCACATCCCACTTGGTATGAATTATACCAAATCACCTGCAGATGCACACAAAAATATGAATGTAGTCACATTATAAATGCTTACTATGGACAATCTGAAACTAAATTAGAAAAGATATTTACACAAGACCACACTTCTGTGTATTAGCTGCAGAACTATTTCTCGTTTCATCTCACAAACTCATCCCATGTCCTTTCTTAATGTGGCAGAGATCTTAATATGTTTAAATGATGGTTTGAGGCTGTGCTTCCCCTCCTTTTGTGATGGAATGCACAGCTAGCCAGTATTGCTTTTTAACAAAACCAAACAAAGTGATTGGCTGGCAGTCTCATAAATATGCCCTCTCCATCACTCCAGGATTGGTAATATTCCAAATTCTGATTGTGGAAGGTTTTCTCATTATGATGTGTGTTGTTCTTTAATAGATATGCCCTCTCCATCACTCCAGGATTGGTAATATTCCAAATTCTGATTGTGGAAGGTTTTCTCATTATGATGTGTGTTGTTCTTTAATAGGATGGAGAGGTAAATACAAATCCTGTTTCAACTGACATCATGATAGGGCTCTTCTGGTGGGCAAAAGAGATGGGCAGAGAGGCAGGTGCCTATCAGTGCTGCTCCTCACTCAGCATCTGTGCAGAGAATTCCAAGTCCTGCTTAAAGGGAAGTTGGGGACCACTGCTGCCAGTATCAATGGGATCTATAATGTGGGCACATTCTGTCACCACTTGTGCATTGTGTATGCTGGAGATGTGTCACTACCATTGTGAGTTTAGTGGCTCACTCCATGTGTGGGCAGTGTGTAGATGTCACCACTGCAGACCCAGATATCTGGGCCTTGCCAGTGTTTCCAGGGGCCCTGTTGTTCTTTTGTTGTTCTTGTATGTTCTATTTGTGCAGATTTCCCCTGTCTTTTGCAACTGAAAGAGCCAGTGTGGAGTAACAGTTCCAATATTGAACTAGGGCTCATGAGGTCTGGGTTCAGGTTCCCATTCGGCCATGACTTTCACTGGGTAACCTTGGATCAATCACATCTTCTTAGCCTGACCCTCCTCATAGTTGTTATGAACATAAAGTGGGTAAGAGGAGAGTCATGCAAATATGCTACCATGAGCTTACAGGAGGATAGGTGAAATAGAAATGTGGCAAAAAAAATTACAGCTAATAAATAAAATGAACACACTTTATTTTCAGTGGCAGCTCTGTCAATATAAAGTCTCAGCATTGCTCCAGTCTGTTATGAGTACAGGATCAATTGCCTTGCACTGGAAGAACTGATACCTTTGCTTGCTAGCTTGCTCCTTCCAAAAAAAGGTAGGTTCAGGTCCACCATGTCCCAAATAGTTAGCAATGATACGCTCATAAAAGGTAGTAAATTGACATTGTGTGGCCAGTATTTTACCTGAGTGTAATGGCCAATTACATGGTTTTCTGATGTTGGTCCAAAACCGTACCGAAAGAATTTTACTTCATCATACCATGTCTGAATGGCCTTAGACCAAGAATGACGCCCACTTGACATAAAAAGATTTTCACCACAGCTTTTGTCTTCTAAAAACAGAAAGAGAATTATTAACAAATAACTTGAGAGCTTGCCTACTTCAGTAACTGAATGTAATTACTTCAGGAAAAGTGGCATTAATATCAGCTACGTCCTTGTCTCTTTTCTAGAGTACCCATCATCCATTATTGTCTTATCAAGAATGTTAATGTCTCACTTGGAGACAAATTTTACTACTGATTCCAAACTAGTGCCAATCTGTGCTCTTCTGCAACCTGAGACAAGGAAAGAAATACCACCACTATTCCGTTATCTTGGAAACATTCATTACTTGCATCAATTCCAAAAGCAAATAAGGACCCAACTGACCCTAGAGCTTACGGACCTATTTCATTAATAAATCAAGATGCTAAGAAACTTACAGCAGTTTTAACAAAGAAAACAAATGTTTTCATTGCAAAATATATTAAAGAAGATCAAAGTAGTTTTATAGTTGGAAGACAAATGGCAGATCTGACAAGGAGAGTATTAAATATAATAAATGTCATTAAAAAAAGTAAAAATGAAGGTGGGAATAATCTCATTATATATTGTTAAGGCATTTGATTGTGTGGAACAACATTTAGCCAACATTAAAAATGGTAATAAGGTGAGAATAAGAGAAAATGTTTTCAAATTGGGTTTAAGATGGTATTTGACACTGACAAAATTGAATAAAATTAACTCTAATTATCTGAATGTCTGTTGGAAATGTGAGAAGGAAATTGGTACATACTTTCATATGTAGTGGGAATGCAAAAAAGTACAAAGATTTTGGAAACTAATCTTTAAAGAACTAAATGACATATGTGAAAAAGATATAGAATTTAATCCTGAGATAGCTCTGTTATCAATATTTGAGAATGTGGAATATGATAAGATGACTAGAGAATTGATTACCAATTTATTAACAGCAGCCAGATTAATAATAGTTAGGAATTGGAAATCAAAGTCTGAATTTCGAATGGAAGAATAGTATAATGAAATATGGAACATTGCTATAAATGATAATTTAACTTGTAACTTAAAGGTTAAGAAAGAATAGATGAAAAAGAATAATTTCTATGATATATGGGGCAGATTTCTTGAGTATGTGCTAACAAGAGGAAAAGGGAAAGCTCCAAATCAAGAATCAATGCAGTTCTGGAGAAGAGGACAATAAAGGAAGAAGAAGAATAAAGACAGAGGAAGAAGAGGATTACTGCAAGAGGTCCCGGCTATGCTGGTGGGGAACACAGTCGATTTGTATTTTGGTTTATGTATTTTATGTTTATGTTTATGTTGTAGTTTAAGGGGAAAAAATGGTAATAAAAATATTAGCTTACGAGGAGCAATTTAAAGGTATAAAAATCAATTATATGCAGAGAATTGTGCTAGTAAATGACATAGCAGAACAGATATCTCTTAGTTGTGGCGTTAGATGAAGATGTCCCCTTTCCCCAATATCATTTGCTTTAGTTATAGAATTGTTAGCAAATGTTATCATCAGAGAAGATAAATTAATTTGGGCTATAGATTTTACAGATAGAATTAAGATTAGTTTATTTGCTGATTATTTCATTAACTACAGAAAATCCATTAATGGTTATGGATCAAGTAAAATCACTAGAAAGAATTTGGAGGGATAACAAAACAGATAAATTGACGTAAATAAGATGTTGTTTAATTGTAAGAAGATAATTAGGAAAAAAATGGATCTTAATATCTGGAAGTTTATTAGATTTTGGGGTACAAATATTCCAAAGAATTTAGAACTTTTGAAAGAGGAAATGTTTTAACAAATTCAAGCAAGAAATTATTATTTATTATTTCATTTTTTAAAAATATTTTTATCCCAGCTTTCTCCTTAAAAAGGCTTATGTCATTAAAAAGTCAATATTTAAAAATAGTAAGTATACAAATGTTTTAAAAGAATTAAATAAATATTATATTAAAAACAGTAAATGAAATCAATACTAAAACACATTTAAAACAACTGAGCATAACAATCTACTTAAAAACCCCTCTCAGACCACAAGTCATTAAGGAAAAGCAATCCAAAACCAAAATTGAAAATAAGTTAGATAATTTTAGGAAGATTAGACTTTCTTGGTTTAGCTGAATTTAAGAATCTCCAACTACACAATGTACAGTTAAGTGCACATTTTTTCCATGGAGTTGCTTGTTTTAAATCAATTCTGGTCATGATTTTTTTGATTTCTTTTTGGCCCGTGTTGGAGTATGTAATGTCTGTGGGGGTCTGTAAGGTTTGCCAAAATTACAAAGGGTTTTGGATTGCAGAATATGAACTTTTTCTTTCCCCTCATCTGTCTCTATTTTAGTGCTGTATTGATCTAGTGCTATGCCAGTTTGAAACTGATATATATATAAATTAAATATTAAAAAATGCAAGGAGACTGGGGACAGGCTGCTGCAGTGATCGCCCCTGCAGCTACAGTAAAACCCACAATTCTTGCTCCCCCAGCCTCTGGTGCACTGGTGAAACTGCCTCCTCTGCCACAGAGTGCAGGTGGCTCTGGGTCTTGCCAGGAACCTGCTCTGCTCTCCTCCCTGGATTGATGTCACTTCCTGGAAGCTTCCCCTCTTCAGAACAGGGGACTGCACCCTCCCCCTAGGCTCTGCAGAGTTCCAAGCAGTTGGGAGAAAGCAAGCTTCCATGAGGATGCGCAGACTAACAGAAAACTATATAACGTTATACCAGTTCCTAAAAAACTGAACTGGCTCCTGATCCTTGGCCCTCTTTTCTCTTGTTCCCCCTTCCTCCCCTCTTATAATAAAAATACAAGCTGAGAACAGCTTTCAAGACATGTATTTATCATTTTTGGTATAGTATAATTTTTTTTAAAAAAAAAAATCCCACCACAAATATCAATTGAAAGAATGGAAAAGAACCAGACATACTTTTTTTTATTATTTTGAACTAAACTGAAACAAAAAAAGTTTGGACACATTTTTTATGAAGTATTAATATGACATACAACATGTAACCTTCCATACATGGGTACTAGACTTTTTTCCCCCCAGCAAACCTTCAGTTTGTGTCATGTCTTGGAATACCCGTTTTCCGAAGACCAGTCTTTTAACTTACGTATTGTTCTGCTCCTTGCTGAACTGTGTTTGAAAGCACATTCGCTTGCCCAGCGTTGGGCGTTTCTTGCAATATTTATGTTCCATTCCTACATGTCATATGACAATGTTAGTGCATTGTAAGATGGTAGAATTGTGAGCAGATCAAATTTACTTGGGAAGAAGTTAAATACTGTATATTTTAATTTATCCCCTTTGATAGCTTTAGTAAGATTTGTCCATAGACATTTGAGTTGCTACTGCTGATCTGGCTTCTGTATCTTGAAAAACTACTGAAACCTGCTTTAGTAATTCATGGGAGATAGGGAAAACAAAGCAAAAAATTAATATTCAAAATATTTTTAAGCCCCCAAATTGTCATACCCAGGCCGTAGAATCATGTAATGTGCATATTACACAACCTTTGAGTGTAATTTTATCATACAAATTATTTGGGCGAGACAAATGTGTTTCAATTACAGGAGATACAGTTTGAAAGCCAAATTTTGACAAATATAGAGAGGCAGAACAACGCACAACACAATGGAAAAATGATGGAACGTAATCCTTCACTACACTTGAGGGTACCATTTTAGGTTGGAGTGAGAGTAACAGGCTGCCTGCCACACCTAGCTCTGTTTCTCAACATAGCAGATGGGGACTGGGCACTATCTGTGTACCTGCCAGCATCTTCTGCATGAGGTAACTTTCTCACTCTGCCTCATCGTGAGACTGGTCCCATTTAGGGATTTATCATAAAATTATACTAAATAACAATATCGTGATAATACGTAAGATACGTATGGCATCCTGATGCCCTTTGTTTTTCCTGCTGTCCATTTTATCCTTACAGCTACAACTCTTAAGGGGAGGAGCAAAGAACCTCCATCCAAAGTCCATGAGCAGATCCAGGCTAGCCAGCATAGAGTCCAGAGGTGTCCGTCCCCCTTCCTAAGCCCCTCTTCACCCCCACTGTCCCCAAACTAGGGCATCCTTCCCAGCTATACATCCTCTCAATCTGAACCAAAGCACAAGGAGGGAATATTTCTATCTCCAGTCAGAGAGAATAATAGGTACTTTGTTCTGCTCTGCATTTTCTCTGACGGAGGAAAGCACAGGCCATGCAAAGCTTCCCAGGCCCATGTGTTGGCTGCAGAGGCGTTCCTGCAGCCACAACTTGGGTTTTGGAGTCAGGTTCACCAATGAAGCTAATGAAGGAAAGCTAGGGGGTGGAAGAAGCTTCCCAAATCTGCACACCAACTTCAAGCATACCCTTTTAGTTTGCATTTGGGTATGACAGAAGTCTGCCATCCCCTCATTGTCTCCTCACATGGGGAAGCTGAGGAAGGAACAAAACAGGGTTCCTGGCTGCAAAATGTCAGGGGACTTGGTTATGCCCATCAATACTATCCAGTCTGCAATTGTTTAGGGTTCAAAAACAATATGGAGAGCAAGCCAAAGATAATTTTATTCTGTAGAGCCTCTAGAAATTTCCCAACAAGCACACTCATAAGTCTCCTTTGTGACTGCCTACTGTATGTTCAGGACCATGTCCTAACTCCTTAACACTAAGAGACTGTCAGTAAACTACAAAACAATGTTACATGTGGTAAGACTACATTACATGGCCACAAGTGGTCAGAGAAGTGGGATGTTGGGTCATTTGGGGAATTTTGGGTATTCCTTTTAGTTCGCAGAGAATGCAGTAGAAAAAACAGCAGCAGCACAGAGAAAAACATGGAGAGATCTGCTCACTCTCACGTTTCTGCTCGCCCCTTTGGTTTCTTTTCCACACAGACTAGCACTTTGCTTTGATAAAATACTCAAGAAGCATTTAAAGTAGGAAAAAGGTATCTTTACTTACAGTTACCATCTGTAGTTACATTCAGAAGGATAAAAAGGGGAAAATAGAGTCTCTACCAAATGGAAGAGCCTCCCATGGTTGTTGCTTGTTTGTAGGTCAGAGGAAGAAGAAGGCATCAACAACAAAGACAATGGAAGCAAGAAAACAAACAGGAAGAGAGGGCGGGGACATGTCTCAAATTCCAAAGGTGAAAAAAGAATGTTACCAATCTGGTTACTGGCAAAGAACAATTACATTAGGTCGTAAAAGCCCCCTGCCACTGATACCCAGTGTTACTGCATTCAAGATTGCTATTATGTTACTGGATTCAAGATTGCTATTACCCTAACAGGTCAGATCACAAAACTTGTTCCCCACCAGTGCTTTAAATGAATATTGATCTGGGGCATAGAGACTGGCCTCAGATTACCCAGTATGGTAGAGCAGGGTCCCGAATCTGGGACTCTCCAATTCTAGTTGTACACCACCATTAATGTATTTATTAGGAATATTTACAGCTAGTGATCATGAGATAATGGAGATAGCTGAAACATTGCAGTATCTGTCCTATCTGCATATCTTTGTGCTAATTAACCATTGCCCTACCACCTAGACCAGTCTAGTGTTCTTCTGCAACAACTTAATGAGAAAAAGTGATTATGTATTTTTGCTTCTAAGAAATGAATGCAGCAAATCTTCAAAATTCTGGCACTGCAAATAGGTCTCCACGCAATTCTTTTAAATGTTCAGAACATAAACCTTACCATCCTCAGCATGTTGCTGGCAGGTGGTTGCACTCTTCTCCGTAAGGCATTGTGCTTCTCAACAATTTCCTTCTGGGGTCTGAGAGTGGTCATTGAAGCAGTAACATGGCTAGAGGCCTGCAAACAGAGATATTATTCCACCCTTAAATTTCATTACTTGACTAGATGATTGTGTTGACCAACTTGTATAGATATTAAAAGAAAGATATAAAATAGTGGATAATATATGCTTACTGGCAAAATTTACTTAGGGAAGAAATTCTTATCTATAGTAAATCTTTTCCATACCCTTTTGAGATTGTCAAGTTGGAAGTTCTCTTTTCTGTTACAGGAAGGTTTGCACAAATATGTCTTTCTAGACTATTGTGTGTGTTAAGTAGTACCATGTTGCATCCAAGTTATGGTGACTCATAGGTTTTTAAGGTACGTGAGATGTTTAAGGAGAGGTTTTCTAAGTAGTATCCTGCCAGTGAATCTCCACGGCTGAGTGCAGATTTGAACACAGGATTCTTGAGTCCTAGTCCATCACTCTATCCACTACACCACACTGGGTACCTGTTCTTATTGGCTCATATTGATTAGCTACAGCTTAAGAAAGTTACATTTTGGACAATAATTTTCCAGATCCCCAGGTAGTGTGGTCACCTGCCATGCTAGTTGGGGATATTGGGAACTGTAGTTCAAAACAATGATTTTGCTAAGCTGTGGAGAAACAGTCTTTGAATTTCCTGTTTTATACAAACTCACACGTGCCTTACCTTAACCATGGGTTGCTGCAACCATACAGCCAGACACACAGATAAGCTGAGCAAGACCATTACTGAAAAGAAAAGAGAAATACGTCTTATTTGTTACCTGTGATTACTATAAATTTCCATCGTTGAAACATTTGGCAAGACCTTAGATGTAGCTACTTACTTTTTGGGTAATGAGCAATGTAACCAGTGGTTATCAAATTGCACTAAATATTGTAACAAGCCATTAAAGTTACTTTTAGGTAAAATAAATCAGATTTTCTAGTTACTTTAAAACTTCTAAGGGGATCTGAGGCACTATGATAGGAAGATTTTTTTGGTTTTATGCCTTTCTCTTATCAATCTTATGTGTTAAGGAAATCCTTCTTTTGATTTTCTAGGCCACTAGAAGGAACCAGAAAATATTTCCCAGTATTTTTTTGGCCTGTTGGCAACAACAGCACAACACTGATTAATAGCATGCAGCAAAAGGAATTTTTTGCGCAATCAGAGCAGTGATAACAGTAATAAAAAGCTGGCTGCAGAGAGTTCCTTCTGCAACAAAATGTTCCATGCTCTGCATATGACCTTGTGTGTTTTCTTTGTGCATATATCTACATACATAATGTAATTAGGTTAAACATTTTCAGAGAACTAACTGGCTGTAATCCAGTAATCAGTTGCAAATAGAGAAGGCCCATTAGATCAATGGAACTTACGGAAGTGTTGACTCACTAAATCCTGAATGATTCAATTAGCCTACTTGAGTGGCAAATCACTCCTGGATTTCAGCCGTCTCACAGTAGCTTAGTAGTTGTAGGCATCCTTCAGTCTCGAGATACTATGGTATTATGCTCTGAATAAAGGTCTTGGAACAGCGTCTGGTGTGGCTGAGAAGGCCAATTCGAGAGTGACAATCCCTTCCACACTGAAGACAAATACAATCTGTCCCCTGTCCAGCTCCCTGATTTTGCTGGTTTTGGGACTGCCTCTTTGCCTTGGCCTGCTGGACAAGTGTCTCTTCAAAATGGGAGAGGCCATGAAGCACCGCCTGCCTCCAGGCTGAACACTCAGATGTCAAGGTTTCCCATCTGTTGAGGTCCATTCCTAAGGCCTTCAGATCCCGCTTGCAGATATCCTTGTATCGCAGCTGTGGTCTCCCTCTGGGGCGCTTTCCCTGCACTAATTCTCCATACACAAGATCTTTTGGAATCCGACCGTCAGCCATTATCACGACATGTCCGAGCCAACATAGACGTCGCTGTTTCAGTAATGTATACATGCTAAAAATTCCAGCTCGTTCTAGGACTACTCTATTTGGAACTTTGTCCTGCCAGGTGATACCAAAAATGCGTTGGACACAACGCATATGGAACATGTTCAGCTTCCTCTCCTGCCGTGCACAAAGGGTCCAGGACTCATTGCAGTACAGGAGTGTACTCAGGACACAGGCTCTATAGCCCTGGATCTTGGTATATGCCGTCAGCTTCTTATTAAGCCATACTCTCTTTGTGAATCTAGAGAACATGGTAGCTGCTTTGCCAATGCGTTTATCCAGCTCGACATCTAGAGAGAGGGTGTCAGAGATCGTTGAGCCAAGGTAGACAAAGTCATGAACAACCTCCAATTCTTGTGTAGAGATGGTAATAGAGGGAGGTGAGTCCACGCCATGGCCCATGACTTGTGTTTTCTTCAGGCTGATTGTTAATCCAAAGTCTTGGCAGGCCTTACTAAAACGATTCATAAGTTGTTGGAGGTCTTCAGCAGAATGGGTGACAACAGCTGTGTCATCGGCAAAGAGGAAATCCCGCATGCATTTCAGCTGGACTTGGGTCTTCGCTCTCAATTTAGAGAGATTAAAGAGCTTTCCATCTGATCCAGTCCGGAGATAGACACCTTCTGTTGCAGTTCCAAAAGCGTGCTTCAGCATGATAGCAAAAAAGATCCCAAACAGGGTCGGCGCGAGGACACAGCCCTGTTTCACTTGGCTTTGGATGTCAAAGGGATCTGATGTTGAGCCATCTACAGTGCCCTTCATTTCCTCATGAAAGCGGACCTGATGATGTTAAGGAGTCGAAGTGGACATCCGATCTTGGGAAGTATTTTAAAAAGGCTGTCCCTGCTAACCAAATCAAAGGCCTTTTCTGAGATCTATGAAGGCAACAAAGAGTGGCTGTCGTTGTTCTGTACATTTCTCCTGGAACTGTCTGAGGGAAAATACCATGTCAGTGGTGGATCTATTAACTCGAAATCCACACTGTGATTCTGGATAGACTCTGTCTGCAAGCACCTGGAGTCTCTTCAGCACAACACGGGCAAGCAGCTTCCCTACAATGCTGAGAAGAGAGATGCCACGGTAGTTATTGCAGTCACCCCTGTCTCCTTTGTTCTTATACAATGTGACAATGTTTGCATCCTTCATGTCCTGTGGTACCCCATCTTCTCTCCAGCAAAGACAAAAGATTTCATACAGGTCAGTGGCTTAAAGTTTTCTGAATCCTGCCTGTTAGAGCAGGTGACTGCAGATGGCTTTAGTAATAATCTCTTGCTAGTGAGAAAATGAAGTTTGATATTGTAACATATAAGCCAAGGTGTTGGTGGTTATTTCGCAACCCCTCTGTGGTGACAATCCTTTGTCTATTCATTTGGGCTATTGACGGATGAGGCTTAACTGTCTGGGACTGATGGTGGTGATTTCACCACTGTTGGCTTTTCACTTGGCATCACTCCTTTTCAAGTCACATGTTAGCAAAAGTGCTGGCCAGATGCCTGGTGTTCTTATCCTTATTTTGCCAGTGTGAAGATGGAGGTTTGAATTTTCCTAGATTGTTTTTCTGGTGTGATAACTACAAAAATGGTTAACCTTTCTGTAACAAACTACTTATCTGACTCTGGAAGTAACTATCCACCAATAATATAATTTATGTGAAACTAGTTACATTTTTAGGTAATGAGGGAAGAATTAAGGCTGTAAACTACACAGCCAGAAAAATGTTCATAGACCTGCACCTGGGAAGTTGGGTTTCCCACAGTAAATTTTTATTAACTAGCCACATGGAGAGAAGAGGAAACTGAAAAACAACCTTGTTTGCAAATTGTTAACATAGCTCTCCTGTAGCTCTCCTGAATTGCAGGAGGCTTGGCTTCAGGATAACTACCTTAATGAGCTGTAAACAAGAGCCAAATGGCAATTTTCTTCCTTTTATCTCTCTCTTTCTCTGTGTATGTGTGTCTCGGTGTCCTAGCTGGCACCAAGTCTTTAACAGAAATAAATAAATAGTATTATTTGCAAAGATTCAGCCCTCCCAATGTTCTAACAGCTGCTGTGCTATCACACCAACCACCAGCAGCCCTGCGCATGCTCTTCTGTATTGGTTCAAGTGATCACACTGTCAGAACTGATGCAAATGGTTCTGCTTTTAAAAAATATAGAAGCCCCAGTGGTGGAGGCCATTCTCTTAGCAATCTCAAGTTGCAAAGAAAGTATAATGTCTCATCTTCCATATTTTTGTAAGTATTTTCAAGGAGAAAAATAAGCATTGGCCACTTCAGGGAACCAGAGATTACTGTCTCCCACTTTTTATGTCATGGTGGTAAAGAAAAAGTAACATGTTACCAATATGAGTTTCAGGTTATTCTTCTTCTGTGCAGAATAATAGTAATAATGATAACAGCAACCTTGCTGGAAAGCAGTGAGCCGTGCAAAGAGATCCTTTTAGGGGAAAAAAACTACAAACATTCCAAGCTCCACTCCTTATACTGAGAGGTGACAAGAAGTAGAATTCTCTGCATTCTTACTTAAGAAAGAAAATTAGGCCTGTGCAATGTGACTTTTTCTTCGGTATGAGTAGGTAAGGATGGTAGCCACATCCTTCAGGTAGGAGAGGGGAAAATGTATTTTTAGCCTATACCTTCCATCAGCCTTAGCCCGCATAGTCATTGGACAGGAGGAAACTATGTGTATTGCCCTGAGCTGTGAAGACGGAAAGTCGAAAAATTAACTATGACAATAATAACAACAGCAACACTAGCTGGCTGGGTTAGCTGTGAAAATAAATAACATACACCAAGCAATATGACAATTTAGACTTTTAGATAATATCTCTACCCACGGCAAGGGGCATTATGAAGGGAGTATGAACTTTTGGATAGCTCAGTGGCTTAGGTTTTTGGCTGCAAAGCCAGAGGTTGGGAGTTTGGTTCCCCACTTGTGCCTCCTTGAGAAGGGCTGGACTTGATTGGGTCCCTTCTACCTCTGCAGTGTGAAGATGATGATGTTGATGATCTATTAGAACATAATTGATGCTTTATTTTGACCTCCATTCCACTCTTAAATCAGACTCTCATTTGGTCTTGTCTGTGGTTTTTCCCTTATCCAGAGAGTTCAATTCCTAAACTTTAATTCTTTCAGAAACCTCCTTCTGCAAATGCCATGAAACAGCTGTGATATATATTTATGAATCTTCACAAGACAGCGGTTTCTATAGTTTACATGTAAAATCTATAGGGGCACACTTTTATGATGTTGCCTAGTTAAACAAATTCATGAATTTTGTCATAAAACAGAGTATCTAAAACCAATTTTTCAAAAGTTTTATGAGTCTTACCTTTCTTTTTCCAGGAAGTTGTGAAGAATTCGCTGCCTCCTGTGTGGATTTCCATGCTTCAATTAAGTGCCTTATATGTGTGTTTATATAAACATACATCTCAGCCCAGGTGCTTCCTGCTTTACAAGGTGAGTTACCCAGGGGCTCTAAGCAATAGGATGTGAAATTTGTGTCACATTCTTCTGTGAAAATAGCTCTTATCTTCAGATATCTTCCTGTATCTTCCCGACTGTCTGGTCTAAAAACAATATTATATCTGTTATCCTCTTAAGGTTGACAATGATCATGACAATTTGTTCTAACTCCACAGAAAAGGAATTATGGGGGGAAATGAGTCAGACTGGATTTTTGGAGACTGTCCCCTGGCTATCTTAATGCTCCTCTGGAGCTTTTGTGTTGTTGTTGCTACCCAATGTGCTGCTGGAGAGGTAATGATAGCATCTACCCATTTTTTCATATAAAACAAGGCGAGGACTCTCCATGAACCTTGCTTCAAGAAGGATGCTTGCTTCTGATAGACTCCTGGAAGTGTGATTCTCCTTATAAAGAAGGTATTTATTCCGTTGCAGCAGCAAATGTGCTGGTGGCGGCAGTAGTGGAGACGCAGGCAGCGACAGCAGCAGCAGCGTGGTATAGTGCCCAGTGTGTTCAAATCGAATTTAGTTTATTGCATAGCACACAGGCCTTGGCAGAATACACAATATAAATATCAATTCAACACAGTGCACCAAGCCCTTATATTTCAGGTCCACATTCCTGAAGTTTCATTAAATAATTGAACAGGCAGTTCCTTTCCAATAGATCAGGTTGAAGTGACAGGAGACGTTGGACTGAAATGGGCCCCCGCACTTCAGCTCAAAATACAGCAAACCCTAACTGGTGATTTCATGCTTGAACTGAAAGGGAAAATTTATGCAGCCAAAAACATCAGCTCTGCTTTGGCACTGTATGGTAAATCAAGCAAAACTTTAAGACCCTTCCTGACTAAGAAGGTAGGAGCAGCAGCAGGAGTTTGTCTAGAAGATGACAGACTAATAACAATTGGTTTGATAAAGAATGTGGAATTAGCAAACAGCAATTAAGAGGTGCTCTCAGGCTGCATAAACAAAACAATTTTAAAAGCCTAGCCAAATCCTATTTTGATATTTGTAATTATTACAAACCCAGCATGTTCAGGAAGTCCCAGTGTGGTCTGTGAACCACCAAAGTTATGCACTCCTGAGGTAAAGCTTATTTTCTCCGCAACTTTTAAAATGTCAATTAACTCCCCACCCCAAAAGAAAGAAAAAGAAAAAAAGAGAGAAAAGACAGATCACTACAACACCTCAGACTCCGCCACTGTTCTTAGAGGAGATGTCTGTAAGTAGTGTGCACATCATCTTTTTTTGAAGCCTGGTATTGGTCTATCAGGGACATGGTGGCGCTGCGGGTTAAACCGCAGAAGCCTCTGTGCTGCAAGATCAGAAGACCAGCCGTCGTAAGATCGAATCCATGCGACGGAGTGAGCTCCCATCGCTTGTCCCAGCTCCTGCCAACCTAGCAGTTCGAAAGCATGCAAATGCAAGTAGATAAATAGGTACCACCACGGTGGGAAGGTAAAGGCATTCTGTGTCTAGTCGCGCTGGCCACGTGACCACAGAAACTGTCTTCGGACAAACGCTGGCTCTATGGCTTGGAAACGGGGATGAGCACCGCCCCCTAGAGTCGGACACAACTGGACTAAATGTCAAGGGGAACCTTTACCTTTACCTTATTGGTCTATCAGAATGGGGCACAAGTACCTTTTGGTGCTAGAAACAGGAATCCTTCGCCATTGGAATCTACAGGGCTAGAGGAAAAGGGTGCAGCTGACCTCTCTCATCCATGATGGTGGCTGAACTCAGGTCATCCAAAGAGGATCACAATTAGGTCTGCATTGGGTTTATGTCTGATCTGCTGTCGTCAAACGGTCTTTCTGGAACGTCATTTGTAAAAGCATGTTTCACTTTTAAGTTTAGAAACCAGTGGCCCATGAAGAGCCGGCAGTATTATTTTGCCCTTTAATAATGTAGGATAATTGCTTAACTGGCAGCGCTAACGTGTCTTGGTAAATTAACTGACTGATTGTACTTGATAAATAAGGTTCATGTAATACTAACTGTGTTTCACCTTTCAAAACAGTAATTGTGTCTGTTCTTTAGGAATTGTTTATAATCTGGAAAGACAGGAACTTCCTTTTCAGCTTGCTATAGCCAGATCTCAGTGGTTTAGATATCTGGCTGTGGGAAATTGGGAATTCAATTAACCAGTGTGCCTCCAGCGACAGAGCCAGACTGCCACTTCCCAGCCCATACAACAGATTCTAGTTGTACTGTACCTTAATACTAACACATTTTATTGGGTTTAAATGTTTGAGAATTGTAGCCTGCTTCATCAGTTGATGTCGGCTGCAATCCACAAAAGCTTCTACACAGTATCACCGGTTTGTCTTTAAAGGTCCTTTCTTGGTTTTGCTGGGACAGACTAAAGGGGCAGCTGAATTACAATTTATCATGCATTTTGTCCCCCTGTTGGGACAGTCTGGTTCAACCCAACTACCAGCGACTACATAATGTACAGGTAATTGTGAACCAGCGTGACTCTTGGCTACCTTCTCTTTTTCTGGATTACCGGTAAGGCTACGATTTTTAGGGTGAGTAGGATTACTTCATTTTAGTTCCATTTCTGGAATGTATGATCGCTGGTATTGAACCAATGTGACACTGATTTGTATTCCTCCTAAAAATTCTGCAGTATGCCAGGAATCAATAAAGTAAATATATATATATATATATATTAACAAGTCCAGCTTCCCTTCCGTTGGAGGGGAAGACAGGAGAAGATGCAGAAGTCGATTTCTTTCTTTTTCTTCTTTTTTCTGTAGAGTCCAGAACTATATCGCTTGGATAATAAGCCAATTCAGCAATTTACCAACATTTTTTTTAAAAAGCCTTTCCCCTGCTCTCTATGGAAGTGGAGACAGGAGAGGACATGGGGGCATGGAGATGAAGAGGGAGTACTGGGCGAAATAGGGCCACTTTGAGGTGCGTTTCTTGTCCTGAAACTGCCTGGTGCTTGCTGAGCTATCCAGCAATTCATCCCCTAGATATTTTCGCAGGAAATATAATTAAGAGGTGGAATAAAGCAAAGCAAAGCATGCTGCTTAGATACTGCCCCATAGCACTTAAAGCACTCTCTGGACGGTTTACAATTTAATTATGCAGGCTGCACCTTGCCTCTTGTGAGCTGTGGACTCATTCAGATGGACATTTGTGTGTGAAATAGCTGGGAATGGACTAAAATTGAGCCTTACAGCTGTCAGAGCTGCCAAGGCTCTTTCCAGTTTCAACTTCAAGTATCATAAGGTGGCTTAATAAGTGAGCCGCTTCAGGATACTGACAAATTGAACATTTCTCTTGCTCTTCTGTGAAGTGGCAGGGAAAGTGAAATTATTATTATTTTGCCAGTGCTAGACTGTTGCTGTTGCACTGAATCACTTAGATTAAATTAAAACAACCCCCCCCTTTGTGTGAAGTGCTGATAGAAAATACAGCTGCAGGTGGTTTTGATTGGCACTGTACACAAGGCAAAGAAAAATATACATTTCATCTAAGTGATTCAGTGCATCAACAGTGATTGAACACAGGCAAAAATAATAATTTCACTTCCCCTGCCTCTCTAGGGAGAAACAGGGGAAGTGTTCAATTGACAGAAGAAGGGGCTGGAGGGTTGCTTTTTGAACATAAGGCTTGCATCCAATGGCATATTGCTTCTTCCCTGGCCTCAAGCGGCCCTATTTAGACTGCACCAACCCATACTAAAAGGACCAGTGCAGTAATATCTTATGTAGTTTGCATCATTCTTGCCTCAGCCTGTTTCCCTCACACACCCCTTCATTTTTTCTCAACTTTTAAGCATGGCAGTCTTCTCTTACAATGTCAGTAAATTCTTCTATGACCATACTTGGGTGTTATAATAGCTACAATGAGTACTATAATAAATAGCCTTGTGAAAAGCAGGACACCCTATTTCCTTCATAAAAAACAGAAAGGAATGAAAATAAAGCTGTCTGCCATACTGGATTAGATTTTAACAAACCAAAAGGTGTAAGATAAGGTTCTAAGGCTTTCTAGATTTTTGCTGGACAATTAAGTCACTTCATCAGTGACTTAATTGTGATGATAACATGGGGCCATCTGATGACATGGGACCATTCTCCTATGGAAGTAGTTTCAAAGTTTGGGTATTTGAGCCATAAAGAGGTTATTGAGGTCAACAATTCTATGCTTGCCCATTCTTTGTGGCAAATAAAGGCACTTTTTACATACCTCTGGATAATGGGAATGCTATTTTGACAGGATGACTATTTAAATCATCAAGATCGCTGTACTTCTAGTCCACAGTTCCAATAGACTATGTTAATACTACTTTTTTCTTTTGTATTGAACTTCACTCTATAAAAATAATTGTTCTCAGTAACTATTTATGTTTCTTATGGTTTATACTGAGATTTATGTGGATGTTTAGATATTTATAGGTTTTCTGCTGTCACACACATTGAATTGACTGCCCATTATTGAACTTGTAATAAGTGCTCTCTGAAAATTTCCCCCTTTTCATGTGGATAATAGCACATTTATTAACACCAAAATTCATTTTGATATTTGTGCTGTGAGATTCAATGATGTTTAAGAGACTATTCAGTTTATCAGGAGAGCTTTCTAATAACTTAATATTGCCCAGATTCATTAAGTGTGAAACATCAAGGCTATTTATCTGATAATTAAGCTTGTAATCCTTGGCACTATCACTCAGCTGTCTAGAGCAAGTATTTAATGCCTGACAGACCCATGAAGAGCTAAAAAAAAATCACCTGAAAAATGCCTCTTCTAATAAAGATATTGTTGGAAGGTGGGTCCCTGCACTTTAATTTTGTTGTCCACTTCATTATAAATTTAGATATTAAAGAAATAATTCTATTATTAATTTTGTAAATTCTCAAAATTTTAAGAAGCCATGAGTGGGGCACAGAATCAAATGCCTTTTGGTAATCAATATAAGCAACTGATAAATTTGATTCAACATGAAAAGAGGGGCTGTTGCTGATGATATGGCAGAAAATTTGGCTATTAAAGAATTCTCACCCAACTTGAGGCTCCCAAAGACTCATCCAGGGCAAAAGGGAGTCCTGGTGGAGGGAATCAGGACCTGAAGGGGAGGGGAATAGGAAGCTTTCAATTAAATTAATTTAAATATCACCATAATAGAATAATGACATCATCCAAGTTGTGCAGTATTAAGTTACTGCAACAGAATTTCAGCTTTGGATTCATGGTGCCATCATCATCACCAGCATCATCATTCTGACTAGGATACATACCGTAGATAAAGTCTCCATATATTATTTATTTCTATAGGATTATACCAAATAGAAGAATTTGATCTAACAACCTTTTTTTAGATGTTTCTGTTTCCATCGTAAAACAGGGGGGGGGGGAATTACATGAGGAAATACTTTGACTGCCACCCATATTCTGTATCAGTCAGATAAATTCTGAGGTCTTCATTGTGCTTCCAACTATACCACACAGCCTAGTGAATTTTATTACATGGAGGAAGGCCTTCTCTGTTTTGATGTCTAACAGCTGAACCAAAATACTCACTAGAATGGGGGTGGGAGTACTAGTACGGGGTGTTTACACTGTAAGTTGAAGACTTATCTATTTGCCCAGGCATTTCGATTCCAGATTCCAGTTAGTTAGTTAGCTACTCCTACTTATTTTAGTGATTGTAACTGCATGTTGTATTGTTTTGTGATTAAGAGAAATAAGATATTTGCTTTTCTATTTTGAGTTGAAGCAATAATGCTGTGGCAGAGTTTGTTAACAACATTTATGTAGTAACTTGGATTTAATTTGAAATGATGGAGAATTAGGAAAATGGTTGTTGTAGGTCTTTCGGGCTGTCTGGCCATGTTCGTAAGGTTTTTCTTCCTAACGTTTTGCCAGTCTCTGTGGCTGGCATCTTCAGAGGACAGGAGTCAGAACTCTGTCTGTGCTCTGGTGCAGTTTTGTGGGATAGTTGAGTATTTATAGCTGTGGGATCAGCTTTTTGTCCTTTTCAGGAGAATGGGGGATTATGGTGATTAGCGTGTTTTTTTGTTGTGGGTGTATTGTTGTGATAAGTGGGAGAGATGATCTGTCACTGTGATTGATGGGTGTTGTTAGCTGGTCTTTTGTGTGCAGTGATCACTGGTCCTTGTGGCTGGGTAGAGTTTGTTGACCTTTTGCAGGCTGTGTTTTTCAGTGCTGGGAGTATACATCATATATCAAAGGGGTCACGGACCGCATGGGGAAACTTTTGAAAAAACACAACCTACAAACAGTATTCAGGCCCACCACAAAAATACAACAAATGTTATGGTCAGCAAAGGACAAAAGGGACCCCCTCACCACTGCAGGAGTATACCGGATACCTTGCAGTTGTGGCCAGGTATATATTGGAACCACAAAACGAAGCATCCACACCAGAATCAAAGAACATGAGAGATACTGCAGACTAAAACAACCGGAAAAATCGGCAGTAGCTGAACATGCCCTGAAACAAGCTGGATGTGAAATTCTATTTTAAAAGACAGAAGTACTGGACAACACCAGCAATCATTACGTTAGACTGCACAGGGAAGCCATTGAAATCCACAAACACCAGCAGAGCTTCAACAAAAAAGAAGAAAGTCTAAAACGCAACAAAGCCTGACTGCCAGCACTGAAAAACACAGCCTGCAAAAGGTCAACGAACTCTACCCAGCCACAAGGACCAGTGATCACTGCACACAAAAGACCAGCTAACAACACCCATCAATCACAGTGACAGATAATTTCTCCCGCTTATCACAACAATACACCCATGACAAAAAAACACACTGATCACCATAATCACCCATTCTCCTGAAAAGGACAAAAAGCTGATCCCACAGCTATAAATACTCAACTATCCCACAAAACTGCACCAGAGCACAGACAGAGTTCTGACTCCTATCCTCTGAAGATGCCAGCCACAGAGACTGGCAAAACGTTAGGAAGAAAAACCTTACGAACACGGCCAGACAGCCCGAAAAACCTACAACAACCATCGGATCCCGGCCATGAAAGCCTTCAAGAATTAGGAAAATACTAGGAAAATATTTTGTTCCAACATTTCTGTTATGTTAAGCCAATATTTCAAACTTGTTGAAGGAAGGACCTAATTAATATTACACCCTCCTGCACAATATTTAGATATGGCTTGTCTTTATATATGTGCACACATGCATGTGTGTATGCATTAGAAACTCCCTCTGTTTTGGACAGGTCTATTCCTGCACTTTTACAAACAGTGGCTTGGCAGAATTAAATTTATTTATTTACAAGATTTTTTTAGACGTGCCATTACCAGTGGTCTCTTTTGACCTCTTTGAAAAAGATTCTCTGCATTCAGCTCCCGCTGCAGCATCAAAGAAGAGAACCAGGCAAATTGGCTCCATTAGAACACACAGTTTCTTATCCAGCAGGATATGCACACATAATGCTTTTATTTACACAATGCCTTTATGTTGATCAGGGCCTCACTGTGTTTTGTCTTACCAGACAATTATTGCGTAGTAATTGACCACAGCAAGAGATCATTGGTCATGAGAAATGTCTTTTCTTTAAACTAATTTCCTCGAACAATAAGGAAGGAGATTTCAGTGAGCATACCAGGAAAAACATCAGCAGTCTTTGTCAATCATGTTTAATAGCAAAGTAACCACTATTTTTTTCCAGGAAGAGGGAACAAAGCAGATTACCTTCATTATGTTGCAATGTTGATTCAAACCAGTGTACCTGACCATTCAAATGCATATTTCAATGAAACAGCAGAGAATGTTTGATCGTCTGGATGTTAGCCAACAATGCACTGGATTGGAACTACCCTTATTTGGTCCTACTTTTTGAAATAATATTTATGAACATTCGTGCTTTTAAAAAATATTTATATTTCAAGGCTGATGAACTTCCTTTTCAGAATAACTGAAGTTTTTACCAATCTGATCCCATTTCACTCATTGTTTCCCTGGAATGTTGGTGTCCATCCCAGCAGATACCAACATATGAAGTGTTCAGTCAGATTTTTAATTAAAAGGGTATTTTGCTGATAAGAGAACACTGACACTTATATGAGATTTGAAAAGTAGTTAGTAACAATTCCAGGGACTCAGAGGACATTCTCAAATCCAAATGGATTTGTACTTCAGATCAAATGCCCTAATCCTTCATCCCTGAGAAACTGGCATGGAGTCAGGTCTGTGAGCTTGTTATAACTGCTTTTGGTACAATTGGTATAATAACCTGCCTTGCTTTCCTTTTGAGAAAAAAGGTGGGATAGAAACAAACAAACAAATAAATTCTCTGACACTGAGGCTTCTGCTGTATTTCTGGCTGCTTGGACAGTTTAATTGATTTTAAAGTTATTCACATGGTATAAAATAGCTACCTGTTCCAGTATTCTGATTATCCCAAGAAAAGTATAGGCTCAGCTATCCACATTCACCTCAACATTGTCCACACTTTGCTTGACATCATTGTCACAAGATGTCTTTGCACACTTTCTAACACCCTAATTGTCCTATGGCAAGCCTGACTCCTAAATTTTTAACAATAGCAGCAAGAAAATGACTCCCTCCCCAGCAAGATTCAGTTGCTGAAATGGGCTAACAATGGAAGGGAGTGTTAGACTGATGAGTGTAAGTAACAGAATTATAGCCGCTGTATTTCTCTGTCACAGGAATAAGCACATTTTCTGTCTGCTCAGAAAGGAAAACTTTATTCGTTTACTACATGTGGCTGCAGATCATAGAAATAAGGAAGTTTCATGCAAGTATTGCTTTTAAAAAAATAATTGGAAAGAATTACATGGAAAACACATGTAACAACAATGTATTAAACAATTTGCAAAAATATTGTTCAGCCCTGTAGCTGATTATGATAGTTGTATAGCAATACTGAGATCTAGACACTATAGTATTAGAGCAATTATATAATTGTAATTTTAATTATGAAGAGGTAAGTAGCTTGCATGAGCAACTGTTTCTGGAGTCTTATTTTATTTCTGTGGCACATTTGCATGAAGCCTGGCATTGTTGCATTAGAGGAATGCCACATCCATATAATTTCTTCAGTTCAGGACAATTGCTGTATGTATCTGTATACTTGCATGGATTGGCTAAAAATGAAAAAGAAAAAGAAAAAAGAAAAGAAAAGGAGAAAAACAAAATACAGTTGTCATATAATGTATGTTGTATGAAAACAAAACATCACAAAAGGATCTCCAAAGGAGTCCATGGCATGAGATCAAAGGCCCACCACGTCCATCCATATCCTGTATTCCGCACTAGCAAAACCCACAATCAGACCATGAAAGCAACACTTCAGCAGTTTCTTAGAGGAACACAGTTCTGAACATTCTGAGAGATTAGCACTCCTTTTACATTTTTATCATTGACTATAATTATGGGAACTTTACATTTTTGATCTGTGACCAGGACCACCACTTTCCTTGGCTTTAAAAGACCATGTGCCCAATGCCTGTGGTGATCCTGCCAAAACATTTTGAGGGGTAAGAAATAGAAAGCCCACTCTTAAACGTTTGCAGCAGTGAATTTCAAGAGGCCATGCCAAATTTTCATATACATAGAGTTGTGTATTTCCCCAGCCCTCTCCAATGCTCTGGGTTTCTGTGGCAAAGGAAAAGGTCCTCTGAAGATAGAAAGCTTGGGGGATAACATGGTAAAACTTCATTCCAGGAGCTGCTCGTGGACCAGGACATGCAGAGGTTATTTGGATAGTGTCACAAGGCCGTGAAAGGGCACACAATATTTGCTAAATTGCAAGCATTATTTATTTATATAGTTTATATTCTGCTTTTCTTCTAATGCAAGGACCCAAAGAAACTTTCAAAATAGTTTAAAAAAAACACCCCAGGTATGTCTAAAAACCAAGTCATATATCATTCTAAAACTCAAACATATTGTTGTTTTAAAACAATCACTGAATTAAAACATTGTAAAACATGACAGCATCTAACATTGACCTCAGTGACCTGTTCATTTCTCAAAAGTCTCTATGAAAATAATGATGTTTGGGTTTTTTGTCTCCTGATAGTTCATCTTTCTCAAACTTACTGCACAATCCATTGTCACAGGCATCTGGACAATCTCCACACGGTTCTCCTTTTTTATAGGGGGTCTTAATCTGGTCTACACGGTTCCCTCTGGAATGTGAAACAGAAGTACAAAACATGCAGTGAGCACTATATATAGGCATCCAGGGATGTATGTCAAAGGGTAGGAATAGTCAGTGGAGTGATGGCCTCATTAAAATACTCCTATTGCCCATTTAGAAAATACAGAGATGAACAGCAACTCCTAAAATCAGTCTTTTGCCTCCACATAGGGGTGAGGAATAGGAAACTAGGGGATTACGGGATTAGCTGGTGGCTGCCTGGTTTATAAGAGGTATTTTATGAAGCTCACATGGTAGCTGCTTAAGGGGACAGAAAAGGGATATTTTGCTCTGTCTCCTTACTTGCAGAGGATTTGGGCTTCCTTTTAGCAAATATTCAGATTTTGTCTGCACTACATCAACTTCAGTTCTGCTTTACCTCTTTTTGACTCTGTGTGCACATCTACTCTGAGCAAGGATTGAGGCTTATGGGTTGAGTGTGTTTGGAACACCCTGAAAAATTCCGTCGGGGGCTTTGTTAATGGAGCACCTCAAGAAATGTATCAATAGCGAAGGCACCTCAACTGTGTACCCAGTAGCTGGCAGAGGCTGAACCAATGTCCATTAGATGTTGGTTTCCTACCAATTTCTCACCCTGCAGATGGGCAAAACCTTTCAGTAAGCTGAAGCCAACTTATAGAATCATAGAATAGTGGAAGGGTCCCATAAGGCCACTGAGTCCAATCTACTGCTCCATGTAGGAATCCAAATCAAGTATATCTGACAGATGGCTGGCTAAATTTCTCATAAATGTCACCAGTGTTAGAGCACTCAGCACCTCCTGAAATAATTGGTTCCATTGTTGTACTACTCAAACAGTTAGGGAATTTTTCCTGATAATTCAACCAGTATTTGGCTTCTTGTAACTTGAGCCTCTTATTACAGGTCCCACACTCTGGGATGATGGAGAATAAATCCCACAATTCCACTGTATGACACTCTCTCAAGCATTTGAAGAGTGCCAACATGTGTCCCCTCAGTCTACTTTTCTCAAGGCTAAAGTACTGTATTTAGTTGAAGTTACTGTCATCTTTGTACATTGTATTGCAGACCCTCATTTATTTCCCAGCGCCATGGTGAATTTGAATGTATCTTCCACCCATGGTTACAGATGTCCCAAGCAAAGGATCTTGCAGATTTCCCAGGCCCCAATTCAAAGCCAGATGAGAAGCTTTGTGGAAAGCTATTATAGTGTTATGGAGAAGCTCTAAAATATGTTTTTATAGTCCCAGTATTTCACCGGTGGAAGAAATGATAACAACAAGGGAAGGGGCACTGAGAGATTCTAACTGTGGGAAGACCTTTATGGATTTCCCAAAGGATCTTCTGCTTAAGTACAGCCCTCAGGCCTTTGCTACCCACTGCTGTAGTATTGTTGTTTTTAATGGACAGTGTGTAGGAGAGATGTTGACACATGCCAAAGGATATGTGTGGGTTTATTAGAGACCAATCTGAATAAGTAAGCTTACTGACTGTTTGATGTCCTCTACCTAAATACAATATATGGAATTTTCCCCTTCAAACAATTTACTCTAGAGATGGGGATATTCATATTCATTACGAATACAAAAAGCCAGTATGCAGGAGTGTGACATTGTGGGCTACATTACAAGGAAGCAGAAAGCCATTCTGAAAAGAAACAACCTTAGAGTTGTAATATTGTTTTTGCTTTTGGATTCAGAAAGGATGTATTGCATTGGCCAGAACACCACTGGTGTTTGTGTAAAGTTTGTGCCACTTGCTGTACTTAATTGGCATAGTGCTGGGGCACATCTTGCTTGTGCAATTGGATGCATGACCAGGCATGTGACTGAGAAGCAGTACTATGCCTAGGTGCAAGCTACTCAAACGTTACATAAACACCAGTAGGATTCGAGCCACCGTCAGAGATTATATGCAGCTGCATATTATCCTCTCAATGCATTATATTCATATTGATTAAACATATACTTGGCAGGAATATCTCAGATTTGGTTTCTTTTCTGCACTGCCCTCCAGCAATAACTGTACTGTAAAAAATTATGTTAGTGGTCAACTCTATGAAAAAGTGCTTGGGTAGCAATTCTACAATATTTGCATGTTACAAGTGAAGAGAACAGGATTGCCAAAAAGCAGTAAATATCTGAATGAATACATACGCAGGACAATACTGGCAAACATAAAGATACTTGTAGACTGGCTGACCAGGACAAAAGGCAAGAGCACATCCCACTTGGTAAGAGTTATACCACACTACCTGCAGAGACATAAATGAACATGGACATGATCACCCTGTAAATTAAAGTGCATCTCAAAGGCAACTTCCAGGTAATCTATGGTAATCTTATTGTACCATTTTTGCTCAGGAATGCAATACACATCTGTATTCCCAGCTGCAAACTACTCCTGTCAGTTCAGGGAACAAGCCTTTGTAGAACTTGAGTGACGGGGGGAGTTTTGGTCAAATACATTAGGGAAAGTTTTTCTGTGCAGCCCTGGTCCATTCTGCTAGAGGTAAGCTAGTATGAGCATAGTACAACTGGCCCCTAAACTAGCAAGCTTGCTGAAATGCAATATTGCATAGAAATGCATCAGTTTAGATTGTGGTCTATATAGTGGAATATTTCTATTCTGAAGAGACCCTGAAGATATGTTTTCAAATGACAGCATGTGACAAAAAAGTAAACAGAAGGCAGGGGGCTACTGTTGCTGACAGAGAAGTGTTAGAACAGCCATGACTCAAAGAGGTTGTATGGTGATGCTTTAGCTAGCACAGCTAGATTTGACAAGTATTGCATATAAACACTTTCAAGAAAGCTTGCCATATTCTTGTAAAAAAAAAAGGTACAATTTTGCTTCACTCAGGCCACGGTCACACTAGAGAAATGCTCCCCTTCTTTTTCGCATCTTCTGCTTCCTGTATAGTTGCACTTTGTGGTCATGTGGCATATATCCTGTGATAATGGTTCATCCTTTTTTTAAACTGTTCTGCTTTTTTTTGGATGAATTAGATGTGGTATGTTCGTCTATACCCCTCAAACGGGACATGTCCCCTTCCTTTTCTTGTGCCTTTCTCTGCCCCCTTTCCTTTAAAAAAAATTGTGTGGGTACATCGATGTGTCAGCAAAACGCCCTTAGTGGCCATGTACTGATCAGGGCCATTTCTTCTTAGTTCTGTGCTTTGTTATCCTCTATGGAGGAGAATCCACAACACACTGCAGTGGCGGTCAAAAGACAGTAGGGGGACTGATGCTCTGTATTTGACAGAATTATACCAACACCCTGACATTGCTGTTTGAAAATTAATAAAAAACAATTAAGGGAGCTGAACAGCAGCGGGTTAGGGAGATGGATAGGAAATGAATTGGTTTTGAAGTACACACTCAATGGGATGTCGGTGGTACTGTGCAATGAAACACGGAACGAATATAGTAGTAGCCTCCCAGTGGACTGGATACAGAGATAGCACAGAGGGGGAAACAAAAGAATTGATAATGGCCTTGCTTCATCTAAACAAAAAAAAAAAGGGTCAAAAAAATTCATGAGGAATAACTCAGAAACATTTTGCTGGTGTGACCACAGCCTTAGTTTTATTGTACCTGTGTGTAAACACCAATCTTTGAATTTGGTGATGTTGCTCCAGAGCCATATCGAAAGTTTTTTACGTTATCATACCATCTTTGAATAACATTGGACCATGAGAGAGATATACTTGATGTGAAGATATTTTCACCACACTGTATGCCATCTGGAATTAGAAAAAGAATTAGTCACACAAATGTGAATGCTTGGATACTTCTGTTAAGGACAGTTATACCATGGAGTATTGAAGATGTGAGTTGAGGAGAAGGGAGCAAAGGAGTGATATCAGGATGAAGTGCTTGCGAAGGTTATAAGTACATCTAGTTTGTATTCTGGTGTTAAGGATTAATGTATGTGTGTGACAAAGGTCTTTGGGGCCTAGCCAGTTCTGAAGAAAGTAGCACTCGATGTTTCTTTGCTGTAGCATTGCTACAGCAGGAAAACAGTCTTCCAGGGCACCACCAGTGCCCCATGTGGGGGAAGGATTTGCTGCAGTCCGAAGAAATGGCATACACCATAAGAAGCAAGATTTAGGCTGAATATCAGGAAAAACATCTTAACTGTTAGAGCAGTACGACCATGGAACCAATTACCTTGGTAGGTGGTGAGTGCTCCAACACTGGAGGCATTCAAGAGAAAACTGGACAACCATCTGTCAGATACACTTTGATTTGGATTCCTGCATTGAGCAGGGGGTTGGACTCAATGGGCTTATAGGCCCCTCCCAACTCAATTATTCTATGATTCTATGAGAGAAGTGTCCCAAGGAAAGCAACTTGCAGACTTTAAGGATAGGCAAGGGTGAAAATGTTAGAATGGTTTAAAATCAGTTTAAGGCTTTTAAAATAGCAAAGTATGGTGTCGTTGAAAGAATGCTGCCTCTGTACTCCAGCTGCTGTGCAGCTAGGAGGGAGGGGGAGCATTCCCTCTCTCCAGTAATGGAAAGGACAGACATTGTGTGTGATGCAGACACCTCACAGTGTGGGTGTCATTGGAGGTGGAATGAAAAGCTTTATAGGGCTTGTTTGCCTCAGTGCTGACCTTCTTGCTTGTGGCTGATGAGCTGCCCACCCGCCTGCCCTATAAACCTGAGTGAGGTTTGTGGTCTGGGATTTTGGTCTCAGATTTTCTGATTCACATATTGAAGAAATGGGGGCGGGCAGGTGATTTTTTTACCTATCCCATACTGATTCTTACAGGAGGGGCAGATCAGGAATAGTGTCATTTTAAATAGGTCACAATTTGGTGGGTAGTGCTGAGAGAGTGGTGATAATAGTGAGTCCCATAGGGTTCCATTGGGTGATTGGATGCCCTCTTTAAGTACCACAAGATGTGGGATTCAGGGACACAGACAGGGATGGCCTCAGGCTTCAACCAGCCTCATGGGACTGGTGAGAAATGGGCCTGAGAACGTCTCCCCAGTTGAGATAGCTGGGGCAACTCTGGTGAGGCACAGCAGGGCTCCCGTGTTAGGGAGTCTTCCAGTTCAGATTTCTAAGTATCATGTACAACCACTATAGGTTAGGGCGAATTAAAAGAGTTAATAAAATTGTGATCCAAGTTGAAATCCATATCTTGTGTCTCACCTGTTTATTGGTTTTAGGGGGCAATGGCTACCTCATAGTCCCACCATTTCCCTAGCCCATCTCATCTCTAAAAGGTGACGTTTAAAATGTTTAAAATGTGGACCTGTCAATCATTCAGTCCTGCTTCATATGCCTTCTATTATCCTGAGCATTTTTACCAGAATGAGACCTAAAAGACGGCTAGGATGCAACTTCATCTGGGGTGTACTGTTACACGACTGAGCCTTTTTTTCCCCTGTCTGTGAAGTGTTGGAAGATATGCAGTGTCCTCTTTGAAGCTATAGATCATCCTGCAAATGGATTGGGGATCTCACAATTCTATCAGTACATAAAGCTGCATCATATACAGTATATCAAAGAAGTGAGTACACCCCCTCACATTTCATAAATATTTTAGTATATCTTTTCATGGGACAACACTGAAGAAATGACACTTGGCTACAATGTAAAGCAGTGAGTATGCAGCTTGTATAACAGTGTAAATGTGCTGTCCCCTCAAAATAACGCAACACACAGCCATTAATGTCTAAACCGCTGGCAACAAAAGTTAGTACACCCCTAAGTGACAATGTCCAAATTCGGCAGAAAGTGTCAATATTTTGTGTGGCTACCATTATTTTCCAGCACTGCCTTAACCCTCTTGGGCATAGAGTTTACCAGAGCTTCTCAGGTTGCCACTGGAGTCCTCTTCCACTCCTCCATGATGACATCACAGAGGTGGTGGATGTTAGAGACCTTGTGCACCTCCACCTTCCATTTCAGGATGCCCCACAGATGCTCAATAGGGTTTAGGTCTGGAGACATGCTTGACCAGTCCATCACCTTTACCCTCAGCTTCTTTAGCACAGCAGTGGTCGTTTTGGAGGTGTGTTTGGGGTTGTTATCATGTTGGAATACTGCCCTGAGGCCCAGTCTCCGAAGGGAGGGGATCATGCTCTGCTTCAGTATGTCACAGTACATGCTGGCATTCATGGTTCCCTCAATGAACTGTAGCTCCCCAGTGCTGGCAGCACTCATGCAGCCCCAGACCATGACACTCCCACCACCATGCTTGACTGTAGGCATGACACACTTGTCTTTGAACTCCTCACCTGGTTGCCGCCACACACGCTGGACACCATCTGAACCAAATAAGTTTATCTTGGTCCAACTGGACCACAGGACATGGTTCCAGAAATCCATGTCCTTAGTCTGCTTGTCTGCAGCAAACCGTATGCAGGCTTTCTTGTGCATCATCTTTACAAGAGGCTTCCTTCTGGGATGACAGCCCTGGAGACCAATTTGATGCAGTGTGACGTATGGTCTGAGCACTGACAGGCTGACCCCACCCCACCCCTTCAACATCTGCAGCAATACTGGCAGAACTCATACGTCTATTTCCCAAAGCCAACCTCTGGATATGACGCTGAGCACGGGCACTCAACTTCTTTGGTTGACCATGGCGAGGCCTGTTCTGAGTGGAACCTGTCCTGTTAAACCACTGTCTGGTCTTGTCCACCATGCTGCAGCTCAGTTTCAGGGTTTTGGCAATCTTCTTATAGCCTAGGCCATCTTTATGTAGAGCAACAATTAATTTTTTCAGATCCTCAGATAGTTCATTACCATGAGGTGCCATGTGGAACTTCCAGTGACCAGTCAGAGAGAGTGAGAGCGATAACACCTGCTCCCCCTTCACACCTGAGACTTGTGATACTAACGGGTCTCATGACACCAGGGAGGGAAAACAGCTACTTGGGCCCAATTTGGACATTGTCACTTAGGGGTGTCCTCACTTTTGTTGCCAGCGGTAGATCATTGACTTCGGATGTAGATCATAACTAGAGAAGGGGGTATTCATATTCATATACGAATACCCCTGCACTGCTGGACATATTGAGGGTCTGGACCCCTGGGGCCAGACCATCCACTTATGCCTCCGCTGCCACCACTGGCTCCGCTCTCCCTTCCAATCTCTTGGAGCTCGCGGTCGGCTATTCACTCCTGGCAGAAGGAGGGACATCGAGTCTCCCTGCCAGGCTGACAAGTGGATAGCCGACCGCAAGCTCTGGAGAGATTGGAAGGGAGAGTAGAGCCAGTGGCGGCAGCAGATGCATGAGTGGACGGTCTGGCCCCAGGGTCCAGACTCTCATTATGTCCACCTGTGCGGGGGTATTCGTATATGAATACCCCATCTCTAATAATAACTTTGTACAGATTTCTTTTGACATTTGGAAGCCTTTTATAGAAGAATTACTACTGTACATCTATCTATCTATCTATCTATCTATCTATCTATCTATCTATCTATCTATCTATCTATCTATCTATCTATCTATCTATCTATCTATCTATCTATCTATCTATCTATCTATCTATCTATCATCTATCTATCTATCTATCTATCTATCTATCTATCTATCTATCTATCTATCTATCTATCTATATCATCAACAACAACTTCCATCTTCATTGTCAATCTTTTTCAGTTCCTACCTTCCTTCCTACTTTCCTTCCTTCCTTTAGCAAAATAAATTATAAATTATAAAAAATGCTCACATTCTGATGCAACATCCAGCTGGCAGAATTTAAATGACCCAATCAATTTTTTCTTTTAATTTTAAACTGAAGTAGAAACAAATCCATAGGATATATCAACATCTCAGGAAATATCAGACAATCATACATTACAACTGAACAGTTTAACTCTCTCAGCAAAATGTATATAGTGTACTAGAGTTTAAACTTTGTGAATATGATTCCTTTACTTACTTAGTTTTCTGCTTTCAGCTGTACCTTGCTTCAAGGTACATTGATTTGCCCAGCGTTGTGCATTACTTGCAATTTCAGAATTCCATTCCTAAATGTCAGAGAGGAATATGTCAAAGAGTTGTGAGATGGGGGAATTGTAAACTGATTAAATAACCTTGGATTGGCATTAATTACATTTTAAGTATAATATTCAGTTTACTTTGGGATTTACCCCTTTAGTAGACTTACTAGAATTTATAATAAAATTGTTACAAAAAAGTATATTATTTATTAATGACAACTATGCTTCCTACTATTAAGCTGTTGTTCTTGTTCTTGTTGCTATTAATATTGATGGGGACAATGATTGTTATATGCTGGCTGTAAAGCTCAGTGAGTTGGGAGATTCTGGCTGTTGAGCCAGGAGTCAGGCACTTGATTCCCCATTGTGTCTCCCAAGAGAAAAACCAGTCAGTGTAGTCTTAGGCAATGTGCACAGTCCTAGAAGGCTGCCAGATAAAGATACTTTATATCGAGGAAATCCTGGCAAGGGTTGCCATAAATAATAATTGTCTTGATGGCACATTGTTCTTGTTCTTATTGTATTTATAGATAATTACAGTTTTATAAAACCACATTTGTTAGTCCCTCTTCAAAACTCTTTGTGGAACTGTGATCATGGGATGGTGGGCAACTGAATCCTGTTCTCCTTTCAGCTCTCCCAGCTCCCTGAAGCCAGTCTGGAGAGTTGGGTGCACTGGTATTGGCATGGGGAGATCTGTAGGGAGAAGGAGAAATCTGCAAAAATTGCTTTCTGCTTCTATCTGTGGGACGCCCACAGCATCCAGTTCCAGGAAGGTTCTGGACCCAAGCCATTGCAGAGTCAGAACTAATATCTAGCACTATGTAACTCATATGTTGGAAACAAGTGTTATATTTATATAGATATTGTGTGCTGTCAAGTCAAATCTGACTTATGGCGATCCTTTACAGGATCGCCATAGTGGTTTACTGTTCCCTTCTTCTGGGGACACTCTGGGACTATGCAGCTTGCCCAAGGCAACACAGGCTAGCTCTTCTCATGGAAGGCACAGTGGGGAATCAAACTCTCAGCTATTGGTTCTGCATCCAGATACCCAAACTGCTGAGCTATCCAGCCAGCTGTGTTGTCCTTATTGTATTAAATAAACATACCTAAACCTTCTCATGTTTTTTAAAAATGATAAATACAGTGTTGCCTTTACTGTATTTAATTATCATTTTAAAAAATTGAATGATTTACAAAAGTTTATTCAGCAATAGTTCTTTTCTTTCTTCTGTAATCAGGGATATCCAAGTGGAATTGGAATAAAACAAATATTTAATTAATATCTACGAGCCAACTAATTTAATGCAGCAAGGCAAACATTTAGAAATGATTACCCTTCATACAAGCTGGTACTGTAAACAGCAAGGGTGTTTCTCTTGAAAAGAAAGACAGAGAAGAAAAGTTTGCAGAGTCCTTATACAGAAAATACTAAAAATGAGTGTGTAATGCCATATTGGATTCCCAGTGTACTGTAGTGAATAGAGTGATGGACTAGGACTCTGGACAGGTTTTGAATCCCCACTTGGCCAAGGAAACTCACTGGGGGAGTGGTACAGCCACTCCTTAAATATCTCACTTACCTTGAAAGCCCTTTTAGGGTTACAATAAGTTGCTTCCGACTTGATGGCACAGAACACACAATACCATTCTTACATCACTCAAGTATCAAAAATGGTTAGCAAGACTCAAAAGCCTGCCTTTGAAAAATATATTTTGGTCTAACAAAGATATTATTGACGCTTTTTGGATGTGTTGACAAAAGACAAGAACAGTTTAGCAGCAAATGTATTTCCATTAGAGGTTGGTTACTAAGTCAGAGAAGTCTGCATTTGCACTTAAAATTAGTAAAATGAACTTCCAAAATGTCCATATTGCTAATGGGTCAGCATAACATTTCCTTTTAATGTTTCAGAATACTTCTTACCATCTTCAGCATGTTGCTGGCAGGTGGCTGTACTGATCTCCTCAGACTGTTGTGCTTGTTAACTATCTTCTTCTGCTGGTTGACGTTGGTGGTCATAAAAGCATTGTGATCTGTGGCCTTCAAATAAACAAGGAGACTTGTATAATAGGTTTTTTAAAATATAGAATTAAAGGAAAGATACCAAGGATAAGATAATAGGCTTGATTAGGAAGTGATATGCTGGGATTGAATCCTCTTCTTAGAATTCCGGTACAAATCAGAAAAGTCTTACCTGGGCACCAGATTGATGGAGCAGCATGGCAAGAAGACACACATAGAGGCTAAGTGCAGCCATTTCTGAAAAGCAAAGAGAGAATGAAAACAGGTGTTACTCCTGACAACTGTACTTTGAAATAGTTGGATTCCCCCCCCCCCAACTTATATGTGTGGGAAATGTCTCAGTGACTCCAGTTTTATTAAGTCGTTTGGCTCATATGTACTGATTCTGAAAGGCTGATTGTTAGGGCCTGTCATGAATCCAAAGAAACAATTCATCATGTTGTAGCTGGATGCCATAAGGTAGCACCAATGGATTATATGTGCAGGAATAACCAAGAAGAAGGGATCATTTTTCAGCTGTTGGCTATATCGTATGTACTACTCACATCTTTTCCTCCATATTACAAATTCCAGCCTCCTCTAGTTTTAGAAAATGGAACCATAATACTGTTGTGGAACAAGTGAGTTTTCATGAATAAAATACTTGATTTTAATAAGCCAGATATCATCCTTTTAGATAAGCAACTAACTGAAGTGTACCTTACAGAAGAAGTACAGAATGCACAAAAATTAAGGCAAGAAATTAAAAGAATATGGAAGCAAGATCAGGACATCCTCCTCTCCATACTAATTTCAGCAGCTGGAGTCATTCCACAGTCTTTGGCTACTAATTTAAAACAATTGTAAACAGCTGTTATTTTGCTTTCTGAAATTAAAAAAATCAGTGATTTTGTAAACCTGTGACTCACATGTAAACATTTAGGACCTAATTTTCTGGCTTGACACTTGGGTTTCTCCACAAGCACCAGCAATGCTGAGAAACAAGAAGTATTCATCATCATCATCTATATAGTTCTTACTGCTCAGTTTGTATTTATCTTCAAAGGTAAGCCACCTAAAGTGGCATTGTTGCTGCTGCTGTTATTATGTTCCATCAAGTCAGAACTGACCTACAGTGGCTGTAATATGGTTTTCAAGGTAAGTGAGGTATTTAAGGAGTGATTTTACCATTTCCACTCCCAAAGCCAGGAAATCAAACCCAGGTCTCGTGAATCCTAGTCCATCACTCTATAAGGTAAATTGATGCTGTCCTGTCTATTGGACATACAACTTCAAAGGCACGTGATATTTTCCAGTCAAACAAAGTTAAAGGAGAAAAATAGGGCTTAAATCAAGTAATTAAAAAAATCTATTCATAACAAAGAATATCAAAAATATTTAAAATCATTTTGAAAATACATATATATAAGTTTTTTTACTTTTATAATTCAAAGATCAGAAGAATTCACTTTACCTTTAGGTGGATTTCCTTTGGATGTAACTATTTGGTTCTTAGGTACGTGAAAGGTTGATTGTTAGGGTCTGCCACAAATCCAAAGAAACACTGAAGTGACACTATATATTTATATCTATGCATATATAAATAGTCATACACATATGCACACACACACCCCAGTTACTCCTTTCTTTGGAAGGTGAGTCACACCCGGATTTATAACTGATAGTGGGGAAGGATGCAAGGTTTCCATCAGAATGTGTCATTTTTTATTTATTGATTGTTTTGACCACTTTGGTCATTCAACATCCACAGATTTAAAACATAGGTATAAATATAAATATATACACATGCTTGGGGCCAGCTGAACATCCACAGAGCTAGCAAGTTAAAAAGTACAAATACAAATACATACTTTCTATAAAATGCTGGATTAAAAACATAATACAAGAGGATTAAAATGTACACATATTTCAATTCTAAAAACCAAGTCATTTCAGGTGGGTCTTCAGATGGGGTATGAGGTATTCCCACAGCATAAAAAATTATTATATCCACTGGCTGTTAAAACCACGAACATATACATGTACATTAAAATGCACAACAAAATGACACAACAACAGTAAGGTTGTACATCTGATAACCATATAGCCTCTAATCAGCTCCATATTCTGTACCATATCCCCAGTACTTCTATCCTTATCATTCAGCCAGCTATCCCTTAGTTTGATCGCCAGCCGTCCAAACTTGGCCACTCTATTTGTTACCTCCTTATTCCTATCTTCCAGAAGCTTCTGAAGGCATTCCTTTCTATCTCTGCCATCCGAGGGAGGTATACAAGGTTTTATGAGCCATTCCCGGATCTGCTCATAAATTTTACACTCTAGGATGACATGACTCAGTGTCTCTATAGTCCCCTCACCACATACACATACACATAACCGACTCTCGTAGGGGGTATTATTGTACCTTCCCAGCAACACCGCAGATGGCAACAAGTCCATGCGCAATAACGTAAAGGCCCTTCTAGTTTCAGGATACTCTAAATCATTTAAGTACGGCATTGGTAGCAATCTATTCAGGGAGTTTGTTTTAATAAATCCTTTGGCCTTGTTTATATCATGTTGTCTTTCTATATCTAAGATCCTTTGCTTAATCAAATTTTTTGCTTGGATCATATTCATTGACAATAGGTAGTGTTGTGAAAATCCATAATACCCCAGCTTACGTTCCAGCGTTTTCCGCCATGTTGGGACAAAGCAATCTTGCAATGTCAAATGGACTAACCCTGAGGTATTATGATTAACTTTTAGCCAATATGTTATAGCAGCTATCCATAGCCTGGCCTCAACAGTTACTAGCCCAGCTTCCAGCCTTATGGCTGTGTTTGATGCACTTGTGGGAAGCTGTAATATAGCTCTTAAAAATTTTGATTGCTGTCTTTCCAAAACAGTCAAGTTAGCTGGTATACTATATGGGGCTCCATAGATCATCTGTGCTAACGATTTCATCGTATAAAGTCGAATAGCAGCTGTCACATTTCTTCCCCCCCCCGTGTCCAGAAAATTTTTTGTATAGCTCCCATGCTTTTTTGGGCATTTGTTATTTCATGTTTTATATGCGCATTTCTCTTACCATTTGCTTGGATTATCAGACCCAAATATTTGTAGTATTGTACTTGCTCGATACGTACCTCATTTAATTTCCAAATATACTTTTTAGGTCTTTCAGCAAATACCATTACCTTGGTTTTATCATGGTTTACTTCTAATTGATTCTGATGACAAAATTCAGCAAGAGCCCGCAACATTCTTTTTAATCCATTTGGGGTTCTTGAGAGAAGTACTGCATCGTCAGCATATAGTAAAATGGAGATATGTTTATCTGCCAACTTAGGGGGATAAAAGTCCATATTGTTTAGATTTATTACTAAATCATTTATATAGAGATTAAATAACAAGGGCGCCAAAATGCAGCCCTGTTTAACCCCTTTTTCAGTTTTAACTGGTGCTGTAAGATGTCCTTGGGGATTAACTCTAATTCTTACTGATGTATTATTATGTAAAGCTTGAATCAAGAATAATAAACGCTTGTCAATATTGATATTAGTTAATTTTTTCCATAGTATGTTTCTTGAAATAGAGTCAAAGGCAGCTCTAAAATCAATAAAAGCTGCATATAGAGACACCGAATTTTTAGAGGAATATTTCATAATTAAGTGCTCCAGGATCATACTTTGGTCCAAGGTCGAATGGGCCTCTCTGAATCCAGCCTGTTCCTTAGCCATAAGGGACTCTTGGTCTATCCAATCTTTCAGTTTCCACTGTAGGTGTCTAGCATATAGTTTACTTATCACATTAAGTAAACTTATAGGTCTGTAGTTAGAGGGTAGATCTTTGTTACCTCTTTTATATATAGGGATTATGATGGCAGTACCCCAATCTTTAGGAATTTTCCCGGTTTTATCAATGGCTGTAAATAAGGCTGCAATTACCAGAACCCACCATTCAAGATGTTTTTTAATTAATTCAGGTGTAATCAAATCAGTGCCAGGCGCTTTACCAATCTTCAGGGTTTGAATCAGGTGTTTCACTTCTGTGGTGCTCACTGGTGGCCATTGCGGCAGCTCTCTTATCTCTGAACTACCTTCTTCTTCCATATCTGACTTAGTATATTTAGTTTTGAAAAAAGATTCCCATGTTTCTGGCAATATATGTGCATTCAGTACTAAATGGGAGCTATTAGGACAATCAGCGACAAGTCGCCAAAACAAGGAGGAATTTTTTAACCTAACTGCTTCACTTAATTGTCTCCATGCTCTCCCTATTGCTTCTTTTTTCTTTTTCCTTAAGAGAGATTTATACTGTGCCTTTTGTTGTTTCAAAACTGAGGATGTAAATTCCTCTGGTTTAGTTCTATAAGTAAGGTAGCTTTTCCTCAACTCTCTTTTGGCTTCTCTGCAGTCCCTATCAAACCAACTGGTCTCTCGTTGACTATCCAGTCTAGTACCAGCAGTATTCACTTCGTTGATTACCCTGTAAATATCCTGTGTTAAAAGTTCATACCCCTCCAAACACCTATCCACATTTTCTTGGTCCAAAGCCTTTGTTAAGATTTCAGTCATGTGTTCTGAGCCTAAGAGTTCAGCTATTCTACTGTCCGTATTTTTGTTCCATCTAACCACTCTCACTCTATTTCTACATCGTGACAAAACTTCCTTGTATTGAACATTGATACGTGGATTGAAACCCGGTATCTGAAAAAGCATATTGAGGGGCAGATGATCACTATCAAAAAATCCACCAACTTCAAATGAGTGAATACAACCTACCATTTTTTCTGAAACTATGATATAATCCAAAAGGCTCATCCTTTCCCCAGACCAATACGTGAATTCAGCCGGATGGTCATTTGGGTAAGTTCCGTTTAGTATACACAGACTCATTTTGTTTACCACCTGAAATAACGTATGACCAGCGTAGTTTATCTTACCATCTTTGGACTTCCTTTGGAGGGGAAGCAAGGCTTTTCCACCTTCGGAGGGGCATAACTTATATCTCTTATAAAAGCTACTATCATCTTGCCCAATTCTCGCATTGAAATCACCTCCCACTATAAGAAATGCCTTCGGATATTTTATAATTATTTGCCATAAATAAGCTTCTAAATTCCTCCATTCAGTTTCTATTTGTTGTTTAGTTTTCAGTGGAGTATGGTATACATTTATTATAACACAGGATATCTGCTCATATTGCACTATTATCGCCATTGCTGATTGTAAGTTAGAGGGTATAACATTGACTTTAACTTTTAATGCAGTGGAGATTAATATTCCTAGTCCCCCCTTAGCCCTACCATGATTAGATGGTTCTGCATTTATTCCATAGGCTTTGAAACCTTCTAAAGTTGGGGACTCGGTGGTATGTCTCTTGCAACAATAAGATGTCATGCCTACTTAGATACGTACGTACACAGTCATCCCTCGCTCTACCTGCCCACCCCATGACATTCCAAGATACCAAGGATAAGGGTCAATTGTAATATGATCTCCCTTGAGGCCAACCATTGGCCTGTTCTTGCCACTCAGTATGCAACCTCCTATATCTCTGGTTGAATTTTTTATCCATCAACTCATTGTTGTTATCTTCATGCCTATTTATTTTCTTCCTTCCACCTTATCTCCCTCCCATGAACCCTACCCGTCTATTTCTATTCCTATTCCCAATTATAACTGATATTGGCATACCCTCCTGAAGAGCCTTGTTCCCTTGTTGCTGCTATGAGCCGTGGGCTTGCCGATATATCCGATGCTATCTTGGGGGAACTCTTCTCATGGGGGAATCCTGCTTTCCTAGGGGCTACCCTTTCTATTTCTAGGACAGGTTGTCTTTGATCATGTTTTGTAGCTGGAATTAACTTTTCCACTTTATTAGAATTCTTTATATCCTCCCTTCTCTGAGTCTTGGGTAATTCCATTTTGTATTGGGGATTATTCTTGGTGTCATTTCTATCCTTCCTAGCTACAATCGCCTTTTTCGGCTGTTTGAGGGAAGGACTAGAACAGTCAGCTCTATCCAAGAGTTTGAAAAGCGGGCCAAAATTGATACCCTTCCTTGAGTTCCTACTCTTTCCACTTGGTAGAGTTACTTTCTTTCTACCACCCTTGTTATCTCTACCCCTATTTTTGCCCAGCTTCCTTTTTGGCTCATTCTTACTGGAGACCTTACTACCCATAATTTTAGCCGAACCCAATGACACTCCTTCAATATCCTCTATAGATCGATTTAAGTTATCCTTTGGTACACAGGGAGGTTGGTTATTGCCCTCTGTATCCTTCTTAGAGGGATTTGGAGAAATATCATCATGTTGTATAATACGATTAGGATCCGCACAAAGATCTTCCAAGGAAAGGCCAGCGATTCTGTCTATTGTATCTGGAGTTAGATTATAATACTTAGTCTTATCAGAGGTTAAAACTGGACGGTCTTCTTTGTTATCTCTCTGCTGTGATTCACTGTTGGACAGGAGCCGTTCCTTCTTCATCAAGTATCCTAGTAAAACTATCATTAGATCTTTTATATCAAATAACAAGTCCTGAATTCCCATCAAGTGTCTTAATTTGTGAATGTCGGACTCTTCATTGGTATTAAAATGAGGCTCATTGGTAGTCCTATAGCTGTTATTCTCTGACATGGGATGTTGATGTACATCATCAATGAATTCTATCGGTTCACAACCATTATCCTGATCATTACAGCTTTTTGTCTCCTTGTTCGGTTCAGGACCCGGGGGGGGGGGGGTCGAATGGGGAATATACATCTGGCTGCACCCATCGTCCAAAGTCCACATCAGTCTCCCCTGATATATAGCTGTTTTCTTGAATCTGAAGGTCATTTGCAATATACTCTGGTAAATCAATTACTGAACTTCTTAAGGACCTCTGAGTGCCAAACTCTTCCCAATCATTCTTTCGTGTACCGTATGTCCATGATTTAACAAAATCTGTGATTTTAGCCTGTTTCCATAGCTTCTTTGTTGGGCCAGTGCTAGTTCCCACCATGGAGATAGGGTCCTCTTTTAAGGCAATACTTGGCAAGGGAGGAGATGATTCGACTCTGCCTGCAGTCTCCCTTTCCTCTCCACACAAGGTCAGATTCTTCTCATAGTCATTGTTGTTTCTTTTAAGTTCACAGAGTGGGGTAACGAAGAGAGGGAGAGCATTTTGTAGTGATTGCAGCACCGGAGACATTAAGGTAAAGTCTGCAAGCTCCTCATTTCTTAAGGCTATAGGCACCACATTCGCTTCACAATCCAACATCATGGTAAAATTAAAAGGTAGCAAGGATTCCGTGCCACGTCTTCTCATCTAAATCAATCCACTTCTCTGTCTTACTTAACCACCGACTCTGGAATGTTACTTCCTTCCTTTTATCCTTATCTCTAGCTCCTTCTCACTCCTCTTCTCACTGTTGTTACCAGGATAATGAATTACTATTTCAGAGGAGTAGGAGTAGGAGACCACTCCTGCTGGCCCGCAAGCAATTCAATGATTTATTTCTTATTTCAGCTAGAGTTGTCAATTCAATCTTAGCTGCCCACCAAGGACAGCAAAGTGCCAAGCATAAAGCCTTATACAGTATCTTCTGGGGAGGCACCATAAACAAGGAATTAAATTATTGAGAAATGGAATCAGCGCGTCTAGCAGATAAAGGAGTCAACCTTACCCGACCGGAACCGGAAGCCTCATAATGTGTCAATTTGCTCATTGGATCTTATTTTATGAAACCTGTCTGGCCCTACTGTTGTAAAATGTTGACATTATGGTGTGGGGTGAGACAGCAAAAGACAGTTAGAGAAAGTAATCAGTGATTTATATGAGATTTTGTCTTCACGAATTTGATGCAAAGCCTATTTCTGCCCCCCTTTTTTCATTGGAAATGGCTGATACCCTGTTGCTCAGTTACACAAATGACATAACTTTTAGATGCAAATCGGCGTAAGTTAAGAAATATTTATAAGCATTATCAGTTGCACAATGAGTTGTGTGACTCCATGTGAAGCAGATAATGTCTATGGAGATTTTTTTAATTTAAAGAAAGGAGTAATGGGTATGTGCATATGTGTATGCATATTTCTATAACTATTAATAGATAGATATAGATATAGATATAGATAGTGTCATGTCAGTGAAAAACCAATGCCAGTTACATCCAAAGGAAATTCGCTCAAAGATACAGTGAATTCTTCTGATCTTTGAATTACAAAAGTAAAAAGTACACAAAAAATTATAATTTTTCTTTATCTGAAATAGTTTTTAAAATTTAAGAGGGGCTTAATTTCTTTTTTATGCATACAACCTGATTGGCTATCAACCAATAAAGTATTCAAATAGGTTTTTTTTAATTGCTTGGTTTATACCCTGCCTTTCTCCCATAACTTTGTTTAACTGGAGAGCATCATTGTTCTACTTTTTGATTATTTATTTCAGTTAATTGACAATGGGGGGAGGGAGGGGAATGGAAGGGCATATTTCAAGAACTGCAGTTCACTAGGAGATTGGCTTATTAGCAAAATCAAAATATTAATAAACTCTTTTAAAAGTCTACTAATGTTGGTTGCTAGTATATCAGCCAAACAGAGTGGGAATACAAAGAACCACGTTGTAATACTAGGAATTCTTCACACAGAAGCAGTTTTACTTGAACATCATTTATGAAATGCTGAGCTGAATTTTAGCAAGTCTGAATCTGTGCATGACCATGGATCTGCACTGGTTTGCTTTTGACATGGTTCTGGAGGCAGAGCAGACTCAGGGGCTCTTTGTTATCATACGTCATCAGATTCTTGTGATGACTGAGGCTGCCATTCATTCTTGAAAACATGCTTCACTTAAGATCATGGTCCTTAGTGCCATTCAGTTCAGCTTCAAACTTCTCAGACTCCTCATTTTAATATTTTAATTGCTTTGTTAAACTCTTTGTCCTTCTACAGTTGTGTGACAGTCATCTGATCTGGAAGTGCAAAGCTTCTTATATTTATGGCTTTCTGTTTCGCCTCTAAATAAAATATTGTTGTATTGTTGTAAGTTCAGCAAACAGTGGGTAAATCCATAGTACCCCCTTCACTTAACTGTAGTTTATTTTCTTTTATCATACCTGGTTTCATCACACCAGGATATCCAAATACTGTTCTGTGTTACACATTGTCATGAACCACATTAGGCTTGGCTGAGCTCCCAGTTTCTGGGAGGGGTGTTTGTAGTATGGATGTAGTGTGGTTTGGGAAATCTAAGGAGGTGAATGGAGGGGTGAATTTAATGCTGGAGGTGGTTGCAAAAAACTTTTGCTGAAAATGCTTCCCACACCATCTAAGAGGCATGAGTGGGTGGAGTGCCCTTTTTCTTCAGTTACTACTGGATTTCAGCCATTATTGTAACTGCTCCTGCAGTGTAGTAACATTTTTCTTCTTTTAAAGAATAACCTTAATACTTAATTCAGTCTCTGAATTCTGAACATACTGTCGTTGCAATATGGCCACCAATCACAAAGGACTCCCCCCTACCCCAAGAGCTCTGTTCTCGGGTTTTCCAGAACACCGTGTACTTTTCATGGTCACATGAGCTGCCAGTCTCTTTCTGTTTTGGGCATCCTCATTCAATTGTGTTATTACATTCATTTCCCAAGGCAAGCATTTTTTTAAATTAAAAAAAAAATGCTTTGGAGAAGCTTGTGTTAACAGAGCACCACTTCAGGCTGCCTCAAATTCCGTATATTGTTACTGAAGTGGTTACTTTTCCCTCCTTTTATTTTCATTTTCAAGGTTATATCTATTTGTCTGGAAGTACCCTTTATTAAACAGTTCATTACTGCTCAATCCTCCATGTTATAATCACATTTCCAGGATTACATTTCTTATACGCTTACTCATTTAATACTTTATTCATACAAAATTTCAAACGTTAACAGTCTCCCCCCCCCCCCCGTCCCAAATGTATCTCTCTCTCACCCTGATACTGGAGACTGGAATTCTAATGTCAGATAGACATGCGTAGGCTCACGGTCTGTTGAGGTTCTGAGACCAAATATCTATGGAGCTTTGTCCTCAAAGCCTTGGAGGGGAATTTCTAACCTATCTTTTGACCCCTGGATGAAATTAGGATTTCAATGATTTTTGATAGCTATGTGTTGTGGTTCTCCTGTGAGCTGCTTGGAGACACCTTTGTCCAGACATGTAGAATATTAGGCCAATAGAGTCCTGTTACTATCGTGCAGTGTAAACCAGAAATTGCACTAGTACAGTGTGTGATCTTGGCCACATTGCACAATTTGTTGAACATACGCAGTCACACATCCAACTGTGGAATTTCACAATAGGATTTTCACTTGTCTTTGAAATAATATAATTAAGTATTAATATTTAAATCCTATTGATGTGTGCGGGAAGACTTTACTCATAGAGTATTAAAAATCAAAACTATTCACCAGAGAAGTGATTGTGGCTTGAATAGAACTATTGATAAATTTTTGGATGTGTTTCCAGGATGATGCTTCCTTCACAAAATTTCAGAAGGCCTGGGGAATAAAAAAAATACACTGACTGTACCTAAAAGATTTGTATTTATTTGTTATGTGGAGTCCATAGAGTAAAACTTTAAAAAACGTTTTGAAATGGATTTTTCTATTCCAGATTACCTAAAGTTATTTACCATGTATATGTCTGTCTATCTTTTAACAACCCCTTTCTCTTCATTCTTAATAAAATTAACCTGGGATAGTTAGTTTGACCAAATATTGTAAGTACTGATCGATTCATGTCTTGTATTACTGTTACAGTGGTGCCTCGATTTACGAACGTCCCGACATATGACCATTTCGAGTTACGACCAGCTCCGGCTGCAAAATTTTGCTTCGACTTGTGGCCAGAGCTTCAAGTTACGAACAGAAAAAGGCAGGGGAAAAAGGCGGGGAATTAAAATTGCTAACCTTTGGTAGGGGAAGAGGCTGCTTCTTTGTAGCTCTTTCGCCCCAGCGGTTAGAGAGTGTGCAATCGGAGGAGGCTTCGGACTGCCTGGTAAGGTAAGGTGCTGCTTTCTGCTTTTTAAAAACTGTTGTGGGTGGGTTTTGCAGCTTGGTTTTGGGCTGGGTGGTGGGATTATGTTTCTATGCTGTGATGGGTCTTGCAGGGTTTGTTTGTTTTTTGGGTTTTTTCCCCATTTCCGATGAGTCTTGGGGGGTTTGTTTGTTTTTTTGGGGTTTTCCCCCCATTTCCGATGGGTCTTGGGGGGTTTGTTTGCTTTTTGGGGTTTCCCCCCCATTTCCGATGGGTCTTGCGGGGTTTGTTTGCTTTTTGCTTTGCTTTTTTTGCATTTCCGAAGGGTCTTGCACAGTTTGCTTGCTTTCTGCTTTGCTTTTTTTGCATTTCTGAAGGGTCTTGCACGGTTTGTTTGCTTTTCTTTTTTCTTTTCCCCTTCGGCCGGAACGGATTAACCGCGTTTCCAATGGGTCTTTAAGTGATTTATTTTTTTTGGTGATTTTTTTCTTCGGCCGGAACGGATTAATTGCATTTCAACACATTCCTATGGGGAATGGTGCTTCAACTTACAACCATTTTGAGTTACGACCGGAGTTCCGGAACTAATTAAGTTCGTAAGTCAAGGCACCACTGTATTTTGAAAACAAAAAGGATTGGATACAGTCAAATAAACAAACAAACAAACAAACAAATAAATAAACAAACTATTCTGTCAATAATTAATTTGAAAACAAACAATTAATTTGAAAACAAACATATAAAAGTGCCATTCCTAAAAAGAAAGGTGTGGTACAAAAAGAGAAACGTGAATTATTGACACTGACCTCTTTTTGCAGACAATAATAAATTATTTCGGGTTTTCTTAAAAAACAGGTCAGGTTCATCTGTCTTCTTAATTCTAGCTCATGTGTAGGAATTCCCCCTTTTTGTATTTTGAAATCATTAATCAGCTTTCACTAACCTTATGAATCATTTATCCTTGGACCTGTCAATATGGCTTCCAGTTAGTTCAAAAGACAATACAATGCTCAAGAAGCAACTTAAAGTTGGGGAAAATTCCACACCCAGATTATATGCCACATGAATTGCTAAAAGCACATTTAAACTACTAGGCATCACCTCTGACAACATTTTTACTCTGAAAAATCAGAATGGAAAATTAAGAAGCAGCGACTAAGACAACTGTAGCATCTGTTTTTAAAAAGAGCTTACTGATACATATTTAAAGTGTTTTTTTTTTTTTAAAAAACCTCATATTCTCTTGGGATATGCATGCTAAATTTTTCTTATTTATTTTGTTTTGGGGTTTTTAAAGGAGTATTGCTTTCATTTCCAGATTTTTCATGTACTAATCAAATGGAAAGCTTCTTTCGGGTTTCCCATTTGTGTTTCCCCATTCATATAATCCGGCACTCCAAAAGCCCTAAAGAACCATTTAAGCCAAGTGCTAATTAAGAGGTGAAGTTTTATGCTTAGCTCCCACTGTGAGAAGTTTGCAGGGAGCAGCGTGAAGTAGACCTTCTTGAAGTAGAAATGAGGGAAACGAGGGAAAACTCACCCCATATCTGGAAGGTGATGCTGAAAATAAAATGAAACTTAGAGATGGAGTCCTATAATGGCTCAATACAGTAGCCCCAAGACTTGGATGTAAGGAAGAAGATCTGGAGGGACTGTATAGAGTGAGATTAAAAAGTAAAGCAAAGATGACCCCCAGAGTCATTGTGGCTTGCTCTGCTAATTTTTTAAAGAAAGAAATGAAAAGAGAAAGATCTGGACAGCCATCTCATAATGGAGTGCCAATGCAGATATACTCTGTTCTTTGCTACCAAATGGTGGCCTGGAGAAGAAATATGAAGCTGATTATTACAATTCTTATGAAGAAAAATACAAAATATTCTTGGGTGTATCCAGTTTTTCTGAGAGATTTCCATGCTGGAAGAATTCATAAGATAACATCAATAGAGGAAGACTTATGTGCTCTCTATGAATGGGGTCTAATGGACGATCCGCCATGGGAACAAGAGAGAGCTAGATTGGAGGAAAAGTCTACTACACCCGACTGAGAGATTCAGGAAGTGCACGAAGCAAACGGACCAGAATGAGCACTGCCTGGCCCTTGGGCTGTTGCACTGGGAGACATGACTGAGTTTTAAAATGTACAGGAGGTTAAAATTTAAAGGAGATTAAATTTGGAATTATCTGAGAAAGAAGGGGAAAAAAGAAAAGGGGGGAAAAGGGTTCAAAACATTGAGAAGAAGTTATATTTGATCAGTTATAAGGAAGATTTAAAGAAGAATTAATGTGGAATTACCCTAAAAATATCATTGTTTATATATTTGGCTAATCATAGTACCTGGACCTAAGGAGAGACTGGAAATGAGAGTAATAGATGAAATGAAAAAGTGTAGATAAGAAGGGCTATCACTTGAATATATATTGGATAGAAAGAGAAGAAAAAATTAATAGTAAAATATGGAATAGTTATTGGATGGTGTAGACTAGTAGAAGGGAAATGAGAAATCAGAGTGGGACGATTGAGGTGGGATTCGGGATGGATACCCCGCCCCTTGTGTTTGGGATGAGGGATTCCTCGTGGATTCAAGGGGAGGAAAAAGTTTTGTGTGGGACATGGAACAACTACATTTGAATTGGGTAAATAACCTCTTCTTAAAAGATAACAAAAATATAGTTAAAAATATGTATCATTTCTTTCCTTAAAACATTTTAACAATTTGGAACTGATATAAGAAACTTTTATTTTGCCAATTTCTCCATTATGCCTTGTTTGCTTTATTATGCCTTGACCGTAATAAAGTTATCCTATCCTATCCATTATGCCTTGTGACAGAGCTGGAAAAACTCCCAGAAAAGACTGATTGAGAAGTTATTAATAATGAGACAAGTTTTTAGAAAAAAGTTTGGTTAGAAAAAATGAATAATAATGAACAAATAAAAGAAGTGCTAGGTAAGGATGTTGGTATAATATTACCTAATTAGATCAATGGGCAAAGAATTGGATAAAAAGAAATGGCAAATGTAGGGGATCGATGAAATATGAAGGAATTGTATTACAGAAGAAAAGGGAAGGAGATAAGAAGGTAGAGAAGGGGACTACAAGTAAAATTTATAGTTTATTATTAGAAACAGAAGAATAGGAGGGCTTACTTAAAATAATAGGGGTATTTGACATAGGAGAATAAGTTGTAATGCTTGGAAAAAATATATGGAACACCAGAATATTGAAATCTTTGTCAACAAGGATAAAAGATAATTTTTATAAATTTGTGTGAAGATGGTACTTGACTCCAGAGAAACTTAATCAAATAGATGATAAATATTCTAAGATGTACTGGAGAGGGTACCAAAAATTAGGCACTTAATTCCATATGTGGTGGGAATGTTAGTATATATATGAATTTTTGCAATCAGGTTTTAAAGAAATAAATAAAATAACCAATTTAAATTGGTCGAGGGCTAACAGGCTGAAATTGAATCCTGACAAAACATAAAGCTTGTTTTGGGGAAAGTCCTGATCAGTTATGGGGCACTTTGCCTGGACTGGACTTACACTTTATCTAAAGGACCACATCCGCAATTTGGGTTTGTTTCTGGACCTGACCCTCTCCATGGAGAAACAGATCTTGGCTATGACCAGGTCTGCCTTATTGCAGCTTTGGTAGATTGCACATCTGTGGCCCCACCTAGACAAGAAATCCCTGATGACACTAGTTCATGCATTGGTAATCTTGGAAACTGTCTACCTCAGTGATCTCTATGTGAGGCTACCCTTGAACGTGATATGTAGGCTGCAAAAAGTTCAAAATGCTGCGGCCAGGTTGGTTTCAGGTGCTTTGAGATATGATCATATATCTCCAGTCCTGGGTTACTTGCATTGGTTGCCTGTATGCTCCAGTGCCAAATTCAAGGTATTAATGTTGACATATAAGACCCTGAATGGTTTGGGACCTCATTACCTGTTGGACTGCCTCTCCCTGAGATCTTCCATCCATGCCACCCATTCCTCCCAGGCTGCAGGTCGCCACTCTGAGGGATGTCCAAAAAACTGAGACTAGGGACTGGGCCTTCCCGGTGGTGGCCATGAAACTGTGGGATGACCTGCCAGTGGAGGTATGCCAGGCCTCTTCCCTCTGAGCTTTTCAAAAGCTAGTAAAAACAGAACTCTTCAAAGAGGTCACCTCCCTGAAAGTCGGAGGGAATGCTGTAGACGTAGTATATCTTGACTTCAGCAAAGCTTTTGACAAAGTACCCCATGATATCCTGATTAGCAAGCTAACTAGGTGTGGGCTGGATAGATCAAGTGTCAGGTGGAGACACAATTGGCTACAGAATCACACTCAGAGGGTGATGATTAATGGGTCCTTCTCTAACTGGGAGGAGGTAACAAGTGGGGTACCCCCAAGGCTCAATCCTGGGCTCAGTGCTCTTCAATATTTTTATTAATGACCTGGATGAGGGAGTGAAGGGAATGCTTGTCAAATTTGCAGATGATACCAAATTGGGAGGAATAGCTAATACCCTAGAAGACAAAAACAAAATTCAAAATGACCTTGATAGGATGGAGCACTGGGCCGAAAGCAACAGAATGAAATTCAACAGGGACAAGTGCAAAGTACTGAACTCGGAAAAAGAAACCAATTGCACAGTTACAAGATGGGGGATACCTGGTTCAGCAAAACTATGAGCGAGAAGGATCTTGGAATTGTCGTAGATCACAAGCTAAATATGAGCCAACAGTGTGATGTGGCTACAAAAAAGGCAAATGCTATTTTAGGCTGCATTAATAGAAGTATAGTTTCCAAATCCCGTAAGGTGCTAGTTCCCCTCTATTCAGCACTGGTTAGGCCTCCCCTTGAGGATTGTGTCCAGTTCTGGACACCACACTTCAAGAAGGATGCTAACAAATTGGAACAAGTTCAGAGGAGGGCTGGAAACCCTTATGAGGAAAGGCTGAAAGAATTGGGCATGTTTAGCCTTGAGAAAAGAAGACTGAGGGGGTGATATGATAGCACTTTTCAAAGATTTGAAGGGCTGTCATCCAGAGGAGGGGCAAGATCTGTTCTCCATCATCCCAGAGTGCAGGACACGCCACAATGGGCTCAAGTTAAAGGAAGCCAGATTTCGGTTGAATATCAGGAAACACTTCCTAACTGTTAGAGCAGTACGACAGTGGAACCAGTTACCTCAGGAGTTGGTGAGTGCTCCAACACTGGAGGCATTCAAGAGAAACGTAGATAATCTCCTGGCAGATATGCTTTGATTGTATTCCTGCATTGAGCAGAGGGTTGGACTTGATGGCCTTGTAGGCCCCTTCCAACTTCAGTTTTCTATGATTTTCTATGAGGCTTTTTGAGATTCTCCCTCCCCCTCCTCCATGGTAAGACTGTTATGCTATGTGTTTAACTTCTGTTATTTTGTTGCTATAACCGCTGGGGATTGAGGGGGGGGGCATTGTTTTGTTTCTTGACAGAGTGGGAGTTTGGTTTTTTTTAATGTTTTGTAAAACAACTACAGTAGTGCCTTGCTACCAAATGGGTGGTATATAAATGCAATGAATAAATAAAGGGGAAGAATCAGAGCCCAACACAAGCATCTAATGATTTTAGAAGGGGAATGGGCCTCCATTAGGGTAAATGGTATAAGCATGTACTGTACTCGCGAATGGTCCTGGAGGGGAAGCACTGTGTATGTCATTTTCTTTCTTTTAGTTTCATTCTTAAATGTTTTAATATTTATTAGATGCTTTCTTTATCTTAGTATTTTTGTTAGTTTAAAAATAAAGTAAAAAAAAACCACAGGAGGGGACTACAGTGGCTAATTAACTAGTAGTAATGTGGGACAGGAAGCAACTAGTTAGAACAACTAGTATATTATAAACAACTAGTATATATTTGGGACAGGAAGCAACAGTTAGAACTGGATATGGAACAACTGATTGGTTCAAAATTGGGAAAGGAGTACGACAAGGCTGTATATTGTCTCCCTGCTTATTTAACTTATATGCAGAATACATCATGCGAAAGGCTGGACTGGAGGAATCCCAAGACGGAATTAAGATTGCTGGAAGAAATATCAACAGCCTCAGATATGCAGATGATACCACTCTGATGGCAGAAAGTGAGGAGGAATTAAAGAACCTCTTAATGAGGTTGAAAGAGGAGAGCGCAAAAAATGGTCTGAAGCTCAACATCAAAAAAAGTAAGATCATGGCCACTGGTCCCATCACCTCCTGGCAAATAGAAGGGGAAGATATGGAGGCAGTGACAGATTTTACTTTCTTGGGCTCCATGATCACTGCAGATGATGACAGCAGCCACGAAATTAAAAGATGCCTGCTTCTTGGGAGGAAAGCGACGAGAAACCTAGACAGCATCTTAAAAAGCAGAGACATCACCTTGCCGACAAAGGTCTGCATAGTCAAAGCTATGGTTTTCCAGTAGTGATGTATGGAAGTGAGAGCTGGACCATAAAGTAGGCTGACTGCCGAAGAATTGATGCTTTTGAATGGTGGTGCTGGAGGAGACTCTTAAGAGTCCCCTGGACTGCAAGGAGAACAAACCTATCCATTCTGAAGGAAATCAACTCTGAGTGCTCACTGGAAGGACAGATCCTGAAGCTGAGGCTCTAATACTTTGACCATCTCATGAGAAGAGAAGACTCCCTGGAAAAGACCCTGATGTTGGGAAAGTGTGAAGGCAAGAGGAGAAGGGGACGACAGAGGACGAGATGGTTGGATGGTGTCATCGAAGCTACCAACATGAATTTGACCCAACTCCGGGAGGCAGTGGAAGACAGGAGGGCCTGGCATGCTTTGGTCCATGGGGTCACGAAGAGTCGGACACGAGTTAACGACTAAACAACAAGAACAATTTGCCACAGCCAATCCTCCAATTTCACCCACAACCCTTTGGTCTGAGCATGAGATTGCTGGGGTGGGGGTATATAAACATTAATCAGCAATAATATATGTAAATTAAATTTCAGAATTGTAGCAGTGGCCAACTGATGGACAGGATCAAGGTTAAGGACAGAAGCTTATAGCTTAGTTGATATAAATATGCCCAAACTGCCCTTAAGCCAACCACCTCTTTTGCTGGGAACTACTTTGAGAGAATGTGTCATATAACAGTCCAGTATCATATCCTTTTGTGTCCATGTCTCCTGAAATAGTAAGATATCAACATTTGCCTAATATGTTTTAAAGGTGATGTCCCAAGCTTTGGTTGACCATCCCACTATGTTCCAGGACAATAACTTAAGTGCAGGTAATTCTTGAGAGAGAGAAGATCGAATGACACAAGTTAAGGGGAGATATTTGCTGTTTAGATCACTTGAATGATTAATATCATTGTATAACCTGATCGACTGTTGTTCCATCTGGCATTTATATAAAGACTGCTGTGGGAGAGCACACTGATGGTAATATGTGTCTCTTAATTTCATCTTATATTATGTGATTGGTGTAATGTTTTAAAAGCTTTTATATCCTTCAATGCTGCTGGCTAACTTAGAACTTTTTTCTTAACTTTGTCTTAAAAGAGCCAGACGGTGCACTGTTGGTGACATGTGTTGTCCAATGTCTTTTTGTATGCTTTTTTATCTTCCTGGTCATTGACCTAAATAAATAAATAAATAAATAAATAAATAAATAAGCACCAATTCCAGCAGGTGTAACGAACAGATTTCTATCCACTGCATTTCACTGCCAAAGAAATACATTTTCTATCTGCTCAGAAACAAACATTTATTAACAAAACCAAAGGTAGCTAAAGATCACATAAATTTCATGCAAGTATTGATTAAAAAATAATTGGAAATAATTTAAAAGGGATAACTCATTTAAAAACCATGTATTAAACAATTTGTTAGTACAATTGTTCGATCCTATAGCTGACTATGATATTTGAGATCTAAATGCTATAATATTGGATGAATGATATAATATGGATAAGTTATATAATGAAGAGGTAAGTAGCTTGCATGAGCAACTGTTTCTGGAGTCTTATTTTATTTCTGTAGTACATTTGCATGAAGCCTGGCATTGTTGCATTAGAGGAATGTCACACCCATATAATTTGTTCAGTTCAGGACAATTGCTGTATGTATCTGTATACTTGCACGGATTGGCTAAAAATGAAAAAGAAAAAGAAAAGAAAAGGAAGAAAACAAAATAAAGTTGTCATATAATGTATGTTGTATGTAAACAAAACATTACAAAAGTATCTCCAAAGGAGTCCATGGCATGAGATCAAAGGCCCACCACGTCCATCATCCTGTTTTCCCCAATAGCAAAGTGCACAACCAGGGCATGAGAGCTACACTTTCTTAGAGGAACACGGTTCTGAACTTTCTGAAAGATTAGCACTCCTTTTACATTTTTATCATTGATTATAATTATGGCAACTCTGAACACAAGAGTACTTTGCATTTTTGATCTGTGACCAGGACCACCACTTTCCTTGGCTTTAAAAGGCCATGTGCCCAATGCCTGTGGTGATCCTGCCAAAACATTTTAACGGATAAGAAGTAGAGAACCCACTCTTAAACATTTGCAGCAGTGAATTCTAAGAGGCCATGCCAAATCCTCAACCGCTTAGAGTTGTGTGTTTCCCCAGTCCTCTCCAATGCTCTGGGTTTCTGTGGCAGAAGCTCATGGGGTCTTGGCAGCCAAATAAATGAGCAAAAGATTGAATGCAGAATATTTGGAAACCGAAAACCCATAATAACAGTTCATGGCAGGTGTGGCTTGTGGACTTTGGGGATGACAGCTCACTCTGAGTGTGTAGAGGTTAGTTGGATGGTGTCACAAGTGTTTTAATTTGCACACAGTGGCTAATAAGGTAAAGGTTTCCGTTGACAAATGTCCAGTCGTGTCCAACTCTAGGGGGCGGTGCTCATCCCCATTTCCAAGCCGTAGAGCCAGCGTTTGTCCGTAGACAGTTTCCGTGGTCACGTGGCCAGCACGACTAGACACAGAACGCTGTTACCTTCCCACCGTGGTGGTACTTATTTATCTACTCACATTTTTTACATGCTTTCGAACTGCTAGGTTGGCAGGAGCTGGGACAAGTGACAGGAGCTCACTCTGCCACGTGGATTCAAACTGCTGATCTTTCGACCTTGCAGCCCAGAGGCTTTGCGATTTAACCTGCAGTACCACCAAGCTCCCACACAGTGGCTAATATCCAATAGTAAATCCCAACTAGAGAAGACCCATTGAATCAATGGGGATTTGATGACAACTCCTTTGTAAACTCTATTGATTCAATGGGCCTACTTTACTTACTACTGGATTTCAGGCAATATTTATTAATATATAAATATTATTTATTATGTACTTATTTTTTTATCCTGCCTTTCTTCCAGTGCAGGTACCCAAGGCAGCTTACGAAAAGGTTAAAGTGTCAATATGGTAAGAATGAGCTAATGTGGCAGCTGTGCTAAAACACTGTAAACAATTTTGAAGCAGTTTATTTTAAAAGTAAGAGTAAAAATGACAGCATCTGCCATTAGAAGCCCTTCCTCAGTGACCTGTTCATTTCTCAAAAGTCTCTATGAAAATAATGATGTTTGGGTTTTTTGTTTCCTGATAGTTCATCTTTCTCAAACTTACTGCACAATCCATTGTCACAGGCATCTGGACAATCTCCACATGGTTCTCCTTTTGTATAGGGGGTCTTAATCTGGTCTTCACGGTTCCCTCTGGAATGTGAAACAGAAGTACAGAACATGCAGTGAGCACTATATATAGGCATCCAGGGATGTATGTCAAAGACTGGAAATGATCTATGGACAGATGACCTCATTAAAATGCATCACATGCCCATTTTTTCATACCACTCAGAAGATTTAAAGGATACAAAGAAACTCCTACAACCAGCCTTTTATGTCCTTACTGGAATGAGGAAGAGGGGAGACGAGAAAGTTAGAAAAATAGCTGTTGATTTCTTGGTTCAGAAGAGGTGTTTTGGTTACCAGCCATCTCAGGCTAACGTGTTTGCTACTTAAGGTGGCTAGGAAGAGATTTTTTGCTTGGTCACCTTACTTGCACTGATATCTCAGGTGATTTTTCTCTGAGCAAGCCTTCCCATGTCACACCATTGTTTATTCTGTTTTTTGCCCCAGCTGGCACATCTGCCTTGAGCAAGAATTCAGAGATTACAGGTTGAATGGGTTTGGAGCACCCTGAAAAAATAGTTTGGAGGGACCTTGTTAAGATATGATAAAATGTTCAAGGAGTCTAGCAACAGTGGAAAGGTTTCAGTTGTGTAGCTGGTAGTTGAAAGAGAGTATTTCAGTCTCCATTAGCATTTGGTTAAAGCATTTGTCCTCCCAATTCCTAATCTAATGTAAGGGCTAAATTATTTTACAAGTTGAAGCGAAATTTTTAGAAGCATTGTATTCAGTTGAAGTTTATTCCATTATATTCCAGGTTCTAATTTATTTCCCAGTGCCACTGTGAGTGCAAACGTATCTGCTACTTACCCTTGTGCATTTTCCAGGCAAAGGGTCTTGACATTTCCTTAGTTTCCTATTCACTCGTCAGTGCCAGATGAGAAAGTCGGTGAGATTGTATTATAGTTCCAGCATTCCTCCAGAAATTATAATTCATCAAGGCACACTTTATTGGAATGGGGTGGGGGGAACTAACCCCAGGAAGATCTTTATGGATTTCCAAAAGTGTCTTCTCCTTAAGTACAGCCTCTAAACCTCTGCTACTCAATGATAGTTTTGAATACAGTAATGCACAGGGCAAAATGTGACACATGCAGCTGAACACATGAACGTGTGCTTGACATTACCTCTCTCAAAAAATGTGTGCAATATTTAAGTTCTTGATTAGTTCAGGAAACCAGTATGCACAAGTATGATAATGCAGGCTGTGCTATAAAAAAAGTAGACGACCATTACTGAAAGAAGCAACTTCAAAGTCATGACATTGGTTTTGGCTTTGGTTTTGGTTTCTGAAAGGCATTTGAAAATCAGTATTTTGCTATATTATTCATATGCCGCTGCAGTTAACCTCCTGGTACCAGGTGAAAAAGACCTCTCCATTTGTTTGGCAGGTACAGTTGTGGCTTCCCGCCCTGGGGATCACACCATGGAGAAATAATGTTCCTGTGCTAAAGCTGAGACATATGCGTATCTGTATGTATGTATTGATTTAACTATGGGGAAGATTTCAAATACAATGTATTATATTCATATTGATTAAACATAAACATGGCAGAAATATCTCAGATTTGGTTTCTTTTCTGTACTGCCCCTCCAGCAATAGCTGTTCTGTAAAAAAATGATGTTAGTGGCCAACCCTATGAAAAAGTGCTTGGGTAGCAATTCTACAATATTTGCATGTTACAAGTGAAGACAACAGGCTTGCCAAAAAGCAGTAAATATCTGAATGAATACATACGCAGGACAATACTGGCAAACATAAAGATACTTGTAGACTTGTTGACCAGGACAAAAGGCAACAGCACATCCCACTTGGTAAGAATTATACCACACCACCTACGAGACACAAATGAACACGGACATGATCACTCTGTAAACTGAAGTGCCTTCCCCAAAAGCAACTTTCAGGCAACACAGGGAGTATTACTACATACTCTTGCTAAGGACTAGGATATGCACTTGTATACATGGCTGCAAAACAATTTTCTGGCTTCAGGGAGTAGCAGAGCATGATTGGTTCAGTTATCAATCCAAATGGAGCCTGCAACAAAGAAATCAGAAGCAGACTGAGACTCAGAAGGGCAGCAATGAAGGAACTAGAAAATATCATAAAGTGTAGAGATATGTCACTGGGGACCAAGACTAAGAGCTTCCACACTCTTGTATTTCCAGTCACCATGTATGGGTGTGAATGCTGGAGAATAAAGAAAGCTGACAGGGGAAAAATGATTTGTTTGAAATGTGGTGCTTGAGGAAAGGTTTGTGGATATCCTGGACTGCCAGAAAGACAAACTACTGGGTCCTAGATCAAATCAAGCCTGAACTCTCTCTGGAGGCAAAAAAGTTGAAACTGAGGCTGCCCAACTTTGGGCACATCATGAGAAGACAGGATTCTTTGGAAAAGACAAAACTGGGAAAGGTTAAAGGCAGCAGGAAAAGAGGAAGACCAGATATGAGATGGATTGACTCCCTAAAGGAACTACAGGCTTGAGTTTAGAGGTGCTAAGCAGGGCTGTTGAGGACATTTGGAGGATCACTTATTCATGGGGTCACCATAAGTCAGGGTGACTAGACAGCACATAACAATAGCAACAGAACATGAATGACTGTGGAGCTTTTTGGTTGAAATATGGAAGAACTTTTTTCCTCATGTAACTCTGGTTCTTTCTGCCAGAGGACAGGCTGATATCAATGCAGTAGAGCTGGGCTCTCAACTTGCCAGTTTGCTGAAATGACTACTGGTCCATCACTTTAGATTGTAGTCTACATAGCAGAATGCTCCTGTTCAGAGGAGACCAAAGCTTGCCCTGTAGAGCAGGGGTCCCCAACCCCCGGTCCGTGGGCTTCCTTGAACTGGGCCGCAGACACAGATCTGTGCTCCCCGCACGCACGGACGGTGGGCGTGTTGTGCTTGCGGAGGGGTGTGTTGCGCTCGCGGAGGGGCATGGTGTGCTTGCGCGCATGCGCACAAGCATGACACGCCCATCCGCGAGCATAATACACCCCTCCGTGAGCGTGACACGCCCACCCGCGAGCGCGGGGGTGCCCCTGCCCCCCTGCGCATGGAGCCCTCACCCCCCAACCGGTCCACAGTCCCAAAAAGGTTGGGGACCACTGCTGTAGAGTATATTTGAATGATATCATGTAACAAAAGATAATTTATTGGCTGCTAGACAGAAGGATAGGAAGTAGCAGAACTGCCATTATTGAAGGAGGTTGTCTGGGAATGTTCCAGCTAGCTTATCGGGATCAGACAAGTACTAGGTGCAATCCTTTTTCAAGAAAGTTAGCTGTGCTCCTGTTTAAAAAAAAAAGGTGGGGGGACAAATTTGCTTCACCCGGTTTTATTGTACCTGGCTGTAAACACCAATCTTTGCATTCGTTGATGTTGCTCCAGAACCATACTGAAAGGTTTTTCCTTCATCATACCATTTCTGAATGACATAGGACCATGAGAGTATTATACTTGACATGAAGATATTTTCACCACAGGTCATGCCATCTGGAATTAGAAAGAGAATTATTCACACAAATGTGAATGCTTGGCTACTTCTTAGGCATGGAACTTTCAGAAATGTTTATATCTGAGTCTTCGCAATTCACCAGAAATTCCCCCAGCCTGAATTGTGGGAACTGTTGCCAAAACAAAACAAAACAAAAAAACAAAAACAAAACAAAACACCACCACAACAACCAGTTTTTAATTTCTCACACATAGAGAATGAAGGTTCCAGTCGCCAGACGGACGTTTCAACATCCTGGAACGGCGTGACTGGCTTTTTGCCTTCCCTTCCCGGAGTACGCGAGACTGCTCCGGGTCACGTATGCTGGGAGGGGGGCGAGCAACTATTTAAATAAGCACTCGCCCCCATTGCGCCCTCTTTCCTGTTCGGGCATCGGTTCAGAAAGAGTTGCGGCAGAACAGCTGATGAGCGATCTCACAGGCATCGGCGGGCGTTTGAGCGTTGCGGAGGCAACAGCGGGTGAATTTGTGGACAGGAGGGCTGCTTTCCGCGCCCTCCCCGGGTTATACACTTTAATTTAGGCTTTTCTATCGAATTTATATGTTGCTTAGGGATTGATTAAAGTTTTTATTTAATTTTATTGATTGGAGGTCAAGCGAGAGAAGAGGGAAACAGCGGTGCGGTTTGCGCCCGCTGCAGTGCGGCGTGGCGCGGCGCGCTGCTCCTTTTGAAGTACTGGGGATTTATTTGTGTTGGCTGTGTTTTCCTGAAGCTTTGGTAGAGTGCACGCTCGGAGGATTTGAGTTTTTTATATTAATTTTGGCAAAGTAATAAATTCATAGGGTGTAGCTAGTTTAATGATGCCATTTTGTTTTCCGTAATTTTTCGCGCCTTTTTCCCCTCACCCGCCATTTTGTTTTAGTGTCTGTGGGTGACAAAGCCTTCTAAGTTATCAGCACCAGACACAAACTGATTTTAGTCTGGTTTGTTTTATCAAATACATTTAATTGGATTGATCGCTATTTAATATAATTGATTGAATAATTGATTAATTGTCATAATTAGAATAATTTAGATCAAGAATAAAATAAGTTAGGTATAAATTTAAATAAGTAGCTGATAGGAGCATTAGGAAGGGTTGGCATTAAGCTTAAATAATTAAAAAAAGAGAATTGAATTAAGGTATTTGTAGAACCTCATAATTCATTAAGTTTTTTGTAATTGTGTCAACAGCAGATTATATATTAATTATATAAGTTTTAGTTCATTGTATAAGTATAGGGACAGGTTGGATAGGGCGCCATTTGCTGATTAATTTATAGAGGTTGGTTCAAGGTTGAGAGGGGTTGTCAGTGGGCAGTCCAGGTGATTGCTATTTGTGAACAGGTGAGTGCTACCTCGGGTTAACTGGGGTCATAATGACTTCTAGAAAGGGGCGCGGTACAAGCAAAGGTAAAAACCTGGCTAAAAAGAGAACTGTGCCACAGGTTTCACCTCAACAATCCTCTTCTGACGAGGAATCTTGGCCGATTTGGAAGGACCTGCAAGAAAAAATTTCGGCCTTGGAGGCGCAAAAGCTGTCCAAACAAGCCCCTTTACAAAGCGAGGCTTCCTTACAACGCGAGGCTTCCCCTCGCAGATCAGTTAGGGATACTAAGGGCCGCCACAAGGCCAACCTAAAAGCTTTGGCTCAGGACCTCATGGAGCGATTTGTTACTTTAGAATCCAAGCAGGTTCTTGATGACGAGGACCAGGCGGTGGAGGAAGGGTCTTCGGATATGCACAGGGTGCCAGGCGGTAGAAAACGCAGAAGGACAGGCGTGTCCGGGATGCACGATGCAACGGATTGCTCACAGGCAGTGCATGACATCACGGAAGACCCCTGCACGAGCACACCTTGGGTTATGGATGCCCCTGAGACATCGGCATCTTCATCCGGTGAGTTTGCTACTATGCACAACACCCAGTCAACTCAGGCCGCCTGGCCTTGGGCCAGTGGTTCACAGTATCCTCACAACACACCTACACCCTATGGTGCGCTACCCATGGGGTGGCCCAATTGGGTTTGGCCTCCGGTTAATGCACACTGTTGTGGATGGGGTACGCCTTATGCGACTCACCCCGCTGCCGGAACATCTAGTGCCGGGACCGGTGCAGGAAGCTGGCACCACCCGTCAGTGCCCAACACCGGGTACAATACGGTCCCGCTGGCGGCTTTGCCTTGAGGGGACTACTCGATGCCGCTGGGAGATCATTTGACCCCGGCCACCAAGGAAAAAATATGGTGGTGGAACTATGTGGACTTTTTTGATCTTCTGAACCGCGAGGTCGACATTAAAGAGATTGACAAAGACAATGAGACAGAAAAGGAGAAACGCAGAAGGAAGAAGCCAGATAGAACTTGGCCCAATTGGATCAACGGCTTTATTATATATGCTGGGGTCTTGGTTAAGGCTCAACCATGGAGGGCTTCCTCGCTCTTGCAATACTTTGACATAATATGTAGGGCGAATTCTGATTTTGCGGGTCAAGCTTGGCTACTTTACGATCAAGCCTTTAGAATGAAGAGTGCCATCCAGCCCAACCTGCGTTGGGACGAGCCACAGCCAGGTCTCTGGCTGCAGCACATGACACCTGCTAGGCCTAACTCAGGTGATAGATTCGATAGCAGTCACCTGAATAGGAAATTGGTTGGCAACACTATTACCCGCCCAGGGGCGGGGCAGGTGGTTCAACCCCATCTGCCCTGCTACGAATACAATTCCAAAGGTTTCTGCTCGAGGACCCCATGTAGGTATAAGCACAAATGTATTACGTGTGGAGGTAGACACCCAAACGCCACCTGCTTTAAGGCGGGAGCGCAGCACCAAAACAAAGGTGCCGGAAGTGGCAAAAAGCCCGATGGGGGCAGCGGTTCCCTTGGAAAGGGGACCCACCCCAATAAAAATTGAGATTTTAGAGGCTGGGTTGCTAGATTATCCAAGGAGAGGAGATGCAGAGTACTTATGCCATGGATTTAGATATGGCTCTCGAATCCCGGCATTAGGAGTGAGAAAGGCATTTGTAGCAAAAAACCTTCGTTCTGTAAATGGAGGCTATTGTGCTAGGTAAAATAAACAAAGAAGTCAGAGAAGGTAGGGTACTAGGGCCCTTCAAGGAGCCACCCATAACAAATTTGAGGGTTTCCCCTTTAGGGATCGTACCCAAGAAGGCCCCAGGTGAGTTTCGTTTGATACACCACCTGTCCTTCCCGGAAGGGGCGTAAGTTAACGATGTCATTCCCCCGGAACTGTGTTCGGTACGATACACCTCATTTGACGAGGCCGTTCAGATGGTCAGGGCCTGTGGAGTGGGGGCGGAGCTGGCGAAGGCTGATGTTAAATCAGCATTTAGAATTTTGCCAGTTCACCCCCTGGATTTTCATTTATTGGGTTTTCAGTTTCAAGGGTCCTATTACATTGATAGGGCTCTTCCGATGGGGTGCTCGATTTCATGCGCCACTTTTGAGAAGTTTAGCACCTTCATCGAATGGAAAGTCAGACAGAGGGTGGGCTGTAATTCCACAGCACACTACCTTGACGATTTTCTCTTTTGTGGAAAAGCGAATTCAGGGAGGTGTAGGATGATTTTGGACAATTTCCGGGACATGGCACGCAAGTTGGGTTTGCCTTTAGCGGAGGAGAAAACAGAGGGACTGGCCAAGTCCCTCACTTTTCTCGGGATAGAGTTGGACATGATACGGCAGACTTCAAAGCTGCCTCATAGTAAATTGACAAACATTAGGACTAGAGTTAGTGATTTGCTAGGGAGGAAAAAAGTGACTCTTAAGGAGTTGCAAGAAGTTGTAGGACATTTAAACTTTGCTTGCAGGGTAGTAGCTCCGGGGCGTGCCTTTTTAGGGTGACTCTGTGGTGCCATGTCAGGTTTGAAAAGGCCAATGCACAAGACTAGAGTAACCAAGGGCATGGGGGAGGATCTCATGGTTTGGAAGCAATTCCTAGAGCAATTCAATGGAGTCTCTTTTTGGACATCAGAAATCAGTCTAAGAACAGATGTCCAGGTGAATTCCGATGCCGCCGGGGCATTTGGATTTGGGATTTACTTTCGTGGCAGATGGTGTGCAGGTACATGGCCCAAAGAGTGGCATCAGGAGGGCATCACAAGAGACTTAACATTTCTGGAGTTTTTCCCGATTGTAGGAGCCCTTTGGCTCTGGGCGGAAGAATGGTCCAATGCAGTAGTCCGTTTTTGGTGTGACAACCAAGCGGTTGTCCACATCGTTAACAATCTTACATCACATCCAGATAGGGTAATGGAATTGGTTAGGGCTTTTACCCTGCGGGCACTGCAGTTTAACGTACTTGTGCATGCCCGACATGTCCCTGGTATCGACAACAGGATAGCTGATGCTCTCTCGTGCCAACAGATCGAGCATTTCAGGGAGCTAGCCCCGGAGGCCAGGGACCTGCCAGAAGTTCTTCCAGCGGAGGTCTGGCAGATTGGCGTGAAGAGGCGTTGAGAGCGATAGGACTTGCGCATGCTGATGGGTCATCGCTGACCAAATATCAGTTCTGGAAACTTACAGACTTGGCGCTGGGTAGGATCGGAGTAAAGGATATGAGATTTGGCACACATTCCTTCAGAATAGGAGCGGCATCGACGGCAGCATCCCTGGGTTATAATACGGACCAAATCAAGCAGTTGGGGCGTTGGTCGTCGACTAGCTACCACAGGTACATTAGACCTTTACCTAACGTGTAGGCAGGGGCCGTTTATGTCTTTTCAGGTACCAAGGGTTTCGAAGGTCGAAGGCATGTGATGATCATCGGCCACAGTTTTGTTTATTGGGCGGCACGTTATGCTGCTTCTTCCCCGTGGGGGAATGATTTGGGGCTTGGTGCCCATGCGCATATTACATGGAGAGGCATGCGTGGCATGCAGTGGATCCAGCTTGGCAGAATGATGGCCTTCGACCAAACTCCACCTGATATTTTGGTAATCCACTTGGGAGGTAACGATCTACCTAGATCGCCTGGTAAGGCAGTGATATTGGACATTCTAAGAGACCTGAAGAGGTTGAATGAAAGGTATCCTGCAATTGTGTGGTCCACAATCATCCCGCGATTGGCCTGGCATGGTGCCCGGAGCGTTAGCAATGTTAACAGGGCCCGGCGGGGCATTAACAGAGAAGTGTGTAGAGGTGTCTGCAGCGGCGGCCTCCAATCGGTGATTAATCACCATAGGATCCAAATGAATAATACTGAATATTTTCGTAGTGATGGCGTCCACCTGTCTGATGCAGGTTTGGACATATTTTTAGAAGACATCAAAGGGGGCCTGCTGTCTGAGCTCGGGCTGCTCTGTGGCGGGCATGGGACATAGCTAGGCTAGTCCCTATGCTGTGGCGGGTAGTGCGGAAAAACAGGTCGTCTCGGTGTGTCCCATTTGTAATTCAGGTAAGCCAACAGTGCATCCGACCTCCCGGCTCTGCGAATCGTGCGATTACAGGGCTGGTGGTGGGAAGATGCGCTGGGCCACTTCCGGACCAACAGTCATCAAGTAAAGATGTCTGGAGGTCTGGGGTGTTTATTAGCGGCCGGCCGGGTTCCTGCTGTCTTCAAGACCGCTGGAACCTGGGGCCTGGGACTCGCCCATTGACTGATCAAAGGGTATGGGGATACCCTGCCTTTACCTGTTTCTGCACTACCGCAGGCCCCCTCAATTGACGATGTCGGCGATATACAATTTGGATTTGATTTAATAAAGTGTGGCCCGTATTTAATCCATATCACTGTCTCGCATCTTTATTCCGGGACTGGGGGGGGGCAAGTCTCAGTTGGAACCATTACGTTCCTGTGAAGAAGAAAATGGGCTGTGTGTGGATGTAACCAAGCTCCATGAGAGCTGCAAGAGGTTAGAAACTGGTTGTTTTCATGCTCATTGGGCTCTGTACAGGGTATCTTAAAAAAAAAAGTCCCCTAATCCCTTTCAGCTCCCATGGAATTTAGCTACTCTTACTCCTCTGAAGACTCCATTTTTTGGCAGCAGTTCCCAGAATTCTTGGTGAATTCTAGGGGATGAAGCCCAAATAATGCAGAAGTCCCATGCCTACTGCTTCTACTATTGGGGACAATTGAATCATGGAATGCTGCAGGTGTGACTTGAAGGAGGGAAAAAAGGAAAATTGAATGGGTAGAAGGAAAGTGCTTGTTAAGGCCCTAAACGTTTCTAGCTCATATCCTGGATTTGTGTGTTTGTGTAGGGGGGGGGGGGCTGTGGCATTGCTGCAAAAGGAAAGCAACTTGCATAGCCCTCCAGAGTTTCACCAGTGTCCTGCCTGGGGGAGCATTTTCTGCAACCTGATAAAATGATGCACACTGTGTGGTATCTTTTGGCAAGTGACTTGCAAACTTTAAGGCAAGAGTGGGGATTTTTGGATGCCTGAAAACCAGTTTAAGGCTTTTGAATTGGTGAAGTAGGGTGTTGCTGAAAGAATAGCCACCTCAGAATCCTAATGTTTCCCTATTCCTTCTCATCTGTACTTACTACCATCTACCATCCCATGTTTATAACCACAACTACAATCCATCCCACAAAGTATAAGAATTGGAGAGCTCTTGGTAAAATGTGCCTCGATTTTAAAAAGTGTCTTAGGGCTTATCTACATTATTGATTAACCCCATGATATGCATAGGAATTTTCTGCTGCGTTCTAAAATCATTTGACAGTCACATGGCATATGAACCACTCTCTGCATGTCCTTCAGATAGTGGTTAATGCATTACATTTTTACACTGCTCCTCCTGGGAAAACTTTTAATATGTTTTAAAGTTGTGCTGCATCTCAGTTGAGGGGGCTACATTGGCTTTTAAAACCATTTCATTTGAGGCTTGCCCGCTCTGCCCTCATGCTGGTCACTCACACAAACTGCTTGTCCCTTTAGAAAGCTTGGCTGCTTCTGTCCCTTTAAGAAGGCTCCAGCCATTCCCGCAGAATGCCAGACAGAAATGAGAGGTGCCTGGTGTGAAAACACTGATCCAATCATGGATCCTCCTGAATCCCCATGATTTTTACATGGGATCTGCCCCCAAACACTGTCAAATCAGAAGTCCCATTTGTATCCACTGAATACAACACAGACAAGAGGGGGGGGGGCTCAGAGGCGAGCAAGAGGGCAGGCAGGGGTGATTGGGCAGAGAAGGTGAGTGAGGCGACAGGGAGGCAAGGAACAGGGTGGCAGAAGGTGATCAGGCAGGGAGCAATTTATGGTGGGAGACGAGGGCACATTGGACAATTTGAAGCATTATACTCAAGCCCTAAGCTAAGATAAACAATCCTGCCAGGAGGAGGTTTAATGACGTGCTTCCAAACAGAATAACACAAATCTGGGGGGGAAAAACGAGATCCGCTGTGTGTCTAGGGATCAACTTTTTTAACATGGATGCAAATGCACCTAAATGTGGTTCAAATACCAGTTCTTTTACCAGTATAATCATGACCCTACTCCCAGTCAGTTTTAGTCCCTCCGGTTTCGACCATCCATTTCTTTTAGTTTCAGAATGAATTGTAAGACATCTATAAGAGACACCAGCACTTCATGGAATATTAGACAGTCATATATTAACATGAAACATAATTGTGAAGATTCTCAGTCATTCAGGTGAGCTTATTTGGAAGTTGAGTCATGGCAACTAGACTAAATGGAGGATACATCAGGGATCTCCTACGAACTCTCCTCAGACTGAAGAAGCTACTTGGATGGATAGCAAAACGTTTCAGCCTAACAAGAAAGAAGTTCAGTTCCCATGACTCAACTTCCAGATTAACATGGAACATTTTAACTCTTTCAGTAAAACTCTAGCTTATATAGTGTACTTGAATTTATACTTTTTGAACATAATTCTTTTACTTACTTAGTTTTCTGCTTTCTGGTGGACTTTGCTTTAACAAACATTGGTTTGCCCAGCTCTGTGCATGGCTTGCTCTTTCAGAGTTCCATTCCTAAGGGTTACAGAGAAATGTGTGAATGAGTTCTCAGATGGAGAAACAGGAAACAGATTAAATCAGGTTGGATTGCTATTAAGCACATTTTAAGTACAATATTTAATTTGGTTTTCAACTTATCACCTTCAGTAAAGGTTGTTGTTGTTTAGTCGTTAAGTCGTGTCCGACTCTTCGTGACCCCATGGACCAAAGCACACCAGGCCCTCCTGTCTTCCACTGCCTCCCGGAGTTTGGTCAAATTCATGTTGGTCGCTTCGATGACACTGTCCAACCATCTCGTCCTCTGTCGTCCCCTTCTCCTCTTGCCCTCACACTTTCCCAACATCAGGGTCTTTTCCAGAGAGTCTTCTCTTCTCATGAGATGGCCAAAGTATTGGAGCCTCAGCTTCAGGATCTGTCCTTCCAGTGAGCACTCAGGGTTGATTTCCTTCAAAATGGATAGGTTTGTTCTCCTTGCAGTCCAGGGGACTCTCAAGAGTCTCCTCCAGCACCACCATTCAAAAGCATAAATTCTTCAGCGGTCAGCCTTCTTTATGGTCCAGCTCTCACTTCTATGCATCGCTACTGGAAAAACCATAGCTTTGACTATGCGGACCTTTGTCGGCAAGGTGATGTCTCTGCTTTTTAAGATGTTGTCTAGGTTTGTCATCGCTTTCCTCCCAAGAAGCAAGCATCTTTTAATTTCGTGGCTGCTGTCACCATCTGCAGTGATCATGGAGCACAAGAAAGTAAAATCTGTCACTGCCTCCATATCTTCCCCTTCTATTTGCCAGGAGGTGATGGGACCAGTGGCCATGATCTTAGTTTTTTTGATGTTGAGCTTCAGACCACTTTTTGCGCTCTCCTCTTTCACTCTCATTAAGAGGTTCTTTAATTCCTTCTTACTTTCTGCCATCAGAGTGGTATCATCTGCATATCTGAGGTTGTTGATATTTCTTCCGGCAATCTTAATTCCGACTTGGGATTCATCCAGTCCAGCCTTTCGCATGATGTATTCTGCATATAAGTTAAATAAGCAGGGGGACAATATACAGCCTTGTCGTACTCCTTTCCCAATTTTGAACCAATCAGTTGTTCCATATCCAGTTCTAACTGTTGCTTCCTGTCCCACATATAGATTTCTCAGGAGGTAGATAAGGTGGTCAGGCACTCCCATTTCTTTAAGAACTTGCCATAGTTTGTTGTGGTCCACAAAGTCAAAGGCTTTTGCATAGTCAATGAAGCAGAAGTTGATGTTTTTCTGGAACTCTCTGGCTTTCTCCATAATCCAGCGCATGTTAGCAATTTGGTCTCTAGTTCCCCTGCCCCTTCGAAATCCAGCTTGTACTTCTGGGAGTTCTCGGTCCACATACTGCTGAAGCCTACCTTGTAGGATTTTGAGCATAACCTTGCTAGCGTGTGAAATGAGTGCAATTGTACGGTAGTTGGAGCATTCTTTGGCACTGCCCTTCTTTGGGATTGGGATGTAGACTGATCTTTTCCAATCCTCTGGCCACTGCTGAGTTTTCCAAACTTGCTGGCAGATTGAGTGTAGCACCTTAACAGCGTCATCTTTTAAGATTTTAAATAGTTCAACTGGAATGCCATCACCTCCACTGGCCTTGTTGTTAGCCATGCTTTCGAAGGTCCACTTGACTTCACTCTCCAGGATGTCTGGCTCAAGGTCAGCAACCACACTATCTGGGTTGCCCGGGACATCTAGATCTTTCTGGTATAATTCCTCTGTGTATTCTTGCCACCTCTTCTTGATGTCTTCTGCTTCTGTGAGGTCGCTACCATTTTTGTCCTTTATCATGTCCATCTTTGCACAAAAGGTTCCTTTAATATCTCCAATTTTCTTGAACAGATCTCTGGTTTTTCCCTTTCTATTATTTTCCTCTGTATCTTTGCACTGTTCATTTAAGAAGGCCCTCTTGTCCCTCCTTGCTATTCTTTGGAAGTCTGCATTCAATTTTCTGTAACTTTCCCTATCTCCCTTGCATTTTGTTTCCCTTCTCTTCTCTGCTATTTGTAAGGCCTCGTTGGACAGCCACTTGGCTTTCTTTCTTGTTCTCTTAACAAAACTCTATTAGCCTTTGCCCTGCTTTGTTTTGAACTCCAAGGCCAAACTTACCTGTTGTTCCTTTTATCTCTTGACTCCCTACTTTAGCATTCCAGTCCCCTATAATGAGAAGAACATCTTTCTTTGGTGTCAGTTCTAGAAGGTGTTATAAGTCTTCATAGAATTGGTCAATTTCAGCCTCTTCAGCATCGGTGGTTGGCGCATAAACTTGGATTACTGTGATGTTGAAAGGTCTGCCTTGTGTTTGTTTTGAAATCATTCTATCATTTTTGAGATTATATCCCAGTACAACTTTTCCCACTCTTTTGTTGACTATGAGGACTACTCCATTTCTTCTATGGGATTCTTGCCCACAATAGTAGATATGGTAATCATCTGAATTGAATTTGCCCATTCCCGTCCATTTTAGTTCACTGACGCCCAAGATGTCAATGTTTATTCTTGCCATCTCCTGTTTGACCACATCCAGTTTACCAAGGTTCATAGATCTTACATTCCAAGTTCCTATGCAGTATTTTTCTTTGCAGCATCAGACTTTCCTTTCACTTCCAGGCACGTCCGCAGCTGAGCGTCCTTTCGGCTTTGGCCCAACCACTTCATTAGCTCTGGAGCTACTTGTCCTTGTCCTCCGCTCTTCCTCAGTAGCATGTTGGATGCCTTCCGACGTGAGGGGCTAATCTTCCAGCGTCATATCTTTTAGCCTTTTGTTTCTGTTCATGGCGTTTTCTTGGCAAAGATACTGGAGTGGCTTGCCAGTTCCTGCTCCAGGTGGATCGCGTTTAGTCAGAACTCTCCACTATGACCTGTCCGTCTTGGGTGTCCCTGCACGGCATAGCCCATAGCTTCTCTGAATTACTCAAGCCCCTTCGCCACGACAAGGCAGCAATTCGTGAAAGGGTTATCCAGTTTAGCACCAAGTAAACTGCATGTTATCTGTCCTTCCATTACAGTGTTCCTGGTCCCACTTTTGCTTGTTAGAGTTCCATGTCATTATATTTACAAAGCTAATTTCAAGATAATGTTAGCAAAGTTTTAAAATAAAATTTAAAAAATAATAATTTCTACCATATGAATAATAAAATATTATTATGTAGAAATACATGTTGTGCTTACTTTACTTGATCTTTAGTTTTTGAAATTGCTGAATGGTTTATGAAAGGTTTTTTTTTTTTTAGCAATACTTATTTCCCTTCTTTTGTAACCAAGCAGCACGGGAGTAAACAAAATATTTGATCAATATTGACAAGGCAGCTAATTTAAAAAGGCAAAGGAAATATTTAGAAATGATTATATTTAGCCAAAAAGCTAACATAAACCAGGGTGAATGCATTACACTGTTGACCAGGAAAAAAAAATAAAAAAATAAAGAAGAAGCTGTGTAGTCCTTATTCAAAAGTTAAAAAAGGAGGGTAATGCCTTTATTAAATCATTGCAATATAAACAAGCTAAAATCTGAGTCCTGTAATTCTCAAAAAGCTACCTGTTTCTGATATACTAATAGTCTAATAAAGGTATTATCAATAGCTGTTTTTTTATATGTCCATGACAAATGACATAGGTTGCCATAGGTAGTGAACATGTTTCTGTTACAGGCTGATTCCCTGAGACAGAAAAGTCTGTTTGCACTTTATTGAATTAAAACTACAAAATGCCCATGCTTTTAATAGGCCTGCATAAAATTCCTTTTAATTTTTTTAGAATGCCTCTTACCATCCTGAGCATGTTGCTGGCAGGTGGCTGCACTGCTCTCCTCAGGTTGTTGTGCTTGTCCACAATCTCCTGCTGCTGGTTGGCATTGGTGGTCATGTAAGGATCAATATCTGAGGCCTTCAGGTAAATAAGAGATTTGTATAATTATGTGATTGTGCTGACCCATTTATACAGAATTAAAGATATCAAACATTGGATAAAGTTTGCTACTAAAATTTGCTTATAAGACTGAGTCCATAGGTACCACAAACTATATTCCAAATCAGAGCTTCTGTTTGGAAGACCTACTGGAACGATGTTTGCACAGATCATCAACATGGTCCACTTCTGAGAACTAAGCTGAGACCTTGAGGAATTTTGAAGATGGGCTGTGAGGGTGGTTACCCTTTTTCTGGCAAGATTTCCATGGATTTGATTGATAGAGGTGGGCTTAAGCAAAACCTTTGGAAACCCCAGAAGTCGAGTTAGAATCAGCCTTCTGATATAACTAATACAAACTCAGAAATGTCTTACCTGAATGCTAGGATGCAGCAGCAGCAATGCAACGAGACCCACACATGGACTGAACATGGCCATTGCTGAAAAGCAAAGGAAAAATAAATCGAGTCTTACTTGTTACTCCTGACTACTATATATAGCTACATTTTAAAAGCATGTGAAATAGTTGACATGTTCCATCTGGTTTGTGCTGGACATTCCTTAATGACCGTAGTTTTTTCTCTTGCTTTCTCTTCCTCTTTCAGCCTCTCCCTAATAATGTAGGGCCCTAAGCTATAGCATTGTTTGTTTGTAAGGCAAGCCTTGCAAAGTTGTTTTCAGATGCTACTGTGGTGAATATATTTCACATCAGAATGTACAGAGACAAACTAAGAAATGGGAGATGTGGAGACTTCCCCAGAGTTTAAGGTTTCCAGGTCAGCAGCATTCAACTTGAAATTTCAAGGCCAAAACCGAAAACGAATGGGCAGGTCCTTCTGATATTGTAGAGCTAAGGCAGGCAAGGATTGTGACAAAATGCTCTCAGGGCTTATGCTGTAAAAAGTCTCATGAGTTCCAACTCTGACCTTGCTGTTAATTTTACAACGAGACTTAGTGCACGCACCTACGGACTCTTCTCCCAGTTCCTTCTCCTTATTCTCGGCTTTTTGGTTCACCAACATTTCATGAGCACAATGCACACAAAAACACATGAACCTGATACAAGTTGGGACATGGTAGAGAGAAGTGTCCAGCCTTTAAAACACCTTATAGAGAAAAATCAAATGTTATTTCCTGGCACAGTTTGCCCTGGATTTTTCCTCTCTCTCTGGAGGTCTACAGAAACATAGCAGTTCCATAGGACTCTAGCCACTGACCAGAAACCTGTCTTACCAGGGCAGCTTGAAAAACACGAAGTCCCTTTGTGAAGACCTTCCCTGTCCCATCGAGAATATGGGAATGTGCCTTACTGAGGATTATAGAATTTTGAGTAGTGATTGGCCACGATTGGTCTTTGTTCAGTTGGAAATGAGCTTCTAACACTGTGGTTATATGGACACTTCCACTGAACAAAGTAGATATATTCACAGATTAAGCTTCTGTGGTCTGTTCTCCATAGATAAAGCTTGCCCCTTTAAAAACAATGAGACAGAATTCCACTCCCCCCCCCCCCATGATGTATTGCTATGCATATTTATTTAGAGATAAGAACTTAACTCTCAGCAGTTAGAAGATGGAAATGCCATGTTAATTGACTGCTGGCTGTTATTCTGAAATCTTTGAAGACCTGACTCTACCATGGTGGTGTTTCAGGCAGCTGAGTTGGAGTGTCATGAAGGATGGTTAGTTGTTTAATTTGGTACTGCCAGATTTTTACTGTTAAAGATGGGGATATTTCTCATGGGATCTTCTTTATATGCCAAAATAATTTGATTGGCTTTAGGTGCTATGTGCCTTTTGAGGGCACTGTTTGTTGTACTGCTTCAGATAGCAGAATGTCTTGAACTGAGCCTGAATCTGATTCCCCCCCGTAAAAGAACTTTCTGTTGCTTTAATACTGTGGGTTGAAAGAAAAGTACTCATGGTCTGACAGCCATTTCCTAGCTCAGGTTTAATATTGTTGTTTTTGTAAACCTATACATGTTGACCATACTGTCAACATCAAAGTGGTGTAGAGGGCAAATTGGGAAAGCAATGCCACCTTCAGGTCTGCTGCGGAGTCAGCTTTGTGACACTGCCTTTATGGAAGCTTCCTCCAGCAATAGTTCAATCCAGCTGTAGAAGAGAGGCAGATAGGAAGCAGGGCCACTGGTTCTCTCAAGGCATCCATGGGTCCTTTGCTGTTTGAACTGTTTTCTGTCCCAGCAGTTCAGGAAAACCAGCAAGGGGCATTTTTAGAACAGGTTTTCATTGTATTCTTCTTCTTCACTTGCTGCTTTAATCCTCCTGAACAACAAGATCTTGTGTTGATCCCATTGTCAGCTCATGGTAATCCCAGTACTGATCCCATTCTTTGCTTGACCTCAGATATTTCAGTACCATCACTAATCTGACAGTAGTTCCAATATGAGATAGGGTGTTGAAAATTCATGCAGGTACAGTGTATAGCTTTTGGAGGTAGTTTTTAAAGTCATGCCACTTCTCTTATGGTTTGATGCACCTAAACTTTTATTACCAGAGTAGTTTAGCATCTGTGTAGCAATGTTTGCTGAAGGGTCAGCATTTTGTGAGGTTTTCTTGCCAGGGTGAATGTGCAACATATTTCACTCCTCCTTAAATGAATGAAGAGAACAGAGAAACAGGACTTCAAGAAAGAATAAGAGACGTTCCACACTTAGGGTGGGAGTGAACCACAGAAAAACATGATATTGAGAGGAGGAGGGGAATGTTAGAAAAATTAGAAAATATCTCAGAAGTATGGAAAACTGGAGTGGAAAAGACAGTAAGTGTGGGATTCAAACTAACATTCACGAAGAAATGAACATTTTGATAGAAAAGGAACAAGTATATTGGCAAGTCTTCCACTCTGAGTTACAAGTCCAAGTCTGAGTCTTCGGGTCTGAGTCCCAAGTCCGAGTCTAAATCTTGGGGTCTGAGTCCTGAGTCTCATGCCTTGTCTGAGTCTTGAGAGTCAGGCACATGCACAGACAGCAGGCCTGGAAGGGAGGTTGGGCCAGCACATCTGCATGTGCAGAGAAAGCAAACTGACTTCCCTTCCCAGAGCCAGCCCCTGCCTCTGCACATGTGCTGGCCTATCAGCTGGGCTGTGGGTGCATGGGCAGAGGCAACAGCCAGGTCCTGGAAGGGAAACTGGGCCTGCTGCCTCTGAGAATGACGGTGGCAGTGGCAGTGGCAGGAGCAGGTAGGGAGGCCTATCCCTAATAGAGAAATTACAACACGACTCAGGAAAATGGGACCAAGTCGCGAGTTGAGCCTGAGTCTTTCAGCACCCCCCTCAAGTCACATCTGACTCAAATTGATGGTATGACTTAAGTCAGACTTGACAGCAGGTCATGACTCACGAGTCCCCATCCCTGGAAAGCAAAATAAACAGAAGAAAAAAGAACCCATGACTAGGTAATTGCAGAATTATGGTCTATCAAATTGGGGGTGGGGTGGGTGGGAATTGGTCAAGGAATAAAAATGAAATGTAAATGTTCTGAGTTTGTGAGGGCACTGAAGTATTTGCTGATATTCAGACCTAACTAACAAGAACCTTTATTGGCATCTGAAAGGAAACAAATAACGCAACAGGCAACAGTCCTCGCCCAAATGAGGAGTGTGTGCCCAGTTAAGAAAAAACAAAGAGCATGAGTGCCATAAATACAGATAAAACATAGCAGAACAAACATAATTCATTTGAAAGAACAGCTAGACACCAGCAGTGAGGCTTTGGCAAACCTGGGGAGTTGTTGATTAATCCCATGAGGGCAGAACAAAGAATTTGTTGGAAATTGTGACCTGTGTCGCTGTATTAATAGATTGATAAATCTGGCCATCTGCCTGGTGTGAATTTTGTTCTCTCCTAGCAGGAGAGTGTACAGAATTACCTCCTCTGATCGACCAGGTAAACTAGCAAGAATTCGCTCCAAATTAGATGCACAAATATCATTTATACTGTACAGTAAAGAAGCATATGTGCCAGGGACTCAAGGGCCCCAGAATTACAAGGGCAGAGCCGTGTTTCTATTGGTTGGGAGTTAAATCTACCATATAGAACATTAGAAGGAAGTACATTGCATCTTGCAAGAGTGAAGGCACGCTGTTCCTGTGGACTCTCTATAATATGCAGATAGCTAGCCAATTTGTCAATGTGTAGAGGGAGTTGTAAGTTTAAAGGTGAACAAACTTTACTGGCTGCCCCTAAAAAGGTCTTGTCTTTTGGTATCCAAGAGCCTAACTTTTAGCAGTCTATACAACGGCATAAACGGCAGAGCACCCAAGTGGTCTAGAGAAATGCCCAGAGTTTGAACCTTTTGAATGAACAATTTTAGGCAGGGAGAATAGAAGGAGTCAGACAGGATGCCCCTGATTAAGGGGTCTTTGTCTAGCAGAAAGCAAATTCTCAGGCAGTATTTAAATTGTCTCAACCACTCTTGTGTGTTCAGTCTAGTTAATCCAGCCCCCAAGCACAAAGCTTAATACGGCACACAGTGGGGCACAGCAAAGATTTTATACAGGAAAGAGGCCCGGAGTCTTTCCACCGAAGAGTTGAAGGCGTCGAGCCAGATTGGGATCCCATACAACAGTTGGGAGACAGTCTTAGCTTTGAAGACCCTCAGGATGGCGGGGATATTTGCATTGCCCCATACATAGAAAAAACGAAGTATTGGTTGTATAGACAGCTTTACTGCTTTGGTAATAATATAGTGATGTCTGGCCCATGAGCTGCGATAATGGAAATTTAGACCTAAATACTTGAATTATTTCACCTGTTGGATAGCTTTGCCATAAAATATCCAAAGTTGAGGTTTCCAAGCCTTATTGAATACAACTATTTTGGATTTACCGTAATTAAGGGCAATTTTGTTACAGGAAAAATAATTGATGGATTTTACAATTAACCGTCTTAGACCTATCTTAGTACGTGACAGTAGTACCATGTCATCCGCATATAAAAGAATAGGGACTGCCAGGTGTCCCAGTCTAGGACAATGGCTATTCACTTCTGAGAGGAGAGGAGTGAGATCATTGATATTCAGGTTAAATAGAGTAGGGGCAAGGACACAGCCCTGCTTGACTCCTCTGTTGATGGAGATCCCTTCAGAAACATTGCCGTGGCAGGATAGTTGAATATGGCAGGTGTTATCCGTATACAATCTCTGGATTAATAAAAGCAATCTCCTGTCTAAGGCAGCTTGCTGTAACTTTATCCATAGGAGTTCTCGGTCCACCGAATCAAATGCGGCTTTGAGATCTAAGAAGGCAGCATACAGGTAGGTCTTGGTGTGTACCGCCTGCTTGGCTATAAGATGGGACAGTGCCAAGCAGTGGTCCATGGTGGACTTGTCCACCCGAAAACCTGCTTGCTCTACTCGAAGTAGAGTGACAGAAAATGCTGTTCCCATGTAAAAGATGGAATTAAGGGGATTGAATGAATTTTTGACTGAAAAGCCCCCGAGACTACTTCCCCAAAACGTTTGGAGTTCCCATGTTTAATAGCTTTAGATAGCATATCCCAGTAGGCTGCTGTACGATGTTGAAAGCTTAGTTTAGCAGCCTAACATTAAAATATCTGATGGGCAGGATGGAACAGTTAGATTTTCAAAAGGCACTGTAGATTTGATGCAGGTCTTGTTTCAGCTTGAGGCAGGCCCTTTTGGGCCCCTCGGAAACACCCCTTGCATGGTGCGTAGTTGGAGGGGTAAGAGTCCATCCAAGACAGACTATTAGGGTTTCAACAAAGATCTCATATCTATTTATGGTGCAGACATCAGCATCTATAAATGGGCTCGTTAGTTGGCCACTCTGCAAATTATCCTCAAAAAGAATTTTTGTAGCTGAATCCCATTTTATTTTAACTATGGGGAGTGGTTTGGAGTATAAGCATGGTATTGTTTTAATTGATCCACAAGATTTTGTTTGAATAGCAAAAGTGCAAAGTAGGGGTAGATGGTCACTGACAGCTAATGGCCCAACCTTAAATTCAAGCACAATGGGAAGTAGTGAAGCAGGTATTAGGATGTAATCTATCCCACTTGCTCCATGAGGTGAAATATAGGTAAACTCCCCATCGAAGTTCAAGTCAGCCAGGCCATTGAGCCAGACTAGGCCACTTAGAATACTGAAACTAGCAAGTAGTTGCCCTGCATGGCTGATTTGTTTATCTTTAGAGAGTCTTGTCCAGAGACAATGATCTGGCAAAGACTCTCCATCTGCTGGGTCATATATTGTCTTAAAGACCTCAGACCCTGACCCCACCCTGGCATTAAAATCCCCAGCCACCAAACTCCGGGCTTGGGGAAACCTAATTTCAACCGTCTCCAGTACTTGAGACAGATAGCGCCACTGTCGTTCTCTATCATCTTTCCTCTGGGAGGGGGGAATATACACATTTACTATAAGTAGCTCATGAGTAGAAGTCTTTACCCTACTAATCAAGAGTTTGCAATAGCTGTCACACATAAATACTAGCTCAGATGGAATGTGCAATGCAATCAGCATAGCTAGCCAACTAGAAGATTGGCTAGCTAGTCTTGCATTTGATAGCGGGAAGGGAGAAAGAATTAAACCCTTCCAAGGATACATCATAAATCAACCAAGTTTCCTGGAGGAGGATGATCTCTTGCTCAAATAAGAGCCCTCTGATCTCAGGGTCATGAATTTTCCCAGCCCATCTTGCTGCATTCCAAGAAAGAAACCTTAAGGGGTGGGAATTGTTCCTGAAGGGGGGTATATGCCGGGTGTCAAACCAACTGAATGGTGGAATCGGAAGGTGGAATCACCACTTCACTGAGAGGGGTCATCCCCGTCACTGGGGTTGAGATTGTGGCACCCTGTTCATTTGATGTGCGATGGAATAATTCTGGCAGGGCAGGACCATCAATTGTGTTATATGTGTCCACCATCGTTGTTGTTTGGGTAGGAATAATTGGAGGGAGGAGGGAGCCAGCAGATTGAGGAGGGTTGTCTAATATTTGGATAAGCTGAGATCTGACACTATCTATGTTCTGCATAATCTTCCATTGTTCTCCTGAGGATATGCTCCTGAAAGCTTCAATGGCATCCTTAGCAAGGACCTCATCAACTATGTCTAATTGTATGAGAGGAGCATAATCTGCTGGGTCTACAGTGTGAACTTTAGGTGTAGTCCGGTTCAAGCTGGGAAGTTCTTGTGCTGCTGCTGGAGTTTCTCCAGCAGGGACCTCCAGATGTGGAGGGCTTTGGGCTATGGTAATTACTTGGTTGCAAGGAACAGTGGAGCAAGGCATGGTTCCCACTTCATGTTGATCTGTTGAATGTGTGCCCAAGGTGCCCTTACCACTCTTTTTATGGGACAGGAGAGCTTTCTCCAAGTTGGCAGTCTGGGCTGACATTTGGGTAAATCTTTCCTCATCTCGAGAGAGATGGATACGAGCGTCACTAGGTACTGAGCATTTTGTATGCCTGCACAAGCTGGCCAATTCTGGGGCAGCTGTTAAGATTGTCACTCATATTATTATCAGTGGATGTGGAAGGTGAAGGCAACTTCCCTGGTCGGGAAGGGCAGGGAGGCAAGAGAGGTTTAGGAGCCACCTCATGAAAATCTCTTTTAGCTCTTATGCAGAAGGTAGATAGGTAATTGGTCATCCTGGGAGCACCATTGGGATTACCGGGCTAAAGAATTTTAGTAGCAACCTTGTTTGTGCCCAGGGAGCAGGCAGCCTCTCATATTCCTCCAAGTCAATATAGCACTGGTCCATGTGAAGAAGGCAGCTGAGAGAATGTATAATCTGCATTCTACTCCACCATCTCCCCTGGTTCACTGGAGTGTTCGCAATTTCTAGACAGAGCTGTCTCAACTGAAGAGTATGCATCACCGGCTCATATACTTTAACTGAAGTGCTTCCATGATGTAAAGGAGAGAGCTCCTTAGAATGTGTTGGGATTGCTTCAGAGCTGGAGTTGGAGCTGGGGGTACCTCTAATGGTATGATGATCTACGGGACACAATGCTGGCTGCCCAGTTAGTGCAAGTTGATCAGCAAGATGATCTAGTTTTTAGAATATTGCCATCACTGCTTTGCCTGTAAGCATGGCATATTCACCCAGGAGCATAAGAAGCTGAGTAGTGGAAAGGTGCTCTTGCTCTGGGGTTGAGAATGCTGTGTCATCTGGAAATGCTCCCAGACAATCCTGGAGGCCCTGTAGAGAGGAAAACACATCACCCTCCATCTGAGGGTTTGGAGGCAGTGATGATGTAGATCCTGCAGTGGCACTTCTGAAAGGACCAACAAGTAAATTGCTTGTTGGGACACACCCATCCTCACACGTCAATGGATCAGGTAGATCAGGTAGATCTGTGACTGGTTGAGAGTCCAGCAGGGTAGGTTCCCCAGGAATCGGGGACCTATCCAGGCACCTACCCAGGGACCCATCCAGACACTGCTTTGGGCCAGTTGCCACGGATGGGTCTGATGAGTTGGAGTCATTGGTCAAAGAGCCGAGCTTCATATCCTTCAAAGCCTCTTCAATATGGAGCTGTTTTGAGGGCTTAAGTGAGGGGGAATGTCCCGAGAAAGCTCATTGTCTCCCCCCCCCCCATTAGGGTTAATTAAGGTCAGGGAGACCAAGTAGAGTAAGTTCAAAGTAAAGTAAAGTAAGTTCAGAGTAAAAGCTCAAAACAGAAGAGTGAGCGTAGAGCTTGAGTTGGTTACTAGCCAGCAGTCATCATTATGTTTGCTTATGTTCGCTTTACTTCCTCATGTAGCTCCTTTAAGAGGTGCAATTTTCAGGATAAGCTGCCATCAACTCCCTTGGAAAGTCGAATGCCTTATCTTGCAGGTGGTTTCTTAATAAGACAAACAAACTAAAAGCATACTAAAATCTCCCTGACTTTGCTTGTTGGAATTCAAGTTGTATCGGGCACGACGACTGACAACGGCCAGCACAAATGGAGCTTCAAAATCTTAAAATCTTACAAGCAGTGGAGACCTTCACAAGCCACCTTCTCCCTAACTAACAAGTAGGGAAAACCAAGCAGCAAGTAGCATTCTGAAATTAACTAGATGGCATTTAGTCAGGTATAGAAGATATTTAAAATGGAATGTTCCCTTAGTAACAAAGGAACCTAGAAAGTACATCCCCACAGGTATACCTTGGAAGGTACTTGGAGAGTGACCATGGCATGGGAGAAGGACTCAAAGAGTTCATAGAGAACAACATGCCATCAGTGATGTGGAGAAAGCAGGAATGCAAAGTTTCAACAATAAAACTGCACTTCACTCAAAATGGTGTGGTGGCAGCTACGCAGGACTAGCTCCATCTGGAAGCATCTATACTTTCACTTCGTTACTGTTTCATTAGAGCTGATCATTATTACAATAACAGGGGGGAAAAAGTCTTTTCATATTGAAACAGGCTATTGTGACATACAGACACAGCATTTTGAGGAACTGCTCCTCCTAAAGAGTCCAGACTTTGGTTGTGAGGTGGGAACATTACTCCCACCTTCAGCTTGGGGGGTATTACACTTTTTCTGTGAAGGGTTCAGAAATTTGTGCAGAAAATCTCTAAGTAAAATGGACCTTTTCCCTTTGGGAAGCAAAGCAACACATACATACAGAGCAAACAAAAAATACAGATAGATTGATCAAAAGACACAAAAAGCCCACCCAATGTTGCTAATTTTTAAAGGCCCATACAACAAAGCAGCAGCAATCCCACTTTGTGACGTCAGACATATTGCACAAAAGATGGCCTTAAAGGTATGAGGGCTCTTGTTGAGACCTATGGAAAATATCTTCCTTCCAAATGTGGAGTTGTTTTTTTTTTTTTTTTGCAATGTCTCATTCTTGCATGCAATAACAAGACAAGTGAGGATTTATGTACATTCACATTATAAAGACTGTGTTAACTCTCTGACTTGGTCCCTGAGGTTTCTTGTTTACTTTTTGCTATCCCATCATTTTTGCCTTGTGCCCTTTAGACTTAAACCTTAATACAGGCGGGAGGGCATTGAGTCTGAAGTCCTTCCCAACTCTGCCTGTGCCACACCCTCATCTTCCCTCCCTCCCTCCCTCCCCTTTCAAAGATAAGAACCACAGACCTCTCTGTGAGGGCCAGAGGGAGGTCTCTCCTCCAGAGAGGGAGATACATTCTTTCCAATGGCCCTAGCATGCTGTCCTCAAGGCCACAATGTGAATTTGTACAGTGAATTCACTATGACTTTTGGCTAGTCTTAGATTTTAACATAAAATGATCCATTTATATATGTTTACATTTATATAGTAGAGCCAGTGTGGTATAATGGATAGAGAATTAGACAAGGGTTCGGGAGACCTGGAGTCAGATACCCACTTGGCTGTGGAAGGTCACTGGGGTGTGGCAATGTAAACATTCCTGAAAATTTTCACATATTGCAAAACATCTATGGGACTTGTCAAAAGTTGGAAGTTTTAACAGCAAACAATAACAACAGACTTTTATGTGGAATTCTATTCCATTTTGGAATGGTTAAGAGAGTAACAGTGAGGCTCTAATGTTTCTTTGCTCCTCAAATAATTATGGTCTCAAGTCCTGTTCCGACGTTATGCCTGAAAGTGTGCAGGACTCAAAGGGTGAAGATGACAGAGAGATACAGGTAATCCCCACTCTTATGTCCCCACCCCACCTGCATGTCATTCAGGCCATAGTGTATTCTGTGTGGAGATCTACAGAGATGCTGTAAGTATATTCAGCTGGACCAACTTACAACATTTCCATGATAGGCAGGTTTAACAAGGAAGAACTGCTGATAATGGAAACACTGCAAACACATTCAGTTGAATGCACCTAGAAATTTTTTGCAAATCTTTGCATTCAGTGTCTATGCAGGCTTTTGCACTCAACACTGGTAGGGAACATGGAGTGGGTCATGTTTGTGTACACACATCCCCACCACTTTTTGAGCCCTGAAGTCTTTCCGGCTTAATGCCTGAAGAGGGCTTTGATACTGCAACTCATACACAGTTGGGTTATCTTCTGATTCAGCTCCCTTTCTCATATCTTATAATAACATCTGTTTAACATGAAACACATAAAATAACAAGAACAAGAAGTAGCCATGTAGTCGTTGTTACTTAATGACATGCCGCTTCCACAATGAGCAACCTAAAGTAGGATACGTAAGGTTTATTAATGCTGTCCTAACTGTTAGACATACAGCTTCAAAGGCACATGATGCTTCCCAGTTAAACAAAATTATGGAGGAAGGCAATGTATACATTAAATCAATCAAATACACAGAATTCTATTCATAACCAACAATGTTGAAAATTATTTTGAAATACATATAGGTAATTTTTATCTTTATAATTCAGAGAATATCAGAAGAAATCACTGTACCTTTGGGTGAATTTCGTTTGGATATAATGTGTGATTCTTCCAATGACATGGGACTATATATCTGTACCTATAACTCTCTGAATATGAATATTTACATACATATGCACGCTCGCACCCACCTCTGTTACTCCTTTCTTTGGAGGATGATTTATAGATTTATAACTTGGGATGGGGAAGAATGCATTGGTTTGTTCAGTAACTTTTACTTTATGATATTTGTCTGGGCCCACTGTTGTAAAACCTTTACACAGTTGCACAGGGTTAAGAAACAAGTTGCTATGGTTCAACTTGTTTCTTAGCCTGTGCAACAATGCCTGTCGTGGTGGTATTTGATAGGGCCTTGGGGGCAAAGCAGAATCAGGCACTCTGTGTTATCATGGGTCATCAGATCCATGTTGGGATTGAAGCTGCCATGCATTCTTCAAAACTGGCTCTTCTTAAGATCATGGTCCTTAATGCTGTTCAGTTTGGCTTCAGACATCTCAGGTGCCTCATTTTAATATTTCAATTGCTTTGTTAACCTTTTCATCCTTCTACATTTGTGTGACAACCTTTGGGAAGCAAAGCTTCTAATATTTATGGCTTTTTGTTTCACCTTCAAATAAGATGTTTCCTTATCATTGTAAATTCAGCAGACAGTGGAAGGTACCCTTATTATCTCTTTCAGTGGTTTTCCATAGGTCCCATAGAAGTGCACAGGAGGCCTTATAGTCTACTGTGATACATGGATTCACAATGTGTAGGAAAGAACAGAGTTTGCTCCAAATGGGAAAGTGAAGAGTCACATTTGGAGTGCATTTAAAAGATCATGTTAATTTTTTACATCAGAAGAATGGAAACCAACCAAGTCCACCTCTTAGTTGCACTCTTGCACACTCTTGGGAGTGTGGGAGCCAATCCCTTTGAATTCAGTGGCACAGTTTCAGATAAAGATAGATAGATCTGGCAGCACAGAGCTGATAGCCTTTTGAGCTTCCTATGGGCAGAAAATTATGCCAGCATAGCAACATGGGATCATAGTAAAGTGCGTAGGTTTTCTTTCTTCATAAAGAAAACATACCCTCATTTTGCACAATGGCAAGAAGTTCAATCCCATATTACTGTACTGGTGGGATTTTCCACTCATTAGAAGCTCAATAGGATACTAGCCCAAATATGTACAGAATGGTAATTAGCATGTTTGGATTTAGTCGTAGTCTACTTTCCTTTCCTTTCCTCCCTTAGAAGCTCATGAAAAACTCTTGAGCAGCAAAAAAAATAAAATATTTAAATAACATGAGTTTCAATTATCTTGGAGGACAGAACAGCAGCAATAAATTTAGCAACTATTACAGAGAAATAAGGGACAAACTCTCTTGGAGTAAGGTTGCCCTGAGAATATTCCTTTCATCTCCCTTGAAGGAACAATATTCAGTCTCACATAGAAAAAGGCGCTGCAGTAACATGGAATAATAGTTAGTTTAAAAAAAAAATGACAACGGAGAAGGGAGAACATACTCATCCAACTCTCATTTGGGTACTAGCCAGATGTTATTTGGTGAATCTCAATAGATGGCTGGACAAACTACACCCGTACAACAACATTGGCCACACACCATGGGATATTCATTAGCAGCCTTAAAAAGGAAGAGGGGTGGTGGTCTGGTTTGTCTGATGCCCCATTTATCCACACTGCAATACCATATAAAATAACTGGAATTACTTTTGCATTAAATACTAATAAAGCTCCTGGAACATACCAACCTCCTTTCGTATTATAGAATTTGACTACTGCTTGTGTCAGCACTTTTGCTTTGCACAGAATACTATCTTGCTGATGTTACCAGGATAAATTTGAAGAAAATATCACTCCAAAGTAGAGAAAGTGCTTGACCTGTCCCAGCTCCCTACCATTTAATAGCCTGCTAGATTTATGTAATTGATTTTTCTTAGAGAAAACTAAAATCTTTGATTTCTGATAGTTTATCTCTAGACTATTTATTTTACACTGTTTGGAAAAAGTCTTTAAGGATTGTTTGAGACCAATTCTGGACCAGAACAAAAATGCTGCATCATTTGCAAAAAGAAGAATTGCTATACTCCATTGGGCCAATTTTGGAGGATAACAAGATTTATCAAAGTAGAAGGCAAGACTGTTTAAAAAGAAATTAAACAACAAAGACACCTTTGTTGTACGTTTTTGTTTAAGTTGAATGGGCTTGCCATTTCCCCCTCCAAACCACAGCACACTTGGCCTGTGTAACCAACATAAAACCTTTGAATCAGCCCTAGCAAGCATTTAATCGATTGTAGAGTTATCTAATTTCTGCCTTAATTTATCACGATTAATTGAATCAAAGGCCCCTTTCAGGTCCATGAAGACCACCAAAAAAAAAAAAAAAAAAAAAAAAAGGCATCCATTGGAATAGCTGTATATTTTTCTGTGAAATGTTTCAACACAAGGCAATGGACAACTGTAGAACAATTTTCTTCAATTCCTTCTAAAGCCAATTTGTTCCTGGCCTATAATATTCTTGGCCTTTAGCCACTCCTTCAATTGGTCTAAGAGATCATGAGTAAATAATTTGCCTAAAGAAGAGAGAAGGCTAATTGGTCGGTTGCACTCAGGATTGGATCTCTGACTTCTAAAAAATACTGCTATGATTGTGGTACATTTCCATATGTCCAGGATGGATCCTGTGTCATTGACCCAGTTGAATATTGGGGTGCGAACTGATGTCCACCATTGAGGATTAACCCTAAACAATACATTTGGAATTAGGTCTGAACCTGGTGCTTTGCCTTGAGCTTGTGATTTTATATGAGTTTCAGTCTCTTCCATATTCACTGTATCCCAAAGGGGGATTTCTCTTGCTTGTGTTTATTCTATTCCAGAGAATAATGTCTTGAAACCTCTTTCCCAAACACAGAGGCAAGTATCCTTTGGGGAATTCCACACATGCAGCTAACATTGAGGAAGCAATTGAACTATTTAGCAAGGTGCCTGTTGTGCAAGTGATTGTATAACCAATTGTGCAACCAGTTGCACAATAAGACACCTTGCCATGCAAGATACGCTTTGTCAAACGGTGCAACTGCTTGTGGCAATGTTAGTCCAACAGCATACTGGGCAGAATTTTCTGTCCCCTCTCTTGCTACATGTGTTTCCCCTTTAGCAGATTCCTAGCTAGGTAATTCTTTTCCAATGCAATGGACAAAATTATCTTGCATAATTTTGCACCGGCATAAACCACATAGGGGCATTGAAAATAATTATTTTAAAGGAATTAAAAGCTTCCTCTCCCCCTCCTTTTAGGCCAGAGGCTCCCTAGGGCTACTTTTTATTTGGCAGAAGCCTTTGGGAGCTTCCGAACAGGGAGGGGAAAGACATCAAAAGTAAAAAACAAAAACAAAAAAACCACACTGTTGGATTGCTGTCACACTGGCAGCAATCCAGTGGCGATTTTTTAATTTTAAAGTCTCTCCTCCCCATCATTCTGAAGTTCCTTAGTCTTCCCTGCATCAAAAGGGAGCCTTGGAAGCCAAAACAGAAGAACAGGAAGTATTTAATTCATTTAATCAATTATCTCCAGTACTCTAATCTGGTTTCCACCTCCAGAACTGCGCCAGCAGGATTTTGCAAAGTGGGTCTTCCGTAGTTGTTTCTTTTCCAACAGAGGAGTCATTGACTTTTGATGATCTATTTGTTGTTATTCTAACATGAGATGCCTTGAGAAGCTTTTGCCCTTAAATTGCCATATATATCTTTCAAATAAAGTAAATAAATACTCATATTCAAATCCTACCCATATTTGTGGAAAAGCTTTTACCAGGTGGTAGGAAAAATCCAGATGCTTAGCCTGGTTTCCGTTGTGCTGAGAGGAGTTTGTAGTTTGGATAAAAATACTCTTGAACAATATTTCTCCAGGAAAAAACTTCCACTTGGCACAGTGTCAAAATCCCTGTGCTTTGAAAAAGTGTACAGACTATAATGAAAAGGCCTTTATTTAATTTCAGGCAGGACAACCGAATCTAGTTTGCATTCATTCTTTAAAAATGCATTTTCTGAAACAATATGTACCGTATTTGCCGGCGTATAAGACGACTGGGCGTATAAGACGACCCCCCAACATTTCCACTCAAAATATAGAATTTGTTATATACCCTTTCCCCTTGCCTTCGGTAAGGCTCCGAACGGAAAAAGGGGGAAAAAAAGAAAGCCTTTTTCCGTTCTGAGCCTTACCGAAGGCAAGGGGAAAGGGCCCGATCTTCAAAAATGGTGCTGGGCTAGCCTCTGCAAGCGCCCCTCGCCGGCTTTGGGGGTCCCCCGGGGCTTACCTTGCACCATCCCAGGACTTGCGGGGGTCCCTCCGCACGGCGATGGGCATTTGCAGAGGTTTGCCCGGCACCATTTTTGAAGTTCCCCGCCCTTTCCCCCTGCCTTTGGCAAGCCTCGGAAGGTTAAAAAGAAAAAAAAAAAGCCTTTTTACCTTCCGAGGCTTGCTGAAGGCAGGGGGAAAGGGCGGGGAACTTCAAAAATGGTGCCGGGCAAACCTCTGCAAATGCCCATCACCGCGTGGAGGGACCCCCGTGAGTCCTGGGATGGTGCAAGGTAAGCCCTGGGGGACCCCCAAAGCCGGTGAGGGGCGCTTGCAGAGGCTATCCCAACTGAAGTGCACCCGGCGTATAAGACGACCCCCCCACTTGGAGGCATGTTTTTCAGGGCAAAAAAGTCATCTTATACGCCGGCAAATACGGTATGTGGAATTTTTGATCTAACAAATATACATAAAAATGCATCCCCTGAGATTGTGTCAGGGTAATGCAAAAGTGGCCAGCTTTTCAAGAGAAACTGAAGGTTGTTTTTTTTTTTAAATTACAAGAGAATCAATTTGTCATTTGTTTCTGGTAAATTGGTGGAAGCTATCCTTAAAGATAATTTTTCAAAGGATACAGAAGAATAAATCTTGTTTTAGGCAAATTAACACAGATTCTGCAAAGGTAAGTCTTGTGTCACAGAACTTGTGCAATTCTTCGAAAGTGGCCTCAAGCATGGAGATAAGATGATCTGCTAGGACTTCCAAAAGCCCTTAAAAACAAAGTCACAAAGGCCAAAACAAAACAAAGCATCCCAGCAGAGACCCCTGAGCAAATTTTGCACACAAATTTTTTGTACGGCGAAGTGAAAAAGAGGATGGGGGTAGCTCTGGCCCTGCCCATGTTTGATCTTGACACTTCCCACTTTTTGTTTCAGCTTTGCCCACTACTGGTGCAGAAATCAAGAAGGTTCCCCATCCAGGAAGGTGGTCCTTGGGTTGAAAAAGCTTCTCTACCTCTGGTCAGGTCCCTTTATGGGATGGGAATGTCCTCTCATCAGCCTCCAGCATTTTTTGGCTTTCCGTTACTGAGTTGAAGCCCACTCAGCCATCCTTGAAACACAAGCACTAAAAGCCACTTTTGCATAGTTTCTCTGCATGTACAGCTAACAAGGCAAAACAGGTCCCATCTGTGAATTAACTAAACGTCATTTTGTTTAGTCAGATTTGGCTTCTTGCTTAATTAGGGTACTTGAACATAGAGTTTAAATCTCTTCAGATGCATTATTTCATTATAATGCTGTGAGATCAACAAGCTCTGCTACCCCCACATTGTAGTAAGACTAAGGCAAGAATAATCCCTGAGTAAATTTATGAAAAAGAACCTGATTTAATGTATGTTAGCTCCTTGCAACAACAGTTAAAAGATCACATGTCATCTTAGGCAAGTAATATTTACCAAATCTATTGTGGACACATCCTCTCTGTTGTAACCTCATTTTGTAGTGGCACCATATATTGTTATAAAACTGTTCCCCTGCCAAACAGAACTAGAATGATGCTCTACATTAAACCACGTCTTATAAGAATTGTTCAATGCCACATTCTCCCCACCCCACCCCCTTAATATCACACTGACCAGCCTGAGAAATTAGTACAAATATATTCTGATGTCTCTGGTGAACCTTAAAAAAAGAATTAATTATCCAAATGGTTTGGAAAACATAGTAAACAGAGCACGTATATCTCATACTGAAGAACTACTCAGAGCATCTCCCATTCTATGAATGGATACTCCTGAATATCCTCTCTTAGGCAGGACATAAACTATGGAACAGTTTCCTGCCCATAATTCACCTGGCCCCTTCATTGAGAACCTATAAAAAACTATTAAAAGTGTGGTTATTCAGACAGGCCTTCCCAGATATTAAAACACCATGATACAATAGTGCTTTTAATTTACTTATTATGCTTTTATTATGTGTGTTTTTTTAGTGTAACTCATTTAGTACCTCTTATATTTTGTTTGGTCCTTGTTGATTATCCTTGTTTGTTGTGTTATTGCTTTATTCTGTTTTGTAAACCACCCAGACTGGCCTTGGCAGCCAGATAGGCAGTGTAAGAATCAATCAATCAATCAATCAATCAATCAATCAATCAATCAATCAATCAATCAATCAATCAATCAATCAATCAATCAATCAATCAATCAATCAATCAATCAATCAAACAAACAAACAAACAAACAAACAAACAAACAAATAAAGTTGGCCATTCCCTTTCATATGTTATTTCTTCACAGCACCTGGTATCAAGAAACATAATATGGGTTCTTCCTGAAGGAGCATTTGCACCCTTTAAGTCCATTCGAAGCACTGAATTTCTACTGAAATTCTCCTGAAATCCAAACAATGTTCCAATTACCTCACTTTGTACTGCTTTTTCTTGATGGGTTGCTGAAATTCTTTGAACTGCGCCACCCTTAAAAATTAATTGCTTTGCTTTTTCATAGTGCTTTATACCAGAGGAAGAGTTTAACGCTATGACAAAGCCATAGGAAAGGTGACAAGCTGCCACCAGTTAAAAATCTGAGGGGCAGGGAGGGAGAATCGGGAATGTACTTCACTGCATAAACCCTGAGATACAACTTTCAAGAAGCCATACTGAGATGCATGCTGTCTTGCTTGTTATCTGTTGAGCTGCTAATATGGAAGAAATATCTCAAATCTTTAAAAAAATGTTGACTATTGGGCTGCCTGGTGGTGGAGGATGAGGAGTGAGGTGGAAGCAGCACACCAATACAGCACCTGCTTTGCCCTCTTCTCCTTCATAACTTCACCACATGAGAACTTGACCTAGAAGTTCCTATAGTAGACAGTTCAATCGATCATAAACTCTCTTCCTTCAGATGAGAAACAATTATAAAAATGCCCGGTGATTTTGGTGCTGTTTCCTTTCTTAGGTCAGCAACACACAGTAGAGTTCTGAAAACACATCCTTCCGTGCTTTAAGTTAAGTGCTATTGAGCACTCAGCTTCCTCAGATATATTAAGAAGTCCAGGGGCAGTGCTTCCAGATTCTGTTTTCTTTGGCTGAGAAATCATGGGACTCTTATGCTGTCTTGACATTTTTCTGTTACTTATCAATCTGCACCGTGAACATATTGGCAACTTGTATAGACTCTTACAGAAGGCAGCAAAACTTTCCCATAGAGAACAACTGCTGAGACAGATCTCATATCTGCTCCTGATGCAGCTACACTGTAGCTCCTTCTCACTGACTTAGTCCAAGTCTTCAATATGACTGGCAATAGCCTTTTAGCTGTTTTAGGCTACAAGCGTATACACCAGAGATGGGTAACTTGTGGGTGTCATTAGATCACAACTCCCATCGTTCCCTACCCTTAGCTGGGATCACTAGACTGGAACCTCAGTGGTCACGGTTCTAGTCTCACTGAGTTATAAAACTCATTGGGTAACCTTGGCCAGTCATTCCTTCTGCCTGACTTACCTCACAGGTTTGTTGTGAGGGTAAAGTGGGCAAGAGGAGAGCTATAGTATGTACAATGGCTTGAGACCACTGGCAGAAAGGGTGGAATATAACTGTAACTTATGTTCTACTAATTGAAGATGCAGTAGTCTTTCCATTATTATGAGTAGAATATGGTACTCTTTGATGTAGAACAGTGTTTCCCAACCTTGGGGTAACCCAGGTGTTTTTAGACTGCAATTCCCAGAAGCCTTCACTGCTACCTGTGCTGGCCTGAGTTTCTAGAAGTTGCGGTTCAAGAACACCTGGGTTACCCAAGGTTGGGAATTACTGATCTAAAAGATGGTTTTCCTTTCATACTGCAACTTTGCCTTATTCAGGTGTCACTACTTATTCAAACTTCAGAGGGTGGTCTTATATAGGAGTGCATGTGTGTGCATGACATCATAAATACTTGCTTTGTTGTCAGCCAACGAGCAATTATTGACTTGGAGAACCGGTTAGCAAATGAACACTCTTTGTTTTCAAGCTGACTGACCAAACTGCCTTACTTAATGACCCCGTGGCTTTTGGTTTCCTATATTATAGGTTGTGTCATGTTATTTCAGCAGCAGGTGAACAATGGAAGATATAGGAGATATAAAATATTCTGAGCATCGGCTCTGGCAAGGTGTGGATTAGACTCTGCAGAATCTTATCTCTAAAGATAAGAAATTCCATTGTGAATAAGTCATCAACCAGAACATGTTCCTCCTAAAGAAAATCTTCGTTGTTCAGCACCTCATGACATTTACTCCCATTTCATAATTCCTAAGTATAACATTATTGTTCTTTGCCTTATGGAACATTTCCCTAAACGTACAATGGAAGTTTTGTTTATCCTTTCTCTTTCCCTGTTGGAGTAATTCTAAGATTAATCTCAGGAATAATTTTATTATTTTCACTTTTCATGGAACCTAAATTCTGTTTTAGGAAAGTAGAGGTCCAGGTCTCTTGGAACCTGTCAGTTTTCATTTCCCAAAAGACCAGTATGCTGGGGTTGATACTGATGTGGGCTTCATCACTGCAGTTTTACAGCCGCCAGGTGGACTGTGTATTTTTTTAAAAAATTGAGAAATAAAGGAAGATATCCAATAAAATACACACTTTGGTTGCAAGTGACTGTTAAGTGACACTTAAAGTTGTCTACCATATGGCTCATCAATTCATCTTATCAAATTCAGTGTTTCATAGGACATGAATGGTAAACATTAAAATGCAAATATCGTAAATAATGTAGCCATGTACACAGTTGAAAGAGTGGTGGCTATTTTTCATTTTACATTGATACCATCCATCGTAATTAGATGTTTCCATTTTTATTTTCCCAATTGAATACAAAGTAGAAAATCCAGTGGCAATCAATACCTCTGTTAGGATCTACTGTGGATGCACAAAAACATGCAGGCTTTTGAGCTCTATTGAAATTCTTCATCTGTCTAGATGGTGAAAAATTGGGAAGTGGGTGGAGTGAAAATGGAGGCCCAAATGCATAGCTAAGTGTTTCAAGTCTTGATGAACTATAATTTAATAAATTTCCAGGTTGAAAATTTGTGGTTTTTTTTGTCAGAGAGATAGGCACACACAGTTTATCCAAGCCCTTAGTGAAGTCAGTTCAAACAAAAGTGGGTGATGCTTCAGGAGGAGGCTTCAAAGTGCTTTCAAGAAGAGATGGAAACAGCACATAGACTTACACTAAAATGGAAAAAAAAGTCAGTCCCATGCATTTTTATAGGATTCTTGCAGTGATTTACTGCAATGACATGGCCCACTTGTGAGTCCTATTTCTCAACCAGACTATAATCTTGCACTCTTGGTCAATCCTTTCTCATGATCATGGTATTAACAAACAATACAATGGCCAAGATAGTCCACTGGGCTACTGCTGGGAGATAATAGAAGGTGTTTTACTTCTAATGAATTTGAACTGATAAAGGTAGGATATAGGTGATTTCCTGCAGCAGCAAACTCTTTGTCTGGGAGGTATTCATGCATCATGTCTCATTGATTGAATTATCTACATTCTGGCAAACATTACTGACTAGGATCACTCAGAGCTATATTCTCAGTGATTTCAATATCTTGTGAGGCTTATTTGATTCTCTGACCAGGGAGGCTTTGATTTTCCATTTTTTTTCTGGTTTAAATCTCCTGTTCTGGGACGGTGGCCTCCACAGCTTCCCTCCCAAACAGGTTCCCAGTTTTCACCAGCATCTCTGTGCAGTACACACACACATATAAAGGCACTGGCAGATGTAAGGCTTTGCAAAAGTGGGGGTCAGACCTTGTCATCTGGTAACACTACCTGCGCTGCCTGAAATTCACTAAGATTGGTATATTAGAGCTTTTTCTTCCAGAACCTGGAAGTAAGTAGGGTTCCTTTATCAAACAGGTTTCACACCCAGAAAACTCATTTTCTCTTCCAATTTTTATAGTGCTTAAATTTCTCGAGAGTGAAACTAATGGGAGTTGTGAAAGAGACACAGAGGAGAAGGCAGAGTGTCTCAGAATTTTACCCAAGGTCTTCATGCCTGGAGAGTTGTTGCTAAAAGGGAACTAGTGATCCTGATTACATATTTTTTTTTAATGGAAAGCTAGGAATGTTAATATGATTCTAATGTATCCATTGTGGCATCTGCCCAGGTCATGAATATTCATATGCTATCTGCATAGACCAATGGGAGTGCTGGAGGGGAGGAGTCATGAGATATAAGAGACTCAGCAGCAGGAGGAGTAGTTTTTAGTCAGAGAGATTGAGAGTTGAGGGGAGAGAGAGTTGAAGAGAGTTTTGGGAGTTTGGGCTTGAGAGTGGATGAAGGAGGATGTTTGTTAAGAGTTAACAACATTGCTTGAACAATCATCATCTGTAACAATAACCAATTTCTATTTGGTTCTTTTAAAAATGACACATTGCCTGGACCTCCATTATTAATATTAAACAATGTTGATGTAATCAACTGGTGGCAGCTGAAGCAGTTTCTTGCATTATATTCTTTGACTAAAACGAGCAATTGTTTTGACTGAGGGGAGGTGAAATATAAGTTCAGGTTGGGGAATGCTATTCATCCATGAGGTAGGGCTATAAGGGTTATCTTACGGAATTTAAATTTCAACCCCCCACTAATTTCTAGAAATTTTACTATTTAAAAAATCTGGAGTCCCTAGGCTGAAGAGATATAATCTAAAATAAGGAAAAGAATTTGGAAAGGAGAAACATTTTGATAATACCTACCCAATCCAGCATCAAAAGTTGGAGTGTCCTCCATGATTTCAAATTTACCTTGATTTATCTGATCCAACAGTGGATAAGTTCTGGGAACAAGAGGTCACATATCTTTAGGGATCAGAATTCTTACGTATTTAAAACTGGAATACCTCAGTATTTATCTAGTTGTAACGTTTCATTCATGTTGTATTGGTAACAGAGCATAGATGCAAAATAACTCAGACTATGAATAGTTAATCATTAACCTGTACAGATTTGAAAGTGATCTAGTATTTGTTTTAAGGTTGGAACTGTTTGCTTAGGACTGGACAGTAAAAGCAGGATGTAAGTGGTAAATAAACTGATTACGTTTTGTTTGCCACATACTGTGATAACAGAATTTGAACATATGTGTTCCCCTGAGAACTCGAGAGCAATAGTAAACAGAAAGGGCAAGAGGGAACGGCTTTGGCTTAAAATTGGGATGTTTTATGAGGCACTTTCCAACTACTATAGTTTGGAAAATGGGTAGGTATTCGATGGCTTCTTCCTCCTTAATGTCCTCATGGCTAAGTATATAAAAAGCCTTCGGCTGGATTTCAAGCACCACAGTTTCCCCAGCCCTTGTACCTGTCCTTTTGAAACTTTGCAGTTTGCCAATAAAAGGAGTAAAAAATAAAAATAAAAACAAACTTAAAGTAGAAGTGAATCATTGTCCCCTGTACCACTAAAAGAAGAATGCCATTTTACTGCTGCACTATCCTTCTGCAGCTTTTCTGGTTTCTTTCTTATTCGTGGTCACCTCAAAGCTGACTTGTCATTTTCATATCAATGGTCCACAACACCAGAAGATTAAACATGGCTTTTCTTAGATACCTCCAGAATGCAAAAACTGTGCCTGCACAAATAGCTCAGCCCTACTGAAGTGAAATGTGACCGTCAATTATCCTTTCAGAAGAACCATGCCTGCAAAAGTAACCAATTTCTGCCCAGAAACAAAATGAACAAACAAAGGGGTATTAAGGTGCAAAGCCTAGAATCCCTGCAGCTGTAGGGCCTACCAAGCCTTTAGATTTCTGAATATTGTCTCAGGTTCAGGACCTGAGTAGAAGTGGACTGGCTCTAAGTGGAAGTGTTCAGAACAGAAGCTATGCTTCTCAAAGCATCAGATTCATGTCTAGGACAATCTTGGGGTCCATGTACACCCCTTACTAGTGATTCTTGGATTGGATTGAGAATCTGCCTTTTTCTGTGTAGAAAGGCTCTGTTCACAGAAGACTCATCCACCTGGTTTTGGGTGATTCCCCTTCCTCTTTCTAGTACAAAAGCTTACCCCATTTAGTAGGAGTAAGCTTTTGTACTTCCAGTCTCCTGTGCTGCATTTTCAAGGGTCTAGAAGTCCTCCTGAACAGTGCTTTGAAGGGTGTTGAAGCCTCCCACCAGGCCAGTTACACATACAGTGGACCCTCGACTTATGAAGGTCCCTACTTCCAAAAGTTCGAGGTGCGAAAAGCTCCGGCCGCAAAATTTTGGTTCAACTTGCGGCCGGAGCTTCGACCTACGAAAGGCAGGGGGAAAGGGTGGAAAATTCAAAGTTGGCCCTGCTGCCCTCTGCCTCCCGTCCCCGCTGCCCTCTGCCTCCTGTCCCCGCGGGGACAGGAGGCAGAGGGCAGCGGGGACAGGAGGCAGAGGGCAGTGGGGGCAGCTTTGGAAGCCCGGCAAGCCAAAAGCCGCCCCGACCTCCGAGCCCGCTGCTGGCTTTCCGGGCTTCGAAAGCTGCACCCCGCTGCCCTCTTGTCTCCTGTCCCCCGGTGCCCTCTGTCTCCTGTCCACGGGGACAGGAGGCAGAGGGCACCGGGGACAGGAGACAAGAGGCAGCCCGGCAAGCCGAAAGCCGCTCCGCGCCCGCTGCCGGCTTCCCGACCTCCGCGCCCGCTGCCGGCTTTTGGCTTCCCAGGCTTCCAAACCCCCTCTGCTGCCCACTGTCTCCCGTCCCCATTGTCCTCTGTCTCCTGTCCCCGTGGACAGGAGGCAGAGGGCACCGGGGACAGGAGACAAGAGGCAGCCCAGCAAGCTGAAAGCTGGCAGCGGGGCGCGGAGGTCGGGAAGCAGGCAGCGGGCACGGAGCGGCTTTTGGCTTGCCGGGCTGCCTCTTGTCTCCTGTCCCCGGTCCCCCGGTCCCCACGGGGACAGGAGGTAGAGGGCACCGGGGACAGGAGGCAGAGGGCACCGGGGACAGGAGACAGAGGGCAGCGGAGGGGGTTTGGAAGCCTGGGAAGCCGAAAGCCGGCAGCGGGCACGGAGCGGCTTTCGGCTTGCCGGGCTTCCAAAGCTGCACCCGCTGCCCTCTGCCTCCTGTCCCCGGTGCCCTCTGCCTCCCGTCCCCGCGGGGACGGGAGGCAGAAGGCAGCGGGGACAGAAGGCAGAGGGCAGTGGGTGCAGCTTTGGAAGCCCGGGATTTTTTTTCTTTGGCTGGAACGGATTAAATGGTTTTCAATGCATTCCTATGGGAAATGGACCCCCGACCTACGGACTTTTCGACCTGCGGCCACCGTTCCAATACGGATTAATTCCGTAAGTCGAGGGTCCACTGTACCTAATTCGGGATCTACCCCATATTAACTATAATCAGGTTTTTAAAATTGTAATCAAAAGCATTTAAAAGCATTTGAAATTGTTGGCCTCTCCTTTAGCTACAATCTTTGTAAGGTAAAACTGGGAGGGTACCTGAATCATAGGATAATCTGGCAATAGTCCTGAAGGGGTCCAGTTAATACATATAAAATATATCTTAGCCTAACCGTAGCCATCTTGCTTTCTGTAACTTGCTTCGTTATATAAATGTGTAAACCAGATATATTAATGTTTTGCTTAGGCAGGCAAGAATGAACAAGGGAGGAGGGGGTGTCCGTCTGAGTTTCTTGCAATTTATAATTAAGATATTTCTAAACTGGAAGCCTGTCCTTGGGGAAGTGGGGCGTCTGACACGGAGAAATGAATTACTGCCCACAACCCAGCTCTTGCAGGAATTCCTACCAATTATAGAATCCCCTCCCATTTCTCCTCCTCCTCCCAACCCCCTCAGCCCCTCTTTCCTGTTTTGCCTTATAAAAATGTATACTTTTTGTATCTGGCGTGCTTCTTCTCTGCATGTTTTCTGCGTGTGAAGTTTGCGCCTATTTGCTTGCTTTTAGTTGAAAATAAACAAATATCTATTGGATCTCTCTGTCTCTGGCTGATTGATTAATCCATTAGACAGGAATAACCAGGAAATAGTCCTGGTACCCTTCAGTCCATTAAAAAAGAAGAAGATATAAAGACACCAGCAAATTATTGTTTGATACATCTTTTGTCCAGTGTGAACAAGCCTTATGCAAGGCATTTAGCCAAGTTGTTTGGTTGGGCAGAAGACCAAGAGTACTGAGGTATAGAACAGCTTACTTTCTGTCCTACGTGATGCACCCTGGACCACTATGCTGTTACCAGATGACAAGGTGTGACCAACAGCCTTGTAAAGCTTTACCTTTGCAAGTGCCTTTATATGTTTGTGTGTATTGCACAGAGATGCCGGTGAAAACTGGGAATCTGTTTGGAAAGGAAGCTGTGGAGGCTACGTTCCTAAAGCAGGGATGTTTAAATTTAAAAATGGGGAAAAAAATAAGATCTCACTGGTCAGAGTATTCAAGGAGCCTCCCAGGACATTAGAGGGAATATAAGTGTGAGCAATTCCATTCAATGAAGTCTGCCAGAATGTAGGTAGTGTAATCAATGAGACATTAGACATGAATTTCTCCCAGGCACAGTTGGCTATGGCAAGAAATCTCACCAAGAAATCACCTGCATCCTGCCTTTATCAGTTCACATTGATTAGATATAAAGCCCCTTCTGGTATCTTCCAGCAGTAGTCCAATGGAACATTTGGCCATTCTATTGTTTACGGATACTTTGATAATCAGAAAGGATTAGCCAGGTGTGGAAGATTAGGATCTGGTTGAGAAATAGGAGGTAGACACATGACTGAGAGGGGACCCTAATCACTGCAGCAGATCACCTCAAGTATCCCATAGAAAGGTGTGAGATTGCAATATTTTTCATTGTGGTGAGGGTCTACATGTTGTTTCCATCTCTTCCTCAGGTTACCTTGAACAATCATCCTAAAACAAAACCAACTTTTGTTAATTAGGCCCGATTTTTAGATATAACCATACACTGGACAAAAAACATGTAGACATGTGGATTGGACTGACCTACAGATATATGGCATCAAGGAAATCTTTTGTCTGTTTCATAAACAGCATGAGTTAGCCAGACAAGCTCTCCTATCACATTCCTGTTTTTTGTTTTTATTTTTTTACTTTCTTTTGCTTATCTTGAGTCTTCATCTTGTTTTATTTTTCTCTAGTTCCCATCTCTTCTTCTCATGTGTCTGCTGACTGTTTGGTCCTTTTGGCATTTTCTAATTAGTTGGAGGTTGCTTATTAATGAGACCAAAATAACCTCAAGTAAGACCCTGAACATCAGTTTGTTTGAACAAGGGAGAAGTTAGTTGTTATCAGTTTGTGAGGACAAGCTAGCTAGCCAAAAACAAAACAAAACAAAACAAAAAATGTTCCACCATCAAGGACCTTACCTGAGTCCTGCTTCAAAGAAAAAGAAAGTGCAAGAGAAGGAAAGGAAGCAAAAATTAATACCAGGTTTCCTCCTGAGTATTATCCTAACAGTATTATCAGCCTGCTATTTGTTTTTCTGCTGCCTCAGATTTTGCTTATGCTTGACTGCGTGGGGTCTTTCAACACTTAATCAAATGAAGTGAAGTCCAGTGAGCTAGTTTTATCTTTCAGTTATCCTTCAAGTTGTCATTGTCTCAAATTTCATGTAAGGAGTTGAGCAGAGAGGCAAGTCAAGAGAAAACACAAAGGGTTGCTCTCTTTGCTGTTAAAGCAGCCACTTTCAGGAAGAAGGCGTGGTAGATACGCCATGTAATGTTTTTATCTCAAGTGGGGTTTTACAGGAATAATACAAGGTTTTTTTTCTTTTTGACTAAATTGTATATATAATTTTAGTATTTTATAATTTTAACCATTTGTTAGTTGAATGTTTGCTGTTGTTTTTGTTATTAGTTTGTGTTTATTGTATTTGAATTCAAAATGAAGACTTCTTCAGAAAAGTACTTACATTACCTCATAGGCAGTACAACTGACTGTTTCCTGTTGGCAAAAAGGGCTGAGGATTCCTCCCAGCCTGGACTTTTGCACAATAGAATGAGCAAAAATAAAGACAGATACATGACTGATGTGGCAACAAGGCATCGGCTGGAAGCTTTGTTGAAGAAAATGGAAAAGTATGGACAGGCTACAAGTTTAGATACTTTCAGTAACTCCAGGCCCACAGTGTATGTACCCTGATAAGATACTATGGTCATATCATGTGCTGCAAGACAAAGGGATGATTTGCCTTCTGGGAACAAAGAAAGATGGTGCAATGCACTTTTTCTCCCAGCTTTCCATCTACCAACACAGAACTGAATTTTACAGGTGAATTCAGTCAAATGCAGGAAAGTTAAGGGTATCAGTAGAACAAAAAACAAAAAGGGACAAGGTGACTCAGACTCAGTCATGTTCACACTCAGGCTCACATGCAGACACTTTTTTGATCACTTTTTCTCACATGATTTTTACTTTGCAGATTTTGATTGCTCTGGGGCCTTTGGGCCTTCAGTGAATAGACTACTTTATTTTACATTTTTTTTCCTTCTGATTTTTTCCATCTGTATTGTTTTGGATCATTTATTCTGCATATTCCCCTCAATCTTCAGTATCCAGTTCCTTGGAATAGGTAGCTATATGTCTGTCTGTCTGTCTGTCTGTCTGTCTGTCTGTCTTTCTTTCTTTCTTTCTTTCTTTCTTTCTTTCTTTCTTTCTTTCTTTCTTTCTTTCTTTCTTTCTTTCTTTCTTTCTTTCTTTCTTTCTTTCTTTCTTTTCTTTCTTTCTTTCTTTCTTTCTTTCTTTCTTTCTTTCTTTCTTTCTTTCTTTCTTTCTTTCTGACTAAACATGATCCACCTGGAGCAGGAACTGGCAAGCCACTCCAGTATCTTTGCCAAGAAAACTCCATGGACAGAAACAAAAGGCTAAAAGATATGACGCTGGAAGATGAGCTCCTCAGGTCAGAAGGTGTCCAACATGCTACTGAGGAAGAGCGGAGGACAAGTACAAGTAGCTCCAGAGCTAATGAACTGGTTGGGCTAAAGCCAAAAGGACGCTCAACTGCGGACGCGCCTGGAAGTGAAAGGAAAGTCCGATGCTGCAAAGAAAAATACTGCATAGGAACCTGGAATGTAAGATCTATGAACCTTGGTAAGCTGGATGTGGTCAAACAGGAGATGGCAAGAATAAACATTGACATCCTGGGGTGTCAGTGAACTAAAATGGACGGGAATGGGCGAATTCAATTCAGACGATTACCATATCTACTATGGTGGGCAAGAATCCCGTAGAAGAAATGGAGTAGCCCTCATACGTAGTCAACAAAAGAGTGGGAAAAGCTGTAGTGGGATACAATCTCAAAAATGATAGAATGATTTCAATACGAATCCAAGGCAGACCTTTCAACATCACAGTAATCCAAGTTTATGCACCAACCACCAATGCTGAAGTGGCTGAAATTGACCAATTCTGTGAAGACTTACAACACCTTCTAGAACTGACACCAAAGAAAGATGTTCTTCTCATTATAGGGGATTGGAATGCTAAAGTAGGGAGTCAAGAGATTAAAGGAACAACAGGTAAGTTTGGCCTTGGAGTTCAAAACGTAGCAGGGCAAAGGCTAATAGAGTTTTGTCAAGAGAATAAGCTGGTCATCACAAACACTCTTTTCCAACAACACAAGAGGCGACTCTACACATGGACATCACCAGATGGGCAATACCGAAATCAGATTGATTATGTTCTCTGCAGCCAAAGATGGAGAAACTCTATACAGTCAGCAAAAACAAGACCTGGAGCTGATTGTGGCTCTGATCATCAGCTTCTTATAGCAAAATTCAAGCTTAAACTGAAGAAAGTAGGAAAAACCACTGGGCTAGTCAGGTATAATCTAAACCAAATCCCTTATGAATACACAGTGGAAGTGAAGAACAGATTTAAGGAACTAGATTTGGTGGACAGAGTGCCTGAAGAACTATATAGATGGAGGCTCGTAACATTGTACAGGAGGCAGCAACAAAAACCATCCCAAAGAAAAGGAAATGCAAGAAAGCAAAGTGGCTGTCCAACGAGGCCTTACAAATAGCAGAGAAGAGAATGGAAACAAAATGCAAGGGAGAAAGAGAAAGTTACAGAAAATTGAATGCTGACTTCCAAAGAATAACAAGGAGAGACAAGAGGGCCTTCTTAAATGAACAGTGCAAAGATATAGAGGAAAATAATAGAAAGGGAAAAACCAGAGATCTGTTCAAGAAAATTGGAGATATTAAAGGAACATTTTGTGCAAAGATGGACATGATAAAGGACAAAAATGGTAGCGACCTTACAGAAGCAGAAGACATCAAGAAGAGGTGGCAAGAATACACAGAGGAATTATACCAGAAAGATCTGGATGTCCCGGACAACCCAGATAGTGTGGTTGCTGACCTTGAGCCAGACATCCTGGAGAGCAAAGTCAAGTGGGCCTTAGAAAGCATGGCTAACAACAAGGCCAGTGGAGGTAATGGCATTCCAGTTGAACTATTTAAAATCTTAAAAGATGATGCTGTTAAGGTGCTACACTCAATATGCCAGCAAGTTTGGAAAACTCAGCAGTGGCCAGAGGAGTGGAAAAGATCAGTCTACATCCCAATCCCAAAGAAGGGCAGTGCCAAAGAATGCTCCAACTACCGTACAATTGCACTCATTTCACACGCTAGCAAGGTTATGCTCAAAATCCTACAAGGTGGGCTTCAGCAGTATGTGGACCGAGAACTCCCAGAAATACGAGCTGGGTTTTGAAAGGGCAGAGGAACTAGAGACCAAATTGCTAACATGCGCTGGATTATGGAGAAAGCCAAAGAGTTCCAGAAAAACATCTACTTCTGCTTCATTGACTATGCAAAAGCCTTTGACTGTGTGGACCACAGCAAACTATGGCAAGTCCTTAAAGAAATGGGAGTGCCTGACCACCTTATCTACCTCCTGAGAAATCTATATGTGGGACAGGAAGCAACAGTTAGAACTGGATATGGAACAACTGATTGGTTCAAAATTGGGAAGGGAGTACGACAAGGCTGTATATTGTCTCCCTGCTTATTTAACTTATATGCAGAATACATAATGTGAAAGGCTGGACTGGAGGAATCCCAAGCCGGAATTAAGATTGCCGGAAGAAATATCAACAATCTCAGATATGCATATGATACCACTCTGATGGCAGAAAGTGAGGAGGAATTAAAGAACCTCTTAATGAGGGTGAAAGAGGAGAGCGTAAAAAATGGTCTGAAGCTCAACATCAAAAAAAACTAAGATCATGACCACTGGCCCCATCACCTCCTGGCAAATAGAAGGGGAAGATATGGAGGCAGTGACAGATTTTACCTTCTTGGGCTCCACATTCACTGCAGATGGGGACAGCAGCCACGAAATTAAAAGACACCTGCTTCTTGGGAGGAAGCGATGAGAAACCTAGACAGCATCTTAAAAAGCAGAGGACATCACCTTGCCGCCAAAGGTCCGCATAGTCAAAGCTATAGTTTTTCTAGTAGCGATGTATGGAAGTGAGAGCTGGACCATAAAGAAGGCTGACCGCCGAAGAATTGATGCTTTTGAATGGTGGTGCTGGAGGAGACTCTTGAGAGTCCCCTGGACTGCAAGGAGAACAAACCTATCTGTTCTGAAGAAAATCAACCCTGAGTGCTCACTGGAAGGACAGATCCTGAAGCTGAGGCTTCAATACTTTGGCCATCTCATGAGAAGAGAAGACTCCCTGGAAAAGAACCTGACGTTAGGAAAGTGTGAAGGCAAGAGGAGAAGGGGATGACAGAGGACGAGATGGATGTACAGTGTCATTGAAGCTACCAACATGAATTTGACCAAACTCCGGGAGGCAGTGGAAGACAGGAGGGCCTGGAGTGCTCTGGTCCATGGGGTCACGAAGAGTCGGACACGACTTAACGACTAAACAACAAACTGGATAAGAATTCAACCAGGTAAAGAGGGAAACTATTTTGGCTTATGTATCTTCTTGGACTCATTTGCATTTTGTTGGCTTATTACCTTTTTTTGAATTTTTGTAAACCAAAAGCTCAGAGTGGATGTTTCTTACTTTGTGTCAGGGATGAGGACTTGCGTGGCGTGACCCGCTGTCAGGTCAGACTTAAGTTGCACTGGCGACTCAACTTGGAGTTGACTCAGTTTCCCCCCCCCCCAGTGACTTCGACTCGACTCGTGATTCGGAACCCACCCTTTTTTCTGAAGGAAAAAGCTCATTTTTAGCAAGGACTCAGACTTGGGACTTGGTACCAAAGACTTGGACTCGGACTTGAGACCCAGACTCAAAGACTTGCCAACATCCCTGCTTTGTGTTGCTGTTTCCTTTTGTACTTTGGACATGTATATGGTTGTTAAGCCTGGGTTTTGATAAATAGTGGGTGAGCTGAAGAACGTCCAAAAGCAGTATGAGGAAAACAAAGCAGAATGTTTAGAATTGCAGAATAAATGCCTTGATTTGCAAATAAGAAAGAGGATACATGTTGCTGGTTGCCCTATAAAATGGAGCAACAAGATTTGAAGTTGCAGAAGGAAACAGAAAAATTGTATTACAAATTATAGAAGAAGAAAGAGAAGGAGGGGCGAATGGTTAGAGGAGGACAACCAGTGCAAGGCCAGGTGGGTGCAGGGCAAAGTTAGCAGCCACTTGCCACCTGCTGCCACTGGTCTTACTTCTAATATTTCTTTTAAAATTTCTTTCAAATTGGGATAGCTCTAGTTCAGTATTACAGACAGAAAAAATATACAGCTGATTAGACTGTGAGATTTCCCTGCAGCCCCAAACCCGTGATCCTGGCATCAATTACTTGACAAAGCCCACAGACACAATTTCCTCCAACACAGATGAGCACAAATGCCGAAAATGATTCAAAATAAATCACATCCAGAACTGAGTTAAAATAAACAACCCTCTTGAGGCTGTTTAAAATACCTAACTTTCCAAACAAAAGATGCATTTCTTGCACCCCGCAAAAGTGCACTCAGCTTTACATTGTGCAAACAGATATTTTTAAATTGATTTGACATGTGCTGAACCTGATGCAAACATAGGAGTGTTTCAATGTGAAACAATACCCTCAGATAACTTTTTCACTTGGGCTCCTGGAGTGTGAACACACACCCAACGTGAAGAACAGAATGCCATTGATTTGGTTCTTGGGTCTGTACCTAGAATTGAGAAGATTCTGAGAACAGAGCTGGAAGCTCAGACTTGGAGGATAAAGGAAAGGAAGGCATAGTCAACATCCTTCAGAAGGTGGGAAGTTATTTTATGTCTCCTGCCCAGTGGATTAAGAAATTTGTAAATTGCTCATAACAAGATGGTGAAACTGTGGGGGAAATACATCCTCAGGTTCCAAGTCGCTCGTATGACAGCAAATCAAATAGATCTGGATGAACAAGATGCACCAGACATGGATGCTGATGACAGTGCCTTATGGTATGAGGCATTAAGGCATAGTGTCAAATGCATGAAGAGATCAACTAAAAAGAAAAATACTTTTGCAGAAATATTGGATGACGTTAAAGCAGCAGAGAGGGTGGTGCTACACAGCAGTTACAGGACAGAAGAAAAGAAGGGCAAAAGGGTAGCACCAGTGACCTATTCAAATTATTGCAACTCTGACCATTCTAGAGATTGTCAAGATGAACGAAACAGAGAACAGAACTGATAATCAGGAAGAGGTACCAGGTCTCTGATGTACAATAGAAGAGATGAACAAGACAAGGAAAATAACTTCAAACTATGCAGAGACACCCAGGTAAGAGATAAAGAATCGCACTCACCAACTATTTTTAGGCATGTTGCAGCTACTCAAAAACAGAGACCTAAATCCAATGCTAAGCTGATGTCTGAGGTACTTCTTAACAGTGAATTCTGGAGACAGAGAAAATGGAGACTAGGGGTGACAAGGACAAAGTGTGCTGGAGGACAAAGGGATGATTTACTTTCTGGGAATAAAGAAAGGTGGTATGATTCACTTTTTCTTCCAGCTTTCCATCTACCAACACAGAACTGAATTTTAGGGGTGAAGGTAAGGAAGCCAACTGGTATGCAGGAAAATTAGGGGCATTAATAGAACAAAGAGCAACTGTTGTTTGAGACAATGAGACTCAGATTCGGAGTCACATTGATTCATACTCACCTTCACGCTCACATGGAGATGCTTTTCAGAGCCCAATCCACTAGTACAAAAAAGAAAAAAAAGCCTATTTAAACTGAGTCCAGCATGTTTTACATCGATTTAAATTTGGATATTTATACAAGGTATGTGCAGGAGCACAGAAATACGACAGGGGAGCTAGTTTTTCTATTACACCACCTGAAGTCTGTTTCTGTTAACATGAATGTGGAATAGATTCAATGGAACTGATTCTGTATCTGTGAAGGCCCCTATCTGCATTTTTTAAATGATTGCTATCTGATACAGCACTATGCCACATAACAGGAATGAAAAAAATAAAAGCATTGTGCTCTACTTGCCGAAAAGGCTAGAGCTGTGCCAAACAGCTGATACCAAGCACTAGTCAGCCAAGCCTAGCCTTTCTTCCCTCCCCTTTCAGCCCCCACCACCTTCTTCCCTTCCTGCTCAATCCCTCAACCAACCTCTTCTCCTTGCCCCCTTCAAATCCTTCCCACCTTCTATTCCCTCAATCACCTGCCCTCACACCACTCTTACACTCACCCCTTGCCCCCTCTTTCGCTTTCCACGCCTTTCCCTCTCATCCTTGTCCCCCTCCTCAAGAATGTTCTCCTTGCCCCCTATCCCAGCCAAGTGGAGCCACCTGCTTGGAGGCGGGCATGGAGGCAAAGGCAGGGCCAGCGGCAAAGTCACCTGCCTATGTGCCACTCACACCCTTATTCCTTGCTCCCTCTTTCCCTTTTCCACTCCTTCCCCCCCCGCCGCAGCTGAGTGGATCCATCTGCTCAGAGGCAGCGGCAAAGGCAGAGGAGATGAACACACACACACTAACCCAAAAGTCCCATGAATGCCATGTGAACTTACACCAAATTGGGGGGGGGGGGGAGAGATCCCTCACACTGATTAATTTCAGAGTGAGACCAGGCCCAAAGTTCACTTTTTCTCATGTAATTTTTCCTTGGAAGATTTTGACTGCTCTGGGACCTTTGAGCCTTTGTCTTGATTCTGAGAGAAGCTTCAATTTTTATAATGGAATAGATGGCTCCTGGGAGATTCTACACCTCTGTCTTCTTTTCTTTATTCCTTTCTCTGTCCCCCCTCCATCCAGTGACTTCATTCTTTTTTTTACGGTTTTCCTTCTGATTTTCCCATCTGGATTCTTCTTGATCAATTCTTCTTCCACATTCCGTTGAATCTTCAGGAACCTGTTCCTTGGAATAGGTACCTATATGTCTGTCTGTCTGTCTGTCTGTCTGTCTGTCTGTCTGTCTGTCTTCCTTCCTTCCTTCCTTCCTTCCTTCCTTCCTTCCTTCCTTCCTTCCTTCCTCCCTCCCTCCCTCCCTCTTTAGGCCAAAGACTGCTGAATATAGCAAGCTTCAACTAGTGGCTGGTGGAAGATTAGGGGCAAATGTAGTGTTTTACAAAGGGCGAACTGTGGCTAATTTTGCATATCACTGGATACTGTAATATAGATTGTTCTGATTCATACTTTTCATTTTACCATTGCATTCTATTGTGTGAGAAATTCATTGATTGCTGCAGTATGGGAATGCAACAAATAGTATTGTGCAGCAGAGCAAATGAATATTCTACAAGGCAATTCTAAAATGGGGACACAGCAAACAAAAAATTGTAACTTTGAAACTTGACTTTGGATCAGCACCAAATTTGGCACAGATCTAGCAGACAGTCTGCCCTTACTCTGTGCCAAATTTGTGGAGGTTTGGGCAAAGAGGTTTCAAATTATGATTTAAAAAAAAAGTAAAACTGTTTTATTCGCCATGCAGATGGAAGCAACCTTTTTTGTCTGTAGATTTAAAATAGATCAAATAAATTGAAAATACCCATCTTGCTTACCTTGAAAGAGAATAGTTGGTCTCAGCTGCTTTTTTTAATCTGTAAGGAATCTAGACTGCATGGAGTGAAATACTTCTCCTGAAAAAAGGCAATTCAAAAGGGTGAAATTGTGACTTGTAAATTGCCTTACCAGTGCGAATGTTCCAAAGTTAGAAACATTGTTGCCGCTTGTGAGCCAGGAAGGGAGATCAGATCTTTTGACCCTGACAGTCAGGACCAAATTAAATTACTCTCAAAATGAGAATTTTTAAACCCTTTCCTGGCAAAATAGACCTTAAAAGAGATGCTGTTTCCAGTTGAAAAAATACTAAAAATAAATTGCTGTGTGAAAGTGCAGCGTTAGATATTGTGCAACAGCACCATATATCATTCCATAAGGAACAGCTCTTCAAAATATTTTGGCATAGGGGGACTACAGCCACATCTCAGCCATTCTTCCTTCAGTCCAGCAACTATAGTACAGATCATGTACTCACCTTCTGGGATCCTCTATCACTGGGTATTTCTACATGAGGAAAATTTCTGTTGGAATTTGTGTATATGTATGTATTTTTAAACTTCCACTTTAAAAATCCACAAAATTAAATTCTACAAAACCCGTCAATTTTATGAATGTGGGGTATTTTGCTTCCTGTACCCACGATTCAAAATGGCAGGAAATGGCCTGATATTGCTGCACAATATCCTGGCCACTGCCAGCAGGAAAAAGAATGCTAAACTTTACATAGCAAAGGGCAGCTTGAATGTTGACAACATCAATGGCAACTGTTAAGATAATCTGCACAGGATACTCTCTTGTGCTCACTACCATTCACACTTGTGGAAAAATAGCCTTGGCAATTGTTGTGTGTTTGGGTGAGAAATAATTATTTGATGAAAAAAGGAGTCACCTTCTGGGACTTCCTTTTGCTTGGTGTCACTTTGTGAATGGTAGTGAGTTCAAGAGGATATCCTGTAGACCATCTCAACTGCTGCCATTGGTGTTGTCCATGAAGTATGGACTATTTAAAAAGTCATCTCAAATAGAAGTTGAAAATGAGATCCTTCATTTGCTCCAGTGGACGAAAGATGTAACCAGCTTCTGTGTCTGTCTCCATGTTGTGTTGCCTGCTGCGTGTCAGCAGTTATTTAAGTGTAAGGGGTTGTCTGTAGGCAACTACAGCTTAGCCACCAAAATTGCAAAATACAGTGACTCAAAGCAGAAAAATACAGCAACTCACCTGAGAGGAAACTGTTTTTAGCTGTTCTTGATTTGAAGGAGGCTCTTGTCTCTACCTCCTGCCAACCTAGCAGTTCGAAAGCATGCAAATGCAAGTAGATAAATAGGTACCACCTCGGTGGGAAGGTAACGGCGTTCCGTGTCTAGTCGCGCTGGCCACGTGACTACGGAAACTGTCTACGGACAAACGCTGGCTCTATGGCTTGGAAACGGGGATGAGCACCGCGCCCTAGAGTCAGACACGACTGGACTAAATGTCAAGGGGAACCTTTACCTTTATCTTTACCTTGTCTCTACAGTAGCAATTATACTGCTCTTTGACACTTCTATTAGAGAAATAGTGCAGGTCTTTTTTATTTACTTAGTTTAAAACATTTTACCCTGTCTTTGTCCTTGACAAGGACCCAAGGCAGCTTCCATCATTAAAAGACAATATTTAAAAGCTAAAAACAGTAAGTATACAAACATTAAAAAGAATCAAAGACTACAGTAAAGCTGGTAAACAAAATCAACGCCAAAAACAGTTTAAAGTAACAAAGCACAATTATCCCCTTACCCCGGAATAAGACACGAGACAACTGTTATGGAATGAACATGGGCCACACTTTATTAAATATTCAAATTTATCCTCAATGGAAAAGGGGGGTCCTGCTGTAGTGCGGAATCAGGTTCTGCTGAGGGGTCTCAACGGACCCCGACCAAACTATGGGCGAGTCCCAAGCCCCAAGATCTTGCAGTCGTGAAGACAGCGAGAACCCAGCTGGCCCAAATTGACCACCCCCGGACCTCAAGCACCCTCCTTCTTGTTGTTGACTGTTGGTCCGGGAGCGGCCCCAGCGGATCTTCTCCCCCAAAGACTGTAATTGCACGATCCGCATCGCTGGGAGATCAGATGAGCTATACCTTACCTGTGTTTTTGAGGGGACTCACTGAAACCTGTTATATCCGCACTACCCGCCTGTGTGACCAAATTTTACCACCTCTCATTATGCCAACGCACCTTGTCCAGTGTGGGATAGGCGGAAAATCCCCACTTCCAAAGGCCAATCAGGATGCGGGTCAAAATTTCCGATCTGGCCCCAAACAGGCGACCAGTAAAACTCACACTAGTATTCAGGGCGGGTGGGTGGGCTGCCAAAAAGGAAGAGGCTGAAGGTAGGAGGAGCCCTAGCTTAAATACTCTCCCCCTCTATTTTCTCAGCTCTCATTGCGAGATCTCTCAGTCTCGCGTTATCCCGGGAATGGGATAATGGCGGCCCGCGCTGCTGAAGACCTCATCAGCGGACCGGGCACACTCCATTTAAAACCCCTCTCAGTCAGTCAGTCACTAAGGGAAAGACTATCTGAAGAGAAAGGTCTTTGTCTGCTTGCACCAAATTGTTGATTAACAAGGTGTTGGTTGTGTTCCACCACACCCACTTGATTGATTGAATGTGTGCTCAGGAATGCAACCAGCATTGTGTTAATGAGCAGTGATTTTCTGGCAAACTCTATGTGATTTCCTTCACGCAAACATAAGTTCGCAAACGGGTGCATTCTGGCCCTTACCTTCCCAATATGTTGATGATTATCTCAAACCCACAGAACATTTATATGTGGAAGGCTCAGTATTTTGCCTTTATCAACATAAGGCCAGATTTTGGAAACTCCTTGCCAACAAAGATAGTGCTTATATGTAGTTGGTACTCTTGAATTTTATTCCCACATTATTATTATTTTACAGCAATTTCTATGTAGAACTGTGAGATTGTAAAATTCACCCTTCTCTTGTGTAAATTTCAAGGTTTCTGGTTAGTTATGCATTGTCTATCAGACCTGGAACCCACAGTACAAGACAGAAGAAAGAAACCAGATAATCTGTGTTACTTGAAAGTACACAGATGTGCTAGATAAAATGTTTAAGTATTACATTACAGGACATGTTGAAATGTCATGAAACGTGATGAAATTTTGTGCATTCAGTAAAAAACAAACAAACTGAGTTATACAAGCATATCTTTCTGGCCTTCCTTGAGGCTCTTGCGATTTACCAGGACAAAAGGGTAATAAATCTAGAAGTAATTCAGCAAACTTAAAAAAAAAATTATGAAAATAAATTCATTTGTTTTTCATGCACTTAAAGGGATAATTAGATCATCGTGAAATACACCCACACTCTGTCTTCTGTTTGTTCAGTTTTGTTCGCTTGTGTGTTGTAGTTGCTAAAGGTTTAAGTGCCAATATTTGCCTCTTAAAACATCCCCAATGACTCAGGATCCGATGCAGCTTAAGATTTTGATCTTTTCGTCTCATTGTGATACTTAAGAAGAATCAAAAGTAAATTAAATAGCTTGAACTCTGGTGCTTTAAAATGTATTTATTAAACTGCCTTTAGTGCATTGCCTTCACAATACAGTGGTGCCTCGCTAGACGATTGCCTCGCAGGACGAGGAAATCGCTAGACGATGCCTTTTTGCGAGCGCTACTGCGCTTCGCAAAACGATGTTTCCCTATGGGAAATTTCGCTAGACGATGAGGTTTCCCCATAGGAGTGCGCCGACTAGTGGTCAAAAGCTGTCAGTGCAGCTGTCAGTGCATTCCTATGGGGACTCTCACTCGCTAGACGAGGTTTCCCTATGGGAAGTTTCGCAAGACGACTGCGTTTTCCCTTGGAACGCATTGAAGCGATTTCAATGCATTCCAATGGGAAAACGTGCTTCGCTAGACGATGTTTTCGCTAGACAGCGATCCTCGTGGAACGGATTAACATCGTCTAGCGAGGCACCACTGTATGTTTTTTTAAAATAATAAATGAATTTGTTCATTAGCAATTTGCATTCTCTCCCTTCCCTGATATAACCTTAAAATGCATAAGTCAGACTGTGTACTGTAAAAATGTAGATCCTGGCTACATGAATGTATAGAAAAAGGGGAAACCGGACTATTGCTGTCAAGCATTCAAGGGCTCCACTGAAACAGTCAGAAAAAGCTAGAGGAGATCCTAGGTGGGTTACAGAAAGTAAGCTGTTGGTTGCCAGACATTATTTATCTTTCATTAACTTGTTTTTCTTTGAGAAGTTCATTCCAAGCATGTTTGCAAAGGAAAGGGTAACCAATAAAATTAAAATATGTGCTGACAGTTGCAGTATGAACTAAAGGAAGCTTCCAAACACCTTTGGAAGGCAGCCTCAGATTGAATCTGTTACAGTAGATGTTATCTACGCGTTGAACACCATAGGAGAGGTTACCCCATAATTTTAGGATGGGGCACTTCCCTGCCTTCAAAATCTAGCAGAACTGGCATTGTAGCTTAGCAATACATCTGACACACATGTAAATGAACATAAGCCATGTAAAGCTCAGTGAAACACTCCAGTTTGAGTGTATCACGAAGGTGGGCAAAGTGTGGCACTGGGGCTGAATGTGGCTCCAATACTGTTTTTGTGACCCTCCCCCAGGTGAATTGCAGCTTTCTTACTGCTGCAGGAGTAATTATTCACCTTTGCAGTAGGTCACAGACCCTCAGCCTAGGACACCATAAAAGACTTTTTTATGGTGTCCAATAAATTGGGAAGTAAATATTTAGCCACATTTTTGTTTCTTTCCTTCCCTCTTCTTTCTGAGTGTATGTGTGTTTGGGCATTCCTTGTGGTCTGTGCAGATAGTCCCCACGGGGTCTGCAAAGCAGAAAACTGGCCTCCAGATCTGCCAAGTTTGCCCTTCCTTATCTTACAGGCTTCCAGCAAAAGCAGTTTCGGTTGGATTACCACAACTGCTCAGGTTGTGTCTCTGCTTCAGACAGTTTCTGAGAGGTATGCTATTTCTGAGAGATCCAGGCCAGGGCTCCTCTGAAAGGTGGACACTTTTTTCCTCAAGTGTTCTAATCTACTTTGGAGGTTCCTGTGCCTGTTAAATGAAAAACAAATAAACATTAGGAGACTTTGGATATTCTGCATTATACATGGTTTGAGATTCAGAGTTTGGCTTACAAAAGTCTAGTTTTTATGTGATTGGTGTAACAGGTAACCAGGTTTTGAGTAGGGGTGATCTTCAGCCCAACATCCTCTTATGTACCCATGCAAATAGCATAACTTTTAGAGGCAAATTGCCTCAAGTTTAATAAATCACCACAGACATTATTGGTATTATGGCTCTGAGGATGTCTTAACTTGAGGCAGTTCACCTCCAAAGGTTATGCCATTTGTATGGTTAGATAAGAGGATTTTGGTCTGAAGATCACTCCTACTCAAAACCTGGTTACCTGTTACACCAATCACATTGGCAGAAACAGGGAAGAGGATTTTGGACTCTGGCTCTTATCAGTTCAACAGCAGCAATCAGGACTGAAGATAAAAATCTTCCAGCCAATGGCAATCTTGCACTAATCACTTATCTTTCTGTCCCTGTGTAATCCATTTGTAAAACACAAAGACAAATGGCAAAAGGCCATTGCCTTTGGCCAAGTTTTTGTACATCTCTCTTCCCTGGTTTTAGAAAGGTTGGTGGTTAAAATTTCTAATATTTAGTAATTAAGAAGTAAAATTGTCCTTGAATATGGCTCACAGATTTCTACTCTTCAGTCTCCATTTGAACTCAGCACAAACTGCCTCCACAATCCTGCTTTCATACTTGACTTCTCCTGGTGAATCTTAACAATAGCAATGCAAAATGAAGTAAACCTCACAAACCTTAAATCAGCCCGTCTTTTCTTTCTTTCTTTCTTTCTTTCTTTCTTTCTTTCTTTCTTTCTTTCTTTCTTTCTTTCGTTCGTTCGTTCGTTCGTTCGTTCCTTCCTTCCTTCCTTCCTTCCTTCCTTCCTTCCTTCCTTCCTTCTTTATTTCGTTTGTTCTTTCTTTTGTTCTTTCATTCTTTGATACTCTGCCTTTCCACTAAAAGATAACTCTCAAGCAGCTTATCAACTTCTTAAAAAAATCAAAACAAAAAACAAAAATGTAAACCAAACCCACTGTAAAACCACTAAGATCAACTAAATAGTAAAAACCATTAAAAGCAACATCTGGTAAGTCATAGTGCTTGAACACTATGTGTTCTATTGCCTTTAAATGTGTTTTTAGATTTTATTTACTGTTTTTAATATAATACTTGTTTAATTCTTTTTAAATATTTGTATACTTACAGTTTTTAGCTTTAACTATTGTCTTTTTAATTATGTAAGCTGCTTTGGGTCCTTTTATGCAGAACGGTGGGGTAAAATATTTTAAACATACATACATACATACATGGTGGCAAAGTGATTTTTTTGCAGAAATATGAAAATGAAATTTTTCATGGCAAATTAGCTTTATTGTCACCTGCTAATGTCTACAAATTTGATTTTTGCTAACCTTGTCATTGTGTAGCTGTACTTACAGCTATAAAAACAGGTCAGTAAAATATGTTATTTTATTGCTGCTAATAAAGGGAATTGTTCATACTGAATGCTATTTGGATGGCAGATAAGGTAGGAGTTCTCAGCTAGAAGATCAAAGAATAAGGATTCTGCTTTGCTTCTGGAAAATGAAATGGGATGCAGATAATTAGTTTTGTTTCTCTATTAAATTTTCAGGAATGGAGCTCTCTCCAATGGAAGGAATTTGGCTTCTCTTCCATTAACACATGACTGCAAAAAAGGCATTGGTATTTGTTTCATGAATTAATATTTGTTCCATGTGTTACCTACTACTACTTTATATCCAATTCTGTGGAAACATCCAGGGATATGGCCATGTTAGTGTGTGACCACAAAGACGTTTATCTCAGGTTGATGCAAACTTCCTTGTACCATATCATGGCAATTAAATAACTCCCACTGTTTACACAGAACTGTCTGATCGTTCTGCAAAGGTGCATTTCACACAGCCCCCTTCTCCCTCACACTTCTGTGCCATTATGACCATCCTCTTATCCATGCCTTTTGCCAATGTTCAAATCTCTTCTTTTAAAAAAATGTGTAGCAAGAGAAACAACACTGAACTGACAAGACTTGGTAAGCATTCGAATTAGTTGTATATCACTTTAGTGCTATAGCTAAACTAGAGGAAAAATATTTTTTTAAAATACAATTTTCAAATTGTATTGCGTTGTTTTGACCAAACTCCAGGAAGCAATGGAAGACAGGAGGGCCTGGCGTGCTCTGGTCTATGGGGTCACGAAGAGTTGGACATGACTTAACGACTAAACAACAACAATTGCGTTGTAGTCCTTGAGCTTGCTACCTTCTGCAGTGTGAGCAGAAGGAACAGGGTCACTAACAAGCCACATACCCCGTGCATCATCATTTATGACATCTGGACACACCCAACAATTGCCCTATAGGATTGATATAAGCAATCACACAAGTCGAAAGCAAAACAGGATAATGAGACTGGAAATGCTACCAAAAATAAAAAATAAAAACCAACAAAAAACAAAAACAAAACCCACACAAAAAATAAATTTCGTCAATGAAACAAATATAAAAAGAGACAGCAAGAAACATAGTAGAAACAGTGAGTGTCTAGTTGCTCCTCTAGTTTGGTGTACAAAAATTAAGAAAGTCTTGTGGACCCTTAAATACTCTCATTTATTATCCAAGAGATTGTAGTCCTATGTGGTCCTTAAGTATCCAAGTGGACTAAATACATGAGAAAGGACAGTGAGCGAGCCCTGCTTCTCCCTTCATTGCTTTTCTAATGTAAAGCCATAGGTCTGAAGAAGGGAGACACATCAGCCCATGAAGTCTGTGAAGATTCTCAGTCTTCCAGGTGTGGTTATCTGGAAGTTGAGTCATGGCACCTGGACTTCTTTCTTGTTAGGTTGAAACATTTTGCTACTCATCTAAGTAGCTTCTTCAGTCTGAGGAGAGTTGGTAGGAGATCCCTGATATATCCTCCATGTTGGTTTCACTTCCCCCTGGTTTGAATAGGCTCGTTAGAAGGACAAAGAACTGGGGGTGAGGGATAATCCCACTTCTGCAGTCCTTCTCCATCCATTGTCATGGGTCATTAATTGTCGTTAACAGTGGTCTTTCTGGTGTGTGTGGTCCTAATTTTTCTAGGGACGGATGAAAGGGAAGTATGATAAATAGGAGACAGATTGTATCTAAGGCCTCCACCCCTGTTGAGTGAGGGATTTTCTATATGCACATGTATGGCCTCCCTGATCCCTCTCTCAAACCACCTATCTTCTTGGTCCAAAATGAGTATCTCTTGGCCATCAAATGAGTGTCCTTTGTCCTTCAAATGAAGGAACACTGCTGATTGTGGTCCTGGGCCATTGCCCCTCCTATGCTGGGACATTCTCTTGTTTAGTGGCTGTTTTCTCCAATGTAGAGCTCTGAACACTCCTCTTTGCATTGGACCACATATACTATATTGATCCTCTTGTGTTTTGGTGTCCAGTCTTTTGGGTGGACGAGTCTCTGCCTTAGTCTGTTTGTGAGTTTAAAGTGCACGGGTATGTGGTGTTTACCAAAAATCATTTTGAGTTTTTCAGATACACCCGCTATGTAGGGAATGACCAGGTTCTTCTGTCAGACTGTTCCATTGTCCTGCTGGGTCGGGGACATTGCCTTGTCCTATCTGTCTCCTATTTATCATGCTGCCCTTTCATCCGTCCCCAGAAAGATTAGGACCACAGACTGAAGAAGCTACTTGGATGAGTAGTGAAACGTTTCAACCTAACAAGAAAGAAGTCCGGTTGCCAGTTGTTCCAGATCAGTCCATGAGGGTTCTCCATGAAAGCTAGAAAATGGAAAAAACCAACCTGTTACTTTACACAGGCAAAGTGATGGCGGAGGGGGCAGGGTATATCCATGTTCCCTATTCATATATTTAGTCCATCCAGATACTGAACTAATGAACAGAGCTTAAAGGCTCTAGCATTTTAATGCAAATTTCAAATCCATCCAAAGTAAGCACAGTGACCTTTCAGGAAAGCATTCACTATATTCCTTAAGCTGTTTTACTTTAATTTTTATTTTCCATCCTTCATTATAACATAATTCCCTGTTGCTAACACAGCAAAGCTGAGGAAGGCTTTGTTATGACCAAGTTCTCCTGTTGCCTTTTTTGTTTGCTTTTGTGCTTTGCATTAAAATGTCAGAAGTACTTAAACCTTTGCCCCCACTCTCTCAGTCTATAATTCTTCTCTCTGTACCCATCTGTCAACCAAGGATAACACGTCAGGTACTTGGGAAAGTAGGTCCTACACAAAACTTCAATTCACAATATATTGTCCCATCTTTAAATTTAAGATGCTTCAAGAATCCTTTGTTGTTCTTGCAAAATCCACTGTTGATCAGAATCCTACTTAAAAGTTTGGATGGAATCTTTAGTTATTTAACACTAATATAAATAATCTGATTAAAGCTTAGGTCAACAAAATAATTGTTCCTTTAAGGAATGGAGCTGAATATTTGTGCAATAAAGCCTCTTACACAGGTCTTTAAGATAAATATACTATTCACTAGCACATTCATTAGGGATTGTTTGGAGTAACAAAGCAATGCTAATATTTGTAAATCCTTGTCCTTTCCTCTATCCTCTCTCCAACTTCATTTGGCATAGTTTTCAAGGAGGCAGCTGTGTCAGTCTTCTGCAGAGAAAGAATTAAAATAATGGGTTGCATATATAACAGCCCATCAGCCCTGAGTATTTGTTTAACTTCTCTTATATCCATGATGTGTGTGTGTTCAGTGCCATCACATCAGAACTGACATTGCAACCCTAATAGGGCTTTCAAGGTGAGATATTTAAGGAGTGACTTTACCAGTTCCACTTCCCCATTTGGTTTCCATGGCCAAGTTGGGATCCGAACCCCATTCTCCAGAGTCCTAGTCCACCACTCTCTTCACTATACCACATTGGGAATCCATGATACCATTACTCAATTTAAGGTGTTAGTCTTAACCTATAAAGCCATTAATGGTTTAGGACCTTGATATTAGGCAGAATGTCTCTCTGAAAAAAATAGCTACTCATCTCACATACTCATTGCAATCCTTGATATTAAGAACTGAAACACCAAAGGAGGCAAAAAAAGCTAACATTCTTGGTCATGGGCCCTTTCCTCTGGAACAGGTTTCCTGTAGAGGTTCGCTAGGTACCATCCCTCTCTGTTTCTAGAAAGCCATTTAAGACTGAATTATACAAAGCTACCTTCTACTAGTACAAATTTGTCTGAGTTGGCTGAATGGTATTAATCTGTGTATTTATTTAAAGTAGAGTTTAATTATATTTTATTGTTTTTTTGCTGTTATATTGGGTTGATATGATTTTATTGTATATTGTATACTGTCCAAAGAGCGGCAACACTAATGGGGCAACAAACAAACAAACAAACAAACAAACAAACAAACAAACAAACAAACAAACAAACAGCATTCTGGTGTCCACACCATGCAGGGCTGAAGCCAGTGTCAAAGAAAGAAAAAAAAGTTTTCTTTTTTTCCCCTTCCTTACATCACCTTTGAATGATTGTGTATTTTTAGTCTGTTTTGTATGATCTGCTCAACTGGACCCCAGTAATGCATTTTGCATGCTGATCCATGCACTTAGTAGGTGTGCTTGGGCTGGTTAGTTTCCTCCTCTCCTTACTGCTATTCCTGTTTAGTTTTTTTGGGATATCAGCTGTTTCTTCCTTTGGGAAACCACTCCAAATTCATATAGTGAAATAGATTTACAGATATAAACAAGAAAGTCTAAAATAGCGGCTGAGTAAAGTGTGAGAGGAGGAAGTATGGGGTGAGGGTGGAAAAGATAGACAAAAGGGAAAGCAATTGGTGAACAAAAGGAGTGGGCAAACAGGAACAGCAGCAGCAGCAGCAAAATAACAAGAAACAACAGTAACAAACAACGAAAAGAAAAGAAAAGAGAAAAATACCAAAAGAAGACAGCAAAACCTCAAAATAATCAAGGACAACACCATGGCGTGGACAATCTCTAAGACGAAGACTAAAAATGACTATTGATCCTGATTAACATAGATGTATAGTGTCAATGGTACTTTTAACTAAGCAACATTTAATTTTATTGTGGCTAACAACTGGATTTAACCCTAACAGATTTATTACAGCACGAGGTTTTGTGCAAGAAGTCCACTATCACAGATACATAGGATTGTACCCTAATACTAGTCCCAGCTAAAAGTAGACACACTAAATAAATTACTGAATTGTGAGTTGACACTTATTGAAATCCCATTGAGCCAGAGGGATTACTCTGGCTGGGACTAGCGATAGCCATGGGGTATAATCTTAGAGGCTCAGGCTAAGGGGCTCAGTGTACATGGTCGATGGAATCAGTGAGCTGGGTGCAAGTAGTAACATCTGCCACAATTAACACTGGTGTGTAGCAAAACTATTAATGTTAACACAATCCTTCTGGCAAGAACCGCTGTATAGCTCAATGGTTTGGACATCTGGCTGCAGAGCCAGAGGTTGGAAGTTCAATCCCCCCTGTGTCTCCTTGACAGGGGCTGGACTTGATGACCCATAGGGTCCCTTCCACCTCTGCAGTTCCAAAACTATTGTTATAATTAATAATAAGTTAGTCAAATCATATATTTGGTATGATACATATTTATTACCCATTACAAGCTCAGCAGTTTATTTCTGTGGTCTTTAGGCTGTAAAACAATAAACTATGTTTTCAAGTGGGTGTCTGTTTTGAAGTAGAATATTGAGTACAGATTACATTTCAGATCTAACAGAAGAACACAGAAGGGTATTTTCTCAACTGGAACACTATAGCTGAAGCTCTGAAGCCCAGCGTAAACGAAACCAGCCAACATTAGGAATGGGGAGCCTCTGATATGTGAGGATCGCCTTACCATGGCACTCTTCTTCTGCTATTAACTTAAAAGACAGTATTTTGATTTAAAATACTCTGCATAGAACTGAACTGTGCTTTGCAGGCAGAAAACTTCATTCTTCAACTACATGGAACAGAGCTGTGCTCATGAGAAGTTGCTGCACAGAATACCATTGTAGGTACTTTTGAGATAGTAAAGCTGTTGCATGGAACTGAGCTGTCTTTTCTATGCTTGGTGGGAAAATGTCCAGATTGGTGAAAAATGACACCTGGCCTCAACCACTTTGTTTAGGCATTGCCTACATTCTCCTTGGCAAGCCCTACCCATTGCTGTTCCAAGATTTCCCTAAAGAGGATTTTGGCCTATCAGCCCAAATTTTCCAACTAGTGAACTTGATGGACTGTGGTTTGATGATATCAAGCAACTTTTTATGTTCCAGAATGTTCCACCGCATTTTTGTTTGGGATGTACAAGTTTTCAAGATCTCATGTCTGCAAATCCTACAATCCCAGAATGGGATTGAGCCATGCAATATAAATAGATGTTGTTGTCTGAGATTAAATCATCTGTCCCATCCACCATACCCATTCCTAATGGTTCATTGCAATTGTAGTTGCCACTGGGCAATGTTGGCACCAGTAGACCCAATTGCTCCTTGAGTTCCAGATGTTCTCTTCTTCTATACTTGTGGTGGATCAGACAATGGTAAGATGTGTCCTGCTTGCTTCATTATGTCAACTTGAGTTATCCTATGTTTCTCAAAGTTTGCGTTTTTCCTAATCTTGCTCTGTCCAAAGGGTTTCAGTTCAAATCCCATCAGCCACTGCCAGCATAGTCAGTGGTCAGGATGATGGAATTGGGAGCCACAACCATTTGGAAAGATTTGAGTTAGGGAAGGCTGCAAATAAGAAGAGAAATTGGCATGTGAGATATGAGGGGATCTATAGGTGGTTGCAATTCATGGACTGTGGGGGTGGGGAGGTTGTGTACATGCTCCCTTCAAACGATTCAGACTTTCAAAAACATTTATTTGCACAGTGTTCCTGAGTTTACCTAAGGCAAGTAATTTGTCAGAAAACCCATGCTTCATGATGGGCAAATGCAAATCAAAAATAAAAGTGGTTGTTTGAGGATTTACTTTGCTCCTGAAATCTGGTAGATAGATTACTACAGTTTGGAAGTTTACTCTTTTTTTTTTTTTTGCTGATAGTAAGCCAAGATGAGCTCCATGACCAGGAACTTAAATAAATGCCACACACAGAATGCCAAGAACAAGTGCTTCTTTTGGCATGAAGAGGAGCTTGCACCAAAATATAAAGAACTGTTCAGCCCATCTGGTGGGTTCTTCCCCTTCTGCCGTTTTGCTGTGACCATCAGTCTGCCGTTGGTGGAGCCTAGGAAGGTTATCTCCTGAAAACACCCTCTTCTGAACGTATACCCACTGTCAAAAGGTACAGTTTCCTATCGAGAGAGTGTCTGCCTCAGTGGTTCGAGAGAGTGTCTGCCTCAGTGGTTCTTGGAAGGACATATTTTTGCTTCTCCACAGTAGGGATAAGAGCTAGAAGTCATAACTAATTATATGTTACAGAAAATGTCATCTAATTAATTCTCAGTTTTAAAAGTACATGTTAGTGCAGGTTAATGATGTAGGAGTATCAATGTCCTTTTAAAGAATAGGAAAGGTGAAATACACACATGTTAAGAATGAGATTTTCCAAATGTACTTAGTTGGCATGCCAGAGATATTCTCGAAAATTAGTACATTAGGAAATCTCAACTTCTAGTTAACACTGATGTTAAGGACCTGTTCACAGCTTTGAAATATTGGTTATATTTATGTCAATCAATCTTTTGGATTTCTGAAAAAAAGTAGGACAAAGTAATTCATAACTGGGTTGTTGGATTTCAGTTTTCAGTTCTAAAAATGCAAATATTGGATGGAAAAATAATAGATTCTTGCCACAGGAGTTTTAACCAAATTTATAGCTTTTCTACAAATAAGCTATAATTGATGTTACTCAATCAGGATTGTACTCTGGGGTAGCAAGTGGCTATCCACTGGACAACAAAAGACATGACTAAAATAGATGTTGATTTTTATGGTTGGTAAATCTGGAGCTCAAAACAGTTTTTAGTACATAGTATTTTTAAAATGGTTATTCTAAAAATTAGTTTGGGTGTTACAATGTAAAAATATTACTTTGATTTCTTTAAAAAAATCCATCCTCAAATATTATCCAGTTAAATATCTTGATGACACTTGTGTTCGGTTAAGATTACTTAGGGGAACAGCTTTGAAATAATACATTTTAAAGAACATTTCTTAGAAGCAAATTCCATTGCCATGGAACATAACATGCAGTAATAGTGATAAATCACTGATAACACAAGAGATTTGCATAAATCCTTGGGGTTTTTTTTCTCCAGCAGTTTCCAGTGAAGAATAAACTACCTCTGAGAACAGAAAGGCAATTTAGTGGTTATTGAGTAATGACAGCTGTTGTGAGAAGTCAAAATAACTTTAGATTGCTCTAGAATACATAGAAATATAGTGAGCCAGTTTAATTTCATCCAACTATTGTGAAAATTTGGATGTGCAACATATTGTATAACATAGGGATGGTTGCTTTGCTTTTGCATCCAAGTGCATTTAGTATGGAATGAACAGGCTTACAATTTGGCATTAGCAAACCAGTTGTAAAGGTTCAAAAAGGATCCAGTTTCTGTACAGAACATTTTAAATAGGTTTCCTCTTTTAGATTTTATTGATCTCTAACACTCCTGTTTTAGTCATTTTTCTTTTATCTTTCTGATTATAGCTTGTGGTTTGGGACCCTCAAATTGACTTCTTCTAATCTAAGGGGGAATCAAGCCAGTGGCCCCACCATATTTGTATGTTTTATTGATAGTTACTTATGCTTTTAAAGAGAAGGAAACAGGGAAGTGAAATGGCGATAGTTAAAGGAGAAAACAGAGAAAAAGCACAGTGAGATAGAAAAACAGAAGCAGAAGAGAGAGACAGAGGGTGTGGTTACACTGACAATAAGAATACTTTTGAATTGAGTTTTGCATAATTAAAAATAATTTGAAAAATCCTAACTACACAACACACAGTGAAACTTGCTCTTTTTTTGGCTGCAAAATGAGTTTTTTTAGAGGTTGGCAAGGGCTTTTCAATTTAACATGCTTGTGAAATTGATTCATTATGAATCGCTTTGTGCAATGTGAACACCCCTGTTGTATTAAATGTTGCCCTTTTGGACAGTCAAGGGTTTTGTAAGTAATATCACGATGTCACTTAACATTTATTAAACACTGCCTTTGACGGCAGTGATGGGTTTCTGAAGTAATGTCATTATACTGCTATGTCACTTAATTTTTTTTTAAAAAAGAGAGAAATGCATGCATTCCAAAGGATGCCTGAAACCCAAAATGCTGCACAACATTGAGAACAAACAGGAAAGAGAAGGTTGCAATCATTGGTAATGTGCTGAGATCAGCAACAATGGAAATTGTGCTGTCTGCCAACTTGCAGGTTAATGAAACATTTTAAAATCTGACATGTTTCACAAAGTGGTTTTAAGACCTTACTTTACATCAGAGTAATAATTTTCAAAGTGAATATACACAGAGAAACATGACTGAAAATTGATTTAAAATACACTGGAGCTGAAATTAATACAAATCAGCAGTGTAACCATTCCCAGACCTAAACAGTAAGAAAATCAATGGATCCTGTGTTGTAAGTGATGGGTGAAGGTGGATCCTTAGCCTCAAATGGATAAAGACTCCTTGTATCTCTCGTTTTAAGAAACATGTTTAAAAAAACCCATTCTGTGAGAATTTAAAAATGTAACTTAAACATTTATGTGGCTTTCTTAAGTTATGAACTCTTTTTTCAAGAGTATCTGTGATCCTAACCAGTGAATCTGCAGTAAATGTATACATGTATAACCTATGAGTAGAGTGTTGGCACCTTTGACAGGTGACACTTTAATAATAATATTATTGTTCCATAAATCATTCCATTCATCCGTGAATGGAATGATTTATGGGCCAAAGGACAAGACATGAATGCTTCCATTCATCTTTCTAGGTCATCATCAAATGTGCTTTGTATTTGGAACTAATGTGTACTTTTGAAGTCTCCACTGCCATTCTGCCAGATGCAGTCATGGATGTTAAAGATGTGATGTCAGACTGATATGACTGTATAGGGCAGGTACACACTCAGTAGAGCAAGATGATACTTACCATGACAGTTGGTTTACTAGCAGTTACTTAAGAATGCTACAAAACAATCACCAAAATAACCCAAAATGTAAACTTATTATTTTCTATGACAGTAGAAAAATGCAGATGCTTCTAATATTGTCTTCCCAGAATCTTAACACTGACAAAAACTAAAACAATGCAACAATAATGATAGGTTCTTTGAGCAGTTTAGATAGTAAGAATGGACCCAGATGTTTGGTAATCTCTTCTAAGATTGTCTAGTCTCAGGGCCTCAGCTGAAGTCTTAAGGAATTGCTTTGCTTCATAGAATCACAGAAAAGTGAAGTTGGAAGGGGCCTACAAGGCCATCAAGTCCAACCCCCTGTTCAATGCAGGAATACAATTAAAGCATATCTGCCAGGTGATTATCTAAGTTTTTGTTGAATGCCTCCAGTGTTGGAGCACTCACCAACTCCCGAGGTAACTGGTTCCACTGTTGTACTGCTCTAACAGTTAGGAGGTTTTTTCTGATATTCAACCGAAATCTGGCTTCCTTTAACTTGAGCCCATTGTTGTGTGTCCTGCACTCTGGGATGACTGACATGCAACAATGGGCTCAAGTTAAAGGAAGCCAGATTTCGGTTGAATATCAGGAAAAACTTCCTAACTGTTCTGTAGGTGTCCAGATGGGGAGATACATAAATCTCAGAGCAGGTGGGGCTGGAGGAGGAAAAATTTGATTTGTACGTAGATGTGGCTTTAAATTCCTGGCCACCCATGTCCACCTGTCCCTAGCTGGCTCCAGGTCTCACTGGCTCAGTGCAAAAGTGTTTGTATGTGTGTTGCACTTATATGACACTGGTGTTCCAAAAAGCCAGAAGGGAGAGGCAGGAACTGGGGAGAGAGTTGGTAGGTCCGTTTATCTGAGCTTGTCTTCTGGAACAAGGCAGCAAGTAGAGCATCAGCATTGCTATTCTTGTTGCATTATTTATTTACTATTTATTTTAAATACTTTTACCCCACCTTTCTCCTTGAAAAGAACTCAAGGCAGCTTACAACAAGGAAAGACAATATTTCATGTTGAAAACAATGAGTATATAACAGTGGTTAACATCATCAAAAGGCGATATTTAAAAATTATAGCTCAGGAAAACATTCCCCATCTGCCCCCTATTTGTGCACATTAAATAAAGACAATGTCCTCTGAATATTTGCTCTTCACGAACATGTTAAACACCAGAGGTTGTGGATATTTAAATACCTTTAGAGTATGTGGTCATCTTTGTAAGTTACTGTTCTTTCAGCTCACCTTATCTTGCAATCTGACTTTCTGTTTCCTGCTTGACTATCAGGGTGTGTTCTCAGTTGTGATGCCACTTCAACTGCCATGGCTCCAGTCTATGGAATCCGGGAATTTGTAGTTTGGTGAGATACCTCCAGTTCTCTGCTCATGTTCTCAAGAGCTCTTCTTTCAACTAGAGCTATTGTGCTTGTTTGCACTACCATCTCATAACCCCTCAGCCAGCATGGCTAGTTGGAGTTGTCAAAGAGAGAGAGAGAGAGAGAAAAAAAAAAGGGGGGGGGGCTTTTCAAGATCTGATGGAGTCTCCTAACTATGTAACTGCCATGCTGAAACTTGTAAACATAATAAAAATAAATCCAAAGTTTTCACTAATCCAGTAACTGTGATGAATAAAGATGTTTAAAAGGGGAGGGAGTGTGGTAATTTCCACAAACAGATAAATACCTAGAGTACATGTAGTTACTATAAAAGAGGTGATGTTTGTCTAGCTCTTTATTTTCATGCTATGTAGGACAGTCATGGTGACATGTTAAGGCTTCTGCTGTTTGAGATGTTTTGGAGGTCCTTGGGAAAACCAGGATCAGCCTACTGTGATGTAAAGATACAGAAAACATTTCATGCACAGCTGGTGACCATCGAAACACAATGGAGAATTGAAGGCTTTAGCCAGAAATGTGTTTTTCTAGGTACTCCTTATTCTAGATCACAGATTTTGCATGATTTTGTAGGACTTCAGCTACCTAGAAATAACAGGATAAAAGAAATATGCACACCAGAGGATATGACTGGAAGCACACCATCATTTGGGTTGTGGATTGTGCGTAGGTGGAAGCTGCATCACAACTGAGAGTATTCTGGACACTTGCTGTAAATCTAAATCTTTATGGCTACCCTAGAAAGGCTTAACTACTCTACTTGCCATCATTGCATGCAGTGCATTTATTCTCTCTTGTTCACTAAATGAATGCTGCTTGAAAATGCTCCCCCAACACTGTGGGAGTAATTAGCACATGTGCCATTCTTCTCTGACATCTGCCTTCTCCTGGCTTCTCTCTGTCTGTTTAGCCTTAGGCAAGCAGGCTGTAAGCTGGGGTGGGGATGGGGGCTTGTGGCAAAACCACCATGCCAGATGTCCATCTATGGTCCTGCTTAGCTCCCTTAACTCCATAAACCAGGACCTAGCAAATACATACTTTGAGGATGGAAAGTTGATAGATGTTGCCCACACGCAATTTGACTCTTCTCTGTTGGGGATGTTTGATGGCCGAAGACCATCTGCTCTGTGTGCGTGTGTGTGCGTGCGTGCGTGCGTGCGTATGTGGCTGTGTATGACTGCTTTGGTGTACTGATCCCAAGCAGCATTACCTCAAAAAAAAAAGTTTAGTGCCCACTCCTGGGAGAGAGCAGGAGAAGGCACTGGGCAATAAACACAGTGTTTTGCCTTTCCATTTTGATTTTAAAAAATCTCTATTTTCTTTTATCCTTATTGGCTTGGGAGAAGTAAGAGGTTTGGTATTCTCAAGAGGCTCTTAACACTCTCACTACATTTTGTATGTCTATCCCCCATTTCTATTTGTGTGCCAATTTTCTTTTTAAAATTGACATCAGGAGGCTGGGTGGGACAGGAACTCCCCCTTCCACTCTGTAATTTTCCATTTCTTCCAAAATCTTCCCATTTCTCTTCCGTTTCTCTTCCATTTTTCTTGTTTCAGCCATTTTTCTTTCCTTTCTCATCTTTTTAAAAATGACATCTTGAGTATTCAAAAGTGATAGTTTGTGAGGGGAGTGTTTTTGTGTGACTGTGTGAATCTCAGCTTCTCCTCTCACGTTATTAAAATCACTTGCCTCAGGCCACAACTAGAGGTTAAAAAGAGCCCCTAATTACAGCTGAAACATGTTAATGTTGCAGACAGGTGATTGAGGCAGGCAGGCTTTGTTTGCAAAATCAGGTTTCTAAGAAATCCCACGCTTAAATCCTAAAGACCAGACACCAAACTACGCAAGCTACATAAATGGCATAATTCCAGAGTTAGAAAAGCTCACTCTGACAGTCAGACATTAGTTAAAAATGTGCCTCTTCCAGTTACGAGTTAGCTCTAAGGTTTGTTTCTGGCCTTAGTCAGTTTTCTACACAATAGGGACAGTTAGTGGGAAAATGTGGGTTGTATCTGTGGATCTGTATGGCAAGCACTCCTGAGCAGTGTGCCTTGATGAGTGCTTCTGCTTATGAAGCACCTCTGCAGAGATGTCTTTAACTTGATGGCTATTAACTGATCATATGTACTTTCACAGAATTGCCCACAAAAGTATCATGTTACATTTCCAAAAATTTGGTCCCCAAATTGATCACCTGACTCCTGTTTTAATTGATAAACCTGATGTTAAGAAAGTAAGGGCTGCTTTTCTTGGCTTGAAGTTCATATTCCATTTATGACATTAATATTGCATTATGCAGAACACGGGAAACAATTATACTCTGTGGATTGGGTCCAAAGATGTCCTTCTGCATGTAAAGGGCTTCTTCTACTCACTGAATATTTGTTTTATCTCTCACACTAGGTTGTTGTGTGTGGGAGAAGTAAAATTAAACCCAAAGACATTCTTCTACTTGGATGAGAGTTTAAATTTGTCCTGTGTTAAGTAGACAGTGAGAATTCCTCCGGAACCTACCTAGAGCATTCGCCCCCTCTTGACAACAGCTATTTGTGGGACACAATTGCCCCTGCTCAGAGTTTTTCGATTCAAAGTACAGTAATGTTTATAAAGGCTCAGAAAGGATAGCTTGTGATAACACGGATGCTTTTAAAAGGAAATTGAATAATCTGTTTGTTTGTTTTCAGCAATGTCTCTCCTTCTGGCACTTTTAGCCATGATTGCTGGCCTGCATCAATGTGCTGGTAATGAGGTATGGCCTGTGTATATAAATTTGAAAAGATTCTTTCAGGAAAAAGCAACACTCAGTACAGTAGAACCATGGTATATGCGGGGGCTCAGTTCCAAGCCCTTCCATGGATGCCAAAAACCATGGAAGTATCAAACACAATACACTGCAAGGTCACAGGATGTCAAAAGGAAAGGATGTCTTGTGACATTGAATGTCATCTACTATATCCCTGTGAAGATTGTCTTTACTTTGAATAGTGCTTTTGGTGGCAAAGAGAAGCTGAACTGGGGTAGGACTGTCAGCAGGAAACAGGGTGGAGGAAAAAAGGGGCTAACTCTTTGGAGGGGATCTCTCAAAACATGAATATGGACAGTTCTAATAACACTTTTTAAAATGTACAATTATTATATTATGTTTGACCCTGAGGAGGCCCACCAATACTGGGCCAAATCAGCTCCCGCCTATGGACATTCTATTAGATGCTTTCAATTGGTGTAAATAAACTGGGTCTGCTTGATGTATGTCATTCAAACTATATAATGTTTTTATTTTATTTATTTATTTATTTATTATATTTATATACCGCCCATCTAGAACGTGTCTACTCTGGGTGATTTACATATAACATAAAAATAAACTAAGGTAAAATCCAAATTAATCTCAGAGTCCAAGATGGGGAAAGGAAGAGAAGAGAAGAAGAAGAAAGAGAGAAAAAAGAAAAAGGGGAGATAGGCTAGGTAATAGCTGTAGGGAAGGCCTGCCTGTATAGCCATGTCTTCAGGTTAGTGTTGAAGGCCCTCAGCGAGGGAGCCAGGCGGATCTCTACAGGTAAGTTGTTCCATAGGCGAGGGGCCACTGCTGAGAAGGCCCAATTTTTAGTTTTTTCCCACTGGACCTCTTTTGGCGTTCCATCCTGACTGGAACGGGTGATACGGGTAGAACTGGGCGGAAGAAGCCGCTCTGCCAGGTATCAAGGGCCTAAACTGTTAAGGGCTTTGTATGTAATGGTTAGCACCTTGAAATCAATGCGGAAGCGAATAGGTAGCCAGTGTAAGGTGGCCAGGGTGGGGGAAATACGATGAAATTTTCACTCCTGTTAATAGCCTGGCCACCATGTTCTGGACCATCTGGAGCTTCTGCATCAGTCTCAAAGGAAGCCCCACGTAGAGAACGTTACAGTAGTCTATTCTTGAGACTATGAGCGCATGGACCAGCGTGGTGAGCACCCCTGTGTCTAGATAGGGATGCAGCTGGGTGATCCACCAAAGATGTAAGTGGGCAGACCCAACCATGGACGCTACCTGGGTCTCCATGGTAAGCGCCGGGTCAAGATGGACCCCCAGACTGCAAACCAAATTCTTTGTGGTGAGAGTCACCCCCCTCAAAAGAGAGGGAGTTCCCCAAACCACTGACATCGGGGCCACCCACCCGCAGGACCACCATCTTGTCCGGGTTCAACTTAGTCCATTCAACTGCATCCATTGCAGAATGGCCTCCAGGCAGCGCCCAAGGGACAGAACAGCATCCACTGCAGATGGAAAAAAGGAGATGTAGAGCTGGGTGTCATCAGCATATTGGTGACACGAAGCTCCACATCCCCGGATGACCCCCCCCAATGGCCTCATATAGATGTTAAACAGCATTGGGGAGATGATTGAGCCCTGCAGGACCCCACAATTGAGGGATCATGGGGCCGATACATTCTCCCCAAGCTGAACTGTCTGGGGATGGCTCTCCAAGAAGGAAGCAAGAGCAAGGCCACCAATCCCCAACTTGGAGAGCCTCTCCAGGAGGATACCGTGGTTGGCAGTATCAAAGGCGGCTGAGATACGAGGGGGTGCTGATAAGTATTGAGCCTTTCCCAGAAAAAATTGAGCTAGGAAGCTATGAATTGCAGGGTGTATTGGCCAATTTGTCTGTATTCAATGGTGCAAAAATCAACTACCTATGATTTTAACTTATCTTTCATGTTCAAGTCCAAAGTGAACATGGCAGCACCTCCAGAAAAGTTCAATGTGGAAGAGCATAGGACCATAATCAAGTTCCTGTTTCTCCAAGGGAAAGGTGCAAAGCAGATCCATGATGAAATGTCACAAACTATGGGTGACAGTGGCCCTTCATATGCAACAGTTAAACGTTGGGTTGTCAATTTTAAAACTGACCATTTCGGTGTTGAAAGTGAGAAACCCAGTGGAAGGCCTGTTTCTGTCTCTGTGCCTGCAAATGTGAAAGCCATCCATGACATGATCATGGAGGACCGCCGAATATCAGCCAAAAGTATTGCTATATATCTGAGAATATCACGTGAGAGAGTTGGTGCCATTATCCACGACGACTTGGAAATGAGAAAGCTGGCAGCAAAGTGGATCCCCAAACTTTTGACAACCGAACAAAAGAGGAAACGTGTGGAGTCATCGGTGGCTGTTTTGGAACATTTTGCAAGAAATGAGTCAGATTTCCTGGGCAAACTGGTAACTGGTGATGAGACATGGATCTACTGTTATGATCCTGAGACAAAGGAACAGTCTAAGGAATGGAGGCACAGTGGTTCCCCCAGGCCAAAGAAGTTCCGAGTGCAAAGGTCGGTGCAGAAGCAAATGGCAACAGTTTTTTGGGATAAGAAGGGAGTTCTGCTGGTGGACTACCTCCAACAGGGTTCAACCATCAATGCAAAATATTAATGTGCTTTATTGACGAAGTTGAGGCAAAACATCAAGGAAAAACGTCGAGGAAAGCTCTCCAAAGGTGTCATCCTGTTGCATGACAACGCCTTGTCACACACTGCAGGTGAAACAATGGCAAAACTGATGTCCTTAGGCTTTCAAGTGATGCCCCATCCACCCTATTCTCCCGACCTGGCTCCTTCTGACTATTATCTGTTCCCCAAACTCAAAAAACACCTAAAGAGACAACGATTTGGGAGTGTTCTGGAGGCAACTAATGCTGCAAATGAGTGGTTACACCAGCAGTCGGAAGAATTTTATTTGCAGGGACTTAAGAAGCTGCAGGACAGATGTCACAAGTGCATTGACTTCCTGGGGGAATATGTAGAATAGTGTGGCAGTTACAGCTTCCTAGCTCAATTTTTTCTGGGTAAGGCTCAATACTTATCGGCACCCCCTCGTATCAAGGAGAACGAGCAAGGACATTTTGCCCCTGTCGGCCTGCCTAAGTAGGTCATCCAGCAGGGCGACCAATGCCATTTCCGTGCCGTGGTGCGGCCTGAAGCCCAACTGAAATGGATCCAGGGCATCGGTTTCATCCAAGAGAGCCTGAAGCTGGTCAGATGTCCTTGTCTTAAACACACACACACACACACACACAAAGAAAAATATATATGTCCTATATGCTGATAACATACTTTTTGTTATCTTGATTATTAAAGAGATCAAAGATCAGATTTGCCCTTAGCCTCTACTTTTAAGCCTTGAATATATTCACAAGGAGGTGTTTAGGTACTGGGGCTGCCATCTCTGAGTCATGCTGTGAAACTGAGAAATGTACTAGGACGATGGAGCAAAGGACACAGTACAGAAGGAGCAGAGAAGCCCTAGCAGCCAATGTTTGGAGCAATGGAATTATAACAGGCCTGGGAATAACACTGTCAGAAGGAAATGTGTTTTTGTTGAGCACTTATGTTCAGCTCTCAGCCTCATGCATCTCTTCTGGCTGGTAGACTGCATGGAGCACAGCGGGAACTGAGGCCACTGTTTCAGTGCAGTGACAATCCAGGCACAGGTCATGCGGCAAAGTTGAGTGCAGAGCCTGGAAAGGTCACTTTTCTGGACTACAACACAGACAGCTCCACCACTTGACTTTGCCATGGCCATGTCAGCTGGGGGGATTTTGGGAATTGCAGTCCAAAAAGAAATGTTTCCAAGGCCAATTTTTCCTTTTAATAGGGTATAGTCTGCTCTCGATTACATTCAATGCACTTTTTTGGAAATATATTTAATCCAGGGGAAAATATGTTATGTTGATTTCATGGCAGGACCACGATAAAGCTTTTGCCGCATTATCGACTGATCTGCTAACAGTACAGAATAAAATTATAGACAAGCACAATGACCTCAGGAGACAGGTGGAACCACGTGCTTCCAACATGCTGAAGATGGTAAGAATTTGCACAATATTTTGTTTGAGCTTCTGAGTGCCTTGGTTTTCAGACTTCCCCTTATATCTAGCTTTGTTTCATTATGTCAATATTTCCCAGAACAAACTAAAATAGTCACAATTTCCAAATGCTACAAGCAACTTGCCTGTGGTACACAGCACATTCCTCTTCACTAGTGATCCCCCTCAACACCTACAACAGAGCAGGAGGCACAGCACAAGGCAATACTTACACAGAGTGATATTTGTCTTCTAGAAAAATAGTGAAGTTATCACATGCTAAGTTACAATTGTAATGTAATGTAGTCATACCTTAGCAGTCAGGGGAGAAAATAGTTAATGGGAAATAACTAATTATTTGTAATGGGTTACTTCTGAACACTGAGAAAAAGATATATGATGAGGTTCTCTTGGGATTGTATCCATTCAGATTGCATGGTAGATGCTGAGGACTGTGTTATTCCCAATCCCTTGTGTAAAATAAAAAGAACTGAGTGTGGCTAGCTAGTATCAGGAACATGTTATGAACCCAGCATTTCATGATGATGATGCCAAAGAAGAAAAATCAAACATTTGTACAACTCCAAGCTAGAGCCAACCTATTGAAATGAATGGATTTTTAAAGTCAGAACTATTGTATGCCCCATTGATTTCAATGGATCTCCTCCAGGTAGTACTAACATGGGATTTAATTCATTTTGTTTTAAAGTTGATCAAAACCTGTAATATGCATTCTTTTGTTGTAAATCCTTACATCAGCTCTGCTGCTGGACCAAAATATTCATTTTTATTTCTTTCAAGGAATGGAATGGAACAGCCGCATCTAATGCCAAAAGCTGGGCTGATGCGTGCGTATATGAACACAGCCTTGAGAGCCGCAGAACAATTGAAGGTAAGTTAAATGGGAGGAACAGTCATTCTCTCCATAAATCATCATCTCCACCCAAATGAAAAACAGCAGCTACAGTCTAACACTTTGTGAGTACCACTGCTCTCTCTCTGACACTGAATGAAAACAACAATAAGCCGCATGTACACTGGAGCATTTAATTTACTAGCCAGTCAGTGTGCTCTTAATCATCCAAGAACATGTGTGTACTTCCTGAGCTGATGGGTCCAGGGAAATGGGAGATTAACAACAGCAACTACTAATACAAGACCAACAATAATGACAGCAATAATATCCAGTATCATAACATTATCTCAGTATACCCTATTAACATATTCTTTTGGAACTGTGGACAGGAAGTACAGTGATCTTGATTATTTAAATAAGAAAATCTGAATCTTCCTGTCAAAGTATTGGTGCCAAAACACTGGTGTACAGAGCACCTCTATTTGCCACCAAGCATGGGTGAGGGCAGACATGTCAATCTCATGAGTCTCTGTATAGGTCAAATGGTCAGACTTTGAAACTACTTCATAGGAGCACCAGATGATAGTACAAAATAATAAACAACTTGTAAGTGAGAACCAACCTACATTAATGTAAGACCCACAGAATGGGGATGTACGGTTTGAGAAACTGTTACATAGACAGCATCAGAGTTACTTTCTGGATGATAATGTCTATAAACACAGAACCTGTGGCATAAACTAGGCTGAAAATGATTCATATTTGTGAACCAAGACCAAATTACTTGCATTAGATATTACCAGAAAATAATTACGAAGCAAGGTATAAGTGACATATAGATCCTGTCACGAATTCAAAGAAACAACTCATCATGTCATGGCTCGATGCCCTAAACTACATCAGTGGATTATATGTGCTAGCATAACCAAGTTGCAAAGACCATTTTTCAGCAGTTGGCTAAATCTTATGGATTACCCACATTTTTTCCTCTATATTACAAATTCTAGCCTTGTCCAGTTTTAGAAGATGAAACCACAGTACTATACTTGGACAAGCAAGTTACAATCAGTTGATTTTAATAAGCTGGATGTTATGCTTCTAAAAAAGCAGCAAAGGAAAACATACCTTATAGAAGCTGCAGTTCTGTAGCAACTTCTATAGCAACAAGCAACTTCAAAGGTACAGAAATGTGTTATCAAGTGATTTCTGACTTACCACCACCCTTCCAGGATTTTCTAGGTATAAAACCCTTGTCCTTCCTTCCGATGGCATTCAGAGGCCATGAAGCTTTCCTAAGTTTGCACAGCTAACAGGGCAAGTAATTCCCTCAGTCACACACACTCTGGATGAACTCAGCTGCCTTCTCTTGTGGGAGGTGTGGTGAGACTAACCACTGGCCCTGTATCCGGTCTCTTCAACCCACTGAGCTATATTAGCTCTTAGAATGGAAATTATACAATGTTTAATATAAAAGTATATCACACTATGAGACAGAAGGATGAGCAGTTTGATATAATTGCCAGGTTCAGCCAAAGATGGAGAAAATAAATCCACTGAAGCTCTGAAGCTCACTAACTGCTCATACAGTTAACATGTGGTAAAAGAGGTAAAGAGGTAAGAAAGCCACACACATGCCTAGAAGCTCCAGGAAGAAGGGTGGAGTGTAAAAGTGACAAAAGAAAAATGCTAGCTGAATCCCTGCTGCTCTCTGCTTCAGACAGTTGCAGGCATTCAGATCTATCACTTGACAGATATACAGCTGAAATTTAGATTCTAAGTAAATAGAAACTGATATGTTTAAGGATTTCAAATGTGAATGATGTGAGGTATTTCTGATGCTATTCTATGGAATTTCTTCTGTCTCGTTTTCAGGTGGCATGTTATGTGGTGAAAATCTATTTTATTCAAGTGTCCCTAAATTATGGCCAGATGCAATTCAAGAATGGTTTAATGAAATTAAATATTTCACCTTCAGAGAGGGGCCATCACACAAGGATGCAGAAGTTGGACATTATACTCAGGTATGTGGAAGAAGTGGAATACTGCATGCTACACTTCACTAGGCAGTCTCTAGCCACTTTCATAGGGCACTTAAATACTGGTGGGGAAGAGAAAGGCATAATTATAAAAGCAGTGTTTCTAATGGAGCAAGTAGATTAAAGCTGAAAGAACATCTACTGGCTGATATGCACAGATATAAAGGTAATATTGAAACTGCACACTGCAGTTTGGAAAGTGATGAAAGGAGGTAAAAAGGGCAAACACATTCTTTTCTTCCATACAGAAGAGTTACTCTAGAATATATTATGTATTTTTATCTAATAATTTGATTTTGAGGGTAGATAAAATTAAAGTTGGTTTAATATATGTAACAGACCATGCTTTGCTATATATGGATATTAAAATTAGATTTAATTACGAAGAAGCTAGAAGATAGAGATTAGATACTAATATTCTTCAGCAAAAGAAAATAGTATTTGTATTCTCGCAGGCTTTCATGGCTGGGATCCGATGGTTGTTGTGGGTTTTCCGGGCTGTTTGGCCATGTTCTTAAGGGTTTTTTTCCTAATCTTTCGCCAGTCTCTGTGGCCGGCATCTTCAGAGGACAGGAGTCAGAACTTTGTCTGTGCTCTGTTGCAGTTTGTTGGATAGTTGAGTATTTATAGCTGTGAGATCAGCTTTTGTCCTTTTCAGGAGATTAGGTGATTATGGTGATCAGCGTGTTTTTGTTGTGGGTGTATTGTACTCAACAAAGCCTGGCTCCCAGCACTGAAAAATACAGCCTGCAATGAACTTTACCCAGCCACAAGGACCAGTGATCACTGCACACAAAAGACCAGCAAACAACACCCATCAATCACAGTGACAGATTATCTCTCCCCCTTATCACAATACACCCACAACAAAAACACGCCGATCACCATAATCACCCAATCTCCTGAAAAGGACAAAAGCTGATCCCACAGCTATAAATACTCAACTATCCAACAAACTGCAACAGAGCAAAGACAGAGTTCTGACTCCTGTCCTCTGAAGATGCCGGCCACAGAGACTGGCGAAATGTTAGGAAGAAAAACCTTAAGAACATGGCCAAACAGCATGGAAAACCCACAACAACCAAAATAGTATGTATGTATGTATGTATGTATGTATGTATGTATGTATGTATGTATGTATGTATGTATGTATGTATGTATGTATGTATGTATACATACATACATACATACATACATACATACATACATACATACCCCACCTTTCTTCTTAAGGTGGCTTTCATCCTGAAAATACAATATTTAAATCTAAAAACACTAAGTATTCAAATAATTAAAAAGATCAAACAGATACCACACAAAAAGACAGTAAACAAAAACAACATAAAAAAGGCATTCAAAGCAGTAGAAAAATAAATAGAAAAAGAAATGTTGGAGATATAGGATATAAATGAAAGGAAAAGCTGCAGTCAGGTAATGTATGGGATAGTATGAAAAGAGGAGTGGAAATTTGTGGAAGAAACATCAATAATTTAATATATGCAGATGACACCATCTTACTAGCAGAAAGCAGCAATGGCTTGAAACAACTTCAAATGGAAGTGAAAGAAAAAAGTATCAAAGCAGGGCTGCGGTTGAACATTAAGAAGACAAAAATGGATCCCTTTTGGGGGGAAGGGCGGGATAGAAATATTTAAAATAAATAAATAAAATCATGACTACAGAAGAACTACACAACTTTAACATCAACAATGAAGAAATTGAAATAGTTAGAGATTTCATATATGGTATGTTGATTCAATCATCAATCTAAATGGAGACTGCAGCCAAAAAGTCAGAAGACTGAGACTAGGAAGGGCAGCAATGAAGGAATCCACACACTGTAATTGGCTGTGCTACTATTCCCAAGGGAAAGGATTGCTCTAGTACTGAGACAATCTGAGCAGTTACACAATGGCTAGGTTTTCCATCAAAAGGGCAAAATTGTTGTAATTGTACAAGTAACCAAAGAGCATGGAAAGCAGCACATATAGATGCCAAGTGAGTGAAGACAATCCTGCTGTAACAGTAGCACAACCAATAGAGAAATAATGTCCTTCCAGAGTAAGATGTTATGCAATAACTGAATTAAAGAATAACTTACGTTGATAGGCATACATACCTGAATTGTCAAGTCATGAGAAAAGGAAAGGAGACACAAAAGGAGAAGGAAAGGGACAGAGGCAGAGATTAGTGGTCAGAAAACTTGGAGAAAGGATGTGTTTTCTTAAGGACTTTTAAAAATTATGCAAAGAAGAAGCAGTACAGATGCCATAAAGCAATGATTTCCAGAATAACTGGATAGTGAAAGAAAACAGTATAAGACTTGAGGCTTCGGACTCAGGACTTGGGCCTGAAGACTCACATTTGGACTTGAGACTCTGGTTCCAAGACTTGTCAACATCCCTGCTATTCTGGGAGATGAAATTCTGGAGAATCAGGGTTAAAAACAAAAAGTAGCTGCACTGGATCTGATAAGCTGAATATATTTGCTGAAGAAGGGGGAAGAAAAATGTGTGTGAGCAAAACAAGATACAGAAAAGCAAAAATATAGCTGAGTAGTAAAATTTAAAATGTAAGATGTGAAGGTGAAAGTGAAGGTGCAGGCAAAAAAACAGGATGGTTAGAAAGAAATAATGGTCAAGGTGGGAAAATGTAAATTATAAACTCGTGTAGGGAATTGGTGGCCCTCCAAATGTTGTGGGGTTACAACACCTACAATCCATCTTGCAGGTTGGGGCTGATGGAAATTGTCCTTCTGCGACAACAGGAGGGCACATGTTGTGCAGTGCTGGAATAAATCACTAACTTAGTAAAATACCCACATAGACACAAGGACACAGAAAGGAACTAATTTTCATTCCTGTATATTTTCACTGTGGAGATATCTGTGAAGATTCTCAGTCATCCAGGTGTGGTTATCTGGAAGTTGAGTCATGGCACCTGGACTTCTTTCTTGTTAGGTTGAAACATTTGGCTACTCATCCAAGTAGCTTCTTCAGTCTGAGGAGTGTTGGTAGGAGACCCCTGACCCCTCCACCTTGGTTTCACTTCCCCTGTTCTGAACAGGTTCATTAGAAAGACAAGGGACTGGGGGTGAGGGATAATCCCACTTCGGCAATATTTCTCCACCCCGTGGGGATCTCCTACCATCTCTCCTCAGATTTCGCTGTGGAGAATTTTAACTTGATTTATTCATTTTCTTATTTACAGGTGGTTTGGTATAGCTCCTACCTGCTTGGTTGTGCAATAGCTGAGTGTTCACATGACATATATAATTATTTCTACGTCTGCCATTACTGTCCTGCGTACGTACATCAGATTTTTTTAAAACAATTCCCAGTTTTATATTATGAGCGCTTTATTTTTCTTATCAATGTGCTTTGAACTCTGCTTTTTATCGTTTTAAGTTTTTTTAAACTAATTGTACTTGAATACTTGAATTGCTTTAATTTTAATTTTGTATAGTCTTCTAGTAAATTGTTCTGAGAATGGGTGAAAAAATTATATATATAGTAAGATATGAAGGTAAAGGTGAAAAAGAAGCCAGTTAGAATTGAATAATGGTTATGGTGGCAAAATATAAAATATGAACTTGTGTACTATATGTACACACACACACACACACACACACACACACACATATCCAGTACATTTTGCACTTACATATCTTGCAGCTAGGAACATTTACTATATAACATAATTGTCAAGCAACTTCTTAAATACTAGGAGCTGAATTTTTTGTGTGTAATCTTATCGTAGTAGAAAAAGAGGTTCTTCAAGTCAAAAACTTAATGCAAAACATGCTTGGCAGATCTTCCTTTTCTCCCATCAGACATATAATTTTAATGCTTAGCATCTGACAAAATTAATCCAATGAGGAAAGAAAGTGTGGGGCCTAGACAGAACGGCTGTAGTAAGGACAATATAAAATTTTGTATAACCAGAGATGGAAAACCCAAATGGAGTCCTGCTGAACCATAAACCAGTACTTAAAATGGATTGATCCAAAGTTAGTCAAGTAGAGAAGACGCATTGAAATTAGTGGAACAAATCAGCCCTGATTTACTTGTCTCATTGAGATGCTTAGAGACCTGGGACAGAATGTCTATTTGCAGCCCCATCCCACAATCTCATTCTCACAGCATTTTGGGTCAGTGTCGTTTCCCCCCCTTTAACTGGGCGTGGGTGTGGGAAGTAAGCATGCATATAATGCCCCCCCCCCACGTTGTATTTGACATCAGAATATTCAGATCCTATGGCCAAAGTTAAAGAAAATATTTATCTATGATGACAAACTATATTCAGAATATTTTATTTTATATAATTCTACTTTTCTTGCATAAATATAATAATTTAAAAAGTCTTGACTGTGGTTGTGCTGAGATTGGATTGCCACTACCAGCATTATTTGTATCTGCAACCATTTTGCTCTTGCTATCATGATGAAAGGATTCAGCCATCATCAGTAGAGTTGGCTGTGTGATTTTTCTCTTCAACAATGTAGCAATTGCCAGTGACAATGTACCTCTCCCTTCATGGATCGACTATCCCTCATATATGAGCTTCCCTCCATCAAAAAGGTTGTGATTTGTTCTGTTCTAAACTTGACTTATTCTTGGTCCCATTCATTCAGCAAAAAACATTTGAAAACTGTTTCTCTATAACAGTGGTCCCCAACCTTTTCTGAACTGCGGACTGGTTGGGGGGGCGGGGTCTGTGAGTGGGGGGAGCAGGGCACCCACCGTGCTCGCGGGTGAGCAGGGTGCGCTCACAGGTGGGCGGGGGGCGCTCGTGTGCATGTGCGGGTGGGCGGGGCATGCTCACGGGTGGGCGGGGCACCCGTGCATGTGGGTGGGGTGTGGGGGGGAGTGTATGTGGAGGGCAGGAGATCTGTCTCTGCGGCCTGGTCCTGCCATGGCCACGGACCGACACCGGGCCACGGACAGGGGGTTGGGGACCCCTGCTCTATAATATACACCCAAAAGCTGCCTTTTTTGCTGTGCCTAATTTTGCATTGTCAAATGGATGCTTTAGAAGGCATTATTCACTTTATTGTTTTGGCATGTCACTTGTCATTTGCAATAGCTATTTGACTTATTGGCCAAAATCCTGTTGTTTAGCCTAGTAAATTACACTAGAGTAAACCTATTGAATCAGTGTGGATTTGGTGAGTCAACTCCTCTGTAAATTCTGTTAATTCATATGGATTTGATCTACAGTAGTTATGACTTACTATGTTAGTTGCAGTTAGAATAGGCCCATTTGAATCAGTGGAACTTATGAAGGAGTTGATCATGAAATCTCTGCTGATTCAATGGGCAACTTACTGTAGTAAGCAACAAGATTTTGGCCATTGGGTTTAGTGGTAGTGTGCTTCCCACTTTTAAAAGAAAAATATATAGTTTCAGATAACATTTGAAGCTATCCTTAAAGTACTACATGTTAAGGATTAGACTTCTGCTCTTTTAAGGTTATGTTGTACATGCCGGCATTTCTTTACTACAAATGTTGATGTGTGTGACCATTACTTCATTTCTTATCAACTGAGGAACCAGTATTTTAATTGTATTGGTCTTTCAACACACTATCCTCTTAGAAACATCACGACTCTAATCATTTCGGAAAGGGGGCTGAGTGGAAACAGAGATGCACAGAGATGAGGGTGGTAGGCAGGCAGCACAATGGGGGGGGGGGGTTAGAGAAACAGAGGGGCAAGGAAGAGAGAGGGACAAAGGAATTTGACGGTTTGTTGCTGCCGCCGCCTTGATAAAGGGGAAAAGTGAAGGAATGGAGCAGAGCTTGGTAAAGTGGGCGTTAGCACAATCATGGTCACATCAAATCCTTAACGAAAATAGATTCATTAAAATACCAAGATATGTTTATGGGAACAATTCACTAAATTGTAAAATTAATAATTAAAAATTCCTTATGGTTGTTGTGGGTTTTTCGGGCTCTTTGGCCATGTTCTGAAGGTTGTTCTTCCTAACGTTTCGCCAATCTCTGTAGCCGGCATCTTCAGAGGACAGGAGTCAGAACCCTTAACGCACCCACAGTCTGGTTCCGATATGTGGATGACACCGTTGCAATTTGGAACCACGGTGAAGAAAAACTGGAAGAATTTCTAAACCATCTCAACAGCATCCACCCAAATATACAATTCACCATGGAAAAAGAAATAGAGGGCCAACTCCCTTTCTTAGATGTCATGGTCATACGCAAAACTGACCTCCTATTGGGACACAAGGTCTACAGAAAACCCACCCACACAGACTGGTACCTACACAAAAACTCCAACCACCACCCACAGCAAAAAAAGAGGCATAATCAAAATACTGGTAGACCGTGCAAATCGGAACTGTGAAGCTCAATTTCTCAGCACCGAACTCAACCATCTGAATTGGGCCCTACAGGCAAATGGCTACTCCAAAAATGAAATCACAAGAGCCATCAAACCAAGAAAACAACACCAAAGTGAAGAGGAAAAACAGCCACCCACAAATAAAGTATTTCTGCCATACATCAAAGGGGTCACGGACCGCATGGGGAAACTTTTGAAAAAACACAACCTACAAACAGTATTCAAGCCCACCACAAAAATACAACAAATGTTACGGTCAGCAAAGGACAAAAGGGACCCCCTCACCACTGCAGGAGTATACCGGATACCTTGCAGTTGTGGCCAGGTATATATTGGAACCACAAAACGCAGCATCCACACCAGAATCAAAGAACATGAGAGATACTGCAGACAAAAACAACCGGGAAAATTGGCAGTAGCTGAACATGCCCTAAAACAAGCTGGACATGAAATTCTATTTCAAAAGACAGAAGTACTGGACAACACCAGCAATCATTATGTTAGACTGCACAGGGAAGCCATTGAAATCCACAAACACCAGCAGAGCTCCAACAAAAAAGAAAGTTTAAAACTCAACAAAGCCTGGCTTCCAGCACTGAAAAATACAGCCTGCAAAAGGTCAACAAACTCTACCCAGCTACAAGGACCGGTGATCACTGCACACAAAAGACCAGCTAACGACACCCATCAATCACAGTGACAGATAATCTCTCCCTCTTATCACAACAATACACCCACAACAAAAAACACACTGATCACCACAATCACCCATCTCCTGAAAAGGACAAAAGCTGATCCCACAGCTATAATACTCAACTATCCAAACAAACTGCACCAGAGCACAGACAGAGTTCTGACTCCTGTCCTCTTAAGATGCTGGCCACAGAGACTGGCGAAACGTTAGGAAGAACAACCTTCAGAACACGGCCAAAGAGCCCGAAAAACCCACAACAACCATCAGATCCCGGCCGTGAAAGCCTTCAAGAATACAAAAATTCCTTGTCATTGCCAGTAATGAAATAAGAAGAAACATTTATTGATCTCAGAATAAAATGTTGTTCAATGATTAAATTACTAATTTAAAAATGTGAACAAATTAATTTAGAGGAATGGTATAGAGAATTATGGGATATGGCAATTAATGATAAATTGACATTAAGAAAACATGGAGTGTATTCCTGGAATATGTATTTCGGAGAGGGAAGGGGTATATGCTGAGGGAAGAAACAATGAATTTTTGGAGAGAAAATGGATTGAATGAATTTAAAAAATATTATTAATGCTAGCCCTGAGGGTGAAGGTGGCACCGGTGTATTATGTAATTGTATTTTATTGTGGTGTTAGGTTTATGTTGTTTAGGTTGGATGTTTGTTTAATAAATTTAAAAAAATAATAAAAAAAATGTGAACAAATTAGGATTTATGAACTATAATTGATGAATTATTTAAAGCTATGGAAAGGATGGAGGAATCTACCACATTGAATGTGGTGGACAAGTGGGAAATTGTTTCTTCTGACTGCTTTGGAGAGGAGGTTTAGGGGTTAGATGGGTTCTATCGAGTTTGTGAGCTGGCTGGCGAGCTCAGTGGTTTAGGTGTCTGGCTGTGGAGTCAAAGGTTGGGAGTTTGATTCCCCACTGTGCCTCATGGGAGAAAACGCAGCTTATGTGGTCATACGCAAGCTGCACAGTCCCAGGGAGTCCCCAAAAGAAGGAAATGGTAAACCACCTCTGAGTATTCTGTACCACCTTGAAAACCCTGTAAATGGTTGCCTTAAGTTAGAATGACTTGATGGCGAGTGAGCACATGTACGCACGCATGCACGCACGCAGACACTCACAGAGACAGTTTGTACTCAGATTCTGTGAACTTCTAGGCTTTGACTCTCTGCCAGGAAAACTTGCATTTGAAGAATAAAGGAAGAATTGTGTTTGTGATATTCTTTTTATGAACTTTTAAAATTTCAGGGGAAATGTAGTGGGACGGATTTTTACACCATACGATTCAGGAACAACATGTGGCAATTGTACTGATTACTGTGATGATGGACTATGCAGTAAGTACAGACAGTCATACTTCATTTATCTTTGATGCGGTTTGCGTTTACCAATTATTTGATAATTTCATTTATTTATTTAAAATATTTTACCCTGCCCTCCTTAGAGAGGATCCAAAATAGCTTACATCATTAAAATACAATATTTAAAAAGTACGTGTACAAATATTAACAAGAATCAGACAGATACCCCCCCCCCCACACACACACACACACACACAAAGGTAAATAAAAGGAAAACTAAAAACACATTCGAAGGGAGTAAGGCACAGCAATCCATTTAAAAACCCCACTCAGAGCTTGTTTACACAATAACCCTGTAAAATCCTGCATTCCAAATGAAATGAAATTGAGTTAACAATCATGTGAAAGACACATTTCAATGAATCAGTTGATGGGGCCTGCCTGACCTCCCCTTGGAAAGAGTTCCAAAGTCTATGAACAGTGACAGAGAAGGCCCTCTCCTGTGTTCGCACTAAACATACTTACGAAGGTGGTGGGACCTTGAGAAAGGCCTCTTCTGATTCTCCTAACACCCAGGCAAGCTTATAAAGGGAGATGAGGTCCTTGAGGCAGCTTGGACCAAAACTGTTTAGGGCAATGTAGGTTAAAACCAGCACATTGAATTGTGCCTGGAAATGGACTGACAGCTAGTGAAGCTGCTGTAACAGGGGGGGTTATGTGATCTCTGTTATCATCCCCAGTTAGCAATCTGGCTGCAACATTTTGGACACACTGAAGTTTCTGAACACTTCTGATAATAGTCAATAAGCTTCCAGTAATATTCAAGTATATCGGTGCTACATGGACAGTCAGGGGAACATCTGTAGCTCAAAGGTAGAACATGTATGTTACAAACAAATTCCAAGTTCAAATCACTGACAAGTGTCTGGCAGATAGCTGTGGGGCATATGTGCCTCTTCTTTTCATAGAATCATATATTAACTGAGTTGGAAGGAGCCTATAAGGCCATCAAGACAAACCCCCTATGCAGGGATCCACGTCAAAGAATATCTGACAGATGGTTGTCCAATTTTCTCTTGAATGCTTCCAGCGCTGGAGAACTCACCACCTCCCAAGATAGGAGGTTCCATTTTTGTATTGCTCTAACAGTTAAGAATTTTTTCCTCATATTCAAGTGAAATCTGGTTTTCTGCAGCTTGAGCCCATTGTTGTGTGTTCTGCACTCTGGGATGATTGAGAATAGATCCTGCCCTCCTCTGTATGACAGCCTTTCAAATGGTCGAAAGGTGTTATCATATCTCATCTCAGTCTCCCCCCCCCCCCCAAAGCTAAACATGCCCAGTTCTTCCAGCTTTTTCTCATAGGGCTTGGTTCCCAGTCCCCTGATCATCCTTGTTGTCCTTCTCTAAACGTGTTCCAGTTTGTTGGCATCCTTCTTAAAGTGTGGTGTCCAGAACAGGATGCAATACTCTTGATAGCACCTCATAGCATTGGCCTTTTTTTGCAGCCACATCACACTGTTGGCTCATATTCAGCTTTTCATCTACAACTCCAAGACCTTTCTCACTTGTAGTATTACTGAGCCAAGTACGTATCCCCCATCTTGGAACTGTACATTTGGGTTTTTTTCTCCTAGGTGTAGAACTTTGCAGTTATCGCTGTTAAATTTCATTCAGTTGTTTTCAGCCCAGTGCTCAAGCCTATCAAGATCTATTTGAAATTTGTTCTTGTCATCCAAGATATTAGCTATTCCACCCAATTTTGTGACATCCGGAAATTTGTTAAGTATTCCCTGCACTCCTTCATCAAAGTCATTAATAAAAATGTTGAATAGAATTGGGCCCAGGACTGAGTCTTGAGGTACCCCATTTATTACCTTCTCCCAGTTTGAGAAAGAACCATTGATAAGCACTCTCTGAATATGATTCTGTAATCAAATTTGTATCCACCTGACAGTTGTTCTATCTAGCCCACAACTAGTTACCTTGCTAATCAGAATATCATGGGGCACTTTGTCAAAGGCTTTGTTGAAGTCAAGATATAGTATGTCTACAGCACTTCCACCGTCCACCAGGGAAGTTACCCAATCAAAAAATAAGATAAAGATTTATCTGGCAGGATTTGTTCTTCACAAATCCAGGTTGGCTTCTAGTTATTACTGCATTGTTTCCAAGGTGCTTGCATAGTGACTGCTTTATAATCTACTCCAGAATTTTCCTTGGGATTTATGTCAGGCTGAGTGGTCTGTAGTTCCTAGGTTCCTCCTTTTTGCCCTTTTTGAAGATAGGCACAACTTTAGCCCTCTTCCAGTCATCCAGAACTTCACCCATTCTCCATGATTTCAAGAAAATAATAGACGGTGGTTCTGAGATCTCTTCAGCAAGTTGTTTCAATATCTTTGGATGCAGTTCATCTGGCCCTAGGGATGTGAACTCATTCAAAGTAATAAGGTATTCCTTGACAATTTATTTATTTATTTAATATATTTATTACTTTGATTTATATACCGCCCCATTAGTGATGAAGCACTATTCTGGGCAAAAGATCTCCTGTATGGAGAATTAGTGCAGGGAAATCACCCCAGAGGGAGACCACAGCTGCGATACAAGGATATCTGCAAGCGGGATCTGAAGGCCTTAGGAATGGACCTCAACAGATGGGAAACCTTGACATCTGAGCGTTCAGCCTGGAGGCAGGCGTTGCATCATGGCCTCTCCCAATTTGAAGAGACCCTTGTCCAGCAGGCCGAGGCAAAGAGGCAGTCCTGAAGCAGCAAAATCAGGGAGCTGGACAGGGGACAGACTACTGTATTTGTCTTCAGTGTGGAAGGGACTGTCACTCTCGAATTGGCCTTCTCAGCCACACTAGTTGCTGTTCCAAGTCCTCCATACAGAGCACGTTACCATAGTCTCTCAAGACTGAAGGATGCCTACACACACACTATTCTGGACAGTTTACAAGTAGTTAAAACAAACTACAGAGAGAGAGAGAGAGAGAGAGAGTGGGGGAAAATATCCTAAATACAACATAGGTAGAAAAGCATAATCTAAAAAATTAACAGCTAATGATGCAAACCAATTTTCAGAGTGAAGAAGGACTGGAGGTGAGGCATTCAGCTGGGGTCAACGTGAAAGGCCTCCTTGAAAAGCAACATTTTTAACTGGCTCCTAAATGAATACAGGGCCAGGGAAAGCTCCTCTGGGAGTTGGTTCCATAACAGTTCCATATGAATCTCAAGCTGCAATCTTGTCCCCTTCAATTATACTTCCTATTTACCTGGATGGTCATAGATTGTATTTTGGTGAAAGACCGAGCGAAAGTAGGAATTGAACAATTCTGCCTTTTCTTTGTTGTCTGTTGTCATTTTCCCATCTTCATTGAATAGCTAAGTCACTGTTTCTTTTCTCTGTCTTTTGCTACACATGTACCTGAAGAATGCTTTTTTGTTTCCTTTAGTATCTCTTGCTAACCTCAGCTCATTTTCAGCTTTGGCTTCTTAATGCCATCCCTGCAATTCTTTGCTACTTGTCTGACCTTTGTTGGTCTGGCCTTCCTTCCACTTCTTATATGTGTCCTTTTTTGTTTTCAGGTATTTTCTGAGCTTTTTGAGAAATCAATTGGTCTTTTTTTTTTCTTCCTCCTTTTTTTCTTGTTGGAATTGTTTGTAGCTGTGTCTTTAGAATTTCCTTTTTAAAGAAACTCCCACCCATCTCCTTTTCCTGTTAGGATTTCCTGCCATGAGACCTTACCTATCATTGTTCTGGGTTTATTAAAATTGGCTTTCCTATCACTATACTATACTCTGGTTTTGTTTCCTGCTGCTGCTACTTCTTCCACCAAGTCTAATGGTTAGAATCAAGTCAAGGATAGCAAGTCCTCTAGTTTCTTCCTCCACTTTTTGTAGGAGAAAATGATCAGCCACACAAGCCAGGAATATCTTGGAAGGGTTATATTTTGCAGAATTTGTCTCTTAGATATCAGGATAATCGAACTCTCCTATTACTACTCCATCATGCCTCTTTGAAATTCTTGCAGTTTTTTCCCCAAAGGTTTGATCCACATCTTCTTCTTGATTAGACAGCTGTTAATAGACTACCACATTCCTTTTGTTTTTCACTTCAATTACATTAATCAAGATGCTCTTGATGAGATAATCAAGATCATCCTCCTGTATTTCTATGCAGGAATGTGTGTTCTTTTACATATACTGCTACTCCACCTCCCTTTCTATTCTTTCTGCTCTTTTTGTACAATTTACCATATTTTTCCATGTATACGACCCCCCGATGTATAAGACAACCCCCAATTTTGACCCTTGCCGGAGGCGGAGGAGCAGTCAAAGGGCAGCTGTGAGTGGTGGCCCAGCACGGCTGCTCCTCCGCCTCCTGCTGTTGCCGCCGCCCAATCCCCTCCTCCAGTGCCAGTGCCGGGGCTTACCTCCAGCTCATGTTGCCACCTTTTCCCCTGCCCAAAGGGAGCCCGCGAGTGGCACTGGAGGAGGCGATTTGCAGTCAATGGGCAGCTGCGAGAGGCGGAGGTGGAGGCAGCTGTGCTTGGCTGCCTCTCGCAGCTGCACATTGACTGCTGCCACCACTCCGGATCACCTCCTCCAGCGCCACTCGCAGGTTCCCTTCGGGCAGGGGACAAGGCGGCGATGTGAGCTGGAGGTGAGCCCCAGCACTGGTGCTGGAAGAGGTGGTCGGGTGGCGTCAGCAGCAGCAGCAGGAGGTAGAGGAGCAGCCGTGCTGGGCTGCCTCTTGCAGCTGCCCATTGACTGCTGCTGCCCGATCGCCTCCTCCAGCGCCAGTGCCAGGGCTCACCTCCAGCTCACGTCGCTGCTTTGTCCCCTGTCTGAAGGGAGCCAGTGAGTGGTGCTGGAGGAGGCGATCTGGAGGCAGTGGCAGCAGTCAATGGGCAGCCACGAGAGGCGGCCGAGCGTGGCTGCTCCTTCACCTCTGTCTCCGCCTCCTTCCGTGTATAAAATGACCCTCAATTTTTCCTCTAATGATTTTAGGAAAAAGTGTCTTTTTATATATGGAAAAATATGGTATATCCTTTAGTTGCTGTGGCCAAACACATTCTTCCCAGTCCTTGTGAAGTGCAACCCATCACTTAACAGCAGTCCATCTTCCAGGAAATATAGTCCATGGCCCAAAAATCATTTCAGCACGGCCTTTGTAGCTAGTTGTTCACTCAGATTTCACCCCAACTCTGCTTTGCCTTGCTGTTTTTCCACCTCTAGTGCATCCCTTGACTGCTCTGCTGCTGCTCAAGAGTTCTCTCTATGTACTCTTCATCTTCTCTTATAGCCTTAAGCCTGGCCATCCACTTCTCTATTTTTTTTTCACTTTTTCTTAGTTTTCCCCCCCACTTTTTCTTAGTTTGTACTTACTACATGTGTAGACTGTGTTGTTCTCAGGCACGAAGACAAACATAACACACACATTGCAGGTTTTCCTTTGACAATATCACAGGAACACAACTGCTGGATCAAATCTCTCTAGTTGAACATTTAGTTTAGTAAGAGCTAGAAAAAGTTTTGTTTTTGATCTATCATAGTTGCAGTTTTAGAAGAAGTAGCCATGTTTGTGCAAGCATAATAGGCAAAAACAAAATTAAAATTAAAATTCTGGAAATGATAGTCCAAAAAGCTAACATCTCCAAATTGGGGGTTTGTCAATGGAAACCTGATTCCTTCTTGACATGACTTCTGCTCCCAAGAATCAGGAAAACATGGCAACAGTCCTCTTTTTATCTTTGTCTGTCCACATATTAGTGGTTCATAAGTTGGACTTCCAGAAACTCTAGGAAGCCTAGCCAGTAATTAGGAATTGTGGGAGTAGTCCAACTGCAATGATGACCCAAGACTTGGGACCACTTACATGTTAATCAGATATCCTTCTCCTGGCTGCCACTTTGGCCAGCTTTACAAAGACATTGGGAAAATTAACAGAGGATGGTTCTGTCGATGGCTACGACTTAATTGATATATAATTACATAGCTCCACAGGAATTACAATTCTGTGGCTGAAATCTTGTTGGGTTTTTATGCAAACAGAAAACAAATAGTGGAACATTCACTCGCTTCTAGCTGATAATCAAAGAATTGCCACTGGCTTGGCAGGCAATGAAGAATTCTGAGAGGGCTTTTTTAATTGGCAGTGGGAAGCAAGTGAACATTATGTCGTTTGCCTTCCACCTGTGTGGAAAAAGCAACAGGATTTCAGTTGCTATACAGTGTTAACTGGGTGGGAATGGGGAAAAGAAGATGCATCTCCAGTCATGTGTTGCTTGGGAACAACCCATAGACAATTGATTGACCATTGTGTGAATGGAATACCAGACTTGATCTGATCTAGCATGTCTTATCCTGTGACCATATGTTCTTATGCCTCTGTTGGATTGACAGTCCTTGCACTAAACATTTGCATCCCTTCCATTGCAGCCAATCCTTGCCTATATGAAGATAAGCTCAGCAACTGTCTCCAACTAAAGCAAAAACACCCGTGCACTAATTCATTATTACAAAACATGTGTCCTGCAAGCTGTCAGTGTGAAAATAAAATATATTAATATCTGATTTTTTCTAAAAGACCTGCGAAGTCAATGAAAGTGGAAGAAGACAGATTAAAGGTGAAATGAATGAAAACTGCATTTTATTAAATACACATGTAACATCAGCTACAGAGTAGAATAGACCTTCTGTATTGTATGCTGCCATTTTTAAAATGTATCTTTCCTCTCTCTTAGAGAACAAAGACATAAAGATACTAAGCTTGAATAACTTCTTAATTTTCAATTAAAAGAGGCAACTGTCTTAAGAAATCTGCACATAAGACATCAATGAAAAAAAACACAATTCTGTGGGCTTCCTCAGTGATTTTTTCTTGGCAAAGCAAAAAACAACACTGTATCTGAAATGTTGGAATATATGTGAAATTCTGCATAAAATGATGACTTTGGCAATGTCAATGGGTTCACATAATGAATATTTATTTATTTATTAATATCTAAAATATGCACTTCAAAACAATTGTTTTCAATGATGTTTACTTAGGGCCATGTACATATTCAGTCTCATTTGGTTTCTCCCCATTTTGTAATAGACAGACAGATAGACAGAAACCTTTATTGGCATACTGTACAAAATTAAAACACACTAAGATGCAAATAAAACATTCAGCAGCTAACATGTGGCAGGGAACAGCCAAATAACATCATTAGGGCTCGGCCATTTTGTAATACAATGTGAGGATTTTAAACTAAAGCATAAAAGGCATAGTGTTTGGTTCTTGATACTTTCCTCTGTAGCATTTTACCAACTTGTTTAAGCCTCTCTCTCACCTGTTTTCTGACCCTCCAGGTACACAGACATCTACATCTTTTCATATCAATGTGCAGAAACTTCTAGTGTTCAGACCAGATTAGAAGGGAGACATAATCCGTCCTCCATGTTATTTACCTGATTTAAATAGTCACTTGAGCATCTGTTAGCTGCACTACTATGGTGAGGAGAGGGGTAACCAATATTGTACCTGTCTTTGCAGCTGATAGCTGCTTGAGAGGACAAATTTCAATTAGTAAGGAGAATAACTCCATCTCTTAACACCATGGTCCCAATCTACTTTGAAGTAAACAGAAAGAGTAGGAGATCAGATAATGGCTGTCTCACATAACGTGGAGTTTTATTAGTAGTGCACAGGAGTGCAACTTTGATATTGTATAACTACACAAAACAGTATTCTGGAAACCATGACTGATAAGAGAGGGCAGGACAAACACAAAATTTAACTTTTGATCATGTTCTTGAATTGTGACCATATTTGGCAGAGTGGGTGTAGATAGTACAGGCTTTCTCTGTGCCTTATTTGGTGCAGATTGCACAAGTACCTTTAAAGTTCTATTTTTTAGAAGTTTCCCTTCTCTATTCATTTTGCTCCTATTTTTCATCCATGTAGAAAATTCTGTAGTTATTGTTCAATTGCCTACTGACAGGTCTTAGAGTCTGAGCTTGAACAATTCCCCAAGAGTCCTACAGAATTTTAGAGACCTCTAGGAAAAAAATCAGAAGCTTGTGTTCATCATAGGTGTCTTACGGGTTTTAAAGTTTTAATCTGTAAACCTCTCATAGTGTTTGCATTAAAGGAACAGTATATCAATCAATCAATCAAACAAATAAATAAATTTATCCTATTTAGGATTAGTAATTCCAAAATGAAACCAGACAATCATTTCAAAATTCATTTGGGTTTCAAGGTATAAGTATTTTCATTGTTGCAATGATTCCAAGCAACACAGGCTTGTCTAATTCTACAAGCTTTATTTATCTATGTTGCTTCTCCATTCCATATATACAAAAATACTTCAAAGTTGTTGGAAAAAACGTCTTACAACTGTGGAAAACTGACTGTAGGCACACATTCTTGAAAATATAGGAAAATTAAACTTAAGTTTCAGGTATAACACTTTTAAGTTCTGTGGGGCTATTTGTTTACTTCTGATAACAAGGTTTACTATTAATAAACCTTGTTAACAGGATTTCACAAAATTAGTCTCTTCTTTTTCACAGTTATTCGTAACAGACAACACAAGCGATTATAACACCAAGAAAATGCTACCATTTGTGCAGCCAATGCCTCTGCAATACCACCAAGATATAAGTTGTTTGTAGAATTACAAAGTGCAAGTGTCCCTTTGAATTCAAATTCAGACAAAAATCCCAGATATTTTTCTGAGTTGGGTGGCGTATCCATAGCATAGAACAGTGGTTCCTAACCCTTTCTTCACCATGGACCCCCTTTAAATATCTTTTGTTGCCGCAGACTACCAAGGCTTAACTCAAAATTTAAAACCCTGAAGTGCACCAAATATTTATTTAAAGTTTCCCCTGAAGGGTCTCATCAACATATATTCCTTGATATAATGATAACACTAAGATGATTGGAAGAAGCTTCATTTTGCTTTGAACAGGGTGCACTGCAATAGTATTGAAAAGTCACTTTACTCAACAATAACGAAACAGTTTTATTAGCAGAAATTGAAGAAGAAACATAATTATGAAGTCCATCTGAATACTTGCACTGACACTGACTCTCTCTTTTCATGGCTTCTGACTGTCTGCACAGTAGCAAAAAATGTCAAGAGCTGTCTCTCAGTCACTCAGCGTCATTCACTGGCATGTTCTCACCGTGTGAAAAATATCAAACAGTTATTTGCTATCAAACAGTTATTTTCATAACTGATTTTTACTTTTGTTTGTTTTTAATGGAGGCAGTAGGTTAGAAAAGCCAGGGAAATTAAGATTTTGTTCTATATTTCCTTTTCCTTCCTTCCTTCCTTCCTTCCTTCCTTCCTTCCTTCCTTCCTTCCTTCCTTCCTTCCTTCCTTCCTTCCTTCCTTCCTTCCTTCCTTCCTTCCTTCCTTCCTTCCTTCCTTCCTTCCTTCCTATTTGAACTGCAAAAGATCATAACGTTTCTTCAAGCCTTCGTGGACCCCCTGTGGGGACATCACAGCCTCCTGGGGGTCCGTGGACCACAGGTTAAGAACCTATGACATAGAAAAATCAGGTCTTCATTCAGTGTCTTCAGACACCTAGAATAAGCATCAGATCAATTGCATATACATGAATTCACTATGCAGATTCATCCTCCAACATAAACAGACAGGAATTATACCTAGACCAAGTTGGCAAGGGCCTTAGAAGTCAAAGTGGCAACAGCAGCTCTGGCCCTTTCAGCTCTCTCACTCTTTCTGAATCAAATCTCTTTCAGCTCTCACTGCTCTTTCTTAGTTCCACCCCTGAACTAATATTTCATAGGGGTTACACAGGCAAATGTTTAAGTCAGAATTCAATTTAAAATACAGAAACATAAAAAGTATAATAAAATACCAGCAGTCAAAAAGCAAAGAATACATCTCTAAAACACAACATTAAAAATTAATTTTTTTACATCTTTCCCCTTCACGGATTGCTGCCTTGTCGTGGCGAAGGGGCTTGAGTAATTCAGAGAAGCTATGGGCTATGTCGTGCAGGGACGCCCAAGATGGACAGGTCACAGTGGAGAGTTCTGACTAAACGCGATCCACCTGGAGTAGGAACTGGCAAGCCACTCCAGTATCTTTGCCAAGAAAACTCCATGGACAGAAACAAAAGGCTAAAAGATATGACGCTGGAAGATGAGCCCCTCAGGTCAGAAGGCGTCCAACATGCTACTGAGGAAGAGCGGAGGACAAGGACAAGTAGCTCCAGAGCTAATGAAGTGGTTGGACCAAAGCCGAAAGGACGCTCGGCTGCGGACACGCCTGGAAGTGAAAGGAAAGTCCGATGCTGCAAAGAAAAATACTGCATAGGAACCTGGAATGTAAGATCTATGAACCTTGGTAAGCTGGATGTGGTCAAACAGGAGATGGCAAGAATAAACATTGACATCCTGGGCGTCAGTGAACTAAAATGGACGGGATGGGCAAATTCAAGTCAGACAATTACCATATCTACTATTGTGGGCAAGAATCCCATAGAAGAAATGGAGTAGCCCTGATAGTCAACAAAAGAGTGGGAAAAGCTGTACTGGGATACAATCTCAAAAATGAGAGAATGATTTCAATATGAATCCAAGGCAGACCTTTCAACATCACAGTCATCCAAGTTTATGCACCAACCACCAATGCTGAAGAGGCTGAAATTGACCAATTCTATGAAGACTTACAACACCTTCTAGAACTGACACCAAAGAAAGATGTTCTTGTCATTATAGGGGACTGGAATGCTAAAGTAGGGAGTCAAGAGATAAAAGGAACAACAGGTAAGTTTGGCCTTGGAGTTCAAAACAAAGCAGGGCAAAGGCTAATAGAGTTTTGTCAAGAGAACAAGCTGGTCATCACAAACACTCTTTTCCAACAACACAAGAGGTGACTCTACACATGGACATCACCAGATGGGCAATACCGAAATCAGATTGATTGTATTCTCTGCAGCCAAAGATGGAGAAGCTCTATACAGTCAGCAAAAACAAGACCTGGAGCTGATTGTGGCTCTGATCATCAGCTTCTTATAGCAAAACTCAAGCTTTAACTGAAGAAAGTAGGAAAAACCACTGGTCTAGTCAGGTATAATCTCAACCAAATCCCTTATGAATACACAGTGGAACTGAAGAACAGATTTAAGGAACTAGATTTGGTGGACAGAGTGCCTGAAGAACTATATAGATGGAGGCTCGTAACATTGTACAGGAGACAGTAACAAAACCATCCCAAAGAAAAGGAAATGCAAGAAAGCAAAGTGGCTGTCCAACGAGGCCTTACAAATAGCAGAGAAGAGAAGGGAAACAAAATGCAAGGGAGAAAGAGAAAGTTACAGAAAATTGAATGCTGACTTCCAAAGAATAGCAAGGAGAGACAAGAGGGCCTTCTTAAATGAACAGTGCAAAGATATAGAGGAAAAGAATAGAAAGGGAAAAACCAGAGATCTGTTCAAGAAAATTGGAGATATTAAAGGAACCTTTTGTGCAAAGATGGACATGATAAAGGACAAAAATGGTAGGGACCTCACAGAAGCAGAAGACATCAAAAAGAGGTGACAAGAATACACAGAGGAATTATACCAGAAAGATCTGGATGTCCCGGGCAACCCAGATAGTGTGGTTGCTGACCTTGAGCCAGACATCATGGAGAGCGAAGTCAAGTGGGCCTTAGAAAGAATGGCTACCAACAAGGCCAGTGGAGGTGATGGCATTCCAGTGGAACTATTTAAAATCTTAAAAGATGATGCTGTTAAGGTGCTACACTCAATATGCCAGCAAGTTTGGAAAACTCAGCAGTGGCCAGAGGATTGGAAAAGATCAGTCTACATCCCAATCCCAAAGAAGGGCAGTGCCAAAGAATGCTCCAACTACCGTACAATTGCACTCATTTCACACGCTAGCAAGGTTATGCTCAAAATCCTACAAGGTGGGCTTCAGCAGTATGTGGACCGAGAACTCCCAGAAGTACAAGCTGGATTTCAAAGGGGCAGATGAACTAGAGACCAAATTGCTAATATGCGCTGGATGATGGAGAAAGCCAGAGTTCCAGAAAAACATCTACTTCTGCTTCACTGACTACGCAAAAACTTTGACTGTGTGGACCACAACAATGGCAAGTTCTTAAAGAAATGGGAGTGCCTGACCACCTTATCTATCTCCTGAGAAATCTACATGTGGGACAGGAAGCAAGAGTTAGAACTGGATATGGAACAACTGATTAGTTCAAAATTGGGAAAGGAGTACGACAAGGCTGTATCTTGTCCCCCTGCTTATTTAACTTATATGCAGAATACATCATGCGGAAGGCAGGAGTGGAGGAATCCGAAGCCGGAATTAAGATTGCCGGAAGAAATATCAACAACCTCAGATATGCAGATGATACCACTCTGATGGCAGAAAGTGAGGAGGAATTAAAGAACCTCTTATGAGGGTGAAAGAGGAGAGCACAAAAATGGTCTGAAGCTCAACATCAAAAAAACGAAGATCATGGCCACTGGTCCCATCACCTCCTGGCAAATAGAAGGGGAAGATGTGGAGGCAGTGACCGATTTTACCTTCTTGGGCTCCATGATCACTGCAGATGGGGACAGCAGCCACGAAATTAAAAGACGCCTGCTTCTTGGGAGGAAAGCGATGACAAACCTCGACAGCATCTTTAAAAGCAGAGACACCACCTTGCCAACAAAGGTCAGCATAGTCAAAGCTATAGTTTTTCCAGTTGTGATGTATGGAAGTGAGAGCTGGACCATAAAGAAGGCTGACCACTGAAGAATTGATGCTTTTGAATTGTGGTGCTGAAGGAGACTCTTGAGAGTCCCCTGGACTGCAAGGAGAACAAGCCTATCCATTCTGAAGGAAATCAACCCTGAATGCTCACTGGAAGGACAGATCCTGAAACTGAGGCTCCAATACTTTGGCCATCTCATGAGAAGAGAAGACTCCCTGGAAAAGACCCTGATGTTGGGAAAGTGTGAAGGCAAGAGGAGAAGGGGACAACAGAGGACGAGATGGTTGGACAGTGTCATCGAAGCTACCAACATGAATTTGACCAAACTCCGGGAGGCAGTGGAAGACAGGAGGGCCTGGCGTGCTCTGGTCCATGGGGTCACGAAGAGTTGGACACGACTTAACGACTAAATAACAACAAATTATCTCTTTAAGTAATCTGTGCTGCTGCTGTTCTTGCTGCTGCTACATATTTGTTGGTATCTGGTATGTGTGGTGTGAAGTTGTGCTGTTGTCTTGTATTGCATGTGTCCCTCGCCTCCCTATATATTTATATTTCTCTCAAATGTTTACACTTTCCTATAAACAGTAAACATTCTCTTTTGTCAAACCTGTAACTGTAGGGTCTTGATTTACCAAGGAAAAATTTGTAATAGGAATTTCTATTGCTTTTACAACTCTTGTAAATATAATAGCTGCAAATGAGAAATCTGGCAAGCTGCCACCATGAAAATAAGTCTTATTATTTTGAGTAACAGTTACGGAGCCTACAGATTTCAATCGGTGTAAAATATAGGGGTCTAGTAAAATAAAGTAGAGCCAATTAAAGGATCTATGAATGCCCTATGCTAGTAATGTCAACACCTTGCAACATTCTACCTATCAATCATTTCAATACATTTCCAGTTCTCTCTCATAGGTTAACTGTCAGCCATGGAAGAAATGTCTTAGTAAGGCAATGTTATTGGAGAGTGTGACCTTGCTTCCAGACTCGGCTGGGGCTAGCTAACTGTTTTAGTAAACTGCTAAGTTTTAAAATACAATATAATTTTTCAGGGCTTCTTTTTTTATTCCCCCCCCCCCCAACTACTTTTACATTCTGTACACATAACATTTCACACCTTGACACTACCAATGTTTCTTGAAAACAAAATGACTCCTGCTAGGTGTTTTTTTAAATTTATTTGAAGATTATCTATCCTGTCATTGAGAAGACGCATGGCCTTTAGCGTGCTTGTTTTTTATAGAACATCTTTCATAAAATCTGGCTGTACATGCTCATTGCAGTATTCTGTAGCAATCACACAAACTCCTCGCCATATTGTTGGGAAACTAAAGAATCTCGGTGAGGTGAATGGTGTTTGAAGGGCAGAGGGGACACATGTACAAAGGAGAAGGCGGAGGGGTAGGTGAAGAGGAGCCAGCAAAGTTGGGAGAGGTGAGGTAGAAAGAGACAAAGAAAGAGAGAAAAGGGGGCACAAATGAGGGAGGGGGACCATGGGGAGAAGAGGAATCACAAACAGAGGGGGTGAGAGAAGCTACATAAGGAGAGAGAGGGGGGTGTTTGTGTACTTTAGTATGGTCTTCATTCAGTCAAACTGTGCTTCTTCCCCACAGTGTGCAATTCTACACCTGTAAACTCAGGAGTAAGTGTATTTGAGATGACTAGTCCTTCTTTCTGAGCAAGAGGGTATGTTATTTCAGTCTTTCTATAGGATGTAGTGTTTTTGAACTTGGTTGGATTTTCTTCAGAGTATCTTGGCAGGCAGGATCATAATATCCAGAAACACTGTGCATCCTTTTGAATCCACAAGCATTCTGTTCTGTGGTTGACCACACTTAAGAAACCTTTGCCTTACAAACCTGTGTGAGCCTACTCAGAAAGATACCCCACTGAACTTAGTGGACTTACTTCCAGGTTTTTATGCTACAGTAGCCATATGATTTATTCCCTGTCCACACTGGGAAATTTGGTGCAATCTGGTCTGTGCTTAAAAGCTTCAAGGACAATCTATTTTAACCATACGTCAAAGGGGTCACGGACTGCATGGGGAAACTTTTGAAAAAACACAACCTACGAACAGTATTCAGGCCCACCACAAAAATACAACAAATGTTATTGTCAGGAAAGGACAAAAGGGACCCCCTCACCACTGCAGGAGTATACCGGATACCTTGCAGTTGTGGCCAGGTATATATTGGGACCACAAAATGCAGCATCCACACCAGAATCAAAGAACATGAGAGACACTGTGTGGCGGAATGCCCACATCACTCCTGTCTATCATAGCCGAAGCTCAAGGGCAGGAGCCTATGAGAAGACAGGAGGGGCGGAGTCAAAGAGACAGTTAGACAGAGGGAGACAGTTAGAGAGGAGAATTGGAGAGTGAAGAGAATAGAATTGGAAAGTTGGAGAGTTAGAGAGAAGGAGAAGGAGATAAATGGAATAGAATAGAATAGATAAATAAATAGATAGTCAGAGAATATTAATGAGATGGTTAATGTGAATAAGAAAATACAATACCTGAATAAGCAAATGTGTAATCATATATAAGAAGTTTAATGAGTGATCCTAAACAATAATAAAAGAACATCTGTGATTTAACAACCAAAAGATAAATAAACAAATTATATTGGCAGTACGTGTCTGAAGCATATATGGTGCAGTGTGGATGAGAGATCCACTGGTGGTAGCGGAAAAGAGAATAAACGTATCCAGAGAGTGAACCTGTGTTTGAGGGAAACAAACAGGGAACACTGGGTGGAACGTCACAGTGGTGACCAGCGGCGGGATACGATTAGATTCCAGTAAGCCGAAGTAAAAAGAGAATTTTCTGAGTCTGAGGTACCTGTTAGTCAGAGACTGTCGTGAAGGAGTGGGTAACTCTAAAGCTCGTGGTGAAAAGCTTAGTAGGGACTCCGGATTGCAGATCTTGGGAGAGACTAAGAAAGGAGAAGACTCTGAGGAAAAATTCTGTGGTTTGAGATTACCTCACGCTTAGATTGGAAAGACCAGTGGGCTAGCGTGGATCCTAGGCTCTAAGAAGGGAGCACTGAGGGGACAAACGCGGAAGCCAGGGTCAAGAACATATCTAGGGTGACTGAAACTAGCAGAGGCTTGAAAGAAAAATAAATAATCTGAAATAGTTTGGTGTCTGGAGGCAAGGAGATATAGTGTCTCAGACAAGGAACAGCGTGGCTGGGTGCCATAAGAAACAGAGTAGCAATCCGTGGCTGCCAACGGAGGGCAACTGAGTAACTCTCTAACTCAGAAAGAAAGAAAAAAGCATTTTAAACAGAGGCTTGACTGACTATCTCTGCAGAATTAACCAGCTTATCCAAATAAATACAAATAAACATGCCTCCTAAACGAGGGAAAAAGGTGGCACAGGAGGAAACCAACCCTCAAAATTTACCTCAGGAAGTGGAGGGAAATAGAGTCCCTCTTGAAATATCCGAACAGGAGGAGACTCAGGAGGAGGATGCCTCAGGAGGAGAAACTGTGTTAACCTCCCAAGAGTTTGAGAAATGGAAATTACAGCAGGAATTTAAATTAAAAGAATTGGAAATTAAAGAAAGGGCTAGGGCTGAGGAAAAAGCTTTACAGCTCAGAGCTGAGGAAAAAGCTCAAGAATTACAGCTCAGGGAAATGGAAATGAGAGAAAGAGCTGAGGCTGAAGCCAGACAATTGGCAATGCGAGAAAGGGAAATGGAGTATCAATTAGAAATGAAAAAATTAGAAGTGATGACCCTAAACAATAACAACAGTAATAACACAATTGCTGCTGAGGGAAATGTCTCAAAATTAGACCTAAAGAAATTCCCTCAATTTAGAAGAGGTGATAGCCCAGAATCATTCCTTATTTCATTCGAACGGGCGTGCTGGGACTTTGGCGTGAGAGGGGAAGAACTAATGATTGTGCTAAGGTCTCAGATAAGTGGGGATTTAGCAGAAATTTATTCCCAAATGCCCTTAGATCAAGCCAGAGACTACGAGGCTTACAGAAAATTGGTTTTCTCGAGGTTTGGGATCAATGCTGAACACCTGAGATGGAAATTTCGCGCATTGACTAAAAAGCCTGAGGAATCATACTCTCAATTGGGGGCAAATTTGGTTAGATGCTTGGAGAAATGGATAGAGCAGGAGAATGTCACGTCACTAGAAGAAATGAAAAATATAATAGGGCTAGAGCAATTTTATTCGATCCTACCTGGGGATTTGAGATACTTAGTCAGAGACAAAAAGCCCAAAAATGTACAAGAGGCAAGTAAAACTGCTGACTATATAACAGATATAAAGAACCCCAGATTCTCTGAGGTAAAAATTGGCAGAAAAGTTTGGGACGACAGAAGAAAAGGACACAGAGATTACCTCAGGAACAATCAAACATCTGGAAGCCATTTTAAAGGCAAGCCCTCAGATCTGAATCACCAGAAATATAAGAGCTTTGAAGGAAAGGGTGACAAGTCCCCATATTTTGAACCCAGAGTCCCTAGAACCTGCTATGGGTGTGGGGAGAAAGGACACTTTATTGCTCAATGCCAGACCACCAAGAATAGAGATGGGGGTCAGCAAAAAGGAGGGGGATCCAGTCTGCCCAAGAAAGTATATTATGTACAACAGAAGGGAGCTAAGGAAAACATGGAATCGGTTGCCATGACAACCCCAGAGACACAAAGGCCAGAGAGCCAGCAGGAGCCGCCTATAGCTCGCGTAGTTCAATGTTATTTTATAAAATGTGATCAAAATCTGATGCGCAGTTCAGGAGATGAGATATATGTTAATAATATCAAATATCTTGCTCTCAAAGATTCATGCTCACAAGTGACAGTGTGTCATCCAGAGATCATACCCAAAAGAAACATGCTGGAAAATGAGACCATTTCTATTAAAGGGATTGGAGCTGAAATAGTGAAGCTGAAATTGGCAAAGATCCCCATAAAATATAAAGAGTGGACAGGAAATTGGATAGTAGGAGTATCAGATCAAATTCCTGCCCCTTGTTTAATCGGCCTAGATTTATCAGAGCATGTACAGAGTGTTTTGGTAACAACTCACTCCCAGGGAAGGCCAATTGAAGATACTGAGGAGAATAGGGGGAATCCTGAAATAATAGAAGGGAATGAAACAGATGAAACAGCTGATCTAGTTTCTATGAGGAATCCTAGAAATCTGTCTTTCATAAAAGAGCAAAGAGAAGACCCTACCTTAAATGAATGCTTTAAACAAGTTAAGGAAGGGCCCCTGACCCCTGAAAACCCTGAAAGGTACAGTGTTAAGAAAGACCTATTGTACAGAGAAATATTAGTGAATCCTATGAGAGGAGGGGGGAACATTCTCAGACAATTAATAGTCCCTTCCAAATACAGAGAAAGAATTATAGAAAAGGGACATAAAGACACATTTGCTGCTCATTTAGGGGATCACAAATTGCAACCCTTGTTGTATGCGTATCGATCTGTACCCCAGGAAAGCACAGGATTTAGTCCATTTGAATTATTATTTGGAAGGAAAGTTCGGGGACCCCTAGATTTCCTCCGGCAAAACTGGGAGGAACTTAGGGGAGAAGATCCTGAGTCAGTGATCCAATATATAGATACCCTAATGAACTCCTTGCAGAAGTCTCTTAAGATAGCAGCTGAAAACTTAAAGAGACATCAAGGGAAGCAAAAGCACTGGTATGATAAGAGGGCCAGGGAAAGAACATTCAATCCTGGAGAGGAAGTTCTAATGTTGAAACCTATAAAAGGGAATAAACTCCAATTAAATTGGGCAGGTCCATTTAGAATAGTCTCAAAAATGAGTGAAGTGAATTATATAATTCAGGAGGAGGGAGAAGAAGGTCGAAGAGTGGTTCATGTAAATATGATCAAACCTTATTATAGGAAAGAAAACGTTGTCCTATATGCCATTAAATAAGTGGACAACTGTGGCGGAATGCCCATGTCCCACCTGTCCGTCATGTGGAGCTCTAGAGCTGGAGCCTATGAGAGGACAGGAGGGCGGAGTCAGGAAGACAGTTGGTAACTGAGAGAGAAAGAGAGAGGAGGTTTTTAGAGAGGTTTATGAGAGAGATTGGAAAGTTGGTGTGGTATAGTTGGTTTATGGATTGAAGAATAGTTAAAAGATAGAAGTAAAATAAATTGACAGTTATCAAATAGTATTCCAGTGATTCACAGTGATTTATATGAAAAGTAATACCAATAAAGAAACGTGTGTAATATCCAAGCAATGAGTGAAACATCATACAACATCTATTAATATACTTATGTGATTCAACAATTAAACAATAAATAATCAGTTATATTTGACAACACGGGTCCAGGCAGCATTATTGGTAAAGTGTGGATAAAGATCCACTGGTGGCAGTTGGTGTATGGAGAATTAAGAACGTCGTGCCCAAAGGTGGGACCTGGGTTTGAGGGAAACAAACTAGGGACACTGGGGGTGCATGACAACAACGAAAAACATGAATTACAATATTGGGAAGGAAGGGGCGAATACCCAATATAACCCTGAAGATGTTAAGATTAGTCACACTCTAACCCCAGAACGACAAGATGAAGCGAGAGCCTTGCTGCAGAAATACAAGCAAGTCTTCTCAAATAAGCCTGGAGTAGCAAAGGGGATAGTACACAAAATAGATACAGGAGATGCACCTCCTCAAGCTGTCACACCTTACAGAGTAACGGGGCCATATGTAGCCAAGGTTCACCAGGAACTAGATGAAATGTTGAAAGAAAAAAATCATTGTTCCTTCATCTAGCCCTTGGGCAGCCCCAATAGTACTAGTGGATAAACCAGATGGAAGTATCCACTTTTGCGTGGATTATAGAAAACTGAACCACGTCACTAAGCCTGATGCTTACCCGATGCCTTGATTAGATGACTTGATCGAGACTATAGGGGGATGTCAGTTCATATCCAGTTTAGATCTGACTAAGGGGTTCTGGCAAGTGAGGTTAGACCCCAAAGATCAGGAAAAGACCGCTTTTTGTAGCCCCTTTGGATTGTATGAGTTCTGGGTCTTAAGTTTCGGATTGCGAAACGCTCCAGCAACCTTTCAAAGACTCATGGACCAAACATTAAAAGGGCTTAGGGAATTCACTGTAGCATACATCGACAATATTGGGATCTATAGTCAGACGTGGGAAGATCACATGAGCCATATAGAAACAGTGCTACAGAGACTACATGAGACCGGGCTAACAGTGAAAGCTAGTAAATGCCAACTGGGTAGCTCAGAATTAAAATACTTAGGCCATGTAGTAGGGGGAGGCATAATCAAACCCCTGGAATCAAAAATAGAAATAATCAGTAACTGGCCTAGACCAACGTCCAAGAAAAAAATTAGATATTTCTTAGGGTTAGTCTGCTATTATCATCGCTTTATACAAAATTTCAGCGAGATAGCCGCCCCTTTATCTGATTTGACACAAAAGAAAGGCTGAAAAGATCCAGTGGACGGGCGACTGCGAGGAGGCCTTTAATAAGTTGAAGACTGCGTTGATGACTGGTCCTGTCCTCAGAGCTCCAGATTTCCAGAGAGAGTTCACCGTCTTCACGGATGCAGCATTGGGTTGGGAGCCGTGCTGAGCCAGGCAGATGACAACGGAAACCATCATCCGGTAACCTACCTCAGTAAGAAACTGCAGGCGGGCGAGAGACATTTGTCCACAATTGAACGGGAGTGTCTAGCAATTGTATGGTCATTGCAGAAACTCAGGCCATACATATGGGGAAGACATTTTATACTTTGCACAGATCATTCCCCACTTCTGTGGCTGAGAACAATAAGGGCAAATAACAACAAGCTGATGAGATGGGCCCTACTTCTACAGGACTTTGATTTTGAGATTCGGAGTGTGAAAGGAACTCAAAACGTGGTGGCCGACGCATTATCTCGGAGACCAGAAGACTGACAGATGGAGAAGAAGAAAGATGTAACTTGTAATGTTATATAAAATGTTCTAGTTATGTATAAGTATGAGAGGTAATTAAAAATGTAAGTTCTATATGAATTAATGGTAAGTAGAAAGAAAAGTAACAGATTTGTATTAAGTAAAGTGTAAGTAATGCAAAGGTTGATTAATGTAATTTAAATGTTTAAAGTAATAAGATTAATGTGCATAAATAGTAATCAATAATAACAAGCATGCTGTTATCCATACTGTATAAAAGAGTAACTGATAATCGTATTGGAAAAAATTGTTTGAGATAAATTGTTTGTTGCTTCATATGTTGTTCATGAGGGTAAACTACTATAAGGTTTCCCCCATGAAACAAACTTTTCCTAGGGGGGAGGTATGTGGCGGAATGCCCACATCACTCCTGTCTATCATAGCCGAAGCTCAAGGGCAGGAGCCTATGAGAAGACAGGAGGGGCGGAGTCAAAGAGACAGTTAGACAGAGGGAGACAGTTAGAGAGGAGAATTGGAGAGTGAAGAGAATAGAATTGGAAAGTTGGAGAGTTAGAGAGAAGGAGAAGGAGATAAATGGAATAGAATAGAATAGATAAATAAATAGATAGTCAGAGAATATTAATGAGATGGTTAATGTGAATAAGAAAATACAATACCTGAATAAGCAAATGTGTAATCATATATAAGAAGTTTAATGAGTGATCCTAAACAATAATAAAAGAACATCTGTGATTTAACAACCAAAAGATAAATAAGTTATATTGGCAGCATGTGTCTGAAGCATATATGGTGCAGTGTGGATGAGAGATCCACTGGTGGTAGTGGAAAAGAGAATAAATGTATCCAGAGAGTGAACCTGTGTTTGAGGGAAACAAACAGGGAACACTGGGTGGAACGTCACACACTGCAGACTAAAACAACTGGAAAAATCAGCAGTAGCTGGACATGCCCTGAAACAAGCTGGACATGAAATTCTATTTCAAAACACAGAAGTACTGGTACAGCAGCAGCAATCATTATGTTAGACTACACAGGGAAGCCACTGAAATCCACAAACACCAGGAGAGCTTCAACAAAAAAGAAGAAAGTCTAAAACTCAACAAAGCCTGGCTTCCAGCACTGAAAAATACAGCCTGCAAAAGGTCAACAAACTCTATCCAGCCACAAGGAACGGTGATCACTGCACACAAAAAACTAGCTAACAACACCCATCAATCACAGTGACAGATCATCTCCCCCCCCCTTATCACAATACACCCACAACAAAAAACACGCTGATCACCATAATCACCCAATCTCCTGAAAAGGACAAAAAGCTAATCCCACAGCTACAAATACTCAACTATCCCACACACTACACCAGAACACAGAGTTCTAACTCCTGTCTTCTGAAGATGCCAGCCACAGGGACTGGCGAAACGTTAGGAAGAAAAACCTTCGTAACACGGCCAAGCAGCCTGAAAAATCTACAACAACCATCGGATCCCGGTCATGAAAGCTTTCGAGAATACAGGGGAACTAATACTTCATGTGATCCAGAGACTATATACAGTGGTGCCTCGACTTACGAACATCCTGACTTGTGACCAATTTGAGTTATGACCAGCTCCGGCTGCAAAATTTTGCTTTGACTTGCAACCGGAGCTTTGAGTTACGACCGGGAAAAAGGCAGGGAAAAAGGTGGGGAAATTTGAACTGCTAACTGTTGGTCGGTGAAGAGGCTGCTTCTTTGTAGCTCTTTCGCCCCAGTGGTTAGAGAGTGTGCGTTCGGAGGAGGCTTCGGACTGCCTGGTAAAGTACTGCTTTTTGCTTTTTAAAAACTGCCTGTTCTGGGTGGGTTTTGCAGTGTGGGTTTGCGCTGGGTGGTGGGGTTATGTTTCTATGCTGTAATGGGTCTTGCAGTGTGTTTTTAGTGTGTTTTTAGTGGGGGGGGTTTCGGCTGGAATGAATTAATCGAGTTTCTGATGGCTCTTGCAGTGTGTTTTTTAGTCCCTGCTGGAATGGGTTTTTTTTCGATTCTGGAGGGGTTATGTTTCTGTACTTTGATGGCTCTGGCAGTGTGTTTTTTAGTGCTTTTTTGGGGGGGAGTTCGGCCAGAACGGATTAATCGCATTTCAATTTATTCCTATGGGAAATGGTGCTTTGAATTACAACCAATTTGAGTTACGACCATCTTCTGGAATGGATTAAGTTTGTAACTCAAGGCACCACTGTATGTTAATGCAACCTAAACTAGCACTTGCCTTTTTTTGCTGCCACATCACACTGTTGGCTTATATTCAGTTTATGATGTAAAATAATTCTAAAACTCTTCTCACATATAGTATTAGTGAGTCAGGTATCCCCCATATTTTAATTGTACATTTGGTTTCTTCTTCCCATGTGTAGAACTTTGCATATATCCTTGTGTGGCGTTTACCCCGTGGCCCCTGCTTGTCTCACCAAACACAGAACTCACAAAGGTATCTCAACACGCCCTCTGACACGCTGCCACCAGTTGATCTCTTTATCAACTTATTTTTCTTTTGAAAGACTAAGGTCCATCCAGTACTGACTTTTTTAACAGAAACAGGTTTATTGATTACACTTGGTTTCAGGAATAATTCTTAAGCACATTCTTAAAGTTCCACAAAGCTTCACTATTTTTCTTTAATCTCTTCTATATTAATTAACACTGGTCATACTCTGACTAATCACTGCCTAATCACTCCTTAAACACTCTCTGCCTCAAAACCCCAAACTATTCTCCTCTCCAGCTTTCTCTGACTCTGACTGACTCTGACTGAACTTCTCTCTCAGGCTCCGCCTCTTCAGCAGCCCCTTTGGCTCCGCCTCACAACCCCATTACCATACAACTTATGAATAATGCATAACTTATAATGCGTAACTTAGGGTGGACGCCACACCTTCTGAAATTTCACTTGTTGTTTTCAGTCCAGTGCTCAAGCCTATCAATATCTTTTTGAATTTTGTTTCTGCTTTCCAGACCACTCAATTTTGTGCCATCTGCAAATTTGATAAGCATTTCTTGCATCCAAGTCATTAATAAAAACATTGAAGTGCACACAGCCCAGAACTGAGGGCTTGTTCACATGGGTATTTGTCCTGCTGTTTGGTGCATTGTAGGGGCAGATTAGTTTGCTCCATTTCCAGTGACCAGAAGACATCATTTGTAGAGTGGACCAATTTTCCCCAGGACACCTCAACCTGAATCTTTTTGAGCCCCTGCTGGGAGCTTCTACTTTTTTCATGTGGGTTGCTGTGCTCTACTATAATCCATTCTGAGCATGTGAAATAGCTAGGAATTGACTAAAATTAAGCCTTGCAACTGTCAAAGCTGCCAAGGCTCCTTCCACTGTCAATATCTGATATTGTGAAGTGGTGCAATAAGTGAGGCACTTCAGGATATCAGCAAATTGAATACTTCCTCTGTTATCTGTAGAGCAGAAGGGAACGTGAAATTATTATTATTGACTCTGCTAGGCCATAGCTCTTGTTCTGAATCACTTACATTAATTTTATTTTTTTTAAAAAAATCTATGCATTTGTGTGAAGTGCCAATTGAAACTATGGTTATGGGCAGTTTCTTGATCGGCAGTACACACAAGACAAATAAAAATGTTTTTAATTTAATCTAAGTGTTTTAGTGCATCAGTGATAGTCTAGCACAGGCAAAAATTATTTTGCTTTCAATTGGATAGTTTAGTGAGGTCTCGAGTAATACAATGAATTTTCTTAGTGCCTTCCTCTGACACTTTGTGCATTGCCTTCCTTGGCAAGGGTGCGCGCATGCGCGCGTGCACGCACACACACATACAGAAAGCAGTTAGAGGGAATCCATCTGATTACTTTTGTCTCAGTTTTCCCCCTTCTCATCCTCCTGTTTGTTTTCCCTCCCTTCCTCTCTACATTCCCTTCTTCTTTTCCTGATGCAGAAGAAGAGAGGAGGTTTCTTTGCTCACTGGCTTCCTGTCTCCACCTTCTTTCTGGTTTCCTTGCACAGCAGAGGCGGAACTGCTTCACAGCAGTCAATCCCTTTTTTTAGTTGAACGTCTCTCACCCTGTTTTTCCCCTTTCAACTGACTGTGTTCATTTAAGGGAAAGTGTTCAGTTTACAATTGAAAGTGGAAGTTTCTGGAGTTGTAGCTGTGTTAGTCTGTGCAAGCATTTCAATAAGGAACACAAAACAAAATAAAAGAAAAATGTTGTGGTATTTTAAAGACTGCTATATTTTAATGCAGTGGTTCCCAAACATTTTGGACTTGCAGCTCCCTTGATTTACTGATCACTGGCTGCAGCTCCCCTTGCTTGGAGCTGGCCATCAGGGGTCTCTCTGCCACCAGGGGAAGGATCTTGATACCACCCCCTCACCATCCCATCTCCTCCCCTCAAATATCCTTGAGGGCCCACCTGATGTAGGAAACTCATGAGGCCACCCAGCAAACATCTCCACTGGGGAACATAGAGATGGGGAGAGGCAGGCAGTTGACTTCCATTTCCTGTTCTTATTTGACATAAAGCTATGAAGCCTATAGAGAAGCTATTCATAGTGCTAACAGCTCCTAAATGCCTTCTTAGCTCTGTGTTCTGTCTCTTTTCCTGTGGTGCCCCTGGCTGGGTTTCATGGCACCCCATGGCACTGCAGAGCACAGTTTGGAAACCCTTGTTCTCTGTTTTAATGTAAGCTTTTATGGAATATGGTCCATACAGAGACAATATGGTAAAACATTCACTAAGAAACAGTGGTGTTTGGTTGCATTTCACATGTCATAATGATTTATGACCACTGTTTGATATTCAGTTCTTTTCAAGTCTGGTTCTGTAAAGCAGCAATATGCTTAAAGGAAACAACAGGAGGACATGTGGTAATGTAGAGAATTGCAGACTTTACTTTTGAGATTTGTTCTGAAAAGATGGGTCTGGTAGTTGTGAAGGAAAGTAACAACATAATTATTACATTTGGTAATGACCCAAGAAGCCTTGGCTGATATTTAATTCATTGATATGGGTGTTCAGCATGTGCATATATTTTTCCCTCTGGATTCTTGTTCTATAGTTTTTCTTCTCCAGAATAGCAGCTTTTATATCTTGTGAAGAGCGTCCAGTAGATTGAAGTGATTTGAGACAGGTTTCTGTGTATTGCAATTTCAGATGTCTGCTCAGGTATTTTGCATAGACATTGTCCAGTTTGTCCTTTGCAAAGTGCAGAGGGGCACTGCTGGCAAAATATGGCATAGAGGAACAAGTAAAGTTCCCCTTGGTGTTATGTGTAACATTACTGGGTCCTGTGATGGTGTTGCCAGAGTAGCTGTGGGGGCAGAGCTGGCATCTAAGTTTGTAGCAGGGAATAGTCCCCATTGTTGTATCAGTGTTGTGTAGATCATTGGGTGTCAATAGCTGCTTGAGATTGTGGAGTTGTCGGTAAGCAAGTATAGGCCTGCCACCAAGTGCTTGGGAGAGTGAAGTATTCTTGTCAGTGGGTTGGATATCATTTGTGATGAGTGTAAGTAATCTCAGTTGTAGGCTGAAAGTGGTGATTAGTGGTGCTCGCTCATTTTCTCTTCTGGGTCTGTCTTGCAGTAGGTTGCTTCTGGGTATTGCCTTGCCCAGTTAATTTGTTCTTTAATCATATTGGATAGGTCTTGTAGTTTGAGAAATGCATTTTGGAGATCCTTTACCTTGAACTCTATCTTGTGGGTCCAAGCAGATGAGATTGTATCTGAGGGCTTGGATGTGAATGATAGATTTATTGGTGTGTTAAGGATGGAAACTGGAGGCATACAGGTAGGTATATTGATCAGTGGGTTTTTTTGGTATAGTGCCATGCAAAAATGTCCATGTTATAGCTTCACAGTGCTGCAAAAATTTCACCTGTTGTGTGGAATGGTCCAGGCTAAGTTTGATGTTCAGATAAAAGTAATTGAAATTTTGGTGGAATTTCTCTAGGGCTTCCTTTCCATAGATCTAGAAAAAAAAAAGTCATCAATATATCTCAAATAGAGAAGTGTTTTTTGGGTACAACCGTTAAGAAAGTATTGTTCTAGGTCAGCCATAATTCGACTTTTATATTGTGTACTTTCACCACTGTGCCCAGGCTGAGATCATCAATAAGACTTACATACAATCTCAGCTGGACAGAGTGGGATGCTATACACAGCCTCAAAAACAATTCCAACATCATCATCAAAGAGGCAGATAAGGGCAGCACTCTGATTGTCTTGGATACATTGAACTACAAACAAGAAGCTGAGAGACAGTTATCCGACTCCAAATTTTACCAGCTCCTAACTACAGACCAAACAGACCAATATATCGAAAGGAATCGTATTTCATTTCCAGTTCATAGCTACCATTAATCTTGTCACTGAAATTAATTCTTTAAGTGTTAAATTACACTGTTCTCTATCAAATATTGATAAACGCATTATTTTAGGACATACTCTAGCTCTAAATTCAAAGTTATTTCATTTATTTCCTTGAAGACCAATTGCCAAAATTTCATTATATTTTCACATTTCATTATATTTTCACATTCCCACCACATATGAAAATAAGTACCTGTTTTCTGACAACCTCATCAACACAACTTAGAATAATTAGTATCTATTTGATGTACTTTTACTGGAGTTAAATACCATCTCCAAACTAACTAATAAAAAAAAATTCCTTTCTCCTTGCCAACATAGATTTCAATATTCTTGTAACTTATACATTATTCCAAACCTTGGTACATATTTCTTCTCCCAAATCGTATTCCCATGATGTTTTAAGAAAATCTTGCTGGTCCTCTGCTTCCAATAATATTTTATAATTTTTACTTATTACCCCTTTCATTATCTTATTTTCATCTGTATTTTCCTTTTGTAATACCATTGCTTCAAATCTCAGGAGTTCCCTATAATTAACATTTCTTTTTACCCAATCTTTCACCCATTGCTTCAACTGGATAAGATTAAACCAGGATATCCTCTCCATTCCTAATTTGTTAACTTTGCTCTTTATTCCTACTTTTTCTAACCAATTTTAATCTGACTTGCTTCTTTCTTAATAAATTCCTTGTATTTCATTTTAAATTTCCAGGTAATTTCTCCAACTCTACCTCTGGATGCAATGGATAAATTGATGGAATACATATTTTTCTATACTTTTTCCAAATTAAAAACATATTTGTAAGATAAGGATTTTCTGTATTTTTATAATATTCTCAATATGTTGTATAAACGAATATTCTTGGGGCTCCAATAAAATTCCTGCAATTCCATATTTAACTATATTAATTTGTTAAACTGAGATAGAATATCAAGCATATGTCGTATTTGATTAGCTATATAATATAACCTTAAATTAAGAAGACCAACCCTAGTACGTTTTGAGATTTATACATCTCATCTTGTTAATTCTTGCTTTTTTAATCTTCATTACAAAATATATTAATTATATTTTGCCAGTCTTTTAACTCTTGTTCAGTTGTTCTTATTGGTAAGATCGGAAATAAAAAGTTTAACTCTGTAAAAATCTTCATTTTACATAGCATTCTTTTACCAAACTTTGAAAGTCCAATTTGAATTTTTGGAATATGTATTTTTGACATAACATGACTCCACCTCTCATTCTACCCTTGCTGTTCTTTATGAACAATTTATGAACAACAGTTATCCTTACCAAGTTGCATTTACCTTCCTGAACTAAGAGTTCTAGTTCTCCTTGTTCACTCCAGTTTCATGACATCAAAGATCTGTTGCCTAACCTCACTCTGCATAATGGTAAGGATGGTCTTGCACAAATCCCTGAATATCATGTGCTGTTGTGCTCACTTCTGTGCAGATATTGTTTCTTTGTTCTCACACTGCAGAACAACAGAGCAAATGGTGGCCGTTGGGTGGGGAATTCACTCAGAGGCAGCACCTTATCCAGCTTTTTCAGCAGATTTGAAAATGTGCAGCGATATCCTAGCATTTTGAATCATGGATACAGAAAGCACAATATCCCACATTCATGAACCGGTGGAAACCCAAGGTAAGTCCAAAAAGGTAGGCAGCTTTGTCGATCTCCACCTATGAACCAGTTCTAGCAATTTTCATTCCACCAAGAACAGCTTCCAGATACTTCACAGTTCAACATGGGAAGTTCATAACAATGCTGCTGTCAAAATCCATCGCCTGCCCTGAGTCCAGCTACCGTGAGGACTGTAGCTAAACTCAGAAGAAATAGGAGCTGATAATATCATCCTTGCCAACAAAACAAAACAAAACAAAACAAAACCCCAGAATTTTGACCCTAACAGGCTTGGCTCCGTTATGCTACTGTCTATTTTATGAATGGTGTTATGACCCAATGCACGACTTTGTATTGGTTTTTGACATTTTGGAAGGAGGGATTGGAAAATGTATAGAGATCTTCATGATAATGCAGAAGCACCCTCTAGTGGCAAACGTAATGTCTGCATGTGAAGTATGAAAATCTGGGTGTGCACATAGGCTTAGCTGAGCCTGGAACTGTTCTTTTTTTGTATGGCAGCTCCCAGAATCTCCTATTTTCCAGGTTCTAGAACTAAACTTGTACATTCCATAGGGGGAGAAGAATAGGCATTTTTTCCAAAGGGGGAGGAGAGTCTTATAATCATGTCAGGAGTCAGTAAGGTTTTTTTAGCATATTGAAAAGCAGATTCCTTTCTGACCAATAAGACCCTTGCTTTTAAGAATAAAATTGATACTTTGGGAGTAGAAAGGGGGAAAATCTGGCCCACTCCAACTGCAACATCTGCAGCACAGCAATGCCAGCTGTGATACAGTCTCCAGCCATTGCTCTCTGCTTGTCCCCTTCTCTTTCCTTTCTGCCATGCAAGACAACAAAAGCAAGCGGGAAACCACTGTGGCCCTCGCCCTGGTCTCTTGTTGTTGCTCTTGTTCATGGGCTCTTGTTGTTATATACCATCAAGTTGTTTCCAACTTATAGTGACCCCAATTGGGTTTCCAAGGTATGTGAGATGTTCGGGGACTGGTTTACTATTGCCACTTCCCCACTGAGCTTCTATAGTTGTGTGGGAATTTGAACTCATGTCTCCTGAGTCTTAATCTGACACTGTATCTACATGAGGCTTACTTATTTATTTAATACTTAAATTTGTATACCGCTCCCCATTAGTGCTGAAGCACTACTCTGGGCAGTTTACAATAATAAACAAAACCAAAATAGAAATAAAAGTATTTAAAACCAAAATAAAAGTTAACCAATAAATCAGAGGGTGCTGAAACGATAGAACCACAACATGGTGGACAAAAGGCAGTCAACTAGGGTCGGTATTGAAAGCTTTCCTGAAAAGCCATGTCTTCAGTTGCCTCCTGAATGTCACCTGTGATGATCTAGTGGGTCAGCCAGACGACAGAGGGGAAAGACGCCTCGACAAGTAACGTGGGCCCAAACCGTGAGGAGCTTTGTACGTGAGTGTCAAAACCTTGAATCTGATCCAGAACGCAGCAGGTAACCAGAAAAACATTCACAACGTACAAATCCTGTCATACAAGTGTTCAGAAACATTAACATGAAGCAGGATATATTAAAATCCAAGTTTTGATCCTAAGTTTAAAATCCAATGTCTTTTATGTAGCCCTGAGTTTGAAATCACACTAGGCCCTCTAATTTTTCTCTACTTGAAATAAGTATGGGGCTAGCAAGAAACCATAAGAGAAATGATGGGGCGCCATCTAGTGGACTTTGTATCCCCTCATGCACTGAAATAAACGCCAGCCAGCCTGAAAGCTCTGTATTCTATGTTTCAACTTCCCAGGGTTTTATCCTGAAGTATTGAAGTAAAACAAACAAACAAATGAACAAACAAAAAAATCAGTAACTTGGGAGGAAGAGTCAGAACAGAAATAACTTCTGGATAGATGCAGCAGTGTGAGCTAGACATATATACGATGGTAGAGATGTGTGATGCATTGGCTTGCAGAAACTATTGCCACCTCAGCAGGACAATTCCTGTTGCCCTGGTTCAGCGTAAAATGAGCTTCAGTAGAGGATGAGAAGAGCGGAGAGCCACCACTTACCAATCGGGTCAGGCAACTCTGCCTATGCTCCAGTGCCATGCCATGAGGGCAGCAGATGCAGGGCACAGTGTCAGCAACTCAGATACTCTCAGCATCGGCATAGGTTTCCAGGCTGCAGCACAGGAAGACAGGGAAGTGTGACTTCACTGGCTAAACAAACAAATCACACACAGCCTTCTTTTCAGTTTGTCTAGGTGTTCTTGAAATTAGTCGCTCCAACGCTTAGGGAGGAGGTAGAGTAGTCTCTACAACATGGGTGGGTGATCTCATCCAGGCTGAGGGCCAAATTCCAGTTTGGCCAGCAGTCAGGGCAGTGGAGCTGCACTTTTTCATACATGAAACACCGATCCGCAAAGGCAGGGGAGGCCAAAAACCTGGCAGTGTGATTCACTGCAGGAAACTGGTAGAAAGAAGTAGAAAATTGGTAGAAAGTGCTTCGTCTGCAGCTTTGGAGCAACATTTCCAACAGGAGCGGTCTCTCGTTGCTTACAGCCTTTATTTTTGTTTTAAGTTGAATTTATTTGCCTTGACTTGCTTAAAAGATTAAGGACATATTGCCTGGGACTAAGCGCTTCCTGGCCTCCATCCAGGCAGAATCGTTGAAGCAGAAATTACTTAATGTAATTGAAAACTTCCTTAATCAGTTAAGTCAATTAAGGAAAATAAATACAATTGAAAGGAAAAATGAAGGCTTTAACCAACAAATGATCACTAAACAATGTAAAAAAAAAGTCACATTGGAATAAACATTTTAAAAGGTGTGAAAGAGGAGGGTGGCTATGTTGCTCCTTTTTCGAGGCTGACTGCACTGCCACCATTTGGTGTGTATTTTCAAAAACTGGATATATTGCTGCATTCAATCTATGGGCTCCACAATGCTCACTTTTGGTTCACAAGGAGAAGGGGCCTTTCGATGGTAGCCCTGGCATTCTGGGGTGCTCATCCAGCCGGTTCCGTATTGTCTTTTGGGGGACAGGTAAAAACTATTCACACCACTGCACAGTATTCATACAGAAAAGTATTCATAATCTGATAACATTTATTCTCTGCCTTTCTTCCACGACACTCAAGTAGTGATGGCTCATGGACTAGGATGGGTGGTGATGGTCTCTCAGCCCATACCCTGTGTTTCTTATCATTCCTCTTGATTTCCCTTCCCTTTCAGAGATAACTCAGAGGCTCTTTTCACCAGGCTGAGCAACTGCCTTCAGCTTTTCCCTTCAGTAGCACACTACCCCTAGGACCTTTCCTCAGGCCTGCAATCCCCATCTCATGTGAGCAGAAGGGATACGGAATTAAAGAAATTATCCCTTAAAGTTGTATATTATCTAAGTTAAAGGTAAAGGTTCCCATTGACAATTAAGCCCAGTTGTGTCTGACTCTAGGGGACGGTGCTCATCCCCGTTTGTAAGCCAAAGAGCCGACGTTTGTCCGCAGTCACTTTCCATGGTCATGTGGCCAGCATGACTAGACACGGAATGCCGTTACCTTCCCACCAAGGTGGTACCTATTCACCTACTTATATTTGCATGCTTTCAAACTGCTAGATTGGCAGGAGCTGGGACAAGCAATGGGAACTCACCCCGTTGTGAGGATTTGAACTGCTGACCTTTTGATCAATAGCCCAGTAGCTCAGTGGTTTAACCTGCAGTGCCACCTGCATCCCCACATTATCTAATGAATGGCCAATTAGTAGCAGACAAGATTGATAGAACATAAAGAATATTTTGTTCTGATGTAAACTCAAGATACAATAAAGTCATATAATTCTTCTCCGCTAACTAGTATACAGATATTTAACTGAAGTGTATAATGATGTAACAGTAGAAAACTTTGTACACTATATTATTATGAAGTGCTAAATTACATGGGTACCTAGTGTAGTGTAGTAATGGACTAGGAGTCAGGAGACCTGGGTTTGATTCCCTGGCTGTGCCATGGAAAACTATTGTTCTCCTTCAATGCAAAACTTACCACTATCCAACAGACTTCTCTTCTCTCACTAACTCTGATTCTGCTTCAACCCCCTAACTCTGACTTGAGCATGTATCTGTACTATACAGCTACTGCAGTTGGGTTCCCCTTTAATTGCCATGGCTCCATCCTATGGAATCCTGAGATCTCTAGTTTGGTGAGGGACTGAGAATTCTGTACTGTAATCCAAGGATGAGCTCTAGAGCTCTCTGGCAGGGAATATAGAGTCCTCATCACATTACAAATCCCAGGATCCCACAGGATGGAGCCATGGCAGATAAAGTGGCACCAAACTGTTACAAGCGTGTAGTGTACATACAGCCATCTCTCTCTCTCTCTCCCTCTCTCTCTCTCAAACTGTCTTACACCATACTCTTTATACATTTGTCTCCTCAGCCACTTCCCCTTCGTTTGTAAATCCATGATCTTTGGTATGCCTTCACACTTTCTTGGAACCCTGGGAGTCCCTCTTCTGGCATAATATACTAACTCATTACTGCTATCCTATGTTGTTGTTGTTGTTGTTGTTGTTATGGTTATGGTTATGTGTTATCAAGTCATTTCCAGCTTATGGTGCCCTAATGAGTTGGTGAATTCCAAAATGTCCTATCATTAACAGTGCTGCCCAGGTCTTGAAAACTTAAATCTGTGGCTTCCTTTGTTGAGTTTATCCAGTTCTTACATGGTTTATCCTTTTGCCTTCACCTTTTCCTAGCATTTCTTTTCTAGCGAGTCTTGCCTTCTTATGATGTGCCCAAAGTACAATAGCTTCAGTTTAGTCATTTTTGTTTCTGGGAGAGTTGAGGCTAGATTTGATCTACTTTCTGGCTTTCTGGCAGTCCGTGGTGTCCATAAACCTATCTTCCAACACAACATTCCAAATTAATCAATTTTTCTCTCTCTCAGCCTTTTTCACTGTCCAGCTGTCACATCTCTACACATTAATTGGAAATATTATAGTACATGCAGTCTGTCTTTTCTTGTATCTTTTCTTTTCTTTTCTAGTTCTTTCACAGCTGCTCTTCTGAATCTCAGTCTTTTCCCCATTCCTTGGTTGCAGTCTCCATTTGGATTGATAATTTAACCAAAGTATATAAATTTTTAAATAATTTCAATTTCTTCATTGTAAAGTTATGTAATTCTTCTTTAGATATATTTTTCTCTTCTTAATATTCATCCCCAGTCCTGCTTTTACACTTTTTTCTTTCACCTTCATCAGGAGTTGTTTCAAGACATGCTGCTTTCTGTCAATAATATGGTGTCATCTGCATTTCTTAAGTTATTGATATCTCTTCCATCAATTCTCACTCTTTCTTCCCCTGAATCTCATCCACTTTCCCATAAGGTATAATCTGTACATAGACTGAACAGATAGGGAGATAAATACATCCTGCTATGCTGTACTATCCCACATTGCATCATGAAATTCAAGAATATAGTATCTGCTTGTTGTAGACGCACTCAAACTACTCCAAAAGTTAGTAAGAAGCCACACTTGTCTTGTTTTTCATGTTTGGTAGCCCCAGTTTTAATGATGCTTTTTACCAAATGACTTTCTAATGAGGTTGCCAGCTAAGCTCAGAATGTGATCCCTTGCCATTTCTCTTTCATATGACTCTTCTGATGCTCTCCCCAAAAAAGCAGTTGAGAGGTGGGTATTCAACCAGCTTCCTCTGCAATGAAGACTGACTAAAGGAATTCATTCACCTGCACCTCCCTATCATGTTTTAGCAGGCTGTTCTCTCATTTGTCATCTAGGGATCCAACTGCTGCCTTCACTACTGTATTCTTGCTTCTGATGTATTTAATGTCTGTCATTTTTATTATTTTTATTATGCTACAATGTCTGTCATTTTAATTATTATATTACTCTTATTACTCTTACTTGTATCAATGAAATAGATTCTACACGATGTGTGCTTTGTCCTTTCAGTCCAGGGAGCTGATCTGTTATAATGAGGGATGTGTGTTCTTTATGAAGTCTGTTAAGTGGATGGCAATGGTAAAATCCTGCAGTTAATGTGGAATCTGCCCATAACCACTTTTTGGACTGTGGGATTTTGAAGCACACTGACTTTGAGACCATATTATGAATTAGTATTCAGGTTTAACTTCTGAATTGCCACTTGATTATCAATGTTGGCTTATGTAGATATACCACAGGTTTGTCTTAGACAGGTGAGATGCATGTTTAAACTTACATAAATCAAGATTAATGCACAGCTAAGACAAATGTGCCCATGTTGGCTTGATTGCATATGCACACACTCAATCACAGAAGCTTCACTTTTCAAAATGCTATTTCTCCCCAACTGATGCTCCCCTATTGTTTTTCCTACCCCATAAAGATGAAATGCACGATTTCCATCCCCCAGAGATGGAGTGTAATAAATCAAGCGGTACATTACAGCTTCATGTCAAGTTATTACCTTCATGATGGAATTAAATTAGCAAAGCAAATAATGTCATCTAATTGTGAGAGATGCTAATTACCCACTCTGCCTGTAAAATAAGGCATGAGTGATGTGTGATGAGTCTCATACCGAGAAAGTCATGAACACTTGGAAATGCAACACTTAAATAATGTCTCAAACTGCTTATGCAGAGGGAAATGAAGAATGGGCAGGGAGGAAGGAACATATGCTGTTTGAACAGAAGCAGTTATACAAAATGTTGGAAGCCTCCTCCTCTTAGTGAGGTGAAATAAATGGGACAGGAAATTGCAATGACTGCTCCCATTTTAACTGATGTACTAAGAGCTGGGCAGTGGGGCATGGTGAGTGCAGAAGTGCAGAGATACCGCACAAAATCCTCATTCCACAGGCCCAAAGAGACACGTAACTGTGTCGATCAGTATCTGTATATATGGACATAACACGTCCCCAAACAGGGTAAGACTACCAGTCCAAGGAGTTTCTATTCCCTGCACCAGGGAGAAAACATTGGACAGAATCCTAGTGCTTATACCATCCCCACCACCCCCTGGAATAAATCAACCACATAAATCTCTGTGGCAAATTGCCACCAGTTAAGAAGTCAGCACTTTTGTTGCACTCATCAGTTGCCTGGCTTGGCATGTGATCAGGAATACAAGCTTGGCTTCCTAACTGTTGGCAACTCGCTGCTGAAATTCACAGTTGCTTGGAGATACACCAGCATATGCAAGTAACGAGAGCCAGCATGGTGCAATGGATGGAGTGACAAACGAGGAGACCTGGGTTGCTGTAACCAATCAGCCATGGCCCTGTTATTCAGACTTGGAAAAATGTTACTTTCTTGGACTGCAACCTGTATGCTGGTTACAGGATTCTGGGAGTTGTGGTTGAAAAAGTAATGCAAATAGGCAACCTTATTTTTCCATATAATGCAAACTAGTAAGCACATCAACTATTGCATTAGTTTCTACCAATATATTTTTTTTTCCACAAATGAATTTATTTATTACAGTCAGGTGACCAGCTCATAAAACATATTTATGGCTAAAATATACAAAATGCAGTTTAAAAATATACAACCAATTCATAAAACATATTATGTGGCTAAAATATACAAAATGCAATTTAAAAATGTACAGTCAGTTCATAAAACATATTATGTGGCTAAAATATACAAAATGCAATTTAAAAATGTACAGTCAGTTCATAAAACATATTATGTGGTTAAAATATACAAAATGCAATTTAAAAAGTGTACAGCCAATATATTTGCACTTTGGTGTCATTTTGTTTGTTCATTTAATTTCTACCTGCCTGTCTTCCTGTGGAAAGAGGGACCCAAGGCAGCTTGCACATGATTTGAAACCCCCCCCCACAAATATTGAAACTGTTACAAATATAATAAATTACACAATTAAAAACAATTAAGCATGTTAACTATTAAAAGAAACTGAAGGAAATCCCTTCAAAACAATTTAGAAAACATTAAAAAAATTAACGGCATAGGTCTGAGAGAAGCAGTCTAGTGTAATGGTTAGAGCGCTGGATCCAAAACAGGGAGACTCACATTTGTATCCCACCTTAGTCACAAAGCTTGCTGGGTGTTTTGGGCCACTCAGTACTCCTCAAACCTATCTTATATATTTTTTGGGGACAAAATGGGGGGGGGAACCATGTGAAGCAGCTATGTATGTTAGTGGTGCATATAAGTAAAGAAAGAATGACATTTTGGTGCACGCAGGGGCTTACAAGTAAAAATCTTGTGAGGAGGCTCTTCTTTGGGCCACCAATTTTTGCTGCAGAAATCACAGGGATAGAACAAGATGCAATGTTCATCACACATGCAAATTACATACCTCATTATAACTAGGAAATGTCCTAGCTTAATTTTCTTTGTCATGTACTTAACTTTGCTTTTCATGACTATAAATGAATACCTTCAGAACAATACAGGTGTTAATCAGGTTATCTATACTAAGGTCTGAATGCTACCACCCTATTACTTCTAATTAATAACTACAGTTAAAGTAATGATTAAATTTGCACTTTTTGAATTTCCATCTTTTCATCCCACTTATTATTCCTTTCCATTTAAGCATTATGGCATCCACCCAGGTCATGAATATTCATATGCTATCTGCATGGACCAATGGGAGTGCTGGAGGGGCGGAGTCACGAGATATAAGAGGTTCAGCAGGAGGAGGGGGAGTTTCAGATAGAGAGATAGGGAGTTAGAGTTGAAGAGATTGAAAGTTTTGGAGTTTGGGCGGGAGAGTGGTGGTTGAGAGGGATAAAGGAGAATGTTTGTTTAAGAGTTAACAACATTGCTTATTCTATCAACATCTGTAACAATAAACAATTTCTATTTGGTTCTTTTAAAATGACATATGGCCTGGACCTCGATTATTAATAATAGGTAATGTTGATGTAATCAACTGGTGGCAGCTGAGGGGCATGTAGCGTGAGCTCTTAGTTTGGTGAAACAGGCAGGGGCAATGTAGGGATCATGACAAATTGGTGGCACAGCACTGGGATCTGAAGCAATCCAGTGAAAAGTTGAATGAGCTTGAGTTTAAAGGTATTCCTAGCTAGAGGGGGTTAGGATCTGTGGTAAGAAGTGGATACCCATTAGAGTCTTGGTGAAGACTTAGTTTCGGGGCTTCTGGACCCAGATCTGGGGAATCCTAAAAGAAGGAAAATACCTATGCAAGAGAAACCATTTTTACCTCAGGATTTGCAAGACCTAGTGGCTAGCTCAAAATCCGGAGTTCTGAGGGTAAAGAGCAGTAGCGGATAGTGTGGAAGCCTAGGTCAGGATAGATCTGAGGTGATGATAAAAGCTAAGCAAAAGTTGTTCTTGTGTCTGGAGACAAGAATCGTCCAGACAGGGAAATATTGTGGAAAGGGTTGTGAGCTTGGGAGTAGCTGAGGCCAGCTGCTTGGAAAAGTGCAACCTAGTTACAAGGAAAGCCACTGAAAGAGAGAAAAAAGGCTTGTACCTTTGCCTTTTGTGAGGGAAAAGAATCAGTCCAGGTTAATAAGAAACTGTATTGTTTATGCCGCCCAAAAGAAGTAAAAAGTCAGTTATGGAGGCACAAGTTGAGCCCCAGAGTGCTGCGGAAAATGGGAACCCTCAAATTCAAAGAGATGAACAAACTGAGGGATCTGTATTGATTGCCTCAGAGGGAGAAAATATCCAAAGCTCCCAAGATTTTGAAAAGTGGAAACTAGAACAAGATTTTAAACTAAAGGAGAAGGAGCTAGCTATGAAAAACCAATTAGAGTGGGAAAAAATTAAAGAAAGAGAAAGGCAAAGGGAATTTGAGCTAGAAACCAAGCAAAGAGAAATGCAATTCCAAATAGAGATGAAGAAATTGGAATTAGCTGCTCAAAAAAAATAAATAAATAAATAAATAAATAAATAATAATAATAATAATAATAATAATAATAATAATTATTATTATTATTATTATTATTATTATTATTATTATTATTATTATTATTATTATTATTATTATTATTATTATTATTATTATTATTCCAGTGTGGGAAATCTCTCAAAAATCGACCTAAAGAAATTTCCCCAATATCGGAAGGGGGATTGTCCTGAATCTTTCCTGATTTCATTTGAGAGAGCTTGTTGGGACTTTGAGGTTAAAGATGATGAGAGGATGATAATTTTAAGATCACAAATAAGTGGAGTTTTATCTGAGCTTTATTCACATATGCCTCTGGAGCAAGCTAGAGATTTTGAGGCTTATAGAAAGATGGTGTATTCCTGATTTGGGATTAATTCAGAGCACCTCAGAAGGAAATTTAGGCGAGAGGGAGGAGCAACGGGCAGCAGGAACAGGGGAACTCTCAGGGCTCTGAGAACCCCTGGGTTTTACTCCGAGTCAGCGGACCCCCCCAGGAAAGGGGGGGCAAGTTTTCCACAGGAGAGTGGACTTGTAGCAAGGGGAGCCTGGAAACCCCGAGATTCAGACTTGCAATCTGTCTTTTCGGAAGAGTTTCCTTTCCTCATCGCAACTGACTCGTGAAGAAGCCATGATGAATGGTGAGTAGCTGCCCGGAGAAGGGGGAGGTATGAAGATTTATGATCTGACTACAGGAACAAAGACTAAATGAACTGCTATTTTTATGGCAAGTAATAGATCAGACGTTTTTTTTTCTTGGAAGCTAATTGTGGAAAAAGATCTCAAGCGGCATAGAATCTTGGCAATCCATGCAACTTTGGAGCTTTTTTTTACTGCGTCACAGGTGAGAGAACTGGGAAAAGCGAAACTAACTGTGTCTTTCCCCCCCAACCCTCCCTCCCCAAGAATGGGCTTTTCATAAATCTGAGGCTTGAGAACTTTAAATAATTCTGAACAATTTAACCTATGTGACTCTCCGTCGAGCTATAAAGGTGGATTATAAATCAAATAATCATCTTTACGACTAGAGTGCTCTCTGCAGGACTTTGAGTTCAGGCCGGCTAAGGAACCATGAGGGTAATCTGAGCAAGTAGCTTGTTTGACTTTTATGGCCACGGTTTGGAAATAGAGTCTGAGACTCATTATTGGAATTTACAATGGAGGCCTATCTTCAGGAATTTCAAGAGAACATCATCCATCAATTCAAGGCGGAAATCTCAGAAATTAAAGCAGAAATGAAGGAGATATTTCTTGGCCTAGAAATTAAAATGAAGATGGGAGATAAACTGACTGAACTCACTGAACCCGCAGAACAACTGCTATCGACAGAGAGAGAGAAAGAGGCTGTTTTCCTTAAAAAGCAGGAGATGGGGGACAAACCGATTGAACTCACTGAACTTACTGAACATTTGCCATCATCGGAGAGAGAAAAAGAGACTGTTCTCATTAAAAAGGATGAAATGTTTAAAAAGGAGGAAAGGAGGGGCTGGGATGAGGGAGGAAAGCATATTGAGATTGCCTTGATAGGGAAAAATGTAAAAGAGGAGAAATGGGCGAATTTGGGGGGAGAAATTTATGATCAGAGATCGGATAGATCCATGTTGCTCCAAAATCAAGACATTGATTATACTGAGTTGAAATTAGTAAACCGGATAGAAAATGCCTTAAAGAGATTTTACAGATGGCATTTTAAAACTGGCAGAAAGGAGGCAAGAGGCGAATCTGGGTCCTATGATACTGAAGCTGATAAGCAAAAATGAAAAGGGAGAAAGTCACTGGCTGATTAAATAATAAAACTCATTGGTTTGAGAGATACATATTTACATATAAAGTAGCATGAGTAATATACTATAAGCAATTTAGAAAATGCCTTAAAGAGATTCCATAGATGGCATTTTAAAACTGGCAAAAAGGGGCAAGAGGCGAATCTTGGACCTATGATACTAGAGCTGTTAAGCAAAAATGAAAAAGGAGAAAGTTACTTGCTGATTAAATAATAAAAATCATTGGTTTGAGAGATATATATTTACATATAAATTAACAGGAGTAATATATTATAAGCAATGGGAGCTGATAAGCAAAAATTAAAAGGGAGAAAGTTACTTGCTGATTAAACAATAAAAATCATCGGTTTGAGAGATATATATTTACATTCAAAGTAACATGAGTAATATACTATAAGCAATTATGGCCAGGTAGGAATCTTAAGGGTAGACAAGCATATGTAATTATGAATTTTAGAAATGTTGATGATGAATAATAACATTAGATGCTTTTGTTTTTAAGGCACATATATAGAGATCAAACATGTGTGAATTACTATAGTGTTTTTATAGATAAGATTAGATATATAATACCTTTTTGTCTGCAAAAATGGAGATTTTTGAGGAATGTATCGTCCTGGCTTGGATCTTATTGGTGGATAAGCAATCTTAAAGATAGAATTAGGAATGCTTATGATGAGTATTGGATAGATGGTAATGCAGGTGAAAGAATTTATAAAATTATTATAAATTTAGAATGTTAGATACTAAATTAGATATTTTGAAATAGAGATACGAAATATAATATGTGTATATAACATGATGTAGTATGGGATAGGGTATAAGATCTACTGTAGTCAGAAGTATATAATGGATAAGCCTGTATGGAAAATACCTCCCCGCCTATATGTTGTGTCTGTCTTATATGTTTCTTTGTTTGTCTTATAGGTTTTTGTTTGTATGTATGTAGGTATGTCTTAAAAAATAATAAAAAAACTTGTAAAAAGAAAGGAGCAAGCTAGAGATTTTGAGGCTTATAGAAAGATGGTGTATTCCTGATTTGGGATTAATTCAGAGCACCTCAGAAGGAAATTTAGATCAATTTCAAAGATACCTGAGGAAACATTTGCCCAACTTGGGCCACATTTGACGCAGTGTCTCAATAAATGGCTGGAACAGGAACATGTCATGTCCTTAGACCAAATGAAAAATGTGTTTGGCTTGAAACAATTTTATTCAGTTTTGCCAGGGGAATTGTGTTATCTGGTCAAGGACAAGGATCCTAAAAATGTGCTACAGGTGTCTGAGTATGCTGATTCTATTAGTGAGATCAGAGATCCTTGATTCTCTGAGGTAAAAATTGACAGAAAAGGATGGGAGAACATCCCAATCCAGTGGAAATTACTTCAGACAGACTCAAGCTAAGGGAAGCCATTTTAAAGTGAAACCCTCATCCCCAGAGCACAGTCCCCTGAAATCAAATAGTCCTGAGGGAAAAACTAATAAATCCCCTTTCCCAGAGCATAGGACCAATAAGAAATGTTTTTCCTGTGGGGAAGAGGGACATTTTTTTCCCCAATGTGAAACGCAAAAGCATAAAAATTACAATCAGCCTAAAAAGGTATTTTGCTTGCAGCATAATAGGGAGCAGCAATCGGCAGTTGAAGTTGAGGCCTCTACCAGCAGCAGCACTGTTGCTAAGGAAACGGACTTGGCAGAGATCCCAGAAATTCCTGAAGCCAGAGTGTTACACTGTTTTTTTATCCAGTGCCATCAAGATTTACTGGATAACTCTGGAGAAACTATTTTTATTGACAACATAAAGTATTTAGGTTTAAAAGATACATGTTCCCAGATTACTATTTGTCACTCAGACCTCATTCCTAAAGAAAAAATGTTAGAACATGAGTTCATCACCCTCAAAGGCATTGGTTCTGATTTGGTGGAACTACTAATGGCTAGAGTAGCAGTGTCAGATCAGATCCCAGCTCAGTTTGATTGGTTTAGATCTAGCCAAGCATGTGCAGAGTGTTTTAATAGTAACCCACTCTCAGGGGAGGCAGATTTAAGCCTCTGAGGGAAGCACTGAAACCCTTATTGAAGGACCCAGTTTAGATGAACAGCCTGAAATGAGAGAGATAGCTGATTTGGTGCTAATGAAAAATCCTAGTAGTTATTCCTTTAGTAAGGAGCAGAAGGAAGAAATTACCTTAAATGATTGCTTTGTAAAAGTTAATGAGAATCCCATTCCACTGACCCCTGAACACCCAGAGAGGTATTGTGTGGAAAAAGATTTATTAAATAGAGAGGTTTTAATGGTTCCTCATGGGGGGGGGAGGACCCCACAAACAGCTAATTGTCCCTGTTAATATACAGAGAAAAGATTATAGAAAAGGCACACAGAGATGTATTTGGGGCACACATGGGCATCTCTCGCACCAAGCAAAGAGTGGCACAGAAGTTTTATTGGCCAGGGATGGGGAAGCAAGTTAAACAACACTGTCAAAGCTGTGAGACTTGCCAAAAACAAGGTACTGGAAATGACAAGACGAGGACTAAGCTGTGCCCATTGCCAGTGATCTCAACCCCTTTCCAACACGTGGGTCTGCAAAAGTCCTTAGAAATAGCAGGGCAAAACTTAAAGGGTATTCAAGAGAAACAGGGAAGCAGGTATAATAAAAAGGCCTGGGAAAGAACATTCTGTCCCGAGGACGTGGTACTGATGGTGAGGCCCATAAAGAAGAATAAATTGCAGTTAGCATGGTCACGATCTGTAGATGTGTTATGATAGCACTGGAAAGCTGAAGGGACTAGTATTAAGAAGGCTCCACATGCAGCTGCAAAAGCACTGAGAATCCTGTAATTGTAACTAAATATGTTCATACAGATCAATATGTTTTTATGCCAGGAAGACAAATGCGAGATGCTATCCGCAGAGTACTGAATATTATATATACAGCTAATAAAGAAAAAAAGAAGATAGCAATACTCTCACTGGATGCCCTTAAGGCCTTTGATTGGGTGGAATGGAAATTTATGTTTGATCTTTTGGAAAAGATGAATATGGGTAAAATTTTTATTAAAGTTCTAAAGGAATTATACATAGGAGCAGGTGCTACTGTACTTATTAATAGAGTAGAATTTAACAAATGTACATTATTTAGAGGAACTAGACAAGGTGATCCCTTGTCTCCAATTTTATTCGCATTAATAATAGAACCTCTTGTGGCAAAAATAAGAGAAAGTGGAAACATTAGAGGACTGATCATGAAAAATAGACAGCACAAAATAAATTTATACGCAGACGATATGCTCCTTTATTTGGAGGAACCATTACGAAGAATAGAACACTTAAAAGAAATATTACAGGAATATAGTCAGTATACAGGTTTAAAAATTAATTTTCAAAAATCTAAGTTATGATGTCTAAATATCCCTATTATAGAACAACACGAAATTTAAAAAGCATCTCATTTAGAGTTATGCTATTCAAGTTTTAAATATTTAGGAGTATGGGTAACAAAAAACCTTAATCAATTAATTTACAGAAACTATAAAAATCTATTTAAATTAGCAAAAGAAAAAAATGACAAAGTGGGTCAATTTGAACCTATCAATGTTGGGGAGAATTGCTCTAATTAAATCATATATATTACCTAAATTTCAATTTCTATTCCAAAATATTCCACTACAGCCAGATACAAAAAAAGAGTAAAACTATGGCAAGGAAAGCTAGAAAAATTCATTGCAGGAAAGGGAAAGAAGATAAGATTCATAAATAGTGTTAAATATAGACAGGGTCAAAAAGGGGGATTAGGGATAGCACAGCTCCAAAAATATTATGAAGCTCTACAAATAAACCAAATTATTAAATTTATACAAATTGACGAGACTCGCAAGAATCCCGATTGGGTGGAAATGGAAGGTGAAACGAAAATGGACATAGTAAATAAGTATATTTATACCACTAGAATAATTAGAAAAGGAGAACAAATACAGAACCCATTCATTTCCGAAACATTAAGGATATGGTGAAAACATAGTAAAACTTTGGCCCTGCCAATATCCCCTTTATGCCCCCTTTTGGATGACCCAGATTTTAAGTCTCAAGAGAAATATGCACAATTTAAGGAGTGGAAACAAATTGGAATATATAGAAATACTGACTTATTCGATTCAGGGGAACTAATCACTATTAGGCAAATAGAAGAGAAAACAAAGCAAATAAAAACCAATTGGCTACAAATAAAACAAATAAGAAGTTTCGCTATTCACTTACAACAAAAACCTGACTCTCTAAGAACATTAACTGAATTTGAACAATATTGTATCCAAAAAGCTAAAAATAAAAAGAGAGAACAAACCTCACTAATATATAAAAGTATCATTGAGAAAGAATATGGAAAAGGCGGAGGACCTAAAACAGTGTGGGAAACAAATTTAAATATTAATATACCCGAGGAAATCTGGACAGGAATATGGAATAAATACCCATATAAATCTATATCAGCAAATGTGAAAGAAATGGTTCTTAAGGTAGTGCATCGGTGGCATTTATATCCTACAAAGTTACATAGAATTAATAAAGATATATCGGATAAATGCTGGAGGAACTGTGGACAAAAAGGAACTTTGGAACATATGTGGATTTCTTGCCCCAAAATAGAAGCATTCTGGCACGAGGTAATTAGATGGATAGAGACGCTGACCAATCAAAAAGTAGATATGAATGAAACATTATTGTTATTTTCATTATTTACAGGGGGAAATCAGAAACTTGAAAATAAAGAATTAGTTGCAAATCTTATAGGAACCGCAAGATCACTAGAAATTGGAAAAACGGTCAAGATCTCTCATTACAAGCATTTACGAATAAGATATGGCATACAATGTTGATGTAAAAAATGATTAATAAAGTTAGATTATATAGAGGAGAAATAAGGCACAGTCTATTCACTGAAAACTGGAAGCCTTTATTAGAAGCCGGACCAGAAATCTCTGCCTCCGCATGGATGTTGAAATCACCCAAGACCAGAAGCCTCGGGGATTCCAACAGTGCCGCGGAGACAAAGTCCGCCAGCTGGGTCGCGGGGAGGAAATGGCTGGGTCGCGGGGAGCGCGGTAACCCAGCAAGATCCCAATACCATCCCTGGCCCCAATCGACACGTGGAGGGCCTCCAGACCTGGCTTCACCACCGTAGAGTGCCCAGCAACCTCCAGAGTGTTTCTATAAACAATGGCTACTCCCCCCCACCCCTCCAGTCTACCCTGGTGCTGGACTGCATAACCGGGAGGACAGGCAAGAGTCAAGGGAACACCCCCTTCCCCGCCAGTCCAAGTTTCAGTTATGCATGCCAGGTCTGCATCCTCCTCCAGAATAAGGTCTTGGATAATCTGGGATTTGTTGGATACAGACCTGGCATTCAACAGCACCAGATTTAGAGTGGAGGGACGGCTGATCTGACTACCTTGAGACTGACGGTTGGTCACAGTGCCAGAACAGTGAACAGCCTTCAAACATCTGTTCACCGTTCTTCTGAAATGAGTAGGAACTGTGCCATCGCCATACCTCCCTCTACCCGTAATCACTTGGATGTTCAAAGGACCCCCGCTTGGGCGGGGGGGGGCAAGCCTTCCACTCCATGTCAAACAAAAGAAAAGAAAAAGAAGAGACCAAAAAATATACCAAATTAATAAAAGTAAACAATACAGTGGTAACAAGGTTAACAAAATTAATCCAAACCATAACATAAAAATACACATTTAAATTAAACAATAATAAAATAAACAACTTAAAAATTAAAACTTTAAAAAGAAAAGGAATACAAACAAGAAACCACTCCCCCCAGACCACCCCCCTGTCACACCCAGAGAAAGAAAAAGTAAATAAGGAAAAAATAAAGCAACGGAGAAAGAAAAAACAAAAAACAAAACCAACAACAACAACAAAGCACACACACACACACAAAATTTCTCCCCCTGCCCAAACCACTCCCAAACCACGCCTGTTAGGTACTGCAAGGTCCAGACCCAGTTGTAATTGTCATAGGTACAGGAAACCTTGAAATAGGCCAGCGGCTGCTTAGAATCGTTGTGGCCAAAAGCCAGGCCCATGTTGAGTTCGCTCGACTTCCAGATCTTAAGGGCCACCCTGTCGTTGCGGCTGACTGAGCGTCCACGCACAAGCACGTAGGTGTCCAGTGGGAGCACTTGGCAGACCGGATAATCACAAGCCCAGTGATGCAGATGTTAGGTGCCAGGTGGTGGTCCTCCTCGCTGAGGAGCACAGGGCCTTGGTGGCAATGCGAGGCCAGCACACGATCCCAGATGAAATACAACTCCCAGCCACCAGTAGAGCTTGGTCTGCACCTCACAGTGGTGGCAATGGAGGTCGGGAAGTGGGCGTTGAGACACCCCCAGTGCAGTGGGCGTTAAGACAACCCTGGCAGAGCACCACCGCCCAACTAGGTCGCTCGAGCACGGGTCCATGCCAGGAAGCTCGCCCAAGTAAATCTGCAAGCTAAATGGAGAAAACCTGCAGGATGACACAGAGGACCACCGAGGCAGACAGTACATTAAGCCCAGGAACCACGAGACCATTCAGGCATACGGAAGCTCAGGAGCAGGCAGACGGTAGAGGCAAGGGTGGGGAGAGGGTTGGGCAGCCAAACAGTCCCACACCTCCTCAACGGGTCCCACACCTCCTCAACAGGTCCTTTTCTTCCTTCCCTTTTCTTTCCCCCTCGGAGAACTCCAGCTCACTGTATTCCAACCTGCCTGCCTGTTTCCCCAACGGCAGCAGCTGCGACGGCGTTGTTGTTCTTACTCTCCGGTGATAGTGGTGGAAACAGCAACAATTCTAGTTGTAATGTTTGTTGCTGTTGCAGCAGAGATAAGAAAATAAAAAGCAGCTGCATCAAAGGAGGGAGGCAAGAAGCAAAGAATAAACAAAGAAAGCAAAAGGAAAGAGAAAAAGCCGACCCAGCAGGAGGAAAAACACAACCTCCTGCTATCGGGTCGCCATCTTGAACTACAATGGTGTAAATGTGATTTTGAGAAATGTGGGGAATAGCAATTGGTCAACAGTTAAATTATATAACAAGTAAGATGACAGTTTACTATGTTAAGCTTTGTATTTATTACTTGTAACATGATGGATTGTCTTTTCTTTAGAAATAAAAACAAACAAAGAAAAAAAGAGAATCCTGCAAAACAATCCCCTACCTGAGAAACCAGAGATTAAACAGATAGAACCAGATGATGAAAATCTCAATATATCTGAAATAAGCCAAGTGTTTGAGATTGCACTTAAAAGAAACTTGCCTGTGAATTTTGAGGTGACCCGGGATAGTGGTCCCCCAGAAATGAAGAGCTTTGTGACAAAAGTACCTGTGGTTGTGTTTAATGGGGAGTGTGAAGGCAAGAGCAATAAGATTTCAAAGAAGGATGCAGCCATAGCTGTTCTGGAGGAGTGGAAGAAACTGCCTACCCTTTCCCCAGTTGAGAAAATGAAGCCACTTATTGAAAAGAAAACAGGCTTCACCCGAAAGAGGCGAGCTGAGGACATCCAGTGGACGTCAGAGTGCCAAGTAGCCTTCGATCGTCTGAAGAGGGTGCGGACTTCGGGACCTGTCCTTGTTGCACCGGACTTTGACCATGAGTTTATCATCAGCACAGATGCGCCGAAGGTGGGACTGGGAACTGTTCTGTGCCAGGCAGATGACAACGGGAGTCTACACCCAGTGACTTTTATCAGCAGGAGACTCCAACCTGGTGAGAGACATTTGTCCGCCATTGAGAGGGCATGCCTACCTATCATATGGACACTACAAAAGCTGAAGCCCTACATTTGGGGAAGGAAAGTCGTCCTCTGCACTGACCATTCCCCTTTGGTGTGGCTATGAACTATGAAATCCAACAGCAGCAAACTTGCAAGATGGGCGCTAATTCTGCAAGACTTTGACTTTGAGATCCACAGCGTAAAAGGTACCCATAATGTGGTTGCTGACACCTTGTCTCGAAGGCCAAATGACTAACGGGTGGATAAAAGTTTGTAATATTGTATTAACTATTCTATTTGTGTAATGGTTGTGGAATATACTTAAAGTGCAGAGTTTGCTTGGATATTGGAAAACTAAGAGGTGTGTATAGTGATGGTAAAAGTAATGGTGAGTATCCTTATTAATGTAAAAGTAATGTAATGTAATTTGTATTAATGTAAGTAATGTACCCTTATTGATGTAAGTAATGCAAGAGGTTAATATGTCTTTATTGATGTAAGAGTAATGTAATGTATCCTTAGTGATGTAAATAATGTAAGAGGTTAGTGTTTAGATTCTTCCCTAAACCTTCGTTTGTTTATGAGGGCAAACCGTTAAGTTTCCCCTCCGATCACAAAGTTGTTAAGGGGGGAGGAATGTGGCATCCGCCCAGGTCATGAATATTCCTATGCTATCTGCATAGACCAATGGGAGTGCTGGAGGGGCGGAGTAACGACATATAAGAGACTCAGCGGGAGGAGGGGAAGTTTCAGATAGAGAGATAGGGAGTTAGTTGAAGAGATTGAAAGTTTTGGAGTTTGGGCTGGAGATTGGTGGTTGAGAGGGATAAGGGAGAATGTTTGTTTAAGAGTTAACAACATTGCTTATTCTATCAACATCTGTAACAATAAATAATTTCTATTTGGTTCTTTTAAAATTACATATGGCCTGGACCTCTATCATTAATAATAGGTAATGTTGATGTAATCAACTGGTGGCAGCTGAGGGGCACGTAGCGTGAGCTCTAAGTTTGGTGAAACAAGCAGGGGCCACGTGGGAATCGTGACAAGCATATATATAACAACCTCCAAAATGTCATGATAACCCTATGCATCTGATGAAGTGGGTTGCAGTCCAGAAAAGGTCATGCAAAATAAGACTTATTAGCGTTGGACTCACCTATTCGTCTGAAACATAAAAACAACTCCTTTGTATAACCTTCCATCTATCTAAGCAAGTGCCCATTCAGTGTGGTAACAACACTCTTCTCCCATATTTTGTTTCCACATTTCTGAAATATTAAGTACTTTCTAAAGCTCCTTTAGTTGCTTTTTTTTTTTACTGCTATGTGGTACAGTGTAATAGAGAATGAGACACATAGTACAGCTTGGAGAAATTACTTTTGGACAATGGAAACCTTTACCAGGGTAGTCATTGACTATATTTGCTAAGAGATTCTGGGAGTCAGAGGCCAAAAATGTAACCTTCTGAATCTCTCTTTTCTAATAGTACAGATATATCAATTTCCTATGGACATTTATTGAGGTGTAAGATCCATTGAACACAATAGGACCCACGTCTAAGTACCCTGCTGAAAAAAGACTGTAAAATACTCCCAGGACAAGTAAATGCAGAATTAGTCCTTCCAAGGGGCAGTTATGGGTGTTCAAAACCTGCTTCTAGAAGTCTAAGATTCACAGAAACCACAAGTTCAATACACTTAACAACAGCAGCAATAACAGCAACAACAAAATAGATAGAAACATATTATACTGTATCCTCCTCTCTTCTCATTTTCCAAGCTCTTCCTTTCTTCAGTGTAGAATTTAATTAAGATCCCAAGTAACCTACCTAGAGGATAAAATGCAACTTGACTTTTTTTCCTGCAAGGCCAACAAGAAGCATAATAGCAGAACCTGGTAAAGTCTTCTTTCTTTCTTTCTTTCTTTCTTTCTTTCTTTTTCTTTCTTTCTTTCTTTCTTTCTTTCTTTGAATGTAGACTAAGCTTCACAGGTGTATTTGGTGAGGATATAGGAGAGGGCCTTCTCTGTTCCTGCTCCCTCCCATGGGAGGTCAGGCTGATCCCATCAGCTTGCCGTCCTTCCGCATGTAGGAAAAAGACCTTTCTCTTCAGGCAAGCTTTCCTTCCGTGACAAGCTGCCTCAGTGTGGTTTTTAAATGGATTGTTATGCCTTATGCTATGATTTGAATGTATTTTTGGTGTTGCTTTTGTTTACCATTTTTAGTGTGGTATTTGTGTGATCCTTTTTAGTATTGTATATTTACTGTTTTTAGCTATAAATATTGTCTTTTAATGTCTTTTAATGATAAATATTAAATATTGTTTTTTTAATGATATAAGCCACCTTGGGTTCTTTTTAAGGAGTATGGAAGGATAAAAATATATTTTAAAAATATTTAAAAATATTATAAGTAAAATAAAATAAAATAAATAAATAAACACTGCTGTGTTAATAAACATTGCAGGAAACAATGAGAGACAATTGTCCAGCACTAAATTTTACCAGCCTCTAACCACAAACTCAACCACCAAATACCAAAAGGAATTACAGAACCTCATGAAAGACATCCCTGGAAACAATTTTACTAAGGTATTAGCTGCTTTTACCCTGATTTGCATGAGTGCTCAGCTTTGTTGGCCTCCCCCCCCCCCCCCCTGCAACGTTCATTCCTATGGCACCACTGCCATCTGTGCCTTGGTTGCAGGCAGATCTTTCAGGTGTCTGCAAGCCAGTTACGGCCAGGTTATCCCAAAGCTGAAACATTTTCCTATAAATTGGGAAAGGATGGCTCTTTAAGACCCTGTCAAATGGATGGTATCACTAATTGGCTAACCACATCAAAGGGCAATAGGTGTAAAGAGTGGCTGCATATTTTGCCTTTTATCTTATCTCCTATAAGTGTGAGAATCTTAGTTTTGTTTTTAAATGAAAGCTTGGATATCAAACCAGCTGAGAATCTAAACAGGGCACTAGATGACATGCTTAGGAACTAGCTAAACCCTAGGTGAAGGAAGAGGGGTACACGTAATGTTTCATCCATTTACCAGGAGATTTACCAGTTGTTTAATTCAAAAGGCAGGTGAGAAGCCTTTTGACTTTGAAGGGAGAATAAGTTTTTTTCCCGAGACACAGCTGTTAAGTCTTGCAAAATAGCATCAGTATACTTGTGTGACAATTTTGGTGTAAACCTTACTTTCTAAAAATGTAACAGAAGGGATTTCTACTATTTTCCTGTTATCCTACTGAAATCTGAAATAGTCTGCTGCTTACTGGCTGAGTTAAGACATCTGCACTCATTTAGAAGGAAGTTATGTGCTGTCAAAACACTTCCAAATCATTTTGGTCTCATAAGGTCTTCAAGGTATGTGAGATATCTAAGGAATGGTTTGCTATTGCTGCCTCCCCTCCCTGTGAGTTTTGGTAGGTTAGCAGGAATTTGAACCCAGGTCCCCTTAGTCCTAATCTACTATTCTATCCTCTTCGCCAACCTAGTTTTGAGGGGGATAGTTAATATAATATAATTTTGTAAAATTTTGATTGGCTGGTTGGTTTGTCAATTTCCAAAGCAGAATACAATGTTGTACTTCTGGGGACAGGTGTAGGGTTAGGGTTTTTAGAAAGGAGAAGTGGAGCTTCTCCAGAAATTACAGAAGTAAATTCCCCAAAGACAGAGTAAGATACATTACGTCTAAAATAAAGGCATTTGTATTACCTAATGTATTTGGGGGGTGGGGGGTTTGAGGATTTTTAAAAAAAGGATAATCTGCCAAAAGTTTAACCAGGTACAAAGAAATACAGTATGTTATGTTACCAATTCCTCTGTGCATTGCTCTTGACATACTGCAGTAATATGTTGAGACAGCTGTCACCGTGTATCCATATTAGAATAAAACAATGTAAAAGGAATGCATTGTTCATTTTTTTTAAAAATCCTAGTGCTGAAACAATTGTGCCGAGGTTTAGCAGTCTGTCTTTTCGCAACTTTACGGAATTAGTTTTGAAATGGATTGCTGTATTTCCACTCCAGTCTCAATGTAGCCAAAAGACCGCCTGCTGTGAAATAAGGATGTATAGACCAGAGCTTATTATGGCAATAGCCATAAGTTTACTGCTTATTGGTTCTAGGCTTCAATCTTAGTAATTCTAAATGACTGAGTTAGCTTAGATTTATGGAGATTGAGGGATCATTTACAACAGCAGTCGTTCCAGAAGGAGATATTATCCAAACCAATTTTCTCATAGTGATGCAATTGCAATACCATAGTTACGGTTTTGCCAGTATTTTCCATTATAAACTTCTGCTTTTAGGACCTTATAATTTGGCCATAAAAATTCTCTCCATGTTGAAACTTAGCATGCTAAGGTCTGAACTTGAAAAATTACATGCTTTTGTTTTTTTAAAAAAATTATATCTGTGTATCTATATTGTTTTTATGTGTCATCAAGTTGGAACAGACTTATAGCAACCCTAATAGGACTTTTCAAGGTAAGTGAGATATTCAAGGAGTGTTTTTACCAGTTCCACTTCCCCAGTTGGTTTCCATGGCCAAATGGGGATTCAAACTCTGTTCTCCAGAGTCCTAGTTCATCATTCTATCCACTACACCACACTGGGAATCTACATATATCTATATCCATCTATATCTATATCATCTACATCTGACAATGCAGCCATTCCTCATATTTTACTATTAATTCTAAATGATATTTATACTGTTTAACTTTTAATCTGTGTCCCTGAAACTGTCTAGTTTCTGCAGCTGCGTACTAGGCGGATAAAGAGAGTCTTTGCTTTCTTGAAGTGTACATTAATGCTTCCATCTGTATCTGGAGAAGCACTGGATTGAAATCCAGCATCTGTCTTGGCCATTTAAATCCAATGGGATTGCAGACACCCAAGCATGTACTGGATTATAACCTTTATTCTTTCATTCATTTTTTTTTTTAAAAGCTGGATAAGATTTGTTCAAAAGGCTGTTTTTAAATCTAACAATGTTAAAACGATATGTTCAAGGAAGGCTCGACATCAGAGGTCTCATTCTGTTGTGTTTCATGACAGCTGCACACTGTCAAGCCCTGCTGTATGGACAGAGTTGCCCGAAGTCAAAGTTATTTCAGGGAAGCTTTTTTATCATTCTTTCTTTCAGGGGAGCCTGCAGACAATTATTTGCACACGTGCTCGAGCGTGCACACACACTCACACTGCTTAAATACCAGCATGTTATCTAGGTCCATCTATCCTAACAGAAACAGACTCATCTGAAATTTCACACAAAATTAGTAAAGTTTATGATATTATTCTCAGAATTCTGGGTTTATTTTAAGTTTCCTTTCCACATTAAATTTTAGAGGGTTTTTAAAGTCCTTTGATAACCTCGTCTTTCCATGGATACAGTTATGAAGAAGATAAGTGGAAAATCTGAGAAAACAAGAAGATAACACAGCAAGGCATTGAAATTGGAAGGAGAGAGAAAAATGGATCAAGAAGTTAATCTGGGAAAGAGATGAGAGAATCGTAGAGAAAATGTCCATTATAGGATGTCAGGAACAGTTAACAGCTTGAAGAATAAACTTGCAGATTGAAATAATGTTCTTTACATGATTTTTTTAAATATGTTTCTTTTTTTACTGCAGATTTTATTGTTATTAACTGTCTTCCACATACATAGAAAGGGTTGGTAAAATGTGATAAAAATCAGATGAATAAAAGTGTAAAGTTGCTGTTCAAAATGTGAAGCATTAGAGATGGACAAGAAACAAACTGAGCTGAGAGGCAGAGTAATTACTAAAGGTGGAGGTAAAAACTGAGACTTAGACTTTACAGAGTGCAATCTGAAACTAGGGATTTTGTGAGAAGTGTGGGATTTTTTGAATCACATTTAAAAACTTTTTATTGAAGTACATGCAAAGAGAGAGGATTAAATTGACCAAGAAAGAGGAAACATCACAGAAGCTTTCATTGTGCAATTGCTGAGGATAAAGGACATAATCCTGAGAAAAATCTGAACTGGATGGATGATTAGGGATATATAAGGATTATTAGAAGTATTTAATTATATATTCCCATTTGCCTATGGGAATCCTGCAGCAGGACAGGAATGCAGTAGAACCTTTCTGAGTACTTCCTTGCAAATGATAGACAGAGGAAAGCTGCCTCCATTATTGGAAGTAACACATATACAGTAGGTCATACAATGGCCATCTTGCCTTGTAGCCACTGGTATCCTCCATGAATTTTTATAATCCCCCTTTAAACCCCTCAAAGCCAGTGGCCCTCTATTCACAATTTTATGAGCCTCTATCACATTTCTCATCACTAATATTTTCTTCTAAGCTAAAGAGCCCCAACTAGAAGTCTAATAAATAAATAAATAAATAAACTATTTTAACTTTCCCACATTGGTGACTTGCCTCAGCCTCTATTTTAGTTTCTTTGCCCATTTCTGCTTGTGTTTGAAGTAATTAACATTTTAGTTTCAGGATCTGTTTCTGGTATGAATAATGCTCAGTTGATACCTTCTTTGTTGTTTTTTCATTGGTGAGCAAGAACATTTTTATTGATCTTGGTTTTTGGCATATAACTGGGTCGAAAGTGGCCTTAGCAGTCGGACTATGTCTTTAATCCTTGCATTTTTAACCGTGATCTTAAGTTATTTAATTTTAAAGTTATGTTTTAATTGAAGACCATGTTTTTATATTGTTAGCCACCTCAAATGTCTTTTCTGGTAGAAAGGTGGGATATAAAACAACCAGACAGGAGACCTGTCTTAAAAATGAGTTTTGTGGCTTATCATTTTTTTGGCAAAGGTTTTGTGGACTAAAGTTATGAACTGTAGTGTGTAAAAAGGTTATGCTATGATAAAACTTGTAAGACTTTGAGGTACCATGAGACTCCTCTCTCTCTCTCTCTCTCTCTCTCTCTCTCTCTCTCTCTCTCTCTCTCTCTCTCTCTCTCTGCATCAGTCTTGGGGGCATTTGCACTTAGCATTCAGAAATATGCCAAATGCAAGCTGAATTTCCAAAATTCCAGGTATTTCTGGAAATTGTATTTATGTTTTGCCAGTTCTGAATTACTTCACAAAACAATGCTTGAAGCAAATGTAGACAAACACCACCACAAAACACACATGTGAAGCACAATAAAATCAAACGAATATAAAACAATTAATTCATTATTAATATCAGCAAAGATACTGATGAAAGAAGAGAAGGCACAGCTTTGTTTTACAAAATGGCGTGTCCTGCCAAAATCCTCTTTGAAATCATTTTTAATGATAGGTAGCTTCTTTCCTAATAAAACTGGGAATAGTTTTGCTCTCGGAACACAGTCTTAACGCAGCTGTGCCTTGTGCTGTTCCTCTCCCAGCCTCAAGCCATGCATCGTTCACTGGCAGTATGTTATCTTTTCCCTCTGTTTTCTTATTACGGGTTTCTAAATAATTGCTGTCTTCCCCCAAGTCTCATTCTTTTACTAAGCAGGCTTGTTAGAGAAGCCATTCACATAGCCAGCCAGACTCTGAGCCGTGGACTGCCGTTCTTCTGCTTAGCCCATGCCAGCCAAAACAACATCCCCCTTTGCCAGCCAGTGCACACTACTGGCAATAAGCTGGGGGGAAAAAAGGTTCCTTTTCAGTGATGCAGGAAGGACATTGTGTAACTGTCTGTTCCACAACTTGAGCCACTGCTTGCTGCGATATACAGAGGGGGAAAAAATGAAGTGTGTGTGTGTGTGTGATCTGTCTACAGCTTACAGTAATGTGTGGGGCACTTGACTTCCTTGTTTTTCTGTTGAAATCTTCTGTATCTTTCATTTGTTTCTAGATCAAGCCTTTGTTTTCAAGTTTGTTACAAACACTAAAAAACAAAAAACAAAAACACTTTAAGTTATACAATTTTCAACCGTAGAGAAATTTATGGGGGAAAGTTATGAAGGCACAGTTATGGTTGGTTGGAACAATCAGATCAGTAAAAAGAAGACTAAAAGCAAGAACTGAAATTAATGTATGACAAAAATGGATGTTTCACACAGCTGAAGTAAGTTGAGAGTAACGAAAAATCCTGAGAAGTGTAAAGAATTGCAATTTCCCCTGTAGCTGCTAATTGTCTACTCTTCTTCGATTACAAATGACTTTGACCATTTTGTTGCAAAGAACTTCCCCGTCCCTCCCCAGGAAGCCAGTGCACTCATGGCTTCAGTCCCCTTGAAAAGGCCCTGAGGAGGGCCCACGTCATCCCCAGGCATGCTTTTTTAGACACTGAGAGAATATCCATACAAACAACAGACACAATTAGTTTTTATATCAGTTGAACTTCTGTGTTTTCTCACAAATCATTTGGTGAAGAAGCCGAGCATTCTCTTGCAGATCCTTGCTCCTGTCCCCCAAAGTTTCAGATGTTTGCTGGCAATGACAGCTTAGTAGGAATGTAGATGTTCTCACATTTTGTGTGAAGAATGTTTTTGTTTTATAATTTTAGCATGTTAAGGCACATTTTTTAAAAAAGGCTAAACCCTTAATTAATTATTGCAGTAACTGGTTGTGAGATGCATTTAAAGCCCTCCACCAAAAACCACACAGAAAAAACAAAAAGAAAAACACCACCAAACACACACACACACAAAACCACAACCAAATGGAGACAGGTTTTTTTGGATCACACCACAATCCCATCTAGTATTCAACTGCTTCTAGTCACTTGATACAGGAGGTATCTGACCAGGATGTGGCAGTAGCTTTAGTGGTGTCATTTGCTTCCAGTGTCTGGCCTTCAGTGGTGCCTTGCCTTTAATGAGGGAGTCCCATTTGAATTTCCATGAGCATTGTCCACTGCTAGACTATTGTCCTTTGCCCCACACATGGGTTATCACTACATATATATGACCTGTGTTATATGGTGATGAGTCACATCATTTACTTATGTGTTGTGTAAACATATAGGTCAAAATCCTGCTGCTGCCATAACACCAATGGTGTAACTTTTGGCAGAAAATTGCCATAGGTTAAGAGTCAGTACAGTAGGACCACGGTATCTGCGGGGGAGGGGTTTCAAGTCCCCCCATGCCAGAAATCACAGCAAACCCTAGAGAGAGAGAGAGAGAGAGAGAGAGAGAGAGAGCAGAGTCTCTGGTTCCATCTAGTGGCCATTTCTGGTAATGCATTTTGGAAATGCCTCTTTCTGGGGCAGGGGTGTTATTTAATATTTCCAGGCAGCAGATTAGTGAAACCACAGGTACTGATCCTGTGGATACAAGAGTCCTACTATATAGACATTATGTGTTGTGTGCTGAGTCGCTCAACTCAGTGAGCAACAGATAATGCCTATCTTGACTTCATAACTTGTGGCAGTTCACTCATAAGCAGTATGAATTATGCCACCAATAGGATTTGGGCTGTAGTTTTGCCTGTTTTGATTTTACCTCCACACAATAGATAGCCCTACCAATTTAGCAGAGTGAGTATGATACTGTACTTCAGGAAACAGATTTAGGTGCTATGAAAGGGCGGCAAATGGCTCTCTTTAACATGTTGACATAGTTATTTTAAAGAAGTAACTTATTTAATTTATCACTATGTTTACTGCAAGGAGGGAGAAATTTTTCACCTCAGGTGCCAAAGTAACTTGGCCAGTCTTGGGTATTATGTAACTGGAGGGGGGAGCACTTGCTGTTCTGCCTCAGGCAACAAAATATCTTGGACCCCCTCTCTTGGGTGCTCTAGAGGCATACAATTTTTTTTTGCTAGCCAGAAATTCTTTTTCTTCTGGCCATGCAGACTTTTATTAGTGGTTAGAATTGCCAGTGATTTTTTTCACTTCTCTTTAAGCTGCTTCCAACTAACCTGGGGTGGGGGTGGAAAAAAAGAAGTCCATCAATATTATAATTGGTGCTAACCTATCATTTGTTCCCTTCCCCCTCCCTTCTTCATTTAGCTACTGCGAGGAACTCATCTTTCTCCTCTTCCAGTCTAACTCCCAAATGGTGTCAATTATCCACAAATCTCACAGGACCTGTACCATCTGAATAACAATTCATTAACCTTCACTTTCCTCTACTGATCAGCACACCCCCACTATGTCCCTAATGTGGGAGACAGCATGTCAGAAACTCAACCAAACTTTTTAATTATGCAAATAATACAATACCGGGAGATAATTATTTTTCTGGAGATCCACAGCTGCAGACTTCCTGCTCTCATAGTTTCTACATCCAGTTCTTTTTCTTTATATTATCTGAACACTGTCAAGGAGAATGAAGGATTTTCTACCTAGTTCCAGGTAGGTGATCCCCAAGGAAACCAAGTACATAGACGGGCTGCAATTGGAGAATGGGTATCAGTTTCTTTTCTTTTTCAAGTGAGATAAGGAGCATTAGGATCTAGTGCTGAGATCCAAGACTGCCTAAAAAATGAAATATATAGCAAAGGTGTACAGAGACCCAATATTTTTTTAATACTCTGGACCTGTCTCTCCCTTGCATAGTGGAAACCATTCTCCCAGGTCAACCCGAGAGTAAAATATATTTCAGTAGTGGGTCCTTCCTAATTTTAGATGCATGGAATTCCCTATATAACTAAACATAATGTTTCGTTTCATTCAAAATATCTTTTTACAGCTGTCAGCTTGCCTTTCATAAGGTGCCCTCTAAAAGGGAGATGGGGAGATAATTGTATATGAGGGCTCTTTTCCACAGGCAATGTTAAACATTTCAGATACATTGGAATTCGGCATCACTTGTTGAATGTTATGTGTGAGAGAAAGCAGGAGAGAACCATTGAGCCGGATTGTGTATTGTAGCCAATGCTATCTCTTTGCTCTGATTTTCAGGTAGGAGAAATTCAAACACAGACAGACATAAACATAATCTGTGAAAATGACCTCTGTTGCAGGGTTGCCAGGTCAGCAGCAACCCACCCTCTAATATTGCAGGGCAAAACTCTGAGATCAGGGACGGGTCTTTGTGATGTGGTGGAAACAGAACATCCCAAGATTGGGAGAGGAGAATTGTTTTCCAAGGTTTAAACTGGCATTGTCAGTCAGGGCTTGCGCTGCAAGACAGCTTGTGAGTCAAGATGCAGATGCTTCACTCCCTGCCTCTGTCCAAATGGCACTACATGCCTCCTGTTGGTATCTGGAAAAGGTCAGAATGAAGGGAAGAAGTTTTGGAGAGAGACCCAGCATGACACTCAGAGCAACACACATACAAACACCAGTATGCTGAGCCAATGAGCCCGACAAGAACTAGGAATGGGGGAGATCATTGCCCAGACTTTAAAGTCACTTCACACTGAAAGCTCAGATTGTTTCATTTTCCATTGCCACTGGCCTTGAGATCGATGTCCTGCCTGGAGACCCAGAGAAGCCTAGCAATTCCCTGAACCACTGCTTGAGACCTGCTGTGCTACCTATGTATGGTATGTGCCTCTGTCTTCTCTCTGTCCCCCCTCCCCTATAGAAAACAATTCCTCCAGATGCTTTTGAAGAAATGGTTGGGAAGGAAATGACTTTGGTTAAAAACAAAAGAGAACAAAAATGTAGGAGTGGGGAATGCCTGGTAATGTCATATTATCCTTTGTGTTATCCTTTTGTTCCATAATATCTTAGTTTTTTAAAGCCTATCAAATAGATGTATGAGTAAATGGGGGAAATGTTTGGCTCTTCATTTGTTCATTGCTTGTTAATTTTTCTGTTTTATTCCACTAACTCTTTACCCATTTTCTGTATTCTCACCTGCATTCCATCTCCCCAGTAAGTAAAAAAAAAATCTCTGAGGCATAGGTTGGGAAAGTGTGGTCTCATGAACCTTCTGCAAGTTACCATCTAGATGCGCACACTGGGTTATTTCTTACGTGTCTCGTTCGTCTCTGTTTTATCTTTAAGTGGTAGGGTATGATAAGGAACCTGAGACAAGACATAGCATTTCTAGGATGAGAGTTGAAGCTCAGTTTATGAGGGAGCTCCAAAGCTGTTTAAAGAGTTTGAAAGACTGTAGAGTAATGCACAGTTTGAAATGTTGGTTTTGCAGGGCCTCTAAAACCTGACGTCACTGAGGGCTGCAGCAGCTTTTTATCTGATTCTGGCCTATGTTCCTGGAAAAACTGAGAAAACATGGCTTGTAGAATGGGAGGCTTATGTTCCAAAGCCACTAAGGGTTTTTCTAAAAGCACCAGCAATAACGAGAGCACAAGGGAGGAGACTGAGTGCCATATTTTCCAGTGTCTGCTGGAACCCAAAGAACTGCTTTGGGTTGAAAGATTTACTGCAGGCTGTAAGATGCCTTGTTCCTGTTCCTGCACTTGGCACTTTTTGGGCCTGGTTGCTAGTTGTGTTTCATGACTGCACTGGAAAAGTTTAGCATTGGGCTCAAGCTTACCGGTTACTGATAAATATGGTAAATCAACATCCTTAGGTGATTGATACTGCCAGTTGTGTAAAGATTTAAGATGTTTAGAGTAACATTTGTGAAATGAGTGGCTTGTAATTTATCAATGCACTGAGGTGTTGATATGCACGCCTCTTTCTTATTGTCATATTTGTGTTGCGATCCATTTGAGCACATAGTGTAGGAAATTGGTTAGGATAGCCCCATATAGAGTGAATTTCAGCAGCCAAGATGTGATTTAACCAAGGCATGAATGATTGTTTCCAAATCAGGTTGACTCAGGAAAGGTTGGAGCTGATGCATCAAATGGAGTTATGAGGGGAAAAAACCTTGCTAGACACTGCCACCATGCAAGAATTTCAGCATGGCAGAGAGTAAACGAGTTCCTCCAGACGCGGAACATGACCTGTATCATGGCCAAAAGCCTGAGTGAAATGGGTCTGAATAATTATTTTTAATAAGAATCATCACAGCTATAGCACTAAGGAAAAGCTTCTCTGTAAACGATATATTTATTTTTAAAAATACGTTCACAATTTTTCTTTTTACTGATGAAATAGATATTCTTAACTGTTTTGCACTAAAGCAATAGTGGAAAAGAAAATATATATGAAGAATAGTTGTTGTTTAGTCGTTAAGTCGTGTCCGACTCTTCGTGACTCCATGGACCACAGCACGCCAGGCCCTCCTGTATTCCACCGCCTCCTGGAGTTTGGACAAATTCATGCTGGTAGCTTCGATGACACTGTCCAACCATCTCGTCCTCTGTCGTCCCCTTCTCCTCTTGCCTTCACACTTTCCCAACATCAGGGTCTTTTCCAGGGAGTCTTCTCTTCTCATGAGATGACCAAAGTATTGGAGCCTCAGCTTCAGGATCTGTCCTTCCAGTGAGCACTCAGGGTTGATTTCCTTCAAAATGGATAGGTTTGTTCTCTTTGCAGTCCAGGGGACTCTCAAGAGTCTCCTCCAGCACCACAATTCAAAAGCATCAATTCTTCGGCGGTCAGCCTTCTTTATGGTCCAGCTCTCACTTCCATACATCGCTACTGGAAAAACCATAGCTTTGACTATGCGGACCTTTGTCAGCAAGGTGATATCTCTGCTTTTTAAGATGCTGTCTAGGTTTGTCATCGCTTTCCTCCCAAGAAGCAGGCGTCTTTTAATTTCGGGGCTGCTGTCACCATCTGTAGTGATCATGGAGCCCAAGAAAGTAAAATCTGTCACTGCCTCCATATCTTCCCTTTCTATTTGCCAGGAGGTGATGGGACCAGTGGCCATGATCTTAGTTTTTTTGATGTTGAGCTTCAGATCATTTTTTGCGCTCTCCTCTTTCACCCTCATTAAGAGGTTCCTTAATTCCTCCTCACTTTCTGCCATCAGAGTGGTATCATCTGCATATCTGAGGTTGTTGATATTTCTTCCGGCAATCTTAATTCTGTCTTGGAATTAATCCAGTCCTGCCTTTTGCATGAAGAATAGTGAACCTTAAAGCATAAGATGAACGTGAGAATACACTCAAAACTGTAATAGTGAGTCTTCAGTTTCTCAAGCTCTACATGTGGTAGCAGCCTCACTAGCAAGGTATTTATCACTAGCTGTTGCTCGGTATGTTAATCAATTGGTGAGGAATCATCCATGCAGTCTGGCATAGCTGATTTTGTTGTTGTTTGATGTCCAACTAGACCGACCTTCAAAACTCAAGACTTTGGGAAAACAACTTGGTTGTGCTTCTATGTGCGTCTACCAACTTGTAACGTGATTTTTATATAAGTCCTAAGCTAACCCTGCTTAATTGATTTTTCCATGCTGTACACTGGGAAATAATATTTTTTATAGCTCTTGAATAATTCAGAAGACTGATTCCTAAGGCAAAAAAAAGGGGGGGAGGGGGGAGGTAGAAATAAGCATGTAATTATTGCTGCAGCAGGGGTCAAAAGGATGAGCTGGCCTAAGTTCACAGGTGCGGGGCACTTGCCTCCTTGCAGACCTGGGTTGCTGAAATATTATTATGGGGTCACGGCATTGGGGGGGCGCAGCACGGGACACTGCTAGGAAGTTTCCTGCAGAAGAAATAGAGGAAATTTTAATTTTTAAGCAAGTTTGACAAAGATTGAGTTTCATATGACAAATACTGTCAGCGAGACAGGGTTCTGTCAGTGGAAGAAGTTTAAACATTAACAATTTCTGTCAGGCTGTTGACACAACCACGGCAGACATTTCCCAAGATGCTGAGATGACTGCTGGCATTTGTCAACAATCCTGTCACAGTGACAGCAATAAGACCATGTCTGGAAATGTGACAGTTTTGGCTTTGTGTTCCCCTGGGCATTGGCCCAGGTGTTCAGAGAAAGTGTGGGAAAACCCACATTTCTGCATTGTCATTTGAACATGGGGGTGGGTGGGTGGGTGGTAGGTGAGGGGGGAGAGGAAAAACACTGGAGGAAAATGAGCTGTCACTCCAATTCCCATGATGCTTTTCTGCTTAGCATAACTGTACTCTGTGGCCCAGGGTCCACTGGTCCATACTCTGACAGATAATTAAGAAAGCAGCAGCTTTTCGAGACGGCTCTTCTTCATGATTTGCATTTTAGCCAGAGGCGACCAGTTATAAAAAAAACATGATGGAAAGATGGTAAGAAGGCAATTAGATGGATGGATGGCTGACTGACAGCTCTCTGGTATTGCTATTCCAGATTCCACTGTACACAGCCTGGTAGTTTTCTGCAGGAACTAACTTTTGCACTCTTTTTAAAGCTGATAAATGTAGGTCTATATATAGAATTATATTGTCACACAGACAGTTTTCTTTCTACATTTTCTACATTTTTTACCCTGAAATAAACATAAATCATTTCCATCAAAGGCGACATTCAATATGATTTTCCTGATTTAATCATCTCTTTAAAATAATGGTATTTGGCTCTTTCTATTCTTTGTTTGTTGTGTGGTGGTTCTCTGATTGAGGTGATTTTAAGAAAGAAAAAACAACGCCTCAAAACTGTTTAAAGAGACATAGTAAAGTGCAGCCAAGGGAAAGTTATCTAATCATTGCTGCTGCTGTTTTCACTGTATCATTCTGTCTCTGCAAGCCGGGATAAAACAGCCATCCACTTTAAGAAAAGAAACTCCCTCATTTGCCTACGTCATACTAAGTTATTTATTAGGCAAGAAATGACTTCATGCTAAGTTATTTATTACCTTATCACCAAACAATCACTTTGGTTTGTTTTTCAGCAGATCTAATTATTTGGAACATTTTGTAAATGCTGTTTCTCCCATATTCTGTGTCAGAACTGAGCAGCTGTTAGCCGTATCTGTTCGTTACTATAACAATGCTAATCTCGTGTCTGAATGTATACACTTAATGTTAAAAAACACTTAGTCTTTTAAATATGGGGGGGGGGGGGAGGGAAATCACCAAACAATTCCAGAAACTGCATTGATTTTGTCATGAAAAATATACTAGTTTTCTTTTCTTTTCTTTTTCTTCAGGGGCCCATTTCAAGAATTTATGTCCTCTTAAACAGTATTTCTCTTTCTGTTGGTTTATTTTACTTTGTTTTAAAACATGCTGCTTGCATGCCATGAATAGTATTCAAGCCAGCATAAGTACATTTTGTGAAACTTCAAAGCAATCATAACCAACATCAAACATCAAAGAGCACACTGATGCAAATAAATATATCAGTGGTTAAATAAGTCTATTAGTGCACAACCACAATCAATATATGAATCAAACAAAAAGGCAAACTAACAACAAAGCTGAACATGCTATAAATAATGCTATCTACCAAAGGCCCAGGTAAATGGGAAAGGCTTCACCTGACACCTAGAAGACAGAAAAGATTGCAACATGTTAAACATAACACATATTTGCACTTGAGATCAAAGCAGACCCAAATCTTGTAAACGATGAGCTCCAGTGATAATAGTTACATGAATTACACAAAAGTGCTCGGAGATTTAGAAAGTCTCTTAATAGTTTAGCTGCAAATTAGAATTCAGTGCTGAAGTGTCTACTTGGAACGCTCAAAGGAAATCTTTAAAAGTGGATTAGATACCACCACCCTCCTGCTTTTAAAAAGTTCCTTACCATATGGTCTCTATTAACATGGCACCTTACAGCATCCCTCTGAGACAGGGCCATACTAACACCTCTCTTGGTAGAAGCATGGAATTTCACTTGTGTGCAATAATTTGATGTTTCCCTATAGACAAGTGATAAAGAAGTTTATTTATAGTAGAAAATTGTGGAAATCCAACTTCTCTTTTTAGTGGCACAAGCAGAAACACAAACACCCATGGCAATGTATCAACAGCAAAATGGCTGGTAAATAATAGTCCTTTTGGGCTATCTAATCATTTGAATAGGATTCACAATTGATGTACCTGACATTGCAATTAACTCAAAACAGGGCACTTTTTATCTGTTCACAGTTTCAGTGCTGACTCTTAAGAGGGAAGGGTTGTTGCTCACTTGTAGCCTCTATTTTCTGGGGTTCTCGCTTATGTGTAGAGCCTACATATGAACAACAATGTCTCATATGACTCGGAGCTGAAACCATGAGCACAGTGATGATGCAGGGGTGCAAGATTAGGTGTGCCCCCTCTAACAGTCTTCAGAATGCCCCTCACTCATTAATTCTCTCAAGGTGATGAGAAACTTTTGGTAAGCACTGTTTGGATACATTTAATAAACCAGCTCAAAATCCACCCAACAGTAGCATTTAAATAGCTCACATTTTACCAACTTGTCTATAGAAATAGCATGGCAACTTCGTCAAAAGTGTTGCTCTAATAAAGTCACACTACACCCAAAGTATTCCCCTGATCTATCAAGCTTGTAATAGTGTGTGGGAGGAAAGAAATGGAGATTAGCATGACTTTGTTTTGAGAAACCCACAGTGACTCTTAGTAATCATAGTGTTCTCTGCTAAGTGCCCACAGATTGATTGTTCAATGATCTTGCTAGTATTGATGACCCATCAGGAGTTGCTCAGATCTTTTTTCACATTTGAAGATGGAATATACCTGTTTCTAGTTGCTGCAGACCTTACCTATTTTCCAGGATTATGGACAGAGGCTGTAAGATTATATTTTAAAGATTGTTTAGTATTCTTGGATGCAGTTTATCTGCTCCTGGAGATGTGAATTCATTTTATGTAATTTAGGTGTTCCTGAGATTGGGTTCTTAGCAGTGTCAGGATAGGGGTTATATTAATGTACCACTCAATCAGCTGTTCCCTCCCCAAGATGGTAGAGATTATGTTACAGGTAGTGTTGACCTCCTACCAACTGATTAAATTGGGGGATTTCAACATTCATGCCAAGTTGCCTGAATCAGGAAGGGAGGATTTAGTGCCTTTCATCAAAACTGTAGGCTTATTCCAGTTAAAAATTGGCCCTATACATGTGGTAGGATGTGAACTTCATTTGGTGTTTGCTAAGTGAAAATGATGTATGAGAGTGATTTAATTCCCCTGTAATGGATAGTTCACCTCTTCTCAGAGACTCTTCCTTTGTAGGGAGGTAGACCTGTAAAATTAATCCACCTTCAGAGATCCATGGAGTTTAAGGGGAACTTCCAAAGTTCCTAGAGCTGATCATCCTGTCAAAACCCAGGTTGTGGAAGGAGGGGATGATCAGGTTAACAGTATGATTGCATCTCAAGGTCTTCTGCCCAGAACACAGGGACAAGGCTCCTCGGTTTTCTCAATAGTTTGGACCAAGGTGGTTTCTGGACAGATAGTTAAAGTGATAGTGGAGAAAATCTCTGGCTGAATCTGACCAAACACAGGTTAGAGCCCATTTTGTGCCCCATTCAGTCTCAATGAGAGCAGTGAAGAAGACTTTTCTTCTCTGCTTCCAGTGCATCATTCAGTGGAGTGGTTCAGAGTTTACTGGATTCTGGTCTTCAGGATGGTGAGATGTAAGGAATTCTTTCAGATTTGCTGTACTAGATCTGCAAAACATGCTTCTGTTAAAAATCATTTGTGTTCAATCTGGTTCGAACCCCACAATGAAAACAGATTCTGGTGAGGGGACAGTGGCAGATGCTTGTCTGGTTTTCATAGAGTCATAGAAGCATAGAATAATGAAGTTGGAAGGGGCCTACAAGGCCATCAAGCCCAACCCCCTGCTCAGTGCAAGAATACAAATCAAAGGATATCTGCCAGGTGGTTGTCTAAGTTTCTCTTGAATGCCTCCAGGGTTGGAGCACTCACCACTTCTCGAGGAAATTGGTTTCATTGCTGTCCTGTTCCAATAGGAGGTTTTTCCTGATATTCAACTGAAATATGGCTTCATGTAACTTGAACCCATTTTTGCATGCCCTGCACTCTGAGATGATTGAGAAGTGATCCTGAACCCTCCTCTGTATGACAGACTTTCGAGTATTTGAAAAGCGGTAGTCGGTGCCATCTTTTTTTTTTTAAGGATTATTGCTATCGGTTTTAATATTTCTATTTTTATTTTTGTTTTCTATTTTACGAGTTGTAACCCACCCAGAGTAGTAATGTGACACTAATGGGAGCGGGATATAAATTGAATGAATGAATGAATGAATGAATGAGTCAATGAGTCAATCAATCAATCAATCAATCAATCAATCAATCAATCAATCAATCAATCAATCAATCAATCAATCAATCAATCAATCAATCAATCAATCTTATTTTCCCTCAGTCTTTTTTCCTCAAGACTAAACATGCCCAGTTCTTTCAGTCTTTCCTCATAGGGCTTGGTTTCCAGTCCCCTGATCATCCTTGTTGCCCTCCTCTGAACTTGTTCCAATTTGTCAGCATCCTTCTTGATGTACCATCTCCAGAACTGGACACAGTACTCAAGATGAGGCCTAACCGGTGCTGAATAGAGGGGAATTAGTACCTCACGGGATTTGGAGACTATACTTCTGTTCATGCATCCTAAAATAGCATTTGCCTTTTTTGTAGCCACATCACACTGTTGGCTCATATTCAGCTTCTGGTCTATGATGATTCCAAGGTCCTTTTTGCTCGTAGTATTGCTGAGCCAGGTATACACCATCGTGTAACTGTGTGTTTGGTTTCTTTTTCCCAGGTACAGTACTTTGCACTTATCCCTGTTAAATTTCATTCTGTTGTTTTCAGCCCAGTGCTCCAGCCTATCCAGATCATTTTGAATTTTGTTTCTGTCTTCCAGGTTGTTGGCTATGCCACCCAATTTTGAGCCATCTGCAAATTTGATTAGCATTCCCAGTGTCGCGGCTCCGTCTTTGAGGCTTTAATTTTATTCTTGGCCCTCACAAAGACCCAAGCTGCTTCTTCCTCCTCACGCTGCCACCAGATGTTTTTGGATTAAACATCAATCAATTCCGGGACACACAAGTTATTAAACACATTCAGTTTATTGATCAGGGTAGGGTTAATGATTGGTTGGAAATAACAGTGTCAATCACAGGAAGTAACTCACTTATATTAACTTGGGTTTATTTAATTCCTTCTATTAATTCAATCTATTTCCCAATCTCTGCTCTCTCATCTATCTCAATCAATCCCCTTCTCAAACCTCTGATCTCAATCACTCTTTTTCTCAAACCTCTCTCTGAACTCATGTTCTCCCTTCAGACTCCTCCTTTTGTACCCCTCCTTCTTTCCTGACTCCGCCTTCCGTCTTCCTCATTGGCTGTCCTGCCAAGGTTCCACTGAGACGGACAGGTGACGACTGGGGTAACCGCTACACCCAGCACCCCCTGATCCAGGTCATTGATAAAAATGTTGAAGAGCACAAGGCACAGGACTGAGCCTTAGGGTACCCCACTTGTTACTTCCACCCAGTTTGAAAAGGAGCCATTAATTATCACCCTCTGAGTATGATTCTGTGGCAAGCTGTGTATCCCCTTGACACTTGTTCTATCCAGCCCACACCTAGTTAACTTGCTAATCGGAATATCATGGGGAACTTTGTCAAAAGCTTTGCTGAAGTCAATATGTACTATGTCTACAGCACTCCCTCTGTCTATCAGGAAGATTACCTGATCAAAAAATGAGATCAGGTTAGTCTGGCAGGATGTATTGTTGACAAATCTGTGTTGGTTTCTAGTTATCCGTGCATTGTTTTCTAGGTGCTTGCATATTGACCACTTTATAATCTGTACCAGAATTTTCTCTGGGATTGAGGTCAGGCTGACTGGTCTGTAGTTCCCAGGTTCCTCCTTTTTGCCCTTTTTAAAGATAGGGCCAACATTAGCTCTCCTCTAATAATCTGACACCTCACTCATTTCCCATGATTTCAAGAAAATAATGGATAGCGGTTCTGAGAGTTCTTCAGCCAGTTCCTTCAATATTCTTGGATGCAGTTCATCCAGCCCTGGGGATTTGAACTTGTTCAAGGTAGTAAGGTTTTCTTTGACTATTTGTTTATCATTCTTCAGCTGTAGTCCTGTCCCTGCTACTTGAATTTCACATTTGTCTGGCAGGTCATAGTCTGTCCTTTGGGTAAAGACTGAGCTAAAATAGGAATTGAACACTTCTGCCTTTTCTTTGTCCTCTGTTATAATTTTTCCATCTCTATTGAGTATCTGACCACTGTTTTTTTTCTTTGTCTTTTGCTATATAAGCCCTACCCCCAAAATAAGCCCTAGTTAAGTGAAACCCCACCCTCCACCGTTGTGCAGCATTGTGCACCAACCAGAAGATGACATGACTATAAAATAAAACATCCCCTGAAAATAAGCCCTAATGCGTTTTTTGGAGGAAAAATTAATATAAGACCCTGTCTTACTTTCGGGGAAACACGGTAGTTATGGGAGTCATCCCACCAAGTTTCAGTTATTCCTATTAAGTCATATTTACCCTCCTGAACTAAGATTTCCAGTTCTTCCTGTTTGTTTCCCATACTCCTGGCATTTGTATATAGACACTGGAGACTGTGTGATTTGTGACCTGCTTTTCTTTGTGCATTTTAATGAATATGATTATTAATGTTAATATTATTATTGACCCCTATTAAAATTGTTCTGTTCCTCTTATTGTATGTAAAGCTGTGCTTGTGTCTCCCTCCCCCTTCCAGTTCAGTTTGTGAAGTTCTTCATGCTGATGACCATAGTCTCTCGAGACTGAAGGATGCCTAATCTTGCTGATGAAGTTCTTCATGCTGTGGCCAAACACATTCTTCTCAGTCCTTGTCAGGTGCAAGCCATCTCTTGCTAGCAGTCCATCTCCTGGGAAGCTTAGCCCATGATCCCAGAAACCAAATCCCTCATGTTGACACTGCCTTCATAGCCAGTCATTCACCTGGAGTATTTCTCTTTCCCTTTCTATTCCTCTTCCAAGCACTGGTAGGACAGATGAGAAAACTATCTGGGCACCAAAGTCCTTAAGTTTCCTTCCCGTAGCTTCGAAGTCTGACATGATCTCTTCGAAGATGCATAGGTTTCAATTTGTTCAACCTAGGATCTGAATGAGATTTAAAGGGTGGTTGTGGCTGATGGAGTCATGATTTGCTGCTCCTTCTAATCTGTTATCTGATCTACATAACTGATCATAGTTTGTGGTAAAGACCTGACTAGATGGGCCTCCTATGTACGTATAACATGTAGTTTACATTTCTGACTATGAGAAAAGTCAAATGTAAACTTCCCTCTTGCAAATACTCAGCAGTGGATATTTCTGTGGTTTTGGCAGCTGAAGTCTGTAGCTATGATATTCAAGACGGACTGCATCTGTTCCCAAGTAAAGCAGCCAATCCTATGTTCCTGCATCCCTGTACTTCAGTGTATAATTATATAAAGAAAAAAAGAGAGTTCTTTATTTTTAATGAATTGATCCTGACTGAAAGGTTAAAGCTAGTAATAAAAAGTAATACTGGCTCCCCCTCTTTCAAATAAAGTGCAGTTCCTCTAGTGCCTGTATTATTTGTTTCAATAGGAGTATAGTGCTCTTTTCCTCACAACTCATTAATTGTTTTAAGCTTTATTTCACTTAACGTTTGTTCTGGCATGACATATATGTTGCTTTCAATTAATTCTGCTGCTAAATCAGGCACCAGGAAATAACACTGGAAGAGCCTCCTACATGAAATGAATATTCTAGTCTTTGGGCATAAAAAGTAAAGGGGGCAATAAGACATAGACAAATCAAGCCAAAATTGATGCAGTATCACCTGAGAAAATGAGCTGGGGAAGGACATTCAGGAGGGTGGCAGAATGATTGCTATCTATAGGACTGAAAAAGATGGCATTTTGAGCAGGCTTAAATTTCATAATTAAAGCTCAGGGGAGATCTGCAGAATAGGAGCTGTAATAATCAACTCTAAAAGACCCAACAGAGGAAAATGTCTCATTATGAAGAAATTCCACAGGCTAACGATATTAAAATGATTTATTCCCTCTCTTCCCTCTCCTGCCATTTGGAATCTCATAATGTTATTATGACAGCCAGAATGAATATTGATACATGGCATGCTCACAGTTAACTGAATCAATACAGAAGGGAACTATATAATACAGGGACTCAAACTATGAAACCCCAGAGTTCTGATTATGAAACCCCATGCCAGTTGACTGGCCTTGGTGAGCCGGGCAGTGGTGAGCTGTTCCACCTGGGCTGCTCTTTCCCCAGATGACACCAAGTGTGCTTTGGGAAGGACTGTACAGTGCTGGATCCTGCTCCAGTGGACTGTGTTTTTTTTAAAGGACGTGTTTTTTTTGTTAGCATATAAGCTGTCCCAAGGGGGTTGAGGCTCTCTGCTCTGTGGTGAAGCAGCTTGGACAATTGATATGACAGTTGCAGTGCTAGTGTTTACATATATATGGAATTGCCACCATATGTACAGCCATTTCCTTTATGATAATGATATCCCATCAACTTGGCCAATACAGGCAAAAGCGATATCAGGTTCAGGCCCGAGACTAAAGGATTGGGGTGACAGATGGGGAGTGGGGAAGGAAGGCATCAGACAGTGCCAGAGGGGAGGAAATGACAGGCATTTCCCTGGAGGATGGTGCTCCAGCCCCCAGAGAGCTTGCAATTAATTAAACTAGGAGTCTGACCTAAGGGTCTGCATTTGGTGGGCAGGTTCTCAAGAATCAAAGAGGCAGTGACCAGTAGGAAATGTGGTTAGAAGATGAGGGGAAAATTATGAGGCCGGTTCATGATATGGCTATCTCTGGCAATGTTGTCTTGGGAAACAGGACTAGCCCTGCTGTAAGCCTTGGTGAGATGGTCACTTCAGACAGCAGGCCACCACCACCTGCCAGCAGAGGGGCTGACCAGATGGCTGAAGAGCCCTGTTCCTCTGCACAACCTCCCTTGCCCAGCCACTTTTTAGCTAATTATGATCAATACAAGTTGGCTCTGAAAGACTTTCAGGGTCAAGGTATTGGGGAAAGGGTAGCCATGGCACAGGCAATTATTTTGGTCAACCATACCACAATGCCTCAGCCCTGAGGATCTCCTCAGAACCAGTTGTTATTGAAACAGGTACCTGCGAGGTAGCCAGGTTGGGAGGTGGCATGGAGCAGCAACGGCCGTTCAGGAACAGAGGCTGCGTTGCCTCCTCCATTCTCTTTAGGAGTGTTCAGGGGGTGCCACTACCTGACCACCATGGTTTTCAGTCCCACTTTCTACCTGCTTGCCTCCTCTTCCTCCTTCACTGTCTGAGTGTTGCCTCTCTGCGTGTCTTCTGCTGAAGTTCTTCTCCAGTTACCTCCTCTACTGAAAGTGCATCAGCCTTAACAATTTGGCTTTTCCAGAGGTGATGTTTGCCTGGTACCCACGCTGCAATCCTTTCAGGACCAGGATAAAGCATGTTTACTTGCTGAGGCATTTTGCATTGTTTAAGCCTGAGTGTGCAGAATGGTTCTAATTGTTCTCTTTTCTCATTGTTTTTATTGCTACTATACAATTGTATTTACAGTTAATTACTGGCCAGAATTCTATTTACCTTTTTATAAAGTTTGTGTAAGTTTGATGAGGTCCTGGAGTGCATCTTGGTCATGTGCCAAGTCATGTGCCTGACTGTACAACTGAGATACGCCTTAGCATCTTGTCAATTACCTGTGACAAGTCACACAAATCTGATGTGAAAACCTGTGGGATTCTAGCTGTTGACATTTTGTCATACAGCACCCTGGAATCCAAAAATAGATGAAGAAAGGTATATACAAGTTTGAAATAAATAAATAGACAAATACCAATGTCACACTTTTTCACTTTCTTATTCACCTCCACATAGAGTTCAGTGCTTGTCTGTAATATGACTGTGGATGCCCCAAACGAACTTGACTTACACTTCAGTCACATCTGTATAGCAAATTATGAAGTTATGGGCAGTTAGGAAGATGTTGGAGATTGAACATGTCCTGGCACAACCTAAGGTAAATTGTTACTTGCTCTTTCTCTCTGTCTCTAACAATGAGTATTTGCTTCCTTCCTATGTACATGTAGTCAGGAATATTAAGGAGGAAATATGATACAGCTTCACTTACTATAAAGGTATATGTATCGATGACCTGCTTGACGAATGGGAAGTAGACTGTATTGGATTAGTTTAAGACATAGATGTCAACAAACCTGAACAGTTCATTGTCAACTGCTGAGTTTGGATCTTCAGAAAATTTGAAGTGGAGACTAGTGGAGGGTCGGAGCTTTTAGATGGTTGTTTTATAGGCAGTGAAGAGAAGTAAGAGAAGTTGGACTGTATGAGTCATATAGCGTTCGTTTTCAGACGTTATGGAGATTCCAAGAGTGCTTTGAATCTTTTAGACTGTAGTCCTGTGAAACCTATCTGACAGTAAGTCCCACGGAATTCAAAGCACATACTTCTGAGGAGGCATGTCTAGAATTTCAGATAGGTTTGCACTTACTGGCAAGTAAGCCCATTGAATGCAATGGGATTTCCTTCTGAGTAAAGCATGTATGGCCTGTGCACTGCATGGGTGCTATTATGGGCAGTATCTAAATTACTTTTATTTATGAGGGCTTTAAAAAAGGTTTTAAGATACCTTCTGCTTCTTGGGAGGTATGATAAAAATATTTTAAAGAAAATAAACAAATAAAAAAATGGTTAAAGCTAGTGAGGCAACATAGGGATGGCTAAAAACTGAAAGCAGATATAGAATAGGTTGAGAAGCATTGGCTGAAATCCTGTTGTGCAATTACATAAATGGTGTAAGTTTTTAAAGCATTAAGAATTGTCCATAGACATAATCTGTTGCATACTTAGATTTCTTAATTTATTGCAATCCTTTGCTAAAAGTTATGCTGTTTGCAGAACTGGACAACAGAATTTAAGCCGTTGTGTTAATATATGGTTTGAAGTATCTTGGAAATAGCTGGGTGGGTAGCTTAGGAACTTGGCTTTGTAACTGTGGGGCCAGCGGTTGGGAGTTCAGTTCCTCATTGTGCCTCCCAGGAGAAGAGCCAGCCTGTGTAGCCTTGGGCAAGCTGCACAGTCCCAGAGCACCCCTAGAGGCCAGGGGAATGGTAAACTATGTTTATGTACTCTATACCTAGAAAAACCTGGAAAGAGTTGCCGTAAATTGCCATCAGCTGACAGTTATTGTCTTGGAATTATTTCAGAATCTATTATTGATTTCTGCATCATAAATTGAGAATAGTTTTTCCTGTGTGTGTATATATATTTACTTTTCTGATTTGCTTTGCAGCTGGTGGGGGAGGGGTGAAATAAATTAATTATTGTCATTCTATTTTTTTCCCCTTAGTTCCCACTGCAGCTAAAAGGAGCCAGTCAAATTTTAAAGTAACAGTTCTTTTCAATGTACTTATCATTTGTTAAAGCTCCCAGTACTTTGTTGTTGTTCTTTTTTACTAGAAGACAAAGTACTCTCTTGGGTGGGTTTGTGAAATCTTGTTATATCCTGTTCCAAAATCAGTCAAACATGGAATGACAACTGGGATGTTGCAGAATACCCCCCTTCAGATCATGAAAAAACAATATCCACATGGAAAAGTTGCTGATTTGCTAAGTATTTTACATTTTCAGATGCAGCTGGGTTGTATAGGACATATTACTGTAAAATTGCAGTGTTATTAATTCAGTCAATCATATCTGTATGTGTTCTCTCAAAATGTGAACATTTCTGGTGGCAGTGAAGTGTTTTATTGACAGAACAGCTACTGCATTTGTCTAGGCATTCATCTGGAGAAAAGTTTCAGAGGAGATTAAAAATCTCAATAATGCTACTGATGTTGGAAATTCTGTATACTCTGGTATATATTCTAAAAGAAGAAATAGCTAGTATGGCTAATTACTGACTGGCTTGAAACAAGCCTAATGAATTTTAGCTTCATTTTAATGTTTTGTACTGGGGATTTTTATGTGTTCACACAGTGAGAGAATCAACACAATCCCCTTAGTCTACCTGAGCGCACTGTCTTCCTCCACCTAATGTGATGGAATTTGCAATGTCTGTCCAAATAGTGTGCCTTTTCTTTTCACTGTAAGTTATACCCTTTCAGACTACTGCCAAGCCACACAGGTTTTGCCTTGCCTTCTGATTTCTTCTGGGAATGTCTGCCTGTGGGTGTGTACTGAGCCAACATCCTTCCTTGCCCTCTCCTCCCACCCTTCTGTTCTCCCATGAAGAGCACCCTGATGACAGGAGGAGTACATGAGGCATGGCTGGCCTTTTCAGTGTAGTGGTTCCCCCCCCCCCCCCACAAAGTTGGCGATAGATAGATAGATAGATTAGATTAGATTAGATTAGATTCTTTTAAGGCTGGGGAAGCAGGGCAGATTACATGGACAGAAGCTTACTATTGCAATGTTATAACATTGTGTCATCATAGTTTATGGCATTAAATTCATAGGAAGGCCTTCTTTCCCCCTTGTTCTCCCCTGCTATTATTGTTACTTCCGAATTTGCATTGAGTATAGAATGGCTGTGGAGGTGTGGGTCAGTTGTCCAGTAAAGTAATTCTGAAATAACAGCACACCGATGGCAGTCAGGAGATGAAGCAAGCATGCAGACCAGAAGCAGAAATGAGAACTCAGGTAGAAGCAGACAACCAGAAGACTAGGGGAACACCCACAGAGTCACATTGCTACTCGTATACTGGGTAGCATCGTCTTCAAATGAGAGCTGATGAAACTTCATGCAAAAGTAATGCCATGTACGGTATTCTGCATGAATATAATGCACAGTTTTCCCTGTTGCTTTAACGGTGGCGAGAAAACTGACAACTACACTGCAGATAATCAGAAGTCCCTTGTTGAATGGTACTGAATGTCATTTGGACAATGTTCAGAGGAACAAATCTAGTGTCAGCTTTCAGCAGCTAGAACAGGCCTATAGCCCACATTTAGATTCCCTCAGCATCTTACACTATGAGTAGCACATACCTTTCCCTTATCTCTAAGTGAGTTTCTACCCTTCCTAAGTTTGGAACCTTGGCTACACCATGGTGTTATCTGTTCGGCTGCCTTCTGAGTGCATGCATTACTATAGTTCTCCCTACTTTGTATCTAGTGGGAAATTGTTCATTTTCAAGAGGAAGCTGTATAACCTTCAATGTCTTGATTAGGATGAGATGACACACCATTAATGGCTGGAGGAGGGAGAGAAAGAACAAATAGCTTTTTAAAAATTAAATTCGGACACAGGGTCAGGGGCTGAAAGGTTTCTTTCTTTGCTTTTTGATGCACTTTACCAAATACGGGTACATCCTTGAGAAATTTAGATCCATTCAGTATCATAAGCTCTGAGATAGGTTCTATCATTTCTCTTCCTTTTAGTGGTTTTGAAAACTACCTGTTTTGGAGTAGTTCTTATTCATAGTTCTTGACAGATTTTGATGACTGAGTTCCCATGACTCCTTTGGTGTTTTATATTGTCATACTACTTCTTTTGTTGTCAGTCCAGTAGTTCATTGCATTGAGATTTGGTTGGATGGAGATGGTTTGTTTTAGGTGCTGTTATCTCAGACATGGTGGCCAGGAGCCAGGGTCCTCACCATGAAAGCCTCTTAATTCAATAGTGACCCTTTATAAAACTAATTAAAATCTTTCTGTTTAGAAGGGTGTTTGCACTAGTAAAGGATAGTTGATGCTATTTAAAAACAGTCTATTTTACTATGGGCTGACTGGGTTTTTTTAAAAACATGTTTTGTTTTGGAAGCTGCCAGGAAGAAAAAGAGATGGCATGGAAATGGTATAGATTATTGCACACACCTCTAAATCATGAACACCATGAGAATCATGTTGCCCGTTTAATTCAGTTCCCAGTCTGATACTGGTTACACATTGTTACTGAAATTAGGTCCCTAGGGAGAGAAGTATTCCACATTTATTTTAGCAGATCTAACTTTTAAAGTAGACTTTCTAATGATATAATTAGCAAAATGAGATCTAGACCTAACTTTGAAGTCTAAATGAAACTCACTGCTGACATTCCTCACTTATTTATGATGAAACTGGGAACAGGCCTAAATTTAATTGCTTGTCCGAAGAAAAGGGGACCAAGTGACTCAATTGCTGAATAGTAAATCAACACTTCATAAACCCTGTTGGTTAAATGGATCTACTCTAGTTCTGTTTGTTGAACCTACTTACTTCAGAGTGAGAAAAGAACTATAATCAGGAATAAATCCCATTTAGTTCATTACCAGAAAAATTTGGTTAGTGCACAGTGTTTACCATTTTATGTTTTCATTTAAGATGTGGGGAAAATGGATGAATGCAGATGACCAGTCAATGCCCAAGACAACTAACAAAAGAAATTTAAAACTTGGCTAGAATTTCTTGCTATCTAATTTCCTGTGTGAAAATGAAATAGGTTGGAAGGGACATGCTTCAGTATGCTGTTACATGGTGGCAAGGCTGGGGAATTTTATGTATTATGTATCCTATTCATAAAGACAGAAATAATACATGTTGCCTCAAATCCTTAGTTTGTATGGGCTGGAGACCTCTTCGTGTTGTGTAAACTCTCATATGGAATCCTAAGTAGGACAGTGCCAGGATCATTTTTATCCCATCAGCTGCCATTTGAGTGAGCTCCTACGTGAAATGGTTGTGGTCATTTGTTCATTACTTTAGGGTTGTTTTAGGCTCCCTCATTGTAATAGGTTGTTCTTGAAGGTTTGTTTCTGACCTTGTAAACATGATTTTTAAAAAAAAAAAAATCAATGCTTGTTTTTTTCACCCCTCCTTCTATCTCATCCTACTGGTCTCTTTGTGGTGTCAAGGTTGCAACCTGATAGCCACATATCGGAAAGGGTTCTGCTGAACTCAGTGGGACTTACTTCTCCATAGACACACATGAGATTGCCTTGTCAAAGTTAGTTATGTGCTGTCAATTCAGAACCGACTTATAGCAACCCTAATAGGTCTTTTAAGATAAGTGAGATACTTAAGGAGTGGCTCTACCAGTCCTACCAGTGAGTTTCCATGGCTGAGCAGGGTTTTGAACCCTTGTCTTCGGAGTCCTAGTTTGTCACTCTTTCTCTTACACCACACTGCGTATGCATTGTAAACAGGGGCAGTGAAATCATAAAAAGCCAAGGATTGTTTTGTATGGTATATGTATACCTCTGGGGAGAAGTTTCTGGTCTTGTTGTCAGTCAGTCTACCTTTTCAGAAGAAAGCCTGTGGCAGAGTCTTCCTAGAGCTCATAACTTTTTGTAACATACGAGTAAACATCTTGATAGGGATAGTTTATGACTTCAGCTATTAGAACTGTCTTAATAAATCTGTTTATTTCTTTGAGAAGTAGTATTTTTGAAAATATTTTTTATTAAAACATTAAAAGAAACACAAGGCAAATGGGGAGCATTGTTCCTCTTGAAGGAGTTTTCCTGTCCACCCCCCGCCACTCCTCATCTACTGAGACATATTCATTCAGTTACAGGTGGGTGTCAGCATCAGAGATCATATCAGCTGATGTTACATTTAGCTGGCTGAACAGCTAGCAAACCATAGTTAATGGTGGTGCTAACTTGTATGTGATCATAATGTATCCAATTTGCAGCATATGTTACTTAGGAAAGCAAGGTATACTACTATAACTGTATGCCTTGCTTGGGCAATAAGAATAGCGGCTGGTATTTATTTGGGAGGAAGACCTGATAAAAGTTATTTCAGGGTGGCCTATGAGTAAGTAGTTTCCCCTCATTCATTCCAGCATTGCTATTACAGGATTCTGTAGAGTCCCACGCAAGAACTGAATTAGTTGAACTCAGCTGAATTCCTCCCTCTCTCCTAGGGTATGGGACCAATGCCAAGCAGTGTAAATTCAGAATCAATTTGTATCTTTGCTTTTCCCTTTCCTTCAAGCGAAACTGTGCTTTATATGATACAGTTGTCACATTTAATAGTAGAACATAAAGTGAACAGTACCTAAAGTTCCTTTCAAAAAAGGAAAGAAAAAGAAAAAGCAAGAACACTAGGTGGCAATGTGGTTACAATTTACAGAAACTCTGCACACCATTTCTTCATGGCTCTCAAACCCTATAGCCTATATTGTTTGAAACTTGAACTAAGAGTTTTTAGGTTGCCCAAATATTGAGGAAGGCACTATCATCTTCTTAGTGCCTAATCTGAAAAAAACTAGGAATGTTAGGCATTTTGAAAAACTAAAAACCATACTATTTCATGTACACAAAACCGTATAATATCAAACAATATGACTAAAACCTTAAATCATCATTTTTTCCAGTCATAGTTTCTTTTTTCTTTCCTTTACTTCTTTTCAGTTAAATAAATAATAAAATAAAAATAAGTAATAAAAACAAAAGCAAAAATAAAATATAATTTTATAAAGAAATAACAATCCTATAACTTATTCATGGCCATAGCTTTTGCCGTGGCCTTAGGGGAGGTTTTCACCCCTTGTAATTTTTTTCTTGAACTATAGAGTTTGCTATACATTAACTAAAAATGGAGTTTTAATTAGTTTCCTCTCTGAACAGCCAGAGAAAGCAGAACAAACAAATTTACAATACTTACCATGCTCCTTGTTGTTTCCCAGTAAGTTTCTGCATTGGCCCTTCTTTAGTCACTTTTCCTTTCCTTCCCTTTCTTTTCCTTTCTTATGAGTTGACTGAAAGTGTCTACTACAATTATGTTTCCAAATCAAGCCAAATTCAACATTTTTGCTGCTACTTTCCAGGTACTTTTTTCCCCTGATGGATATTCCTTTGATAAATGATGTACCATTTCTTTTACAATTTTTTGTTTGTTTGGATAGCTAGTTTTTAAAACTTTAAATACAGACAACCTTTATCTATTTGCTTCACCTAGATTTTAACCCCTAGTAAAACTGTCTGAGAATAAATTTTCTGCCTCAGATTGTATAAACCAAAATTAATTCTCCCTTTTAAAAAAACTCAGCAGGAAAACCAACTGATTTTAAATATTGTGAGATATTTTGTTTTTGTTTTTTCACTGTCTGTAAATATGACTGGAAAATTAAATTCCAACATTTTTGTATACAGGCTTTTCTTCATAGAGTTTTTACTGTTCATTTGTTATGTCAACACACTGCATAGACCTTTCCATGTTTTAACTGTAAACCTCTACAAAATAATTGTTCCTGAAGCCTGTGAAGCCTAAAAGTAAACGTATCCCCTTTCCACTATCCATCCATTTGTTCCCCCGCCCATCCATCCATCTCTGAGAAAAATTTCTAACCAAACTGCAATAGTTCTGAAACGTAAAAATGGGAGTAACTTGTAATTTCCAAACAGTCACATTTCTGTTTTGAGAGAGTACATGTCCTTGCTTTTGTACAGCAAGGTCACAACTTACTATTTTTTATGTTGTAAACCAACAGTTGTAGCACACTCATTGAGGATGCATGAGAGAAATGAGAGAAACTGCTATAACTCTAGAGAAAGAAAGAATTTAAAGTGAAAGTAAAAAGGATATTGAAAGTTCAGAGCCAACCCTGCCATTAGAAAAAGCGAGGCAGCCACCTCAAGAAGCAGATGCTGGGGAAGGCAGGGAATACTGCCGTGTAGGATGTTGTCACATTACAAAAGATAAGTAAGATTCAGCTGTCACTATGGTCAGCTTCAATATGTGGAATGTGGAATGTCCTCTGTTTCAGGAGCAATATACTTTGGCCTAGACCTGTGACAGAGACAACCTCTAGTAGATAAAATTTCATAGGGAAAAATATAAAATCTTGCATTTAGCCACACTTCAATAAGAATTTTTGACACAGCGTAACATTTCCAGAAGAGGGCAATGAAGGGGCCTGGAAATTAATCTTTCTGAGAAATACTTATTTATCTCTTTATTGATTTGAGTTTTATTCCATCTTTTCTACAAAACTGGGACACGAGACAGCTTCTGCCAATGCAGAAAAAGCTGATTCAGAGAAAGACCACAAAACCCAAGAATATGAAAGACATTGTATTTAAATGATAAAGAAAATAAAAATCCTGCTAGTGGAAGACCTTGGATCTGATGTTGTCCTCAGATCCAAAAAGCCAAGAATTTGGAAGTGAAGGCTGATGACTTTTCAGACATATTGTATTGACACAAAGAATGATATCATATGAATATAAAGAATAATATATTGATATAAAGAAAGAGTGCACTGTCAAAAGCCGAGGGGGTGGATCCCCAAAGAAAGCAAGGGGTAAAAATAATTTAAGAAATAATCCAAGAGAGACATGATGGTGGCACAAATAGATTGCCTGGCAGCAGCAAAAATGATCAAAAGAAATCGGGAGAAATCCCAATCAAGAAAAAGGAAAAAAAGGAAGAAAGAAAAAAACAAAGAAAGGATCCAAAATGGAGACATAGACAAGGAGTTAGGAAGCAAAAGCAATCCAATATGGAACACAGTACACAATCTCATCTACAAAGAATGATTAAAGTACTTCTTATTGGTATCCAGGCCCTTTCGCAGATTCAAAATTCCTGTTCCCTCCTCTTTGATGTTCTGATTGGCTCCTGGCAACAGCCCTTGTGTCAACATTGGACAAAAAAAGTTCTCTGGCCATTTGACAGATGAAGGGTAAAAGAAAGGTTACACAAAAGAGGGAACATGAAAGCAACATGTGACTTTCATATAACCCCTCTTTTATAAACAGAATTCATTTGTGTTTAAGAGTTTCTTTTGGCAATCACTGAAAGAATACAAAATACAAGAAAGAGAGTCTGTGTTTTGAGTCTTTCATTAAAACACAAAAGGCCCATCTCTAGGAATGAGTTCCTTAATTTTCATTATTACTTAGCTGATCAGGAAACAGTTCCATGTTATTTATGATGAGAGCTTTGTAGGCCAGTGCTTCTTACCCTTCATTACACCTTGGGAAAAGCTTCCTTATGGTAGAATTAATTAAACAGTGAAACACCTCAGGAAGCGAACACTGTCCTTCACTGCAGATATGTAAGGAGATCTTTGATGGCAATCTGTCTGGAATGTTGGAATTGCAACTTGCCAAAACCGACAGATTTCTTCATGAATTCCACAAAATGAACTTGATTTTTTTTAAAAAGAGAAGAAATTCAAATATGGGAGAAAACTACATTGATATAATCCACATCCATGTAGAAGGCTTTGAATACATAACGTTTAATTCTGGCTTCAGATTCTTGTGTATACAGCCATATTTGTGACACTGAGTGAAGAAGGCCACCTCTTTTCTCTCTCTCATAGGCTCGCCATCTTAACCTGTCAGGCAGGTCCATTATTATCTTCTCTCTTTTCATACTTGAAATAGCTGGCCAGATTGGTGAGCAATTTAGTTGGTTGTGATTTTTTTGCTGAGATTTTGCAGTCATCAGAAATTTACAAAGTTTATAAATTTGTTCAAAACTTAGATACAGATGTGTGAAAAAAGCAAACTGTATGTTCAGCCAGTACCTGAGATCTAAACTAAACAATGGCTTAAATTCTGTAAACTGGCATCATCATAATGACACCACCTTTGTAGTGCTTGCACCCAACCTAGATAGCTTTCATTTTATAACATTTATTTAAGTATGTCTTCTTGTAGAATTGGTAATGTTACACCTCCTGAAATCTGAAGCTATCCCATAGTATTTATTGCAACTCATGATTGAAGTTGTTAATGTTACACAGTCCTAAGGTAAAGTCTTGTGTATATATACCTGGAGGTAGGCTGCATTGCATTCTCTGAGATTTATTGCTGTGTGGACATAAATAGCATTTTGTTGCAAGACTGCAACATCCACAATCCATTGTGACTTTGTGTTGTGTTAACACATATCTTTGAATACATCAAAATATTTATTCAGTCTTAAGCACCCAAAACAGTGCCTGATACAGAGCAAAAACAAGGAAAAGGTCAGTAGAAGTAGTAGAGTTAATATTGCTATGGTTATTTGTCAATATTATTTTCTTTGCTGTAATAACATAGTGCCACTTTGGCATACGGTTCTTTATAATGTTCTATCTCCATAGTCATCTTATCAGCTGATTTAATTGCTAAAAGACGCACTGTGAAATAAGTGTAATGCTTCCAGCCAGTGGTAAGTGGTCAAAGTTTAAAACATTATAATAATTAGAAGAGCTTAAAATTCCCAAATGCTCACCTGAAGAAAACTATTATAAATATTGATCACTCATCTCCAAAAAGACTTCTACCTACCCTACTGTATTTATTACCTTTCCTCACTTGAGACATCCTCTGAGACAGGCTGTATTTGGTGGGTTTAGTTGGTGTGTATTATGAACAAAGGAAGCAAGCTTGGGGCCGTGCATTTAAAATAACAACCCACAGTGTTTCGCCCTCTTGATAGCTTTCTCCTTACTGCCTTCCTACTGCTTTATACTCCAAGACGGAAATGTTAAATTCATCAAAGTGAATTTAAATGATCCAACTCTCTCAAGAAAAATGAAAACAAAGAGCTGGCTATCAAAAGGAAGTCAGAAATAGCACGTAGGGCCCGTGAGAGTAGTAGTGGCCTGCTTGCTCCCCACTATCCTCTCTCACACCTCCTCTTCATAATCAGCAGAAGCCCATTTTTCCATTAAAACAAAATCATATCAGAATTACTTCATATGGCTATGCTTTGGTCACATTCCATCAATGGCTTCTATTTGGGAACCCTTCCTTTTTCTCTCTCTTAGTGAATTCAGACTGCCTTCTCCTAACCTTGTGCTTTTCAGTTAACAGTGCAGTCCTGCAGAAATCTACTCGGATGTAGGCCCTGCTGGGTTTAATGAGACTTATTCTAAGTAAGGAAGAATAGATTTGCAGGCTAAAGAGGTTTCCTGGTCTTCTCAGTCTTGATATGTATTTCCATTCCCTTTAACTTCCCTTTAATTCATTTGTTCACCCTACCCTCTCAGTTTCTTTGCTTCACAGAAACTTACTTGCAGTAATCCTTTTCTGATCTCTACCCCCTCTTCCCACCTTTATAGTTTTTGCCATGTTGCCATCTCCATTGAACCTTTGTCAAGGTTCTTCCTTCTTCTTTATGTCCTCATCCTCTCAACAGAGTTTTCACAAACCCCAGTAGCCACATATTGTGTGCACCCTGTTCACCACTTGTCCATTCTCTATTTCTTAACCTTTAGTCCCTGGCCTCTCTTTCCCTCCTACCTCCTTTTTAACTTTGTGTTTTTAATGTTGCCTTTGAGACAAAATGACTGAGATGAAATACCTGTAATACACTCTGTTCATCAGGGCAGAGGAGCTTGGGGGGCTGCTTCCTCTGGTGATTCCTCATCTTGAGCCTAGAGCAGATGAGGATTGGAACCCAACCACATCTGGAATGCCACAGGTTCCCCACCCCTGCTGTAGGTTCTGTGGGAAAGGACCTTGTATGTCAATAAGAACCATGTGTTTTGTGGTACCTAGCGGGCACTGAATGGAATTTAATAATTGTGTCCCTGGTCTTGCCAAACTCTTTAAAGACTTTTTTTCAGAATTGAATATCATGACTTTGGAGCCGTTCATTTCTCCTGTGGGGGAAAAAACCAACAACAGTCTGTCATTCCCATATGTGCCCACTGGAGCTGAAGAAAGCTGACCAAATTTACATGCTGTCAAATTTCCATTGTCCTTCTGTCAAAGCCTTGCTAGGTTTCATTGCTTCCTCTTCTCATACCTCCATGTTCCAACCTGCCTTTTCAGTAACTGGGATCATTTTTCACATAAACTGCAGCTTCTTTTTTGTTATTTGCCTCAACACAGTCACATCTTGCTAGTCCTCCTTACCCTACTTTTGTGCCCTACAGGCTAAGGAATTATCCACACAAGGATGGAGCAGCATGGGATTTATGCAACTATTATTTGATTGCATGAAATAGCTTTTATAGATCTGCTTGTGCAGTTGAATAAATATTCCTGTAATGTGAATGCATCAGATAATAAGAGGCAGGCATTTCAAGAGATAACTCCAAAAGTCAATGCACACATTCTTTTAAAAGCACATGGTATAGTTTTGTTGGGATCAATCAACTGCAGAAGGTTAATAATGCTAGAACCATGGTCCTTGATATTTTACCAGTCCTTCATTTATAGTCTGAAGTAGTCCTATGCTCTGTTTGAAATGACTATACCTTTACTAGTACATAGTTCACATAGAGTTTGGCACTATGGCCAGGCCCTATTCAGCCAAAAAACTTGCACAACAACCATGGCAAGAGTAGTATGACCTCTATGAAACTCATGCAAGGAGTTACCCAGGCTGGTATATTTTATTAAAAAGTCACCTATTTGTAATGGGATCTCTGCCTGTGTAAGGGTAAAGCTTGTGCAGATGGGTGATTCCATGCTACTCCACCAATGGAGCTTTTTGCTCCAAGACTTTTGTACAGACTTCTAGCCTTTAAACCTAAGCAGTTAACATATATATCAATGTTTATACTGTGAAGGCACCACATTGTGTTTTTTCAGTGAGTCTTAAATATCTCACTGGTCTCACAGTTGCTTGATTTATAAGATGTCCAGATCACAACTCTCTGAATCATGGAGGTGAAAGCTGTTAAAAATAAATACAATATAGTGATGATGAATTGTGACTTGGACATCTGTTGCAGCATCGCAATGGGAAGGGCTTTCATTCAGTATAAAAACACCTGTTTAATATACCAGAGATCCCAGATTCAGCCCTAGGTTGGAAAATGTTCCTGTCGAAAACCACAGGTTTTGCAGTAATCCTTTTCTGATCTCTACCCCCTCTTCCCACCTTTATAGTTTTTGCCAGTCAGGTACGTAAACAATACTGAGTAAGATGAACCAATGATCTGACCTGGTACCAATCAGCTTCCTATGTTTAATCCATGGAATTGTTCAGAATTCCCAAACACATACAGCAAGTAAATTTGTAAATAATAAATACTAAGTAAAATTAAGTAGGTATCATTGTGAGATATACTGGAGGAGATGATGTGAACTCAGTCTACGAGCAGTCTGACTCGTGTTTGATACTTATATTGTCAAAACAGTCAGTTGGTGAGTGAATGATTTGCTTGTATGATGTGCTGAAGTTTTTCCCAAAGAACCTCCTTTCAGATAAACTTGTCTTCTCATCTGCTTCTTTGAAACGCATGCATTTAGCCCATTATGATCTTGACAGGTGATAAATATACAGTTTGAAGAACCAGCTGTTTCTTTTTCAGAAAAAGCACGTTTTCTACTGGAATAAGTGCACAAAACCCCTAGTTGTGTCTGTTTCCTATACTCATAATGTTCTGATTTGGAGGCGTCGGATGAAATATAGATCACTGAATCATCTGGTCTTGATCTGATTTTTAGCCATGTGATAACTGGAGCACACAGTGAGAGATTTTGACAGCAGAGCAAAGCAGAGGAGAATAATGTGGCAAGTAAAATCAGAGGCAGAAGAGAAGTGTAAGAGACTGGGGAGTAATCATAAAGCTGATGTTGTTTCATAGAATGTATTGGCCTGGAAGGATGAGCAATACTGAAAAACATATAAAGAGAATACTCTTGTTTTACTCAAGTTTTTAATTAAAATGACAGCTATGGTGCAATGGTTTAGAATTCAAGCTGCTCAACAATTACTATACAAGCCATGTACTGGTAACTTTGGCTGGTCCAGGGGTCGCTTGTCCCAAAGACCTGCCATGGAGCACAGGCAGCCTCCTGGCTTGTATGTGCATATGTGCACACATATGTACACACGAAGAGCCACAATATATTTTTTTAAGTGGCCAAAAGTAATGTCTGTTTTCAGAAGCTGCACTCTGTGGAGTATTTGAAATGGATAAGAGGGGAAGACTCTGAGGCCTAAAGTAAGGCAAAAACTTTGAAACAAAATCAAATCACCAGTATGAGGGGGAACTGCAGGGTTGTTTTCACCTACCAGTGCCCCTCCCCATAGAGAGTACGTGAGGCTGTATTTGGGCTTGTTTCAGGGCCAAACATGCGTTTAGGTGGTTTCCATATTTTAAGGGATGGTTCTCATTTCAAAAAAAGTATGGCAACACCTGAGTGTATAGTATCACAAGTTCAGTGCAGATTGTGCCTCTTTTTGCTAAGGGAAGCCCAACCGGCCACATCTCTGTTGACCTTCCTCTGGGTGACAAAGATATTTATTTTTAGGTAGGACTTTGACTCATAAACTGACAAAAAGCACAGCTGGTTGCTTCTGCTGAGCTTTTCCTTGCATTGTTCTTATCATTTTAATTATGTCATATTGCTGTTTTGTTACATTTTCTTGTATTTGTTTCCAGGTAGCCACGTTACTCTGTTGCAGCAAAACATATCAATGATCCTTGGGGCACTCAGCATTTTCCCCCTAAACTCTATTGCTTTCCACTTTGAAGCATGCTGATGTACATTGCCCCACAAACATCCCTGTGCCCATCAGCCATGAGGTCAGATGTCAACGATCTCTCCTTGCTTCACAGCACAATGAGAAATGGCCAGTCAGCCGCCCATGACTGCTCCGACTGGCCTGTTGTTTAATCATAGGAAAACCCACATATCCCAACAAAATAAACAAAATACACTCACCAGTAAAGACTGAGAATGAGGTGAACAACATGGCCAGAATCATGTTCTTGTTTTGTGCATAAGGAAGTCTGAGATTAAACATTTTGAGGAACTTCCTGTCAGATAAGAGTTGCATGGAATACCTGAAGATGATGCCCAGTTTATTAAAACCATGTTGGGATTAAACATCAGAATACAGAAGTTGGTTTGCCAGTGAAAAGACTTTCATGTTCTGCATGTGAGCAATGGTTAGGGTTGCTATTCTCTACCACTTCATTTATTTCTAAAATACCTCAAAGAAGGAGATGGAGGGTTGCATCGAAGCTTTAAAGGAGTTTTCTCCTGACTCTGCTGGGGGATCATTGAATTCTTTCAGATCCATTATGAAGCAACTGAATGATAAAACTGCTTCAAGGCAAGTTTGAACCATGCTACTTGAAAAGTATGCGTTTGTTGCCATGTGGAAATTTCTGAAATTCTAATAGGAGTAAGAACACCTCCTTTCCTTGCAGATTCTCCTTACCATCATTAACTGGGGGGGTCAACTGCCATCAATGCATGAGTGGGGAAGATGTCATTTCTCTTCTCCAGTTACTATTACCTAACAACTGTCTGAGTTCCAGTGTGGTGTAGCTAGTAGAATGTCAGACTAAAATGCAGGAAATCTGGATTCTAAACTCCACTTGGATGTGGAAACTCACTGGGAGAATGCAGTGTTGAACCACACCTTGAACATAAACCTTGAACTTAAACATAGGGTCGCCATAAGTCAGAAGTGACTTGAAGATGCACAACAACAATAACAAGGTCTGATGATCTAGTCACATTTGTGCCTCAGGTAATATGTTCAAGCCAGAGCCTAACCTGCCCCCCCCCCAAATTCTGAGGCTCACGAAGGCTCCCTTTTGTCTTGGGGAAGCCTTTGGGGCCCACAGGATGGGGAGAATGGAGTTTTTAATATCTGAAAATTGCCACTGGTGGTCCCAGTGCCTATAATGGGTTTGACAGCAATGATTTTCAAACATTAAAGACTTTACCCCATCCTCAAGTCCCCAAAGGCTTCCCCAGGACAAAAGGCATCCCTAGGGATCCTTAGAATCCTTAGCAAAGAAATAAAAAAAACTCATTAGTGATAAAAGGCTGTGGCTGATGTGACTTAACTTTATGTTACTAGATTTCAGCCATGATGTTGTGAAAAACACTTATTGTTGTAGTTACGAAGCTGTGCTCTCAGCCCATAATACAATTATCTCTTAGAAGGAAACAAAAATGAGTATCTTTCATGATGGCAGGAAAATAATAAGCCTCCTCAAAGGATTATTAGACTTCCCAAAGTGTGGTCAGCTAAAGATTGTGGTAACTGCATGTTACTGAGGATGTTGAAACTGAGACTGGATGTTTTTGTGGGATGCCCTTACGTAGGCTTCCTCTCCAGTCTCCCCCTGCCAGACTGCACCATCCTTCTTTACTCTGTTTCTTACAATGTCCACAAAGACTTCCAGACAGGATAAGAAATCCTCCAACTTTTGTTACTTTGAAAGGTAATTTATGACGTTTATAAACAATTATTTTAAAAAAGTTATTTTTAAAGTCACATTGATAAATTTCTTTGAGTGGAAAAGTGACCAAAAGACTAAACTCTCTCTCTCTCTCTGTCCCTCTGTGGTTAGAACCGATTTATACTGTTTTATACACCATTTCAAAGGTTTTCAATGGAAGATATAAATAATGTATAAATGTATGGGGCTTTGGCTCTGCTTTACTTTCCTGGCATGATTCCAGCCTAGATGTATTGTTTTCTGGGGTATGCCAGTGCCTTTTTTATACCATTGACTGTGGTCTTCTTCTAGATTGCCTGGCAGAGTTGGGCACTGAACACACTGTTTTGCATTGGTATGAACCTTTTCTGCCCTATTTTGTCCAGAATGGTGGGCTACTACTTGATTCCACAAGCCTTGGTATATGATGTCTTGGGGTTCTATCCTCTTCTCTGTGTTATTATCTATGTGAAACTACTGGGAGATGCTCCATGTTTCTAGAGATGTGCATGTTTTGTTTCAGGTTCTTTTAGAGCGTGGGAGATCTCATTCATTTTTGTCTCTTTTGTGCATTGGTTCATTTAACACAGAATGGACCAGTCCTTTCATTTCATTTTGTTTTTCCTCCATTTGTGGCACCCGCCTAAAAGCTCCAAAGAACATAAAAAACTACACCAGAAAAGCCAACAAGTCAACAGAGAATCAATCTACTCCAAAAAACAGCAATAGTACAACCAGTCATCACCACCACCAAACAAAACAGTACCATCTCCCTCAACATTTATAACTTTAACAGAATACACAGTAAATTAACCAAATAACAATTTTTAAAAATCAATCAAACAGGGAAAGCACACCACCCGTGTACAGAGAAAAAATAGCAAAATAAAACAGGCACACATGGCCCCTCTTCTAAAATGAAGAAAAGCAAGCAAGCAATAAAGGCAAAAAATACAAGCAAAACCCATCCTTCTAAACCATGAGACTAAAGTATTGGGAGATTTCTCTCCCCACTATTACTTGATGTCTTTGTTTTCTTCCCTTCTTTGAGTGCAGCACAGCAGGAGACAGGCAGCAAAAAATAATTGCCAAACAAGTGAGGGGAGGAAATCCCCCCCCAAAAGGAAGGGATCCAGAAGCACAGGTTGAAAGACAGCACAAGATGGAATATGAAGGAACTCCCACACCCACACAAAATGAGTGGAGTTGAACAGAGAAACCACTCCCACTGGGTTCCAAACAATTCAGGTCCTTTTATAGCATCTAAATTCCTGCTCCTCCCTCCTGCATATTTTGATTAGGTGCTGACAGAAGCCTCCCTGATGTCATTGGATGGAAAATTTCCTAGGTGATTTGGCAGACACCTGATGGAAGGAAGATCAAAAGAGAGAGAAAAACACAAAACATTTAGACTTTAATATCCCTCTCTTTCGTGCATATGACGCATCTGTGTTGAAGAGGTTTTCTTTTGGGAATCAATAAAGGAACACAAACATGCAAATAAAAGCCTCTTTTGTGGGTGTGCACATTATTTACCTCTTTGTGTTAACATGAAAGTCCCATCCCAGTTCGTCAGCTAATACCAAGGAAACAAGCCTTTGAATGTTGCCTTTGTCTGGTAACAGGCCAGATGAGAATGAACAGACTGAGGCAAAATCTAGACAAGATAGAAGTGCCATTTTTAATTAAAATGCCTAGCTTGAGGACTAGCATTGAGCACATCACATTCCAGCCCAAGGGAAACTTTCTAAACCCAACATAGTAATGTTCTCACAGTGTCAGACTGGGTCAATTCCAGTGAAAATCCCTGTATAGTATTTTTTTTAAAAGGGAATGTATACTGGTTTAGACTTCTGGTCTATCTGTTCCAATGGCATTGCTTGGAAAAATGATATTTTAACCACCAACTCCTGGAACCTCTCTGCGTATAAGGCATCATCCCATCATACACACCAAGTCAAGATACATAAGATCTAAGGCTGCTGGTTACATTATTTTGGCATCTGAAATAGAAATTCTGTCCAGTTTCATAGGACCCAGAATTAGTTGCCTGATACAGCGGTTTTACTCTGCCTGATAGTATGGCTCATCCCAGCACTAATGCCATGGAATCCTGCATCAAAATCAGGATGCACACCTTGCTCCCAATTCCTTGCACTGGAGTAGCTTCTTACTGTGGTGGTGCTCTTGTTAGAAATTCTTATCTTCAGAAAAACTCTTTGGCAGCAGCTGCACCATGAAGGTGAAGTGTTTGCCAAACCGAAGATACAGAGATCATATTTTCTCCATTAAAGTTGTAGTAATTGTGAGCTTTCTTGATCATTGGTAGCAGATAAACTGTCTCTTAACTGTTATTATCTAATAGCAATTTGGTCACACATCACTTTAAGCATATTTGGAAAAGACATTTAAAATGACAGAAACAAGTACAAATTTCACTACAACAGAATATCAGTTAAATGCATGGCAAGCTGATATCTGAAAGTTTACAGTTGTTGCCTCATATGGGGCTATCTGAAGGCATGACTTGCAGTGTTGTGCTTCCATTTCTTAAAACATGGAGTTACAATTTCTTTCCATATATGTATCAATAATATTACATTCTCCTCCCCAGCCAGTGACCATACCACTCTTGCCTCACGGCAGTGATGTAAAGCAGAGGTCCCCAACCCCCGGTCTGCGGCCCAGTGTTGGTCCGTGGCCTGGGCTGGACCGGGCCACCGAGACAGACCTCCCGCCCCCCTGCATGTACTCACCCCTGCGTTGCCCGTTTGTGCCTGCGTGTGCTCTCCAGCACACCCGTGCGAGCGCCACACTGCCATTTGCGCATGCGCATGTGTGAGAGAGCGCGTGCACTTGTTCGCACATGTGCGTGAGCCCGGGGGGTGCCCCGCCTTCCCCAGCTGGTCCGCAGACCGAAAAAGGTTGGGGAACGCTGATGTAAAGGAGATGGCGTGTGGCAAGTGGGTGAATTCTGAAACACTACTGACAAAGAGTACTTTGTGCTGAGCTTTTGGTGCCTTCCATCTTGGATTGTTTTGGGTTTTACTGCCTGCCTTGGTCTTCATCTTGGATTCCTTCCCTTTTTTGCCTTTCCCCCCTTTCATTTTCTGGATTTCTTTAGATTGTTTTTTATGCTGCCAAGCAGTCTGCCTCTGCCAGTGTGGCTCTTTGTGATTAGTTTTTTAACCCCCTCCTGATTTCTTTGGACCCTCCCAATTGTGTGTGTATGTACGTATGTGGGATTTCATTCTCTCTATTTCTCTTTCTCTCTCATTCTTTACTTCCTTGATTCTTTTTGCTGCTACACAAACCTGTCTGCTGGTGCATGCTGGACTAAAGAAGAGAAGAGAAAAGAAGAGAAGAGATTGAGTGATTGGGATGATGAAGGGGGACAGAAATGTTCACATATTCTAATACTTTTGACTTGTGTGGGCTTTGATTACCTTTGTTTTGTTTGCATTCTTGCTTGCTTTTATTTCTTCTTTTGGGGAAGGGAGAGGGGGCTATGTAGATTTTAAAATTGCTATATTTTCCCATACGTGTGTGTGTATATATGTGTGTGTTGCTTTCCCTGTTTGATTTTTTTTTTTTAAAAAATGTTATTTGGTAAATTTACTGTGAATTAATTTTGTTAAAGGTGTCTAGCTTGCTGGGTTTTTTTGGTGGGGACTATTTTGTTTGCTTCTGCGTGTGCGCATGCCATGGGCGTTGACTTTGTGACTGTGCCACTGTGCCGTATGGGTGGTGGTTGTGGTTGGTTGGACATAGTCTGGGGTATTTCAGTTTTTGGTGTTGTGTTGTTGTTTCTTGCTCTGGTGAATGGGTGTCCCGGGGGGAAGGCAGATAAGGAAGTCAGTGACTGATTGGCTGGCTGACTCCTTGCCTCTTTTCTGTTGTTCTCCCAAGCTGAGAGCATCTCTGTGTTTTCTGTCTGTGTGGCACTTAATTGTGTTGTTGTTTTAAATGTGATAATTTAAAGTAGTGTCTACATAGTTCTGTTAATGTTTTCACTTTCTCTTGTACTGTCTGTTTTTGGAGTAGATTGATTGTTGCCTTGCCTCTGCTATTCTGGAGTAGCTTTTTAGGGTTCTTTTTGAGTTTTTCTGAAAGTTCAGTGAAGACTAAGTTTGACCATTCCGTCTACTTTTGGGGTGGGCAAAGGGCAACTATGGGAAAAAGAAGACCAACCAAAACCATTTCTGCACTTCTTGGCCAAACCTCAGCCTCCCCACCCCCAACACTGCCAAAAAAAAAAAAAGTCATGTTCAGCACCTGGAAGGTATGGGGAGCAATGATTTGACAATCAAATGAGTTGCTGGCCCCAACAACCCTCCCCCAAACCTGAAAACCATGGAAATGAAGATGTGGCTGAAATCTTCTTACTTAATGTAGTAAGTTCCACTAGAGTAGGCCCATTAATCAGTAAGGATTTGGTGATTTGGGGCCTACTCTAGTTATGATTTACTATGCTAAGCAACAGGATTTTAGGCAGTGTACTGTATGTCTTGCAACATACTTACTTACTTACTTCATACTTACTTCATACATACTTACTACACATGTTTATATGTATATATGTACAGTATATTTTTCTCATTTTCAATGGTGGTGAGGACCTGGTGTGTCCTGTAGACAGAAAATTGCCCCTCTGCAACTTCAGAAATTGCCCACCACTTTATCTAGTATTTTGCTGTTGAGTTCTCTTAGTTGGCATGCCACTGCTATAATATTTTAAACAGGTAAAACTCTATGCAACATCCCCTTCATTTTTACCGAACATGTGACACCCCCCCCCCCCCCGGTGCTAAATATGCCTCACCCACAAAGAGTGTTTGTCAGGGACTTAATCTTCCTCTTTCACTCAACTGACAAAGGCTGGTTACCCGTACAGTGTTTGACTGAGTGGGTCACAAGGTTTTTTGCTAAGCAGCTCAAAGAAAACAAGTTATTTCTTTGAAAGAAACAAAGTAACTTTCAACACTTTTTTTTTCACAAAGTGAAACATATTATTTCGAGCCAGCAGCTCCATATAGCCCATGGTTTCTCCAGCTTTCATTAAAACATTTAGCGTGTGCCTGTCCCTTTCAGAATCATAAATTCTGCTAGCATTACACGCCAAACTGATTTAAAGCAGTTGCTCAATCAAAAGGAAGCAATGACTTTAGATTTTAGTGCTCTGTAATGTTCTGAAACAAGCCATAATCTTCTTTGATGGACAAACTCTGACTCCCCACCCCTTTGGATTTGGATCATCAGGTTTTTCTCCTATTATGAATAACATCATCAACAGCTTTTAAAAAATCTCCTCAATGACGGGTCCAGGCATAATTTATTTGAAATCTCTGGAATTACTTTTCCATCTGCATTAGGCTAGGGGTGCCATCCTAATGCGTTGGCATGATGGAGCCAACAGAGGTCTGTGTGCTGCCCAAATACTTTTAGAACAGCAGCCTGGGTAGCTCTGCATAATTCAGTGAAGATGCATTTTCAGATTCCTGTTCTGCCATGCTTGCAAATATAGAGGATAAAATATCATTCTGAGATATTCTTTCCCCTCTTTTACAACATTATGAAGGGCCTTGCTAAATAAAACAGCATTTCCTGCAGAAATGTAGCTTTTATTTTTATGTGGATTGTGTGCTTTTGATTTTATTTTTCAAGCCTGAGTTATTAAAACGTCTTCTTCAAAATGTAGAACTTTGGGAATGGCAGTAGTACTTTTTATGTGTATTTGAAGCTGCATTAGTAAGACATCTTCTGTGGCTTTCTTCAGGCAAAGAAAACTGGGGACGGGCCAGTCTGTAGACTTACATCATTGAAATCAATGGGTCAATTGATTCCAAATAAGAGTACTCTGCCTAGATCTAGATTCAATCAGGAGAATGTAGGATTTTCCCAAGCTTGCCATTATTTAAAATAAGAAAAGGCTGTGTAGCAGAGTCGGGAGGAGGGAGAAGAGAGACACACACACATTGATGGCTTTCAAAATAGTTCTAATTAGCCAAAGAGTAAGGGGACACAGGGAAAGTCCCTTCAGCAGAAACATCCCTTTGAATGTCATTCTGGATCAATCCGTGACTGACAAAAAATGTTGTACAAACATCAAATAGAAAATTGCCACCAGAAATAACTTACTTAGGAAATTTGCTGGGTCAGACTTGTTTGTGAACACCCACAAACAATAAGAATGACAGCTTGTCCCTGTGCTATTCCACAAAAGAGCATGTTAGTGCTTTATGGTATAAATCAGCACATGCCAAACAACTGGATGTAGCCCTTAATGAATCTTGCATGATTATTACTGGCTGCCTGAAACCTACCCCTATTGAAAAAGTCCATTATTTTGTTGGCATTGTCGCTCAGGAAGTACATTGAGAGGTGCTAGCAAATAATGAACAAAATAAGAATGGGCTAAACCTAGGCTATACCTATTGAGAGCAAAAACAACACACCTTCCTGCATGAGTGAGTGAGTGCTTAAGAGTGTCTCCCACTAGGACAAGATTCTGACTGCATCATCTGGAAGTTACTTAATAGGCTTTGAAGCAGATTGGAAGATCAAAGAATAATAAATAAAATTGGGCTATTTAGATATAGAACAAATTTTCAGTGAATATGGGGAAACTGAATATTTCAGTGAATATGGGGAAAATGCTGAATGCAGCATTTATGTGCATTCAGTTTATGCCTACCATGTGTACAAAAGAAGATCTAATAAATGGCCATGATAATGCTATCGAAGTAGCCCACTTCTGGTAAAAATCTTATCTTATCATTTAATATTTTAATTTGTTTGAATTTTATTTATATTTTATATATGTCCATAATTTTCAACTGGGCACCACTTTGATATGAATAAAGAAAAGAAAGATCCCATTTGAAAGAAAAAAATTATCTGTCCCTTGACATGGTATCATGTGTGCCCAGTGAGGAAGGTAATTCAGATGGCTAGTAAGAGCCAACTGTAGTCAATTCTCACTGATTTTACCCATAAATTTATTCAGTGGGAGGACTAATTGTGTAATGTTGGGCAACTGACCTCCACCCAGCTCCCAAAGTATTCAATGGTCAGCATGCACACAGTTAAAATGCTCTTGCAGAGAAGGCTAACACCTGTGAACCAGAAATGACCTGTCTGGGGAGACAGAACTTTGGGTGTATTTGGGGGCCTACTGGTTATGATAGGTAGAACTCTATTTTCCACTGGTCTGCTGCATAGTCACACATTAGAGTCGTGGGCCCTCAGGCAAACCCAGCCATAGGGGATCCTTTCAAGCTGCTACTGTGGAATTGACTTTGAAAGGAACTTGCTGACCCAAACTTGATCCCAAGGCAGGAGGTTAAAAGTGTAATCTTACTACATTTACTCAGAAATAAGCCGAACTGAGAACAATAGGATCTACTCTCAGGTAAGTAAGTGAATATAGAGCAGTGGTGGGAAGAATCTGCCAAAATCAATTTTGTTCAGGTTCTCATTTTTCTTGTTTGTTCCAGATTATCCTGCCCCAAAATGTACGCAATTTCATAGGCATGGATCTTTCTTTATACTTTTCTTTTGGAGGCACATATTTTTGTGGGTGATTTTTCAGTGACTAGTCTATTTGGTGTGCAATTCCTAAAACAGACACATTTTCAAATATATATTACATGTGATCTTCTCTTTCAAATATAGGTGTTTCTTCCGGCTGTAGAAAGTACTGTGGGTTTGGGCATCTTAACTTCATTCTAGTTTGTCTCAGGAGGTGCAAATTTGCTAAATTCATATTGAAATGTGACCTGCAATCAGTTTTCATCCACCTTAGTATAGGATGGCAACCCAAGTGCAATATGAAGAAAATGAACTTATAGCATCCCTGTGTCATCTGATCTTGCCTGATACTGCCTTTGGTTAGGCTGAACTGTGTGAGGATAATTGCTCTATATCCCAAGTGTTAATTTAGATTGTTAAGTTCTTCGAATAAAATTGTGGCATGTCAACCAATGTTAAATTTGTGTGTTACATAGACTTACGTAATTGTTTCTTCCCCCTCTTTTTTCCTTGTTCACCCTTTGTTTTTAGTCATCCCTTTTGGTTCAGTATGTTCTCTTGGGTTAGGCAGGTATCTATAGGTAGCATTACACATACTAATTTCCAGCTGTTTGTCTGATGGAGAGTAATACAACATTTCAGAAGAACTCACATGTAGCATTTTTATTTTAAACAGAGGGAAGACAAAGATTAGAATGCTGTGCACTTGACAAGCAGAGTTGGGACTCGTCACGTTGACATAACATACATGGTGCTGACAAAGCTCAATGGAACTGATGGAATATGACAGAACATACCTCAGCACATTGCAGCGGCTCCTTTCTCCCCTCACAAACACAATTTTTTTTTTTAAAAGTAGATCCCAAGGGAAGGGAGAACCGGCATGCCATAGTTTTAAAACATAGGAAGGTTATTAACTTTCTGTCATGCTCTCTCATTTGTAATGATTATCACCTTCAAAGTTATCACTTATTTTAGGACAAGTGGGATAGTGGATCTCCTATAGGGGAATCACCTGCAAAGCTTGTGCAAACCAGCCTGTCTTTTGATTCTTTTCATTCATCTTACCAATATGCTTTGATTAGTTTCTGTGGTGAAATATGGGATTTGTATCAATGTGATGAATAGAAATATGGGGATTGTATTAGAGCTTTGCTGGCTGAATAGCTCAGTGAGTCAGATACCTGGCCATAGCATCACAGGTTCAGAGTACAATTCCCTAACTGTGCCTCCTGAGTAGATCTGTAATGTGAAGTTAAACCATCCTCTCTCCATACACGCCTGCAATTAGTTCAAGGGTCAGTTCACTCATAAGTGTGACTGATCATCTGGATGTATAAGCACCTATTAGTTGACCCCCTCTAATCAGAGGCTTCATCACAATCACTTGATGATTATCTATATTTTCCAAGGAATAGATACCTAAAGAACTTATTGAAAAACAACCCTGACAATTGCTTTGTATTTGGCTGAGAAGTGGTTAACTGATGAAAATGTGTTTATTTCATGTTTTGGCTACCTTTGCCACCATTGGTTTCTTTTGGGAGTGCTTTTGGGATTGTTTGTTTGATGAATTGGGGGTTGGATGCTTTTATGTTTGTAAACTGCTCAGAGTAGTGGCACATTACTAGATGGGTGGTATAAAATCCAATAAACAAATGAATGAAAAAAATAAATAAAGGAGTGAGGTTCTGGGATTTTCCCCTTGCTTGCTATCTCTTTATGAATGATACTGAGCACAAGAGGGTATTCTGTAAACCATCCTGACTGCTGACATTGCTGCTGTCAATATTCAGGCTGCTCTTTGCTAGATAAAGCTTGGCATCCTTTTTCCAGCTGGCAACATGGGCACAATATTGCACAGCAATATTGGGCCATTTCCTGGCACTTTGAATTGTGGATAGAAAAGAACACTATCCCACATTTATATACTGGAGGGTTTTTGACAAATTAACTTTTAGGAAACAGCCAGGAAGCAGTTATCTCTTGTGGGCTTTGCCTCTGTTTGTGTTCTGCTTAAGCAGTGACTCAGGAGAGCTACCCAGGCTCTTTTTTTGTCAGAAATTCTATCCTCAAGGAATTCTAAGTCAAACATTATGATAGGTGGAACTCTATTTTCCTAATTTAGGAACACAATATTGTTCATGCCTGGCTGATCCTTCATAAGCTCTGCCTATTTTATTTTATTTCATTTCATTTCATTTCTCATTTATATGCCATTTCTCTCTCAGAGCCGTTGTCAAGGCAGGTCACAACATTAATTAAAATAGATACAGTTAAGAAAACAATACACTGTAATAGTAAAAGCAGAAGTAATTGAGTTATCAGATAAAATCAAGCGCTGAATTAAAACAATAATGAAAAACAACAGAAGTACAGCAAGTAAAAAATGAAAATAAAAATGTACAATATCCATCATGAAAAGATGTTTCCTCAATAATGAATTATTGGCTAAAGCCCTGTCTAAAAAAAAAAAGAAGCTTGCCTGCCAGTGGACTGGTGCTGAGGTTCACCTAGCCTCTCTTGGAAGGGAGTTCGAAATCCTGTGATCATATAACGAGAAGACTTTCTCCCCTGTGCTCACCAAATGTACCTGTGAGGAGAACAGGACTGAGAGAAAGGCTTTCTCTGAAGCCCTCAAGAGTCAAGGCCTGAGCAAGCTCATACAAGGAGACACACTATTTCAGATGTTTTGGCCCCAGCCCAGCCCATAAGACCTTGGTTTTATATGCTGTAACCAGCACTTTGGGTTATGCCTGGAAATGGACCAGTAGCCAATGAAGTTGTTACAACAAGCAATTTCTGTCCTCCATGCAGTTATCTCTGGTCAGAGGTTTGGCTGCAGCATCATGAAGTTTCTGAACATTTGCTAAAGTCAGCTCCTGTAAAGCATGTTAAAGTAATCCAAACCAATTCATATGTCACTATGGCTAGTTTCGATATTTCAGTGGGTATGTCTGGCACATTAGTTTTAACTGTACAAACATTGAATCCAGGAGTATACCCAAACTACAAACCTAAATTTTCAGAGGGAATGTAATCCCACTGAGCAGAGGTTAATCTCTGATCTGCCTATCAATAGACTAAGAGTGCCTCTGTCTTATTAGGATTAAGCTTCAATTAGTTTACTTTCATCCATTTCATTACTGACATTCCACTCTAATTTAATACTGAAACATATTTCTTAGATTTGGAGAGAGAGAAATAAAATTAGATATCATCAGCATACAGGTGGTGCTGAATCCCAGATATGAGACAATTTTATCTCATGCTTTCATGCAACTTAAATTGTATAGGGCACAGAATAGAATCCCAAGAGGCCCCACAGACTAGTAGCCAGGGAAGTCTCCCAGCACCATTTTTTGAGCATGCCCTTCCATGAAGAACTAGACCTGCTATAAAGCAGTGTCTCTATGTCCCATGGCAGAGTGGTGTCCAGAAGGAGGCCATGGTTGATGGTGTCAAAGGCCATTGAACAGTCAACAAGAAACAACAGGGACAAACTCCCTCTGTCCTGTTCCAGTGTAGATGATTCCTCATGGCAACCAAAGCTGTCTCAATCCCATCAGATTGAAATGGATCTACATAATAAGTCTCATCCAAGAAATTTTGGAACTGAGAAACTAGCAAACATTTCAGTGCTCTGGTCAAGAAATGAATAACATCAGATACTGGATGGTAACAGTGCAATGTAATGGACTTTATAAAAGGTTTTTCAGTAAAGATCTTACTAGACCATCTTTCAAGCAGCATGAAACCATATTTTACAGTAGAGAGGAATTCACTACTCTCATTATCCACTTGGCCAATCACCCCTGGCTGCTTTTATGAACCAGGAAAGGCAAGGATCCAGTACACACGTGGTACCTCCCACATCTACATGGACTCTGTTCATATCCTCAAGCTCCACAAACTGAAATATATCTGTTAACATGGAATAAGCAGGAATCAACAGTCAGTGGACCAGTATTAACTACAGTATTCAGGCTGGAGCATGTAAACATGATTTTATCTCCAACATGCCATACAAATTCTTCATAGTGGTTTGGTCAAGTCTACTCAGGCACAATAGGGCAGAGAAAAATTGTTCTTTTGCTGCCAACACTATTACAGAGTAGGTGGGTTCTAGCCTCTGTTTGCTGGGACCTGCTCTGAGTTGTCTGGCATTGCTGTTTTACTCTCCATCATTGCCAGCTCCTTAATAAACCAGGAGCCTATACTGGCTCCTCACTGTGAAGGGAATACTTACCAATGATTGCATCCATACCCCTGACCATCTCCCCACTGTCGTGGTCAACCAAACTTTGGAGAGGATTGCCTGCCAAGGTGACAGGAAACTTCCTTTCAAGAAACCAATGGGATCCATCCACCTCCTGTGGCAGACATCCTCCTGGCAGGCCCTCCCACCCTTCAGATTGTCCAAGTTCCACTGAGTCCATACCTTACCAGGTAGTGATCTATCTATGATTACAAAACTACAAAGAATCCATCCTCACCAATATTACCCACAGCATCCTAATTCATAGATCACTCTTTTCCTGTCTAGAGTAACTACCAACCAACTAGAACAAACAAAACTCTTCCCCATCCATCAAATCTGCAGAATATTCAGGTCCTGGTACACAGTGAAATATCTTCATGGTTTCTGTGAAGTCTTGAGCTGTAGAAGACAAAATATATTTGGCTTGGATGTTGAAATCTTCTGGAACATTCCAACAACTAGCTCAGGATAAAATCTATGGTGAGTCCAGAATTTGCTAGGCAACAAGACGTGTGCTACATGGACAGACTCTCCAGTCTATCCTGACAGCCCCAAACCAAACACTTGTTAAAGGACATCTGCCCTGTAGAGGTCCTGGAGAGCAAGAAATGATCTTTGTGAGTGTGCCCATTCCACATTCCTGTCCACCTGCCCTGCACTGAACTGTTGCCAAGAACAGATGGGAGGACAAGGTTGCCACTGTCATTGTCAGGCTCATTTGTGAAAACCGCACATCATCTTTACGCAGTCATTCAACATGATTTTCAGTGGGTCATCGGACTGCTTAGATAAGGATGGGGAATGTGTCACCCTCCAGAAATTATTCAACTACAACTTCCACCATCCCTCTCCACTGGCAATGTGGCTAGAGCTGATGGGACATGAAACCCAACAGCATCTGGAGGGCCTCATGCTCCCCATCCTTGGCTTAGATGGCTCTATATGCTGTCCTGCCCTTTTCAGATCCAGAGCATATTTCCATTTCATGAGTTTTGTTTTATTCCACCCCCCACCCCCCCCATCACCTGCTTTATGACACAATGTAGGTCATGAACTCTACATCTCATATTGTGCCACTGGGGGAAAAAAGTCTTCTGAGTGCTATAAGTGTATCATTATACAACACGGGCTGGTGCAGACGCAATTATACGTGACAAAAAAAGGCTGTATTTGTTTAAATCAAAAATACAAGGGGACAAGGATAGCTAGACCTTTCCTTTACCCTTATTACTTGTTTCAGTTTTGTTGCTGGTGTTTTTATGCTGTCTGTTTAATAGGCAAGGCAGCTGACAACTGAATTAGCACTCTTTCCTTAGTATGCCACTGGCTCATGACAATAGCCTAAGGGATAAGATATAGATAACTGAGAGGTTTTCTCACTGTTGTGATATATTTTTTCGTATGGTTAATAAGCCAATTGAAATGACATTCTGTCACAGCAGTAGTATTCAGTGAGTTTGCGATTTCCCTTGCACTGCTGCTAACCACTAGAAGGAGAGGTATTCTTTTGTCGCTTTCCCCTTTCCTTCTTTTTTTATTTTTGTTTTTATTTTTTAAATGAATGTGACAACTTGCAAGCTAGACGTGTCCTTTGGTGTTACTGCAGATTAACTCCTGTTTATTGTGGCTAATGGAAAAAGCTTCTGGCTGATTTGCTTTGGCTAAGTTCTTCATTTTAAAAGGCTAATGACAATAATAAGAAGCCCAACAGTGGCTTCTGCAAAGGAAACCTTGCATACTCTGGCAGTGGTGATGGGGTGATCATGCAAAAAAACTACGACGACTTACAGTTCAAACTAAACGTATTTTAACGGTGGACCCATTTGTATGGATTACACTGCTTCCTACTAGATCACACTTTCCCTGCTTTCACCTCACAGTTAGACAGGCTTCGCTATCTTTAGAGTCCAACCTTAAAAATATGTCTGAGATGTCTTCCGTAAGACCCAGTCCTTGTTTAATAATCATAATAATATGTTTATTCAACCTGGTTCTGACTTACAGCAACCCTCTCAGAGTTTTCTAGGAATATTTTATACTCAGAAGTGGTTTACCAATTCCTTGTTCTGGGGGTGCTTCTGGGACTGTGCAGCTTGCCTAAGGTTGCACACATGGCAGGAAATGTAACTTCAGTGCCCCCCCGCATTTCAGGTGATCTCAGCTGACCCTTCTTCCAGGAGACACAGTGGGGATTTGAATTCAGGGCCATATCAACTCCAACCCACTGAGCCTGCTACATCTACCTGCTGTATCAGCATGGAAAGACGTGTATAAATAGTAATTAGTCATTGTCAGGATTCCCCTTCTTCCTGAGATGAAGTCTGTGAATCAGGAGAACAGCAGAGTTATGTGAACAGGAGTTCACCAAAGGGTGGACCTCACTTTCTCAGGTGCATTCACAGGTTTGTGAGGGACAAAGTTCCTCCTGTTCCCTAGAAAAAAGATAGAAATACAATGTGCTTTTGTTTTTATTTTGTTTTAAGCAGCAAATTCCACAAAAACAGAAGCAGGTGACAGATAATGTACTGCCTGGGACATCAAAGTCCTGAAGGTTTATCTCAGAGGCCTGAACACACATTTTCTTTATAAGTTCAGAACCAACCTCCCCTATTTCCAGCATGTCATATCTTCCCCACATGCATTCATACACAGGCTAGTGAAAACTTCCACGTTAAATGGAATTTTGTGGTGCTCAGCTCATAGCATGACTCCTCGAAGGGTTATATATATTTCACATAGAGCCACATGTATGACCAGGCAAAGCTTGCTAGTCATATAGCAAACATTTCATGAGTCAGACTAAAACATTGATTATTGCTGTTTATAAAAGTTCTAAAGCCAGATATAAAGAAGAACTTAATCACCTATAAATAGATAAATAAGAAACTTCAATGTTATTCAGAGTAATTTTAGTTTTGCACTACATCATGAATACTACAAAAAAAACCCTGAGATACTTAGAAATTTTGGGGAAAGAACATAAACAAGTGGCAGTTACAGTAAATTTAAACCAACCAACCAACCAACCAACCAACCAACCAACCAACCAACCAACCAACCAACCAACCAACCAACCAACCAACCAACCAATCAATCAATCAGGTGGTGTATTTTCATCGACCTGTAATGGTCTAAAAATAATAATTAGGTGGGAAAACATAAAAACATGTACAAACAGATTGTACAGCTCTAAAGTAGTGACTCTTATGTTTGGTATTTCATCACTGAATGACTTACCTATGTGGCTCCAATTTACTTTTGCTGAATCATGTTGTAACAGAATTAAATTAATCTGGTTCAGCCTGAACTGACCTGGAGCCCATCTGCTTTTGGTTTGGACCCTAAATCCAAATGATAACTTGAAAGATTGGGTCACCAGCCCTCGCATTGGCTTGCACAGGAAAACAAGAACAGCGATAATTTTTGTTTTGTACGTGAAATTTGAAGATATGATGAATGCTGAAGAGAGGTTTAAAACTGCCAAACTTCAGACAGCTAATGTCAGGGGTTTGCGTACTAGGCACCTACAGAGTTTGTTTGTTTTTCCAAATAACAAAATAATTCTTAAAAACATACTGTGAGCGACCCCCCCCCCCCCAGCCCCTTCCATGAAGACGCCAAGAGCAGTTGCTTAATCAGGCTCCTTAATTGAGCAACAAAAGTTTTAAAGGGCCAACAGGGCCATTAGCTCAAAACAGATAACTCAGGGTGTCAGGGAACAGACTTCACTCTCTCAGTCTTTTTGGCATTGCCCCTGTGTAGTCTCTTACTGCTTTGAGGCAGTTCATATTAAAAATAGCATATTAAAAATCATGTCAGTACCACTAGGTATTGAATCTGTGAAATATCAGAAGGGTTGGGGCAGTGAGTTAGGGTAAATAAAAAACAGTTTTAGAGATTTCTTTTGTTTTCTGCTCAGCTGACAAGCAGATATCTGAAGTGTGTCATACCCCATCGAGTGAACAGCTGGCATTTTATTGAAAAAGTATATATATTTGAGCTCCACCTAGCTCTATTTCCAGTTTTGGAAAGCCTTCAGGAAAAGGGGATTTCTATGTGAGTCAGGACCTTGGAATATCTGCATTCTGCCTCATATTGAAGAGCCACCACAGATAGCAGGGGCTCTCTTCATTAAACCTTTCACTCCCTACATCTAGAAAAACAACACAACTGGAATGGAGGATTGTGGTGGTTCCACTAGACCATGTCTCTAGCAAGTACACGAAATTTGCTGAGGCTTGTATCACTGTTTCCCTCCGAATCTCTGAATCCGTCCTGGAGCTTTAGGACATGTCAGGTTTGGCTTGCATAGGTTTTGTGAGCAGGAGCTTCCCTTTGGATTCTGGGGAAAGCCTTTTAATTGGGGAGAGTTTTCATGGATCATGTAGGGAATCTTGATGTATTTTGAAATTTGTTCTGATGTTCCAAACAAGGTAACTAAACTGTTGTTATGATAGAAGTAGGAAAAACCTCACAGTATACAAACATGCACACACAGAAGAAGGCTATTGAAAAGAAAGGAAGGAAGGAACAGAATGTTGAGGGTTAGTTTAATGGCATAAACTAAGTAAAATGAAACCCACAGTATTCTGTGGAAATGGCAGTATTTCCAAAAGCACAACAAAAGTATGGCAGCCAGCAGAGGGAGCAGGGACACTACCTCAGGTCTAAAAACCCAAATGTATAGTGTAATCCTCTGGTGTGTGTTACGCTATTCATTTGAGCAGGCTGTTCCAATTTATTGTTTAGTCACTTGGAATTAGTCTGGTTTGTGTTGGGGTGGTATACCTGTGTCTGGGCTATGGCCCTTCATATTGCAGGTAGTGGGTTACTTTACTGAATGTTCCACCATTAAAACCACATACATACAAACATTACAGTTCTTGGAGAGAATCACGCTATAGTTCTCCTTCTTGACATTTAGCTTTTGAAATCCCCCCTTCTAAATATGGAAGGATGATACTCTCACAAAAGAGCAGTGAAACATAATACTCCACCTGCTGCCTGAAGTGGCACAGCACAGGTTTCCTATGTCAGTGAGAAATTAGCCCCAGCCAAAATCATAACTTATCATGAACTGCCTTTAAATTGTTTGGCTATTCAGGAAACATTAATTTAAATAGGCTCCATTTTCTTCCAGTGAAAACATGGTGTTCAATTCAGGAGGCAATTGTCCTCAAACTGAGTTTTTCTTGCCCTCTGTGATATCAGCATATTAGCATAGCTGATGGGCAGTAAAGCATGGGAACACCATCATGTTCATTATGTGATCCCTGATTTGCTGGGATCATTCTGTAGAAATGTAAGAAACATTAATCAAGGGATGATGGTGATGATACAGAAAGTACATCAGGTAATGAAAATAATGGCAAGAGGCTAAAAATGGTGAAAAAATCTCAATAATAAAGGGTTTAGAAAATGAAATAAACAACCTTCCCCTGGTTATATTTCTGGAGTATTCAACTACTGATGGAAAATATATTAGTTGGATTCCCATTGTCTTATGAAAATATCATTTTCCTCCTAAGCTGGATCTGAGGGTGAAGCACATCTTGGCTGGAGGAGAGCTTTGCAGGTTCTCTGGACTGCCAGAAAGATGAAAAACTGACACAATCCAGATAAATTAGAATGGTGGAAGCCCCCTTGGTCTTCTCTTTCACCAAGGGAACCCCCGGTTCCTTCATAATCTCCTGGAGGGCTTCCATATGAAGATGGGCACTAACCAGAAAAATGAATCAGGGTGGTTTGTGGGTCATGGCTTCCCAGGAATGAACCACCCACAAACCCTGGAAAAATGAACTGGTTTATGGTTCTTTTTCCCCCAGTTCATGCCTGGGGAAGAGGAACCTAATGCCTCCATCCCCTCTGCCACCTGCCCACCCCTTCCCACTGCCTCCATGATCTTCCTACCTGGTCCTGCCTCCTCCCCTCTTTGTTCTCTGCTGCCACCATCTTTAGAGACAGTGGCCCAGCTTCCCTTCTGTGCATGCCTATCAGCTGAGGATGAAGACAAGGAGGGGGCAGGATCAGATCGGAAGACAACAGAGTCAGCAGGAAGGAGCAGGCATCCGCTTTGTCAAAAATGAAGTGCAGAGTGGAAAAAAGTTCAGCACTTCATTTCGTTTTGGCAAAATGGGATCCCCACATTGAACTATGAACAGAACCATGAACCAGCCTGGTTCATGGGTTTTTTTTGGTTCAGTTTGGTTCATGCCCAACTCTCTTTCCATAAGTAGCCTGCACTGTTCAGAGCACATATGCCTAGAGAACAGAAAATCATCCAAGTAATGGACTGTGTAGGGCACAGCCATCTTGTGGGTGCACTTACTCCAGGAAGAAGCTGAAATACTTAAAAACTGCATGGGAGATGGAACATCCCATAGGGATGTCCTATCCATAAAATATGAAATGCAAAGCCTAACAATTCAAAGTCATTTGGGTGGACAGCAACAGGCAAAATTCTCAGTTACTGTCATACTTTGCCAGCTCTGCACCTGTTCCACAAGATGCACCATGTGCACCACATCATTGAAGGATGTGTATCAAACATTGCACAACTCCTGTGGTATGCTATCATTTACCAAATCCCCCTTGGGATAGGACAAATTATAAATGAGTCAAAACTCACCATGTGCATTCTTAGGCACCACTCTCAATGGAGAGACTCTCAAGCGGAGTAGTAAGGGGGCAGCAAAAGGGCCAAACACTTTACCCTCTTGAACCTATTTGGCAATCTTGGCTCGCACTTTATCTTCCATTCCTACCACTACCTGCTAGTTGTCAGTCCATTATGTAACCTTAGCCTAAACTACTGGAATTCTAAACCTGAACTTAAACCCATCTAAAAAATGTCTGCCATCCTCCTCCTTTGGGTAACATGTAATCCAATTGGTCAATATCTCCAACTTAATTGGTCTGGGACCATTTTGAAGGATTAAAGACCCCTCTGATGGTTTCTTGCCTCTACCCAAGTCCTTGCTGCCTCCTTTCCCAGGCTGCCCTTTAAGGCATTATCTAAATGAGTGTGGTCCAATACAGATGGAACACGCATGCTTAAACTTGCAGGGTTTCCTGTTGCACACTCTCTTTGTCCTAAATTCCCAGCATAGGAAGCAGGGTTGAATTGCCTACACTAGGTGCCCACTGCCAAACCTCTCATCTAGTGAAGGCCTGGCTGGTATCATGAGCTGCAGCCACAATTGTGGCTGCTGCTCATCCCACCTCATGATGGCTGCTCTCATCCTGAAGGCTTCATGATAGAGAAACTAGACATGTTTAGAGAAAATTTGACCCAACTCCGGGAGGCAGTGGAAGACAGGAGGGCCTGGCGTGCTCTGGTCCATGGGGTCACGAAGAGTCGGACACGACTAAATGACTAAACAACAACAACAACAACAACAACAACAACATAGGCCTTCTATGGTTGGGCATGAATTATCACTCTCATATAGATAAGGAACCTGGGAAGCCTAGTTGGCCCATGAATGCTCCGGCCTACACCTTCTAAGCCTATCCCTATCCTTGTTTTCATCCTTGTCCTTATCATTTTTGTCTCATTCTCTGTTCAGTTGATTGAACACATCTACGTACTCGACTCTCCAAATCTTTTCCTTGGTCATGAAATGGAGGTAGTCCCCCAACAGAATTGTCTGTTCACCAAAGGGGAGGGCCTGTAGTGGCACTGAATTATATCCAATGACTGGCATGAAAAGGCAGAGCTAGACACCGACATCTGGGATGATCCCTGATGTCTGATTGATAAAGGATCACCGAAGGTAAGGCACTGTCCATAGTGCTTGACTGTGCAGGGGGCATATCATTGTGTGGTTGCTGCTATGGCTGGGGGTTGGTGCCAGCTCGCTCCCAGTGCTCCAAGGACATGCCACAGCAACTCTGTCAGTGTCTGGTGCAGACACAGCCTTACCTGGCTGAGCAATCTCCGTTGTATCCTGGACCCCTTTCCACAGGGCTTGATGTTGTCTCCATCACGACCTCAAGGCTGCCAATCCTCTCCTGTTGTGTCTGGGTCTCACCCACCATCTGCAACTTGTCTTCACCACTGCTGCTTCCAATGTCCCTGGACGCTTGCCCTCTAATTCAAAGAGACAGCTCATTATATCATCTTTCAATTGCCGCAACTGAGCCGCACTGCATGCCCTGGATTCTCTCTCTGACCACCGCAGTTGGGGCAGGGGTGCCAAAGCTGCCCCAGTTCCAGTGCAATCTCTCTCCAAGGCAATGAGCTTGTTGACTATAGCACTGAAGTCAAGCCATTCCTCATTCTCAGAGGAGGACAGCATTGGTGGTGATCTATGTAGCACTATTCTTTGCTCTGGGTGCTTGCCCTTGCTAGGCCCTTGCCCCTTTTTAGGCCTCATGGTAGCCAATAAACTGTAATGGGGGAGACAGCCCCATGTAACAAACCTCACAGCCTACGCAAACTTGCACAGTGTGTGTGTCTGGGTAATACGGTCACAGATTACCAAAGGCACACAGTACAAGCCTGCTGGAGTGGTCATGGTGGTTAACTGCCTGCTAATGTTGGCCCCCAGCCAGTGCTCCAACTCACTGAGCAATCCCTATGTGCTTGTTGCAGCAAGCAGGGGGCAGTATGCTAGAAAGTCCCAATTCTTGCTCTGTCTGCACTAACTCAGCTGCCTCAAAGCCAAGAAATCTAAGATTCCCATTGCTTCTGAGTCCCCTAGGCTTCCCAGGCCATTGGCTGGTGACCTCAAATTGACTGGCCTGGCTGTGAGTCAAGTCCAGGTTCTAAAAACTCCCTCACTGCTGCTGTCTTCGCAACCCCAACCCCCACTGCTGATCTGCTCCCTGCCAATCACTGCACTACCCAGTGCCACCAGAGAAGCCCCAGGACTCTGAATGCACCAGTGAGGATGAAACCATGATGCAGATGGCCATCTGATCAGAGACTGATCAGGCAGCCACTTTCCTCCTCCAAGTGGCTCAAAAAAGAGAGGCCAGGATGAAGTGGGGTCATCTGATAAAAGGCATGCAGTCCCCGCCCTCAGGTCAGCCATGCATGCAGTGCAATAGTGTTCCCTGCGCCACGTGTCTGGGGGGGGGCAGAGTCTTCACCCACACAGCTCTCTGCATGTCTGTGGAGCTGAACCTTCAGCACAATCGTAACAAACAGCAGTCTGGGAAGGCTATTACTCTGTGATATCTTGTTCTCTATAAAATGTAGGAAGAGCTTTTCTGTAGCAATTGTTTAAAACAGAATAAAAAGTAAAATGAAAGACTAAAACTATTTGTAGTTCAAAGTCAAAGACCAAATAGCAATAATCAGAAACCAGTTTTAAGTATCCTAGTCATAAATTGTTAGTAGGTGTCTCAGTCTCACAAAACTCCTAGAGAGATAGCCAGGTGAGGCTCCATAACTATTGTACCACAGCAGACAAAGTCCTACTTCAGACACCCATAGAGCGAGTCTCAGGGTGGGATTCCCTTACTGAAACAGGGCATGATTAACATTTTTGCTTTGGGTTTAGGACAACTGAAATCAAATTAAATATCTCTAATTCCATGATGTACAGCTAAGCACATTTTTTTTTTCATCCAGGAAGGTTTTTAATATGCCTGCTTGGAGAGTTGTTTATTTTGAATTGATTCTAGTCATGCTTTATTTTACTCAATTTGACATGTGTGATCACCTGTGTTGGAGTAAATAGTGCCTGTGTAGTCTGCCGAGTACAACACATTTTGGATTGCAGGATACCCTGCAGTCCGAACTCTCCTTTTCTATCTGTTTCTATTTTAGCACCACATCATTTACATATAGGTGACACTGAACCCCAAAAGTCTGGACAATCTCTCCCAGCAGTTTCATGTAGATATTAAATAACAAGTGGGACAAAACAGAACCCTGAGGGACACCACAAGCCAATGGCCAGGGTGTTGAAAAGGAGCTCCTAGCACCACCTTCTGAGTTCTCCCATCAAAGAACAGGAGTGCCACCAAGTACCATAACAGAGAAATGGCCCAGAAGGATACCACTGTTGATGAAACTAAATAATCCGTCTCATCCAGGAACCCTTCGAGCTGTGAAACCACAACCTGCTCTAATATGCTGCCCAAGAATGGACCGTTAAAGACTGGCTGGTAATCATCCTGTAATGTTAAGCAGTGCCAGTATAACATGTTGAGAAATAGTGAGAGATAAAGCTTTCCAATAATAATACCCTGTTTCCCCGAAAATAAGACCGAACCTGAAAATAAGCCCTAGTATGATTTTTCAGGATGCTCGTAATATAAGCCCTACCCCAAAAATAAGCCCCAGTTGAGTGAAACTCCGCCCTCCACCACTGTACAGCAATCAGAAGAAGATGACATGACTGTATTTGAATAAATGTAGATTGTTGTACATGAAAAAGAAAATAAAACATTGCCTGAAAATAAGCCCTAATGCGTTTTTGGAGCAAAAATTAATATAAGACCCTGTCTTATTTTCGGGGAAACAGGGTAATAATTTATTGTCATTGAACGTATATACACCGTATACACATACAACGAAATTCACAAAGAATACTCAGAGACCAGACCAAAACACATACCCCCTCATAACAATCCTAAAACCCAGAACCCAGAAATGTACCACTTCAAAGTATAGGCATGTGTGGTAGGGGGACAAATGATATTCACCACCACACAAAACTGTGTAAATCTATCATGTCACATGGGAAATTTCAAGCCTTGCCTTCTCAATGTGCTGGTGTTTTATATGCAGAGACTCACCAGTAGCCCCAGAGGAAGCATACAATCCTTACAAGTAGATCCAGATGGGTTTTACCACGTGCTTTTCTGAAGATGCAGATAGTTCTCTGAACCATTTTGGCAGGCACCAAAACCCTGCTAGTTTTTCTGCAGCAAATGTCTACATTGTGTTATATGCTGAGATAATATGATTATTTCTTCCAAAAAAATGAATTAATTCAAAGGTTGCATGAGTATGACTCTGTAACATAACCTTAGCCCTTTTAGTTGGGAAGACAAATTAGAATGGCAGAGTCTTCCTTGTTCACAGTGTTTAGTCAATTATCCCTTAGGGAGAATTATGTAGATTGTGTATTTTATGCACATGCACATATTGTTCCACTGGTACTTGACACTCAATATGCTGCATGTTCCAAACAACCCCAGTTTGCATGTCACAGATTATTAATCAAAGCAGCATCCAAATACATAGCCAGTTATGTATGCTTTAGTTGCCCCTGCTTTATTTTACAATCTGTGTATTTATTTCTTTGAAGACTGTGAGCTCCCAGTTTCTACATTTTACTTTAAAAACAAAGAAACAGAATACTGTGCATTTAGCTTTCCTCTATGCCTTTTCTCACTGCCCAGGGAAAAAAGAGAAAGCTTCCTTTTTTCCATATTACTGATGATGGTCCTAGTAAGGGTATAAGATCAGGAAAAAATAGGGGCTTTGAAAAACCATTTAATGTAATTGTTGCATGCTATACTATACTATCTTACTATAAGCAGACTGCTAATACACTTTCTTATTAAAAATGTGTTTCGGTATTTTACCAACTGCATATCTGCAATTGGCTTGTATTCAAATAATGTCTGTCTGTCTGTCTGTCTTCGTATTTCTAACTCTCCTGATGTCAACAGATATTAAGGTGGGACACAACAAGTAAAGCTACCTCAAAAGCATCTTAAATAGTCCAAATGAATTAAAACTGTGGAAAATAGTTTTAAAAGAAAATAGTTTTAAAAAAGTTTCAAAACAAGGGAGATTGGAAAGTACTGTGGAATTCTGGAGTCTGTGAGGAAGGCTATGAAAATATTAGGCCAGGATACTAAAGCAGATCTGAATTTTTTTCATCCATATCCCCTTGAGATTGGACCCCTACAAATCTAGAGAGCCCTCCTCTTCCCCACCTGCTGTAGCTGCATGTGGCTAGACTTCATTGAGAATCAATAGCAGGCACGATCTGTGCTTCTTACACACTCCCATTCCTCACAGTGATGAAGAGCCTGGGAGGACCAGGAAAGCTAGAGGGGGCTGTGAAAGTTCAGCTGGGCTCTAGAGCTTAACGGAGCGAAGGTTGTGAACTGGAGCTGTCCAAGGTCTGAGAGCTCCTGTCCTGCTCTACCAGATTCGCCGAGTCTAACCGGCCAGTATTTTGTCTGCTTATAGCTGAGTCTGGCTGTGTTTCCCTGCCCAGACTTCCTCTTGCTCCTCTGTCAGGAGAGTATCTCATCAATTGTGCATACACTGTTCTACTGACACTTTAATGTCCTGCCCCTTTCCCCTTATCCTTATAGGATCATTTTCAATTCAGAATCTATGTATTTATTTTCGAGAAAAATAATTTCACTGTATTGGAAGGCACCCAGAGATCCCCCCCACCCAAATTTTGTTAACTATCGAGGTTCCCTTGCATCTCCTAACATGAAAGGACTAAGTGACTAGGAATTGTTTGTCTCTGTTCATTAAAGGTCACAGTTCAATCTTCATCAGTAAAAACTGTATACATTTTTTAAAAAAAAAATTCAAAGAATAAACATAGACATTATCATCAATCAAAGCAGTGTTTCTATAGTTGCTATGTAATGTTGGAAAGGTAATAATCCAAATGGGCTATCTTGCTTTTTCTTTTACTTTTTATTCATCTTCCAGGTAAATTATCACTCTACTCCTCTATAGTGTGTGTGTGTGTGTGTGTGTGTGTGTGTATCTATATATCTATATCTATATATCTATCTCTCTCTCTCTCTCTCTCTCTCTCTATATATATATATATTATATCTATATATCTATATAGATAGATAGATAGATAGATAGATATAGATAGATAGATAGATAGATAGATAGATAGATAGATAGATAGATATAATATATATAGATATAGATATAGATATATAGATAGATAGATATAGATATAGATATAGATATATAGATAGATATATAGATATAGATATAGATATATAGATAGATAGATATAGTATATATATTACTCAGAAGTAAGCCCGATTCAGTTCAGTGGTGCTTACTCCGTGGCAAATATGTTAAGCCTAAATGGATTAATAGTAAACTGATTAATACAAATTGTGGTTGAGCTGTTTGTTGAAGCAAGATTTAGCTCATTTCTTCCGTTTTTGTTCTGTTCGTGTTTTCAAAGACATGGACTAAAGCTTTATTCAATGGGGCTGAGGAAATCTTTAGCCAAGAACAGTTCCCCAACATCAGATTTCTTTTCCATTTCCATTGCTGTGTTAGGTAGGTTTGTACTTACAGGCTCTGGCTAACTTTCTAAGTTCTAGACGTTACCAACATTTTAGAAAATATAAGTAGCAAAGACAATGCATGTGCATTTTAAAAAAGGAAATAAAATATGAGCTGTGACATTTTCCTTACATGCAGCTGCACATTTCCTTTGGTGAACAGTTCTGGTCTTTGTTCCTGAAGGACTTCCCTCTTCCACATCTGCTCTTGACAGATTGAGCCCCAAACTCTATGGCTTAGTCACACACTAACCAGCAGGAAGGCAGTCTCTGCTTTTTTATTTTATTTTATTAAGGCCTTCCCACTACCTCAGTGTTTGGAATTCAGTCCTACCTATAAATCAACATCAGAGACTACAACCCAGTGTGTTCAAGAGCTTTGTTTAAACATCAAAAGAAGAACACAGACAAGCAGGATGATAGAAATATAACTAATCACTTGCAAATACATCTTTCCTGTCAGTGGGAGCTTAACCTTTTTTGTTTAATGTTGCAGGAGAAAAAATGCACTTATTTCCATGTTATCTCCCTCCTTTACAGCTATAGCTGAGTTTGGTATGAAAGAGCTTCATATTTATTCTTACTGCAACTCAGATGTAGATGAATGCAGTGCTGAAGTGTGATGTTAAAGCACCAGCAGGCCCAGACCCTATTATTTTAGCATGGGGAGGAGAAAATCAAAAGAGTTTTCAATGATTAATGAAAGTGGGAAAGCTGTGTTTTGGATGGAAATGGCCAAACATCACATTTAGATGAGTAGCATTAACTTGCAAGTGTATTAAGGTGGGGGGCAGGTGGGTGGGGAAAGATACCTGGGCTTCAGCTTATTTGTTGGCCAGCAATGAATGCAGCATGATTGCATATGGCAGCATTGATTGGATCAATGTGGCTTCACTTTACACTCCAGGATTTATTCGTTCATAAGGGACCTTGGTAGGATTTAGCCAGGGTGCGCAGCAAATCCTACAATCTATAACCCACTTCTTTTAATTTGAATGCTACAGATTATGGATGAAAGTTTGGTCACCTGCAGGATTTACTACTTCAAAGCAGATGAAAATAAAAAGACATGGGGAGGGGCTAGGGAGGGAAAAATACAAACAAAGAACATATCTGAAGAAGGGATAAGTGGAGGAGGAGGCAGGCACAGTGTAATTGATCAAGGAGTTCTCTCAGTCTCATCTCTGATACTAGTGGGATTCCACTGAATTTGAGGGCATTGCGACTGGTTTACGCAATAGTAAAGGGAGCAACAGGTGCATCCATTCACATGCCTTTTTTCTTATAGTAACAACATACTTCGCAAGGAAATTCTCCAGATCCAGTTCCATGGGGAGGAATGGGAGCTCCACAATGATGCTATTATTATAAATACCTAATGTAGAAGGAATCTGTGCAGATTAATATTTTGGACATATACCATTGATGTGCCTTTGGACTCATGGTAGGTTCTAAATACTTGCTAAATGGATTAACATTGGTAAGCAGAAAGATCTGAAAGGAAGTAGATGATGGCACCAAAGCAATGTAAAAAAAAAGTTTGCATTGAAGAGGACAAGATGTGAAAAGGTGGTAGAAATCTAATGAACATTTAAAAGAGATTTCAGAGGTTTTGCTGCACAAATTGATTCCAGACATATAAACTTAACCAAACTGAGATACCCAGACACACAATGACAAACATAAACACATGAAATAGCATGTCCTTGATTAGAAAAGGAATGGAACTCTTTTGAAATCCATGGGCAACTATAGTAGCAGTAACTAGCTGTTGCATGGAACTCCTAGAATTGTACAGCCACAAGTTAAGATAGCACATTGGCTAATCTTCACTTGGACAGTAAGAAGATCGGGAAGTGCTGACCCTCTGAGTGACAGGTACAGTGAACACCCCAAAGTGGTGACAACACCCAGGTCTGGCCAGCTTTAGCCCTATTTGAGCAGGCAAAGCTGACAATCCATGCATCCTACAGGCTTCCTACAGCGTTTTTTTTTTACATCTGGTGAGTATCAGTAGAAGGGATGCCTACATGCACACAGCTGTATACCATTAAGACTTCCCATATTCGTGCCCTGAGCACAAATAGTTGGGGGGGGGGGAAGGCTACATCATGTGCATATAATGAACAGGAAGCTAAGCTACGTGCTACAGGTCTATATAAAGATGTGTACAAGTATCTTACAGAAGCATGTACGTACTGTGTCAGCTCAAACAGATCTTAGTTGTGAGGAATTTGCAAATACTGTAAACCTTTGGTCTCCCAACTCAGGGCCATGCTAATCCAGGAGGGAGCAGAAGACTTTCATAAAGAGAGGGGGGAAAACACATTACTATACTATTACAATTCAGGATTTCTTTGGGAAAACCCTGCCTTTTAAATTTAAAATATTTTATGAAGGTTTTTTTTTGGTTTACTTTTAGTTTTAAATCATTACTCTTTTTATCTAAAGGAGATGTACGGAAATACGAAGGTCTTTCAAAAATCAAAAGAGGGAAAGTTTGGAAGCCACTGCTCTAAAACTTTCTAATGAACATTTTGATAAATAATATAAATATATCTCAAAAGTGGAAGAAAAGCTGTTATATGACAGATAGTAAATTTGGTCCCTCCCCCTCCAAACATCCCCAGGCTTCACCCAAGACCAGTGGAGGGATGATCTGCTCCATTTCAAATAAGTTAGCGAGCTCTCAATGTTAGTGTTTCTCAGCCTTGAAGGTGAAAGTTCAACAGCCAAGCCAAGCTGCTAGCTGTTTTCTGTGAGGCAGCTGAAGTCATTTTTTAACTTCAGTAACTTGAGTTTCTGAAGATATTTTCCCTGAAGGGAAAAGAAACCCGAATGTCTGTTTCCCTTCAGGAGGGTCCAGCTATAAAATAGTTATTTGATTTATGAACTCCCTGCAGAAGCAAGACAGGCTCCTGCCTTCCTCAGGAGGTTCCTGTAAAAGTACATTGGACTCATAGGAGCAGAAAAATTATTTCCACATTGCAACTTTTTATTTCCTGTAGGTGATAGTAATCATGCACTCCTAATACTCCATTAACTTGGAAAGGTCAAATGTCAAGAAGGGTCTCCACTCCCTAAAAGAGGAATGATTCCAAATAAGTGGAAGCCTTAAGGCTTGAAAATATTTTATGAAAATATTTTAGTGCTCATTTGCCTCACTGTCATCTAAGTCTAATGTGCCTCAATGATGGAGTACCAGGAAGGATGATCACAGCATGGACACCATGGCCAGCAGAGAAAATGATGACTGGCATACTAAGGTTCTGTTGCCATTTCACTTTAGCCTCTAAATCCCAAAATAAAGAAAATGCGCTCTGTGGAATTTTAGTGCAAGAAATTTGAGTGCCAAGACCACAGAGGTGAACCAGAGCTATGAGCACTATTCAGTGTGATTGAACATTCCTGAATCATACTGCTTCAGGTGAGGGGCCTTGTATGTTTGAATGTTGTGCCAGAAGAATGTCTTTGGAAATTTGGTCTTCAATGTACAGAGGGTCTTACTTTAAAATATGGGACAATAATTAGTTATTCCTAGAAATAACTCCTGTAAGATACATTCAAATATGAACTACCTGTGTTTGCTAGTCTTTGTGTTTCAGCTTGTTCATGCACTGATATTTGTACACAGGCTGATTCTTAGCTAATATAAATAATAGAATAATAGAATAGTGAAGTTGGTTTCAGTGTTGTTGTTGTTGTGTTTTAAGTTAACATTAGCAAATTTGTAATGGTTCATTTGCATTCACAGACCTGAAATTTCATATCTAATATATGTGCATATGCTGCTTATTTAGAATGCATGAATTTGAGGATATATAACGTATGGTGGCCTGTCTGTCTCAGGACTCATAAATGTCCAAATGAGACATCTCTTTTGATTTTAGGTGAGGTTGCAGAAATGAATTAACCCAAGTGGAAGTTCTCAAAGGATGTTAATTAGAGTTTGAATATTTGTCAAAGGAAACAAATAATTGTATTTGATTTGCAAATATGTAAAGGAGCTTGCATTTCAGCTCTAGGGTAAATATATCAAAGAACTTAAGAGATTCCCTGGTGGTTATTTTTCTTTTAAAAAAACAGATAACTGAAGCTATGCCCATTTATGAAATCTCCTAGAAAGGATTATGATTATGATTTCACATTAGTGTCAGTTGGAATTCAGCAAAATACCTCTGTTGCCAAAGTGGTTTCTGGAGAGGCACTTTCTTTTGGAAATGAGAAAGGGACAATTCAGTTGTCCTGCCACCTGTCAGCAACATCCCAATGTTCAAGGTTATGTGATGCATTTGGGGAAAGGTAAACTGACCACATGGAAAACTATTTCAGATCAATCAGGCCAAACAGAAAGTACCACCTAGCAGTCAGTGTAGTCTGTCTCTCATCGGTAGATCTTTGGCCAGTGCTATATTCTCCTCCACAGAATTTTTTTTTTTTTTGAAGTAAAAAAAGTATTCAAAATTATTTTTCAAAGTAAATGCAAAAATTGGAGGTGGCCATATTTTCAAGTTCTGTGCATCTTCTGCCCTGCCTTTTTGCCACCTTGTGTCAAGGTTACCGTCTGATGAATAGTGCTGAAGAACTGAAAAGCTGGCACATTATTTTGGGATTTTAGTTGGTCCTAAATAAAGGTTTCATCCTCTACCACATGCATAGTGACATTTGTTTTATTCTTTTAGACCTAGCACATGTTACCTCAGGTTCTGCAAGTAACTAATTTGATCCATTTTGTAACCAAAATAATAGAGTACACACCTCTGGGATCCTCTTAGTATGTATGCCAGGATTCATGCGCCCAGGTTTCTGGTCTTGGTGTAAAGGTGGAGACAAAAGAAATTAGAAATACATGTACACATTTCCTATATTTTTGTAGATTGTTGACTATGTTGGTAATGACGACAACAACAATGCCACTTAAAGTTGTATTGTGGCATACAGTCAGACTGTTTAGATTAAATCCCATGGAAATAATTAAATCACATGAAAGTAAATCAGAATGCAGAAAGCATGACTGTGTGCAAAATTGCACTACAAGCATGCACAGTCTTGAGGTTCAGAATAACAGTTGTTCCTTTCTTCCAATATATTTTGCTACAGAATGATGACGACGACATGGAATCAGTGTGATTCTAAAGCTGCTCTCCACTCCATCTTTCTCTGTGCCATCTTTTTTCCGCTTTTTTTTTTTTTTACCATTTATTAAACTAGTTAGGCAGGAACTTAGAAGCAAAAAGCCAGAGCTGTTTAGAGGAGTGGGGTCGGGGAGAGGAAAGCAGAATAATAATGAGAAATCAGGATGCCTTACTGAGCAGCAAAAGTCATTTTATGAAGAGTTTTCCCCTCCAGCAACCATATGGAACCCAAACAAGCACATTTCTCTGAAAACTTGCTTTCTTTGCTATTCTGCACTGCAGTACATCTGTAATACCATCATAAAACAGCTGAAGATGAAGAGCTTATTCTGATAGACTGCTCAACCCTCTTAAAGTCTGGATATGAATATATCTGCAAATCTCACACTTGAAGCATTTTAATGCAAAGTTGCCATTTTTTTTGGAGGAAATTGAAATGGTTCACCTAAATAATTTATATATACATCTCTCTTGCTTTCTCTGTATGTATGTTGTATAAAATGTGCATGTGTGTGTGTGTGTGCGTGCGTATGGGGGGGGGATGGATTCGTAATAGCAGCAAGTCCAGGGATGTTTTTTACCAGGAGATAATCACATCCCATGGGTGTTTGAACACTCAGCTGGGGCTCCCCTTCCTCTACTCATTTTTCTGCCTCAGAGGTGTGATCTTTTTCCTAATAATAATTATTATGGTGCCTTAGTGGTTAGTAATTTGAATTACATATACTTTTACTTGCAGCTTCTCCAACTTCCACATGGTCTTTTTTCATTCTTTTTCTCACAACCAGAGTGGGGAGGGCTGTGTTTTCTGAAAGTATAAGACTGTTGTGACTCTATTGATTTGGCTGAGAGAAGCATCGTTACAAACGAGTGTTGTTCTCCAGAGGAATATGCACCAAAGATCCATACCTTTATTGACATGTTGTAGGATGTCTAGACTTGCTAATCCACTGTGAAAAATGCAGGCTTTGTAGTAGAGAGAAGAAGGGTTGAGGATCAGGACATGGAGTGGAAATGGCCCCTTTTCCATGGAAGGGCACTTTCAGGTAGCACATTGTCCATTATTTAATCAGTCCCATGTTGTGAGGATACTCCTAAAGCTTGTACAACCCTGTGTATGTTCCAGAATACAAAGCTGCAATTAGCCACCAGACAGAAGAGGTTTTGGAAAGCTTAGATGTGATGCTGTCTGGCTTGTCTCAGATATATCCTTTACATTGTTCTGTAAGTGGATTCAAAGTCAGTAACAAAATTTACCCAGGTTTTGCAGAATCCATGCAAGCGTATGAGATGCACAAATATGTAGATGGCTAATAATAATAAGGTGCTTTTATTTGTGTTTGATATAAATGAGAAAAACAAATTATCAATCTTGGAGAAACTGCCTGTGAGATAGTTTAATAATTGCTAGGCCAGCTTCTTGTGCCATTCCATGTGTAGGAGTATAGTACCAAAATTGTCACAAAACCTCAGCACTTTACTCCTACAAAATATTGTGTAGGAGCTCTCCAACCAATTACTGCAACTTCAGTCATAGAATATTCACCATGTTATTTTTTGAAAGCAAATACCATTCCAGTACAAAGAACTTTTCATGGATTGAAATTCAGAAGAGTATGTGAATGCATATATGAATTCTTCTGGACCCTTTCCCTTACCCCACCCCACAGCAGGTGTCCACCTCTCAATTCACAAGGAAAATGTCCAGCTGCCCATGCAGCAATTTCTCATGAAATCATACCATCCCCCCCCCCCATTTACATTTAGTTTAAAAGGGAAAAGGGACAAGACAACGTGAAAGAGTACTTCTTCTTGCTCCTCTCCAGTCCAGGGTTTGGACATGATCAGCGCCACTTTGATTTTGAGTGGTGCAGCTCTCCAAACTGGTCTCCCAAGTCCTTCACCTACCTTCTCCCTCCTGTATGTTTTTTCCAGGTTGTTGTTGTTTTTACCTTGAATGATAACAAGCTGTAACAATCTATACTCTCTGTTTCTTATTACATGACTGAAGTATTCCAGCTTTCTGCATTTTCTGGAAGTTGAGTCATGGTAACTGGACTTCTTATTAAGTTGAAATGTTTCACTACTCATCCAAGTAGCTTCTTTAATCTGAGGAGAGTTGGTACGAGATCCCTGATATATCCTCCCTGTTGGTTTCACTTCCCCCTGGTCTGAATAGGCTTCTTAGATGGACATTGGACTTGAATGAGTAGTGAAATGTTTCAACTTATTAAGGAAGAAGTCCAGTTGGCTTTCTGTTGCCGAAAGCAACAGAATGAAATTCAACAGGGATAAGTGCAAAGTACTGCACCTCGGAAAAAGAAACCAATTGCACAGTTACAAGACGGGGGATACATGGCTCAGCAAAACTACGAGCGAGAAGGATCTTGGAATTGTCGGAGATCACAAGCTAAATATGAGCCAACAGTGGGATGCGGCTACAAAAAAGGAAATGCTATTTTAGGCTGCATTAATAGAAGTATAGTTTCCAAATCCGGTGAGGTGCTAGTCCCCCACTATTCAGCACTGGTTAGGCCTCATCTTGAGTATTGTGTCCAGTTGTGGACACCACACTTCAAGAAAGATGCTAACAAATTGGAACACGTTCAGAGGAGGATGATCAGGGGGCTGGAAACGAAGCCTCATGAGGAAAGGCTGAAAGAATTGGACATGTTTAGCCTTGAGAAAAGAAGACTGAGGGGTGACATGAGAGCACTTTTCAAATATAGGAAATTCTTAGTGATTCTTAGCATGACATTTGGTAATAACCCTAATCTAGTATCATTTTAAAAATGCTGTTCATTTGCTGCAGGAGATGGTTTTAATTGTCCACATGTTTAGTGGACTTACTATTGTAAAACTGGTGGAATTGTGTGCCACAGAGACTTTAAAGAAGATTATACTACATTCCAAGGACCAAACACTTTCATATATTCAAAGCGCTGCTTTTAATTTATAAAGCCCTAAATGGCTTGGATCTAAGCTATCACAAGCACCATGTCTTCCATTATGAGCCTGTTTGGATGTTAAAATCATCAGGAGAGGCCTTTCTCTCAGTCTTACCACCTTCATAGTGTGTTTGGTGGGGACACTGCTGCTCCTGGACTTTAGAACTCTCTCCCAAAGGAGGCCAGGCTGGCCCCACCTTTGCTGTCCATCTGCAAGCAAGCAAAGATCTTTCCCTTCAGGCAAGCTTTCTCTCAGTGACTGGCTGTCTCTGTGTGGGGTTTTTTTAAATGGATGGTTGTACTTTGCTACTTTGAATGTTTTTTTGGTGTTGCTTTTGTTTACTGTTTTTTGGAGCAGTGGTTGTTTGATCCTTTTAAGTATTGTACACTTTCTCATTTTAGCTTCTGATATTGTCATTTAATGATGTAAACCACCCTGGGTCTTTCTTAAGGAGAAAGGCAGGATAAAGCAAGCAAGCAAGCAAGCAAGCAAGCAAGCAAGCAAGCAAGCAAACAAACAAACAAACAAACAAACAAACAAGACAAACACCCAGTGGTTTCTTGTAATGGCATGCCAGAAATTCAAGGAAAGGTGGAACTTTAGTTATTTTTCCTACATTTGGAAATATTTGTAAAGGGCTTAGAAAGGATCTTCCCATAATGTCACTGTGCTGGTGGCCTGGGTACTGTTGTAGTATGCATTGGGCATAGTGAGAATGGGAGAAGGAACCTCTATGCACCTCCAGCAGTGAAATTGAGACACCTCCTCATGCCACTTTAAAGAAAAATAATATCCCAGTGTTTGGATGTGACAATAATAATAATGCTTGTTTGTTTGTTTGTTTGTTTGTTTGTTTGATTTGTATCCCACTCTCATTAGTAACTACTTTGGGCAGTTACAACACATATAATAGAGAACAAAAATAAAGATAAAAACAATAAAAGTAACCACAATAACCCTAAAAAACAGATGGCACAGACTAATCATATACACCCAGAGCAAACAGAGGAAAGTGGAGGACCGGGGGGGGGGGGGGGAGAGGTGGTCAGCTAGGATTGGTGTGGAAAAGCCTCCCTGCAAAGCAACCTCTTTAATTCCTTCCTAAATGTTAATGATGAATATAATGTAACAACACTACAAACCCCAACCCTAGCATGCATGGCAACACTATTGGACACTATTGTTACCCACCAATCACAGCAAGGCTTACTAGTGACCTTGTCATGTTAGGCATTAATGTCTCAATGATGCCGCCTTATCTTATTCTTCACACAGACAAGAAGTACGCCACAGTACCCTCACCATTGTGAGCCACTCTTTTGGGACCTGCTGTAACTGCCATATGGATCCTAATGGGTGAAGGTTGAAAGCTCTGGCACTTAATGCTGCCAGAGTGAAGCCTATTCAGTGATAAAAGGGGGAAAGAAGGGGAACCTATTCCAATGGACACCAAGAGATATGATGGAGCCTGGCTCCCACCAGAGAAGAGTCCATGTTTTCTTCGGGAAAATTGTTCTCTTTGCAAGGGATGGGGAACACAGGAGGACAAGCAGCGATGGAAGCAAATGACTTCCCCGTTGGTATGGAACATTCCTAGAACAGATGTGGTATGTGTGTATATATGTCTGTGTAGAGAATCCGAAGGAACCAATGGGTGGCTAGCAAAAACAATGGGGTGGAGGCAGGACTAGAAACTACCCTCCACTCTGCAGAGGTGTTCTCTACTTTTTTAGCTGCAGGGCAGACAAAAACGGTGATACTGTGGAATATTTGCCACATTGTGGGCTCTGGCCATGGGGTGAACCAGTGTGCATGTGGAGATTGTAGGTGAAGTACACATACACAGCACTGAGTTCCTAGGTTCACACCCTGGATACAATCACCCACCAGGAACTACATGTTCATAAATCTATTTGACAGCAGGATGGGGCTGACCCACTCTGGTCTTCTCCCTTTTGTGTATTTTGTTGGGTGGGGCAATCTGCTTCAGACAGAATTAAATCTAATTAATTATAATTAAAAATTAAATGAACATTTGAGTTGGCATAGGTATATCTTTAAAGACAAGGTGGCTAAAAATTGTTCTCTATTCTTCTTTAAATGTATGTGTTGAGGAGCTGTTTTGTTGCCACTTGAGTCAATAGTTTGACCTATTGCTTGTCATGACATTGTTCTGAGGGACATTACAGGGTGTTAGAGATGGCTGTACCTGACAGATACTCCAGGCTCAATCCTTATACACCACAAAATGTAGAAATAACTAACTGGAATCTATTTTTATAGTTGCAGGTAGTGGCCTTACCAAATGATATAGCAGAACTATCATACAGCTGAAATACTTTCACATTTGTATCTCCCCCTTTAGAATGCAACTAGAAATTAACTAGTCTACTCTTGAGAAATTAAAACGTAAAGAGGTATTTTTAAAAAACAGAAACTGTAGTGATAATATTTACTGCAGGGGCCTATTGGACTCTAATTACTTTTTAAAAGTAACTTTACAAGCATAGGACATGAGTAAATTTACCAGTGCAGGACAACAGTAATATGGTCCCAAACAGAGCTTGAAAGTAAGAAATTTTATGTCACATAGTTACTTGTTTCTTTTTCTCTTTGCATCAAAAGTGTAATAAAAATACGTTTCAGAAATAATGTAATGTATGGGATTGAAGTTGCTTCACCAGTATAACAAGTAATGGCCAGTTACTTTTTAAGGGCATTTCAAAATATTTTAGAACTTTATTACTCATTCTAAGGCATTCTGGCTGGACTTTTCCAACTTTTCTGCCATACTATTGCCAATCCTAAATTTTACCCAAAGTTTTTGAATAAATTTTGGCCTAAATCCTGTCAAGTAAATTGCACCTGTCTAAGGGTGATGACATCACTGACTGGAGTTGACTGCAGTTAACTAGAGTTCCTGTATGAAGGGGAAGGGGCTTCACCTGATTCACCTAGAGCTCTCCCACATTATCTCATTGGGTGATCCATTGATTTCAGTTGAAGAGTTTTAACTTTTAAATGGAGTGCAATGTTACTGTGGCTAAGGGTGGGACTGAGTTCTGAGGGAGTTTAGAACAGTGACTAATTCCCAACACTCCCACAATTCATGTTGGAAATTATCCATTTCCAGCCCTGCATTGGAAATGTCACATTATTGCTGCACAAGATCATGTGCTGCCAGAGTGGATCAACATTATACAAAGCAATTCTAAAAAGAGGGCAGGACAAATAAAAATTTATAACTTTTAAACTAGGCTTCAGATCACCACCAGTTGTAGCAGACAGTCTGTTCTTGTTCTGTGCCAAATTTGAGGAATGTTGGACAAAAGGTTTCAGCAGCAGGGGCTGAAATATTGATGTTCCAAAAAGGGATTTCAAAAGGGAAGAACGGCCACTTTGTTATAAGACTGAGCATGTGGTGCAGATTTGCCAGCAGGAACTTTGAAAAATGAAACATTGAATACATTCATAGGCCATGGAAGGAGATATTTTAGTAAACATTCTCTCAAGGTTTCTGAGACCAAAAAGTATCCTCACATGTTTTCAAAGGGAATTCAGCTCCAAGTGTGGGGCAATCTGAACTTTAGCTAACTCTTAGCTGCCTTATTAACTGGCCAAAGAGGCTTATCCAAATCATGCTTGCAAGGAGATTCTGTGATTTTAAAAATGGAGACACAAAAAGACTATTAATTTTTTAAAAAAACAAATATTAAAATATTTTTAAAATTATTTTAACAAAAGAATAAAGAAATACTCAGCTCACTTGTTTAAGCTGTGAAATTAATGTTTTTTTTTCTTTGTGGCTGGGGATGGTTTTATTTGATAGCAGAGCTTTGGTGCCTATATCCTGTCATAGTCTCTTGTCATAGTCCCCATTCTATCCATCTTGTCACGATACAATTTTTTAAAAAAGCCCTCCAAAGATGCTATGTGCCATCAAGTCACTTCTGATCTGTGGTGACTACATGAGTTAATGACCTTCAGAATGTCCCCCCCCCCCCACACCAGCAATATTGTATTTTCCAGTAGGTTCTGCTCAGGTCCTGCAACAAACATCTGTGTATTCCTTTGTTCTGCCGATGCATCTCCTGTTTGGTCTTCCTCTTTTCCTACTATACCTCCCCAATACTTTTCCTTCTCTGATTAGTTCTGTATTCTCATTATACATTTGTGCATGGTAGGATAGACTCAGTTTACTCATTTTTGCTCTAGTGAGAGTTCAGATTTAACTTGAAAGAGCACCCACTTCTTTGCCTTTCTGGTGGCCTGTGGTACCTGTAAGGCTCACCTCCAAGACTACATTTCAAATGAGTTGATTTCTCTCCCCCTGCCTGATCTTTCTTCACTGTCTGCCTTTTACAAAGCATGGATGATATTGACTTTGGTTTCAAGTTACCATCTTTTAACCTCCTGACCCCCCCCCCCCTTTTCTTTAAATTTCAAAAGATGAGGCAACATGTTTGTAGAGCAAGGGTTTGGAATTTGGAAGATAGCTTCTAGACTGCATTCTATAGAGCCAGCATTGCCTCCCCACAAAGCAAAAGTTTCATCATGACATTTGTTGATCATCCATGTTTTCCAAGCAATAGATACTTAGAGAATGTGTTGAAAAACAGCCCTGATGGTTACTTTGTGTTTGGGTGAGAATTGCTTAACTGATGAAAAAAGGAGCCAGTTTTTGAAATTTTCCTCAGCTTGGTGTCTCGTTGGGAATGGCAGTGAGCAAGAGATAGTGTCCTACAGACCATCTGGACTGCTGCCATGGGTATCATCCATATTCAGGCTGTCTTTTGCTGTATAAAGTTTGGCATCCTTTTCCTGCTGGCAATGTAGCAATATCAAGCCATTTTCTAGCATTTTGAATTGTGAATACAGAAGCACAGTATCCCATATTCATAAACCTGAGGTTTGTCAAAAAACTGATTTAATGTCTTGGTTATGTTGATAAATCTCTGGGGATACAATGGCCTAGATCCCTGACATAAGGATATATTTCCGATCCTGTGGGTAAAAGGGAATTAAATGGTATCCCATACCCCTCAAGCTGGCACAGACCAGATATTTAATTACAGTGCTGGCATTACAACAAGAGACCACTTATGCCTCTGAAGTAGTGGTAAAACGGAAAGAGGGGGAAATGCTGTTTTCTGTTACAGACCAGTTTAGAAGAGGAAAATTCAGCAGGTGATTTTTTCTCTTACTACTTTCATGTCTGGCTGAACCTGTCCAGCAACCTTACACTCCTCTACAATACAAAAAAAAGAAAGAAAAAGAAAGAAGAAAAGAAAAAAGAAGAAGAAAACACCAGATTTTTTTAAATCACCCCCCCCCCCCCCAAAATAGAAGGAGATGAATGGTGGTGATGATGTGTGTGTGCTGTATTACTAGTTAACAGCAGCATCACAGGTAATAGCTAGTAGATACAATGATTTGCACCCACATTAATATTATGTTATAACTGATGTCATAGCTGGGAATATTACAATGTGTAGCATTTCACTGTTCAAATTGTTGGGAAATCACTTTTGTTGCTAAAATATAGTTTCCCCTAAAACATATCTGTCTTTGCCGGAACAGAACTGAGCAATTACGGCACCCAAAGCAACCAGAAATTATTCTTGAAATTATTCTGAGTATACATTGAAACAGACTGAAGATGTCCCTTCCCAAATCTCTGCTTTTTATACTGGAGACTATGATCAGATGCCTCATCCTGACACTGTGGGATAAAGTGCTCCTACCCGTATTAGGTCACAGGCTGCTGGTATACTGAAGGTGGGGCGACAGCTGTAGTGGGAGGCAATGAAGAGAGCTGCCAATAGGGATTGTTTTAGGGGAAAAAAATCAGGAATATATATTGAGGTATGCATGTCAAGAGTTGTGTCTTTCACCTTTGGCTGCCATGTTTCTAAAAGCTGTGGGGTTTTTTTTTTTTTCATTTTCTTTAATTGTTAGCCTCATACACATACTGAAATAGTACTACATTTGTAATGTTTCCCAGTATCATGGATATGTGTTAGGGCTTCAGCAGATGACATGAAGAGCCTGAATCTGGAAATAATGTGCCCTCAAATAATGAAAAATGTGTAATTATGGAAGCACACTAAGGTGCTACTTGAGTGTTATTCCTCTAGCTGGAGAATGTAAACAACAACTTCCTTTGCATATCTAATTCTGGAGAGACAAATATATAAGTAGTAATGCTACTGAGGAGGAAATGATGTAAGAACAGGAAAGACACATTTCCCTGTGCTATGCTGTGGCCTTGAGACACAGAAACAAAAAGGAACATGAGGGAAGGCATAATCACATTCATGTGCAAATTCGTGTTACTAACTTGTTACTTACTAACCTGCTAAACATTACGTATGCTATGCAGTAACAGCAAATGCTGGCTGTCATATGTAGGCCAACTAGAATGTGTAGCTAAACTAGCTTCATGATTTGCACTAGAGGAAGAAGGTGGAAGAAAAATATATAGTACAAGACTGTTGGTTTAAATTATTAAAGTCTAGGCCTCTGAGGCTGAAGAACTTATATAAAAAGTCTCAGTTGGTAACGGGATATAGTGGATCATTTTGACAGTGAGAATAGTGTAAGTGTGCAAAATGGGAGCTATATTACAAGGTGTAACATATGCTTCATTTTTGCTTGGGTGCTTAAACTGTGTAGCAACTGGAGACCATATTCTCCTCTGTTGACATTATATATGGAAATGCAGTTGCCCAAGGCAGTTAGAATGAGAGATTGATGCTTATCCAGCAATGTGCAACTCTATGATTACATTTTAAGAGATTATTTGTTAAGTGAATTAAACCTATGCTTGCTAGGTGAGGAAGTTTTTGGACATTGTGTGCTTATGGGTGAGAAAGGGAGGGATACTGTGCAAAGAAACTATTTATAATCATAATGAAAGGAGATGGTTCTATGATGTAAACTAGTCAATGGGAGGAGGACAAACCAGCATGCTCATCTTTGGGGATTGATATGTTTCAGAGAAACTAGATACATCACATTACTTGACTAAACTAAATATTACAGCATACCTTTTTAGTCAGAGGCTTATTTTCTATTCAGGTGTGTTCCATTCTGTCAGGGCAAATTCCATCTTTTTTCCTTCTGCCCATAAATTCTGGAAAGAAGACTGCCAGCCCCTGAATGATGGCCTCATGATAATAGCATTCGCCCCATTTTGCAGAGGCCTTGTGCTGCAAAAATGAAGTTAAAGGATTACATTTAGTGGTAATGTGATAAGTGGGACTGAAAATGGAAATAACACAGAAACCATTTATGAAATTAATGGGACAATCTAGTTCTCCAAATGGTATTCATTAGCACTCATGTACCACTTTACCAGTACAATACTTCACACTTTAGCTAATTAAGCTACACAATCCACCTGTGAGCATAAATGGATAGCCTGAGAAGGAAGAGGCAGATTATTCTGGATTTCAAAAGTACTGTAGAGAAAGAGGTGAAAAAACTCTGGTGCTTAAAATTGTTTTTAAATTAGGGTGGTGGTAGATGAAGGAGTGACTACAGTTTTAGGACAACCAATCTGTAAAGGAGGACTATTAATTTTGGAAGTGATGCATAGTTACAGCAAAGAAGCAGTGGCATTTCAGAACATACAGCATGACTCTTTCTGATCCCCAGGAAACTTCTAGCATTCTAAAATGTTCATGAAATGAAAACCTCGGCTGAGGTTGAAATATCACAAACATGAGGTGCTGGTGCTGACACTAGCCCCAAAACTAAAACCAATACTAATAGAAATTCTCTACGGGTTGTGGGAATATGTGGTGCAAATGGCTCATCAAAGTCTATACTAGAGAGAAATAAATAGTAAAAAGCAAGGTTTGTATTCTGATGAAGGAAGCTCATGACAGTGAACTGAGAAATACTGTTAGGGCAGAAGACTCTCTTTTGTAGTTTTAGAAGAGACAGCCGTGTTAGTCTGTGCTATTATCCAAGGCAAAAAAAGAAAAGAAAAAAGAAAAAAAAGACAAAAATGTTGTGGTACTTTAAAGACTAACTGCTATATTTTAATGTGAGCTTTCATGGACATGTCCACATCTTCAGACACGAGTCTGAAGTCTACATGGCAAATATTTGTGCATATATATATATAAATGAAGCCATGTATAAATATTTGCCATGTAGTCCCACTTTCATGTCTGAAGAAGTGACTTTGTCAATGAAAGCTTTCTTTCATAGCCTTCCCTTGTCTGGTACCATCCTACGGAATTACAAATCCCAATATTTCCAGGCAGTATACACATTGTTGGGCACACTCAGGGGTCATAGGAGCCACAGTCTTTTGCTTGGGTAGGTGGGTGGGACACAAGGCTGAACAAGGCTGATCTGCTGAAATAGAAAAAGAATGGACATTAGAAATACATGTTGAATGCTAAAGGGCAATAATGCTACTCCATTAAAGATTTGCCAACTTCATACATAGTTAAAAGATGGTTATATAAGCATTAGATAATATTTACCCAGCATAGCACATATAACATATAATTCCGCATGCAGCTTCCCTTGAAAAATGTTCAGAATGTGGTGGCTAGACTTTTGTCAGGTGTGTTATCTGTAAACCAGATCATATTGGTCATTGAACAGCTTACACGGGCTCCAAGTTGTTTTGGAGGAGCAGATTAAGAGAATGAATTATCAGAAGTATTTTGTGTGATTCTGGGGCATTTTTAGGGCAGAGCAAAGAGCCATGTATCACCTATAGGGTGGAGAAACACCTTCAGAAATCGTTTATGTCCCATCGGGCATTCATGAGGTTAGAAAACATTTAACCAAAGACACCCAAAGATTTAAACTGAGGAACTGGAAATCAAATGAGTGAGCTTGTAGCATTGAAGGAGAGGTGAGTTACAGCCCCAGATTTCATGTGGCACCAGGGATGGTTCCATCTGAGATTACTATGTGTTCTATCTATCTATCTATCTATCTATCTATCTATCTATCTATCTATCTATCTATCTATCTATCTATCTATCTATCTATCTATCTATCTATCTATCTATCTATCTATCTATCTATCTTTTAGAAAATTGGTGCAAGAAACATATAATTTCAGATATGCAGATGACACAATCTTACTGATAGAAAGCAGCAATGACTTGAAATGACTTTTAGTGAAAGTGAAAGAAGAAAGTGCCAAAACAGGACTGCAGTTGAACATGAAGAAGACAAAAATCATGACTACAAAAAGAGCTACACAACTTTAATGTTGACAATGAAGAAATTGAAATTATCAGATATTTGGTGTACCTTAGTTAATTAATCCAAATAGAGACTGCATCCAATATATCAGAAGACGGAGACTTGGAAGGGCAGCAATGAAAGAAAGGGAAAAGATTGTCCAGTGCAAGGATGTTTCACAGGAGACTAGGACCAAGATTGTCCAGGCTTCTGTATTCCCAATCACCATGTATGGGTGTGAAAGCTGGACAGGAAAGAAAGCTGAGAGGAAGAAAATGTGAAATCTGGTGCTGAAGGAGAGCCTTGCAGATACCCTGGACTGCCAGAAACACCAACGAGTGGGTCCTTGAGCAAATCCAACCTGAACTATCTCTAGGGGCAAAAATGTTGAAACTGTCCTACTTTGGGTGCATCATGAGAAGGCAAAATACTCTGGGAAAAGAGAATGCTGTGAAAAGGTGGAAGGCAGCAAGAAAAGAGGAAGACCAAATACGAGATAGTTTCACTTCCTAAGGGTTTGCAAGAGCTGAACAAACAGAGTTGTGGAGGACAGGGCATGTTGGATATCTCTCATCAATAGGATCATCATAGGTTGGAGACAACTTGATGACACATAACAACAACAATGATCTCATATTTGGTCTTCCTCTTTTCTTGATGCCTTTAAATTGTCCTGTCATGGTTGCCTTTTCCAGTAAGTCTTGTTTCCTCATGATATACATATCCAACGTACAATATCCTCCGTTGAGTCACTTATGTTTCTAGACAGCGTTGCAGCCTGGATCTGATCTAGCACCCAGTTTTTCCCCCTAGACACTTGCAAACACTTGTTTGTGAGGGATGAGTGAGAATTTCATTTAAGGGTTGTTTTTTAGATGAATTTTTCAAAATGCACGTTTTCCCCATATTTAGGATGTAAAAAACCCTGAGTGTTAAAAAAAAATCAAATGTGGAAGAAACCAAAACTGGCAAATAATATGCATTCAGGCCCAGGGCATTCTGTGTTAATCTTGGAAAGCCTGGATTTTGAGCCATGTGTATTCAAGCATGCAAATTCGGAATTAAGAATTTGCATGGTTGATTTTTTTCCCCTGAAAGGCTCCTTATTTGTTAGATCTACAGGTAGATATAAAAGGGCCCTCTCCATGCTGGAAACATAAGTATTTATGGGAGTGACTGGTGTAAATAGAAGAGAATTTTGTTTCAGTGCATTTGTGACAAATTTGGCAAAATTCACAAATGGCAGATTTCAGACAGAAGGAATTTGGAATTAAAATAATTTAAAAGCAGGAGACGTGGTGGCGCTGCGGGTTAAACCGCAGAAGCCTCTGTGCTGTAAGATCTATAGATCTGCAGCTGTAAGATCGAATCCACGCGACGGAGTGAGCGCCCGTCGCCTGTCCCAGCTCCCGCCAACCTAGCGGTTCGAAAGCATGCAAATGCAAGTAGATAAATAGGGACCACCTCGGTGGGAAGGTAACAGCGTTCCGTGTCTAAGTCGCACTGGCCATGTGACCATGGAAGACTGTCTTCGGACAAACACTGGCTCTATGGCTTGGAAACGGGGATGAGCACCGCCCCCTAGAGTCGAACACGACTGGACAAATTGTCAAGGGGAACCTTTACCTTTACCTAAAAGCAGGAGAAAGTGAACCTGATAGATTTTCTCATCCATAGATTGTTTTTCCCCCTATTTCCACATCTTAAGACTTTACGGTTCCTGCTCAACGGATATATATGATACACATTAAAGGGCAGAAGGGAAAGATGCTCCCTAAGTAGGAATATTTTCTAGAAATTCTGCATTATTCCAGGGAAACAGTGAATGTAAAATATTCCTTAACCTGAAGAGCAGCATAAACTAGCTGTGAGAGAGGAATGTGCTGACCCTCTCTGGTCCCTACACAATGCCATAGCTGCTATTGCTATGACTGACTGGTTATCCATTTCTAAATAGCTCTTCTTTTCACAAGAAAGGGCCTTGAGTGATAGGTGCCACTTTTTGTGTGTGTTTTTGGCCCAAACATGGTAAACAGTATTGGTCACTTTTTTACTTTTCTTTTCTCTCTCCTCCCCACACCTTCTTGCTGCAGTTGTCATCCCAGCTGGCACACCGAAGTGGAGTGCCACATTTATTAAAGGCGCTAGTATTTTTGAAAACTAAGCTTGTGCCCATAGCAGTGAAACAATGAGTTTTGATGGTGCTCGGCATCTCATTAGCATTCTGCCCGTGTCCTTGTATGTTCCCTGTCCTCTCCAAAGGTCAGCTTGAGGTCTATGCTACGTCGTAATGGACAACCGCAGCTCACGATCCACTCTTGCCACTGCGTAAGCACTTAGTCCCTGTACATCAAGGCACACTCCCCCTCCCCCCACCTGCCTTGCAAATGACTCTGAGGAACTAGGCTGGTAACTGATTTTTTTTTTTTTAGGTGGGGGGAGAAAAAGCACTCAATTTTTTTTTTGAACTGGGCTCCCAGAGAGCACTCAGGGCTGCCATGCAGTGCACGACGCCTACCTGCTCAACTGCAGGGAAACAAGCTTCTGAAGGCTTTAATGGGATTTTGCCTGAGGCTGTTTTATTAAGATGTCGGCTTTTTCTGCTGCCTCTGCAGCTGACACCATTCACTGTCAGCTGCCCCCCTCCTTTCCCAACAATGCACCAAATTACTCGCTTCATTTAGTGCTCATGGCTTTGTGCAGGCAAATCAGTGGAAAAAGCTCCACTTGACCAGATGAGTCTCAGGGAAGGGAGGTGGAAAGCCATGGTGCTGCTTGATTGGTGTGTGTCTGTGTGTGTGGGGTGTGTGTGTGTGTGTGTGTGTGTGTGTGTGTGATCAGAGTTTCAGGGGGAGAAAGGGGAAGATCAATACCACTGGGGCTTACTTTCACTCTATTAGAAAGAATCATATTTTGCATTAAGAGAGCCAATTTGGAAGGCACATTTCCATTCCTGATTTGCATCAGGGCTTTCAAAGCGCTTTTTGCAAATTATCCACCACCTCATCGTCTCTGTCTGTCAGTGACAGGTTAGTGGAGAGACAGAAGCTGTTTTTGGATTAAATAAACAAACCAGTTACAAGTTTTAATGAATGTTAGCTGGCTATAAAGTGCCCCCATCCTCACAGAAGGAACAAGGGATGAGATAATTAGGAGCTGTGTCTTTCAGTGGCAAGAGTAAAATGAGAGGTGGCACAGCAGTGGAAACTGGTCCATGTGATGCCTCTTTCTTTCTTGTAGTGCATGACTAATACTGGCAGGGAGAGGGGCTCTATAGCTTGCACAAGGCAGGGATATAGGAAATTTTTGTCTGGCAGGGCACTTCACAAGGGCTGGGGGAAAATTACTTGTGATTTCTCTTGTAAGTTCGTCAAGTTCTCCCTCCCCCCCGCCCCATGCTTAAGGCGACATGAGATCAAGAAAATAATGGATGAGGGGAGGGTGAATGGCTTTCATATCAAGAGCTTTTCATATATTTCCATATACAGCCCCATTCACAATGTTGAAGCTGGAAACAGAGAACAACATTCACATGAAGAGCAATGTGAAGGGCCACGACATTTATACTGTAGAAAGAAAAGGACTGGAAGAAAGAAGATGTCAGGTCTGTTTGGATGCTTATATGTTGTAGGCCTGATTGAGAGGAGGAGTGAAGAGGGATTATTTTTTTGTACAAAGTACAAGGGCTATGAGGATGGCCAGTGAAATGAGATGTGAGCAATGGCAGTAAAAAAAAGTGTAAGATAAATCCAAAGATTGCCAGACATGTTGTTGATGCCATCGAAGTTTGCTAGCAATCACAGCCTGGCAAAACTTCATGGTATCTTATCTGCTTTTATTTCTTGACTACTGCTACTGAGAGACAAAATCAAGCCCACTCTTACCTGTCACCACCTGAGAAATATATTCAATTGTTTAAAAATCTCTGGTTTATGATAGCGGAATATTGTGCTTCTTGAAATGTTGGGAATATTTCAAGAATGTTGTTTATAACACCACCTTGTCCACATTTGGCAGGAAGACCAAAAAGATGGCAGACTGGTTCGAAGCCCATTCAGAGGAGCTGATGCCAGCCATCGAGGAAAAAACAAGAGCTCTAGCAGCATACAAAGCCTGTCCTAGTGAGTACAACTTGCAGGCTCTTCGAGTTGCTCGTAGCAAAGTCCAACAGACTGCCAGGAGATGTTCTAAAGATTATTGGCTTGAGCTCTGCTCTCAGATACAGATAGCAGCGGACATAGGTAACATCAAGGGAATGTATGACGGTATCAAGCAGGCTTTAGGTCCAATACAGAAGAAATCTACTCCTTTGAAGACTGCTACAGGCGTGATCATCCAGGACCGAGCACAGCAGATGGAATGCTGGGTGCAGCACTACTCTGAGCTATATTCCAGAGAGAATGCAGTAACCAAAGAGGTATTAAATAACATCGAGTGCTTGCCTGTCTTGGAAGAGTTGGACAGCGAACCAACTTTAGCAGAAATAAAAGTGGCCTTGGATTCCCTCGCCTCCGGCAAGGCACCTGGGAAGGATAACATCCCTGTTGAAGTGCTAAAGTGCTGTAAAGAGATCATCACCACTGAGTTGTATGAAATCTTTTGTCTTTGCTGGAGGGAAGGTGGGGTACCACAGGACATGAAGGATGCAACATTGTCACATTGTATAAGAACAAAGGAGACAGGGGCGACTGCAATAACTACCATGGAATCTCTCTTCTCAGAGTTGAAGAGAAGCTGCTTGCCCATGTTGTGCTGAAGAGGCTCCAGGTGCTTGCAGACAGAGTCTATCCAGAATCACAGTGTGGATTTCAAGCTAATAGATCCACCACTGACATGGTATTTTCCCTCAGACAGTTGCAGGAGAAATTGTCAGGATTTGTTCCTTTAAGTGAACAAGGGGTTAAATTTAATATTGTGGTGAAAATGCAAAGTCATGCCTGTAACGTCAAGTCAATGGATGACTGATAGCATACAGATGGGACAAGCTTAGGTAATGCTTGTTAAACATGTTCAGCTGCCATGTCTGCAGTGATAGGCTGCTCTCACTATTTAAGCAAGTGTGTGAGAGCAGCACTTCGCCACTCAGTTGTGAGTCTGGTGGTCATTACTTTACTTCTGTGAATGTTATGTTGCTCTGAGAGACCTATGCACAAGCCTATGTATATAATGCCATGTATATATGTCTGACCAATGCTAATATATCAAGTCTAATATATTATGCTATAAGTCTTATCAAAACTCTCTCCGCGCATTTTCTCATACGTCTGTGTCTTTACTCTGTTTATTAAGGGGAGGATTTGAAGCTACCAGATAAGAGACTCTGTGTAACTTGTTATCTTGGGCTCCAAGGTTTGTTTTCCCTAACAGAGTGCTCTTGGAAGCTTCACTATCCAAATCTGACTCCAAGCTTCTGAAGAGGCAAACGCCTTTGGAGTTGGCCACATGCCAACAGGGTTATGGGCCCAGTACACTTCTGCTGCAACGTAAACAGTGATTAGCCAAATGTTTTTCACTGCCAGAACGGAAACATTTCTTCTTCTTTACAGCTAGGACTTTCTCTGGGATCCCTCTGTCGTCATCCTTCATGGAACGCCCCCGTCTGCGTAGACTTGGCACAGACACGTCCTCAGCCATCTCATGTCTCCTCCTTTCCTCCTCCAAGAGCCGTCCTGATAAATATGCCACCGTCAGGTTTGCTTCTGGCATGCTCTCCAGGCTTATCACTAGTGTCTCCCAGCTCTCATCCAGGCCGCTCATTATGACATAGCACTTGTGTGCCTCCGGAAAAGCCATATCACGTTCCTGCAGCTGGAGAAATAAGTCAGAAAATTCCTGGAGATAGTTATGCTTTGCTCAGGGAGTAGCCTTTTTCTATACAGTTTATGTGCAATCATCATTTTAGATCCAACTGTCTATTGTATGTAGATAGCTTTTAAAGCTTTCCAGACCTCTTTGCTCGAAGCTTTTCCTCTCACATAGTTGAGCTGTGAATCATCCAGGCATAGAATTATTGAAGACAATGCTCTCTCATCTTTTGCCATGTCTTCTTCATCTAATTGGGCTGGAGGGTTACAAACAATCTGCCAAACACACTCTCTCCTTAAATACATTTCCATTTTCAATGCCCATGAACTATAATTATGGTCATTTAAATGCAACAAAGGAAGGGTACTGGCCTGCTGCATGGTGAAGTCTCCTTGGATCTGCTCCTCGTCACTTTTACTCTCTGACTCAGCTATTCCAATGCTTGGCTTCTCCTCCACAGACATGCAGCCTCAAAAATGCCTTTTATTTTCCTTTTACGTCTCCTTGGGTCAACAACGTCTCAACGTCTCCCTGGTCCCATAACCCTGTTGGTGTGGGGCCAACTCCAAAGGCTTGACATGGCGTTTGCCTCTTCAAAAGCTTGGAGTCAGATTTGGATAGTGAAGCTTCCAAAAGCACTCTGTTAGGGAAAACAAATCTTGGAGCCCAAGATAACACGTTACACAGAGTCTCTTATCTGGTAGCTTCAAATCCTCCCCTTAATAAACAGAGTAAAGATGTGGACGTATGAGAAAATGCACGGAGAGAGTTCTGATAAGACTTATAGCATAATTTCAAAATGAAAACAAGTATATTTGGAGGAAATAGGTTCTGTTTAACAATTACAGATGATTTCTCCAGATATACTTATGTTTTCATTTTGAAACATAAGAGTGAAGCATTCCAAAAGTTTAAGGAATGGGTGGCTATGACTGAGTGAAGATTTCAAACCAACGTAGCCAGTATTCAGACAGATCATGGGGGAGAGTTTATGAGTAAGCAATTTAGAGAGTGGCTAAAGAAAAAAGGAATTGCTAATGTTCAAGTCCCTCAGGAAAATGTTGTAGCAGAAAGGAAAGGAGGCATATTGCAGACAGTCATGAATTCAATGTTAACTGATGCAAAAATGTCTAGAGGTTTTTGGGGTAAAGCTATACAATGTGCGAACTATGTTGTGAACAGAATTTGGAACTCTGTTGTTCAGAATACCCCATACTTTCTGTTGTATGGCAGATAGCCAACATTAAACCACATAAAAACTTTTGGCTGTCATGCATGGGTGAATATACCTGAAGGTTCAAGAAGGAAAAATTATCCTAAGGCAAAAAAGCTGATAATTATTGGTTACCAAACTGGATGTAAAAGTTACAGATTTTGTGACCAGTTTGGAAACATTACAATCAGTAGATCAGCAAACTTCTGTGAAAATGAGAACTGGTCTCACATCCACGCAAACAATGAAGTTTTCTTGCCAACATCTAATGACCAACAGGGTCATAGACAAGTTAAAGAGGATAACTTAAGTGAAGTAGAAGCTGAGGAGGAGCATGGAACTTGTAGTGAGACAGAGGAACAAAGTCCAGTTCCTAGATGTTCTCAAAGATCAAATTTTGGAGTTCCACCTCAGAGATTTGCAGTAACTAACGTAAATCTAGTTGTAAGTGAACCAGAGAACTATGAGCAAATGTTAAAATTACCAACAGCCCAGCAACAAAAATGGAAAGAGGCCATGGTTGCTGAATACAATTCGTTAAAAGAACATAACGTATTTTCACCAGTTATGTTGCCTGAAGGTGAAAATGTGGTTGGCTGCAGATGGGTATATAAGTTAAAAACGTTGCCTGATAATACCCAGCAGTACAAGGCAAGGTTGGTGGCTCAAGGGTTCACACAAAGGAGGTTTGAACTCCAACGGCCAAAAGTGAAACTTTCAGATTAGTTTTGGCTTTGGCTGCAGCACGAAAACATGAAGTACATCATATGGATATATCTACTGCCTATTTAAATGCAGACTTAGAGCAGAGAATATTCATGAGGCAAATTCCAGGATTTGAGCTGAAGAACACAAGTCTAGTTCTACAGCTACACAAAGCTTTGTATGGTTTGAAGCAAAGTGCGAGAAATTGGAATAATTGTCTAAATACAAAGTTAGAACAGTTAGGGTTCAAAAGCAGTTTGGCCGATCCCTGCTTATATATGAAAAATCAGGGGGATGTACAATTGTTGTTATTGGTTTTTGTGGATGACCTGTGTCTAGTTGCACCAAACAATGCTTATGTTAAGTGGTTTATGAGAGAACTGGGTAAAGAATTCAAGTTAAAGCATCTAGGTCTAATACGTAACTATCTTGAAGTAGATAGAGACCAAGATGGGAATTTTTCCACATGCCAGAAAAAGAAAACTGAAAACTTGTTAAAAGAAAGTGGCATGGAAAATTGTAATCCAGTTAGAACCCCAATGGAAACAAACTTTCATAGAAAACTTGAAAGTGAGGAATTTCTAGACAAGGAACTGTACCAGTCCACCATAGGATCGCTGTTATATTTAACATCCGGGACAAGGCCTGATATTGCAGCTTCTGTTAATATTTTGAGTCAGTTTGCTGCAAAACCTTGTAAAAATCACTGGAACGGAGTGAAAAGGGTACTAAGATATTTAAAGGGTACCAAAGATAAAAAACTACTGTTAAAAGTAGGTGACAGTCTAGAATTGAAATGTTTCTCAGATTCTGACTGGGCAACTAGTGAAGTTGATAGGAAATCAATTTCAGGGTTAGCTATCTTTTTAGATAAATCCTTGATAAGATGGAAATCTAAAAAGCAAACCATAGTTGCGACAAGTACTGCAGAAGCAGAGTACGCTGCCTTAAGTGAAATGTGCAACGAAGTCACATGATTTAAACAATTATTAAAAGATGTCAATGTAATAATTGATTTACCTGTAAAAGTGTTTTGTGATAACACAGCGTGCATTCAGTTAGCTAGTGAATGCAGGGTAAAAGGCAGAAGCAAACACATTGGCATAAGGTTTTGCAATGTGAAAGATGCTGTAGAGAGTCAGCTAGTTGAACTGCAATATTGCCCAAGTGAAAATAATGTGTCTGATATTTTCACTAAACCGTTGGCATTTGAAAAGCATGTGTATGTATGTAACCAGATGGGTTTCAACAATATGTAAATTTAAGGAGGAGTGTCAGGATTTGTTCCTTTAAGTGAACAAGGGGTTAAATTTAATATTGTGGTGAAAATGCAAAGTCATGCCTGTAACGTCAAGTCAATGGATGACTGATAGCATACAGATGGGACAAGCTTAGGTAATGCTTGTTAAACATGTTCAGCTGCCATGTCTGCAGTGATAGGCTGCTCTCACTATTTAAGCAAGTGTGTGAGAGCAGCACTTCGCCACTCAGTTGTGAGTCTGGTGGCATTACTTTACTTCTGTGAATGTTATGTTGCTCTGAGAGACCTATGCACAAGCCTATGTATATAATGCCATGTATATATGTCTGACCAATGCTAATATATCAAGTCTAATATATTATGCTATAAGTCTTATCAAAACTCTCTCCGTGCATTTTCTCATACGTCTGTGTCTTTACTCTGTTTATTAAGGGGAGGGATTTGAAGCTACCAGATAAGAGACTCTGTGTAACTTGTTATCTTGGGCTCCAAGGTTTGTTTTCCCTAACAGAGTGCTCTTGGAAGCTTCACTATCCAAATCTGACTCCAAGCTTTTGAAGCCATATCAAGCCTTTGGAGTTGGCCCCACACCAACAGAAATCTAGGGAACAATGACAGCCACTCTTTGTGGCCTTCATACATCTTGATTTGGTTAGCAGGGACAGCCTTTTTATTTATTTATTTATATATTTATTTATTTATTTATATATTTATTTATTTATTTATTTATTTATTTATTTATTTATTTATAGGATTTATACCCCGCCCATCTAGACCGAAGTCTACTCTACTTTTTAAAATACTTCCCAAGATTGGATGTCCACCTCGACTCCTTAACATCATCAGGTCCTTTCATGAGGAAATGAAGGGCACTGTAGTTTTTGATGGCTCAACATCAGATCTCTTTGACATCCGAAGCGGAGTGAAACATGGCTGTGTCCTTGCGCCGACCCTGTTTGGGATCTTTTTTGCTGTCATGCTGAAGCACGCCTTTGGAACTGCAACAGAAGGTGTCTATCTCCAGCCTAGATCAGATGGAAAGCTCTTTAATCTCTCTAGATCAGGGGTCTCAAACATGCGGCCTGCGGGCCATTTGCGGCCCGCCATATGATAGTTTGTGGCCCCCGCCTTGCCTGCCCCCCCTGAAGCACCCACGCAGCCTCTGCTGTCAAGAGTCAAAAAAAGCCTCGCCTTGCTCGCCGGCTGTCTCCCAAGACAGAGCCTCTTGCACCCTCCATCCAGAACTGCAGCCTGCCAGCCAGCCCGCCTGTCTGCCGGCTGGCAGGCTGCAGTTCCGGATAGAGGGTGCAAGAGCCGCTGTCTTGGGGGAGAGCCGGCGAGCGAGGCGCGCTGCCAGCCCTTTTCCCCGAGCGCCCGAGCCGCCGCCGAGCGATGCCTGAGAGCGGAGCTCGCTCCCGGCCCGTCCTCAAAGAAGAGCGCCTCCAAGCCGCCAACAGCAGCCGCCGCCGCCACCACCACCTCTTCCAGGGAAGCGGCTCTCTGGCTCTCTTTCGGCACCCCCAGCACCAGCCCAGCCAGTGGCTGCCTCAGCGCCCAGCGGTGCTTCCTCCTCCTCCTCCTCCTCCTCTTTGTCCTGCTTCAGCCGCCTCGGCTCTGGAGGCTGCCTGGGCTCGCCTCGCAAAGTTTGCTCCTCTGTCGTGGTGGGGGTAGCTGCTGCTGCTGAGTGCGCCTTTTTTTGATGGGGGGCCCTCAGAGGAAGGTTGCTGGACCTCCGTGTGTGTGTGTGTGTGTGTGTGCACGCGCGCACCTGTGGGCCCCCCCGCCCCGTTCTGTTTAATTTTGTGGGTACCGGTGGGGGCTTTTCTCCTTTGGCAAGGCGAATTCTGTGAGGATTTTTTTTTAATTTTATGTCGTGCCCTCCCCCCCCCCCGGCTAGGCAGTCGCCGGCGCTCCCTCCCTTCTCCGCTTCTTCGTCCTGTTGCTGCTGGTGGTGGTGGTAGTGAAGAAGGAGCCGGAGGGGGTCGTGGCCGGCGACGAGGGCTCACGCGCCCCTCCTCCTCCTCCTCGGAGCCCCAGCCGGGCTAAGCAAACTCCTGGGCGGCTTCCTCGGGCTCTTGCTCCACTTGGCGGAAAATCTGATGCGGCCCAGCCTCACCCAGACTCTGCCTCCAGCGGCCCCCAGGTAAATTGAGTTTGAGACCCCTGCTCTAGATTGAGAGCGAAGACCAAAGTCCAGCTGAAATGCATGCAGGACTTCCTCTTCACCGATGATGCAGCTGTTGTTGCTCATTCTGCTGAAGAGCTCCAATAACTTATGAATCGTTTTAGCAAGGCTTGCCAAGACTTTGGATTAACAATCAGTCTGAAGAAAACACAAGTCATGGGCCAGGGCATGGACTCACCTCCCTCTATTACCATCTATACACAAGAATTGGAGGTTGTTCATGATTTCGTGTACCTTGGCTCAACCATCTCTGACACTCTTTCCCTAGATGTCGAGCTGGATAAACGCATTGGCAAAGCAGCTACCATGTTCTCTAGACTCACAAAGAGAGTATGGCTTAATAAGAAGCTGATGGCATATACCAAGATCCAGGTCTATAGAGCCTGTGTCCTGAGTACACTCCTGTACTGCGGTGAGTCCTGGACCCTTTGTGCACGGCAGGAGAGGAAGCTGAACACGTTTATTTATTTATTTATTTATTTATTTCATTTATACCCCGCCTATCTGGTCAATTATGACCACTCTAGGCGGTCCATATGCATTGTCTCCGATGCATTTTTTGTATCACCTGTCAGGACAAAGTTCCAAATAGAGTAGTCCTAGAACAAGCTGGAATTTTTAGCATGTATACATTACTGAAATAGCGACGTCTACGTTGGCTTGGGCATGTCGTGAGAATGGCTGATGGTTGGATTCCAAAAGATCTCCTGTATGGAGAATTAGTGCAGGGAAAGCACCCCAGAGGGAGACCACAGCTGCGATACAAGGATATCTGCAAGCGGGATCTGAAGGCCTTAGGAATGGACCTCAACAGATGGGAAACCTTGACATCTGAGCGTTCAGCCTGGAGGCAGGTGGTGCATCATGGCCTTTGAAGAGACACTTGTTCAGCAGGCTGAGGCAAAGAGGCAGTCCTGAAACCAGCAAAATCAGGGAGCTGGACAGGGGACAGATTGTATTTGTCTTCAGTGTGGAAGCGATTGTCACTCTCGAATTGGCCTTCTCAGCCACACCAGACGTTGTTCTCAAGACTGAAGGATGCCTACACATTGTGCTTCTGTACCCACAATTCAAATAGCCATGAAATGGAAGGGACCAAATTCCAGGGACTGTCACACAGAAGAGTTCACAAGAGCAAAATGCAATGAATCATTTCACAGGAGAAGACAAAAACGCCTCAAATGAACATTCCAATTCTCCACTTCTCAAGATCTTAAAAAAGTCCTGATAAGGAGCTGTCTTTTTATTAAGAATTTCCAAAAAGTCATACCAAATGGCAGAGAGAATGTTCATGGGATGGACTTGTGTCCTACCAATCACAGGTACAGTGGATTTTGTTCTGAAAAGCTCACCAATGCCTCTACCTGTTCAGTTGGTCAGACTTGTCAAAACACTGCCTTCCTGCACCACATTGTTACATGCAAAGTATATGTAAGGTAGGGGTGCAGTTGCACTTGTTACCTGCCCTCTTCCCTCTCAGGTAATGCTGAGTGAGAAATGTTGATATGATTCTCATTTTGGTGTAGGAAGGTATCTTAGACAAAGGGTATATATATATATATATATATTGTGGTAATGGTATGTCATTTTGAAAAGGGGATGCAAATTATGTATGGTTAAGTAGCTAGGCAGATCAGTGGTTCAGATATCTGGCTGTGGAGCCAGAGGTTGTGAGTTTGTGCCTCCAAGGAGAACAGCCAGCCTGTGTAGCCTTGGGCAAACTGCAAAGTCCCAGGGTGCTCCCAGAATATTTCTGAGTATTCTCTACCTGGAAAATGTTGCAGAGTTTTGAATTTTTATTAATTTCCTCTAGCTGCGCAGCAGAAGTGCAAGGATTCACAGAGCAGAATTAGCTTCAGGTTCTCCAGATCCCACCTTTTTGTTAAGGCACTTACAATCTCAGTATCTTGTTGTGAGACATTCATAGAAAGAATTTAAAAAGTTTCATTTACTTAAAGTTGAACAGATCAAACAGCAAACTGGCAAAACATGGCTGCCTCAGCAACAGGCCTCAGCAGATTGACTACCAACAGATTACAGAGAGTGAGGAAGGCTCTTAGCAGAGAGATGTGGCTCTCTTTGAATTCAGAGGCAGGGAAGGAATGACTGGTTAGTGCTGGATAGTCACCCCAACCGAAAAAGGTCCCTCTGAGCCACTCCTACTAGAGACAGCAGGCAAGGTTGCAAAAAGCTCCAACAGAAAACCCTAAAAAGAGTTGCCATGAGTTGGAACTGACTTGACAGCACATTATGGTCCTTATTTGAAAAATCAAAACACAGTCTTTGACTGGTATTATATAACAGATATAAGTTATAATCCCAAACCTATCAGTAAAATATTGGTGAAATATGTATGCTTTTCCTAATATTGCCATTTTTTGCACCTCTGATGGTTTTATTTCAGAAAACTGCAACTGGCAAGAATATTCTATAAAATTCTGCAGCATTGTTCCTAATGCCTCAGTAACAACAGGGACCGCTGAAATGTATTCCACCCACAAGTGAGTTATTTTTATTGCCAGGTCTCTGTATATTGGTAATTTTCCCAGTTCTTTTTTTCAACTCTGATATTATTAGCCGCCCAGAGTAGTCAGTTGACTAGATGGGCGGGGTATAAATTTAATAAAAAATAAAATAAAAAAAATTATTATTATTATTATTATTATTATTATTATTATTATTATTATTATTATTATTATTATTATTATTATAAACTCTAGGCACAGTCAAAGTTATAAAAACATTGACTGGTATTATATAACAGGTACAAGTTTTAACTAAAAACCTAAGTTCCTGTTAAATATCGACACAGTATGTATGCTGTTCCTAATATTGCTGTTTTGTGTATCTCTGATGGTGTTTTTCCTGAGATCTGCAACTCAAACATTTTGCCTCTGGAAGAATCACACTTCAGTGGTCCCTGTAGTCATTGGGGCTTTGGGAACAATAGCAAGACATTTCACATAGTACTATAAGCAGTTGCAGATCTCAGAAATCACACCATCAGAGCTACACAAAACAGCAATATTAGGAACAGCACACATACTGCGTCAATATTTAACAGGCACTTAGGTTTTTGGTTAAAACTTGTATCTGTTATATAATACCAGTCAATGTTTTTATAATTTTGACTGTGCCTAGAGTTTTTGAATAATAATAATCATCATCTTGCATGGAAGGAGACATGTGGCTTTGTCCCTCTCCCCTATTATACTCTTATTTAAGACTTTTTATATCACTCTTCATTTTTGCAAAAAAAAAAAAAAAACCAAAGCACTTATGAAAAAAAGCTCAAAGTGATAACACAATTATTCAAAGTCACTGCATGTAAAGAAAATGGGGATTACAGTGGTTGCTTCCAGTTTGTCCCATGCAAATGGGAAAGGGTGCATGGAGAATGGTAATTTCACCCCTCCAGTAGACTGCACATAATACTATTATTTATTTCTGTGCAACATTTTACTGCACATCAGTAAACATTAGGAGGCAGCATGAGCATTGATTACAATGTTGGACTTGTATTGTATTAGGCATCCTTCAGTCTCGAAAGACTATGGTAACGTGCTCTGTATGGAGGACTTGGAACAGCGTCTAGTGTGGCTGAGAAGGCCAATTCGAGAGTGACAATCCCTTCCACACTGAAGACAAATACAATCTGTCCCCTGTCCAGCTCCCTGATTTTGCTGCTTCCGTGACTGCCTCTTTGCCTCGGTCTGCTGGACAAGGGTCTCTTCAAATTGGGAGAGGCCATGATGCAACGCCTGCCTCCAGGCTGAACGCTCAGATGTCAGGGTTTCCCATCTGTTGAGGTCCATTCCTAAGGCCTTCAGATCCCGCTTGCAGATGTCCTTGTATCGCAGCTGTGGTCTCCCTCTGGGGCGATTTCCCTCCACTAATTCTCCATACAGGAGATCTTTTGGAATCCGACCATCAGCCATTCTCACGACATGCCCAAGCCAACGTAGACGTCGCTGTTTCAGTAATGTATACATGCTAAAGATTCCAGCTCGTTCTAGGACTACTCTATTTGGAACTTTGTCCTGCCAGGTGATACCAAAAATGCGTCGGAGGCAACGCATATGGAAGGTGTTCAGCTTCCTCTCCTGCCGTGCACAAAGGGTCCAGGACTCACTGCAGTACAGGAGTGTGCTCAGGACGCAGGCTCTATATACCTGGATCTTGGTATATTTCGTCAGCTTCTTATTGAGCCATACTCTCATCGTGAGTCTAGAGAACATGGTAGCTGCTTTGCCAATGCGTTTATCCAGCTCGACATCTAGAGAGAGAGTGTCAGAGATCGTTGAGCCAAGGTACACAAAGTCATGAACAACCTCCAATTCTTGTGTGGAGATGGTAATAGAGGGAGGTGAGTCCACGCCCTGGCCCATGACTTGTGTTTTCTTCAGGCTGATTGTTAGTCCAAAGTCTTGGCAGGCCTTGCTAAAACAATTCATGAGTTGTTGGAGGTCTTGAGCAGAGTGGGCAACAATGGCTGCATCATCGGCGAAGAGGAAATCCCGCATGCATTTCAGCTGGACTTTGGTCTTCGCTCTCAATCTAGAGAGATTAAAGAGCTTTCCGTCTGATCTAGTCCGGAGATAGACACCTTCTGTTGCAGTTCCAAAGGCGTGCTTCAGCATGACAGCAAAAAAGATCCCAAAAAGGGTTGGTGCGAGGACACAGCCCTGTTTCACTCCGCTTCGGATGTCAAAGGGATCTGATGTTGAACCATCAAAAACTACAGTGCCTTTCATTCCCTCATGGAAGGACCTGATGATTTTAAGGAGTCGAGGTGGACATCCAATCTTGGGAAGGATTTTAAAAAGGCCATCCCTGCTAACCAAATCAAAGGCCTTTGTGAGATCTATGAAGGCGACAAAGAGTGGCTGTTGTTGTTCCCTGCATTTCTCCTGCAACTGTCTGAGGGAGAATACCATGTCAGTGGTGGATCTATTAGCTCGAAATCCACACTGTGATTCTGGATAGACTCTGTCTGCGAGCACCTGGAGCCTCTTCAGCACAACACGGGCAAGCAGCTTCCCTACAACGCTGAGAAGAGAGATGCCACGGTAGTTATTGCAGTCGCCCCTGTCTCCTTTGTTCTTGTACAATGTGACGATGTTTGCATCCTTCATGTCCTGTGGTACTCCACCTTCCCTCCAGCAAAGACAAAAGATTTCATACAGCTCGGTAGTGATAGTCTCTTTACAGCACTTCAGCACTTCAACAGGGATGTTATCCTTTCCAGGTGCCTTGCCAGAGGCGAGGGAATCCAAGGCCGCTTTTATTTCTGCTAAGGTTGGTTCGCTGTCCAACTCTTCCAAGACAGGCAGGCACTCAATGTTATTTAATGCTTCTTCGGTTACTACATTCTCTCTGGAATACAGCTCAGAGTAGTGTTGCACCCAGCGGTCCATCTGCTGTGCTCGGTCCTGGATGATCACGCCTGTAGCAGACTTCAAGGGAGCAGATTTCTTCTGTATTGGACCTAAAGCCTGCCTGATACCGTCATACATTCCTTTGATGTTACCTATGTCCGCTGCTATCTGTATCTGAGAGCAGAGCTGAAGCCAATAATCGTTGGAACATCTCCTGGCAGCCTGTTGGACTTGGCTACGAGCAGCTCGAAGAGCTTGCAAGTTGTACTTGCTAGGACAGGCTTTGTATGCTGCTAGAGCTCTCCTCTTATCCTCGATGGCTGGCATCAACTCCTCCGAATGGGCTTCGAACCAGTCGGCCGTCTTTTTGGTCTTCTTGCCAAATGTGGACAAGGCGGTGTTATACACAGCGTTCTTAAAATGTTCCCATCGTTCAGGTGCATTTGCATCAGCCGGGCCTGGAAGGGTTTCCTCAAGCGCTTGGGCAAATTCCTCCACTTTTCTTTGATCGCAAGTCTTCCTGATGTCAATACGTGGTCTTCCTTCCTTTTTCGTGTAATATAATCTCTTTGTTCGCAGTTTTACTCTACTACACACCAGGGAGTGATCAGTATCGCAATCAGCACTCTGGTAGCTGCGTGTGATCGTAATACTAGGAAGGCTAGAACGTCTAGTGAGGATCAAATCGAGCTGATGCCAATGCTTGGATCTTGGATGTCTCCAGGAAACTCTGTGTTGAGGCTTCGTATTAAAGAATGTGTTGCTGACGCAAAGACCATAATAACAGCAAAACTCCAGCAAGCGTTGGCCATTTTCGTTCATCTTTCCAATGCCAAAACGGCCTAGACAAGTGGGCCAAGAATTGTGATCAGCACCAACTCTAGCGTTAAAGTCTCCGAGAATGAACAGTGCCTCTCTTTCAGGGACTTTTTTGATAGTAGCTGCCAGATCGTCGTAGAATTTATCTTTCACTTCTGTAGTGGATGACAGTGTTGGTGCATATGCACTAATGAGGGTGACCGGTCCCGCTGATGAGTGGAGCTGCAGAGACAGGATTCTTTCACTCCCCACAGTAGGTGGAACAATGGATCTCAGAAGAGTATTTCTGACTGCAAAGCCAACACCATATTCCCTGGTCTCATTCAATGGTTTTCCCTGCCAGAAGAATGAGAAGTTTTTTTCTTTGACAGATCCCGAGTCTGGCAATCTCGTCTCTTGCAGGGCAACAATGTCCATCTGCAGTCTACTCAGTTCCATGTCGATGACAGCTGTCTTGCGCACATCGTCTATTTCCTGCAGGTCGTCAGAAAAGCCGTGGTCAGAAAAGCCAGGGGTCATTGTCCGTACATTCCAGGTGCCCAGCTTTAGGGCAGAAGTTTTCTTATGATTGTTGCATGGTGCAGGGTTATCGATCTGCTTGTCGGCTTTTACCCTAAACCCCACGCACCCCGTGAGGTTAACAGACCGTGGCGAGGTAGCACCTTACTGGCTGGGGGCTGCCCAGCTTAAGGCGGGCGGTATCTACCTAGTGAGGTGCAATGACCTCTCCCACCGTCAGAAGTAGCCCCTGGCGTCATGCTCTACGCCAATTGAGCAAAGACTTATAACCGGTAACGGCTACTTCCCGTGTTGTTTCGACGCTGTATGCGAAGCTGGAGTGTCCTCTCCAGAGCACGAAGCCTGGGTAAAATAATATGGAGGATAGGCTGTTACCCAAGCAGCAAATCCCCCCTCTCCACGTCACTGAGATAGTCCAGTGGAAAGGCAAGAGCCAATACAACTGGTAACAGCGACGTCGCAGGAGTTGCCAGAACGACACGAACTGCCTCCGGGACTCCGGCTCCGGGTTTTGCCTCGAGGTTAACTCCTGAAGCCTGAATGTTGGACTAGGCCTGTAGAATTCATACTCTCACTAAAATATGAAGTTTACTGGGTGACCTTGGGCTAGTCACTGGCCCAAATCCTCTTGTGTAATATGCAAATTGAGTAACCTTTGGAGGCAACCTGCCCCAAGTTAAGAAATCACTGCATACATTATCAGTTCCGCACTGAGTCATACAATTCAATATGCAACTAATAATGTCTGTGGTCGGGACACATCACCTCCAAAAGTTACATCGTTTGTGCTGTTTCTGCATAACTAGATGAGAGAATTTCTGCCTTTTTATTTAGTTTCAATTCACCTTATAAGGTTGTTTCCAATAAAATTGTTGCAGAGTTTTGAATTTCTGGTAAAATTCTCTTTTTGCTACACAGTACAAGTACAGAGATCCAAGGGGAAGATAGCTTCAAGTTCTCCAAGGTCCACCCCTTCCTCATTAACTGGCCCTTAAAGTCTCAATAACTCACTCTGAGACATTTGTAGGAGAAAGAATTATGTTTCTTTACTTACAGTTTCTTGGAGTTACACACTTGAGTATACTGCTTTCTTTACTGCACACATATTAGCAACCAACTCAACAAACCAACAGCAACAAACAGCTGCCACCAACTAACAAAAGAGAGGAAATAGAACACTCAGCAAAATTGAACTGAACTCTGCAAAATTTCACACCTCCTGCACAGGAACAAGACAAGTAATTCCCTTTTTCCCTGTTGAGGTTTCTACAACTTACTCAAAATGTTTCTGTGAAAGCTGATGCTTTTTCCCTTTGAGAATCAAAGACAAAATGGGTAACAAATACAAAACGACTGTCTTATTGATCCAAAAAGATGCAGACAACCCATCTAGTGCTTCTAGTACTAAAGGCCATGGAACAAGGCAAGAGCTATCCTAGTTTTGCCTGATTTATGTAATTTGGGGAAAAAACTGCTCTTTCAAATGTGAGAACTCTTTTTGGTACTAGCAATGAAAATGTCTCACCATCTCACAGGTGAGAATAAAATTTGTCTGCTTCCTTGTTTTCTTGCATTAGACCAAAAGCAAGAAAGGATATAAACTCTTAGAGGAACAACCTGGGACCACATGTGCTCAAGCCCCTGAGCCTGCTTTTGTGCTCGAATAGGAAAAGACACATTCACTGTTGCTCCTGTAATTATTAGATAGTATAGTATGGATCTTCTGGTCAGTCCTCATACAGTATTAGGAGTACACAGATACTTCTTGCATTGTGTTGTCATACAGCATCTGTTCAAGCTGCATCTTTCTGATGCTTTCAGTTTTTCCTCCTTGCAGCTTCTCTGCACCCAGACAGACCTCAAATCTTTTCTGAATGGTCCTTGATGGAGTTTTAGAAAGCATGAGCACATAGAGTTGCCAAATAATATGTATTCCTCTCCATTCATGTGTACGTAGTATGTATTTTTATATACTTCATCATGCACCATGTGCTTGTTCACATGCATATTATGACTGTTATCTTTTTTTCATTTAAAAGGAAAGATTTCCCTTTAGGTGTCTAAAATTAATGAGATGAAACACCTTGCGTATGTTGTAACAGTTGCACTGAGTTTTGTTTAGCATTTTGATTATAAAATAGGGAAATGGTACATTAATTTTGTTTTGAGGAAAAGATTTCTAAACACTCTGTTTATTAAGCTGTTACTGCAGAAAGATTTTGAAGCATATGCTACATTTATAATTGACTTATTAAAACTTGTACGTAGTAAATGACTGTGGTACTACCCACGGGCTATAAAACCATGAAAATATATAACAACACAAAACCAGTTAAATTCAGAAATGAGAGGTGCTGTTATTCTAGCCTTGCTGTTCCTCGCTCTAACTCTTAATCTACAGTATTTTTCAATGTTCTGCTTGCTAGCAAAGGGTTGCTGTGACAGGTTGTTTAAGAAACACAGCCCAAAATGCTTGGAATCACTGACTGAAGATAACAGCGGAAGAACTTTGTAAGCTGGACAGAGAATCCCTGTGGGCTGCATCAGTGTCCTCTGTTGCAGACTTAAATTAATCAGCCAATAAAAGTTCTGGGGAAAAATCTGGTTAAATGTATGTGTTCGACTCTCTGGGTACTTTTAATCCTGAGATCTTGGCCTTAGCCATTTATCCAGCCGGGATGATCTCAGGACTAAATACTGGGAAAGGTTCCTTTTGGACTTCAACTGCAATCACTGGCTAGGGACTTCTGGGAACTGTAGTCCAAGAAAGAAATGCTTCCATTCTACGCTCAGGGCTACAGGATGTTGTGAATATCTGTTATCATTGCAATATTAGAAGGGCCACTAGGTGTAATAAGTTCAGTTGGAAGATTGACCAGTTAAAGCTGGAGTTGACTGATCAGCAAGGACCAGCCCATGAAAACAGTTAATAATTGATGGGCTGAACTTGTTGACTTCAACAACTTCAGGTACTTCTAAACCAAGGCTTCAAACTGTCCACCATTAAATGGTATTCTCAGGCTATTCCATCTTTTTTTTTTTCTTTAACAGATTTTCTCTGGTAAGAAAAAAGATGGCAGAAACCAAGAGATAATATGGGAGAGCTGCAAACTGAAGATCATGTAGATACCTACAATGTTCAGTGATTAGGACATCCTGCGGCCATGCAGAAAGTGCCGTCTAGAAGTAGCTTCGTTTTTTGTTTTTTGTTTTTGTTTTTATACTCATTTCTTATTGTTATCATAATAGGAGATTTTAAAATATTAAATTAGTGAAGAGCTTTTGCTCTACAGAATTTGTGCAATCTTTTGTTTGTAATATATCTTGTCATACACTTCAGCTGGTTTCTCAAAAAAGATGTTTATGAGCAGTCTTTTTGAAATGCAGCCAACTCTTTCATCAATTATTTCTTTTGCAGGCAGATAATTAACTGCTGCAAATACTGGATGACATTCTGTGAGAGGGTCCTTGAAGAGTCTGGTGCTCTCCCCCATGCCTTTCATCTAAGTCGCCCCACAGGCAATTTCACCTGGACTTACCTATCCATGGAAAGTGGTTATACTGCCCCCTATGGAGATGCCAATGCCACCAGAATCTCCAGTGGTGGAGGAGAAGACAACAGAGGAGTCTGGCCCAGAAGGGTCTGGGGACAGGAAGCTATCAAGAAAGAGAAATAGCTAGGAAGTGGGGGGGGGGGGTCAGTGTCTGAAGGTTCCAGAATGGAAGAAGGGAGCTCCAAAGGATAAAAAAGAGAAGGGAGTAAGTAGTGGTGGACAGGACCAGTGGCAGTGGGTAGAGGAGAAAGAAGAACAGAAGGAAGGCAAGGAGAAAGAAGAGATGTGAGTGGATGAGATAGGGTTTCTAGTCTACAAATGAAGGTGCCCAAAGTAGTACTGGAGCTGTCGAGGTTCAGCTAGTCCAAATATACCATTGCAAGGTGTAGATACTGGAACCACTCACAGAGCCAACCCCAATGAACTCTCTTTCTACCCAGCTGAGGCACTGGAGTGGGCAGATACAGTTTCACTACCTTTGGCAGTTGGAAGTGGAGATATGTGCCATACAGCATACAACTACTTCTTCTTGAGATAGAGGACAGAGGTGGGGACAATTCTGAACCCATAGGACTTGTGAGAAGAGGTGAAATAACTGCTCTCCTTTGAACTGAAGGATTGTCCAGGGGTGGACTGATGAGGTGAATTATTTAATGGTTTGCATGGTCTCACAGGTTGTAGTTTCTTTGTTATCTAGTTCAGTAAAGCTGAGTTGCAAAAGAAATCTGGATATATCTGGCCTGTTGGTCCTCCCCATGGAGGGCCTGGGGGCATGTACCCAGTCCTATGGATTTTGTTTAGAAATCCAGTGTGGGAGATTTCTAAATAACCATTTCTGAACTCATTCTAGAAATAAAGTCAGGAACCCACAAAAGGCAAGACAACATCCTTGCTTCATACTGCTTCTGATGCCCAGCCCACAGCTCCTGCCTCATCTCAATTGCTGTGATCCTTGAACCAAATCACATCTTTGAATGTTCCCATTTTACTCACCTGACTTTTGTGCCGAGCCCCTTTAAGGGATAGGTTAAAGAGGACTCTCCTATCTTCTGCTATTGGGCTTAGCTCTGGACCTTGGAAAAGGGGCACATTGGCTGAAATCCAGCAGTAAGTCACAGCTAGAGTAGCCCCACTGAATCCATTAGAATTTGGTGAGTCAACTTCTCCATAAGTTCCATTGATTCAAATTAGCCCACTCTGAATGCAAGTTACTACTGGATTTCAGCCATTGTGTCCTGCACAGGAATTACAATACAGCCAAAATGTAATTCCTAAATTACGTTAGAAATTTGTACTCTAATTTATCATTGCATTCTTTGTTCAACTCTTATTCCAGAATATTAAATCATTTCAGAATGCTATATATCTCATTAATTGTCTCATGCAGTCACTAATAGAGACAGAATCTTTATGTGTCTAAATGGATCATTTTTTTTTATTCAAGGGAGCTGCTGTTAGTGTGTTAGAAAAAATGGCTCTCACTTATTTGGGCACATCACAGATCCACAGCACATATGGTGAAACATTGACTGAGATCCTGTTGCTTAGTCAAATCACAACTAGAATAGGCCCAATTAACCAATGGAACTTATGGAGGAGTTGACTCACCAAATCCCTATAGATTCAATGTGCCTGTTCTAGCTTCAATTTACTTTACTAAGCTAACGACTGTCACTTAAATTGAATCTTGATCAAGTCGCTGAGTTTCAGGGCTACTGAGGAAATGGAACAGAGATGTTCCTGTCCATCCAGCTTCCCATAATATGTTATTTCTAAAGTATATATGCAGTACTAGTATCAAATACAGTGATAAAATTAACAATCTCATATCAGATACCAAACCCTGTCATTATCTCCATTATCCAGAATGAACACCCAAAACACATACACTGGCTTGAACCGAGGGCCACAGTCACCTTGTAAAATGGTCTCAGAGGGCCAGCAGTGCTTTAGCTTGCGGGCTGACCTCATCCTCATTCTGTCATTGTGGATTGCCTTCTCCTAAGGTGACAGCAAAAGAAGTCTCTCACTTGTTTCTTTGCCTCACGCAGGAGAGCCTCTTCTGGCTCATACCACACTCAGGCACTGGTGGGCAGCATAAGTGTGACATTATGAATCTTGGGGAGAATGGGGACATGGCATAGATGTCCAAAAGGTGTCTAATACTGCAGTTGCTGCCATCAATCCTGCCTTCCTTTCCTTATCTCAGTTCTGCCATGCCCATCATACAGAAAAACGTGAAATGCAAAATCCTAACTCAGAGAATATAAGAGCCCACTTTATAAAAAATTCGACTTAAGCTTCCTTAAAGACCTTTGATTTTGAGCAAGTCAGTTGAGCTTACTCATCTCCGTATTTTTGTCCCTGATATTTAGTTGCTGATATAAGAAAGGGGCAGGAAATTTTTACCAAGCTGGCTTGGTATTCAGGTTTGCAATGCAGTGCTTACAGAATTTTTTAACAATATTGTTCTTAGTGACCTTCACAATGAACATGTCAATAAAAGTTAAGTTAAAATGTTTGTGTTGTATATATACTAGCATATGTATGTGTTTGATTTCTTTATTCACAGGGACGGATTAATCACAAATAATTTTTGTAAGAAGATCTTAGAAGGAGAGATTGCTAAAATTTATCCTTATAACCTCCATCAACTCAACGTTAGTTCTCTTCTCTTCGATTCTGTGTTGAACCATTTGCACTATTGGTTATTTTAAAATTAATAGAGAATATTTATAATGTACACTTCTCATTCAGATCTAGTGACAGGGGAAAATAGCAAGAAATATTCTAATGCTAACAAAGAAAGGAAAGACCAGAAGTATTAGCAATTTCATATATCTCTTGTAGGCTTGGTTTAGAATGGACAGGTCTAGAGAGGGGTTTGCAAAGAGAGAGGTTTCGTTGTTTTTTTTTTTTTAAAAAGGACATCCAAAAGACATCAAATGTTTTTTTAATTGGAATTGGAAGCTTTCCAAGTCTGAGTTTCAAAATAAGCTTTGATTTACAGTAGTTCATGTTGGGCTCATGTTGAGCCTGCCAAAAATCCAAGCTAGATCAGAGCTTTTTTTGAAACAAGCACAGGCCTAATCTGATGTAGGTATTTTCAAAACTCCCACTGCTTTAGTTATAACATCATCTGTTACTGAATGATTTATAAATCATCCCTCTACAGGCAAATTTCTACAAGACGAATGGTGATACATTTTAACCTCAGGACACAAGGACATGCTCAACTTCTGTGTTACAATTAATGCAGACCCTCCACTGTGAGCAGAGCTCAGCAAACAAAAAGCCAAGGCTAAACTACACATTACCCAGAGTTTCATGCAGCTTTCCTTTGTTTTAGTAATAGACAGAAGCCAGGACAGCTTTCAATCTGGGGCAAAGGGAGCACAAATACAGATGGGGGAAATACATGTATGGCTAACCTCTTCCCTACTGGCCATTTTAATTCTCTTGATTTGCCACCTCTAAAGTTGCTTTTCTCACAACAGGAGAATAGAATTATGCATCAGTGACTTTTCCATCTCTGTCAGCTGCTTTTAATTAAAAATGCTTTCAGGAAAGTCATGCAATGGCCAGTGTCCAGTTGCATACCTAGGCTAGCATAGCAGAAACGATGTCACTGTCAGCAACAGATTGCCACTAATTAAAGAGTCCCTGTTTAGATTTTGAGTTGCTCACAACTTGCACACAGTGAGATGAGCTTGTGCACAACCCATAATCAATGCTGTGACTCTTTAATTAATGGCAATTTATTACCACCAGTGACATAATTCCCACTGCACCATAATAACTACACAACAAAATTTTGATCAATAATCTATATTAAATATACTTTGTTTCCAGGTTTTAGTTGGAGTAAAAACTGAAGGTGAAAGGAGAATAACAGTTTTAAATTTCTGACCTAAATGCTGAAGAAATGCATCCACATCTGAATCCAGGCCAGCATTCTGTTCAACATTTATGTGAACAGAGTTCCAGCTGCGGTCATGTGCCTGATTATGTGACCAGATGTATGTGCCCCCAAGTCCTCCACAGGAAGAGGGTATCAAAAGTTCCCAATGTTTCAGACATAAAAGCAGGATCTGCAGTTATAACCCAAAATAACATTATTTAATAAACTATCTCATCATAACTCTTTCTTCTAGCAACTGGTTTGCAGTACTGAAAACATTTCACCCTCACCTGGACTCACTATGACCTCCCCCCCCCCCACAAGTTAGTCCTGTCCACATCTCTGCCTGCATCCATGAGATGGGTGCACCAGCCTCTAGATGGCTATCACCTTTGCCTCAAATAGTGAAGACATTCAAACTCCTGCTTCTTCTCCACCAGCACAACTGCGTTGGTGTGCGAGCTACAGGGGTAGGATCAGAAGTTGTTTGGTTGTCTGTCTTCAGTGCTATGGCCTCACAAGGCAAACTAAAATAAGAGGCTTGAAGAGCTTCCTTGGGAGGTTCTATTTGAAGAAGGTCTCCCCTTCATCTTCTCCCACTTCTCCTTTCTCCATTTTCTGCCGCCATTTGCCCTCAACCTCTGTCTGCTGTCCACAACTACACTCTGGAGTCATCACCCCTCCTTCCTTCCTACCTTTCTATCTTCATTGCCCTTCCTTTCTAGCCACTGCAAGTTGCCATCCTTAGTCTAGTCCCACCCTAAGCCTCCCCAAATGTTCTCAAGCCATGGGACAAATGTTCTTCTTCACCAATATGGATGGATACTTCAGCATCAGTATCCATCACTGACCCTGGAGTCTGCATCCTGACTGCTCACAGTCCCACTGGCCTTTTCCAGGGATAGAGGGGAGCCTAGATTAACCCCAGGGTTTACATGGAGGTATGCCTGGCACTGGGCTGCACTGGGCCTCTTTCACAAAGGGTCGTATGACCAAACATGAATCTGTGTGTATCTAGGCATCTCATGAGATTGCTGCAACATCACTCCATGGAGCTCCATGCATAGCATACTATTCAGAATAGTGAGCAGGATATTGGCCATTTTTTAAAAAGAAACTGTTCATAATCATAGGCTGAAGAAGAAATAGATGGGTTTCTGTAATTTGGATTTATGTAACTACAGGATATTCACATATGAAATGAATGTGTTCAGAAGACATTTCAAGGTGGCTGACTTCAGGTCATTTTAATGCTAATAGTATTAAGTATTTTACAAAGGGATCTAAAATTCAAGTTTGCACTTGTTTGTGTAATCTATAATCAATATCACTCACTCACTGACACACACATTTGGATCAATATGATGAATTTAAGAGATTTTTCCCCCTTTAGTACTTGCCTCTCCAGTAGTAGAACAAGAAGTAAATTAACCGTGACTGTTGCTTTTGTTTCAGGCAGAACTGCCCTCAGTCATGCCGTCTGGTATCACTGAAACCTTACTGTTACCATATGGTATTCACACAGTTGCTTTTGAAGACTGGTTCGAAGCCTTGACTCCTGAAGAATGCAGAAGTTATTCGGAGCGTGTTCTGCTGGTGGTCGAGAACATGCTGGATCAGAGCAAAGCTCTGTTTAGCCCTGCATTCTGTTATTCCCGTGGCCAACCAGATACCCATGGGAAACTCCCAAGTAGGATATGAAAGCCACAGGACCCTCCCTCCTCATGCTCCCCAACTACCTATATATAGAAGATACCCCTGGTACTGGGAGGAATATACATAAGTTATGGCTTGTAGCTATTAATAGTATCATGCCTCACCTTGCTGAGTCAGCTACAGAAGAGGAGGAAGACCTCATGTAACCAGGAAGGTCCATGTGGAAGGGGAATTCAAAGCCCCCACAATGAGTGTGGTTCTAAAAACTTCTGGAAGCAGCATAGTCAACAGGAAAGTACTCAAAGAAGAAGAGGAGGAGGAGGAGGAGAATGCAATAAATGTGAGGCCTATTTAAATCTCACTTTTGCCTACTCCCTGTTGTGAAGGTGGCAATCTCTTTGGACTAAACTGATGACCTGGCCCAGGACAGTACTAACTTCTTTCTTTGTGGATAAGGACTGGCTTAAGACAATGCAGCCCTGGTGCTTCCTGTCTGATACATAACAGATAGCTCCATCCGTTGTGAATTTGTCCAAAATCCCTTTTAAATTGGTGGCTGTCACTAGTTCTCATGGTAGCAAATTCCAGCATTTAACGATGTGCTATGTGAAGAAATTGTTATTTTTGCCCATCCTTAATCTAACAACGCTTAATTTCAGTGAATGCTGCCAGGTTTTACCCTATAAAGGCTTAAATTATATGAGCTATAGATGCCTTGAAGACAGTTTGTCACACAGCACACAGAGCTCGTAACAGTTTGTGACATGGCTCTGGTTGGCGCTTTACATGTACAAACAGCAAGAATTCACAATATTATATTATATGTGACCTTCCTGAACCTTCCGTTCTTCTAAAATTTTGAAAATGTGCTATCTTCCAGAAGCAGAAGCAGATTTCCCCGCTTACACAGGGAAACATTTTGTTAATGGTTAGGAATCTAACACCACTCCTGAACTCTTTGCTTAGATAGCTGTGTGGGAAGGCTGTTTTTGTGCTATCCATGAGGAAGAGGTCAAAAACATTTGGGTATGGGTGTAGTCAAGCTCTAAAAGCTTGTTACATTTCCATGTCTATTCTCTCCTTGGCCCAGCCTTCCACCCACCCACCCACCTCCTTTAGCTGTTAATACAGACTGCACTTGATTGCTTCAGTCATTTTTGCTTGCCACTCAGAAGTTTTACAGAGGCAGAACCTGTAATTGTATGATAGAAGGTGGGGAAATGGGTTTTGGGTGGTGTTATTAAAAATTGGCCCCCAAATAGAGATGGGAGCTTCATATTCCTATCCCTGGGGATACGAATATGAAGCGTAGCACCACGGGTGCCATGGACATCCATTCCCTCCCCCCAGAACCAGCCTGGTCCACTCACCGGGCTCCATGCATGTCCATCGTCAGCAACATTCCACTAACCATGGAAGTAGCCTGGCTAGCTCTTCCCCGCCTCCTCATGCAGCCAACCACTCCAGTGAAGAGGCGTGATGATGAGTCTCCCCACTTAGCTGTTCAGTGGTCGGCTGTGTAGGGAGGAGGGGAAAAGACGGCTGGACTACTGCCGTGTGGAGTCTGGTGAATGGACCAGGCTGGTTCTGGGGGGAGGGAACAGACCTCCATGGGACCTGTGGTGCTGTGCTTTGTATTTGTATCCCCAGGGATGTGAATACGAAGCTCCCATCTCTACCCCCAAAGACAGGTTGAGGGAGGTTCAGAAGAGATCCTCACATAAGCACACAGGATATGAAGAAATCCTGCCGATCTCTTCTAAAATAGTTAAATAAAGTCATGCTCCCAATTTAGTCAACACATGTCTACCCTCTTTTTTCCTTTTCTTCTCTTCTCTTATATCTTACCACACTGTCCAGTAAATCTTACAACATGTGTATGTCAAACAATGCTGCAGGCTTCCAACTTCTGAGTGATAAGATGTTCTAGGGTCAATATACTGCAGGCTGTATTTCCTTTGAATAAGAAGATGCTGGAGACTGATAATGCCTTTCTCCTCTTTACTTTATTACAAATACACTGGCAGAGTGAAACAGAAGCAAACAGGCATTCCTGTAGCAGGCAGCAGAAAACTGTGTGACTAACCCAAGACTGAACCCCCAGCTTCAGCTGCCAGCTCAAAGACTTTATTAGATACAAAGGGTCCCATCCAGCTCTACAGTTCTAAGATGATGATGATGATGGTGTTTGTGAGTGTATATTACTTTTGCACAATGCTAGGACACCATATTCATCAGGTTCACTCATAACAGCCCATGATTTGTCATCCAGGTTGGAGTGTCCCAAAAGTGCCTGTTAGAAGTGTGAAAAATTAATATCTGATGTCTTTGACAATTTGGGAACTCTTTTGTTGCTTGTGCCAAATGTATTACAATGTTTAAACATTTCTTTTCTGGCAATATCCAGAACTTCACTTTTGCACCCCTGTACACCAACAACTAGATGCCATTTCAGTTTTGATCCATTTGCTTTGTTTGTAATGGTGCTATTAGTACTTACCCTTTGCTCTTTCCCAGTAGCTGACTGAGTGCCTTCTGACTATTACTTTAAGATCAATTCTTCCTTCAATGACTGCTTGGATGTAAAGCTGAGACAGCAAACGCCCCTTTGACCAGAATGTTTTTCTTAGTGAGGGGGTAGGAAAGACAACATCTATAGTCCTCAGAGGTCCAGGAGCACCATCTATTTCTGCCCATAAGCAGATGTGTATGTTTGCAAACAAACCAGTCTTTAAAAGAAATTCTTTTGTAAGATGGTTTAAAAAAGTTGTTTCCAACAAACTTTCAGAGATTCTAAGCCTTGCTTTCTAGGCTGCATGCCTCTTGCATCCTTACCTTTTGCAATGCAGCTGTTTGCCTCCCACTTTGTTTTCTGTTACTGTTAGCTCCAAATCTTATCTTCCTGAGACACAGTTTTGTTGCTGTTTTTAGTATTGTCCTGGAGCTCTCAGACTGTCCTTAGAGTTGAATTCTCCTGTTACGTGATGTTACATAGCCCAGGTTTCCAGACAATTCACAGCTTCTTGGAGCCTCTTAAAACAGAGGAGGCCACAACAGCTTGTTGTGGTTTGGCTCCTTTCCACCTAGAGAAAATTGTGGAGGGGTTTACTACAAACCTCTTCACTTGTAATAAAAGACACTGGTACTAGTGCCTAGCTTAAAAGTCAGACTTTTAAAACAATATAAAACAGATAAAACAGAGTTAAAAGCAGAGCTGCTTATCTGTGTGTGTGCTGCCGCACCTTGCTGGAACTGGAACCCCCTGTAGCTGGACTTGAATCCAGGGGATGTTGGTTGTAGAGCACCTTCCAAATAGGCAATCTCATTTTCCAGCACTATCTCTTGTTTTATCTTGGATTGTCTCATCCTAGGACTTTCAAGATTTGAGATATTCAAAAGTGGTTTACCACTGTTTCCTTCTGTGCAGTCCTAACAAGAGTTAGCTTGAGCATCACTGCCCTTCTCTGTGAAAGATCCTCCACGAGTGTCAACTTCCACAACTGCTGCTACTCTGTATCTGCCTTTTAAAACTTCTTTCTCTTCCCCCACTGAACCTGTCAATTCTGTTCTGCTGATGTGGACATTAATTTCCCCAAAGAGAGTGTATGCATCTTAGTTTGGTGTCTCAGGTTTAACCATTCAGCCTTGGGTGATCCTAATAATAGTTCAGACTTGTAAGGGAATCTAGCCTTCTGATGGCATTGCTCTCAGTTTCCCTGCCACACTTAAACCCTCTTATTACATTGATGTGTACATACAGGAAGGAGGAAAACCCCTGGGCCTATATACCAGGTTAAAAAAAAGTAATCCTCTTTGAATTGTATGATTTTACATATCAGGACATAATAAAAATCATCTGGTCCTTAGCAGGTCTAAAAATTAGGTAAATACAACCTCAGATGAACAACACATGACATATTACACCATGTCATGATTTATTTTACAAAAATAAAGCCAAAATGGAGAAGCCATATGTGAAAAACTAAGTACACCCTTACTGTTTCCATAGGAATTAAGAGGCTGAGTAGCAGCCAGGTGCTGCTAACAAAAGGTCCTTGAGTAATTGATCATCAGCAAGTGTGACCACCTCTATAAAAGCCAAAGTTTCAGCAGTTTGCTGGTCTGGAACATTCAGGTGTGTGTTAACACAATGCCAAGGAGGAAACACATAAGCAATGATCATAGAGAAGCAATTGTTTCTGCCCATCAATCTGGGAAGGAGTATAAGGCCATTTCCAAACAATTTAAAATCCATCATTCTGCAGTGAGGAAAATTATTCACAAGTGGAGAACATCCAAGACAGCTTCCAATCTTCCCAGGATGGACATCTAAGCAAATTCACCCCAAAGCCAGACTATGCAATGCGCAGAGAAATTGCAAAAAACCCAAGAGTTACGTCTCAAACTCTACAGGCCTCGGTTAACATGTTAAATGTTAAAATTAATGACATTACAATTAGAAAAAAGACTGAACAAGTATGGTATGTTTGGAAGAGTTGTCAGGAGAAAGACTCTTCTCTCTAAAAAGAATATGGCAGAATGGCCAAGGTTTGCAAAGTTGCATCTGGACAAACCATAATAACAATGTCCTTTGGACATATGAGACCAAAGTGGAGATGTTTGGTCATAATGCACAGTGCCACATTTGGTGAAAACCAAACACAGCATCTCAGCACAAACACCTCATACCAACTGTCAAGCGTGGTGGTGGAGGGGTGATGATTTGGGCTTGTTTTGCAGTCACAGGACCTGGGCACCTTGCAGTCATTGAATTCACCATGAACTCCTCTGTATGCCAAAGTATTCTAGAGTCAAATGTGAGGCCATCTGTCCAACAGCTAAAGCTTGGACGAAATTGGATCATGCAAGAGGACAATGATCCCAAGCACACCAGCAAATCTATAACAGAATGGCTGAAAAAGAAAAGAATCAAAGTGTTGCAATGGCCAGTCAAAGTCCAGACCTCAACCCAATTAAAATGCTGTGGTGGGACCTTAAGAGCGCTGTGCATAAACAAATGCTTTCAAACCTCAATGAACTGAAGCAATGTTGTAAAGAAGAATGGGCCAAAATTACTCCACAATGATATGAGAGACTGATAAAGTCATACAGAAAATGATTATTTTAAGTCATTGCTACTAAAAGTGGTTCTACAAGCTACTGAATCATAAGGTGCACTTAGTTTTTCACACATGGCTTCTCCATTTTGGCTTTATTTTTGTACAATAAATCATGGCATGGTGTAATATGTCATGTGTTAGTCATCTGAGGTATTTACCTAATTTTCAGACCTGCTGAGGACCAAATGATTCTTTTTAAAAAAATGTCCTGATATGTGAGACCATAGTATTCAAAGAGGGTGTCATTTCTTTTTCACATGACTGCATTTATCTTGATCATCCTTGGGCTTATTTCCACAATCAGCTATTTTAGGAGTTCTTACATGGGAACCCACCTCTGTGAGATCACAAAACCCAACTCTTGTGATATCACTAGGGTCTCCCCCTGGGCTTAGCAACTGGGGTGCTGCTGACCAGGCAAGTGTGGTGCTGTGCCAGGCTTAAATGACCCTATAGTATTACTATAAGTGTGTACTAATCCAATAATTATGCGACATTTGAAATTCAGTCAGTTTGTTTGTGCTTAGTGACCCTTCATAATTAGAGAACCTGAACACCAGTCTACTTCGTTCTGCATAAATCTGGTACTGACTGTCTTCTATCTCTACTACTGGGACATTTTCATTAGACATTAGCTGCCATTGGTGAATATCCTGGATCATTAACAAGCAATCAGTGTGACAAAGAGATGTTCGGCCAGCAGCTACAACATAATCAGTCACAAATCTAAATTCGTACACAAAGTTCAAAGACTGATAAATCAAAACAGAAACAGCATTTATCAATGCTCATATCAACCAAACCCATTTCAACAGAGATTCCATCCTGAAAGTCACAGTTTGGAGAGTCTTAAATCAAGAGAAGCCTTCCATCAATAATGTGCACTCTGTGGAAAACCCCATCCCACATATCTCTCAATCTAACTTTCAATGAAGGCAAATGGAGAGTGCAGATGACCTCAAGATCATGGGTCATATGGGAGTGGGAATCTTGTAACAACACGTATTATTGCTAAAGAATTAGATATTGTGAGTCTTCAAAGTTAAAAAATCAGCAAAAAGAAAAATAGTGTCCATGCTGATTGGCTGTCCCATACCAGCTTTGGATTTCCTGTGATGGAAAGGGCAAAATGCAGAATCAACACTTGACATTTGAGTCAGCAGTTGAAAAGGCATTGAGTCTTCTTTTCTCCCAACCATACATTTGGGAAGAAGACTGAAAACAGTATGAGAAAGAATTTTAGGACTCCAAGGATAAGGTAATTTTTACAAAACCAAAATATATTTTAAAATTATCTCCAGATTATTAATCTGATTTTCTGAAGTTGGATTGACTAGGATCTTTGATCTCTAGGTTTTAGCCATTGCCCAACAGCAGAGATGGGATATTTCAGAGTTGATCCCCGTCTGACCTCTGTTTTAGCCTTGAGGGTGAAAGGATGGGTTTCTGTCTGCAATCTAATGAATTACACCCTGTGTTTAATGTGTGCCAGGAATGTGGTTTATCCTTACATGTCATTTGAGTTTTCTGATGAACCCTACAATCCAGTCCTAGGCTGTAATCTGGATGATGTTTCTTGATTTGACAGTTTATAAATAGAAGTGTCAGTCTGGATACTTTTTCTAAAAGGCTGCAGCTTTTCCTCCCTCTACAAACCCTAGAATTTTCATTAATTAATATTATTATGCCTGCAAAAACTGGATTAGCCCAAGGGCAGTTTGAAGCTCCATACATTGTGTGTGCGCGCTGCTCCTGAGGTTGCCAAAACATCACATTTCAATACCAAGAGATGAATCTCTCTCTTAGTGGGTGGTGGCTGGAGTGAGCTTGAACTTTCCATGCCTTGTGGGGGACTGAAACATTGGTTATTCTCTTTGAGGCCCTTCCCCCCCTTTTGCTGGAGCTAGGGGCAGCTGTCACAGAAACACAGAGGCCATCAGCCCCTGCTAACAGTGACTGCTGCTGAGTTCCTGTGTTGTGGAGTACAGAGAGCAAAACAGTTGTCTATGTTTAGAGGGGGAAAAATGGGCACAGCAAGTGTGGTTTCAAGGTCAGAAGGATCATTTGCGTTAATCTGGCTTCACTTTCTGAACAGTGCTTGGCAATGGTATGATCCTCCCACTGCGCTCACACCCAACGGTGGCTGCTGAAAGTCCAACAACAGGTTGACTAAAGTGGTTTCCTTAGAATGATGAACAGTCTTGGAGGCAACTGGAGGTGGCAATCGGCTTCCTAGTGGGCAAGTGGGAAAGAGGGAAGAAAAGCAGAACAATATCAACATTATACTCCGGAATAAATTATTTGTTTATTAATGCTACTGGCTAAGAAGATATTGGAAGATATGCATGTGTGTATGCAGCATTGTGCCGAAAGCTGCCTCTTCAGTAGCTCTTAAACAGAAGAATAAGAAACACTGCTTCTCTCAAGCTTTCTCACCTACTCCTAGGGTAGGCAAAGGTTTTTGTTTCATTTTGTTTTTAGTCAAAGATCAAAATGTGTATTTCAAAAACATGGACATCCACCTCCTCCCCATCCTACTACAGCTCTGCACAGGTGTGAAAAAGCCTGCTCCAGATGGTTTCACATTTTTAAGATTCACTGGAAGATGCAGGAGGAAGTGAGTGTTGTCAATCCTGGTGGATTCTGGCCTATCTCTGAAACTCCCACCCACAGGAGACTAGGCTAGGCCAATCTTTACTGTCCTTCCACAAGCAGGTGAAGACCTTTCTTCTCAGGCAAGCTTTCCATGTTGAGTGGGTTTTTTGAAAAATGGATTGTTGTACCTTACTGCATTGTATGTGTTTTGGTCTTGCTTAAAGAAAGAAAGAAAGAAAGAAAGAAAGAAAGAAAGAAAGAAAGAAAGAAAGAAAGAAAGAAAGAAAGAAAGAAAGAAAGAAATGAAACAAAACGAAATGAAATGAAATGAAATGGTGGTGTTGGCTGGTCACCCTACTTATCTGTCATTGAAATAGGGAAAACGCCTTCTCTTTGGGGTATGATGGAGCCAGGCATTGGTAAGAATGAAGAAATAATGAAAGATGGATATTTACAGGCAAGAAAAACCCATAAAAGTGGGTCCTGTGTTACAGATTGAAGCAAAAGTGGGTCTTAAGAATAAGAAAGATTCCTGCATCAATGGTCAATTCAGTGGAAATATCCACACATCTCTCACCCCATTCTTCCATGTACACTAAAAAAAGAAATCATTTCAATGATCCATCAGGTTACACTTTAAGGAGAACAAAACTACATATTGGCTGAAATCTTACTGCTTGGCATAGTACGTTGCAACCACACTTACTCCTCTGTAAGTTCCAATGATTCAATTGTCCTACTCTAGTTGTGACATACTACGCTAAGCAACAGGAGTTCAGCCATTGTTTGATTTGATTTGATCCAACTAATATTCCTGGGAACTCAGGACTAAAGTGGTTGACACATCAACAAAACAAATACAGGCAAGAGCAGATAAATACAAACTGAAATGTAGGTAAAAGCATACAAAAACTGGTTATGTTAAAACACAATTAAATCATAATATCCAAAGCCTACTGCATTACAAGTGATCTAAACACCCATAGAAACTACAGCACCAATCTGTTCAATCCTCTTTCCACAGCAGACACTCAACTGCCTAAAGCCTGCCAGCATTTTTTTTGGATTTTTTTTTTTTTTTTTGCCTCTGGGCAGGAAGACAACAGGAAGGGAGCCAATCTATCTTCCCTTAGGAGGGAACTTCCTCAGCTTGAGAGCAGCCACTGAGAAAGATCTCTGCCTTCTGGAGTACCAAGAATACCTTTGAGAGTAGCAAGACTGAGAGAAGAGCCATCCACAAAGATGAAATAAAGTCATACATTTGGGAGAATAAGCCAACTTTCTCATTGGGGAAGAATATGGCCATTCGATAAGCCTAGGTACAAGCCGCATAGGGTTTAAGGATCCTAACCAGCGCTTTGAATTGTCCCCATAAATAAGAGCCAATGAAGCTTCTGCAACAACAGTGTTGTATGCTTCCTGTAATTGACATTAGTCAACATTCTGGCCACAGTGCTTTGTGCTTCTGAACACTTTCTGAAAGTGGCTCCATATAGAGTGTGTCACAGTCATTGAAATAGGATCGAACCAAGGCTTGAGTTGCTGTGGCCAGACACCTCCAAGAACCTTTGTCTTAAAAAAAATTATACATTTTATTTCTAAATTCTAAGCATCTGCTTTGTTCATGACTGAGATACCAAGATACCAAGAATGGAACACAAGACAAAGGCAACATCAGAAGGTCTCTCTCTCTCTCTCTCTCTCTCTCTCTCTCTCTCTCTGTGTGTGTGTGTGTGAGAGAGAGAGAGAGAGAGGGAGATTGATTGATTGATTGATTGATTGATTTACTGCCCATCTAGAACAGTTTACATATAACATAAAAAATAAACTAAAGTAAACTAAGAGAGATGGGGATGAAGATAGAGGTATAAACATGCAAAAATTGAATGTCTTTGTGATGTGGAAGAGTTGGCAGGTCTGGCTTAAAACATGTAGTTGACTCATGCAAAACACAAGATGGTGCCTTCACATTTCCCAGTTCCATGTACACTGCACAACCAGACTGACAGTTGCATCCTGTCTCAATGCTTGTGATAAGGCAGCTCCCTTCCTCTCCTCTGAGCATGGCAGGGTGCTTTAGGTGGCACAGGGCAGGCTAGCTGGCACATACAGCTTTATCCATGTGCCCCTCAGTATCTGCTGTGTGAAGCTGTTGCTTCAGTTTCCTCTTGGTAAAGCTGACCCTCAAGACTAGTGCAGAACATCTGATCGGGGGAAATGGTATCTGGAGTCTAAGAAATTGGTCACAGATTGGTTGCATTTGTGTGTTAAGTAGCTGTAAAAAAGAAATTATTGTTCTTGTGAGCTTGATTTCCAATGAAGAAGTAAGTTACTCATTTGGTTGCTGCAGGAGCAGTCAAGACAATAGAACTGGAGTGGAATGGTTATGCCTTTTTATACCTTTAGAAATGTCTGGAAGGTTAATGCTGGATACTCTTCTTGGGCTTAGTTTTATTTGTTTGAAATGGTAACAGTTAGTGAAACATTTTAATGGTGGGGGTGTTCGAATTCAGAATTTACACAAATGACTGAAAGCATTCAAATGTGCTTTCAGGTTGGTATCAACATCCTTTTTGAAGCTATTTTCATTTTGACTATCCCACCCACACGCTATTTGCATTTGTTTTAACATTAATGCAGAAATTCTCCTTTTAAGTTTATGAGTGGTAGAAGATTGCATGGGCTGTTACAAAAGATACAATATAAGAACCTTTGCAACAGTGGGAGGGGCAATTAAGATGGACTGCTCCACAAGTTTGATGGATCCAGATGGTCTCTGGATGGCTCTTAGAGAATTTCTGTTAAATTGACAGATGATTCTGTATCAGGCCTGGTTAATCTTTAGAATGGGAAAATGGACATGGTGGGGGACACAATCACTCTTTAGCATCCCTTCTCAAGATACAATTTGTACCAGGTTGCATTCTGTTCACACTTGCCCTGAGCTTGTCCTTTGTAAGTTTCTAGTTTTCAGCAATTTTCTTTACAAACTCCTAGGTACCCCTCAAGTGTAGTTATTTTAAAAGCATAGATTTAGGGATAAACTGGATGAATTCCTATTCCCTAGTTACACAAACAGTGTAACAAGTTGCCTCAAATTAAGAGATCCCATAGATATTGTCAGTTGCATACTGAGTAGTGTCTGATAATGTCTACAGAGCTTTCTTAACTATGGGCAATTTGCTTCCAATAATTACACCATTTGTACAGCTAGGCAAGCGGATTTTGGCTATTGTGTTGTTATGCTAGAACAGATACTCAAAACAACAAATCAAAATCATTACTTGCTGCTTTTGGTCCTTTGTGGTACCATAAAAGGAACCACAAATTCAAATACTTTATGAAGTAGACTCTTGTTTATTGATATGTTCATTTACGATCTCTCATCTCTGTGTCTTCCTACACATTAAGTATCTGACTGAGGAGTCAGAGGTTGGGAATTTGATTCCGCACTCTGCCTCCTTGACAGGGACTAGACTCAATAAACAGAAGGGTCCCTTCCAGCTCTGCAGGTCTAAGATTATTATTGTATTATATCTACCTCCTGCCATCCCCCAAGAAGTGCTATAATTTATATGTTGGAAGCTGCCTTGTGAGGTCCTTGCCCTAAAAGGCAATGATGGCTCTTCATCAGCCCTGATGAATACAGCCAGTGGTGGGTGATTGTGGCCATGCAAAAGCACCCTTGCCTTGCAGCTAGAATTGTATATGCCAGTAAGTGGAAGACTATAAAGATGCTGACAAAGAAGGAATTTATTGAGAAGATTTTGGAACTAGCAGAAATGGATATTTTGACAGATACACTAAATGATAGACTGGATAATAGTAAATGGGAACCTCTTTATACCTGGATGAAATCTACGCTGATTTAAGTAGAATAGATTAGATTAATATTATGTTAGAGCGTGCAAGACAAGATGAAATGAATGGAATATATTGTAATAAATCACTCTGGTTGCAACGGATAAAAAAGTAGAAAAAATACAATAAAATATTTATATATATATTAAAAAAGCACCCTTGCCTTAAAAGGCAGCCTGGACATGTCTACAATAAAATCAAATAATAAAATAGATTGATCCATATTCTTATATCTCTGCAGAGTTCCAGAAAGCAGCACATAATATCAAGACTTGGGACTGGAGAGAGAAGCCACAGTCTTTTCTCTTTCTCCTCCTCTCCTCCTCCTGTTCTTGTTCATTGTCAGGGGCTAGATGAACTTTGGAGGTTAACAGTGAAGGCAAAGATGTTCTTGTGGTTGTTCTCTGGAAGGTGATTGAAGTGGCATCTGAGTTATGACTAATTTATTCAGAATTCAGAATTTAGTGATTTCTTTCTTTCTCTCTCTCTCTCTCGTTTGGTCACATCACTCATCACAAATAATAATTTAAACCTCTGTGATGCCGGAGGCATGTTTTGGTTTGTTGTCCAGGTCAGTTCATTTAAATTTTTAATTTTTAATGGCTCATTTAATGTAGCTGTCTTGGCTAGTCATATAAAATAGGTTTTTTGGGGTCAGCACTTCTTACCTTATAAGACTTAGCTAAAAGAGTAGGGGGAAAAATAAAGAAGAAAGATCAGTCAGTAGTGTATTTAGTATACAAAGGGTGGGTATGTACTATGTTTTCTTTTATTGAAGTGTTTTTATATTGTGGTGGGGTTTTGTTTGTTTGTTTGTTTGTTTGAGTCAGCTTTTTGTGAGTTCTTGTTGGGAGAGAAAGGTATAATATAAATCTGAATGAATGGATGGATGAATCACGATGGCAAACCATGTCAGTAATATTGCCATAAGATAATAATTGACTACTTTCCCACCATAAGCTGTAAAGCTTATGCTCTGGCCAGCCTCCATGCAATGCTGACAGAAAAGTTTACTTTTGTATCACTTTGAATTAGTTACTGCCATCACCACCCCTTCCTTCCTCCATCCATCCAATATGAAGGAAACTACATTTACCTAGCAGATGGGGGATTTCTGTTGTGGGGTCCGTCCCATCCCCTGGATATGGGAAGTACAATAAACAGAAAGAAACCTCAACAAAAAGTCCAAGCCTAGTGTCATGCTTCCTCCTTCTTAACTGGGGAACTCTCATGAATGTGAATGAGGCAGATGGGTGGTGGACAGGCTGGGTAATCTTCAAGAAAGAAATTAACTTTAATACATCTTAAAGAAAAAAGCTACAACATATTCAAAACGAAAAGTTAATGCAAGGTAGAAAAATTTGTCTCCGGGCACAAAACTTTAAAAAGTACAAGAATCAATGGTACAAGAATCAAAGAAACATATGCAGGCATTTTTGGACAACCAACACAGTCAAACTGAATCATAATCCCTGACACAAAGTAGCTCATTACAGCCCTGATTCTACTTACAGTATCTAGCTGGTTGTCATCCCCCATTGTGCTAGGGTCAGCTCTCCCACATGGCCAGCTAGAGAAAGGAAGAAACAAAATGTCAAGAGGGATTTCTTACTAGTAAATTCAAAATCCCTCAACGAACCTAACTGGGTGGTACCTCTGAGGCATCAGCTGACACCTTGTGGTAATCCTTTCCAACTTTTCCAGTATATACATTGTTGCCTAATGACACAGATGAGCCCACTGTTCTGATAGACACAAAAGCACTCATTGGGGAAAGGGAGTAACTATTGCACAATACTAGTGCAGAAGGAGGAAGTTTAATGGGATTTTGCCATTATCAAGAACCGCCTTGATAGTGGCACTTGTAAGTGAACCAGCTTTTTGTGATGCCCTCAGCCTTCTCCCCATAAATTGGCATCAACATAATTATTTGTTCGTGTGATGTGTTGGGATATCATTGTACAGGGAATCCACATTATACCCCAGAGTTAGAGTGTTTACACCAGAGATGGGCTACACACACCCCTGGAGACTTCCATCAGTCTCAGCTGATGAGCAGAGCTAACACTGTTATCAATTTCCATCTGTCTTCCATAACTCAGAATAGCTACCCATAGTCCTGATTACTAGAAGCAGTGCTTATGACCTAAAATTAACTGCTCACATTAAATGATCAAACAGAGCTTCTGTGCACTTCTATAATCAGTAAATACTAAATTTATTTATTAACTAAATAAAATAGCACATCATACTGCATGAAAAGAGTATTTTGTACCTGTCCTTTCAAAATCTGAGATATTAACTGAATGGAGTTGGATAACTACTTCTATGTCCTCCTCTGGTGATTTGCAAAGAATGCAAGCTGATCCCAAAGTCCTTATAATCCCGGGGTATGAAAAATGTGCAATATTGGGATGGGCTCATATTCTGTAACAATGTAATGTCTCAGTATTCCTTAGCTGTTAAGAAAGTCATACATTTTGGAGTTTGTGATGAAGCATTAAAAAAAGATTTGGAAACGTGAACATTTGAAAATACATATAGAAAAATTACATTTGAAAAATGCACACCTACATACTTCAGACAACAGAAAAAATAATTTCAAAACGTTCACATAAAAAGCATTTTTTAAAAAAAGAAATGGAAACAAAAATCAAAATGAAAGGAGGAAGGCTCACAAAGCAGTTTGGAAATGGGAAAAGAATTGAGGTGGGGGGGATGGCATGACTTTGACAGGTTCATCCATCCCTATTCTTAGGTTACATCATGTACTGCTCCAGAAGATCCCACAACTCTCTAGAGCAGACTTGGGGAGGATTGGGGGGGGGGGGGGGGCGGCGCAGGGATGCAAGGGAAGGGGAATTTTTCCATCAACTGATACCCTCTGTCACCAGATGACAAGCCTGCTTTGGCCTGGCCTGCTTCAGAACAGAGTTGCTTCATTTTTCAGGGGCTCCGAATTTCTCTCCATGTTTCCTGTTTCAGGAAATATTTCCCCTTTCCTGCAAGCAAGCAAGCAAGCTGAACTCAAGTTTGAAACTGAGAACACTTGGTGCAGGTTTCCTTTAGAGTAAATGTTTAAGTCATATTATTAACTCTGTTTGTTTTAAAGAAGAAGAGGGAGAGAGGAGCTTTCCTGTTTTTCTTCTTTTCAGGAGCATTTGCAGAATATGCCATAGTTAATAGAAAGGAAATCACCTGACAAAGAATACAATGGCATTTAAACACCAAGACTTCCCACAGGAGACATTTATATCTTCAAGAAATGGAAGGAGAGGGAGGGAATGCATAATGGCATGCCAAGCAGGATGTCACTTACACTCGATTGGCCACAATTGTCAGGGTTCACTTCCATTAAGCTTTGTGTCAGTTCAGAAACGGTACATGTGGGGCTGTGTGAAGCATTCTACCACTGCTGACTGCCCGGGGCTAGCCTACAGAACCAATCTTGTCTTTGGTTTTCCCAGAAAACCTTGCTGAGAATTAGCTGCATATGTTGGCCAGCCTAACCATTTGAGGCAAGTTATTGCAATTGGCCTTTTACCAACCACTTAACATTTTGTGTGTGGGAGAAGTGGAGAGGGAGAAAACGAAGGCAGAGGGGAGGAGAAGAAAGAGAATAAACTTTATATCACAGAAGCAACATTTGAAAGTGATTACAGGGTGGGACTGAGAAGAAATGGCTTTCCATCTGTAGGGCAAACACATTTTTGTGTGTTCACAAAATACCAGATGATTGTTTAAAAATCCAGAAATGATCATTTAAAACTCATATTTCACTTAAATTTTCCCCAAAGCATGATTAAAAACTCCACTTTATCCTTATTTTATAATCAACTTTCCCACCTTCCTGCACCAAATATATTAGTTACTTATGTGTTGTCAACTTGGAACCAACCTATAGCAACCCTAACAGGGCTTTCAAGGTAAGTGAGATATTTAAGAAGTGGTTTTACCAGTTCTACATCCCCAATGAGTTTCCTTGGCCAAGTGGATATTTGAACCCTGGTTTCTTGTGTCCTAGTCCATCACTCTAGCCACTATACCACACTGGGTACCACCAAATATATTATCCTCATTTCATTAGTTAATTATGAGCTATCACATCAGTTCTGGCTTTTTAGGTATAAAGTACTCAGAAGTGGTTTACCTCAGTGCAGCAAGCAAAACATATTTGCCACCTGACACAAAACAAGGACAGGAAGAAATTTGGGAAAATGCAGCAAATTGATACTGGGAGATTTTCACACCTCTTTATTGATTTAAGCTGCTCCTTAACCTTCGTAACTGCCTGCACCACACGCATTCTCTGAAAATCTTCCAGATTTGCCCGGGATCCTTTGTCTTTACTGCAAACAGGGTGAGCTGCACAGTCCTAGGGCATCCCCAGAAAGGAGTGGATGGTAAACCACTTCTGAGTACTCTCTACCTGAAAAACTCTGAAAAGGATGGGCCTAAGTCAGAATTGACTGGAGGGCAGATGGTTATTATGGCCCAAGCACTGAGGTGAAATAAATGAGGCACAGTCTACCAATGGGGACTTGTCCAGACTTCAGTCCACTATCCTGAAGAATAAAAATATCACTAAATATTTTAACAGCCGCAAGGATTATATTTGCACAGTACTGGAAGAATGAAGAAGCACCTCCAGATGAAAAAATAATCAAAAAGATACTGGACTGCGCAGAAATGGACAGACTGACATTAAAAATCAAAGAGAAGGAAGATTCAGAATACTATCAAACTTGGAATCTGTTTTATCAATGGCTAGAAGCACGCTGTATAGTTTAAGGACTTAATATGTATTGTAGCTGTATTAACAAATGATTATAAGCAGAACCAAGGAGACACGATGTTAAATAAGCACAGGCAGATTTTATTATTATTATTATTATTATTATTATTATTATTATTATTATTATTATTATTATTATAATAATAATAATAATAATAATAATAATAATAATAATAATAATAATAATAATAATAATAATAATAATAATAATAATAATAATAATAAACTGAATCATTAAAAAAATTACTAAATATGTTGTAGACCACACTTGAAGGTATTTTGGGAAGTCTGGTCCAGCACCTCCATAGCCTCAGCCAAAACTGATGAAAAGGAGAAATAGAGCTGAGTGTCACCAGCATTTTGATGGCACCCAACTCCAAAACTCCTAATGCCCTCTCCCAGTGGCTTCATATAGATATTAAACAGCATGGAAGATAGAATGGAACCCAGCAGCACCCCACAGCTTAATCATGATGCAACTGAACAAAACCCTTCCAATGCTTCTCTTTGGAACTGGTTCTGGAGGTAGGAATGGAATCACCATAGTATAGTGCCTCTCACTCCAATCCCACAGAATCTGTCCAAGAGGATACTATGATCAATTGTACTGAAGATCACCAAGAGGTCCAAGAGAATCAACTGGGCCACACACACCCTGTCTTTAGCTTGGAGCAGGTAATCAGTCAGGGCAACTAATGCTGTTTCAGTACCAAACCCTGGCCTGAAACCAAATGGATTCAGATAATCAGTTTCCTCCAAGAACATCTGAAGCTGCCTGGCCACCACAAACAGCAGCACCTTGCCAAAAGGGGGGGGGGGTATTTGCAAAAGGAGGATATTTGTCACATACTTCTGGGTTCAGAGAGGTCCTCTTCAGGAGAGGATGCCTCTTTCAAAGCAGAAGGCACTATCCTTTGCTGTAACGAGGCATTTACCACCTCTGGACCCACTCAATCAATCCAACCCTGCTAGATCTTATCAACAATGATGGACAAGGGTCAAGTATATATGTGATGGATCACAATAACTGGAGCTGATCCCAAAAACTCTGACTAGAATATGTATTGGGCACCTACCTAGACATTGTAAAATTTTTGTCATCAAGTTCCAAGCAAATATAAGTGATTTTCTCCTCCAAGTGCCTAGAAACCTTCTCACAGCAGGTGAAGGTTCCACTCCTAGCCTTTGTGAGTAAATTTATTTATTTATTTATTTATTTATTTATTTATTTATTTATTTATTTATTTATTTATTTATTTTATTCAGCTACTAGACCACTCTGCGTGGTTTACATATTAAACATATAAAACACATAATTCCAAACAATGAACATAATAATATAATATAAATGCATAGAGTCTCTCTCTCTCTCTCTCTGACTGTGTGTGTATGTCACAGGCACCCAACCCCACCCACCCACAATATCTTGCTGTTACACACAGCAGGCAGTCAGAAAGATAAAAGGAACTAAGAACAGCAAGAGGTTACTCTTCAATTTCCCAGTTTTTCAAAACAGTCAAGGCATTCCTGCAGCCTGGCTCAGACAATGTATTGGATAGGAATGCGGATAAAACAAATCCAAGTGAAAATGATTCCAGTGCAGAGAGTGTGTCAGTAATTGCTGAAGAAATAATCTATCAGCTGCCTCACGAGTGTCTAGTTTAATGCTTTCAAAAATATTTCAATAATATCACGACTGGTATTAATGTTCATAACATTACATTGTTAAAAGAGAAATAATTCAGTATTAAAATGTTAAGAGAAATATAGAACATTCATTTATTATGTTAATTGTATTCTCAAAGGCTTTCACGGCCAGGATCTGATGGTTCTTGTGGGTTTTCCGCAGCCAGAACTCTGTCTGTGCTCTGGCTGTGTTCTGACTCCTGTCCTCTGAAGATGCCGGCCACAGAGACTGACGAACCGTTAGGAAGAAAAACCTTAAGAACACAGCTAAACAGCCCAGAAAACCCACAACAACCATCGGATCCCGGCTGTGAAAGCCTTCGAGAATACATTGAATGCCTCTACGGGGAGGAAATGGTCAGACAGACCCAGAGACTGGAAACACTCCGAAGCAAAAGAGCACACCTACTATGTTCCTTAACATTTCTATCCAGAGCACAGACAGAGTTCTGACTCCTGTCCTCTGAAGATGCCAGCCACAGAGACTGGCGAAATGTTAGGAAGAAAAACCTTAAGAACACAGCCAAACAGCCCAGAAAACCCACAACAACCATATTATATTAATTGTTAACACATACAATGATAGCACTATAGACTTGGAAGGGATTCCAAGGGTCATTTATATCAATCATGTGTGAATGTATTCATATTGCTAACTCCACATTCATTAGGTAAAGGTAAAGGTTCCCCTTTACTTTTTGTCCAGTCGTGTCCGACTCTAGGGTGTGGTGCTCATCCCCGTTTCCAAGCCATAGAGCCAGCGTTTGTCCGAAGACAGTTTCCGTGGTCACGTGGCCAGCGCGACTAGACACGGAACGCCGTTACCTTCCCACCGAGGTGGTACCTATTTATCTACTCGCATTTTTACATGCTTTCGAACTGCTAGGTTGGCAGGAGCTGGAACAAGCGACGGGAGCTCACTCCCTCGCGTGGATTCGATCTTACGACTGCTGGTCTTCTGACCTTGCAGCACAGAGGCTTCTGCGGTTTAACCCGCAGCGCCACCACGTCGCACATTCATTAAACAGCAACAAAAATCATGCTGGCCAAGTTATCCATCAAAAGTAACAAATCAAAGTAGTGTGAAACATTTATGGGTACTCAACAAATACATATTAGTGTTTAAGAGTTAAAATAATGAGTTTTACATTTGTTATGAAAATATTAATAAATTATGGGTAAAGAATTATGTTTTACAAGCTCTGGCCACTATATTTAGCTTTACAGTAGAGGAAGAACAGCATTGCCCAATTCAGGGTTTCTCAAAGGTACAAGTAAGTGGCTTGCAAGCCAGAGTATGTAATTTATGACTCTGATAGGAAAAAAAAGAAGACTAAATCTATAAATCTAAAAGAAAATATATACAAAATGTTTTACAGATGGTACGTAACACCAGAGAAATTAACAAAAATGTATAAAAATGTTTCTAATAAGTGTTGGAAATGTGAAAAGAAAGTAGGGAGCGTCTAGCATATGTGGTGGATGTGCAGTAGGGCCAAGGACTTTTGGAAAATGATTCATGAAATGATAGAGAAAATTTTAGGGGTTAAAATTGCTTTGACACCAGAAATTTTCTTATTGAATATATTACCAGCTACACTCGGAAAAAAAAAACAAGACTTACTTGACCTTACACCTGATAACTGCAGCTAGAATTGTATATGCCAGTGAGTGGAAGACTACAAAGGTGCCAACAAAGATGGAATTTATTGAGAAGATTTTGGAACTAGCAGAAATGGATATTTTGACAGATACACTAAATGATACACTGGATAATAATAAATGGGAACCTCTTTATACCTGGATGAAATCTACACCGATTTAAATAGAATAGATTAGATTAATATTATGTTAGGGAGTATAAGACAAGATGAAATGAATGGAATATATTGTAATAAATCACTCTGGTTGCAACGGATAGAAAAGTAGAAAAAATACAATTAAAAATATTTATAAAAAAAGAAAAAAGAGAGTAATGGATAAGTAAATACAGAATGAAATTTCAAAGTAAATTGGTCTACATATATTGTGCTTGTAGTTCCTATCGGAATTTTGGTAAAAAATCAAAACGTCAATAGAATAAAACTTTTCTTAGGTTCAGCTAAATGTCCACAGGATAGCCAGCTTTATGGGATTCTGGCTCAATCTCATGTTCAACAAAAATGGAAGAAAATGAGGTCACAGGACAGAGGGAAACTGCAGCATCAACATTAAAACAGAAACATCTTTTATGGACCACAAGATTTTATGTATGAGATTCATATTACAAATTTGTGCTGAGCCTCCCAGAATGATATAACCCATATGCTGAGCTGAATTGAACAGAATTATCATGTACTAGAATGAGATAGAATTTATGATCCCAATAACCAAAGATTTGTCTACTTGAGATATATAGCTTCTTTAAGTACTTTTTATTACAAGTGACTGTTGTTACAAAACCTAACATTTGGCTAAATAACTCAATACATGAGTTCCTCTCTCTAGTTTCTCATCTTGTTTATTTTAAGTAAACACTTAAGGTGAATGGAGTGATTTGCAGTTTTCTTAAAACACACAAAAATAGAGAAAATATACTTGGGCTTTTTAAAAAATTGACTTGAGCCCTCACTTACTAAAAATGCTAAGAGAGACAACTGCTGTTTTCCTTGGTTATGGTAAACTTCCAAGGAAAGATCATAGCAATGTTTTCCATCTGAGTTAGCTCTACGACATTGCTATTTAGGAAGAATAAATAGTGGCAGATTACCTCCACAGAGATTGCCTCATTGTAATCTACATCACAGGGAGACTCCCAAGTGAGAAGGCACTCAATCAGCTACAGGGAAAGAGCAAATAAGAAGTACAAATAGTGTTCTTGCAAATGAAGCAACTTGATTAAAACTGAAGGGACATCTAGTTGCTCATGGGCACAAATATGGAAAGGAAGTTCAATGTGAGGAGTATGAATCAAAGGAACTTTGAAATATAAAACAAGAAATGGAATGTTTGACATTGTAATACTTGACATAAGCAAACTAAAGTGGATTGGAAAAGGGCATTTTCAGTCAGAGAATTACAAAATGTTGTACTCTGGAAGCAATAAGCTCAGAAGAAATGGTGTAGCTCTAATGGTTATGCAAGAGGTAGTATAAACAGTTAGAGACTATAATAGAGTCTTATTGGCTGCAATCCTGTTGCTTAGCACAGTAAATTGGAAGAAGAATAAATCCACTGAATCAGTGGAGGTTTGGTGAGTCAACTCTTCTGTACATTCCATTGATTCAATGGGCCTACTTTACTTGCAGCTTACTACACTAAGCAACAGGATTTCAGGCACAGAATAATATCAGTCAGACTTAATGAAGTCTGGTATGTTAACATAATAATTCAAGTCTATGCTCCAATTACTAATGCTGAAGAAGAAATGGAGACCTTTTTATGCAAGTATCCAGGAGAAAAGTGATCACACCAAAACACATTGTGCTGATAATTATGGGTGACTGGAATGCAAAAGCAGGAAATAAATCAGAACAAAAAACCATTGGAGAATTTGGTATAGAAGTGAGAAGGGAAGCAGCAGAATGATACACAGAATTCTGTGAATCCCATTTTATTTGTTGCAAGTGCATGCTTCAGGTAACTTAAAGATGATTGTACATGTGTACTGTACTAAATGGAGTGAGAAATGCCAGATGCCCAGAATGGATGAAAAAAGGAAGAAGGACCAGATATTGCAAATACATGTTGGTCACATAACTTTAGTGTGAGAAGGCGCAACTTCCACTACCAGCTAAAATGGCTAAACTAAGGCTGTCTTACTTTGGACATACTTTAGATGACATGGCAGAATGCCTACTCCTGGCTGGGACTACCCATCCTACATGTTCCTCCCAGGGTGAATTGCTCAGGGCATTAACCGGAGGGAGGCCCAGAAGGAGAGAACAAGGGACCAGGCCTTCTCAGCAGCTGCACCCCAGCTCTGGAATGAGCTGCCAAATGAAGTGTGCCTGCCCCCCCCCCCCCTTGGCATCTTTCAAGAAACTTTTAAAAATACAATTTTTCATCATGCTTTCCAACATATGCCAATTTAAGAATTTGTTGACTTTCAGCCCTTTATTCAGCTGCTGCCAATTTTTAATTTGTCTAAAAATTGTTTAATTTATTTAATGTGTTTCAATTGTTGTAAACTGCCCAGAGTAACCATTGGTTAGATGGGTGGTATATAAATCAAGCAAGCAAGCAAGCAAACAAACAAACAAACAAAAACAAGAGTCATTGAAAAAGGCAATAATGCTAGAAAATGTAGAAAGCAGTAAATATAGAGAAACACCTCATATGAGATGGATTGACTCAAAAGAACTATAGCCTTTAGTGTCCAAGACTACCAAGGCTGTTAACAGTAGGACCTTTGGGAGGCCATTAATTTGTGTTGCTATAAATCAGAAACAATTTCATTACGTAACATCAACATCTTCAAGCTTTAGAAACTACCATGTCATAATTAACTCTGCTAATATGTTTCAGTGGTGGTCACCATGAGTGGTATCACCAGTTCTATAGCGGGAGCACTCAAGAGTTTATATCCTAAGGCCCTATTCCTTGAGCTAAAGAACAAAAGCTTCTTTATGAAAAATGTACTAAATTGTATAATTGTTAATATAGAATTAACAGCCAAAGAGACAGTTTATACAGTGTTGACTCAGTATTCTTCTCTTTCCTCCCCACAGAGAGAGCTGTCAATCAATGACACAATTGCTGGTGTGTTGGTTCATTATACTAAATGTGGCCAATTCCCAGCTCAGCCTAACATTTGCTAGGTGGCCTTGGGCAAACACCTTCCTCTTAGTTCCAGGTCTTTCTGTGTCTGTCAAGTGATAATAATGTTTGGTTGCTATTCAGACCTTGTTGTGAGAGCGGGTATTGAAGAGAGCCTCTCACAGCTTAAAACAACTCCCCAGCTATTCCTGAAAAAGAATGGCTGCTGCAGATTTGCTGGTTCTGCTTGTGGTCACTTTCATAGCAGCCTCTGCAGGTACAACCTGTCCTATTCGAAAGCCCTATCATAGGGCTCAGGTCATCATGGCAGTGAGAGAAATTCAAAATGAAATATTAATGATAGAACATGAATATTCAAAACTTATTTCCACAGTAATAAATGGTAAATAATTGCAGCAGTTGTTAGGATAATAGAATGTGTGGTAAATACCATACCTTACTTGCAAATATCAGCTGTGATATAGCAACTAGCACAAAAAGTGTACAACTTAACCCCCTACTACTAGAGTGGCTGTTTACTAAACTTCTTTACTACAGCATTTGGGTGAACAGATGTTCAAAAGTTTGAAGACAATGCAGAGCAAGGTGGACATAAAGAGTTACTTACACTCAAAGGATTCTATAGAAGCCACCTCTACCCCTCTAGCCACGAAAAGTCTTATCATGACACCTCTTCTGCATGTTGATGAATTCAGGATGCTGTCTATCAGAAAGGGTGTCTATCCAGATGAATTGTTGCCACAATCCCCATCAGTAATCTCCAACTTCAAGTCTTTTTCTTAATTTTGTTTTCTGACTATAAATATGTGGATGTTAAGGCTGGGCTTCTTTAAACTAGCAGGCTGCACAGGCCATTTGGCTTATGAAGACAGCCAAGATGGAGGTAAGTTGAACAAACTAAACTGAGTATCTTGTTCATGTCCAGAAGGATCAGTAATTGATAAAATGCAAAAGAGTGAAAGTAAAACAGACAAACAATTTTGGTTTCAAATAACCACACAAAATAGCTAGACTAATAATGGGAACTAACAACAGTTTCAGCAAGGCGTAACACTTCATGCACATTTTGGAAAGCTCTATAAGATAGAATAGGACTCTGTGGGTGTGTGAGAGAGATTGTAACTTGAAACACAAACAGAATTGAAACCACTCATACAATATGGTCACCATTATGAACTCTAAGCCTGTCCCATTTAGGTGGCATCTGCATGTAACCTGAATTCCCACTGTGCAAGAGTATCATATCCAGGATTACTTCCATTTGTTCAGTCAGAGAGGCATGGGGGCTGACTAACAGGAGATCCTAGGGACCAGAAGTTGGACAGAGCTGTGGAATTAGACAAAACCTTCAAGTGTCTAAGCCTGCTTCCTCCCTAATTGCAAGTCACGCCTCTTGTACTATATCGTTTCTCTTCTTCAGTTACTAGAAGGAGTTAGATACAGTCCATTGCCACTCAGAAAGCCCTGTCATATCCACTAGAAAACTAGATCACCACCACTTTCACTGAAGAACCAAACAATACATACTCATTGGATAATTCACCTTCTGCATCAAAAGGGGAATGGGCAAAATGTGGCTCATGGGCATAGGGACCTGATCCTAGGAAGTTATCTTTTTTGGTGTCATTCTCACTACTACAGTTGCCCTAGTGGCACCAACCTTAGGCTAAAGAATCCTTAGGCATGTAGAATAGCAGCAAATGGATATGATAACTTCTGGGTCCTAGCAACACTATTGTTGTTAAAATCCTGGGCAGGTGACCAAGCCCAGATGGAAATGACAGAGGCCCAAAAGAGCTCTGTGGCATGTAGTGCTTTCCATCAGCTTAAGCTCATGAGTCAACTGTGACTCCTTCTAGACAGAAATAGGGTGGCCTTAGATCTCCATGGCTTAGTATCCTCCAGGTCAGATTAGTTTCATGTGCTGTAATGTGCTACCCAACCATTTCCCAGAAAGTTTCATTAATGTAAAATAAATATGTTAAAGTAGTAACATGGACTGACTATAAGGAACATACCCATTTAAAATAAATTACTCTGGATGATTACCAGGGAGAGGACCTTTAGGGTTGTGGTGCACCATCTATGGAATGGCCTCCATAGAGGGGCTGAAATGGTGCCAGCTTTGATGAGGCTGGCCCTGCCATTAGGTAAAGTGAGACAGCTGTTTCAGGCAAGAGCTATCACAAAAGCCAGGGAATTGCTAGTGATTTACTTTATTATATTATTTTACTGACCTGGATTGGATTGGATGGGTGCCTATCTATTCTCTTGTCTAAGGCAGGAAAAAGACAGAGGCTGACTCCATTTTATTTTTGTGCCAAACATTTAAAAAAAAAATTGTCACAGCATTTCAGAATGTCATGTCAAGTGTCTTGATTATCCATTCTGGTTAATGTTATAGCTTTGTTTAAATGACTACTTACGGTGTTTTATCTATTTATTGTTTTTCATATATTCATTTTTATTGCACAACAGTCTGAGACAACTGACTGGTGGGTGGCACAGAAATTTCCAAAGCCAAATAAAATAATGTTTCTCAATGGGGTCGGGTAGCAGCAGAGACAAATCTTTACCCTGTTCCCCCACTACTGCTCTTCTGTCTTTCGGGAGCCTCTGGCACTGACGTTGCTTTAAATAACACACCGCAGAGAGAGCACCAGCGGGTGGATATGAGCATTTTATCAAAAGACTTACACTGATAAAATAAAGCTTAGTTGATCATAGGGGTTTAATCGGTAAGATCAATCAATTTGTTGAAGCTAAGTTTCCATATAAACAAACAAAGGTCATGAAGGATAAAAACCTATATTATCTTAGTTAGAGAATGGTCCATTTGGGTTACAGGAGACATAATCAAAGAAAAGGTTTTCTGTCTTCTAACTGAGAGAGATGACGGGATGAATCTTTTGAAATACTGACCAGCCAACACTCTCTAAGTACCTAACAATACTCATTTTGGAAAGTGTGCACCCCAATCAATCCATGACTCATTTTACACTATGGCTGAACCCCTATTGCATAGTGCAGTAATTAGCACTGAAGTAGGCCCATTTGAAGAAATAGGATTTATTGTGGAGTTGACTGACCAAATTCCCACCAATTCATCTGGTCTACTTTACTGTGACTTATTACATTAAGCAACAGGATTTCTGCCTTACAATATTTTTTTAAAATCAAAAGATTTAAATCAATTAATTTAACCAGCTAATTTACTAAATGTTGTAGCCACAATGAGAAATTGACTTGAGAGTTTCAGTTTAAAGGTCATAATCTAGAATCCGACCTGACCTAAAATATGAATAATGGTGACCAGCCTCAAAGAACTGCTTTGAAGATTGTATGACACTGCCAGGGAGCTTTTGTACTGCACTGGACAGAAATTAGGATTTGGATGTGGAGAGCTTTTGAGTCCAGTTCTATCTAGATACAGAAAGCATAATTTCAAAAGCAACTCTTACCTGAAACAGGGCTTCACACACACACATTTCATCCAAAAAAAAGTTTATCACTGATTTTTAAAGATGAAGAAGGTGCTGATTGTATATGATCAGCTACATGCCTGAAAGTAACTATCTGAATTATGGCCAACCTCTTCAGTTTACTCAAAATAGAAATAAAATGAAAATTAACCACTCAGTTTAGAAGCAGAGGGTGTTTTGATATATAACTGTTGTTATAAATGAAAATGCTGAATAGAAGTTACAGTGGGGGTCCAAGGGAGATGATAGACAGTTTGGCACATTGCTTAAATAGCAGTGAGCAAAGCCAATTAAAGTAAAATTCTCTTGCTGTAAACACAATGTTAAAATCTATGTGAGCAGACTGGCAAACTTGGGAGAGTTCATAGGAGTTTCACAATGTGGAATTTTCAGTTTTGAACTTCTGAACATTGCTCATCTCCTCTGAGACATGTATGTCAACATGGCATGCAGAAAAACATGTTCTAAGCATTGGACTAAAACAGGACTATAATAATGTGTACTTCACAATGCAGCTTATTAAAGGAAAAACAAGCAAAAACAAAAAGAGGCCCAGCTCAATTTTATGGAACTGTCTCTGAACTTCAAGTTCTTCAATAACAGATCTGAGATATACGGATATGTGAAATACCTCACATAGATAATATGTCAGAGATGGATGAGAATTTCATTCATTTCATATGTTTTCTTCCTAAGTAAAACATAAACTATTGCCCTCCCACCCTGGAATAAAGAGGAGGGACTCAGATGATGGGATGAAACAGGGCTACATGTTATTAACCACAAACCGTATTCAACTCATAGCCAACCAGAGAGGAGCCTGCTGTAGTATGGAATGATGTTGGCAGCAGAGGTCTCACAGGACCCCTTCTTCATGACAATTGGCGAGTTTCTGCCCCAAGGCCACATGGTCCAGAAGACAGCGCTGCCCCGGCTTCCAAAGATCTGACCACCCCCAGGCCTCTAGCCCCTTGTCTATTGGCAGCTTTCAATCCAGAGGTGGCCCCGGCGTATCCTCCCCCCCGCACCGTAATTTAACAATCTACAGCTCTGAGGGTTTGGACGCGCTATACCTTCCCTGTGCTCCACGGGGAACTCACCGATCCATCCTCATTCTGCTCTACCCGCCACTGCAGGGGACTAGCCTAGCTATGTCCCCTGCCTGCCACCAAATTTTCCAACTCCAAATGCAGGCCCCACTTAAAATTGTGTAAAAACAGCTCCAGTCCCAAATCTGATAAATGAATCCCATTATCTCTGAACAAATCTGGTTGATTCAATCATATCTCCTTATGCCCAATCACAGACCCCAATCGCACACCTCCCTGCACACTTCTTGATTTCTCCAGCGAGCTTTGTTAATGCAATGTGGAGGGCAATCTGCTCTCCAAACCATCCTAGGGATTATGGTGGACCACACAATTTGTGTACCCGGATGTGCTGTCTTCCAAGAACGCAAGTCTCGTATGATGTCCATTATTAAAGACTTGCCACTCTGCCGAACTAAGTCATTACTGCCCAGATGTACTACCAACATATCAGGGGTCAGGCCTGCAGAGGCATTGGATATGACACCCATAAACTCAACCCACAGCATCCCTCTTGGCCCTTTCCATTCTATATAGGCAACTGCCCCCAAACCTAAACTGCACCCCCAGACTGTTTTTTCAGCATAACGTGCTGCCCAAAAGATGAAACTATGTCCCATGAACAAAAAAACACTTTCGCCTTCTGATGCCTCACGAGCCTGCAAAACAAACAGAAAATGGCCAGCAACCAACCTGTACTTGGGGAAGTGTGTGGACACAGAGTTGGACCCATCCTCTTTATGTCCTCGAAGCCATACCCAAGGGCGACTGCTGTCGGGGCCGCTCCTATCCGGAAGAAGTGTGTCCTGAAGCGCCAGCCCTGCAAGCCAACCTGATGAAGGGCTAGATCCATCACCTTCCAAAACTGGTACTTGGGAAGTGGGAGACCATTGCTGTGGCAAAAGAAATATTCACAATGCTTGCCCCTTATTGATAAGTAGCTTTCAACAGCTTGAACATGGCAAATGTCTCTGACATAGCAGGGCCCCAACCAAATATCTACTCCTTTACCTCTTTGGTCCATCTTGGAGCACCTAATGTGTAATGAAACCTTATTTCCTATCACCTGTATGTCATTCCTTTGCAATGCTGCTTGCGCCATATCCCCTTTTCCTGCAGCTACCACCTCACTAACTCTAAGGGCACCGAAAAATGCCACTAGCGAAGCTGCTCTGAACAATGCTACCTCATAAGCATCCCTACAAATACTCCCCCATGTTTGGCTCCATTTCACCAGTATGGCGGGGGTAAAAGGTGATCTATTGTCGGGCAACCTGACCCTTTCTTTACTCCAACCCTCAATCATTTTCTGGATGTGAAAATCCATTGTATGATCGATGTGGCCTTGTCATAAAAGGCCAAGGCAGACATTTTACCCTGAATAGAGCTCGGTGATAAATACCTCACTTACCTTGAAAGCCCTATTAGGGTTGCTATAAATTGGTTCCAACTTGACATCACAGCTAGGTTAGATGACAACTTGCAGAAGCAGGACATGTGCCTGGTCACTCAGTCTTCAGAACAAAATATGTCAGACACATGGTTAGATGGAAAACAAATGGCCACAACTTTACTGATTACAGCTGAGTTAAACGTGGAAGAGCACAAAGCCAGGATCCAGGCATCAACTAATCTGAAACCTGGCCAATTTCTCCATCTATAGTCCAACAGCTGGGGGGAACCACAGGCATGATGGGACTCAGACAACCAATGAAGCACCTGGCCACTCAGTGGACAACCTGCCACAGGTGGTGAAGGCAAGCATGACCAGCCTCCCAAAGCCTGGCCAACTCCTGCTCACATTCACCTCAAGATTCCAAAAGGGGACACCCCATTCTTTGGCATATGGGCAGCCTGGCTCCATTTCCCCTGATTAGATCCAGCCAATGCCAACAAACCACCCTCCCACTATAAAATTATGACGTAACTGATTCAATGTAACAACCCAAGGTGATTATATAGTCATGGGTGTAAATATATTGAGATGAGACTCAAAGCACTGATGTTGCCTTGACCATGGTATTCTCCGTCCTGACCCATCTCTCTGGAATGGGACTTGGGGGCACTGTTTTATGTGGCTCCAGTCCTTCCTGGAGGAGAGAACTCAGAAGGTGATCCTGGGGATTCCTGTTTAACACCCTGGCCACTGACCTGTGGGGTCCCTCAGGGTTCTGTTTTGTCTCCTATGTTATTTAACATCTACAGGGATCACATAACTCCACGACCCTTACAGCAGCTCCACTGGCTGCCAATCAGTTTCTGGGCACAATTCAAAGTGCTGGTTTAAACCTATAAAGCTCTAAATGGCCTGGTTCCAAGCGATCTCAAAAACTGTGTCTCCCACTACAAGCCAGCTTGGATGTTAAGATCATCAGGTGAGGCCTTTTCTTTTCGTCTTAGCACCTTCACAGGTCTGTTTGGTGGGGACACAGCAAAGGGTGTTCTCTGTCACTGCTCTCAGACTTTGGAACTATCTCCCACAGGAGGCCACATTGCCCCCCCCCCCAAAAAAAAGCAGGCAAAGACCCTTCTCTTCAGGCAAGCATTCTCTCAGAGACTGCCTACATGAGTGACTGGCTCCATGGCTGGCTACATGAATGTGACTTTTAGATGGATTGTTACGTATTGCTGCTCTGACTGGGTCTTTAGTACTACTTCTGTTTACCATATCTCTGAGTGGTATTCGTTTGTTCCTTTTTAGTATTTGCATCATTATTCTTTTAGCTTTAATAGCTTTTCTTATAATGATGTAAGCTGCCTCTTTATACTCATTATTCTTAGCTTTAAATGTTGTCTTTTAATGATGTGAATCACTGTTACATATTCATTGTTTTCAGCTTTAATTATTTTCTTTCAAAGATGTAAGCCGTCTTGGATCCTTTTTAAGGAGAAAGGTGGGGTAAAAATATTTTACATAAAAATGAATAAAATTCATTGTCCTCCTGATCTCGGGACACTGGGTAGCAAACAGGATGCCAGGCGAGTTTGGGGGTAGAGGCTCTCTTCTTCTTCTTCCTCTTCTTCTTCTGTGTCCAAGCAACTGGGGCTTCATGTGTCAGCTAAAAACTGGACTATATATGGATTCCCCAGCATTATTTCATCTCCTCTGCCACAGCTATAACATTTAGGAATTCTTGTTGTGGGGAGAGGGTTCATTCTTAGAGTATATAATTATGCAACCCATGTACAGTATATCACAGAAGTGAGTACACCCCCTCACATTTCATAAATATTTTAGTATATCTTTTCATGTGACAACACTGAAGAAATGACACTTGGCTACAATGTAAAGCAGTGAGTATACAGCTTGTATAACAGGGTAAATGTGCTGTCCCCTCAAAATAACGCAACACACAGCCATTTATGCCTAAACCACTGGCAACAAAAGTGAGTACACCCCTAAGTGACAATGTCCAAATTGGGCACAAAGTGTCAATATTTTGTGTGGCCACCATTATTTTCCAGCACTGCCTTAACCCTCTTGGGCATAGGGTTTACCAGAGCTTCACAGGTTGCCACTGGAGTCCTCTTCCACTCCTCCATGACAACATTTATTTATTTATTTATTACATTTATACCCCGCCCATCTAGTCAATCAACTACTCTGGGCGGCTTCCAACATATATCATAACAATTTAAAATATAACAAGATTTTAAACATCAATAAACAAGTTGTTCAAGATGGAAAAATAAGGAAAAAAGAGGAAGAAAAAAAATCAAGTGTTGACTGGAGGGAAGGCCTGCCTAAACATCCAAGTTTTCAGTTGGTGTTTAAAGATGCCCAGCGAAGGGGCCGCACAAATCTTCGGAGGAAGGTTATTCCAGAGGCGAGGAGCTACCGCCGAGAAGGCCCGGTTTCTTGTTTTTTCCTTCCGGGCCTCCCTCGGCGTCAGGCTCCTCAAGCTCACCTCCTGACTCGATCGGGTGATACAGGTAGATTTTGGTGGGAGTAGGCATTCCGCCAAGTATCGAGGCCCTAAACCGTTTAGGGCTTTATACATAAGCATTAAAACTTTGAAGTCAACGCGGAACCAAATGGGCAGCCAGTGCAAAGCGGCCAGAGTGGGAGAGATATGATGATATTTTCTCACTCCACTAAGGAGTCTGGCCGCCGCATTCTGCATCATTTGTAGTTTCTGCATCAGCCTCAAAGGTAGCCCCACGTAGAGCGCATTACAGTGGTCTAATCTTGAGATTACAAGCGCATGTACCAAGGTGGTGAGCGCCCCCACATCAAGATAGGGACGCAGCTGGGCTATCCGCCGAAGATGAAAAAAGGCAGTACGGACCACCGACGCCACCTGAGTTTCCATGGTGAGCGCCGGGTCCAGCTGGATCCCCAAGCTGCGAACCTCACTCTTTGCGGTAAGAGTCACCCCCCCCAAAATGAGAGAGAGTTTCCCAGACCACTGATGATGGGGGCACCCACCCTCAGGACCTCCGTCTTGTCCGGGTTCAGACATCACAGAGGTGGTGGATGTTAGAGACTTTGCGCACCTCCACCTTCCATTTCAGGATGCCCCACAGATGCTCAATAGGGTTTAGGTCTGGAGACATGCTTGGCCAGTCCATCACCTTTACCCTCAGCTTCTTTAGCAAGGCAGTGGTTGTTTTGGAGGTGTGTTTGGGGTTGTTATCATGTTGGAATACTGCCCTGAAGCCCAGTCTCCGAAGGGAGGGGATCATGCTCTGCTTCAGTATGTCACAGTACATGCTGGCATTCATGGTTCCCTCAATGAACTGTAGCTCCCCAGTGCTGGCAGCACTCATGCAGCCCCAGACCATGACACTCCCACCACCATGCTTGATTGTTGGCATGACACACTTGTCTTTGTACTCCTCACCTGGCTGCCGCCACACACGCTTGACACCATCTGAACCAAATAAGTTTATCTTGGTCTCATTGGACCACGGGACATGGTTCCAGAAATCCATGTCCTTAGTCTGCTTGTCTGCAGCAAACTGTATGTGGGCTTCCTTGTGCATCATCTTTAGAAGAGGCTTCCTTCTGGGATGACAGCCCTGGAGACCAATTTGATGCAGTGTGCGGCGTATGGTCTGAACACTGACAGGCTGACCCCCCACCCCACCCCTTCAACCTCTTCAGCAATGCTGGCAGCACTCATACGTCTATTTCCCAAAGCCAGCCTCTGAATATGACGCTGAGCACGGGCACTCAACTTCTTTGGTCAACCATGGCGAGGCCTGTTCTGAGTGGAACCTGTTCTGTTAAACCGCTGTCTGGTCTGGCCACCATGCTGCAGCTCAGTTTCAGGGTTTTGGCAATCTTCTTATAGCCTAGGCCAGCAATGGCGAACCTATGGCACGCGTGCCACAGGTGGCACGCGGAGCCCTTTCTGCCAGCACGTGAGCCATAAGTCGCCGGATCGCTACTCCCCCTCCCCCCACAACCAAACCTGAGCAGGTGGCTGCAACCGTGGTGCTGGTGCCCGGACAGGCGGCGGGTCAGGATCCGGAGCAGCTGGTGCTGGCAGCGGATCCGGAGTGGGGTCTCAAGGCACCTCCGTGCCCGGGATTCCCCATTCCGCCGCCACTTCCGGTTCCGCTGCCGCAACGGCGGCACACCACCCCGTTTTGTTTGTTTTTTCCCAGTTTGGGCACATGAGCCCAAAAAGGTTTGCCACCACTGGCCTAGGCCATCTTTTTGTAGAGCAACAATTCATTTTTGCAGATCCTCAGATAGTTCATTACCATGAGGTGCCATGTGGAACTTCCAGTGACCAGTCTGAGAGAGTGAGAGCGATAACACCTGCTCCCCATTCACACCTGAGACTTGTGACACTAACGGGTCTCATGACACCAGGGAGGGGAAACGGCTACTTGGGCCCAATTTGGACATTGTCACTTAGGGGTGTACTCATTTTTGTTGCCAGCGGTTTAGACATACAGTGGAACCTCTACTTACGAACTTAATCCGTATTGGAATGGTGTTCGTAAGTAGAAATGTTCGTTAGTAGAGGCACCATTTCCCATAGGAATGCATTGAAAACCGATTAATGCGTTCCGGGGGAAGAAAAAAATACCAAAAAAATAAAAATAAAACTAAAAAATAAAACACTGCAAGTCCCACGCTGGGACTGCAAAAAAACCAAAAACCAAACACAAACAAATCCAAAAATAAACATTGGAGCAAGTCCCACGCTGGGACTGCAAAAAAAAAAACACAAACAAACAAAAAAAATCACCCAAAAACAAAACAACACAGAAACATACCCCCCCCAGCCCAAACCTACCCTCCAAAACCCACACAGGAAAACTTTTTTTAAAAGAAAAAAAAATGGAGCTTACCTGTCCGAAGCCTCCCGGGGGTCCCCTGCCGCTGCGATCGCCGCTGCAGTGACCGCCGCCGCCGGGAGGCTTGAGCCTGGCCGGGGTGCTTCGGCTGCTTGCCCCCGGCCGCGGCGGAGGCAGCGGTCGCCCAGCGCCGGGAGACTTGAGCTGGCCGGGTTTCGGCCGCTTGCCTCCTGACTTGCCTCTCGCTTGCTCCGCGCCACCCTCCGTGGGCTCATGGCAGCAAATTCAAATGGCGGAGGGCGGCGAGCTCAAGCCTCCCTGCACTGGGTGACCGCTGCCTCCGATCGCGGCGGTGGGGGACCCCCGGGAGGTCTCCGATGGCGGCGGGGAAGCCCTGGGAGGTCTCCCATGGCTTCCCTGCCACCATCGGAGACCTCCCGGGGGTCCCCCACCACCACAATCGGCGCCTTCGGAGGTCTCCCAGGGCTTCCCCACCGCCATCGGAGACCTCCTGGGGGTCCCCCGCCACTGCGATCAGCACCTTCGGAGGTCTCCCAGGGCTTCCCCACCGCCATTGGAGGAAGCCCTGGGAGACCTCCGAAGGCGCCGATCACGGCGGCGGGGGACCCCCAGGAGGTCTCCGATGGCAGTGGGGAAGCCCTGGGAAGTCTCCCAGGGCTTCCCCGCCGCCATCGGAGACCTCCTGGGGGTCCCCCGCCACCACAATCGGCGCCTTCAGAGGTCTCCCAGGGGGCCCCCACCACCATCGGAGGAAGCCCTGGGAGACCTCCGAAGGCACTGATCGCAGCGGCGCTGGAAGCCCGGGAGGCCGAGCCTCCCTTTTCCTAACCGTTGGGGCGAAAGAGCTACAAAGAAGCAGCCTCTTTCATCACTAACGGTTAGCAATTTTAAATTTCCTGCCCTTTTCCCCTGCCTTTTTTCCGTTCGTACGTTGAAGCTCCGGCCGCAAGTAGAGGCAAAATTTTAAGGCCGGAGGTGTTCGTACGTTGGATCATTCGTATTTAGGGACGTTCGTAAGTAGAGGTTCCACTGTAAATGGCTATGTGTTGCGTTATTTTGAGGGGACAGCACATTTACACTGTTATACAAGCTGCATACTCACTGCTTTACATTGTAGCTAAGTGTGATTTCTTCAGTGTTGTCACATGAAAAGATATACTAAAATATTTATGAAATGTAAGGGGGTGTACTCACTTCTGTGATATACTGTATATATAGTAATTAATGAATATATTTGCATAATAGAACATGTGTAACCAATCAGATTCTGTCTAGTGTCAACAAAGGATGTGGCTTGTCTGTTACATGAGGCCTTTCTGTTGATATATAGGTGCTCATTTAGGACTGTCTGCTGCTAGGTGTCTGCTGCTACTATGTTAGTAAAAGACTTCATGAAACTGTGATCCACCTTATGTGGGTCTGGAGGTTCATATTAAGGGTGTGCGTGCGTGTGTGTGCATGTACCTGTGTCTGTGTGGCATATTTATGTCCTTGTTGTGGGGAGAGGGCTGCCTAGCTATAGTTTCTGTTAATGGTGTGCATGCCTTATATATTCAAGTATAATTAGTGTTGGATATACACAGGTGCATAAACTATACCTTTAGCAACTCAGATTATGAGGTACCTTGAAATACAACAACAACTAAAATAATCTAAAATTCCAAACCAAGCTGTTGGTTTAGTTTGCCAGCCTCCTGAAGTTGACCTTGTTGCAATCTCGCCATGTCTTACTGTGGTTCCAAATACGTGCTTTGTTTTGGGAGGTACAGACCCAATCTTGCCTTGATGAACCAATGCAACCAGAATAGGCATCCAAACAGGGAGTAGAGGGCCACTGAGGAGCACCTGCAGCTGAAGCTGAGTTTAGAGCTGAGAAAGTTGCTGTTTAGGCTACAAATCCCAGAATATCGCAGCTGTTATTCAAAGAAGCAAGATTTCCTTCCTCTGTGTTGAGGACAGCTTTTATTTTATTTTTAAAGTGGGGAGTACTGAAACAAATGTTTTAAATGCATTTGGAAATTATTCTAAATATTTTTTAAAAAACATGTTAGTTTGTTTCTACCAGGCAATGCGGAATTCATCAAAAGCCTCTCCAGTCAAACCTGGGTATTCCTCCTGTTGTGCAAGTGATCTCGGCCATGCCTGCAAGGGCGAGAAAGCGAATGAGCTCGGCCTGTGTTTTCTGGTAATGGATTCAAAAGGGGAAACTGTGGGACGAATATGCAAGCATGACTGCTTAGAAATGGCATGAAGAGGTCTGGTAATTTATGCAGGAGTGGGTGTAAGTGGTATCAAGCTTAAGTGAACATTCAATAACTATCTGAAGCAAGCAAACAACAAACAATACAAAACAAAAAAGCACCTTGACTATTATGTGTCCAGACTCTGATGTGCCCCTGGAAAGCTGGGATCATTAGTACTGGTTCACTGACTTAGCCTTGGAGGTTCCCAATGAAGGGGTTGAAAGACTGGGCTCAGGCCAAGACTAATGGGGAACAATGCACATCTGTCGGCACTGATGTTACTAATCCAGTGCCTGCTGAGGATCAGCCATTGGAGCAGGGGAATAGTCCTGAAGCTACTGACAAACAGAAGTGGAGGATTAGTGGGACCCCCTGAATTTGTAATATGACTCAGGTCTTCATTAGAACCAGCAGTGCCAAGAAGCAAAGGAAAAAGGAGTGTTTTCTACTCTGACTTCAAAGCATGATACCTTGACTTGGTGTGGTGTGTCTTCTTGGATCTTAAGTAATAGGCACGTTTGTCTTGAGATTCAGGTTACTGCTATGAAGTAGAATGTTTTTCACATATTGGATGCAACGAGGCAAACAGTGCTTAGCAGAACAATGTTGTGAAGCAGGGGACGAGGAATCAGCAGATTCTCAAGCTCACAGATGAAATTCCAGGATGCAGTCCCAGTGCACAAGTATCATGGAGGACATATTTTGTAAAGAAGTATGTGCGTAGATTCTATGGTTGAGCCCAAAAGGGCTTTTCATACTTGTATTTTTATCTTTTGTTTTTTGATGCAGGCAGTTTCTTGCATATATTGCAGAATCTCAAAGAATAGGGTACTTTATTGTTAAGAGCAGGATTTTTTTAAATGGAAAAAGTAGCTTTCTTCAGGCTTTATGTTTAGAGCAAATAGAGATATCTTGAAAGGAGCCAGTAGTTTAAGTTCATCATATAGTCCATTCTGATTTCAGCTACTTATCTTCACACAGGAAGAAAAGGCTCTGCAGTTTTTAAAACATATTCTTCTATAAGATCACCAAGCTGGAAAGCATTGATCTCTACTGAACAAATTTATCTTTTTGAATCGGATCTGCGTAATCCATTCACAAGCAGAGGTCCAATCAGTTTTGATTCAAATGTACAGAGCATTTATATCTCCTGCTCCCCTTTCCCCTCTTTTGTTCTGGAAGAGTGCAGGACTTGCCTGGATGCTTTGGGATTCACATCCTCAAATGGCATTTCCACCATGCTGGAGCCATGACAGTCTCTTGGCAAAATGGGAAGAGGGCAACAAACCATTTAAAAGCCTTTTAACATGTCCATTGCCCAAGGAAGGACCATGCTCCATGGCTATGCCACAGCACTAGGTGTCCAAGTGACAGGAGATAATAAAGCAGTAGGAAGCAGGGGAAGAAAAAAGCCAGACATTCAGGGAACACAATGCCCAGCTTTTGTTGGCTGGCCAGTCTCCATCTCTCTCTCCAGAAAAGCCACAAGCAACTCATGGCAGTGCAAGAATGGTGAGATAGTTGAGATGGAGAGATACTACCATGTTCTCACATCCTCTCTCCCTTACTTACTCTTGGAAACACATGTATGGAGGAATTGCTAAGTGATAAGGTCCTCCTGCCTGATCTTTTCCTTCACTTTCTCCCATCAATTTTCTGGAGCACATGTTAGCAGGAAGCAGACAGAATATAGAGCAGAAGGCTTACCATTCTTTGCAGAGTCCTTTTAAAGTGCCTGAACAAACGTTCACAGGCTTGCATGGCTCTGATGAGTCTTGTAGGATTCCTCTGCAGGTAGTATGGCACAGGACCTTCATTGTAACAAGCCCTGGTGTTGAATGCTTACGTTTTAGTTTGTTTTTCTTAAAAAAATGTTTTGGATTAATAAACAGGTTGGATTAATAAAAGGCTTTACACTTAAGTCAGACGTGTCAAGGTATAGAGGACTACCAGTGGTTGGCCATTTTCCAGCCGCCTCCACCTCTGCGAGGATCTGGCAGAAACAATGGGAACTGTCATGCCAGAACAGAGATATGTGCAGTGCATCTCCTGTTGCCTAGTGATGGTGCATCTATGAATTTGTGATGGGTTAGTCCCCTTCAAGATATAGATAGGGAGAAAACAAGAGTTGAAAAGAAAGGTTGAGCAGAAATTGGACACAGATAGAGCATAGGATGGTAGAACAGAGGATGGAATGAGAGCTGGTGTAGGGCAAAGGAAAAAAGAGCTGATGTAGGGCTCATAAACATATAGGCCTCTCATGTCAGGTTATTTGGGAGGAGTTAATAGTACCAGAGGTACCAGCCTTTAACCCGAGCCTACCAAGAGGAGAAAGAGACCATATGTCCTGCAAATATAAGGGGCCTATCCCAACTACAATGAGCAGCTGAGGGAGTCCAGCAGAATGAAGCTAGCAAAAGTGATCCACTTTCATCACAATCCCAACAAGCCAATCCTTCCAGAACCTGGTCTATGGGCTGAGACTTTATCTCACAGTCAGAAGAAGGAGATTCACATCCACCAAAGAAACATGGAGCTGAAATGATTTTGTCTTGTTCTGTTCCGTTTTGCTTGTGATTGACCTCAAGGGGTGATGTCTAGGACTTCTAGGACCTTAAGTCTGGGCTCAACAGGATTGCCAACATTCTGTGCTAAAGAAACTTTACACGTAGCCTTATATCCTTGTGGAACAAAAGTTCAATAAACAATCATGCAAAACGAAAAATGAACATAATATCATTCATCTGAGATGAAGCAACCACAACATGATGCCGTTCCCTCATAGGCATCTGTGCCCACCATATTCACTGAGACGAATGAATGGCCATGGACAACTTTCTGTCCTTATGACTTTCTGTCCTTCTAGAAGGAAGTTGGAATATGCATCAAGGCATGTTTAGCTGCCTTTGCTTCCCTGATTCTCTTCAGCCTCGTTTCTTTAGATTTCTCCTCTCTTCTTTCTCAACATTGTGAGAAGGGACCATCAAAACAGAAGCTTTTCAGCTTGGTTTTCCATTCCTTTATTTGCAGAAAAAGAATGCTGAGCTGAGCTGAGCTTTTCTCCTAATGAGAAAGAAAAAAAATCTTTTTCTGTTTCACTTTCACATACTCTGTTTCTGCAGAGTCTATGCCAATTAGTGAACTGGAAACAGATTGCAGTTCAGAGGGCAGGGCACCAGTTTAGGAAAGTAGGGACACAAGTTCTAGTTACTGCTCAGCAAGTGATCTGCAGCTCAACCTTTAAGTCAGTTCTCTGAGAGGTCAAGGCTGCTGATCACTTGCTGAGAAGTACCTAGAAGCTCTCCGCGTTTCTGCTCTCTTTTCTTGGTTTCTTGTCCCAATCATCATGCACGAATTTTCTGGGGCATCAATTGCACAACATGTGAACTCCATGACATGTAAGCTGTGGTGCACTTCTTAATAATGAAGTTGAAACTTTGGGACTGGGCTCTTAATGCCTTGCTTCCTAATTGGACAACACATGAAAAATTGTCCACTAAAGTGATCTCTATATAGAAGATGGAGGAATTTCACATTGCCACATTTGAAGTAAGTCAAATGGTTCTGCTCCATTTGACTTACTTCCTGACCCTTCTTCTTGGATTTCTGTCCTTTAGTTTTCCACCATGATGCCAGCCTCATCCTGAATCTATCAGTATTTTCACACATTCTTTTCCCTTTTTCACAGTTCAATCAGGCTCCTTTTGATCTACTTGATCCTCTGGAAATATAGCTAGGAGTTTCATGAGCTGCAGCTCTCATTCCTTTTCTCTCTCTATCTCCCCTTATCTTCCCAACCACCTACTTCTATGGCCTCTCCCCTTCTCCACCACACACCAAGTAGGGGAAATTTTCTTGCAGAGGAATCCCGATGCATAAAGATAGAGACGTTGATCCCCTTCCCGTGATTCGGACTCTTCCCAAAAGCTTCTCTGAGATGGCAATTAGGCTTTTAAGAAAAATTTACACTGATGCAAAGAAAAATTTTGGTGCCAATGAAAGTTAAGTTATTAAAAAGTCTAATCGCTATGCAGAGTGCATGTGTATGGGAGAGGAGGGAATGCTGTGGCATTGGCGGAGTTCCTGCAGACCACATCCAGCCACAGGCTAAAGGTTCCCACTGCTGAATCTGAAGGAGGAACACTAAATGGATAAGTTAATATACCTATGTTGGCTAAAGCACAGACACAGAGGAACCATGGAGGCCTTTTGCATCTGAAGAATGAGGCACAGAAAGGCCCAGTTAAATATTTTTTGCAAATATGCCTCCCCATTCTGGGAGAAATTGTGCTGTACAGTATTGGCTTGCTTTTTTGTTTGTTTTCTTTTTAATCCTGGGCACCCTCTGCCCAAAGATGGCTATGTACTCATATTGAAAAGAAGAATCCTGTACTCTCCCCTTTCCCCCATGCCAAACCCATGGCATCCTACTTCTTTAAAAAGTTTGTCACTTATTGTTTCTGAGTCTCTCCTACAACAAACTTCCTCTTTACCTGTTTGTTTAATGTTTTGCTTTGTTTTTCAGTCTAAGGAGTTGCGCCTAGCAAACATTTCCCTGAACACATTTACATAATTTAAAAAAACAAAACACTAACATGCTGACTAATGTCAGCCTTAAATAGACTCTCTTAGGATTTGCTAGACATATTCCCTATTGCTGTCCCCTCCGGCGAAAACCTAAGAACATCAAGACACTCCACCCTGTACTCTGCAGGTCAGTTAAGTAAGGCTGAAATTCTAGGCACAGTTTCCTGGGAGCAAACTTCTATAGGACCAGGCTATAAGGTGCTCTGAGGTTAAATTGGGGGGGGGGGGGAGGTACTCTACATTTTGGCCCATCCAGCATGATCCTACTAAAAGAATCACCAGCATCATGTAACAACCAGACTGCTGTAAAGCTGCGTTGTGAAGCTTCACCCAGTGCAGAATTCAGTGACACCACCTCAGGATGGTGGTGCCTTGCCAGAGATACTGCACCTCTGCTCTTGCTTGTTATTATTGTATGCACAAAGTGTAACTCTGTGTCCCGTATATCCAATCTGCTGCACTCCTTTTCATGCCTTGTAGCCAATCAGTGTCAGCAATAGTGGGTGAGAAGGACCACTGGTCTGATTTGCATAAGGCAGCTTCTGGTTTTCTTAAAGTGCCCCTTTGGAGTTCCCATAAAAACATTTTATAGGCTGCTCTAAATTTCTAGAACTTCCTTTCTTTGCAGATTCACTAAAGCTTGGGCATAGCAGATTTTGGGGGTCAGGGGAAGTCTGGCAATATGGTTCTGGGTTTTTCTTGGTGGCTGGGTTAATGTGGAGAGGGTCCAAAGTAATATTAACATTTTTAACCTTCTCTGGCCATTTCAATTTGAATCCTCTTTGTGTGATTTTTTTAAAGGTAGTGCTATCCTGGATGGGTTTAAGTACACAAAATAGTCCTTGTGTACAACTACCACAGCCTGTGATTGCAAATATAGCCGCAAGCATCTGGATCCAACCACTGTCCATGATACGACTCTGGTTTGTATGTCCTGTTGCTATGATCCGTGAGAGCCGTTCTTCTTTCCGTGGGAAAATGTGTTCTATCCCAAGTCACATGGTTATTAAAGAACAGTTCTGCTCTGCTATTTTCTTTTGTGATTTTTCCATTGTAACGTGCATCTTTCAAGTCTGATGTATTCGGCAGAAAAACCTTCCTCCTGACCTCCCTTTTTAAGCCAAAGCATGAGGCGATATCTGACCAATTAGGCTAGAGATGCAAGCCATATGCAAATCCACTATTTCTTTATCTTTTGATAGAAGTTAATGCCATTTCCCTTCATGTTTAAATGGCTCTTTAACCACTTAGAGATTAAGTGGAGATTTAAAAGGGAGAAAGAGAAAAAAAACTTTAAAAGGTGTTAACTTTATAATGTAGCATAAAAGAGAAGATATTTAATAAGCCACTGGTACTTCTTGGGAGCTTTTTTTTTGGCTTAGTTTTATACTTTTGAGATAAAAAGATAATGCAAAAATATGTACAAAGTACCTTTTAGAAACTTTGGAAAAGGTCAAGGAGAAATGGATGGATTTCAAAAGCTGAACTTTTCAAGGATTTCCTCTGATTTCTCTAAAACAAGATAGCCTCTTCCTCCTCTTAATAGTTCTTCAATGCCTTTTTGGTAGCCAAAATCTTTGTTCTTTTTTTTAAGCAGCTTTGTAACAGAAGAACTAAAATTAATTATGGTTATGGAACTTTTCACACAGAAGAGTTTAAAAAGCACAGACGTAAAGAAGGGGAAAAGATGAGGGCCCATTTATCTTATATTGACAGGACTAGCTTCAAAAGATGACCTTGAATCATAATCATCCTAATGAGCTCAAAATATTTCACTTTAACAAGTGAAACTATAATCAAATCAGTTTCTGAAAGCTCTACTAATGAGCATTTCCTTTGATGAAAACATGGTTAACTGTCTTAGTCTGCAGGAGGTGCACTGCTATAAGAGGCCAGCGCATGACAACTCATTAGCTGACCTGGGGAGAGACTAATTTGAATGCTTTTGATAAAAATTTCAAGGCTTTTTTTATAACTTAAATTACATTTTGTGCACTTTTATAAATACTGTAACGTTCCCCCTAAGTTGGGAAAAATGTTAGGAAGACTTCAAAGTCACAGAATGAAGTTTGTTTACAACATTTACTCAATGGGAGGCAGAGAACTTTCAGGCAAGCTTTAATTTTTAAACTTGCCCTCCCCCCACACCTTGTGGTAGGAAAAATAATGCTTCCAGTACACCCTGATTTCAGGCAATGTTGAGCTTACTTAAGCACCAAGTCTCTCCCTTTCTTGTCTCCTTTCTTAAAACTTTATACCATGTAATATTGCAACATTTGAAACCCACCAATATTTGCTGATAGTTGTATATGTCAATTATCCTGAGAAAGCAAGCTAGACTCATTAGGAATGGCTGTAATTCATTCCACTTCTCTAAACTCTCCAGATTAATTTAAATGAGAACTGATTACACAAATCTGGTTTACTACTGTGCCATTTTCCCTCAAGGGTTTCTTTATTAGGAACATGCTAGCTCCTGTTCTGCTTGACTTCGGAAAGTCCCGTCTTCCTCAGCATTGCAGACTGGCTGTCAAAGCAGCGGTGCTTTACACTGAAGGATTCTTCGTTTGTTTTAAGTTTCAGTCACAGCCAGATCTTGATTTTTTTTTTTCCAGGCGTTTTCTTGTTTTATCTTAAAGTGAAATTCCTTTTTTTGCTCCAGATTTTTGAGGGGTGCTCTTCCTCCTCCCGTTTTCCTTCTGTGTTTGTGTCAGTGTCTCTTTCTCACCACCTATATTCTGTAAGATGAATGTACTTGCGTGTGAAACTTGTAGCTACTTAGTTTATTCCCTTTATGCGAGACAGAGGAAAAGAAGTGAGCATGACATCTTGGGCTTTTCTTTTCTCTCGTGTTCTCTCTTTGTTAAAGTGACAGCTGATGAGAAATAGCATCATTTTTGTGTAATGCTTCTTATCTCCTGCAAGCTATCAATGGGATTTGAACTTGGGGCCCTCAGCACCCAAGCAGAGACCTCTCACATGTGAGCTGAAAGGACTGAGCTGACAGCAGAACTAAGTTCCTTTGCTGAGTGAGACAGCTTACTTTTCAAATCATACTCTGAGGGACTTTTCATCGATCTGGGTTATGTTTGGCTGAGGTTCAGTATTAGTACTCATATTCCTCCAAAGAACCATAGGCTGTATGTGAATAGGGTTACAAATTCACCACCATTGCCTATTTTTTCAAAGTAGCATGTTTCATGTTTCATCACCATTTGTCCTTCCTACCAAGTTTTTCATGGCACTGGGTTGGGATTGGTGGTTTGTTTGCCCCCCCCCCCCCCGATTTGAAGGGTTGGTTTCATAATGATATTTAGTATAGCCAAAAGCCAAATAATGTTGGGGCTCTGAGTTCTTGTTTGCATGAAGCTCATTGTTTGACATGGAACTAGTTGCACATTTTTAATTAAATTTGACACACAAGGCTGTTTGGATAAAAAGTGCTTGCTTCATTATAATATTTTACTTTATTTTTGTTCATTCTTTTTTCCATCTCTTCTCTGTTCATTTGTTATCTCCTGCCTCAATATCAAAGTTTATCAGATCCACAGAGGCCAATGTATTTGATACAATTTCATTCTTGTTGCTATCAAGAGACAGTGTTAATGTATCAATGTTAATGTTAATATGATTCAAAAACTCCAGTGACAGCAGTATGATACTGGATAAAGAAAGTAAACCTCTTTTGTCCATGCTACTTACTAATGACTTGGCTATGTGTCCAAGGACTTCTGTGTTTTAATAAAAAGGGGGGGGGACACAAAAGAGGCTCTTTTTCTTGTTTGAATGTTCTTTCACTGATTACTGAAATGGAGGCTCTAAAACATGAATGCTTCATGTTAATGACAGATAGGTACACAAAGGTTTCATGCTTTTTTGTTTGTTTGTTTGTTTGTTTCCCCCTTTCTTTTAACCTTTCTTTCACCTTTCATCTGTCAAATTGCCTGGGAAATTTTTCACCCATAAGAATCAAGAAGCTGCTATCAGCAGTCAGACAGAATGTCCGGGAAGAGTGGGAATTCTGAATGTGTAAAAGAGCACTCGGTGATGAGTGCTCTTTTCCTTCAGTCATTCTTATGGAATTATCATGCACTAGCTCCCAGTGCCCTCTATCTTGGATTGTGTTGCCTGCCTCTGTACCATTTTGGACCCTATCCTTTTTTCTCCTTTTTGAATCTACTTTTGGAAGGATTTTCGCTATTTCCTTTTTATTATTTTTGTTGCTGCCTGTCTGCTGCCGCCTGCTGGACATGAAGAAGAGAAGAGAAGAGATCAGGTAGTAAAGTAAAATAAAACTAATAATAATAATAAAGGGGAGAGACATATCACTATATTCTAGTGGTTTTGGTTTGTAGGGTGTTTTTTTTTTAATTGCCTTTATTTGCTTGCTTGCTTTTCTTGTTTGTTTGGCTTTTTTTGTTTGTTTGTTTATTTTGAGAAAGGGGGCTGTTTTGTTTTTTAAAAAATTGTTATCATTTCCTGTTGGGAGACAGGTTGGTGAGTGCTTTCCTTATTTGTTTGATTTTTTTGAAATTGTTACTTTTTGAAATCGTTATTTGTTTAATTTGCTGCGTATTTATTCTGTTAAGGGTATGTATTCTGTAGGTTTGGGGAAACTGTTTTGTTTCCTTCTTGGGGGTGTGTGCACCAGGGCGTAGATTTCATATCTTAGCCAATGTACCACTGGGCTCTGTGAATGTTATAATATAAATTAATCCCTGTGTAGTTGTGATAATGATTTTTCTTTTTCGTTCACAGTTGTCTCTGTGTGGAATAGCTTGATTCTCTGTTGCTTTGCTTCTCTACTTTTTTGGAGTAGTTTTTAAGAGTTCCGAAGGGCTCAATTTGAATTAGTGCCAGGAAACACAAGTCAAGAAAACTAAAATGGAATAACCTGAAAGAGACTTTCCACTTAATGCTAAACAAAAGGACAGGTTTGTTGAATATATGAAAATGAAAGAAAACAAAAGAGACAACAGCAGAAAAATCCAAAATGAAAGAAATACAGTTTTTTTTCCCCACAGTACACTCCCCTAGCTATGTGTTCTACTTTACAGTCTTCTATTTCAACAGTCTTTCTGTTTGATGGATTGTCCAGCCTAATCATAAGAAAGGCCTTAAGATGTCTATCCACAATTAGCACCTGGGCAGCTGAATGAAGAGCAGGCAAACAGCTACTTTGGTCACAGCCTTCCCCCATATGGTTGGATATATACCATTTACATAAAAATTCTAGTAGTAATTTGCACATATAACTATAAATTAGCATATGCATAGTTTAGATGGATCTGTCTTCCCTTTTGTCCCCTATTTTGATTATGCATTTCCTCTTTTTTGACCATGTGTAAACTGGCCACCCTCTTTCCAATATAAACCTGAGAGACAGTGCCATAATCTCACTTTCTCTTGCTCTTTCTCTCTTTACCTCTTTCACATTCTCTTTCCAATTCCCTTTTAAGAAGAGCCTTGAAAGTTAATAAATAATTAGCCAACTTATTGAAAGGGGAATAACCTCGGGTTCAACTTTCTTAAAAAATAGTTAAATAAAACATAAGGTAGTTTGGCACTTTCAGATTTCAAAAGCTACTTCCAAGAGATGAAATTCAGTGCGCTTAGATATTAAAGTCTCAGTCCTGCAGTAATTGCCAGTGGGGTAATACAGAATGAGATATGGCAGGAACTCCAGAATTACTCATGGACTGAGGATATCATGATAAATTGGTTGAGCCCCACTTTAAAAAAAAAAGAGTAAAACTCCATCCTAAATAAAACCTTTCTTTGTGGAAGGAATGCCATAGTTGGTATTCTTCTAGTAATCAAATCCTTCCTTCTATGAAGAGTTATATTGCAATACTAAATGCAATCCTGAAATATTTGTGCACATAACTATGATTTGGAAGATTCTCTCATCCACCTAGAACACCTCAGCGAGTAATAGAAAAAGTTACTTGGACTTGCACGCATTTGCATGCATGTACATGCACACAAATAGAACATGCAGAAGGGCTGCATATGCAGCAACAAACATCGCCACTGACAGATACTTTTAAATAGCAGTCAAGGGAATTTTCTGGAGATCACACTGTTCTAGTTTTACACTATTCTATTTTTTGAAGCTAGAGTAAGGAAAACCTTAAGCAACATCTTTTGCAGGAAGGCTACTGTGAGAAAGGAGTGGGAGTGTGCCTGATTTTCCATTGTTACTGCTCCAGATACCGTGCTTCATAGGGCTATTGCCATAGATGTTATTGTTGTTTAGTCGTTAAGTCGTGTTCGACTCTTTGTGACCCCATGAACCAGAGCACGCCAGGCCCTCCTGTCTTCCACTGCCTCCTGGAGTCTGGCCAAATTCATGTTGGTAGCTTCAATTACACTGTCCAACCATCTCGTCCTCTGTCGTCCCCTTCTCCTCTTGCCTTCACACTTTCCCAACATCAGGGTCTTTTCCAGGGAGTCCTCTCTTCTCATGAGATGGCCAAAGTATTGGAGCCTCAGCTTCAGGATCTGTCCTTCCAGTGAGCACTCAGGGTTGATTTCCTTCAGAATGGAATTGCCATAGATATCACTCTTCTATAGCTGTTTCTGATACCTGTTGCCAATTTGGGGAGTCTATCAGGCAATTTAAGAGGCTAAAATGAACTTAGGGACATCCAGCTTTTGGCTGAAGTAGGTTTGCTCCTGCTAAAATCACACAGGTTACCTGCTAGACAACAGATAGACTCACAGAGCAGCGCTACCAGAAAGAGAACATTTGGTACCTCACAGCTAACAAAGCACAAGCCTCTCCCAAGCATTCTTGTCTCCTAGAGGGTCTGACTCCCAATTGTGCTTTTAAAATTTTCCCAGGTCTTTCTTCCTGATCAGACTGTCCTATACCCACTATGCATGCGCAGCAGGCATTTGAACCCTCAGTAAACTTAACTTTTTTCCCCCTGCCCACCTGCAATGACAAAGTCTGTCAATCATTGGCCAGTGGGTTGTGTTAAATTCAGTAAATAAGAAGCTGTACAGGCTGTATAGTTTTGCTTTCTGTGAGTGCTCTGCATGTTTGTAGAGCAAACTACATGAGCTTAAGAAGGTATTTGTAAGAACAATTCCTATGGCGGCAATCAAATCTATTACTAAACTATAAATCCATAAGATGACAGTTGTATAAAAATCGGTTCATCCATAGTGTAGTCACATGTTCAGATTTACTACAGTAAAATGTCCATTATTTCCATATTGTTTGTCTAAAGAAGCAACACATACAGCGTTTTTTGTAGAACATGTTAATGTGTTGGCTGACTCTTAGCAAATAATCATTTCCAAAGAAGAAGAGACAACAGGGGTCCAGATATTAAAGCAGTATCATTTCATTATAAAAGGCAGAGAACTAGCAGGCTTTATAATGCTGGGCAGTAATTTGCTTTCTATGAAGTTCCATGGGTTTTATTGGCTTTCCGGAAAGTACATCTCTTTAAACAGTAGTCTGCTTGTGAATAAATTGCTGCTCTATATCCAACAACAAATAAACAGGGCGGGACGCTTAACAGCCAACAGCTTTCATTAACAACCATTGAAAACCTATTAAGAGGATTTCTGTTTAATTTGCACTTCGGTAAAGGAAAGCTTGAGACGGAAAGAAAAATTATTATCAGTCAAAGACATCCATCCAGTGACGGGACAATGGAGATTAGTTTTGAGTAACATGTAAATGTGGAGTGATTTACATAACAATCAAATTGCATGCCCCTGACAGCCTAATGGCAGCATGTACACTATAAACAATAAACGGGGACAGAATGCCACTCCAGGGAGCCCCCAACATGTGCCTGTAAGTTGGACAAAAAAAACTCCTGTAGACATAAAGTGACATTTGTTAGTTCAGTTGGGGGGAACAAGTTCAGCCACATGCAAACCAGAAGAACAAACAAAGAAAGAAACAAAGAAAAAGAGACCTGCACAGTTACTAAATTATATCACACCATTGCCATGTTAATATATTTCTGTTACACATACTGGCAAGTCTCAGTGTTGTTATTGTTCTTAAAGCCCCAGACTAACATTAAATATATGGTCTTGTGGGCCCAATTTGTAACCGGGAGACTTCAAAATACTAAATTCTCACTCCCCACAAGGATCCACAGCAGAAACTATCATCATTTTGGGTTAGACTATGACCACCTTATTATTATGACCTGGATCAAATAGGGTTTGCCTGCATCAGTACCGGTAGCCCCCTAAAACAAATTCCATCCTAAAAAACAATAAAAAGAATGTCCCTACATTTTGAAAGGAAAAGGAGGAGGATTTGCTAGTGGCTAGATACTCTTTCACCAGAAATGATGGCTTTGCCTTGGACATGCTTATGAGCCAGCTTTCCTTGGCAGAAAGTAATGCTCCTGAGTACACAAGCTCAAGAGATGCTTGGAAGACTTGTCTAGCTTTTAACCAGACTTCTCTACCACCAGTTAACCCCCTTCTGAAATGTGTTCAGGGTTTGTGTGTGTGTGTGTGTGTGTGTGGGAGGTTTGTTGTTGTTTTGTTTTAATCTTTTGAGAAAGATTGAGGAAAAATTGAAATACTTTTGGGGGGGGCTGGAAGAGTATTTTTCCAGGAATGGAATGGGAAATTTGAGGTGAACTAAGAGGAATTCATTTCTTGATAATAGGATAGCAAAGTTCTGCTACAGAGTTTTTCAAGTCAGCAAGCTTCAGTCCTCAAAGCTCTGACCTCTCCGGGTGTGGTGAACAGGGGCAATACTTGCTGGTTAAAGACTGGTCACATGGTGTCAGATGAGTAGAACTAAGGAAAAAAGAGGACAAAATTATTTGCAGGCATGTCTGACTGAGACTAAGATGCAGAAGGAAAGCATTCATCTTGGTTGTCTCTTTGCAAAGACGAAGAAGAAAATTAAATTGCAATTTTCATAGCTAGACCGAGAGGGAGGGAGGGAGAGAGAGAGAAATCATATTGTAACAGATCTAAGCTGTAACTCAGAAAAGATCTGTAACAACTGATGCTTATAGCTAGGCACAGATGAATCTGTCACTTTATGCTTTGCCCAGATATGGATTTTTAAAAAATAAATACATCTCAATGTGTACATTTCTGTAAGTTCTTGTTGAAAATGAGAACCTACAGAAATGCACAGGTCAGGTACAGTACAGTGATTTCTGCCACATAGAGGACCAGGATGTATCTGTCTACCATGTAACTGCTATAGACGTTAGGAAAAATATGTGAGGATCCTAATTCAGCAACACATACATAGCTGGATATATAACTAAGCCTCCAAGCCCCTCTGTCTGAATGGAAAGGTCTGTTAGCTTTGCTTTCTGCTACATCCTTTTTTCAGGTCATACTTATGGAGGAATTTGAGAATTTGGGAGATTTTTTTAAAATCAAAAAGGATCCGAACAGAATTCTCGTCAGGTCAAGAAATTACTTTGGTGCATATTATTTCCTGATATTATCTTGAAGAGCAATTGTGTGCTAATAATCTTCCTAGATCTATAAGAAATCAGTGATTCACTGGTTGTGGGCAACATCTGTCAGTAATTACTCAGTATTTTTGACCATAGCTGGGATGGAGGAGGAAATACATGATCCTACCAACATGTCATGTTGATATGAAGATCATGTAATCTGTGCCATTTCAGAAAAATCTTTATTTATTAGCATCCCCAAGCTTTTCAGAGGCTTCTGACATTTCTGTATCTGTTACTTTGCCTGGAATGTCAGCTAATAGCAGTGGTCAGGAAGGCTTTTCACCAGCACCATCTAGTGTGAAGACTGTGACACTGAGTTTTGATCTGGTAATCATCATTCATAATTCTGTAAACGGAAACAAAGCTCTACTGCTTAATATGTTATCTCTGCCACATTTGAGGACTGTTCCAAAACTCCAGTTCTGAACATTCAGAAAACATTATTGAAATGCTAACCAACATTAATGAATCATTTATCATGTCATAATAACATTAATTGATGGTTGGAGGATCTCAGAAGCCCTATACATGTGTTCATCTGTGCTGGTTCTGGCTTCTTGTAACTTTCTCAGTGCCATGCCAGAGGCTTGCATTAATCTGTTCAGTCTTCAACATCTTGCACCCCAGGTGGGAAAGTTTGAGCTTCCTCTCTCATGTCCCACTATGATTTTGAAAGGTGAATGGACAACATGTGATCGCTGAGTTTGTCAGAGGTATAAGGATGCTTGATAGATATTTGCTGCAGTACACAAGCAAATTGAGAAGAGGAGACTCATGATGCCTTCTCTTGAACAACACCCTTCCTCTGCTCCATGGCTATAGCTGGCATAGTACTGCTTAACTCTTGATGCTCACCTCAGTTTTACATGTCAGATTCACTGAGACATCCCATTTTGTTGGCAGAGCTGACTTTCGTGTTGTTTGAGATCATTTAAGGCGGGAGTAGACAATGGACGATGACACTTGGACCAAATCCAGCTAATGAAGGAAATCTTTTTTGGGGAAAATGTTTTAACTCATAATGGGAAAAATAATTATAATAGATTGTGAGGATACAGATGTTCTAAACTGTGGTCCAACAATGCATCATTTGTGACCCTTCATGACCAACAAAGCTCATTAGCTCAAGCTGTTTTCTTATGTAACCCCAGGGATGAAGTAAAATCAAGGAGTTCCTGTCAGGCCACCTGGATGATCGCCATTCTTCTGGTTTAGGTGGGGCTGAACATGGCAATATCTCAATGAAGGGGATAGCCAATTGGAAAATGGTGTTATAAAGAGGAATCACCTACTCTCATCTCCTTGGGAACCAGCTCGGCAACCCAATTATCTGAAAGCAACCGTTTGGAATTACCCTATTGGGGAACATTTTGGATCTAGTCTTTAATAATAATAATAATAATAATAATAATAATAATAATAATAATAATAATAATAATAATAATAATAATAATAATTATTATTAATAATAATAATAATAATAATAATAATAATAATAATAATAATAATAATAATAATAATAATAATAATGTACTAACATAAGAAAGACAATTTTATACTATATACATCTAGTTCAGTACTAGAGATGGACATGAACTGCCAAAATGGTGGTTCATCTTGGTTTGTGACTTGTGGAAGTCCATGAACCACAAACCACAAATTTACTATTTTTCCTGAATGAACCACAAATTGGGGTGTTGGTTCATTCAGGATTTTTTTTAAAGACAGCCCGGCTGCCTCCCTGCTCACACAACCTGCTTCCCACCCCCTTCCCACTGACCCCATTGCCTCCCTACCATTTCCTGCCACTGCCTCCTTCTCCACCGCCACTGCCATCTTGAGAGGATACCACTCCTGCAGGCTGGTGGCCTTTGCACATGTCCCTGCCTCTTAGCTGGGAAGTGGGGACATGCTCAGATGGCCCCAGATGGCTGACAGACTGACTAACTAAAATATTATTATTTTTATATATATATAAATATGATTATGCCAATATTTATATATATATATATATATAAATAATAATATTTTAGTTAGTCTGTCAGCCATCTGGGGCCATCTGAGCATGTCCCCACTTCCCAGCTAAGAGGCAGGGACATGTGCAAAGGCCACCAGCCTGCGAATAGGCTCTCAAGATGGTAGAAGCAGCAGAGGAAGAGGAGGCAGTGGCAGGAAAAGGTAGGGAGGCAACAGGGGCAGTGGAAACAGGGTGGGGGCAGGCAGAAGGAGGCAGGGGACAGGCTGGGAGGGCAATGAGCCAGGAGGTTCATAAATCACACCAAAAAAAATGGTTTGGGAAAATTCAGGTTCTCCAATTAGGATGAACCCAAACCGATCCGAATCAACCAATTAGTGACTTTTGACAAATTTCCTGATTCGTTGTTAACTTTGTGCCCATCTCTATTCAGTACCATCAGTATTGACTGGCACAGGCTCCCCAAAGTTTCTCATAAGGTACCTGGAGGTGCTGGAATTAAAGGTTTTGCATGAAAAGCATGGGATATGCCACTGATCCATGGCCCCTTCCTCCCAATTGACAATTTTTTTCCTACAGCATTCTTCCCCTACAATGTTTAAATATAGAATTTTAAAAAAAACCTTTGTTCAGAATGAAAATAAATAAAACCAGATCTTCTCAAAAGGAAATGTAAACAGTTTCAGGGTTTGGCTATTACTTTTGGAGGACTGATAGAAGTGAAGACAGTTGTTGAAATAATCAGGACTCAATATAAGTTGTTTATGGGTTGTGTACTATTCTAGGTCCCTTTGAAGAGAAGAATAGCATATAAATGAGGATAATAAATAATAAATAAATTCATTTAGAGCTTTAAATATCAAAACTAGAAGACTGAATTGGTCCTAGAAATGGACTGGCAGCTGGTGTAGATGTTTCTAGAAAGTAACATATGATTATGCCAATCCAAACTTCTCAATAGACAAGCTATTGCTTTTTGAACTAGCTAAAGCTTTGAACGATTTCAAAGGCAGCCTCATGGAAAGCCTATCTGCAGTAGTCAAGCCAGAAGTCATCCTCAGATGAATAGCAATTGTCAGGTCTCTCTTTTTCGGTAGAAAGCACTGTCAGATTATCAGCCAAAGCTGCCAAATGTATTTTGGTCCTCAGATGCCACCTGGGAATCTAGTATACCAGGACCAGAAGCATGACTAGACAATGAATTTTCTCCTTAATGAGAGAATATGGTCTCGTATGGAAAAGCATTTAGCCTATTGATCATCTCCACCCTGGCCTGCATTACCTGCCCTGGGTTTCCATGGCCAAGTGGGGATTTGAACCCTGTTCATGTGAGTCCAAGTCCAATACTCTGTCCACTATCTTCACACTGGTTCTCACTGTCACCTTACAATAACAGGATTTACTGAAGAGTGAAGTCCAGTACCAATAGTGCATGCATCTACCAGTCCCACAAAGGTGTATCAAAGTATGGGAGATTACAAAAAAAAAAGAACCTTGGAGAAATCTTCATGGAACTGTCATGGAGAACAAACTGTCATATCAGTCTCCCAGCATCAGTTTCAAGAATTTGAAGAAGCAGCTCCTTGACAACATGGTGCCCCCAATCCTAAAAGATGCACCACTTGGATGCCAACTCTATGATACAAGACACAGTGATGGGACAGATTATTTATAATAATATCTTAGAACTGCAGAGCTGGAAGAGATCCTATGGATCATCAAGCCCACTCCCTGTCAAGGAGGCATAGTGGGGAACTGAACTCCCAGCCAGATACCTAAACCACTGAGCTATCCAGCAGTTCTAGTTTCCTTTCCTTTCCTTTCATTGGCAGATTTGTGGGGATAGGATGAGCTTGAAAAGAATGGTGGGAAAAAACATTTCTTTCATGAAAGTTCAATGTTTTAAGGCAGTAGGGGAGAGACCTTATTGATATGTCAGTAAGGAACAGAGAATGCCTTCAAGTCATGTTGATTTAATGGCAATGGAGCTGTAATTAGCAGTGCAGTACTATGGCATTGCTTCAGAATGGCCCAATGGAAGTGACACCATGTTATGATATAGCATAGCTCCCAGGAACACTGTTGGGAAGAAAAGATGGCTGCTCACAGTGGTCACCCTCTTTTCATTACTGTTTTCTCATCAGTACAAAAAAAGAGTATAACCAGAGTGTGGGGCCATAAACACATTGGGACACTCCCAAGCCTTTCAGGGCAGTCATGAAGTCCAATTGCTAAAAACTGTGAGTTTTTGACTGGCCAAAGACCATCTTCAAGAGCTTAATGGGGGATTTCATTGCAGCAGAATGGGCAGAACACCAGAAGAATCCTGTTTGCCTCAAGAGCTAAACATTATGTACATACACTTAGGGAAGGTGGTGTGACAGATAGATCATTCCTGAGGACCATGGTTATTCCACCTCTATCTTTGCTCTTCTGACTGTGAACTCATTTTGTCACATGGGTTCACAATGATGTTACACTGTGATCCTATGTGACAGAATGTGAAGGACCACAATAAATAAGAAGAAGATGCCAAAATGAGAAGGTCTTTCCCAGCCATGATCACTTCCTTTAGATGCTAAGGTCTGACTATGGGACCATGTGTACACATGCCTTCCACTTCATTTGTTTTGAATGATGCTCTTTGAAAACATGTGTATAATAAAAGGTTCTTGTGCCACTGACTTATATAACCGTTCTTCTTTTATTCCTTTTCATTTGAGTTTTGCTGATTGTTTGCACTTAAGAAAAGAAAGCAAAGGTTCTGACCAAGCCACATACAGTTCATTTTCTAAAAGACCTCATTAGCAGAGGAAGAAGACTATGTAATATCCATATACAGTACGTACATTTCAGCACTGTGTGCAGATCAAGTAACTTCTATATCAAACCGGTTTCTTTCTTTAAGAAAAAATATTTTAAAAAGAAGAAGCCTGAAGACCTAGTTACTGTTCATCCTCTAGTCACATCATTCAGTAACAAGGGATGTAAGGTGTCATAATGATGCAGAATAGTTCAATTTGTTTTAAAATTGTGTGACTGTGCTCATGGACATGCTCCAGAGTCGTAAACTCTCAAAGTGGCACCATCAGAAGTGATGTGTGTTTAAAAAAGAGGACAATTAATGGGCAAGCTAAAATGAGAGTAAGTTAAAATTGTTTAATAACTTGAATTCTATATTTTAAAAGAAAGTAACACGTGTGTGTGTGTGTGTGTGTGTGTGTGTGTGTGTGTGTGTGTGTGTGTGTGTGTGTGTGTGTGAGTGAAATGAAAAAAGAGAATTTTGGAGGAAGAAGGGAAAGTAAAACTTTTCTGAGCTAATTGCTAGGGTCTAATTAGGGAATGTAACCTTTGGAGGAATTGTGGCTGTTGAAACTCGATTTTATTTGCATACATTAATATGTACATGGCAATTACACCCCCAGAGAAAGTACAGCTTGTGCCCCAAAAGCCTGGTTTTAAATTTAGAACCAAGGAAGAAATTCTAAAACAACTTAAATACATTTCACTGACACCATAGAACCACGAGACATTTTATGAAAGGTTTGCAGTGTTGAAGTGGGACTCATCTGTCATCCTGCCATCCATTAGATGATGTGTGATTCCCAGGCAAGCAGATCTCCTGGGTCTAAAGAAATGTGGTGCAGCTGTAAATAGGTCTAAAGAAACGTGGTGCAGTTGTAAATGTTTGATATAATTTATAACGTGTATTTGTTAAATTCCATATGATAGATGCCTTTTTTTTTTTACTATATCTTTCTAAGGTATATTGGGTTATTTTTGGTAATTTGAATGATTTACCTTGCTAAATCTTTTCCAATCAAAAAGAAGACACAGCCAGAAGCCATGCCCAGTGTGCATGGAGGCCCAGATGCCCCAAACACTCCTTTTGCCCATCCTTCCAGGCCACTGATCCTACCAGGCTGACCCTGCTCTGACTGCATTCATACCCATTATCGAGTGAAGGATAAGGACCTCATGATTCCTGACTAGGGCTTGGATACAGCTGGTATTTTTCTCATGGGATAATGACTTTTTTTAAAAAAAATATGCTGGCTTGGTTAATGTTTTTATTGGCTGAGCCAAACACTGGCAAGATAAATCAAGGGAGCACATCACCTTTTCATCAGTCCATATAAATGTGAACTATAGAGCTGGAAGGGACCCAACTCTGTCCAGCCCCTGTCAGAGAAGTACAGTAGGGAATTGAACTCCTAACCTCTGGCTCCACAACTAGATACCTAACCCACTGAGCTATATGATCATCTTTATTTCACCCTATACTTTTCACCTGACTAGATAGAGATCAAGCGATCAGCTTTTCTTTACATTGAACTGTAGCTGTTTCTTAATCTCAAAATGGTATCTTACATAGAAGGTCCATCACTTCAGTTTTCCCCTCCTCCTCTGAGGGGACCGTAGGCTTGCTGTTTGATTGGTCAGAAAGGGAGTCCCTATTTTACCACACAGCACTGAATCCAACTGACCTGTGCCTGGAGAAGAGGATCACTCTTGATATCCATGGGCAGGTAGCAATGCTTCTATGCTGAACGTCATGTGCATATGTGTAGGTGAAATGTCTTAGAGGATGGGGACTGTATGTATTTTGGTCTAAACCCTTTTGAGTTTGACCTCACCTACTGCTGCTTTGTGGCCTTTGACCACTTTTCCCTGAGGGATTGTGCCTCTGGGGAGGGTGGAACAACTCCCTTCCACTGGATGAGGAGGGTTATGTATGGGCAAGATGGTAAAACCGATGAGGGGTGAGGCCTGTTGCTTCCAAAAAAGGAGAAGCATATGGTCCTGGGAAATCAAAAGTATGACGCAAACAGCATCGTGCAGCTGCTACTCCTCAGTCAAAGGGGAACAAAAAAGGAGTATAAGGTCCATTGTTGGATTGTTAACTAAAAAAATTACACTGTGCCAAATATAAGTTGTGCGGCATTTTAAAGACTAACATATTTCTTTCAGTATGTGTTTTTATGGATTACAAACCACATGTTTTGCATGGTCATTTTTTGCAATTGATTGATGGCCTGTATGTAAATAAACAAGGAGCTGCACCACATAACAGGCCCGGCAAACTAGAGATGGTCCATAAGTCACTGCCATGTTCAAGCTGAACCTGTCATTAATGGCAATATTGAGGCACATGTTAATAGGATGTTGTTTTGCATCAGTTCCATCTCTGTGCAAAAAAAAAAAAGTATTTGGGAGAGGAGAGAAAGAGAGGCATATTGATGTTCTTGGCTTTTTATTGTGACCCAAAAGAATGCAATTATGTTAGCGTTCCCATAACTTGATTCCTTCATAGGATATAGGCAAAAAAAACTATCAACTATTTATTTTTGCAAAATTGGCTATAGTTATAATAAATTGCAGCAATATAAGAACCAAACTGCACAAATACACAACCCTGACACCAGCCTCCTGTTATTATCAGAATGGTTGAGCTTCTTGTTAATACTTTGAGTGTTGCCATTAAAATGGAAAGTATAGCAATGTTTTTTTTAGCAATTGTCATACCTACAAGATTTCTTTATTACTTTGTCCACAGATGTTTGCCTTGGGTGACTGGCTGACAATATCTAAAAGATAATTTCAGGTCTTGAAGAATTAAACACAGGTCTATTTTTATGAGGCAGGGTAGATTGGAAACCATTTTTTCCTCTTGTTCCAATGAAATTGGAAATGGAAGGGATGTGTGTCAGATGAGGGACAAGTGTTGTGAAGCTCATCTGAATTATGCTTCATACTCTACTTTATAGCCTAATATTCAACTATATCCATTTTTGTCCTGGCAGTATTTTGCCCATCAAAAACAAGTTATTGACACTTATATCTTGAGCATAAATCAGAGCTGGCAGTAAAAGTAAACGTGATGCTTTTCTGAGCAACTGGATGATGTGGGTCTAATAACATATTTGTTTTTCACCTCTAGGATATCACTTTAATACCACCCAGAAACAATGGCAGAAAATCATTCCAATTAAAGGTTCTTAAAATATAAGACATAAAGTACATTCAGGTGATCTCATTCTGTCATGTGTGTCAGAGGAGACACCACAGAATGGAGCAGAAATAGCTTCAAATTTAGCTGTCTTAGCATATGTGTACAAGGAAATTGGATTTGCTTCAGTGGAGTCAATTAAGAAGGGCTCTCAACAAGCTAGGGTTGAAGTGCATTGACAGGGCACTGGGAAATGGGAATACCTCCAGTATTGATTGACATAGGCTTGGGTCCAAATGGAGGAAAGCATTCTGGTTTCTGACACTCATTTCCCTCATAACTGAGAAATTACAGTAATGTATAAAATGATAATGGCTGAAACTGAAAAAGAGGAAGGAGAAGTTGGATGGAAGGTGACTTTTTCAGATGTTGAACTTGTGGTGTCTCTGTGCATGTACCCATGTACACTCACTAGTCTATACACATCTACACAGAGGTAAAGGGTCATTGAATTCAAGGGGTTTTACTCACAGGTAAGTGGCATAAGTGCTTAAAAACTCATCAGGGAAGGTGTACAAAATGCTAACACCTGTTTTTATTTATATAAGCAACATAGTATATCTAACTACCATCTTCACTTCTGTGTTTCAACTAGCATTATCATTTAGAATTGAGCTTTCTATAAATATTTATTTGCAGAGTAATGGTCCTTTTTTTAAAAAGATCTTCTCTGTAACCAGTCATTGCAGATGAACATAGGTGGATAAAAGAAACATGTTGGAGTGCAGAGTGCGTCCAACAGACTTGCAAGGTAAGTTTTGTTTGGTTTTCTCTCCTTATTGGCAAGGAATAACTTTGCTGCTAATTCTGTCTCCATTAGAACATGTTTCATGCTGTCTTCCGGTGCCTTCTGCTGTTGTAAATGATCATGTGTTATATTTTAAAGGCTGTTTTTGTTTTGTTTTTACTTTTGCTCACACACATGGCAGTGCTGACCCCATTTATTCTGGGATAGTTCTGTGTAGTTGGTGAGAATTTGAATAGATTGTCACAGTACTTGCATCCATGCATGTGGGTGGTATTTCTTCTGAATGTATTGGGAAACACTGGCTTGTCCCCATGCCACCTATCTATAACAACATCCCTTGGCAGTAAAATGTTTATGAGGACTTGGCAAAAAGAAAAAATGAGACAGGAAAAGGTTGTTACATCTTAAGCAAATGAACAACAAAGAAAGACAAAACAAATAGAATAGTGTGTTGCTGACTTTCTATAATTTATTGCTGTATTCTGGTAGCTTTAAATATGTGCCTTTAATGCACTTTAATGCTAAATTTATGCTATGCAAATTAACAAACAAACACAGACACAAACAGCTGAAGGCAAGAGCATCTTATCTTATCTGAATAAAACCTAACATAGAAAACAGGTGGAAGTAGTGCTAAGAAGTGGAAGGGTGGAGATTGATCAACCACAAGGAAACATAAGCTAATGCCATGCACAAAGTGTAAAGATCACCATGGAGAAACACAGTAGTAGGGTCCACATGACCAGGTCAGGCACTGGAGCAAAGTGGAACAAAAATGCACAACCAACTGGTGGCAGTGAAAAAATCCTAGGAAATAAAAAATATATATTGTGTTCCCACTCTGTTGACACCAGTTGTATGGACAGTGAGAGTAAGTGCCACTATTACATGTGCAAGGAAAGCTGAACAAATGATAAAGTGTGGAGGAGCTCTAAGTTGTCCATATAATCTCTATTGACAGACAAGCCACATAAGTTAAATAATTAAATAAATGAATCAAGTAACTAGCTAGCAAACTTTCTTTGTCTTTAGGAATATCAGCTCATAGTCAAGCCATATGATCACTTTAATTATGTGATTCCTAATTATCTTAAATATATTCTAAGAAGGAAAAAGAATTCTTAACAAGAACATGGTAGTGGACTGAATTCAGAACCAATAATTGAGAATTTGCAAGGGAAAAGTAACAACAAATGGCACTCCTCCCCAAGTCAGAACTGGGCTAACTAGACTGTACAACTTAAGAAGTAACAGCGAGTAACAACAAGAAGGATCCTTCTTGGAAGTTGTCCTCATTCGTGATAATGGACTGAATGCTCCCATGGCTGTTAACTTTTGTTTCAACCATTTGGGCAGGAAAGCTGTCTCTGAGAGCAGCAGATTAACTCATGGGAGGTAAGGGAGGATGCAAGCCACACATAGTTCTGTTCTTCACTATCTTGCTATTGTCAGGCACCCCCTAGTATCTGCCATCTAGGGCAGCCATCTCATTCTGCCTTCTGATGGTGCCAATAATAGATAGATGTAGTTGTGTGTGTGTGTGTGTGTGTGTGTGTGTGTGTGTACTGGCTGGCTCAACTAGTAAGTTACATATCTGGTGCAAAGCCAATGACTGGAAGTTCAATTCTCCACTGTGCCTCCTGAGAGAAAGTCCAGACTGTATAGCCTTGTGCAATCTGCACAGTCTCTGGACTGCCTTAGAAAAAAACAATGGTAAATCATTTTTCAGTGTCCTATATCCAGAAAGCATTGAGAATAGTCACCACACATCAGAACAGACTGGATGGCATGTAATTATTTATTATTATGTGGGGGGAAATTGACATATATATTCCTGCATTGAAATTCTTTCAGGAGCCTTGGACCACTCTTTTTGGGTTGGATGGTTCCTTGATATTCAGGAATAATGGTTGAATGGATCTTTGGTGTACCATTTTCTATTCCTCAGATTCAATTTCCATCAAATTTTCTATATTTTAAGCATGCCATTGGACTTAGAAATTCAGAGACCTAATTTAATTTAATTTAATCATACATTTTTGAGGTATTCCTCACATCTTCTAATCTTTTTTCACCTTCAGATATGAATAAGCATGCTGGGTATTTGCCTGTAAAATAGCATCGATAAAGATGAATTCATATAATAATATTAATTTTTGATAGATCGTACAAATCACCTTTTAAATATTCATTTGGATTATTTTAAAGAGGTGGAATTAATGGTTCACTTGCTTGGAAAGCATAGATTACGTTTGATCTAATAAAGGTGGGTCAGGTACCTTTGATCAAGGAACAGCAGCTTGTAAAAAGCACAACCTTACTGGTTTGTCCAGGTAGTTTCAAGTAATTTGAATATTCTTTGTGTCTGAAAATTGTGCTGAATGATGCTGACTGAAAGTTCTCAATGGTGTGACAATAACTTTGGAATATAGTAGATTCAAAAAGTACTTTTAAAAATAATTTGTTGCACACACTTGCTTTGATTTTTTTTCTTTTCAAAAACAGCAGGATTTGACCCATAAATTCTTACAATCTACTGCTATCAAACAGGACTTAGAAGCTGTTCTGCAGCAGTCAGAAGAAATGCAGCTAGCCATTTTGGCTCAGGGGGCAATTAACACCTATCTATGCCATCCTGCTGCATGTACATGAGTTCCCCCGGAAACAAGGAAATGAAAATGCAATGCTCCCCCAAAATGAAAAGTTTATAATTTTAAAGAAACTCAGTGCAGCCAGGAGGTGTTCCTATTTATTTTCCTAACATTAATTTTTCATTCCACCTCTAGATTTCAATGCCCACCAAATCGTGCTGCTCTGAGGCAAAACCCCATTATTACCCTGGAAGTCAGTTATCAAAATGGGCTAAATGTGGACTGCTATTAGTAAGCCATGGAAAGAGAGCTTTTTCAACCCAGAGTAATTGCTACAGAATTCCAACATATACACAAACACTACAAGGATTTAGCTTCATGCCAATGATAGGGCCATCAAATAATTTATCTTAATGCCAATGAAAGAATTTATCTTAAATCCAATGAGAGGTTTACTTTGAGCCAAATATCAGATTAAAAAAAACTAACACCTGAACCTTTCCCTAAGAATCTTACAGAACTTTATAGGGCTCCAGGGAAAAATCAGAAGCCCGTGTTCATTGCAGCTGGCATTTATCTCAGAAGGGTTAATCCCAGTGTGACCCAGAAGAATATTTTTCACCTTGTACAATTCTCCCTTCTTCTGAGTATCTTTTGGCTTATTTGTCCCATGCAAGACAGACAAACTGAATGTCAAAAAAAAATATATCTACCTTCTTTCTTTTATTGAGTAGGTTATAAATGTGTTATACTAGTGAATATCCCAGAAATTTAACTATAAAAATCTAATGAAATGTTATAGGAGTATGAATGAAAAATATAAGTAATTCCTTGAATCAAACTTAATAATGCTCTGACAAAACTAAGAAAATTTAATAGGGTGCTTAAGAATGAAATAATAAGACTGTATCTAAAGTACTAGAAAATACTTAATTAAAAAGTGATACAAATGCATATTTTCTAAGCTATAAAAGTTTAACTCTCATTTAAGTTACATCTACGAAAAGTATCTTAACAAACTAGGTAATTAAAACACTAGACTAGAGCATAAGCAATTATAAAATCACATCAGCAGATATGGAAAAAAATCTCACCCTTTCCTCCAGCACAGTTTTCTCTCCTCAAATGGTGTTCTCCTGGCATCCTTTACTCATTTCCCTGGCCATCCTTTCTGCCTGTTATTTATACACTTATTGTCCCTTTATCGGTTATAAACAATCTTTTCTGCTAAACTTGGAGGTCCAAAAGCCTGGAGAACTAAAAAAAAATTTCAATAGGAAAACCAATTATTCTAGCACATGTTACGATTCTAATGGTTTAGAACTGAAAAACTGGCAAGCTGCCACTTCGACCTTCACATCATTGTTATGACTAAAAAATTGTCCAAGGTCTGAAGGAAAAAAGGCTAGTACCATAAAAAAATTTAACCCCCCCAGAAACCTGAACATTAAAGAATGTAAATTATAAACCCTGCACCCCTTATCCAAGACTGTTCATCATTTGCAAGACAAGTTCAACTGTCTGGATGTTATTGCTCTGTGACCTTGCTTGGCAGAGTCAACTAATTGTTTTGGAATAACTATAGTAAACTATTTTTCAAGCCTCAATTCTAAAAGCCCTTTCATTTTCAGGGTTACTTTTTCTACACCTCCCCTTAATTATTTTTAACATTCTTTACATTCAAAATTTCACATCTTGACTCAGATCCATCTTTCATGCCGCTATAAGTACTTTAGGTAAAGATAAAATCTAGGTCAGAGCAACTATGGTGTCTCCCACCCATTTTGCCCAATTGTTTTGTCCTCTCCCATATTCTGTAAGATAGGTTTAAGGAAAACATGCCCTGCTGTCACACCATCCAATTGGAAAAGCCTTTTAAATTAAGAAAGAAATGCTCATTTTAAGTAGACTTTATGGTTTGCTACTAAACTTCAAAACTCCCTTTGAAACAACTAGCATTTTCTGCCTGGTTCAGAAATTCATTTTGCCATCAAATTTCAGTGATGCACTGGGGGGTGGGTCTGGGGTCACAGACAAACTTGGGCCATGTGTCACCTCACCTCTAAGGCAAGGCCCAGAAGATTTCACAGTTTCATTGGGGTTCTTCAGGCTGCAGTTTGTTAACTCTGTGAAGATGAATGATGGGTACAACTGTTGGAGTTTTTGCATCCTTGCAGACAGCCTTTAGTAGATTTGGCTGGGAGGGAACTTTTCTGGGCTGGGATGACAGTCAGTCTTCTGGTTCTGATTCAAAGAAAGATCCACCTTTCTGCTCTCTCGCTCTCTCCCCGCCCCCCCCAGCAGTCTGTTGAGGCCTTTGCTGAAAATCAGTCAGCCATGTTTCTTCAGTTTACTGTAGATAATTGTAAGTAATGAAATGTTTTTATTCTTTTTCCTAATAATATCTCAGAGCACGTTTTTGAGACTGTAAGTGCCAGTTGATAAGAAAAGGAGGTGACAAATCTGGGGAACTTGAAGCTATTCTGCTCTGTACATCTGCTGTGCAGCTAGAGGAATTTAATCAAAATTAACCAAAATTCAAAATTCTGTGATAATAACTGCAGGGCAGAATAACAATTATCATCCTGTCACAATATGTGGCACCTGATTGATAAGAGTGTTAATTTTAAAATGTATGCTGATTCATACAGTCCAGTGCTTCTCAAAACATAGAATCAATTGCTATGAATAAACATACAATAAAAATAGAATATTGAAATCAGTAAGAAGAATCTACAAAACCTAAAACAGTAAAATAGTGCATGGGTAGTTGGCAATGCAACTTAACAGTTCCTAAAATATTTGTGTGAATTAAATTTTTTCATTTGTTTTTTGAAGTTACAAATAAATCCTATAGGAAAAGATGGTGTTATTACTGAAAGCTCTTCTCTTCTCACCAGTCAATCTAACCTCAGATGGAGGAATTCAAAATGACGCCCATCTCCCCTACTGCTTTGTTCTTCTGAAATGCATGAAGGATATAACTGGTGATGTGGAAACAGTTTAATGTGCTGACTTCACTCTCAGCATCTCCACCCATCAACCTCCCTGCACTGAGCAAAGATCATTGAAGTGGATTCTCTGCACCCATTACTTTAATATGTGTAGACCCCTCTCTATGATCAGGAACCTGACAAGGTCAGGATGAAAGAGACCACCAAAGTGGTCAGCTGCACGGGAAGGTGGAGAAGGGCCAGCTGGGCTCCTTCCAGAATTAGTGCAACAACAATTATGACAAAGCCAAGCACCTTGCCGAGCCTGGTAAGTGGCTTGGCCAGTTCTGGGGGATGGGATTGGGTGGGATTGGGTCACCACAGCACCTGCAGTGCAACAGTTCATATTCTTTTCTCCAGGGAAATGAATACGAAGTGCCCATTTTTATTCATCGGGCACAGTCCTATTCAGAACAGAAGTATCAAAACTCTGATCAACTGGACATCCTGGAATAAATAACTCTAGTTAATCTGATTGGAGACCTAGTTATTTTGTGTTATGTGGCACCTGTCTGGTGCCACATAACACAAAATAACGACCCCTGGTTTAGTCGTTAAGTCGTGTCCGACTCTTCGTGACCCCATGGACCAGAGCACGCCAGGCACTCCTGTCTTCCACTGCCTCCCGGAGTTGGGTCAAATTCATGTTGGTCGCTTCGATGACACTGTCCAACCATCTCGTCCTCTGTCGTCCCCTTCTCCTCTTGCCTTCACACTTTCCCAACATCAGGGTCTTTTCCAGGGAGTCTTCTCTTCTCATGAGATGGCCAAAGTATTAGAGCCTCAGCTTCAGGATCTGTCCTTCCAGTGAGCACTCAGGGTTGATTTCCTTCAGAATGGATAGGTTTGTTCTCCTTGCAGTCCAGGGGACTCTCAAGAGTCTCCTCCAGCACCACAATTCAAAAGCATCAATTCTTCAGCGGTAAGCCTTCTTTATGGTCCAACTCTCACTTCCATACATCGCTACTGGAAAAACCATAGCTTTGACTATGCGGACCTTTGTCGGCAAGGTGATGTCTCTGCTTTTTAAGATGCTGTCTAGGTTTGTCATCGCTTTCCTCCCAAGAAGCAGGTGTCTTTTAATTTCATGGCTGCTGTCACCATCTGCAGTGATCATGGAAAGTAAAATCTGTCACTGCGTCCATATCTTCCCCTTCTGTTTGCCAGGAGGTGATGGGACCAGTGGCCATGATCTTAGTTTTTTTGATATTGAGCTTCAGACCATTTTTTGCGCTCTCCTCTTTCACCCTCATTAAGAGGTTCTTTAATTCCTCCTCACTTTCTGCCAGGGTGGTATCATCTGCATATCTGAGGTTGTTGATATTTCTTCCGGCAATCTTAATTCCGGCTTGGGATTCCTCCAGTCCAGCCTTTCGCATGATGTATTCTGCATATAAGTTAAATAAGCAGGGGGACAATATACAGCCTTGTCGTACTCCTTTCCCAATTTTGAACCAATCAGTTGTTCCATATCCAGTTCTGTTGCTTCCTTTCCCACATATAGATTTCTCATGAGATAGATCAGGTGGTCAGGCACTCCCATTTCTTTAAGGACTTGCCATAGTTTGCTTTGGTCCACACAGTCAAAGGCTTTTGCGTAATAAATGAAGCAGAAGTAGATGTTTTTCTGGAACTCTCTGGCTTTCTCCATAATCCAGCGCATGTTAGCAATTTGGTCTCTAGTTCCTCTGCCCCTTCGAAATCCAGTTTGTACTTCTGGGAGTTCTTGGTCCACATACTGTTGAAGCCTACCTTGTAGGATTTTGAGCATAACCTTGCTAGCGTGTGAAATGAGTGCAATTGTATGGTAGTTGGAGCATTCTTTGGCACTGCCCTTCTTTGGGATTGGGATGTAGACTGATCTTTTCCAATCCTCTGGCCACTGCTGAGTTTTCCATACTTACTGGCATATTGAGTGTAGCACCTTAACAGTGTCATCTTTTAAGATTTTAAATAGTTCAGCTGGAATGCCATCACCTCCACTGGCCTTGTTGTTAGCCATGCTTTCTAAGGCCCACTTGACTTCGCTCTCCAGGATGTCTGGCTCCAGGTCAGCAACCACACTATCTGGGTTGTCCGGGACATCCAGATCTTTCTGATATAATTCCTCTATGTATTCTTGCCACCTCTTCTTGATGTCTTCTGCTTCTGTTAGGTCCCTACCATTTTTGTCCTTTGTCATGTCCATCTTTGCACAAAATGTTCCTTTAATATCTCCAATTTTCTTGAACAGATCTCTGGTTTTTCCCTTTCTATTATTTTCCTCTATATCTTTGCACTGTTCATTTAAGAAGGCCCTCTTGTCTCTCCTTGCTATTCTTTGGAAGTCTGCATTCCATTTTCTGTAACTTTCCCTATCTCCCTTGCATTTGGTTTCCCTTCTCTTCTCTGCTATTTGTAAGGCCTCGTTGGACAGCCACTTTGCTTTCTTGCATTTCCTTTTCTTTGGGATGGTTTTCTGTTGTTGCCTCCTGTACAATGTTACGAGCCTACATCCATAGTTCTTCAGGCACTCTGTCCACCAAATCTAGTTCCTTAAATCTGTTCTTCACTTCATAAGGGATTTGGTTTAGATTATACCTGACTAGCCCAGTGGTTTTTCCTACTTTCTTCAGTTTAAGCTTGAGTTTTGCTGACTGTATAGAGCTTCTCCATCTTTGGCTGCAGAGAATATAATCCATCTGATTTCGGTATTGCCCATCTGGTGATGTCAATGTATAGAGTCGCCTCTTGTGTTGTTGGAAAAGAGTGTTTGTGATGACCAGCTTGTTCTCTTGACAAAACTCTATTAGCCTTTGCCCTGCTTTGTTTTGAACTCCAAGGCCAAACTTACCTGTTGTTCCTTTTATCTCTTGACTCCCTACTTTAGCATTCCAGTCCCCTATAATGAGGAGAACATCTTTCTTTGGTGTCAGTTCTAGAAGGTGTTGTAAGTCTTCATAGAATTGGTCAATTTCAGCCTCTTCAGCATCAGTGGTTGGTGCACAAACTTGGATTACTGTGATTTTGAAAGGTCTTAAAAATATAGACAACCCCTTTTTAAGTAATATGTTGCAATAGTGGAAGAAATTTAGAAGAATATTGAGTCCAAAGATTTCTCCATTGATTCACGCGGTAGAATTATGTAACGTTTCAAAATCTCTTAAGAGATTAAACAAGGTTTTTATAGAACAGAGGGTTATAAAAATTAAAGATTGGATAAGGAAGATGTATAGTATTAAGAGAATAAAAGAATTATTAGGAGAAGAAAGAATTACCTGGTTGAATATAATGCAGTTAGATATCTTGACAAAGGAATTGGAAAAAATGGAAGGAGAATGCAGAGTGATGACTAAAATTGAAAAAAAAAATTGAAAAAAGGGAGAAGACAGAAGCAAATATGGCAAGGAGACATAAACAGAAATTAATGAGCAAATATGGAAGAAGACATGTGAAAATACAATAATGAAAAATATGTTTGTTAGAGTAAAGGAAAATTGTTATAAGGTAATAGGGAGATGATATTTAACACCAAGAATGAATATAATGAAAAAAGATCTATCACCAATATGTTGGAGATGTAAGAAAGAAAGAGGAACATATTTCCATATGTGGTGGACATGTGAAGAGAGGCAGAAGGAATGGAGAATTGTTTTTAATGAGATTAAGGAAATTATAGGCATTGATATACAAAGATGTCCAATATTAGCTTTGTTAAATACATCTTGAAATATTCAATTAAAAGGATGGGAAATGGAATTGATTAATATTAAATTAACAGCAGCAAAATTGATATTTACAAGAATTTTGAAGAATAAAGACCAGTTAAATATGGAGGATTAGTACAATGAAATGTGGAATTTGGCTCTTAATGGTAAATTAATTGTGAATTGAAAATTTAAAAAAGAATATTGAAAGAAAATAATTTTTAATTAAATTTGGAATGTTTTTTAACACATGAATTTTGTAAACATAAGGGTTATACCTCGAGACAAGAATCATTATATTTCTGGAGAGATATGGGGTACACAATTTAAAACAAAATAAAATGATAATTTAAAATTAGGGAAATAAATCACAAAGGTAGAGGGCTACACTGTGAACTTGAGTTATGATTCTATTATGTTTTATGTTTTATTTTTTAAATCATGTATTATTTAAAGTATAGCTTTCTGTTATGTTATTTTTGAAAGTAGATAAAAGTAGAGCACAGACAAAGTTCTACTCATGTCCTCTGAAGATGCTGGCCACAGAGACTGGCGAAACGTTAGGAAGAAAGACCTTAAGAACACGGCCAAACAGCCCAGAAAACCCACAACAACCATCGGATCCCAGCCATGAAAGCCTTCAAGAATACATTAAATAAAAATTATATTTTAAAAAAGATATTTTAAAATATGCATCTCAGTATCCCTGTGTTCTTTTTAAACCATTGTGGAAAGTGAGTAGTGAAATACGTCTGACAGTATGAATGAATGTTCATAAATGAAGTAGGGCATGCTCAAAGTAGGAGCTGGATCTACCCCTGTCCAACCTGGGGACCATTAAAGAAGCATACATGAAACAGAACAACATTTTCATAAAGGACTTGTCAGCTTTGTGATGTGTTTTCCTCTCTTGCATGTCCATGATGCTGGCCCCAGTTTTCAGCTTCAAGACAGTTTTATTCAAAAGAGATTCCGCCCCCCCTCAACATTTCCAACAATGTTTAGAAGATAATTCACTCTTTCAATGTACCCAGAAGCAATCATCTATCTTGTGAAAAATGAAATGAAATAAAAACAGTAGATCAACCTGAGTTGTGGGGTGGGGGTGGGGAACTAAAAAAAATCCCCACACTCATGCAACACAAAAGAACCCATCACTCCTGCTTGAGGAGTTCTCTAATACTTTAGCTGCAAATATGGCAGAATGCATAGCAGAACAAAGAGACATTTCATTTGCCCAGCTGAAATTCTGGCAAGTCACATTTTTACTGTCCTGAATAATCATAGTTCTGATTTTTAGAAATTTGTTACCATAGATTGTGAAGCCTGAGGAGAGGAGATCTGTAAATAAAAGTATATGTATTTTAAATTGCTTAAGCAAAAGGCTGTGGAAATGCAGGTGTTTGGTTTTTTCTTTTCTTTTGTAGATTCCTTCCTTCCTTCCTTCCTTCCTTCCTTCCTTCCTTCCTTCCTTCCTTCCTTCCTTCCTTCCTTCCTTCCTTCCTTCCTTCCTTCCTTCCTTCCCAGTTTCAGTCTTACTCTCTGCCTGACAGATAATAGCCATATGATAATACCATTTTTTCCACAGCTGTTAGGAAAGCTCTGTTTTCCACAGAAGAGCCCCACAAGGCACAAATTGGGACTAGTTATTAAAGACAAACTAACATCCCCCAAAGATTTTCAAGCATGTCATGCCAGAATATGGTATTTTAAAGCATTTCCCATTTCCCATAATTGGATGCAAGTGGCATAGCAAGAAGGAGGACTGTTTCAGCAAATATAAGAATTAATGCAATTTATTTGAGCGGGTCTCACAGGAGGGAGATATAGATTTTATGCAAAACCATGCAGACTAAAGTAGTTAGCGTTCATATGTATTGCTTCAAGACCACTGACCTAAGTTTGTTGGTAAGAATGGAATGAAGTGTGTGTATGAGGAGAGTCATATTAGTATTCATACAGTGACCCAGATCAGCAGATCAGCATAGTTTTCATCCTTTGGTAATTGGTATCCTGACTTCATAATTTTACATTAAAACAAAATAAATGTCAGTTCTCTTTATACTTGGACAATATTTTTGTAAAATGCAATCATTTTTCTTAAAAAATGATGATCATTCAATACAGACACTAGTTGACCTGGTGAGATGTAAAATAGATTAGATATGTAATTGCTTCCATAGTCTGGGTCATCCTGGGAATACTAAAGAATATATTTCATTCTGAAACCATCATGTATGAAAATCTATAGGAGAGGCCCTATAGGAATGAAATCATTGGTCAGGAGTGTCACAACACAAAGATGAGTAACATGAAGCCAATACTGTGTTCATAGAAAATGATAAAATAAAAACGTACCTATTCAGGCATATTCCATTGGTTTGACTATTTCCAGCTTTCAAACTGTTACTTTATTCAAAATTTATTATTATTTTTCCTGATTTAAAGTGAATTGTCCACCTATTCATTACATTTTATTTGAAACAGTGCTATGTCAACCTTCAATTAAAATTGAAATTTGTTTTATTGACCTTGTTTTGTTATTAAAGCAAAGCAAAAGACAAGTTTAAACTTTGGACCTCCTATTTCAGTGGTTAGACCAGTGGTTTCCAACCTTTTTTGAGTAACAAAAAATAGCCAAGTAACCTGTGATCCCTTTGCCACTTTTGCATAAAAAGGCATTTTTAATGGGGTAAAGAAAACACATTTTTCAGAATATAATTCTAACCTAGTATTTAATGTGATGGTTGTACTTGCATCTGGGCAACCAGCTTCAAAATTTGTGACTGCACCCACTGCAGAAGAGGCAGGCTGTTTATTTTTATGCCACACTCCTGTTGTTGTCCATGTGTTTTCTTCTTTTTCCTTTTCCTCCCCTTCTTTAGGTTCTCCAGAAATGACAGTTGTTAGTTAAAACCCTTTCTTGTGGAAATGGCAATTATATATTTCTGCTGGCATTTCTTTGTGTGTGTGTAAAAAATAGTCCCTGTTATCACTTCTCAGAAAGTAGAGGTCTCTTTCTAAAGTAGAGGTTTCTAAAGGGCCTGTTTCTCATACATACATTGATAAACTAACTATATCTTGCTCCAAAAGGTCAAGGAAAAAATGATTCAATAAGAGGTACAGCACATATAAGGCAACCCACGACCCGCCAGAAAACACTTTGCAACTGCCTTGGTAGTTATGGATCTATGAAACCTTACACCCATGTCCAAGAGACTTAGTTGTGTATTAAGGGCAAATGTATTAATTTATTTAGAATTTTTTAGGCTACCATTTAGGATTATAATGACACCTTTTCAAAGCACATTTCAGCATACAAGTTTGAACCCTTTGGGGGATTTATCCTGGTGTAACTAATCAGCTGTGGAACCAGAGGTTGTGATTTTGATTGCCCACTGTGCCTCCTGGGAAAAGAGCCAGCCTGTGTGGCCTTGGGCAAGCTGCACAATCCCAGGGTGCCTCCAGAAGAAGGGAATGGGAAACCACTTCTGAGTACTTTCTACCAGAAAAACCCTGAAGAGAATTGCCATAAGTCAGAATTGACTTGACAGCACATGATTATTATTATTCAAAAACACCAGGCACACTCAATGAAAATCATGAAAAGATTGACTGGTATTATATAACAGATACAAGTTTTAACCAAAAAACTAAGTATCTGTTAAATATCGGCCCAGTATATATGCTGTTACTAATATTGCCATTTTTTGTAACTCTGCTTGTGTTATTTCTGAGATCTCCAACTGCTTATAATACTGTGTGAAATTTCTTGATATTGTTCCCAAAGCCCCAATGACTACGAGGACCAATGAAGTGTGTTTCATCCACAAGCGAGATGTTTTGATTGCCAGCTCTAAGTGTTTTGTTACTTTTTCCAATTCTTTATTTTCAACTCTGGCAACTCTTGGACTTGCAATGTCAATGATCCAGATATTTCTTCATTTTATCACGACTCTGTCTGGTGTGTTATGTTCAAGGTGTCTATCAATTTGGATCCAGAAACACTACAGGATCTCAACATTGTCATTTTCTGACACCTTCTCTACCTGATGTTCCCATGGATTTTTGGAGGCTGGCAAATTATATTTTTTGCATAATGACCAGTGCACTAATTTTGTAATCTGCTTGTGCAATCGTTGGACATTTGCAGATGAGGTGTGACACAGCTTCATTTTTTTCTTGGCAGAGTCGACATTTGCTGTTAGCACTAATTCCTTGGATCTTAGCTTTCTTTACATTGCTTTGGCGTGCTTGTTCTTGTGCAGCAAAAATCAAGCCTTCAATTTCTTTCTTAAGGGTCCCCAGTTTTAGCCATGCCCATGTTGAATTATAATCATGCTTTCCAGTTGCCATAAGTCAGAACTGACTTGACAGCACATTATTATTATTATTATTATTATTATTATTATTATTATTATTATTATTATTATTATTATTATTATTATTATTATTATTATTATTATTATTATTATTATTATTATTAAAAAACTCCAGGCACAGTCAAAATTATGAAAACATTGACTGGTATTATATAACAGATACAAGTTTTAACCAAAAACCTAAGTATCTGTTAAATATTGACGCAGTATGTATGATGTTCCTAATATTGCCGTTTTTTGTAGCTCTGATGGTGTGATTTCTGAGATCTGCAACTGCTTATAGTATTGTGTGAAATTTCTTCATATTGTTCCCAAAGGCCCGATGACTACAGGGACCACTGAAGTGTGTTTCATCCACAAGTGAGATGTTTTGATTGCCAACTCTCTGTGTTTTGTTAGTTTTTCCAATTCTTTATTTTCAACTCTGGCATCTCCTGGAATTGCAATGTCAATGATCCAGACATTTCTTTGTTTTATTACTACTATGTTTGGTGTGTTATGTTCAAGGTGTCTATCAGTTTGGATCCAGAAATCCCACAAGATCTTGACTTCCTCATTTTCTGACACCTTCTCTACCTGATGTTCCCATGGATTTTTGGAGACCGGCAAGTTATATTTTTTGCATAATGACCAGTGCACTAACTTTGCCACTGTATCATGTCTAACTTTGTAATCTGTTTGTGCAATCTTTGGACATTCACTATGAGGTGTGACATAGTTTCATCTTTTTCTTGGTAGAGTCAACATTTGCTGTTAGCATTAACTTCTCAGATCTTAGCTTTCATCACGTTGGTTTGGAATGCTTGTACTTGTGCAGCAAAAATCAAGCTTTCGGTTTCTTCTTCTTATTTCTTCTTCTTCTTCTTCTTCTTCTTCTTCTTCTTCTTCTTCTTCTTCTTCTTCTTCTTCTTCTTCTTCTTCTTCCTGTAATTTCATTAACTGTGGCAGAAACTTGCCACTAATTAATATGCTTTTGCTTGCAGCTTGGGTCATGCCCCAAGTCATGCAATTGGCATGCAACTAGGTGTAAAAAAAGGCAGCCTGATAATTAGTAGCAACTCACTGCCACAGTTCCTACAATTACACTTATGCCAGTGTGAATCTCTAGTGGGACTCATGGTACAATTATACAATCTAGAAATAACCTTAAATGTTGAGACCATAGAATAAGGCCAATAAGGAATTAGAGTTACCAAGCACACTAAAATGCATAATCTATTAACAACAATTTTAAAGAAAATAGAAAAAGGAAAAGCATTTTGTAAAAATGCAGTCACATCTGTATTGCTGTCTAATAGAACCCCCATTTGAGAGATGGTAAGTGTAAACAAAGGAATGTAGTAAGTAAAGGAGTCTAGTAAGAACAGTAAATAAAGGAATCTTGCCTAGCATTGTATTCCCAAGACACGGAGTCTCTGCAAAAGAGGCTCTTTCCTTTTATGTCTACCAGCCTAAGTGTTGCCATATGGACAAACACTCAAGGTGGTCCTCAGAGGCAAGGTGATATGGGTGAAGGGCATCCCCTAAGTAACTTGGTCCCAACCTATTTAAAGCTTTAAAGGTCAGTACTAGCAACTGAGCAGAGAAATGCAATAACAATCAGAAAAAAAGGGTACAATAGCTAGCACATGATCCAACCTCCTAGCTGACATGGCTGCATTTTGAGCCACCTTTAAAGGTAGCCTCATATGGCAGCTTCACACAGTGAAAGGACACTAGTGCATTAGTACTGGCCTTGCATCAGCATTGGCAGCCAGTAGGTGTGAAACTCTGTCCAGCCTGTGTGAGCACATGTTATAATAAGCAAGAAGCCATTATCATGGAGAAAGTACCATTTTCTAAGCCTTTTTGGATTAAAAAACTATATGAGACATTCAATTTCACATTTAGAAGCCGTGCTCCCTCAAGATGACAAGAGCATTTGTTTGTCCCCACCTGACCATTTCTCACCATTGCATCTTGCATATTAGCTTGCTTTGCTGTGTGTTTGGTCCTTGAAATGTAAGCGTGGGAAATGAACATGGGCTTCATTTGCAAATCTGTTCAGGCATGAAGTCCCATCACTGGTGAATGAATGTGCTTCTAATGTGCTTCTAATTGTGAGCAGAGCGTTTCATGTGATTTGACTCTTGTTCATTTTATTTATACTCTTCCATTGAAACAGCAATGATCGTTCCAAGGTATTCTTATTTTCCCTGTCTTGAGGCTATGTCACACCAATTTACCTCAGCACAATGCTGGAACACTCCCATGTTTGCTCTTACTGCCAGTAACATACTACTGGTCAGGAAGGCATGATGACAGAAAGTACTCCCATCTAGGGTGGCTTCCATGGATAGACTTCATTTTCTGCCAGAAGCTTACTTTTCTTCCCCTGGAGGGGAGGCATAAAGTGTCCAGTTGCACCTCCCAGGAACTGTAGGCCTGCATGCTTTAAAAAGAATTGGAGTCTTTCAGAGTGTTTTTCTACACAATTACAAAGATTTCAAATTTTTTGTCTTGTGCTGGATAGCTCAGTTGTTCAGTATGGTTGGGAGTTTGATTCCCCACAGTGCCTCCTTGATAGGGGCTGAACTTGATGATCCACAGGGTTCCTTCTAGCTCCACCGTTCTAAAATTATTACTGTATTCTTTTTAATGTCATTTTTTAAAACTTGTGTTGTTTGTCATAAAGTGATTTTAATATACTTTCTTAGAACTATATGTTTTTAAAATATTAAGCAGTTGAATGGTATGTGCCTTCAATTTTAATTTTCAAGTCATTTATAGGATCATGTTTTGAAGTTTTATTATTTTTGTCATCATTACTACATAAAGGCAGATTTGTGATGTTTTAATATATGTATAATTTCAGGAGGACTGGTTGGATTGCTCAGTGAGTTAGGTATCTGGTTCTGGAGCCAGACGCTGGGGTTTGATTCCTCACTAAGCATCATAGAAGAGCCAATGTATGAAGCCTTGGGCAAGAGCACCCCCAGAAGAAGGGAATAGTTAAGCACTTCAGTGTATTCTATACCTAGAAAACCTTTGAAAAATGTCTCCCTAAGTAGGAGAAGACTTGATGGCATGTAATTATTTTAATTATTTATTTAAAAAATAAAACCTTAATCTGTTCAGCCTGTGATGTTGCTATAGTGGTACTGTGTATAACCAGATAGAATGTCACAAACAAAAAGTGCTTTCATTAAATGGTGCCCTTGCACATGGATGTGTCATGCTTCCATGCCTTCCCAAGGTGATTGTACAAGGATCTTCATAAACTATGAAGTGGTTCAACTATGGGATATTAATTTACAACATATAGTTCTGACATATGGTTGTGAGATGTCAATTCAGTAAGAGCCCTGAGCTGCAGTCCAAAGGAATGTGAGTTACAATGTTATTATGCACAGACTAGCACATATAAAATTTAGTTATGTTCATACCACAGTCATGCACATGGTGGTTTCATCTCTATTGCTCGGGCAGAAATCCTTTGTCATTTTTACCAGCATTCCTGACATTTGACTCACTGCTTGGATTATGAGATTCTTCAGAGGACAGGAATAAATAACTGGTCTCTTTTAAGAACAAAGGCTGAAGTGAATATATTTAAAAGCTGCACTGTGTTTTGATGTTATTATAGCAATCAAAGTCATAAAATCATAGTACCCAAGCAATAAAGTATGACATCAAAGGAAAAGCTGACTGAAGCTCAACAGTTCAGCTGTATTTATAGATGTAATTTATGATATTACAGACGCAAAAACACACAACAGTATACATATATCATGAGTGAAAGTATTGTAAGATTACCCAGTATTTAAATGTCTGGTTTTTGTTGTTGTTGTTTTGATTTGCTTTGCTTTAGAAAAGAAGCAATACAATTATTAATGTTGGATTGTCTGTGCTATATTGACTGTATGTTTTAGTTTAGTATATACTTTACAACACTGGTAGAACATAGAACTAGAAAGACAAGTCCAGGGCAAAAGCACAGATGAAGGTAGCCAAAATTACAGATTTTGCATATCTGTGGTGGATACTGTTACTATAAAATGATGTCTGTGTTACATTAGAATTTTAACATTTTAAAAACTGGATTAAATCACTCAAATTCAGGATGTCTTTCAGAGAAGAAAAGCAAAAGTGAGTAGCGCCAAGCAAGAGAGAGTACAATGTCAGTTGATTATGGGAAAACATCAATGTCATACAACAAAGAATGGTTCACTTGGTACTTCTGGGGCAGTTTCCTGACCCTGTAATAAATTTCCTCACTGCTCCTTTGCCTTTATGATTGTGTGTATGTGTGTATGCATGTGAATGCAGAGAAGGGATTGTTTGCCTCCTTTTTGACTAGGTGAAGACCGCGACAGATAGATGGCACAGTTCATCAGTTGTTGCTTCCCTTGCATAGGGTTTAGGTATCTGGTCATCCTGTGTGGCCTTGGATAAGCTGCACAGTTCCAGGGCACCCCTAGAAAAAGGGAATGGTAAACCACTTTCAGTATTCTCTACCTGGAAAATCCTGAAAAGGGATTGCCGTAAGTCTGAATTGACTTGATGGTGCACAATTATTATTATTAGGATCAATGGAAAGAAACAGGAGTTGCACTGGGGAAAAAGTTCGATGGTTTACAAATGCATCATTACCTGTGAATAGACTATGCTAAACTTGGAGGAAGCTATTTATCAATAACCACTCATTTCATGGGATTGCATATTTGCATGCCTTAATATATTCTGGATGATTCCTAACTGACTCTATTCTAAAGCTTGAAAAAGTTACATTTTTGGATTTTTGTAATCCAAAATGTAAATTTTCCAAGCAGTCCCTTCCAATATAGGAACTGTAGCATAAAACCAATTGCTGCTAACCACATAGAAATGTACTTACTGTATAGCAAAAATTTATTTATTTATTTATTCATTCATTCATTCATTCCATTCAATTTCTATCCCACTCCCATTAGTGTCACAGCACTACTCTGGGCGGGGTACAACTCGTAAAATAGAAAACAAAAATAAAAATAGAGATATGAAAACCAATAGCAAAAACTCTAAAAAACCAGATGGCACCGACTAATCCCAGAGTGGATGGAGGAAAAGAGTGGAGGGAAGAAGAGGAGGGGAAAGAAAAAGGTGTGGCAGGGGAAGGTGGTCAGCTGGGGAGAAATGTGACATGGGAGTAGTTCCATTTGAACTCAACAGTAATAAAACTGTTTTGTTGTAGATAAACAAACATTCAACTACTTTATAGCTCATTTGGGAGCATCACTAGACCCACTTCCAATGGTGCTGGTGGTGCCTGAGTTTCCCAGCAAAAATTTCATGGGCTCCAGATTGTGAGAATGACCCAGAACAGACTTTATTGCAACCAATGAACCAACAGGAACAGGAGCACTGTCCTTAACTCCCTCATGGTGGATTGAATTCCCTACACTAATCCCCAAGGGAAAGTCCTTTCAAGAAGTTCCCCGGTTGAAGCCACAGGGTGCTCTGAGAGTCCTGGTCTCTGAAAGCAGGAGGGGAGCATGAGTCCTAGCCCTACTGGAGACTTTTCAAGGACAGCCAGTAGAGCCAGGCAGGGGATATTGCTGACCTCTCCTCTGCTCCTCATGGAGCCTCCTCTATCTCTTGTGTTGGTGCTTTCATCGCCAGTGAAACAGCTGGGTTGAAGTGGGCATTGCTGCTCCCATTGTACAGAGTGGGTCTCAAGGCCATGTCAGTGGTGTGGTAGGCTCCTGGTCCTGGTGTCCCTTGTCCACAGCTCCTTCCTCTACCCAATTGGTGGGATTGGGGTCCTCTTCTGAGGCAAAGAACTGGGGATCCCAATCCTTGATGGCCTCTTCCCATGCCTCTCCCTCTGTTTCCCTGATGGAAGCCCCTCACCCAAGTCCTCCGGTCTTCGTCCTTTATACTGGCCTCCACCTCACCTTTACCCTCCCAGATGGGCCTTATCAGCTAGTTCCCTCATTGTCACCTGTCACCCCTTCTCCCATGCCTATTAGGGGCCTGGAAGCTATAGCCTCAGATGGTCCACCTAGGACACTGGTGTATCCCTGCTCAGATAATTGCTTGCTTGCTTGAAAAAAATAGCTTACTTGAAAAAAATAGCTTTTGCACAATATTGCCTTAGTTTTTGAGCATCTGATGAAATGGATTCTGATCTATGCAAAACTTTATCACAGAAACCTATTAGTCTTCAAGGTGCCACAAGTGTTATTATGAACATGTTTGTTATAGCAAATTAATATGCTTTGGAATTTGCATTCTGAAAAGAAGATAGATGCTGAATCCAGTGCAAATCCACAGTTTCTGCACCATGGGCTGAGAGGCTGTTGGCTCCCCTGTTAAGGCATTCAGCATCTTGAGAAGTACCAGAGTTGGTGAAGGATGAAGAAAGCATGAACCTGGGGAGAGCATGGGAGAAATTGGGGACAGACCATAACAAGAAGCCCTACTTTGGTAAGGCAGCAAGGCACATTCATAGTCTGCTTTCAGGAGAACATCATCTCTATGTTTTAGAACCTTTCTTTATAGTCAAGACAGCTACACATTTACTTTTTAAAAAATGAAAGAAAATGACGAACAGCAAAACCTGTCTATTTTAGTTTCTCATTTCTCCAGTATTATGGGTTTTTCTCATTCTGTTTTTATATCAATTGGTGATTTTTTTAAAAAAAAGTTGCACAAACACTTCCCATGCTTTCATCAACTCTATGCACATTTGTGTGCATTTTTTAAAATGGAAGAACTGCATTACAAAATCCTGAGAAAGGAAATACTGTTATCCCTTGTGTATTTGCACTTATATTCCTGTTCACACACTAGTTTGGGATGTGCAGATTTTCTCAGAAGAAGAAGAGTGAAGCATTTTTTTCTATTTAATTGCTTCCATAGGCATTGCAAAATGTAATCCTATACATGACTATTCAGATATTAACTGTCCCCAGCTGAAATCTTGTTCCTTAGTGTAGTAAATTGAAATTAGAGTACACCTACTGAATCTATGGAATTTGCTGAGTCCTCCATGAATTCCATTCATTTAAGTGCCCCTCCACAAGGCATGGAGCTGCTGCAGCAGGGGTCCTTTGCCCACCTGGACAAGGTTGAGTTCAGGAGAGTGGCATTTTGGCCAAGAGGAGTGGAAGCAATGCAAGCCTTTATATGGCTGTCTGCCCTGGCCTTGGCCTGTTTGCTTCACACGATCAAGCAGGGAATAGAGACGGCAAGCAACAGTAGCAGTTTTGCTTTTGCCACATGCTCAGCAGCAGTTGGGACCCGGAAGAGGGGTTGTGCAGCAGCACACCCCATGGTTTGGAGAGCCTAGTGGGCATTTGGGTTCTAGGGAACATGAAGGGGAAGATCAAAGAGTTTTTTTAAAATTTAATTCAGAAAGCAGGGGAACGAAAGGTAGAGAAGGGTAAGGAAGGGCACCCAGCTTGGGTCGTGGCTGGTGGGGAGGAGGCAAGCAGCCTGCTAAATGCAAGGCCCCAGCACAATCGCCTCCAGCCATTTCTTCTTCAGATGAAGAGGAGTGACTGAATTTTGTTGCTGCAATAGCAAAACTGAGTGCTCTTGAGCATGAAAGGGCACTTGTAAAAGGGGCTGTGTGTTTAAGTACACAATGGAGATCACATAGGGAATCTAAGGCATGCAGAATGACTGAGCTGAGACAGTTAGCTGATGTGATGTTATCCTGAATTACTGTTTAGAAAGCAAACACCCAGGCCCTTCTGGTGCATCTTCAGTGGTGGCTGCGCCTAGCGGCAGCCTGCTAAATCCCAAACCCAGGTCTGCAGCATGGTTAAGACCTCTGCAATCTGCAGCAGGTACTCAGACAGAGGCAGCTAGCACAGAAGGACAGGTGGTGGCTCTCCCCAAGGTGGTGGTGGCAATCCTGAGTGATGGGCATGGCAGATGTGCAGGTGATGGTGCACAGGTGGAAGCTGGAGATAGTGGAGGAGCCTTAGTTGTGGCTGCAATTTCTTTATCAAGTGAGCCAGCATCGACATCAGGCACTACACATGCAACTGGCATTTGGTCACAGGGGTCTGGGAGCCTGGTGGCATATGGTCTACCAACCAGTTCACATACCCTAGCAGATAAGGGGATGGGCACACTCCCTGTTGTGTCACTTGGACTGCTCCTAAGCCTTGGATGGCACCTCAGCCACAGTGGTCCCTTCCTAGTCAAGCCCTGGGTTTCACTGAGGGGACAAGACGATTGCCACTTCCCTCCATTCTGGATACGGGGTGTAACTCAGTCCCACAAAGAGCTCTTTCTTATGGAGATCAGTCCTTGCTGCCTGGGGATCACCTCCTGCTGGCTATAGTGGAAAATATTTGGAGGGGGGTTGTGGGTGTATTTGAGCTGTTAAATACATTTTAAATGTATAAATGTATAAATTTTCTGGAGGAAAAAGAAAGGGGACAAGGAAGAGAAGAGAAAGAAGAGAGAGATTTAGATGGAAGAAGCTGGAGCAGTGCTGAGTGAATTGACTGCCAGGTTTTTTCATTTATGCAGGGACCATAGTGAAGGCATGGGCCTCCATGGGCCTTTTCACTGATAAAAGACATGGATTTAATCCATAGTGTATATGTATAGTTACCTGGTCATGCCTGTCTGTTATATGATGAGGGATTTCGTATGAGGGCTGTGATTAATCCCAACTTGTGTCGGGATATGCATCATAACATACTGTGGCTCCAGGTAATGACACCTTCTCGCTCAAATTTGGGGGATCAATTTGATAGTGACCATTTGGTTCAAATGGCAGCCATGTCCAACACTCCCAGTGTATTGGCAGGCCAGGTGGTCCAAATCCACCTGGTTTGCTGGGAATTTCATTTGTGTAGGTCACATAGCCTCAAACTTTGCAGATTCAAGAACCAGTGCTCTATTTGTGGAGCACTGTATGATTCTGCCACGTACCTCAGAGGGCAGCCAGGACCAGAGGGGAGCCAAGGAGTCTGGAGGATTCAGGAAGCTATCTTCTGGGACCTCTAATTCTTCAAAAAGGCTCAAGTTCAAGTAGGTTTTCAGTTTTGGAGGTGTTGTGGCTCTATCCAGACAGGGAAGCTGCCAGGTTTTTATTGAAGGGGTTTAAGTTTGGTCTTTCCATTCCAGAACAGCAGGATAGGGTAGCCACTATGACAATAAATTTGAAATTGGTTCTAGGTCAGGAAGACATGGTAAGGGAAAAGATTAGGAAGGAAGTATTAGACAGGAGGGTGATTGACCCCTTTACCAGGCCACTAGTGTCTCACCTGAGAGTTTCCCCATTGGGAGTGTAGCTGAAAAAAAAAGAGCTCCTGGTGAATTTAGGTTGATTCACCATTTGTCCTATCCAGCAGGGGATTCAGTTAACAATAGGATTCATCAAGAGCTCTTCACTGTGTGGGTATACATCCTTTAATGCGTTGGTGCACATGATCAGAGCCTGTGGGCAGAGCATGGAGTTGGCGAAATATGACATCAAGTCAGCATTTTGCCTATTACTGGTACACCTTGGGGATTTTGAGCTATTTGATGGTTTATATTACATGGACAGAGCCTTGCTAATGGAATGCTCCATCTCTTGTGCTACTTTTGAGCACTTCAGTTCCTTTTTGGAAAGGGAACTGAAGAGCTCCTCCATGTGGTGCATTATTTGAATAATTTTCTTTCTTTTTTTTGTGGAAAGCAGGGAACCTCCCATGTAAATGCATCATGAATATCTTTCAGGAGCTAACTCAAGAGCTTGGCATACCTTTGGCAGAGGAAAAAAACTAGGGACAATGCACAGTCCTGACTTATCTTGGTACTGAGTTGGATGCTGTGCAGCAATCCAGTAGGTTGCTTGAAGATAAATTAGTAGACCTTAGGCTGTGAATTTGGAGCATGTTACTCCATGCCAAGGTATCCATGAGGCAACTTCAAGAGGTGGTTGGACACCACAAATTTGCATACAAAATGGCTGTGTCAGGTAGAGCTTTCCTTAGGAGTCTTTGTGAAGCCATGAAGCCTGTTAAAACCTCATCACTGGCAGAGACTCTCCACTGGGCTGAAGGAGGACCTAAGGGTCTGTTTGCAGTTCCTTGATGGCTTCAGTGGAGTATCATTTTGGAGGGATGAAGTTTACTTGGGGACAGAGTTTCAGGTTCATTTGAATGCAGCCATGTCTTTGGCAAGGCCTGCCAATACTTTGGATTAACAATCAGTCTGAAGAAAACACAAGCCATGGGCCAGGGCATGGACTCACCTCCCTCTATTACCATCTCCACACAAGAATTGGAGGTTGTTCATGACTTTGTGTACCTTGGCTCAACGATCTCTGACACTCTTTCCCTAAATGTCGAGCTGGATAAATGCATTGGCAAAGCAGCTACCATGTTCTCTAGACTCACAAAGAGAGTATGGCTTAATAAGAAGCTGACAGCATATACGAAGATCCAGGTCTATAGAGCCTGTGTCCTGAGTACACTCCTGTACTGCAGTGAGTCCTGGACCCTCTGTGCATGGCAGGAGAGGAAGCTGAACACGTTCCATATGCATTGTCTCCGACGTATTTTTGGTATCACCTGGCAGAACAAAGTTCCAAATAGAGTAGTCCTAGAACGAGCTGGAATTTTTAGCATGTATACATTACTGAAACAATGACGTCTACATTGGCTCGGGCATGTCGTGAGAAAGGCTGACGGTGGGATTCCAAAAGATCTTCTGTATGGAGAATTAGTGCAGAGAAATCACCTCAGAGGGAGACCACAGCTCTGATACAAGGATATCTGCAAGTGGGATCTGAAGGCCTTAGGAATGGACCTCAACAGGTGGGAAACCTTGGCATCTGAGCATTCAGCCTGGAGGCAGGCGGTGCATCATGGCCTCTCCCATTTTGAAGAGACACTTGTCCAGCAGGCCGAGGCAAAGAGGCAGTCCTGAAAGCAGCAAAATCAGGGAGCTGGACAGGGGACAGATTGTATTTGTCTTCAGTGTGGAAGGGATTGTCGCTCTCGAATTGGCCTTCTCAGCCACACTAGACGCTGTTCCATGTCCTCTATTCAGAGCACGTTACCATAGTCTCTCAAGACTGAAGGATGCCTAATCTGTCTTTGGGTTATGGGATTTATTTTAGGGGCAGAATGTGTACTGGAGTTTGGCCAGCTGAGTGGCAAGGCTCTAAAATAACTTGCAATCTTACTTTTTTAGAGTTTTTTTCCCATAGTAGGGGGCATTGTGGCTGTGGGCAGATATCTGGGCCAATTCCATTGTTACCTTTTGATGTGACTTTCAGTTGTACATGTGGTTAATTCTCTCTCATCTAGATCCATGAGGGTCATGAAGTTAGTGTGGGTTTTTACTGTTTATGTTTAAATATAGTTTTTCAAGCATACCATATGCCAGGTATAGACAATGTTCTGGCTGACGCCTTGTCCTGTATACAGAACAACCAGTTCAGAGCATTGCTGCTGGCGGCATGGGTTCAGCCAGATGTCTTACCAGAGGAGGTATGGAACCTTGGAGGGCTGAAATTAACAGGACTATTAGTTTAACAGTGGCACCCAGTACTTAACACGATTATTCAGTAGCCTGCAAGGATTTTTTCACATGTTGTAATAGAGAAGATTTGGGTTGGGCCTGTCCTGTCACAGTGGATCACCTTCTACAATTTGGGGTATAGTTGCACCACAAGAGATTAGTTGCCTAGTCTATTCAGGGAAGAATGTCTGCAATGACATTCTATGCTAAGGTGCAGAGATGCTTGGACCCGACTAATAATTTCCGCATATAGAAAATGATAGGGAACGGAGCAAAGAGCAGGGTTGGCAGACAGATAAGCATACCCCAATTTCCCTGGGCATTTTGATCTAGTTGGGAAAGACATGGAAAAAGGTGTGCAGGGAACCCTATGAAGTTTGTCTTTTCGAAGTAGCTACGCTCCTTGCATTTTTGGGGATGCTACGTGTCAGTGAGATCATCTAAGGCTGATCTATCCCAGACAGCCTTGCAGATAGGTGATGCAGTGGTCTCTGAAGACCTGGTAGCCATTCATTGGCACAAATCTAAGACCGACCAAGTAGGAAAAGGCCATGTTATTTTATTAGGGCAATGTCCAATTCTGGACCTGTGCCCCATACGTGCTATGCAGGATTACATGTGGGTGCAAGGGGAAGCTTCAGGGGAGATATTCTGTCACAAGGATGTGTCCCCTCTGATGAAATGCCATTTTTGGAAGGTCACTTTCCATGCCTTATAGCTAGCTGGCATCCGGGGTTGGGCATGTGGTACCACTCATTCCACATTGGTGTCACATCTACAGCAGAGGCCTTGGGTTATGGAGTGGAGCAGATAAAGAAGGTGGGAAGGTGGTCCTCCCACATATACCGGTCTTATGTTTGGCCTTTACCACAGTAGGTTTCTGGCATAGTTTTTTCTCCTTGCAGATCTGAAGTTCTCATCGGCGTGGATGTGAGTTCTGTTATGTGGACATAGTTTTATATTTTGTGCAGACAAATATGCTAGCTGGACCAGCTGGGGCCAGAATTTGGGCCTAAGTGCCTGGGTCACACCGGATCCAGATCAGGTTTCACACTATAATAGGCCCCCTTGTGAAAAGGGAATTTAACATTAAAAGCTTGAATAAAGTTGTGGCCCTAGTTTACCACTCCTTGTGTCTCACCTCATCATTCTGGGCTGGCTGGGCAAAGGACCTACTCTAGTTGTGATTTACTATGCTAAGCAACAAGATTTCAGCCACTGAGTTTCACAGATTTTACTCTTGAGTCAGTGGGCATAACACTGAATCCTAAGTGATTTTCAGCCCTATTGCAAACCTTCTGATTGTGTAAGCACTTTTGTTCCAGGAACATTCCATTGCACACCCAGAGTAAATTTCAAATTTGCAACATGGCTGGAGAAAATATGACGCCATAATACTGCTGGCCTGAATAAACCAAATGCTTAAAAATGACAGATATGATTAGATAAAATCCTGTTGACTGTCAGTAAGAAGACTTCAGTACTTCTTCTACTTTCAAAATCAGAACTACCTCCACACATCAGAATGCTATGATTCTTGGGATGAACCTCTGTTGCTATAAATTTAGTGATGATTTAGTGTGCAATTAATTGACACTGAAGCATTGACAGCTTTTCACAATTAGTTCAGTCATCATTTCGGAAAATTACTGGCAATTAAGAATTCTCACTTCTTTCTAGTGACAGTGGAGCCTAGATATCTGTGACAGATCATTAGTTTCAAAGAAAACACGGTCAGGAGCTAATATTAGGCAACGAGATGCTTATTTAGACACCATGGTTTTTGAAATTAGCAATCACATTAAACTGAATCTAATAAATAATTCACAAGGAACAAAAATCAAAAACAATTTGCTCCGGATACCAGAAGAGAGTGGGCTTAAGAGATGTGGCATGACATAAGCCACAGCCAACATCAATGAGTTAAGAATGTCAGGAAACAACAAGTTCCCCTGCAGTGAGTGCATGAGACACAATCTTGCACAGAGGATGCTAAAAGCTCATTGAGCACAACTACAGGAAAATAGGCGCTTTCTATAAATATGACATTGTTTTGCTCCCTTTTCCCTGGATTCCTAGTTTTGTTAGTTGCTTTACAACACATTGAAATTGTGGGCCAACCTATACATTACAGATTGCATGCTATTGCAGGTGCAAGCATGTTAGTCTTCAAGATTACCAGACACAGACAGTCTTTCACATCTGATAAAATTAGTCTTATAAAGGAAGAACGTGCTTTTGGCCTCAAGACTAATCAGACAATAAAGCTACAGTAGCTAATTTGCAGACTATGGGAGCACTTAAGGAACTTAGGTCTTTTAATGACTTCCTTTCTTTCTCCCTATAAGTAGCTCACAAATAGTTAAAAACAATGAAAAACATAATACATTGTAATATTTTCTAAAAAAAAACATTTAACAATCTTTAAAAACTGCAAACAATGATTTAAAAACCACTTGGAAAAACAAAGACTCCAGGAAAAGCAAAAGATGTAGAACATCCTTAGATAGAATTCAGCTGTCTTCAGTTGTTAAAAGACAGTCCAAAAAGGGAGATCTTTTGCTACTGCAAGAATAATATCAGGGAAAGAGTCAACCTGACCTGAGTCACACCATTGGTCCATCTAGCTCAGGAATGTTGATTTGGACTGGCTGCTGCATCTTTGGAGCTGGAGGAAGAGTTCTTTTCCTAGACGTACCTGGAGGCTCTTCCTATTTTCTAGTAATTTCTCAGTCAAGTACTACCAGGGCCTGTCCATGCTTAGTTTCTGAGATCAGACAAGACTGGGTGTATTCAGGGTGACTGTGGTTTTTGTTGTTGGAGCTGTTTGTAACTACAACTACAACAAAAATATGCGACACAGGCTACAGTGCAAAGTAGGCAAACCAGTAAGCTAACAAACTAGACATATCGGCCAGTATTCTTCCAATCTAAAAGCTTCCTATTTAGCTCATATTCTCCTGAGCTCTAAAGGGAGAGAAAACAGTTCCTTCAAACTGGCAAGAGATCCAACTTCAGGCAGAATGGTTCAAATTAGAGATGGGCAGAAACCTTGGTTTGGGGGTCATCCTGGTTTGTATGCACAGCACCACAGGTGCCGCATGTTCCCTTCCCCCACCTCCCCGGCCAATGGCCCACTCACCAGTCAAAGTGTGCTCCTCTCCTCCTCCTCTTCAGCCATTTGACCAGTCCTTGGTGGGAACACAGGTTTGCTTGATTTGCTGCTTTACATCAAATTGAATGGAGCAGCAAATATTGTCATTTATTCTCTCAACCTCCTTCTTAATATCAGAATTCATGAATCATTATCTTGTGTTTCAAATATTGGCAGTATCTCATATTCAAAAACTAGAGCAGCAGCAAAGATTAAGTTCAACTGAATTCCATCCTTCGCCAAAGAGAAGGAAGGTTCCTGATGTAGATAGGAAGAAAGAAGAAAGACCTCCATACTTTGAATATGCAAAATCCAAGATTTGAATATGAAATCAAAGCTACCTCTATCCATACACTTCTGCAATCAATCAACAATGAGTTCACTCGTAAGTGTGACTGATCATCTGGATTTATAAGTCCCTATCAATTGCCCCCCCCCAAAAGCAGAGGTTTCACCAGAACACTAGATGATCATCTGTATTTTCGAAGCAACAGATACCTAGAAAACTTGCTAAAAAGCAGTTTTGACAATTGCTTTGTATTTGGATGAGGAGTGGTTAACTGATGCAGAGAGGAATCATGTTCTTGGATTTTCCCTTGCTTGGTGTATCTTTGTGAATGATAGTGAGCAGAAGAGGGAATCTGTAGACCATCTTGACTGCTGACATTGGTGTCATCAATATTCAGGCTGCCATTTGCTAGGTAAAGCCTGGTATCCTTCCCTGCTGGCAAAGGGCCATTCTCTGGCATTTTGAATCAAGGGTACAGAAGTACAGTCTCCCACATTAATAAACCAGAGGTGTTTTGATGAATTGAATATATTTCACATCTAGCACTCTTTGATTTCATTGTTAATCTAGCTGTGTCCAGCTCCTTTCATAACTCAGCCCTATACAGCTATTTTTCCAACCAAGCCCTGTCAGACAGCTGAATTGCTAAGAGCATGCATTCCAAATCACATTCTGTTACCTGACTTGTGATTGTTTTGCCATGATGAAATTGACTTAGGTATTTTCAGGAATCTGTACAATTCACAACCTTTATTGGGGCGGAGGGTGATGTATTCTGTTTTTACCTCTTTCTTAGTACAACTTCCTTTACCATATACCAATCCATTCTGGGTGGTGTCTCAATGTACAGGAGCAGTGTGGGATGGTGCAAAAGCACGGGATGCTTATATAATTTATTCCCTGGGAATTCTGATAAGAATTGACTTGACCACTTCTCAGGGAGATTTGAAGATTGGAAGAGTGCTCTCTTAGAAATATCACTCTTATCTGCTCAAAGAGTTTGCACAGCAACATAAGAATACATAATTTAGGATAAAGTACTTTATTATACATGATTTTGTGCAGCTTCTTTATAAATTGAAGAATAATTGGGGGTCAGGACAGAATGGATTTATAAATGAACTCATTCCAACGCCGCTCAGAGACCACTGGTAATGGCGTGGCTAAAAAAATCTTGTAAATAAAATAAATAAATAAATGATGCAGATTAGGAATAAATTGGCTCATACATCTGTAGACAGGAGGTAGCAATACACAAAGGGATAGAGGAGTTACGTTTTTGCTCCCTATAGAAAACAATGAAGAAAAGTTGGGGATGCAAGATTTTTCTTTCCTCTCTCTCTCTAAACACATTTGACTTGCTAGCTCTGTAATTCTCCAACAAGATTAGTATTATCAATAAATCACCACCTTCACAGATGAAAAACAAGACAGAACGCCTTGTTGCCAAGGCGCATATAATGACACTAAGTGCTTCAGCAACAGTTAGAACTCTGCAGCAACAGATTGTGCCCTAAAGCAGTAAATATCCTGCACACAAGAGGTTACACTGTTCCCTGTCTCTCTCGTGCGGTATTTGAGAGAAAAAAAATCAAATAAAATTAAAAAGTTTCGGCATTGTTGCTAATGTGCTTTTTAGGTGAGGGAACCAACAAAGAGGAAGTGCAAGGAAAAGGTTGGCAGACACCGCGGTAAGACTGGAAGAAGTGCTTTTGGTGCTCTCAAGATTTTTTTTAAAAAATAAATTTATTAAACAAACATCCGACCTAAACAACATAAACCTAACACCACAATAAAATACAATTACATAATACACCAGTGCCACCATCACCCTCAGGGCTAGCATTAATAATATTTTAAATTTCATTCAGTCCATTTTCTCTCCAAAACTTCATTGTTTCTTCCCTCGGTGTATACCCCTTCCCTCTCCAAAATACATATTCCAAGAATACACTCCATATTTTCTTAAAATCATTATTTTTGATAGGCCTCTTCTTATTTTCATATCACATGTCAGTTTATCATTAATTGCCATATCCCATATTTCTCTATACCATTCCTCTAAATTGAGTTGGTTATCATTTTTCCAGTTTCTTGCAAAAATTAACCTTGCTGCCGTAATCATTATTACTATTAAGTCTTTATTTTCTTTCAGCAATTGATCCTTCTTAACCAAATTCAATAAAGCCATTGACGGGGACATTTGAATATTTAATCCAGTTATTTCCCTTATTTCTTTAAAAATTTGCTTCCATTCTTGCTTTCTTACTTCACATGACCACCACATATGTATTTACGTCCCCTTCTCTTTTTTACACCTCCAGCATAGTGATGATACATTTTTTATTTATTATATTAAGTTTTACCAGCGTTAAATACCACCTCCATATTACCTTATAACAATTTTCTTTTATCCTTACAGACATGTTCTTCATAATTCTTTGGTCCCACATTTTATCCCATTCTTCTTCTATTACTTCTTTATCCAAATCATATTGCCACTGTGTTTTTAATCCTTGTGTATCCTGTTCGGCCTGAATTAATAATTTATATATTTGACTCACAGTTCCCTTTCTTTCTGTCTTTTCCTCTCATTTCAATCTTTTTTCAATAATCTCTTCAAGTTTTGTCATTTTTCTACTTTTCCCTTCCTTACTATTCCATTCCCTTGTCCACCTTTCTCTTTGAATCATATTAAACCAAGAAATCCCCTCTCCTCCCAAAATCTCTTTTATATTTCCTATATCTTCTCCATCCAGTCTTTTATCCTACTTATCCCTCTTTTTAAAAATATATTCTTAAGAGTTTTTTTTTAAGATTTTCTGGAAAATTCTTTAAATCCACCACCAGGGATAAAGGAGAGATTGGTGGGCTCAATATACCTCTAAACTTTTTCCAATTTTCTAACATATTTTTAAGGAAAGGGTTAGTAATCTTTTTAATCTCTTCTCCAATTTTTCTTTAAACAATATACTTTCAATTCTTTCTTCCTTACCTTGCATTTCTATTTCTGTCCAAATTTAAATTTTTATTACCTTTAATAATATCTGGAATAAGTCTGAGCTGATTTGCTGTATAATATAATTTTAAATTGGGTAATCCAAGACCTCCCTTTTTTGTGTTACATACCATAATTTCTTATTAATCCTCACTCTTTTATTTCCATTGCAAGAACAATTTATCATGATCTGCCATTCTTTCAGTTGTTTTCTGTAATCTTTATAGGAAGCATCCAGAATATAAAATTTAATTTAGAAATAATTTTCATTTTGCATAATACCACTCTGCCAAACCAAGAAATCTTTAATTTCTGATAATCTTTTATCCTTCCAGTTATCTCTTTTTTCAATCTATCCAGATTTATTTTAATTATATCCTGTAAGTTCCAAGTACTGTTACTTGGAACTTACAGGTGCTCTCAAGATTAAGACAAGGCAACCAACTGTCAGGGTAATCAGTCAGGATTCTATCACAGGAGCCATTTTTGAGAGAATCACCTGGGCATACCACAGAGCAACACTCACTCCTGTTGTAATGTCCTTGTGACATATATGTTCATGCCTGTGCATCCCCATTTTCAGGTTGATTAGCTTGCCGACAGCACTCACTTTCTGGTGTCTTGGGGCTACTTGGCAGTAGGCTGCGTTCCAGGCCTCTCCCTGTTTAACTTAATGAGAATGTTATAATTGACTTTAATAGCTGGGAGGTCAAGCGCCGGTAGTGTGCTTGCCTGCAAATGGCAGCTGTTTACCTCAGGGTCTGATCCGTGGATGTGCTCCTCTACTTTTATATGACAGGAACTTGGTCGGAAACTGTACTGCTATAAGACTGAAGAAACGTTAAGAAGATTATGTGGCTATTCCATGCCAATTGTTTTAGTGCCAATGTTGTTTTAAACCAGAGGAATGCTGGCACATCTCTTTGAAGGCCAGGTGAACCATAACAGGATCTGTGGTGAGTATTAGGTCTTTAAAAATGCTTTTCGCCAGAAGAATGAAGCACTGTAGGGAAGTGTAACTAAATGCAAGGATGTAACTGCTGCCAGATTTTTTTTTTGTTCCCTCAAATTATGAGCTGGTTTAGTAATAGAGCCAGCCCTAACACTCACAAAGAAATGTCCCAGGTTGAAGATTTTTGCTGTAGTTTATTAAAATTTATTTTCATTGTATTTTTACTGCCAGGGAGCAGAAGAAATGTGTGTAGAATCTTCTGACTTAGATGCCAAGATAAATTGGTTATCCTGGTGGTTGCATGACTGATGGGGATTGAGTTTTCTTGCCCACCTCAGGAAGCAAAATGCCTTGGGTCACATCTGGTTGGTATGAGAGATAAGGAGAATATTTTGTATTGATTATTTTAGCTTGGCCAGATTGTTTCTCCTGAGGAGGAGTAATACAATAATGGAATGGCTGAATTGCCATAGTAGCAGCAAAATGAATGAGAATCCTTAAGAATGAAATAACTCCCCATGCTGGATCAGACCAAGAGTCAGTCAAGCCTTAGCATCCAACTACTCAGCTGTGTTGTTTGGGGAGCTCATGAGTTGAGCACGATGCAAGCAACTAACTCCTGTTCTGTGCCTATCCCTTCTGGTAACTTAATTATTTAATAGATATGAAACAGTTGTAATTTTCAATGTTTTGTATGTATTTACAGATATGAGAGCATGTGCCAATTTTACTTTCTCCTGCCTACATTCCACTTCTTTCTGATTTCATTTTCACTTTATCCTCCCTTCATTTAAAAACAAAAAACAAAAAAACCCACATCATTTTCTTCCTTCTCATATACATTTTTGGTAAATTCTTTGAAAACAATATTCCTTTCAATCTGCACTGGTCAAATAATTCCATAGAAACAGCTCATTGAACATTATTTTTCAAATGTAACTCATTCTGTTACTCAGTTCTGTGGGCCAGAAAATGATTGTTACCAATGTTCCCTCTAATTGTCATCTCTGCTGTGTGGGAACCTCACCCATCTGCATGCGGGGGGCAGGATTTCATCCAAAACCCATAAGTAAACAGGTGTCAACACTGGCTGCTGCTGTGTGGTGCCAATGGAGCTCTGCACACCCACGCACCTTAGAGAGAACATGGGTTGTGTTACAGTTACCATTATCCTGAGAGCAAAAACAATGCATTACCACTCTTCATTACAGGGACTGAACTGGCATAGAATTGTGGTCTGTCTGAGGAGAGAATGAATGTGAAAGCTACGGGAGAAGAGGGAGTGTGAACATATGAAGCAACATGTAGTCTCACCTCAGTATTATCACAAAGTGAGACAAGAGCGCCAGGATGGGTGTTTTGTCTACATTTCCTGCCTGTTTTGCCATGTATCTACTTCTAGCCCTTGATTTTTTTTAAAAAACCCAGCCTCTTTTATAATGTTTTCTCTTCAGTCAACCTGAGTTTCTCCTGCTCATGTTTCTTCCGCCTTCGTGAGATATGGTGTCTCTATACGTTTGCACTTCTTTCTCGTTCATCTCCCCATTTCCCCAAATCTAAAACAAATCTGCCTCTAATTATCTCTGCACCTCATGTTGCCTCCATGTTCTGCTGAGCCCTTCTTTTCCACCACCCATATAGTATCCATTTTTTAATGTGGGATTTTCTCTTTCTTTTAAGTCGAAGCTCATATACAAGATCAAACATTTATTTAACACTTTTTTTAGTAGTTAAAGAAATAAATGTGACATAGTTTTAATCTATATATCAGGTGATGGCTTCTGATAATAAGCCTTGGTTATCATCAGAAATCTAATAAATAAATAATAAATTTGTGTTATTCACTTTTTGCAGCCCCAAAGCCATGCTAAGGCATGTCAGATATGCGGTTTTGCCTGCTTACCTTGCAAAAATTATGACATCTCCAAAACGTACACATGACTGCTACAGCTTTTAAAGAGTGGTGGCTCCTGTATACTTCCTCCATTTGCCCTGAAATGTCTCTGGATGTAGACAGTAAAAGTTTCTCTACCCCGTGATGTAATAATCTTGTCATCAGTTCTTTGGTGACACTAATAGATTGCATCAATCTACTTCCACTAAGCTGAAATTTTTTTAACTCAAAGGGCCTGTGCTTGACCATTCTTTCCATTTCATTTTCAAAGGGGATCCTTGCATAGATATGCAGTATTTACTCATTTCACTGTACTGAACTTACAGTACAATTAGGCAGGTGGATTGTGACCTGAGAAGAGTAACCTCGATTCTGTTTTTCATTCATTATTTCCCCCCCAACTTAAGCATTAATTAAGGTAAAAATATCCCTAAGGGAAAGGGGGGAAGCAAGAGAAAAGAAAGGAAAGAAAAGGAAAAGGAGAAAAGGAAAGGAAAAAAACCCTCAAGCTGCACTGTGGGAACCCATCACATATACTTGATGACAGTGAAAAGAATGTGATGTCATTTTCCACTTCTAGAGATGTACTGATGCGAAATGAATCTAAAACATGAACATTAATCTTGTCCATGTTTCATTTCCTTTTCTCTGCCCCAATTTTAAAAAAATTATTATCTGTATGTTTGCAAGATGTAATCTTTGTCCTTCAGAATAGGACAAAAAGAAAGGTACAGAATTTAAAGAACTCTCGAGAATCAACAGCCATTTATGTACATAAACAACTATTTTTGGAATAAAAGCAATCCTAAACATATCACAGCTAATAATGGAAAATGGCACAACTCCATACATTCCTGGAATGTCATGAATTCTCAGCCAAGAGGATGAGAGATTTATTGAATGCCAAATTTTAGGGTGAAATGACACATTAAAGAAAACGTATATTTAGTGCTCAATTTGTTTTCCTACTTCACACATGCAGTTCATACCTCAGCTATCAGACTTGCAAATGAAGCCTATATTTACCTTCTGATGACTAATCACAAAACAAAAGCAAACAAATCTTGCTGTACAACATCATACTCACATTGCCAGCAGGAAAAAGTATGTCAACCTACACATAGCAAAGGACAGCATGAATGTTGACAGTCAGTATGGTCTATCCTGTTGTGCTCACTACTATTCACATGTTTTGGAAAACAGACCTGACAGCTGCTTTGTGTTTGGTTGAGAAGTGGTTAACTGATGAAAAAAGTAATCAGGCTCTGGGATTTTCCCTTTCTTAGTGTCACTTTGTGAATGGTAGCAAAGGCAAGAGGGTATTCAATTTCTGAAAATCATCTTTTTTCATCTTCTGTTGTTTCTGGTTTTCCATCTCTCCCTCTCTGAGTCTTTTTATATCATCCTCTTATTGAATCTGAGTTTCTTTCTCTCACATACATACACACCTCACATGCAGTGTCTCCATTAGAAAGACTGAGCATCCTCATTGATATCAGAGTGATAATTAGATGATCCTCTTCACTTTTTCCTGGTGTGCAGTCTTCCAGAGACTGGCTTGGCAGTATTCTGCTACTAAAAGGGCATTTCTTTATTCACATAGCTCATTGCTTTTTACTGTTGATTGCTGAGTTCCATTGCTGCCTTTCTCGTTGGCCTGACAGCAGGTTATCTTTGCTGCACCCTCATTTCTCTGCCTAACATTAAAGTAACGTACTGTTGAAGAAATGTTCATGCAAAAAATCCAAATTTACGTAAGTCAAACACTTCCATTTTTAAAAGACATTGTCATTTATGTGAGCAAATATTCTAACTTAACAAGTAAATTAATCAATAACTTAATTGACTGCAATACAGTAGTGCCAATATTTGCAACTTCCTGGCAGAAGATGAAAGTGAAGATGACATGCCTCAGCAGGAGAGAACCAGGAGAGAGGAAGGACTTGAGGACACAGTTGGCAGTACATTCCTTGGCATGGGAGACTGAGGCAGAACATGGGCTTGCCAAGGAACCCCCCTCCAGGTAACAATAGAGGTTTGGTAGACAAACAACCCCCGAACCTGAGAGAATGGCAACTATCAGGGTATCACAGAGCACAAGAAAAGTGAAGCCAGTGTTTCTAAGTTCAACCCACTCATGTGAAATTATTAAGTAGATGCAGCTGCGGAATACAGGTACCCAAGCCAAAGACAAATTAATAAAACTGTCTCATCCAGATCAAACTGCTGAGGGCAATGTCTGTACCTGACCTACTCCTTGTGCTGGTTTTCAGCTTTTCAATACTTTTTCACCCCTCATTAGAGTGATCTCTTGCTAAGCAACCTGGATTGTTTATGACTTACTAGTGCACAACAACAACAACAACCTTTATTGTCAATGCACAACATGTGTGCAGTGAAATTGAATGAGTCTCCATTGGTACAACCACACAAAGCACAAAAAACACAGAATACATTCAGACACAGAATACATCTCCAGCCTTATAAACAAATCCCCAAGCCCAGGAATACCGGGGCTAAGCACACATTTCCACCGGTATGTACATTCTCCCGTCTTGCTCAATATGGCATGATGGGCAGAAAGACTTCCTACTGCTTTTCTCTCCAGTCCCCTCTTCTCACTCCCAGCTTTTTAGTGTGACATTGTTGTACAAATATACTTCATGTGGAAACACTTTCATAGTGAGCCAGCAAGCATTGGTGCCAGCTAGGAGTAAATGGAGGTGGGTGCATGGGTTTTAAAACAATTGCTTACATAGGAACCACAATTTCTCCTCCTGTAGTTCTACTTCCACTAAGATTTGTCTCCTTGTCTGAAGAAGTATAACAATTCCCTGAGTCTCCAGAAGGCAAACACGCTGAAACCTGGCAACCCCTGGCGGATGAGTAAATTGATGAGTGCTTTCACTCTTGTGGTAAATGGAAGCGATTTTGATCCTAGAATTTATGCAGTTAAGTTCTGTCACTGCAGCTTGTCTGTCATAATTTGCCTTGAGCATGTTTTGAGGTGGAAAGACAGGACATTAATTAATTAATTTAAATCTACATGTCTGACAGCAGTCCTCACTCCCAGGCTCCAAATGCAGTTCCTTCCTTTAACTTAAAAACAGTATCTAAAATCCACTGCTGGGCAATAACTTTGTTGCACTGATCAGCATATCATGAAAGTGCACAAGCTTTCAAGTTCTCCAGAGCTCTCCACCAGGCTGGATGGTAGAAAAAGGGCGATGGGGGCTTAAAGTTTAAACAAAACAAATGAAACAATTTAGGCTATGTTGTAGCTATGTTGTTAGCTTTGCATTAGGCTCATCTTCAAGCTGATGGTGGCAGAATGGAAGAATTGGAGTGTCTGTTAAGTGTCACAAGATTAGCTCATATTTAGAATTCTGCAACAAAAAGGGAATGGTTGAATCCTATTTTTGTGAAACTAAATACGTAGCCAGCTACTATTATGTTGCAAGAGAAAGGGAACTGATACTGTGTCTAAGACAACACTTTGAGGGTTAAATTATACAGTAAGTTAAACATGCATCATGTAGCTTAAGAGCCCCCTGAGTGATGAGTATCAGTGGTGCATACATGGCAGCAGTGTGGAAGATGATGCCCTTTTATTTTCCATTTTGTCATCTTCTACATTTTCTATTGATAATAATAATCTTAGAACTGCAGAGCTGGAAGGGACCCTGTGGATCACCGATTTTTCATTCCATCACTGATTTTCTCTCTTTATTTCTGCTACCTTTGGAAAATCATAAAGATCAGTCACTGAGTAATAGCCAAGGAAGAGGAATCAGAGACTGAGATTTTAGTGATGAACAGTGTCACATTCATCATTAATAAGCTTTAAAAAAATCTAATCAAATTATGCTTTCCTTGAATGGGGTATGTTTTTAACCAGCACTTAAATTTGTGTCAGTACACTAGAAACCTTCCCAGAACGAAAGCAAAAAATCATGTCTGGGATTTTAATCCCCCCCTCTAGCTTGCCACTGATTTGAGAAAAGGCAATGGCTGCACAAATATTTGAAAATTTATATATAATATATACCTGTACTTTGGTTACTTAACTGGAATTTGTAGCTGTGGATTATTACCATTATTTTATTATGCTTATTTATACCCCATCTTTCCCCCAATGAGCACAAGGCAGTATGCCTGGCTCTCTCTTGCTCCTGACTTTACGCTCTCAGTAACCTTGCTTGAAACTGAAATGCACTGAGTGTCCTGGCAACTGGCACACTCTCAGTCTGCCCTACCACATAGGGTAGTCAAAAGGATAAAATGGGGAAGAGATGAACCATATATGCTGCCTTGAGCTCATTGAAGGTCGGATACAAACAAAACAAAACAAATGTTAATATGCTCATACAAAACACATCTCAGGAAATATTTACCCCACCTTTGGTGAAATCTGAAACATTCCTGTATGCAAAGATCATAAATACAAGTCAAGCACTTTCATTTTAAAAAGAACTGCTGAATAGCTCAGTGGTTTAGGTGTCTGGCTGTGGAGACAGTGGTTGGGAACTCAGTTCCCCACTGTGCTTCCTTGATGGGGCTGGACTTAATGATCCATAGGGTCCCTTCCAGCTCTGCAATTCTAAGATGATGATGATGATGATGATGATGATGATTAGACATCTCCACTTATGTTAATAAATGTCCAAACCTAACTTACATGACTAAAATATGTTAGTACCAGTCTACAGGGGAAGTTACACTGATTGTATTGGGATATTGTAAAGGAAAAGAAATACAATCATTATCCTAAGAAAGGTCATCCTTGCTGATTAATGCATGATGTGGGGCACATGTTCAGTTGCTTTTGTCCTCATAAGGGAGTAAGAAAGCTTGAATGGGGCTTGAACCTTAATTGTGGTTATTTTTACTGTGCATGTGAAATGTTGGGTCATTTTCTTCCCTTTGTGAGTAGGCATGGATGAAACATCACTTTGGAGTAATGAATAGGAGGGTTATTTGGTGAGAATAAAGTAGTTGTAGCTCAAGCAAGCAGCAGATTTTGCCATACTCTGTGCCAGATGCAGGAAGCAAAACAACAGCTGTTAGATACCATGCCGTTCTGAAAAATATTGCTAATGATAATTAGGTAGGGTGCGTGTTGGGTTCAAAACTGAACATTGTCATTCTTACAACAGCATACTAGTTGCAAAATTATCAGTATAATTATAATTAATATACTATTGGCAGCTGTTGCTGCCAACAAAATGGATGTGTACCTAATAGAAATTTAAACATGGCTAGTATAGAGGCAAAGAAAAGGTATGCTAACACATGTCCAAGAGTACCATGGCTACAATTCTTATGAAGCACAATGATCTGCCCATGCAGATATGCCATTTATGGACAGTTCTCAGTAGGGATATGTATGGCAAAAACTTTTGCTCAGGTTTTTCCATGGGATGTCTCTTTCGTTTTCATATTTTTTTTGTGCATCTGTCCTTTTGTTTTACATGAAAGGAAAATTCTCTTTTGGGTTTTCTGTCCATTTTTCTATATTCGTGTTTCTTGGCACCCCAGAAGCCCCAAGGAATCCTTAAAAAATATTTTTTTAAAAAAGTGGCAAGGCAACGGAAAATCAATCTGCTCCAAAAAGCAGATAATAGTACATGAGAAAGAAGAATATCACCACCAGAGGTGTCTGAGCCCTTTGGACCCACCCCCCAGAACTGGCCAGTCCACTTACTGGTCACGGTGCATGTGGCCATCATTGTTTGCACTGTGCCAATCACAGACGTAGTCTGACCGGAGGGCTCACCTATCATTCATTGTCTAAAATCTAGTAATAGGTTGCAATTAGTGTAGGCCCATTGAATCAATAGAACTTATAGAGGAGTTGACTCACCAAATCTCTAATGATTTAATGGGCCTTTTCTAGTCATGCTTTACTACAGGATTTCAGCAACTATATGGCTTTAAGCAAACTGAATTCTCTCATCCCAGCTGCCCATCTGTAACATGTGGATAAATGCCACTGGCCTGGATTGCTGTAAAGATTACTGCAATAACTGATGCAGAATTCCATAAGCAGATCACTTGTACAGGACAGACTGAAGAAACTGCAACATTTTTTTTCAATTCTAGATTTTAGATTTCTTTCAGCCATACATCTGCATTTTGAATTTTTCTCACCTGTCAGAAGAAAGAGATAATGAATTAAAAGTTGCATAGCAGTTAGCTTCCGCTTTCCATCTTAAGACTGTTAAAAGACACAGACTATTGTTTACTCCGCTTACGAGCTTGCTTCGTCAGCGCGGAGTGTCTTTGCCTCCTCCCCGGATATCGCGAGACTCTGGAAGTCTCGTGAGAGCGACCAGGGAGGGGAGGGGGGAAGGAGTGAGCTTCTTAAAAGGCATTTCCCACTCTCTTCGGCCTCTTCCTTGCTGGCAACTCCCCCCCCCCCCCCATATACTAGTGTGAGTTTATCTGGTCGCCTTTCGGGGCAAGATAGGAATTTTTGACCTGCATCCTGATTGGCCTTTGGATGCGGGGATTTCTTGCCTATCCCACACTGGTAAAGGTGCGATAGCATTTTGAGAGGTGGAAAATATTTGGTCACACAGGCGGGTAGTGCGGATAGAACAGGTTTCGGTGAGTCCCATCGGAATCACAGGTAATGTATAGCTCCTCTGACCTCCCAGCACTGTGGATCATGCGATTACAGTGCTTGGGGGGGAAGATGCGCTGGGGCCACACCCGGACCAACAGTCAACGAGAAGGTGGCTCGAGGTCCAGGGGTGGTCAAATGTTGGCCGGCCGGGTTCTCGCAGTCTTCACGACCACGAGAACTTGGAGCTAGGGACTCGCTCATTTCTTTGGTAAGGGGTCTGTTGAGACCTCTGTGCAGAACCTGATTCCGCACTACAGCAGGACCCCCCTTTTTATGGTGGGCAATAATGATTATTCAATAAAGTGTGGCCCATGTTTATCCCAAGATACTTGTCTCGCGTCATTATTCCAGGGTAGGAGGGCAATGAGTTTCAACATGAGAAGGAGAATGAAGTCAAAATGGCAGCCACAAAAGAAAGTACACTGTAGTAAGTGGGTGTGACTTCAATTGTTCTCATAGTGACGGGATAAAGGTCTCCTCTGTCATGACAACAAGGTGCAATTTTTGGATACTGTAAATTAGTTATGTTCCGACAACTGTTGATTACAGAACCTAGCAGATGCACATGGAAAAAAATGTCAAAGAACTCCAACCTTGCTACATTTTAAATTGTTTAAACCAAAGTTTCTCTGGAATATAACAATTAGTAATTAGCATATCACTAATTATATAATGTACAACAATAAATAACTCTTTAAATAAATCAGAGCAAGAAACTGGCTGGATGAGCAGTTGGACTGTTGGATCACAATGGAGTTAAAGGAGGATAAGGAAATTGCAGAAAACAGGAATGGATGGTTGTTTTATTATCTGGTTGTCCAGGTTTTGCCCGGAATTTGGTCATGATACCTGGTGCCTGTTTAGCTCACCACCTGGCCCAAATTTTAAAAGATTTTGAGTTCCAAGGGACATGATAATGGTGTTCATTCTAGGATGGAAATGTAATGGAGTTCCACTAATTTGTGACAATTTTAAAAAGTTACAGTTACTTTGATTTGCAAGACAACCTCAAGACATCTTCTTTTTTTTTAACCTAGAGACAGCACCCTTAAATCTTATTGTCTACCATTTTATCACAAGAAGGTTTGGGTGGGGTGGGGGCGCGTTCTCCTTTGGATTATCCATGACAACAGAATAAATTGTTTGGGGCTTCTAAACATCATATAAACCACAAATGTGACAATGACTCAAAGATGTTTGCAAATGTCTGTATCATGGAGGCATGCTTGTGATGAGCCTAGGATTGTCTCATGTTCTAACATAGGAAGTGACTCCAAACAGGAGGGAAAGGGAGTGAACAACTAATCCAGGTCAAACACCAAGCAGTCAGAGCTGAGCTTCAAGGAGTGTGCAAGAGTTGAATCAGAGGCAAAAGCTAGTAGTTAAGCCATACACTATGAACTTAACTATATGACAGGACCTAGAGGGAATAAACAGGAGCAGGTCTACAACAGGTCTACCAAACTGGCAGGCAGACGTTCTGATTGACACAGTGCATGGAGAGACAGAGCAGAATGAGATTACAAACATTGCTTCCAGAAGTCTGAGTTGGAGTGGGCTGGTGGCATTTATTCACCTTGTCCTGGGAATCCCTCTCTTCTTTATCTGGCTCTGTTTAGTTGTTTCTGAAGGTGTCTGCACTTGAGAACTTTCACTCTACCACCATTGTTTCCTCTGTTTGAAGAAAAATATTTTGAACTTGCCAACTGTGGTGGCACAATATTTTGAAACACCCCAACACAACCACTATTGCTGCTCTTCTCTACCATTGGGAAGTTCTTTATTTATGAAGCTGTCACCATCTACTGGTGGGACTGGATTCTCCTCAATCGCCTGTGTTTCTTGGAAAGAGAAATGGTATCTGGGGCCTTAAGAGCTTTCTCAGCCCTGGTCTTCCTCTACCAAGCCAGGCAGTCCTTACCTTCATCCTCTGAGGAGGAACTGGCCAGATAGGAGATGAGAGATTGACTGCAGCATCTGTGTTCTGTGAACATATGACATACCCACTTCTAATGCCATGTAAATATGTGGAATGGCTCTAATTTTACTGTGAAGTTAAAGTTGCACCCAAACTATACAACTTTAAACAACATCTTTGTACCTTTTGTTTTGCCTTCTTTGTGAAGTGTTTTTCTACTCTATGCATTTGAATGTATTTTATGGTGCATTGTCCACCCAGCCCAGAAAACGAGGCAAGACACAGGAAGTGAGTTAAACTAGGGTCACAACTTTATTAAACCTTTTAACTTGAACTTCCCCTTTCACAAGGGGGACTATTGTAGTGCAAAACTGGGTCTGGATCCAGGGTCGACCCTGACCTCTGGCCCAGTCCTTCCCCAGGCTAGTTCCCACCTCTGAAGCCACACTGTCCTCTGTACAGCACGCCCTCACACATCCCAATGTCAGAGTACCCCCAAGGCCGGAGTCCACCTGAGCCTCATGACCCTAGGTGCCCTGCGGCCCATGGTATCCTCTTGCCTCACCCCTCCCCTCAACAAAACCTCTGATTCTGCAATTCAGAGAGGTGGGGTGACTTGCACTCACCCCCCGGTGCCCCTATGGGACTCACCTACATTTCTTCCCTTTTGCACTACCCACCATGGCATAGAGGTTCCTTAGTATGACCCATGCCCCCCACACAGCCAAAAATTTCAGCCTTAAGGCACCTTTGTAAATTGCACAAACATGTCTACTCACTTGCCCAACAAATGGCACCATCGCCTCTGTACAAGTCAGGATGCTCGACTCTGGATGCGTCATCATCAGACCACAGGCTGGCCACCATGGCCTTACCATCCTCGCAGTTTACTCCCACCAGGCCCAATCAATACATCTAGGCCCTTTGGACCAATTGTGATAACATTGCTGACCACACCATCTGTGTTCCAGGGCAATGTGCCACCAAGGCCCACAAGTCAGTGATGACAATATGTGCCTTGCCCATCCTTTGAGCTACGTCATTGCCACCCAAATGAATTGCTTCAAAAGCAGGGGGCACATCCAGAATACCCTGGGATGCCAGTTTGAGGAACCTGTCCCAAGGCATACCACTCCATCCCCTCCTTCCAAGGTGTCTCAAGAGCCCAGGCCCAAACACTGACCCCAACTGGTCCAGCCGGTGTGCTTGGCAGACCAAAATATGTAACCATGGCCACACAACAGAGCTCAATGCCAAGATAATGGGATCACTGGGCGTGAGAAAGAGAAAATACACAAACGCCAGAATCTAGCACTGCGGCAATGAACACACATATGTGTGGTACCTGTGGGACGACCGCTGCCCAACCTTTTTTATACCTTCCACTCTGTATCCAAGTGCAGCCACTATGGATGCAGCACCCATACAAAATAAGTGTGCCAAACTACCACCTTTGAATGCCAGCCTGTTGTAAGGCTTGGGAAGTGACCTTCTAAAATTGGTATTTTGTGACCAGTGACTCATCCCTGAGCCACAAGAGCCCCCCTTCCTCATCTCCCCTGAGACATAAGCAAACCAAAATCACTCACACTGGGCAAAGGTCCATAATCAAACACCTCCTAAATGCAATAACCTGACCCTTTCCAACATGATCAGTTTAGGTTTTTTGCCAGTGAATAATAACCTGGTCTTCAGAGACCACCACATTCTTCCCCTTCAGAGACGATAGAGATGTATCATCCCTTGATGATACCACTAGCTCACTGACTCGGAGAGCCCCCAATTGCCATGAGAGTCAGCACTTTAAAAGGCAGATCTCGAAAGTGTCCATACACACTGCCGCCCAGATGGCTCCTAACTGGACTAGGATGGGTGAGGAAAATGGGATATGCTTCTCCTTCATCCAGCCCCATTCCCTACTCCACCCTCTATCATCTTCCAAATACAGAAATTGGATGTGAAGTCCTGTTAATGTCAAGGTGAACCTTTTGCCCCTAGACAATCTCAGACTTCCAAAATGAAACAGTGCTGACTCCCTGAGGGAACCACAGCCCTACCCATAACCTTAAGACCCCCTAAATTGGCCATGAGCAACTGACTGGATTGCAGTACAATATCTTACTCAGTGCCCAATTAAGACGGGACTGCATACGGTCCAACAGTCTTTTCCTCTACTCATGGTACACCTAGCTTTTGGGTAAGTTCCTGAAAGGCTGCCAAGAGGTGAGTGCTGTGTTTCCCATACAATAAAAAATGTCCAATTAATAAACCTCATGAGGGCACCTCACTCTGTACTTGAGCACCCATTCCAAAATGACTGAGCCACTCAAATGCCATGCAATAAATGGAGCATCTCATGGGCAATGCCCTATCCAGGTAGAAGCAACCCTCAAATGCAAAACTAACCCCAATAAATTAAAATCCTCGGGGTGCACCAGTAGGATTCGAAAGGTGGACTTAAAGTCACACTTTGCTAACACCATCCCCCTCCCTGCAAACTCTCACCATGTGCATTGCTGCATGGAATGACATGTATCAGACACAGCAAGCTCCTGGGGAATCTGGTCATTAAGTGAATCGCCTGCCTTAGTAAATGGTGAATTGACCTAAATTGAGCAGGTGCCTTCTTTGTGACAACCCCCAATGGAGACACTCACAATGGGGTGGGACTATGAAGGGCTCCCTACCCTTCCTTCCGAAACTTCTTTGTACATTTGTATGCACTATGTCTTCCTGACCTGGCACTGACTCCAATTGTTAGTCAAGGAGGCCGCTCCTTCACACCCTGCTGAAATACAAAAACCCAACTTAAACTCTTCCACTAGATACCTGGCGGCAGCTCTACCAGGGTAGGCTTGAAGCTATTCTTCCAAGACAAGAATCCTAATTGGACTGGGACCCTTGATGAATTCTCAGGACCAGCGGGCAGCTTTCCTGGCTTCTTACCCCCTGCCACCCCAGAATGCTCCCTAAAGCATGATGCCGAGGCATGAGGTCCTCCACAGATGGAGCACTGGTGCTAAAAAAGATTGCAGGGTCTACAGTTACATGACCCACGGGCATTAAATTCCCAACAGACGAGGAGGGAACACATCTGGCCCACCCACGCATGAGGAGTGTTAGCCTGAGCAGCCCGTTGAATTAAATGGCCTCTGTCAAAATGATCCCCCGAGATTGGTGAACAGGCGTCAATGTGCATGGGGCACATTACAGTGCTCATACAAAATCCTTAATTGCAAAAAAGAAAGCATGCATGCCACGTGAAATATATATATGCCCAATAAATAAGGCTCATATATCGAATGAGAGAGAAAGCCAGCTCAAGGTGAGTGTGCATGGAGGTCCCCGCATAGATAAGGAACCCAGGAGCCACTTAACCCAGAACAGTCTGGTTTACGTCACCACACTTTCTCTTTTACTCTTCTCCCCTTTATCTGTCTTGTCTTCTCCAATTCTCTATTTAGAATTTCAAGAAACATCTACAAAACTCCCCTCACCAAATTTTTTCCACTGCATCTGGCAGGATATGATCCCTCAGCTGTAAGGACTGATCTCCGACAGGGCAAGCACCATGCAGGACAGGATTGTAACCTGTGTCCGGAATGGATGAGGGCATCCATCCTCCCAACCCTGCACTTGTTCCAGGCACCTGGTTCTGCAGGGATCATTGTGGCTGTCCTCAGCTTCAGGCTTGGGTCTGAATTCACTGCTAGGTGTGTGTGTTTGCCCTTATGTTAACCGCTAGCTGATGTGAGGGTGAAAGGACTGGCACTGTCTGTCTGCCAGTGCTCCACGGCCAAGCACCCGTGGGTGGTGTGGTGTCTGATATGGCAGCCAACTCACTTGGCTGCACTGCTCTGCCACTGTCACTCACGTTTTCCTGAGTCTAAACCTTCACCTCACAGCTCTGAAACCTCTTCTGAGGGAGTCACCATCTGAACATCTGCAGATGTTGCTGGATATGAGGCTTTCTAAAAACAAACACAAACAAACCTACCTAGCCTTGCTTGACCCAAATGAGTGAAAACAGTCATGAAAATGATGACCTGCCCTTGTTCTCTGCAGTTATTTTTGAAAACATTCAGCCTCACATGGCATACCTCAGATACTTCAATCGTGCCAAAACATTCCCTCCAAACCCCCACAAGCTCTGGTTTGTAAAGATTTCCAGAAACACCCAAGCAGATGCTTCCAGAGTGGTTAAAGAGCAGATTCTCTGGAAGCCACAAAGCCTTAATGGAAGTAATGTCTACGACTACTTGATGTTCTTTATCCACTATATAGCAAAGCCTTGCACTATTTGGTATCTGAGGCTTACATCCCACCTCTCTGCTGTTTTTTTTAAAGAGATCTTTAATGTAATGCATTACTAGAGAAAGGAGCAAGAAGTATATCATCCCAAAGGAGAATAGGGAAGAATGCAGGCCTGTGCAAAATTTGCAGAACCTATTTTACATGTACATCTACACATATACAAGTAACTGGCAGAAGTACTCAGTTTCACCCTCACCTGGGTATTTTCTCTCTTTCCTTCTTATCATTCTCTTCTTTTCCCTTCACTGCCTCCATCCATTTCATTCTTAGTGGTTCTCTCCCTCTTTCCTAGTGCTCATTTAGGCTTTCTTGTGTTCACTCCGGTCCTTGACTTCATGGAACAGCAAGATATGCTCTTTCTCTGTTCCCCTCAAACTGTTTAAAGAGTTCAGGACCCTGAATATGGAAGCATCAAGTGGAGCTTCAGAGAACTCCTCTGAAAAAGTGCACATCCCAGGCCTAAGGCTTCCTTTCTATGGGTTAGATAAATCTGTTAACTAGTGATTGAAAATGATATTGAATACCACAGATTTTCATTAGCTCAAATTTATTAACCCACTATAAAAATAAATAATCCCAAGGTGCATACCATTAGAATCCTATTAACATGCATGTCAAGACATTTTGCTCTCTTAGGTAAAGGACAAGACAGCAGTTACCCATTCCTCATACAGAAGCAAATTGGGCTGACAGTTATGCTTTACTTCAACTTTGGCAATGCAACAGTGTCCTCCATATCCTTAAAGGCAGTAGACTAGTTTAGGGATGTATAACCAGAATGGAATAGAGTACTAGTATTAACTCCTTGATCTGGACACTATATTTATGTTGATGATACAAGTACTTTTGCCACTGCGTTACATTTTTGGCTCACATTTAGTTTGTGATCTCCTAAACCCCTTAGAGATTTTTAACATGCATGACTGTCAGGCATCACCCACTCTACAATTGTGTAGCTGTCTTTTGCTGCCTATATGTATAATTTTACATTCATCGCTGCTGAAATTTATTGTGTTTGTTTTAGCTCAGATCTCCAATCTGTCAAGGCCATTTTGAATTCTAATTCTGTCTTGTTAGGTAGCAGCTACCCTTTCCAGTTTGGTGTCTTTCACAAGTCTGATGAGCATTCTTGCTCCTTCATCCAAGTAATGTATCAAAATGATAAATAACACCATTCCCAGGACAGAACTTATGGCACTCCACATGTCATTTCTTTGCAGGATGAGAAGGAACCACAAAGCCATCTCACAGTACTATCATCTAGCCCATGCCAAATCATCTTACCCTGTTTCCCAGAAAATAAGACCTAAGCTGAAAATAAGCCCTAGTATGATTTTTCAGGATGCTCGTAATATAAGCCCTACCCCAAAAATAAGCCCCAGTTAAGTGAAACCCCACCCTCCACCATTGTGCAGCAACCAGAAGAAGATGACATGACTGTATTTGAATAAATGTAGATTGTTGTACATGAAAATAAAATAAAACATGCCCTGAAAATAAGCCCTAATGCATTTTTGGAGCAAAAATTAATATAAGACCCTGTCTTATTTTCGGGGAAACACGGTATTTGCAAGAATATTATGAGAGACTTTGTTCAAAGCCTTTCTTAAATCAAGATATACTGCATCCACAGTGCTTCCTCGATCCACCAAGCTTTGAAAAAAGAGAGATACGATTATTCTGGTGTGACTTGTATTTGACAAATCTATGCTGGTTCTGCAGAAGATAAAGAAGGCCTGTTTTGCTTTTACCTGTATTTTTGTCTTTCTGACAAAACCTTTTAACACATCTTTTCTCTCTTTCTCTATTTCAGTAAGTGAAGGACGAAAGCTCTCCAAGCTCAAGTGGATTTAAGAATATTCCATAGCTTTGTCATCTTCTCAAGGTCCATGGGAATTTAGTTAGCATTGGCTTAGAATGCAGAGATGTTATTGTGCTAGCAGAGCAAATCAACATTCTACAAGGCAATTCTAAAAATGGAGGTAACCCAAACAAAAAATTATAACATTGACATTAGATTTTGGATCCGCACCAAATTTGGCACAAGATGTAGCTGACTGTCTTATCTTGCTCTTTGCCAAATGTGGGGAAGTTTGGGCAAAGAGTTTCAATTTAAATGTCACCAGATTTGAAACAGATCAAAGAAATTGAAAATATTAATTTTTCTTATCTTGCGTGACAATGGTTGGCCCCACCCACTTTTTTTTTTTAATTTGGAAGGAATCCATACCACAGGGGCTGAAATACTGATCCTCAAAAAAGGCCTTTCAAAACAGAACAACAATCACTTTGCTATAAGACTGAGCATCCATGGAACAGACTTACCAGCAACAACCTTCTGAAGTAAATACATTGTTGCAGCCAGGAAGGGACATGTTTGGAGGGCAATAAAAGATCACAGAACAGTTAAAAAACAGGTTTTCTTTAAAAAGTTAAAAAAAAGCAGGCTTGCTTTAAAGAAATTAATGGAGTAACAGCTGTCCAGAAAGAGACATGTCATGTATCTCTAGGGAATTAGCATACAATTTTAGAAGGTACATTCAGAGCATTTCTGCATTACAAAAGCACAGGTCAGTTGTGCTTGTTTCATGTCTGAGTGCTTTAGTAAACATTCTCGCAGAATTTCTGAGACAAAGTTCCTGACACAAGTCTTCAAAGGGGAAATCAGCTACAGATCTGTGGCAGTCTGAACTTTTGACCATTTCAGTAAGGATCCAATTAGCTGACTAAATTCTGAGGAGAACTTTTTAACTCCTTCCTAACTGAACAGATATTGGTGCTGGGAAAGGATTCTCTGTCTATATTTTAAAATATATTTTTAAAAGAATGCAGAAGAAATATTCATTTAAGCTTACTCATTCTTAGCAGAGCTTTGGTGTCTATATCCTGTCATAGTTTCAACCATTCCACCTGTCTTGTCACTATATAATTGTTTAGTAATTAAGGAAAAATAAAATAAAAAATGTTATATGCCATTAAGTAAATTCTGCTGTGTTGTGACTAGAGATGGGCACAAAATAAACCATGAAGCAGCCACCTCCAAGATACCACACCATTTTGTAGCTTGTTTCAGGGCACTTCAGAGAAACATGCCTGCCCAGAATGAAATGACATGCCAAACTATTATCAGCATTGGTGATTCATATGTGGGCTATAAGTCAAATGTCCCAAATCCAATCTTTGCAAAACTTTGGAGTTTTGGAAAACTTTGGAATCTTGGGCTGACTCTCTTCCCCACCTCTGTTAAGTTTGGTGAAGCTTGGATTTGGGGTGTCCAGGTTATAGCCTCTCAAAACAGGTTCCCCAAGGAAAGTGCTTATTAGGCTAAAGAGCACTTTCCAGGGTGGACCTGTTGGGGGGGGGGGACTATAGCATGGACATCCCAAAGCCAATCTTTGCCAAACGTGTAGGAAATGGTGAGGAGAGTCAGTTGAAAACTCACTGTGAGTTTGGCATCTATAACTTGTGCAGGGGCCATTCTACCACTCCTGGAATTTCTGAATTGCACAAACCACAAAACAGTTAGTTTTGTCAGAAAATTTGTGAAAGTTCATGGTTCCTGAATAGCAACAAACCACAAACCATCATGAACCACCATATTCCTAGTTTGTGCCCATCTCTAGGATGACTACATGAGTTAATGACCTCCAAAATGTTCTGTCATTAACAGCTCTGTTCATATCTTGATTCAAAACACTAGGAAATGGCCTAATGTTGCTGCACAATATTGTGCCCACATTTCCAGCAAGAAAAAGGATGCCAGGCTTTACATAGCAAAAGGCAGCCTGAATGTTGACAACACCAATGGAGCAGTCAAGATGGTCTACAGGATACTCTCTTGTGCTCACTATCATTCACATTTGTCGAAAACCAGCCATGACAACTGCTTTGTCTTTGGTTGAGAAGTGGTCAGCTGAAGAAAAAAGGAGCCAGCTTGTGAGATTTTCCCTTGCTTGCTATTACAGTGGTGCCTCCACTTACGAACACCCCTACCTATGAACATTTCGACTTACGAACAGCTCCGGTCACAAAATTTAGCTTCGACTTGTGAACGGAGCTTCCACTTATGAACACAAAAAGGCAGGGGAAAAGGGCAGGAAATTCAAATAGCTAACTGTAGGTGGTGACGAGGCTGCTTCTTTGTAGCTCTTTCGCCCTGGCAGTTAGAGAGTGTGCGATCCGAGGAGGCTGCCTGCTAAGTTCAGGTGCTGCTTTATACTTTTAAAAAATGGTTCTAGGTATTTTTGCAGCGTGGTTTTCGGCTGGGGGGTTTATGTTTCTGTGCTGTGATGGGTCTTGGGGGGGTTGTTTGTTTGTTTGGTTCCCCCCCATTTCTGATGGGGGGTTGGTTGCTTTTTGGAGTGTTTGTTCCCATTTCTGATGGGTCTTGGGGGGTTTGTTTTTTTCCCCCCCATTTCTGATGGGTCTTGAGGGGGTTGGTTGCTTTTTGGGTTTTTTCCCCCCATTTTCAATGTGTCTTGCATGCTTCCCTTGCTTTTTGCTTTGTTCTCTTTGCATTTCTGATCTGCTCCGTTTGTATTCTGTGCATTTGCAATGGTTCCTGCATGCTTCTCTTGCTTTTCCCTTTGATTTCTGTGCATTTCCCACCTTGCCCCTTTGTTCTCTTTGCATTTCTGATCTGCTTCGTTTGTATTCTGTGCATTTGCAATGGTTCCTGCATGCTTCCCTTGCTTTTCCCTTTGATTTCTGGGCATTTCCGACCTTGTCTGTGCTGGCTGGTTTTAAAATCAGAAAAGTTTTTGCAAGGGTCTGTGCTGGCTGGTTTGCTCAAAAATGGAGTTCAGACTCAAGTCTCTCCCCCCATTGTCTTCTCTCTCTCTCTATGCTCCCCCCCTATGCTGAGGGGGTCTGTTTGCTGGAATAATGGTTGCTGGATTCTGTGGCTCCTAGGGTTTGTGTACTGTGGTGTGACCTCTCTTTTGTTTTAAAAGGTGTTGGTGGGTGGGTTTAAAAGGTGTTTGGTTTTAAAATGTGTTTTGTTTAAAAGGTGCTTGGTTTGGTTTAAAATGTGTTGGTGTAAAATGTTTAGGTTTAAAATGTGTGGGTTTAGCATGTGTGGGTTTAAAATGTGTTTTAGACTCCAAACTCTCTCCACCCCCATTGTCTTCTCTCTCTCTATCCTCTCTCTTTTTGTACTTAACAGCACAAACCTTTGTCTGAGGGGTCTGTGTGCTTCAGTGATGACCTTCTTTCTTTCCTCTTTTCCACATTGTTCCTTCCCTCCCTCCCTCCTTTCCTGCCCTTTTTTTAACCTAAGTCATCTTAGGTTAAAAAAAATATTCTCCCCCTAGTGGTAGAGGACGGATTAACCGGTTTTGCATTAGTTCCTATGGGAACTAATGCTTCGACTTACAAACTGTGCCTCTACATACAAACAAAAACCAGCCAGAACGGATTAATCGGGTTTCAATGCATTTCAATGGCAAATGCTGATTCGACTTACGAACATTTAGACTTACGAACATCTTCTGGGACGGATTAAGTTCGTAAGTCGAGGCACCACTGGTAGTGAGCAGAAGAGGGTGTTCTGTAAACCATCTTGACTGCTGCCATAGAATATATACTTTATTACTTGGCAGAAATGTTTTTGGGACCCCAGGACTCTTACTGAGTCTCTCACCTCATAGTTAGTGATGAAGGGAGAATATTTAAGAAATTGTACTGTGGAACATTCCATTGCAGCTTACTTTATTGATATAAATGCATAATGTCTATGCAGCCATTTGTGCTTTTGTATCCTTATTATGTTTTAACAAGAGGCAAACTAGTTGCACATTGCATCAAATAACTTTAGCAGAAAAATAACCTAACTTTAGCCATAAGACATTACTTGTACTCTGTGTCAAAAAAATGTGATCCCTGAGATTTTTCTAGGATGGTTTGAACCATCTCTCCACCACTTTCATTTAAAAAATATTTGACTCGATGTCTACTGTTCACATACTTTTGTTGATCCTAATAATGGCATTGCACCACTGTTGCTTTTGCATTTTTAAATGGAACAGCTTCGCTACTTGTGATTTTTCACTGGTAGTGTCTGTCTAAAGTTTCCATAAAATAACCCAGGGAAAACATTTGCACCTGGCAAATGAGGGCAATTGCCATTAAAATTTTTCCACTGTTGTTAAGATTTGTGTATTAATCTAATTTAAGGGAATCTGGCCCTCCCTGAAACATGCCTTGAAATTGCAAACTTCAGCTATGTTCATAGTGGCCCTCTCTGTCTGTGCCATATTGCTTAATCACATCATTCAGTAGCTTTCATTTGCTCTAATTTTCCTTCAGCTGGAAGCTTTTCCCACTCTGGATGGAACATTTGCAAGATGCCTTTTTACTGTGCATGCAAAAAGTAGCATGTTTTTAACTTCTGAGAACTCATTCAAGGAGACAGCATCCTTTTTGTACATGGTGTTCACTGGGAGTGCTGCGCATCCTGCATGCTTCGTTGGTAGCAGTTTAATGCTGTCATGGTTCTCTTGGGGCTTGTCCCATGTGGTTATAATTAACTTTTAATGTCTGCCTTCAGGGCAAAACACTTAAGGGGTTAACCAGTTTTCTCCAAAAGAATGAATAGTTAAATGCTAACATACGTTTATCAATACATGGCAGAATCTGGATTAAAATCACAAGTTTTCTGTCCACTCCCCTTACATTTGTACCATTTGCAACATATTTGCTGCAATATTCCATAGCTTGACTATATGGAAAGCAACCATGGAAATTTAAACCCTAGCTTGGTTTGTCCTTGTACATCAAATGAGAAAATACAAACAAACAAACAAACAGACAGACAGACAAACAGAAATATTCTCTGTGAAATGGCAAAGGTGTTTTTTTAACTAACCTTGAATAGCTTTTGCACATTTGCATAACTGATATTTGCACATTTCTATTAGAAAATGCACACTACTGTGAAAAAGCAATAAGAGTTGCCTTCTAGTGTGAACTAGCAAATAGAGCAACACTCAATGGGATGATTGTGTTTCCTTGATCAAGCAACCCATCCTTTATACTTGCTCTGTGTGTCTAGGCTTTATTTCACAAGGGAAAAGATAGCAGCTGTTTGCCAAAACATTTTACACGAAAAACACCATGAAAGAACGGCACTTGTTCCATTCTTGTGTGGGAGGCACAAAGTTGGGGAATCCATGACAGGTTGTCTGCTGTACTGAGACAGTCGGTTCTCTACTGAGAATGAGCTCATGCCAATATTTATTCTTATTTCCAGGCATCTGCAGGGCTCCAGGTTCAGTCATGGACATTTAGAGTTCAAAGGGCCTACCATAGATGAGCTGGTAGGAATTTCTTCCCTAGACTGTTCTAGGTGAACTTCTCAGGAGGTTGCTTTGCCCAGTCCTTCTTGGCTGTATTAACTATTACTTGCTTTGAAACATTAATAACAGAAGTTTAGTAGTAGAAAAATCTTAAAGATGGTTAGAACCAGAACTTCCTTAAATAGTGGATGATGTCTGCTAATCAAAACATGTACTCTCTTTCAACTTTATGTCTTGCATTCCAGCAGGTTTTGTGATTGGTTACTACATATGCCTCTATGGGGATCACAAGTTGATGAAAAAAATATGAGTGTTCTTCATCAATGCAGTTCCACCAGAGATGAATGTGCAAACAATTCCATTAATAATTACAGTATATGCTCTGTTCTTCTAAACATATTTTCCAGTTAGTTTTAATAATAATGTAATAGTAGTGCATATTCACAACCTTAAATCATAATTTTGATGTATGATTCAACAAATATTTAGAACAAGGCCTTTACATTTTTTTAACTTTTTGCTCACAGGTAAAAATCACATATTTCCTATAAAATACTGCAAACTATAATTGCATCTAATATTCTCATAATTCCACAAACATGCATATACAGCATATCAGATGAGCATGCATTGTACAGATATCAGATATAACCCATAATACTTTACTGTCTGAGAGTGGGTAGCAAATGGGTCTCCTTCCCCTTCCAAATTATTATTCATAGTTCCCAAGGCTTGCCAAGTTATGTTGATACTAGAGTTGGGGACGAATATAAAAACGGATCGCTTTTTCCAACGAATATAGCCGATTCGTTAAATATTCATCAATTCATATTTGTGGGTTCCAGAGACCCCCACGAATACGAAGGGATGAATATTTACCCGTTTTTATTCATCCTTCATATTAAAAAACAAAAAAACAAAACACAATTCTGCCTACTGGCTGCCGATCAGCTGATCAGCTGCAGAAAGGCAGCCACCACCCCACACAGCCACCCAATACTACAGCCTACCCCACCCCCTTCCTTTCCCTACCTTAGGCCCCATGCCACCCCGTCCCACCCCATCCCACCCCCACCAACACCCTCTTACCTTAATCGTTGCTGCCGAGGTCTTCTGGCCTCAGAGACACGCATGTAAAAATGGAGACTGGCTGCCCTTTGCAAAGATGGCAGCTGTGGCTTCATTTAGGGTAGGGAAGCTGCAGTTGCCATCTTTGCAAAGGGCAGCCTGGATTCCCTTAGCCTGCCTTAAGGGAATCCAGGCTGCCCTTTGCAAAGATGGCAGCTGCAGCTTCCCTACCCTAAATGAAGCCACAGCCACCATCTTTGCAAAGGTCAGCCAGTCCCCCTTTTTACACTGCGAAGGCCTGATGGAGACCTCGGCAGCAGCTATTAAGGTAAGGGGGTGTCGGTGGGAGTGGGGTGGGGGCTAAGGTAGGGAAAGGAAGGGGTGTGGGGGTAGGCTGTTGGGGTGGCTGGCTGTGTCGGGTGGCAGCTGCCTATCGGCTTCTGATCAGTTGATCGGCGGCCGGTAGGCAGAATGGGCTTCTGTGCCGTGTGCTAAACTCTCCTGTGGGGACCCAATTTGTGGGTGAATAACTTGGATGTCCGATATCCAATCTTCACCAAAGTTGGCAGGCATGTTGGGGAAAGATATAGGAAGCTCGGTTGTGATTCTGGAGTCTCTAAGTACCTGGAGGGAGCTTTCCTGGGGGGATCTCTTTGTGACTATATAACTCGGGGGTCCGTGATCCAATGTTCACCAAACTTTCAGGAGTTGTAGAAAAGCGTCTGAGGACAGTTTACTGCAAACTTGGTGTATCTAGGTGGTTGGGGGCCAGTGTTATAGCCATTTGGATCAATCCATCGATTTGTCAAAGAATATTCATATATTCGTATTCGTTGATCCATTAACCTTGACGAATAATGGATCAAAACGAATTGCCATTTTTTTGATTTGTCCCCATCTCTAGTTGATACTCATCAGAAAATCCCACAAGGATCTCTCTCTACCTCACTGATTGTGAAAATAAAACTGATTATTAACAATCTGTTGCCTTTTTCCATGATCTCCTAGATCTGCTGCTTGGAGTAGCTACCTCATTTTGCCTAATTTAGGGCTGGTCAATCTTGCCACACGCGGGAGATCATGAAAAGTGGGGCACCCTGAAGCTTTATTGAAATCAATGGAACTAAGGGACATAACAGACGTGGCCTTAAATGTGTCAATTTATTTGTTGTGTTTCTTTGGTTTCAATAAACAAGAGTATTGTGACACCCAAAATGTGACAAGTTTTATTTAATATACACTTTTGTAGACTGCAAGTCACTTAAACAGATTTGTTTCAGTGGCATTGGGGTATGCTTCAATAAATTGCATTCCTTGGTTTTTATCAGTGCTTTTCTCCATGGTCATTAGCTTGCAGCAGCCCCTAAACCGAAAAAAAGAGAGAAAGTATTTGGAAGTGCTCAACAAGAGTTTTGCATAAGCTATTTATTTGCTCTCCTGAGCAAAATTTTCTTTCAGGATTTATGCAAGAGTAGACCCAGCAGCAGCATCTTCAAAACCTATTTTCCTCCATTCCAATCTGTTAAATATAAGTGCACAGGCAAAGGAATCCAAATGAATAAATAATGCAGCACGAGAATACCTCTCAGGCAATGTAAAAATGTCCTTTTCTCAAGTACCATGAACTGTTGCCCCTCTTTTGTTTTATGCTGACTTGGCAAAAGGGACTGGAAATGAGATGGGCATGATTTTTCAGCTGGCAGATATTGTGTTTCTACAGTGGCAAAACAGACAAAAATATGAGCAGGAAGGCACGATTCACCATGTTTGCCTCTCTCCCCTGGCATCTACTGCCATATTGCCTCTGGAGTGAGTGATGATATAGAGCCTTGTTTTAATTTTCTTTTTCTCTTTTGTAATAGTAATTACATGCCATCACACTGATTCGAAGATATGGTGACCCTTTCTGGAGACAAATGGAGGCTGCAACAAAAGGCAACTCCTCCAGGGAGTGCTCTTGTTCATGGCTCCCATAGGAACATGTTCCTATCTCCCATAGGATCATGTTACAGTTTAGGCCACTCAGGAGTTCAAGGGTCAAGCACAAGAGAGACTTCACCCTCTACTCATCACAGACTATGGATCAGTTTTGGAATTTTTGGTTTCTTGGCCACCTGCCTCCCTATCTACTCTGGATCATCACCATTGTCTTGTTTGGACAATATGCATTTTCCCTCTGAGCCTGTTTGACTCCACTGTACACAAAAATAGGGAGGGAGACATTATTTAACAAGAAACAGCAACAACCACAACTAGCCCACTAAATGCCACAAATGAAAATGGTCTTGAGAGCCAGGGCAGGGTAGTGGCTAAGAATTTGAACTCTGAGCGCAGAAATCCCTTGTTCACCTCAGTCTTGAGCTTGCGAGATGTCTCTAAACAAGCCTTTATTCTCTCAATTTCTATTCTTCCTTAACAGGGGTCTACACAACAGTGCCTTGTAACCCAATGAGGGTGTGACACGGTTTCTCTGTTCTCTAGATCTTGAAGGCAGATGGCCTGCCTGTTTTTGCAATTTCTTTGAAGGCACATGGCAGAAAACAAGGGGTACTGCTTTCTGAATGTCTCCACAATTCATTTTGAGGTCAATAAAAATCCCCATCCCTTTCCAAAGCCCACAGGAGAATGGGCATGCTTCTTCACATTGCACTATGGAAGTATGTGTCAAGTGCTTCTAAAATACATGCAAAGAGAGGGGTTCTGTCACCCCCACAACTGCCAAACACACAAATACACACTCTTCTACAGGCCCAGCAGAAAGTGGAATTTTTGAAAGACTGGTGGCACACAGGGATTCTTGGAAAGTCCTGGCAAATCTTATGCTGCTTGAGTGTTAACAACATTATCCTGCTGTTAGGCATCTGAGACGTTTGGGGTATATCCCTGATACAGCGTTGAACTGTAGACATATCTAGAAAACAATGAGATAGATGGACCCAGACTTACCCGGGGCCTGTATTGTGGCGAGAGTGGCGGCCTGGCCTTCTCTGGCCCCACTGCAGCTCCACCCCAATCCCTCAGGCCAGGGTATCTTATTGAAGAAAACACTAAAGTACTACACAAATAATAATAATAATAATAATAACAATAATATTCACTTTGGACATTATGTTCTACATTTAGAATAAAATTAAACCATAAGCAACCCAGTTTCTTGAATGATATTGCTCTAAAACCATTTAGAATATAGAAAAGCTTGAGATGACTTTTTATTCATATTAGATTCATTTTGACCGCACCAATATTTTTCTACACCTCAGTGGCTTTAACTTAAGGAGTCAGTATAGAAACCCATTTACATCTCCGAAAAGACATTAACAAGAAGATGGAGTCCAATGGTTTTGTGTTCGAGCCAGTGCACATAGCAGAAGCTAATTTATTTCTACAATGGGACATGCTGTCAACCAAGGGACATATACTATATTTATATTATGTTTATTCAAAGCAGCAGTCACAGCAGAAATGAAACCATTTAGCCATTGCGAAACCAATAGTCTCCAAGTGCAGCATCCATTTATTTTTCTTCTTTTCTAATCAATAGTAGGAGCAATATTCTTCAACCACATAATTTGTTGTAATTAAAATCTAAGCAGTGAGGCACTGCACTCTGCACTGTTGTGACTCTAGCTGGAATGTTTATTTTTTTTGATTATTCAAAATAGCATATTTTGAGTCAACTTCCTTAAAATTAACTTTGGCTTTTGAGATTGTCACAGGAATTCTATTTCTGAATAGTGGCATCCATGTTAAATTTGTCACAAATTCACAAGTGCAGACATGGTGATTTCACTTGTACATAAGTAACAAAATAACAAACAATTCTAAACATTTTGTATGCAAAATAACCAAGAATAGTTTAAATTCATGGAGTGCAATAATGAAGTTGGCAATGAATATTGAAATGAAAATGTCTAAATGTGGTTTGATGACACCCTAGTAGTAGTTGGTGTTGTTTAGTCGTTAAGTCGTGTCCGACTCTTCGTGACCCTATGGACCAGAGCACGCCAGGCCCTCCTGTCTTCCACTGCCTCCCGGAGTTTGGTCAAATTCATGTTGGTAGCTTCAATGACACTGTCCAACCATCTTGTCCTCTGTTGTCCCCTTCTCCTCTTGCCTTCACTCTTTCCCAACATCAGGGTCTTTTCCAGGGAGATTTCTCTTCTCATGAGATGGCCAAAGTATTGGAGCCTCAGCTTCAGGATCTGTTCTTCCAGTGAGCACTCAGGGTTGATTTCCTTCAGAATGGATAGGTTTGTTCTCCTTGCAGTCCAGGGGATTCTCAAGAGTCTCCTCCAGCACCACAATTCAAAAGCATCAATTCTTCAGTGGTCAGCCTTCTTTATGGTCCAGCTCTCGCTTCCATACATCGCTACTGGAAAAACCATAGCTTTGACTATGCAGACCTTTGTTGGCAAGGTGATGTCTCTGCTTTTTAAGATGTTGTCTACATTTGTCATTGCTTTCCTCCCAAGAAGCAGGCGTCTTTTAATTTCGTGGCTGCTGTCCCCATCTGCAGTGATCATGGAGCCCAAGAAAGTAAAATCTGTCACTGCCTCCATATCTTCCCCTTCTATTTGCCAGGAGGTGATGGGACCAGTGGCCATGATCTTAGTTTTTTTGATGTTGAGCTTCAGACCATATTTTGCTCTCTCCTCTTTCACCCTCATTAAGAGGTTCCTTAATTCCTCCTCACTTTCTGTAGATTTCTGTTAAAAGAAAAGACATAATAAGTACTGGATGTCAAAGCAGAGTCTGACCTTTATTTTTTCTGGAGCTGCAAGTCTTTTGCTAGAATGGTGTTACCATTGTTTAGGTATATTTTGAGATGACCAGTAAGAAGTTCAGGTGGGCAAGATCTTCTCAGAAGGAAATAGCAACATGGTGAGTTGCAAAGAAAGTTAGACACCTCCAATCCACTCCTTACCAGTGCCGCTTCTGCAGCCCTGGATGCAACTATAGTATTCCCGAGCAAATGGCTATTTGGCAGCTGCTGAAATGCTTACAACAAACAGAGTCTACTGCCTTCTAAGGAGAGACTTCCCATCAAAGCATCAAAAAACCCATTACAAAGTTTCTCTGGATATGTTGTCAAAATGTGTGGGGTTTTTTTTGCAATTGCCATCCAGACCTATTATCTGAAGCAGCAGCAGGGGACAAATTAACCCTGTCTTCTCTGTGACAGTTCTACAGATACTTGAAGGCAGTCACACTTAAATATTTTCCCATTCTACTATTACAAGTTTCTCATAACACTTGATTTATAGACTCCCCACCCCACCCTTTGCATGCAAAATAACTAACAATAGTTAGTTACCTTTTTCTGGACACAATCCAATTCAAATGTCCATCTTAAAATGTGCTATTCAGAAGGGTCACTGTACTCCAGATAAGACCTGACAAGCACAGGCCTGGTCTGTCCCATAACAGCTTTCTCCAGTTCCATACTGCAGTCTTCATGAATAGCAGTCCTGATCTGCTATGGTCTGTGCAACTCACCCACCTCCTCCACTGGTCTGGTGGCAAAGACCCTGGGATTTTCCCAAGATAAATGTGTTAACGCGTGAACCCGCGAAAATCTAGCAGAATGATATTTCAGGTCCAGATGGCAGGAAAATAACTCACGCAGACACGTTCAGCTTCTTCAGCACGGCACGTGTATTTACAGCATATACATATATACAAAGCGGCAGCACGACAGCATGGAATCATCAGAGTGAAGGGGGTGAAACATCTTCTCTGTACAGTTCATATATACACACTTAAGCATCTGCTCTTGCCCAATCAGAACAGATGTTGCATCATCCAGGCACCACCTTTCCAGAGTCACTGTGACTCAACATTTTACACACCTGGATATCATGGCAGCTCATCAATGCCTGTGTTCTGTTCTGTTCAGGCCTCTAAATTTTTAATACTCTGACACCCCTCCTAATTTACGGCTGAATAGAACTCATACCCAATTCTTTGGTTATTTCTTCATGTCTCTGAGCATTCAAAGGTTTTGTCAATGTCAGCAACATTTTTCTCTGTTTTGCAATACTGTAATTCTATCAGTTTTTCTTTTATGGCTTCTTTCACATTATGATACTTAATATCTACATGTTTGCTCCTATTTCTCATTTTTTTCTGTTACAGCCATTTGTATGCAAGTTGTATTGTCTTCTAATACCTTTATTGCATTATGTGTTTCAATCTTTAAATCTTTAATCATTTGCTTGTACCAGATTATTTCTGAACATAACTCTGATAAAGCAGCAAATTCAGCTTCTGCTGTGGAAGTAGCAACTGAACTTTGTTTCCTAAATTTCCACCCTACCAAAGCATTTGCAAACATCACTACGAATCCAGACATTGATTTCCTATCACTTTCATCATTCGCCCAATCACTATCAACATAGGCCATTAAATTCTATTCTTTTGAAGGTTTTATGAACAAACATTTGTCACTTGTTCCTTTTAAGTACCTAAATACTCTTTTTACACCTTGCCAGTGTTTCACAGTTGGTTTAGACACATGTCTGCTTAGTATGTTCACTGCTGCTGCAATGTCTGGCCTAGTCCAATTCGCTAAATACATTAAGCTGCCAATTGCAGATTGATAAATTTCTTGATTTTCAAACTCTTTGCTAACTTCATCAAACTTTTGAAAATCTACAGTCATAGGGGTTTGTACATCTTTGCAATCTTGCAAATTGTATCGTTCCAACATCTGCTCAATTTTCATCTTTTGGCATAATACAAAACCTTTGTTTTGTTTCTGTATTTGCACCCCTAGATAATTTTGTATTGGACCCAAATTTTTCAATTTAAATTCTTTCTTCAGCTGTTTTTCAAATAAGTTTATCTGGTTCTGATCCTTTGTCATAAAACATATGTCATCAACATATGCCAACAATATATTTAGTTCATTCCCATACTCTTTTGTATAAAGACATGGATCAGCCAGACTGTTCCTATAATTCATTTTTTCTAGCACTGCATGAAGACATTGGTTCCAATTCCTAGCCGATTGTCTCAATCCATAAATGGCCTTATTCAATTTATAAACCATTCCTGGTTTTGATCCTTCAAAGCCAGGTGCTTTTGCCATATACAACTCTTCCTTCAAATCTGCATTTAAATATGCAGTTGTGATATCATAATGGTTTATTAAGTAATCTCTGGATGCTGCTAAAGCCAAAGCTACCCTCATGGTTTCTGCTTTCACAGTAGGTGAAAACACCTCATCATAATGCAAATGTTTCTTTTGTGTAAAGCCCTGAGCCACCAACCTCGCTTTGTACCTAAAGTCCCCATTGTTTTGTAATTTTCTTTTGAAAACCCACTTACTGCCAATCACCTTATGATCCTGTGGCAGCCTAGTCTCTGTGAAGACCTTGTGGTCATCCATAGATTTCATTTCCTCTTTCATGGCCTCCTGCCATTTCTTCTTCTCTACATCTGGAAGTAACATTACTTCCTCATAACTTTTGGGCTCCTGATACACATGGCACACCTTTATTTCCCCTACACCAAACATTGTAGGTGGAATCCCTTTGTTAGCCCTCTCAGATCTCCTGGGGATTTGTGGCTCTTCCTTGATTTGTATCTCACTTTCTGACTTACTACACTGCCCAACATCCTCTTCTTCATCTTCTATCGTGGACCGGCTCGTGCTTTCTTCATCTTCTTCTTCTTCTGGCTCTAACTGACTATTCTCACTTCTTCTTGTGTCTGTAACGGGTATGAAAACTTGATAGTTGGCATGAACCCTATCCCAATTTTCATGCTCACAGAAATTAGCTGACCTTGATATCACTACATTTCTGTTTCCGTCTAAAAAGCGGTATGCTTTTGAGCCTATCTCATATCCTAGAAATTTCATTTTCTTTGCCTTTGGTTTTCCCTTCTTTCTGTTCTCTTTTGGGACGTGCACCCATGCACTGCACCCAAACACCCTCATATGCTTTAAGGATGGCTCTTTTCCATAGAACATGAAATAAGGGGTCTGCCCTATCGCAGATGATATCAGTCTGTTCACAATATAATTCGAAGTTAACATGGCTTCTCCCCACAGACCGTGACTCATGTTAGCATCAGCTAACAAAGCATCTTTCATAGTTTGCAGAACGCCATTTCTTCGTTCTGCCACTCCATTTTGGAAGGGAGAGTAAGGGCTAGTTTTCCTGTGATATATTCCATTATGCTGCAGCCAACCTTGAAATTTATTTGACATGAACTCAGAACCTCTATCCGTTTGAATTTGCGCCACTCTGTGGCCATAACGTCTCTCAAAATATTTCAGCCAATTTCTAAAGTTATTAAACACTTCTGCTTTTGTCTTTAAAAGGTAACAAAATGAGTACCTTGAATAATCATCCACTATTACCAGCACATATTTTGCTCCACCCAAAGATGGCGCAAAAGGTCCAATCAAATCAGCATGCACTAGTTGAAATGGCTTTTTCGTTTGGCTAGTGCGTTCTTTACTCTTAGGGGACACTTTTGATTTTGCCAGTTTACAAACATTGCAGTCTAAATAGTTTTTACACTCCTTTAATTTAACACCTTGTGCCATTGTTTGCATTTTTTGAAGTGTTCTAAAGTTCACATGACCCAATCTTCTGTGTAACAAATGTGCACACTGGTCATGTTGTTGTGTGTTCCTCCCAATTGTATGTGTGTCACTTTGCGTTTTACATTTCAGTACATACAAATTATTTTCTTGTTTTGCCCTTGCACAAACATTTTTTCCTTTCTTAATCTTACATTCACCATTTTCAAATATAACTACATAGCCTTGCTTATCTAATGCAGACACACTTAGAATATTACAGTCCAGCTGTGGAACAAAAAGTACACTTTTAAGTTTCTGTCCCAAACCTGACACAAAAATTGTCCCTTCTCCAGCAACTTCTGATTTCTCTCCATTGGCCAGGCTCACACTGCTTTGCTCCGAAGCACCTAAAGAAGAGAATAAATCTTTTTCATTAGTCAAGTGTGCAACAGCCCCACTGTCAATAATCCAGCAAGCCTGCTGACAAGCTTGCTGAATGACCTTGGATTTATCTCCTGTTGACTGAACAAGAGAAATCCTCCCCTTTTCTCTTTTCGGTGCTTTTTCACTTCTGCAGCAAGCTTCTCGGCCGTCTCTGTTGGCTTGTTTACAGTCTCTCAGAAGATGTTTCACAGATCCGCAGCCGAAACAGCGTCTTACGGTCATGGCGCGACCACTCTGCTCTCCTCTCCTAGGAGCCGTCTCTCTGTGCTGTGGGCTGTAATCTGTCTTCTGCTTCCAGCTGTCCTGGTTTCTTCAATGCATGCTGTCTGGTTTCTCTCTGCTGTCAGCCTTCTCACTGCGACGCTGTTCCTCTTCCAGCAATCGGCCCGTGAGGTATTCCAAAGTCAGGTCTGCATCAGCCATTGACTCTAAACTGGTGACTAGAATATCGTATTCATCAGATAAGCTGCTAAGAATGACGTACACTTTGTGGGTTTCTGGGAACTCCACATTCCTTTGCTCTAATTCATTAAAGAGGCTTTTCATTTTTTGTAGATGTTCAGACACGCTCTCACCGGGCTGTAGTCTGCATCTGTAGAGCTTTCTAGTTAAAGACACTTTGGATCCTACTGTGTCTCTCACATAAATTCTTTTAAGACAGTCCCAAACTGCCCTTGCTGTAGCCAAGCCACGCACATGGAGTAACTGGCTGTCTTCCAAACAAAGTATTATTGTACTCAGAGCTCTCTCATTAAGGTGCTCCTCCTGTTCATCAAATCTTGCCGGGGGGTTTGCAACGATTTGCCACAATTCTTCCCTTCTTAACAGCATCTCTGCCTTAACGGACCAGGTCTGGTAATTACAGTCATTTAGTTTTGTTAAGGGAAAGCCTCCCAGGCTAGTCCCAAACATGCTGCCTGCTCTGCTATCAGTCCTCCATTTTCTTTCCCCTCCTGGGCTCCCAACGGCAGAACTGCTCTCCTCCAGGACCTCTATCTTTTCTTCCATTCACAATAGTGGCACCCACTGGTACTCACCAACGTTCTTCTTACTAGACGGTCTTCGCAGGGCGCGTCGCTGGGCCCATGACCTTTGTTAACGCGTGAACCCGCAAAAATCTAGCAGAATGAAATTTCAGGTCCAGATGGCAGGAAAATAACTCACGCAGACACGTTCAGCTTCTTCAGCACGGCACGTGTATTTACAGCATATACATATATACAAAGCGGCAGCACGACAGCATGGAATCATCAGAGTGAAGGGGGTGAAACATCTTCTCTGTACAGTTCATATATATACACTTAAGCATCTGCTCTTGCCCAATCAGAACAGATGTTGCATCATCCAGGCACCACCTTTCCAGAGTCACTGTGACTCAGCATTTTACACACCTGGATATCATGGCAGCTCATCAATGCCTGTGTTCTGTTCTGTTCAGGCCTCTAAATTTTTAATACTCTGACAAAATGTACCACTTCTGTTTTATACCCCATGAGTGTCAAGCAATTTGGGGTGGGGGAATAGCATCAGGTGATGTTAGTGCTGAATCAATAGCTAAAATTATTTTGGAGAAGACTCATCAAACATCTGACTGATCTTTTCTGCAAAGCCCCAGGTAAGCTGACGAGGATGCATGTCCTGTACATGTTAGCCACTTCACTGTGCCTTCGGTTGAAAATTACAGTGGATATCTTAGTAGGTTCTACATCTTCTCTATGCTATTGTTCTTCCTGGTGATTCACATCGTGTTGGTTAATCTACATGATGTTTTGGTATGTAGTAATCTGGTGTCTAGTTTCTAAAACGACTACAAATTTCTCCACTGGATATTATCCTTATGAGGTGACGTGGTGTGAATTAGTTAGGCAGTTTCTCATACAGCTGTCCCCTCCACATCTAGTTCAGAATATGAAATCAACATATTTGACACTCTGAAATTCTTTTTTCTACAATAGCTGCTTTGAGATCAGTGATAGAAAGTCCTGGGCAATAGAAGTGTTCTAAAGGAATTCTTGAATGACAATGGAGAGTTTTGCCTCACCATAGTCAAATTTTATTCTGTACTCAGGAATTTTTCCCATGACTCCCCTTTTATGTCCTGCCCTTTTATGACATGATAATTCTTACTTAACAGGTGGTTACCTGGCTAAGCTTTTGGGATCATCACAATGATTTGAGAGTTGTACATGCATGCACTAATCCAAATATAGTCTCTGGAGGAAGGCGAGGAGATTCAATTAACCCCTACCAAAGCTTAGCCTGTACAAACTCCCTGAAGTAAGGTGGCTCCGTGCTCTGTCCCACACCCTACTCTGCACAGCTACCCATAACTGTAGTATGTGTGGAAGTAATAACAAGACAGTTTAGATTAAAGTATATGGGATAGTTCCTTCTGGTCTCCAGGCAAGCTAAATGTGGAGAAGCTGTCGACAAAGACTCAGGATGGAAACTGAGGAAACATCAGTATACTAGACTCTGACCTATCCCAACCTGGGTATCATTAGAAGACTGGTGCTAAGCTAGTCAGAAACAAAATGAAATCCATGCATTGTCGTCCCCCCACACACACACTTTGTCTTGGAATTGTTTATCTTTCTCTCTCTTGAGGATTTAATCTTGTTTTAAAGTTACTGAAGATGCTCTTAGCTTTTCCCTCCACCTCTTTTTCCTGGGCATCCCCAAAGAAAAGAAGAGTATAGAGGGTGGGGTTATTTTTCAGATGGTTCAGCTTCTAGTAATTAAGCTTTTGTGAGAACTGAGAGAATATTTAATGCCATTAAGCTCTCTCTCTTAGACAGATCTGGAGATGTTACAATGGCATTACAAGGAGGCACTGTAGCAGATCTGTAGAAAGCAACCACTCTGGTAAGTTCAGACAGTGAAAAAGCCCTTTTGCCTGGCATAATCTTGTGGATAAATCCGAAGATGTGAAGGCCATTTTCTTATATTTTCTATCTAACCCACCCACTCCCCATTCCTGAGTCCTTGATTCCTATCACATGCCTTGCCTCTCAAATGAGCTGGAGAGAGCGTTTTGGAGATGGAAGGCGTTTCTGTCTGCAGCTACCCAGGTCAATTCAGTGTGGCAGCTGTGAACTGGTGACATAGACTTATATTGACACAAGCCCTTTTTGCTGCAGAATCAGAAAGCAAAAGCACCCGGGGCTCTTCTGCCTTTTTCAATAAGACACAAAAAATTGTCTTCCTTATATTAAGCAGAGATCTGTCATCTTGACTTGTACACTAAATGGTCCATTCTGACTGCCTGGTTTTGCGTCCAATCCTGACCAGGATCTGGAAACATGTGTTAACATTCGGCATGTTTGGTGGAGAGTTGGAAGGGCCTCAGGCTAAGCTCCCTGATGTCTGCTGGAGGGTAGTCAATAATCATTAGCCCTTCAAATGGTGGATGCCCAAACTAAACTGTATTTATTTATTTTAAAAATCTTTACGTTAAGCCACAGGGAAAGGCATTTTGCAGAGCATGGGTTCCCTGAAGTCATAAGGCAATAATATAATATATGGTGCTGAAGGAAAGTAATACTAACAAATAAAGGGAGTGGGCAGGGGTAGGGGATGGGAAGGGTTTTTAACACCCTGCCATCTGACAGAAAGTGATTATGAGTAACATCCAAATGCTTGTCTGTCACTTAAGATTTTCAGTGGGATGATGAAGGGGTGGTTTTTTTTGTAATTGCCAGTGTATTTGTCACGATTCACACAGTTAGACCTGTGGCTATGAGGGAGGTTGAAAGAGACAACATGAGGTAAGTTCAACTGATCTCCCCCCCCCCCCGGATTTCTTCATGTCCAGAAGGGAAAAAAACTTGTGCCAGGTGTTTTTTGTGTTTTTTTTTTTTTGGGGGGGGAAAACAAGATAAAATGAAGATGATTTTCCCCAGCATAGTGTGAAAGGAAACAAAGATGTCAAGGAAAGTTATTTGGTGTGATGCTATATTTGTTGGCAGTATTACAACCTACATTTGATGCCTTTAAGAGGTTTTGGCTGGGAGGGAACTTTCTGGACTGGGCTTGCTGTCAATCAATTGTTTCCTCTCTTTCTCCGAATTTTGAAGAGAGTCTCTCCTCTCTACTCAAGACTTTTTTTTCCCTGCTGTTTTTAGTCAGACAGTCTGTGGACAGTTAGAGCAATGTATTTAAGTCAGTCAGCAGATCATCTGCTGCTCCCTTGGCAAAGACTGGTCCGTACTGCTTCAGGTCCCATGGGCATGTGAATGGCTCCACTTCACCCTGGGTAAAGGGGGTGGGGGGAGTGTGCCAGTGGTCATCCCACTGGGGCCCCTTAACACTGGCACAGGCGGGCCCACCCTGACTCAAAAAAGAGACACAAAATAACCACAAAAGCATCCATATTGTGAACTTGATCCCAGTCTCTGGAGAGACTGGTGGCCCAGTGAATGGAACTCTGGCCCAGCTGAGGACTGGGAGCAACAGAAGATAACTATGCTCCATCCCTCAGTGGACTAGTGGGTTGGAAGTACAAGATGCTCAATTGAACGTAAGAAGGCACCACTCCGTATGCATACCTAACACCTGTGCGAGCAGGAGATCTTGGCCTGCCATCCCTCCAAATGGGGAGACAGACTGTTGGGGCACCAAGAGGCTGCCTGGAGCTCACCTGAAGAGGGCGGACTGGACTGCCTATAAAAAGGGCAAACCAGCCCTCCAACAGGCCTCTTTTGTGAGACAAAGCAACCCACCTACCTGCCCTATGAGTCCAGTGCAAGTGTATTTGGTCACTTCAGGGCTAGATAAAAAATTTTAGACCCCTGATAGACATATTGAACAAAAGGTAATTTTCACCTATCCCACACTGATTACTCGGGGGGGGGGGACAGATACAGGCAGACCAAGGGGGGTGTTGTGTTTAAATAGGTCACACTGGCAAATAATGTAGATGGGGAGATCAGCAGCAGTGAGTTCCCAAGGATCATTCAGGGATAATACTGCAGTCAACATCTCTGCACCATGGATCCTGAGATTCCGTTACCAAGATGTGGGATACACAGGTGGCAATCTGGCTGTGGGCAGCTGGTGCCGTTACCTGACCAGGAACAGGCTGTTGATTGGACAGCATGGACCTGAGACTCACCTGAGGGGGAAATAGGGGAGAGGTAGGCAGGTATTTCTATGCCTGCCCCAGGAATCCACACTGCAGTAGGTCTCTCTGCAGGGGAAAGGAAGTTACCATTAACCTGCTAATAAAGTGTGACCCTAGTTAACCCATCACCTGTGTCTTGTCTCCTTATTTGAGTTGGACAGGCAAAGATAAGTTCCAGCTGCAATGAGAGTCTGGAGTTTATGGAGCCTATGGATGAGACCCACCTGGACACCCCTGTCCTGGGTGGGGATGACAGCACTCAAAGTAAGGATTACATAAATTGCTGTGGCTAATTGCAGCTAATTTATGAGAATTTGGTGCATGTCTTGGTTGCATAATGTCACATGCTTGTTTGTGCAACCAAGATGTAACCTGACATATCATCAATAAGCCACAGTGCAATGAGTAGTACACTCAATTCATTACTCAAATGAATTACTTATGCAGTCAGATTAGATAATTACAGGCTGTCTGATAAGAAGTAATGAATGACAATTAGTTCCTTTTAAAACATGCATTCCAAACTCTGAGGAAATCTCAAGGATTTTGATTATAAAAGATAAAGAGAGAGGGTCTTGCAGAGCTCTTTGTTATTATGGGATGTTCTTTGGATAAAGCTAGCAGTACATTTGGAGACATCTCCTTGGTTGCATGAACAGAGCTTGTCAAAATTAAATGTGGGGAAGAAGCCTCAGCCTGCTGGAATTTAGTCTGGAACCTGTACAAACAGAATCATCTGTAGAGTGGGCTCAGTTTATAGGCTTCTCCCTTCTTGTCTTGGCCTTGGGTCATGTGAAGTTATGCCAAATGAAACCTCAGGAAATATCTGAGCTGTGGTAGCCTTCCATCTTGTATGCTTCTGGCTGAGGGCAAGGAAAATTAAATAAAAAGGGCACCCATTCTCTACACTGAAAGCTACAAAGGTGTGCTGAAGCATGTCCCAAGTCTTCTCTATTTAATGAACTCCCACTACATCAGAGAACTTCAGTCATTGACCAATGAGTCTTAGAATCTCCCAAGGATGTTCTTGTGTGCATGCTGAAGCATCAAATTCCCTTTAAGACAGTATCTGAGATAATGATGGGACAGTTTAAAAACATACATCAGCATCCCAGAAGTCTCTATCAATGTCCAATGAGGCTTGGGTATGTAGACTTCCAGGTGAGCACTTGGTGTGGATCATAGAAGCTGTTCAGGAGTCTATGAGTTTCATTTCATTTCACTCTCCAGAGTGTCATTTTGCTTTCCACAAAATATCATAAAATAAAAATGAGTGTGAAGAACAAAAAAAGGACATGAATAAAAATTAAATAATTTTATTTATTTTAATACACAAAACAAAACAATCCAATGCCCTTTGTTTTAAAGAATGGTATTTTATTCTTTATTTCATTTCATTTTATTGGAGCTACTATAAATCAAAAGGAATGTCATGTTTCCTCACTGGAGTATAGTTCAGAGATTGCATAGTGGAAACAGTAAGCTAACCATCCAGCTCTGCAGTTCAGCAAATCCTGCTAAGCTTTTTAATAAACCAGCTTGCTTTGAAAAAATAAAATAAAATAAAATCTTTCAGCTATTTTCCCCTCATACTCCCTGTTCGCTTCTCTCTTGCTGACCCCCCTGGAGCAGGAAGTTTGTGTTAAAAGCTATGGGGGGCTAATTATAACTAGGTAATTCCAACTTTTGGTTTTACTTTTAGTGTTTTGTGGAGTTCTATAATAAACCTGGAACTATCCCCAAATGTGAGCACATTTATTATTTAGAAACAACTTCCTTGGATTTTAATTTCATATTTCCTATTTGTTCTAAAAAGACGTGCTGGGGTGATTAAAATATAAATATGTTTCCAACATGCCCACCCCCACAACCCCCCACAAAAGACCCTATAAATCCTTTAAAATATATATAAAAATACACTACAAGTTTTTAAAGCTCTGTTATCTGTGGTTGTTTTGTTTGGCATTTATACTGAAACAGTGAATATGATCTCATCTGAATGGTAGGGCCATATGTGATATGAAAGAAACCAAGCCTATAAATGCAGTGAGGGAGCTTAGGTGCAGTCATATCTTTCACAACGTTCCTCTGCACCTCACACACAGCTTAAAAACAAAATGAAAAAAAAAAACCCAAAACAACTTAGAATGTGCATGGTATTTTCTTCTTCTTTCATTTCAGGTTCTTTGAGAGGATGCTCTTTCATTTCTGTATTTTTCATGCACCAGTCCTGCCATTTCACATGAAAAGGAAAACTTCTTGGGGCCATTAGTTTTCTGTTCCTCCATTCATGTTTACCGGCACTCCCAAAGCCCTAAGGTTATTCCAAAAAACAACAACAAAAAAGCAGCAGCAAGGCAACAAAGAATCAAGCTACTCCAAAAGTAGACAATAGGATATGAGAAAGAAAAATTATAATCAAATATATGTAGACACGACTTTGTAGATAATGCTTCTGGCAGCACCCCCATGCACACCACCACCAGAGGCCACACAAAGATGCTCCACTAACTAATATGCAACACCCCACCAGTCCTGCACACACAGCAAAAATATCTCCCTCATCCACCAACCCATTCAAAAAGCAGTACACCAACCACAAGTTAAAAAAGAGAAAATAACAGTATGAGTTCAGTGCCACCCACCCAGCACAACAGAGATGCTCTGGGCCTAGGCAGCACAATAGGAAAAAACAAGGAAGCAGCCAGCCAGCCAGCAGTTCTCCCCTCAACCCACTAATATATGTGCATTTAACATAATTTAACAGAATAAATACACAAGGAAAACATGCTCATACAGGCAGACTGCTTGGCAGCAGCAAAAGCAATCCAGAGAAAGGGGAAAAGAGTCCTCCAAATGTCGGGGTGGGGGTGGTGGAAGCAAAAAAAAAGGAAAGGATCCAAGATGGAGGAACAGACAAGCTGGCAGGCCAGCCAGTAACTATGATGGAGGGTACCAGGAGTTCAGGATACAGTAATCCCATGCATAAGGCACCATGGTTGATGCCAAGAGCTCCCCTCACTAGATTCTGGGCCCTTGTACAGATTCAAAATTCTAACTCTCCTCAGATGTTCTGATTAGCTGCTGACAGCACTCATAATGATGCAATTAATGGGAAAAAATCTCAGGTAATTTGACTGGCAAAAATGCACTGTGAGGCTATAGGAAAGGGAGAAACACGACAGAACCACAAAACCTTCATGTACCTCACTTTTGGAAACACAAGTCAATCATATTTAAGAGGCTGAATGAAAAAGTATTAATCACATGAAAGAGTGCCTCTTTTGTGTTTTGTTTGAACACAAGAGGCACATCCCTAATGATAACATGGTATTAAAATGTGAGCCAAATTATCATTATGCCTTCTCCTATTGCTTTAGGACTTAAATTAATGCTTTTTGATCACTGACCTTCAATCCAACTTGAGGTTGGGGTTCTAGTGTCAGTATGTTTTCAGGCACAGTTGTTGTCTTTGACTGGCAAAGATCTAGGATGGGATTGCAGACTGGTCCACATTATACTTGTCTGCTTGCCTGCCTGCAGGGGCTTTCTTAGTTGTATATCACATTCCTGCAATCTTTCCAAAGGTTGTCTCATATTCAACTTTTTTGGAATGTTTTCAATTGCCCAGTCATTAAAAAAAAAAAAGACAGGAAAACTTTTAAATTTTGGTAATACAATTATAGTGTTCTAGAGAAATAGAATAAAACAGAAAGATGAAATAACAGCATTCTAAAAACAAGAATAGCAAAATAGTATGAATGAATAGCTGGAATCCTATTGATATAATTGTGCGTGCGTAAATGGCAATGACATCATCAGCCTCTGATGTTAATCTTTAACCTAATTTAATTTAAAGCTTCCTATTTCCTGGCCCCAGATTCTGAGGGTCCCTAGGGATCCATTTTGACCTGAGGAAGGCTTTGGGGGCCTTGGGATGTAAGGGGGTAAACCTTAAATATCCCCCAATTGCAGCTGGAGATCCTGATCCCGCAGCAATGATTTTCAGGTATTAAAGATATTAAAGGCTCCCTCCCATCTTGAGGCGTCCAAAGGCTTCCCTAGATTAAAAAGGATGGCTGGGGAGCCTCAGAACCTGAGACTGGGAGGTAGAAAGCTTTAAATTAAAATAAATTAAAATATATTAAAATAAATTAAATATTAACATGCCAGGCTGATGATGCCATTGCCATGTATGCTTATGTAGTTACCCAGGAGAATTTGGTGCTTTATTCCTATAATTTTTTTTTGTAGCCAAGGTGTTTTCTTTTGTTGTTTTCACTGTTTTTAAATTTTGCCTTTTATCTGTGAAGACACCTAGAGGTTTTTTTAGACACTGGTGAAGAGCAGTGTTGGTGGTAGCTAAGTGCCTCTACAATTTTCTTCTTGTTGCAGTGTTTGCATCAGGTATCTAAATGAATAAACAAAGCCAGGAGAAAAACGGAGTTCTCAAAGTGCCTGTATCTGGGCATTTTAATAAATATCCTTTCCAGTCTATGAGTCAGTCATCTCCCTCATGTGTCAGTTTCTCCAGATCTGTTTGGTCTTGAGTACATTGTTCTTCATTGTCTTTGCTGAGAGGCTAAGAAAGAAGAAGAGCAAAAGGAAGGGTCGTCTGATGTTCTGAGGCAAGGGACGAGAAACCTAAACATGTTCTTGCCAATGGATTTAGTACAGTTGTGAAGGTTAGGTTGAATTCTGGTTGGTTATTCCATGACTGGAAAGGAAGGCACTAGAATCCCACAGATTCGTCCACTTAAAGGTAGATTATAGGGAAAACTTCTTTGTTGATACCACCTTTGCCCAACCCTCCAGCTTTATAGGAGTCAAACAGAGATGCAGTGAGAAGAAGGAATTGCAAGGATTTGTCTTCTGATGTCCTTTATCCATTATAAGGAAAACTAAGCTAAGAACTAATCAAAACCTCACCCATTGTTTCTAAGATTTACAAGATTTGTAATCTACATAAAACTTCACTATATGCAACAAACCTTTCATATCTTGCAGACATGCTTGTAATGTTAAACCGTATTTGTTATACATAAACTACATTCACATCAAGATTTGCTCATTGGCTCAGAATTCTGCTGAACATTTTTTTCATGGAGATCACCACTTGCATTAACAGCCACATTTGAAGAAGCAAATCAATCCCATGTCACGGTGCTGACATGACTTTCTGCTGAGTAGAAGCTTAATAGAATACCAGCCAATGTCTTTTGACTTGCTTTAGTCCCAAGCGTTCTGTGAATGGAATGCCAGAAGAAGACACTTCCCACCAGTTGGGAAGTGACAAGTGATAGTTGAACACATTTTTATATCCCATTTCAGCCAGTTACATGCTGGGTGAATAGCATGGATCGTCATTATAGCCTCAGTTTGAACTTATTAAAACTGGGCTTGCTAGTGATAACGTTCTCTCCAACTGAGCCCCTCCATTCAGCCTCACAATAGACTGAGTTGCATGTACTTCTTGTTTCAAATGGTGTGAGTTAATTCTACTAGCAGATAGAACCCTAATGACGTGAAAATCCAAAATTCATAAACTATATAAAAAACTATATAATACTTTTGCAGCCTCCTCCTGCTTACATCCTTTTAAAAATTTAATTCCTTAAAAAACATGATTATACTAATTGTAATTTTCCAGGCAGGTTTTAGTTGTGTCTATAATATCACAGGTTTCCTTATGCAGACATGCCTCTAGCTCTTCCATCATTCTTGTCTTTATGTTTAGTAATTTAATAGCCCTCTGTTTTTAAATACCAGTTCTCTCTCCCTGTCTATAAATCCCAAATATAATCTGTTATTTAGCTCATTTCCACTGTAAGTGCATCCTCCTCCTTTATCTAGTCATTAAATATGTATCATTCTACAGGAGTTTTTAATCACCACAGGGATCTATTCCATTTCCATGTGAATGACTTGTTCTTTTTTCTTCTGTGCATTAAAAAGGGGTGTGTGTATGATTTTATGCAGAAAGAGCAGTACATGGTTTAGGGGGCTGACTACATCCCACCCCTAGTCCCTCTTGAGCATTAGCTTCCTTCTATTCTCATTCCAAACACACCAGGTCCAACCCAGCATCCTCTTTTCTCCCAACTTTCTCTTCTGAAGCAAACACTGTAATATACATTTTTATGAACTCTTAAGATGGAGTGCATGGCTCAAACATGAAAGAGAAGCATGCAAATGTAACCAAATATGGTCCATGATGGGAGAACGTGGTGCCGGCTGTGGCAGAAATGCAGAGGGAATGATCTCTTCCTGGAGGTAAACTGTCCTTGAAAGGACCAGTGTTGAAGCCAGTGGTGGATGCCATCCCCTCCTGCCATCCCCTCTCTTTCTGATATTCCTCCTCTCTCCCCCTTTACACTTCCATCCTATGCAACAGTCTACTGGGGGATGGGAAGATCGCTGCTGCCAGAGATCTAAACTGGCTGTTTGCAAGGGTGGTGGTGGTGGTGGTATGAAAATTAGACAGAGAGGCTACCAGAGATTCAACCAAGACGTAGAGAGAGCAGCATATAAATGAACTAAATAAATAAATGAAAGGACAATGTACATTTATATATTGTTTAAATAAATAAATGGAAAAGGTCACACAGCCATTTTATTGAAGGAACATGATGTGGTTCTGTTGTTAAAGCTAAGTTAGCCTAGCTAAAATGAGAAACCAAGCAAAAATCATTCTGACTTTCTCTGGAAGATTAATGAAATTTAGAAGGTAGGTGATATATAATGATTTAAGTAAATTTTTTAAAAATTCATCATGATTACATATTTATAGTTCATTTGTTCCACCTTGGCTGTAGGAAAAGCAGTGGACAATAATTCAAATCCATGAATGAAATAAGGGAAGGCATGCCTGGGAGCAGAGCTTTAATAGATCTTCATTCCAAAAGACAGTAACAGGCAAATTCTGCAGGACAGAAAATGTTCAAGGGCATATCTACAGGTTAATATCATGAGGAGGAAGGCCCTCTTGGGAAGGTTTACCACATATTTTTACTATAACAACATAGGGAGAACAGTATCCTTTTTCAGTGGAGACTTTCCACACAAGTGCTGGCGGTTTTTGGCAGTGGCTGATGCTAGTAGAGAAATACAGTGTGGAATTGTAGAAGAATGGGCTTGTAGACACCACACATTACACCCTAAGAAGATGTGGCAAGCCATGTTGTGGATTCTGTTTCTTTTGGAGGGTATTTTGGTATTTGGCTATTTCCTTTTTTTTTTTTTAATTTTTTTTAAAATTATTATATAACTATAACATAAACAAAAACATATAACATACGAACTAAAATACAATTTAACTGTGTTCCCCACCACCATATGCGGGACCTCTTGCCATAATCTTCCTCTTCCTTATTGTTCTTCTTCTTCCTCTTCTTCTATTGTCCTCTTCTCCAAAACTGCATTGATTCTTGATTTGGAGCTTTCCCTTTTCCTCTTATTAATACATATTCCAAAAATCTACCCCATATATCATAAAAGTTATTTTTTTTCAACTCTCCTTTCTTAACCTTTAAGTTACAAGTTAATTTATCATTTATTGCTATATTCCATATTTCTTTATACCATTCTTCAATTTGCAATTCGACTTTTGATTTCCATTGCCTAGCTATAATCAATCTAGCTGCTGTTAATAAATTGGTTATCAATTCTTTAGTCATTTTGTCATATTCCACATTCTCATATATTGATAACAAAGCAATCTCAGCATTAAATTCTATATCTTTTTCACATATGTAGCTTAATTCTTTAAAAATTTGTTTCCAAAATCTTTGCACTTTTTCACATTCCCACCACATATGAAAGTATGTACCAATTTCCTTCCCACATTTCCAACAGACATTCGGATGATTGGCATTAATTTTAGGCTATTTCCTTTTTAATGGGGAGAAAAGCATGGAGAAATCTGCCCAGTCTCACTTATGTCAGCCTGTGCAGAGCTTAGAGAAGCTACTTTCTTCTCCTATAGTTCTCAGATTCCCCTTGGCAATAAGGGCCAGTGGGATGAAGCAGTTGTTCTAGACACCATCTCCTAAGCTGAGTGCTGTTTCCCCAGCAAGTTTTGGTGGCATGGTTAAGTCAAATAAGCACAGAGGTCAAATATGTTCAACATTCTAGAACCCTGGAAGCCTTAAATAAAGATTAATTTCTCCCACAATTTCCCAACCTCACAAATGAGGGTTTTAAATTCTCTAAATTTATTGATTTTGATCTAAAAAAGGTTGTGTTCACAAGAGTAAATGTATTTCTGGAAGGAGGATCGGGCTCCATAAAAGGAAGGAAATATAATATCTCCATTGGTCCCAATTTTTTTTTTTTGGGGGGGGGGCACATTAAGTGAATGTACATTTTCTTTAGTTTAGTTTTTTTCTGTACAATAAAATTTTAAAAAATAAACAAAAAACAAATGAGGGTTTAATTTTGTTTAATTTCAGGGTTATTTAATTCCTCTTCTGTAGTTTGATTTAACATTTCTTGATCTAGCATTATTTAACCTTTTATTTTTTATGCACAATTAAAAGTAAACTATGGCAATCATTGCCTTCCTTCTCTTCAAATATCTGCTGGGGCTGAAGGCGGTATCTTTAGCTTGCCAAGAAAAGAACAGAAAAAAAGATCCTTACCTTAAGGCTACTTAAAAACTCAATTTACCAAATAGTTCCTGTTTGGTGTAATGGAATAAACACTATATATTTAGGATAGCTGACAGCAATGGGTAACTGAAGTTAAGAAGTAATGGGGCCTACATGATGCTTGGAGGACTTTTGAACAGTTCAAGGGAAGAAGAAGCAAAATGATCTTATATCAGAAGATGACGGAGACTGGGACTTGTACAGGAAAATGAATGCCCAGGAATTCTGCATGGTCCTTGTGTCATGTGGTATGTGGACAGTTCACAGTTAGGATGCTGAAGAGGTAGAGAAGAGTTGTTCTTCTCCTTCATTAAAACATAACAAATTACATTAATATCCTAACTTTCATTCCAGGAATTCAGGCTGGTGTATATGCATACCCCTCCTCCCCTTTTCGTCTTCACAGCAGACATAAAACACAGGAAGGTAAAAGAAAGTTATGTAATGAATAGAACTGGAGGCTGGCATTTAGATCTTCCTGGCTCCGTCTGCTGTGTCCCAAATGTATAAAAAGTAGTAATCAGAATCAACTGCTCGTTTCTAAGATTCAAACAAATCTGAATTTAAAAGACTAACAGTCATATATCCAAGCAGATTTCTAGGAGCATATGTACCACAAGTATAGCTGTGCCTTTTTAAAAGTAGCACTGGAAACGGTCACAAACCAGGGATTGAAGGGATTATTTGTGTCTTTTTGAAAATTTTTGAATAATCAACAGATCTTTGTGTGCTTGCACTTTGTGTACTTGCTTCTCAAAGGGAAATTTTATTATGGGTCCTTTTTCAAGGAGAAAGGTGGGATAAAAATATAATTAATTAATTAATGCTCTAGTTTCCTGCACAGACATTTTCCAAACATTTCAGAAATGTTGATAAGAGTCAAAGAAATATCTCTTTGTTTTGTTCTTCAGCTGGATGCAAGGAAACTTCCTCATCAGGTTGTTCTGTAGTATCTATACAACTGAAATCAACAAAAGCGAGGTCTCCCCCCCCCCCCCACAATCCTACTCCCAGGTGATGAAATTCTGTATGAGTGCAATGTGTGGGCTGAGATTTGGCTACATTGGCCCATTGTTTTGATACTTTCCTACCATCTTCCTTACCACTCTTTCTCATAGGCAATATTTAAGTGTCCAACAGAAGTGTTTTAGTATGATGCAGTAAAAAGGATGGGGTTAGATAGGCAATGATCTGTCAGAAAAACATGTCCTTCAGTAGATCAAGATGGCGCAGTGTCCTAATGATGAAGGATCTTAAAGTTCAAGTCAATCCAGTGTAGCGGAGTTGTCTTGAAGAATCCTGGTTTGGACAACTGGGTGGTCCCAATTTCATGGGTCACTAAATATAAGACTCAAGATCAGGTTCTTCACTGCTGAAACCAACTGTACTGACTTTTCTGACCTAACTGGCTCTTGTTATAATCTTCAGATGGAGATGTTGGTCACTGGATAATTGCTCAAGAAGGATTTCATCAGTAGTAGACATCTGGTTTAGCATGGTGCAGCAAAATAGCTCAGTGACTTGGTGAGAAGTCAGAAATTATTCAGTTTGAATCTTACATATTACTGTCTGTCCTCAGTTACAGGTATATAAACATGTGCATTTATATGACATAGGAAGATTTGGCTCATTTGCAGAGGTGTAACATGCAGAAGGTGGACTATACATTAAACTGAGAGAAAGTGGGGGAAGTTAGCTGAAGAATATGAACAAAGCTGCTGCTGCTGCTGATGATGACGACGACGACGACATTTTCACTGCAGCAAAGGGATCTACAAAAGAAAAGCACTGCTCAATGTGCCATTTGAATTAAACTGGAAAGCTAGTTCCTTATGATCCCTAACAACAATGGTGGAACAAAGATGGAGTTACAGATGATCACATAAGGAGGAAGAGGGTGCTAGAGGAATGACAAGGTGATATTTGCAGATGCAAGCACAAAAGGGAGGGGGATCACAATAAAGGATTGGACATGCAAGGGGCAAGTTCCCACTGCCCCTGGATGGCTTTGTCATTAGATAGCACTTTGGAATTAGGACATGGGTGAAACTGTTGCTGCGTGAATATAATGGAACCAACCTTGGCAGGATGTGAATATTGCAGCGATGTTACTCTGATCTGTCAGGAAGATGTGCTCTTGCAAGTCATAAGGGTTGGCATGTAATTCTCATGTAACCAGGAACAGTATGTTCTAGAATGCACCTGAGACTTGGGCTGTTATGCTACAATACAATGGCATGGGTGTAGGAGGAGTGACCACACAGCTGTAGATGTTGTGGACACTTTACCCCAGCCAAGTGTCCTGCAGAATGCATAGCGGACCTTTCCCCCTAAAACTGGCTTCCCAGTTCTTTGGGGTGATTGACCTAATATGAAGCTTCAAAAGGCCTCAAATTGTCCATGCCTTCAGTCTCAGCCCATCTGGAACTCTAGCACATGTGAATGGAGGAACTTGGCTAGGACAGAGCAAGGAGAAACATGGCTTTCTCATAGCAAGGGAACCAGTTAAGGGGGAGTTTAAAAACAAAAGCAAAAACAAGTGATTCAACAAAGCAAGGTTGCAATCCTGGAAGCAAACCCTGAGATCAAGTAATCAATAAATCACTGAGAACCTAAGCTAGGGCAGCCTTTGTAGGGTGATCTGATCTGAAGTCAAGACAATTGCAGTCAATCATATTTTGATCTTTTTCAAAAACCAAGACTGATGTTTCAGCAAAGCCCATCAATGTAAATATATTAGAAATCAAGGTTGGTAAAGAAAAAAGGGGGATGTTAATTACTTGATGACTAAAGAAGACCTATGATCGTTTTCTTGAAGGTCAAAATAGGAGATTTCTGTTCAAAGCTGCCCCAGTATTTTCCACAAAGTAAAAAGAGATTTTGACCACAATGGTATTGTTATCTTCAGCATAGCTGACTTTAGCCTAACCTGCTAGTCCTGTATGGGCACAAATGCTGGAGCACACTAAACCCCATTTTTCCATTGAACCTGGCTATCCCCATTCCTCAGCACTTTGAAACTTGCTTTACAAGACTGTGTATACTCACACAGGGTGATCCAGCCACACTTGGTCTTACTTTTGAGATCTGTTTTGTTAACGAGACAATGTAATGCTACTTTTTGTACGAATGTGGTCCTATTGACTACATGGGCTTGCACATTGCTGCTGCCAGGATGAGAAATTATTGGAACCAGTGGTGCCCAGAATGAGGCCTTTTGCTGATACACATATTCCAACTCTGCTCCTGGTAAGAAGGCTGTGGGAGAAAGCATAATGTTATCAGCACCCAGTTAGAGGCAGTCAACTCCAGAATGCAGGCATGCTGGTTTTGTCTCCAGTTCTGATGGATAACAGCTGTTAGCTCAGGCTGCCTGCTTGCCAGTCCACTGCTATGCATTTCCACAGGATGAGGTTGCTGATCAGTGCAGATTTTTTGTCAGAATGCTGGCAAAATATTTATTTATTTGGTAGATGTTTACTTCTCTCTTTTTTTAAAAAATCCCACTTAATATAGTTTATAGCTTGCTCACTAACTAGCAGCCCGCCCACCTTTTTGGCATTTATTCATTCATTTATTAATTAATTAAATTTTTTACCACACCCACCTAGTGGCCAGGCCACTACTCTGGGTGGCTTACAACCAGGACATCAGGATACAAATACGTTAAAATTCAATTATGATATAAATTAAAACATTAAACAAAAACCACCCCGAATCTAACTATATAAATAATTTTAAACTGAGGCAAAAGATGGCGGCAAAACCATAAGAATCAGCCCATAAGCAGCAAGGCATCAAATACGGAGACAAAAATACTTCCTGGAACTCTATGTAAGTTATCCTGAATCTACATAATGGCTATAAATAAACATAAAGTCTGTGTAAAGGCATTCTTAAGGTAAGTTGTTTCTCGAAGAATGAACAAACACAGTTTCCCATCCTATCCTATAGCACGGCTCGTATCCAAATGCCCCCCTTTTGCTCCTTCATGCCCTGTGTTCTGAGGTAGCTGTGGTCCTGTTTTCTCCCCTTTAGGCTCAGCCCTCATTGTGATCTTTGTAATGTTTAGCAAAAGATAACAGATTAAGCTGAGTGCAGGGATAATGAAATATAAATTAGTAGGTTTGCCAGCCTTTATCCACAGCACTGTCAGAGCATATTATCGGGTATATCTAGTTCAGAGCAGTCAGTTAAATTTCCCCTTATCAGAAAGTGAGTGTGAAGTGTGGTAATGTTGCTAAGTGCAGAACAAAAATCTCTCTTTTTTTGCATCCCATGACTGCTCCAGGCAACATTCTTGGAAACCTCTGACTACGAAGGAAAAGAAGACCCTGAGATATATACACTGTGACAAGCCAGGAGGCTAAACTCTACCAGTAAACCATCCTATGAGCAGCAGTCGCCTGTGGCTGTGACATTACCACACTTTGCTCAGCTTCAGAAAGGGAAATTTAACTGACGACTGCTATGAACTGAAGCCACAGCCTAAACCAGATAATACAGCCTGACAATACTGTCAGGCAAAAAAGGCTGCGTTCCCATTGATTTCATCGCATTAGAGACATATTACCCTGAGCTGTGTGTGTTTGAGGGTATATGTGAACACTGTGGGAATATCAAAGGGAAAGGCACACTGGTTTGGGCAGGAGCAGGCCTCACGGAGAGAAATCCCCAAAGTGCCCTGACTGAAATATATATTACTTGGCAAAGCAGGGATGGGCAATGATATTGACTTTAATTATAGTTTAATCCTCAATCTGCATCAGATGTGTGCACCCTTCTGGGTTTATTTTAACAAGACATTGAGGGCTTTTTCTTTTTCTTTTTAAAGGACAAATTATTTCATATAGTGCCAAAGCTGCTGAAGCCAAATTATAGGAGATATTGGTTTAATACAGAGGAGTGGATAAAAGAGTTGTTGTAGTCTGGTTTTATTTTGGAGACGATCCTGACTTCTCTAATTTCTTGAGCCCAAACTGCTTAAAAGCTTGCTTGCTTGCTTTTTTTATTTGTTGCACTGACTGTGCTCACATAGCAGCAGGCTTCAAGAAAGTATGGGACATCGACAGACAGAGGAGAGGGGGAAGTTTGGCACTCGGCTTTATTTGGCTCTTGTTTCTGCTTCCTGGATGCTACCGTGTGTTTCTCTGATAAGGGGAAACATTCCCTTTTGTTTCCAATAATCACCTTCCTTCCTTGGCACAAGAGATTGGCTTTAGCTTTTTACAGCACAGCACAGTAAATTCCTCAGCATCCAACGAAGGATTTGGCAAGTTACAATTGGAATGATTAGTCCTTTATGCAAAGTGATGTTTTGAAGTCATCCAATGGATGTGGGATAAATTCACCAAACTTTTAAAAAATCTATTTATTTAATCTACTTATTTTACTTATTCTATCCATTTATTTTATTCAGTGTGCCCTGCATCATTTACAAAAAATTAGTGATTCGATTAAAACAGATTAAAGTATTGAAGACCACGCTGTAATCTTTCTACTTAAATTCCCAAGTGAACAACTTGGTTTTAATTTAACACCAAAGGAGAGGCAATGTTGATGCCAATCAGGATTCCCAGGGGAGAGAGTTCCATAAAGCAAAGCAAAAGCAAAGTGTGCTGTTTATATATGATGATATTATGATTATGATTATGATTATTATTATTAGTCTTCAAAAACAATAGGCCTCCAATTTTTCATGGTAAATATAATCTGTCCACATCACTTTTTGTAGTGGATGATGTATGTTCATTAGTTTCCATGTTTTCTGATCCAATTCTTCTAATTTGTTTTGAATTATTATTATTATTATTATTATTATTATTATTATTATTATTATTATTATTATTATTATTATTATTATTATTATTATTAAAAAACACCAGGCACAGTCAATCAAAATTATGAAAACATTGAGTGGTATTATATAACAGACACAAGTTTTAACCAGAAACCTAAGTATCTGTTAAATATTGGCACAGTATGTATGCTGTTCCTACTATTGCTGTTTTTTTGTAGCTCTGATGGTGTGATTTCTGCAACTGCTTATAGTACTGTGTGAAATTTCTTGATATTGTTCCCAAAGGCCCGATGACTACAGGGACCACTGAAGTGTGTTTCATCCACAAGTGAGATGTTTTGATTGCCAGCTCTCTGTGTTTTGTTAGTTTTTCCAATTCTTTATTTTCAACTCTGGCATCTCCTGGAATTGCAATGTCAATGATCCAGACATTTCTTCCTTCTATTACTACTATGTCTGGTGTGTTATGTTCAAGGTGTCTATCAGTTTGGATCTGGAAATCCCACAAGATCTTGACTTCCTCATTTTCTAACACCTCTACCTGATGTTCCCACGGGTTTTTGGAGACTGGCAGGTTGTATTTTTGCGTAATGACCAGTGCACTAACTTTGCCACTCTATTATGTCTAACTTTGTAATCTGTTTGTGCAATCTTTGGACATTCAAAGATGAGGTGTGACACAGTTTCTTCTTGTTCTTGTTCTTCTTGTTGTTCTAAAAGATCAGGCACAGTCAATCAAAATTATAAAAACATTGACTGGTATCATATAACAGATACAAGTTTTAATCAAAAACCTAAGTATCTGTTAAATATCATTTTTTCATTCTATTACTCCTATGTCTGGTGTTTTCCATTCAAGGTATCTATCCGTTTGGATCCGGCAATCCCACAAGATCCTGACTTTGTCATTTTCTGGCACCTTCTCCACCTGATGTTCCCATGGGTTTTTGGAGGCTGGCAAATCATATTTTTGCATAATAACTGGTGTACTAATTATGCCACCCAATCATGTCTAATTTTGTAATGTGCAATCTTTGGATATTCGCAGATGAGGTGTGACAGTTTTATCTTTTTCTTGGCAGAGCTGACATTTACTGTTAGCACTAATTCCTTGGATTTTAGCTTTCATCACGTTGGTTTGGAGTGCTTGTTCTTGTGCAGCAAAAATCAAGCCTTCACTTTCTTTCTTAAGGGTCCCCAGTTTTAACCATGCCCATGTTGAATTATTATCATGCTTTCCATCAATATTTCTCAGGTGTGTCCATGTAGTGGGTTATTTTTCCAACTGCTTAACTTATTTTCAAATTGTTGTTCCTTATATTGAGCTTTTGCTTCTGTTGTTTTCAAAACATTCTCCATTTTCATAATCTTAAGTAATTTCTCTCTACTTGTACTGATATAATCATTTAGATTTCTTTTTTCCTCCTCTACTACCTGCTGTATTGGCAGTAAACCATGGCCTCAATTTTTTTGTGATAAATATAATCTGTCCACATCACTTTTTGTATGTAGCATGTGATGCATGTTCATTAGTTTCCAATTTTTTCAATCCAATCCTTCTATTTCATTTTGGACCCAATCTATTATTCCTGCTGGGTATCTAATTACTGAAACAGCCCAGGTGTTTATGGCTTTAATTGTATTTCCACCATTTAATTTCGACTTTAAGATTTTCCACATTCTTTTGTTGTATTCCCTTTCTGTCACTTCTTTAACTTTTGTGTGCAGGATGTTATCTGCTTCTAGTATTCCAAGGTATTTATAATTTTCACCACTTGATAGTGATTTTATAATATCACAGTTTTTAACTCTATTCCATCTAGTTTTTGGATCTTGCCATAGTGTATAGACAGAGTTGCACATTTGTCAATTCCAAATTTTATTTGGATATCTTCACTAAATATTTGCAGTGTGTTTAACAGTGATTCTATCTCTGTGGAACTTTTTGCATATAATTTTAGGTCATCCATGTATCAGAGATGATTGATTTTTCCAGCTTGTTGTGAAATATGGTAGTCCAATTCAGTTTTATTTAAAATTATTGACATGGGGGTTAGTGAGATTTATACCGCAGTGGTGACAATGAATCCCCTGAAATATTCCTCTTTTGATGCTTACTTTGCCGATTTCCTCGCCATAGGCCATTAAGACATTTTCCAATTGTCCATGTTTTTTTGAGGACCTCTGAATATTTTAACTAATCCCCCCAAAATTTAGGCTGGTGTTAAAATAGGTGTGTGGCAATGAGTCAAATGCCTTTTTATAATCTATCCAGGCCATGTTAAGATTTGTTTTTTTTATCTTTTTGCATTCTTTAGTATCATTTTATCAATAAGCAGCCAATCTTTTGTGCCTCTTGAATTTTTAAAGTTCCCTTTCTGCTCAGTTGGGTATCAGGAGTGTTCAATTAAATAATTATATATTGATCTTGCAAGTACTCCTGTGAGGAATTTGGACATTGTTGGAAGGCACGTAGCTACTCAGTAATTACTGGGTTCATTGCCCTTTTGATGAACCTTTATTATCAGAAATGTGCAGCCTGTTGTCTTCAGTTGTAGAATTTTGAAGTAAGTGATTAAATTCCACTGCTATACATTGATGGAGACTTATTAACCGTTAAACCAAAATCCATGCAGCCCATCTGGACCAGGTGCACTCCAGTCTTTCACAGCCTTTGTTGTTGTTTAGTCGTTAAGTCATGTCCGACTCTTTGTGACCCCATGGACCAGAGCACGCCAGGCCCTCCTGTCTTCCACTGCCTCCCGGAGTTGGGTCAAATTCATCTTGGTAGCTTTGATGACACTGTCCAACCATCTCGTCCTCTGTTGTCCCCTTCTCCTCTTCCCTTCACACTTTCCCAACATCAGGGTCTTTTCCAGGGAGTCTTCTCTTTTCATGAGATGGCCAAAGTATTGGAGCCTCAGCTTCAGGATCTGTCCTTCCAGTGAGCATTCAGGGTTGATTTCCTTCAGAATGGATAGGTTTGTTCTCCTTGCAGTCCAGGGGACTCTCAAGAGTCTCCTCCAGCACCACAATTCAAAAGCATCAATTCTTCGGCAGTCAGTCTTCTTTATGGTCCAGCTCTCACTTCCATACATCGCTACTGGAAAAACCATAGCTTTGACTATGCAGACCTTTGTCGGTAAGGTGACGTCTCTGCTTTTTAAGATGCTGTCTAGGTTTGTCATCGCTTTCCTCCCAAGAAGCAGGCGTATTTTGATTTCGTGGCTGCTGTCACCATCTGCAGTGATCATGGAGCCCAAGAAGGTAAAATCTGTCACTGCCTCCATATCTTCCCCTTCTATTTGCCAGGAGGTGATGGGACCAGTGGCCATGATCTTAGTTTTTTTGATGTTGAGCTTCAGACCATTTTTTGCGCTCTCCTCTTTCATCCTCATTAAGAGGTTCTTTAATTCCTCCTTACTTTCTGCCATCAGAGTGGTATCATCTGCATATCGGAGGTTATTGATATTTCTTCCGGCAATCTTAATTCCGATTTGGGATTCCTCCAGTCCTGCCTTTCGCATGATGTATTCTGCATATAAGTTAAATAAGCAGGGAGACAATATACAGCCTTGTCGTACTCCTTTCCCAATTTTGAACCAATCAGTTGTTCCATATCCAGTTCTAACTGTTGCTTCCTGTCCCACGTATAGGTTTCTCAGGAGATATATAAGGTGGTCAGGCACTCCCATTTCTTTAAGAACTTGCCATAGTGGCTGTGGTCCACACAGTCAAAGGCTTTTGCGTAGTCAATGAAGCAGAAGTAGATGTTTTTCTGGAACTCTCTGGCTTTCTCCATAATCCAGCACATGTTAGCAATTTGGTCTCTAGTTCCTCTGCCCCTTCGAAATCCAGCTTGTACTTCTGGGAGTTCTCGGTCCACATACTGCTGAAGCCTACCTTGTAGGATTTTGAGCATAACCTTGCTAGCGTGCGAAATGAGTGCAATTGTACGGTAGTTGGAGCATTCTTTGGCACTGCCCTTCTTTGGGATTGGGATGTAGACTGATCTTTTCCAATCCTCTGGCCACTGCTGAGTTTTCCAAACTTGCTGGCATATTGAGTGTAGCACCTTAACAGCATCATCTTTTAAGATTTTAAATAGTTCCACTGGAATGCCATCACCTCCACTGGCCTTATTGGTAGCCATGCTTTCTAAGGCCCACTTTACTTTGCTCTCCAGGATGTCTGGCTCAAGGTCAGCAACCACACTATCTGGGTTGTCCAGGACATCCAGATCTTTCTGATATAATTCCTCTGTGTATTCTTGCCACCTCTTCTTGATGTCTTCTGCTTCTGTGAGGTCCCTACCATTTTTGTCCTTTATCATGTCCATCTTTGCACAAAAGGTTCCTTTAATATCTCTAATTTTCTTGAACAGATCTCTGGTTTTTCCCTTTCTATCATTTTCCTCTATTTCTTTGCACTATTCATTTAAGAAGGCCCTCTTGTCTCTCCTTGCTATTCTTTGGAAGTCTGCATTCCATTTTCTGTAACTTTCCCTATCTCCCTTGCATTTTGTTTCCCTTCTCTTCTCTGCTATTTGTAAGGCCTCGTTGGACAGCCACTTTGCTTTCTTGCATTTCCTTTTCTTTGGGATGGTTTTTGTTGCTGCCTCCTGTACAATGTTACAATCCTCCATCCATAGTTCTTCAGGCAATCTGTCCACCAAATCGAGTTCCTTATATCTGTTCTTCCACTGTGTATTCATAAGGGATTTGGTTTAGATTATACCTGACTAGCCCGGTGGTTTTTCCTACTTTCTTCAGTTTAAGCTTGAGTTTTGCTATAAGAAGCTGATGATCAGAGCCACAATCAGCTCCAGGTCTTGTTTTTGCTGACTGTATAGAGCTTCTCCATCTTTGGCTGAAGAGAACATAATCAATCTGATTTCGGTATTGCCCATCTGGTGATGTCCATGTGTAGAGTCGCCTCTTGTGTTGTTGGAAAAGAGTGTTTGTGATGACCAGCTTGTTCTCTTGACAAAACTCTATTAGCCTTTGCCCTGCTTTGTTTTGAACTCCAAGGCCAAACTTACCTGTTGTTCCTTTTATCTCTTGACTCCCTACTTTAGCATTCCAATCCCCTATAATGACAAGAACATCTTTCTTTGGTGTCAGTTCTAGAAGGTGTTGTAAGTCTTCATAGAAATGGTCAATTTCAGCCTCTTCAGCATTGGTGGTTGGTGCATAAACTTGGATGACTGTGATGTTGAAAGGTCTGCCTTGGATTCGTATTGAAATCATTCTATCATTTTTGAGATTGTATCCCAGTACAGCTTTTCCCACTCTTTTGTTCACTATGAGGGCTATTCCATTTCTTCTACGGGATTCTTGCCCACAATAGTAGATATGATAATCGTCTGAATTGAATTCGCCTATTCCCGTCCATTTTAGTTCACTGACGCCCAGGATGTCAATGTTTATTCTTGCCATCTCTTGTTTGACCACATCCAACTTACCAAGGTCCATAGATCTTACATTCCAGTTTCCTATGCAGTATTTTTCTTTGCAGCATCGGACTTTCCTTTCACTTCCAGGCGCGTCCGCAGCTGAGCGTCCTTTCGGCTTTGGCCCAACCACTTCATTAGCACTGGAGCTACTTGTACTTCTCCTCCGCTCTTCCTCAGTAGCATGTTGGACGCCTTCCGACCTGAGGGGCTCATCTTCCAGCATCATATCTTTTAGCCTTTTGTTTCTGTTCATGGGGTTTCTTGGCAAAGATACTGGAGTGGCTTGCCAGTTCCTGCTCCAGGTGGATTGCATTTAGTCAGAACTCTCCACTATGACCTGTCTGTCTTGGGTGTCCCTGCACGGCATAGCCCATAGCTTCTCTGAATTACTCAAGCCCCTCCACCACAACAAGGCAGCAATCCGTGAAGGGATTCACAGCCTTACTTGCCTCTTAATCATTTCAGTTGTTATTACAATATCATCCATATATTTTCCTTGAGTTTCTTAACAAATGCATTTAATCCATGATGCGTTTTTGTAATGTCCGGTCAGGCTTCCCCAAATTTCTTTCCAAAATTTTAAACATCATCTTGATATGGGCTTAATTTCTTTTGCTCTGCATTTTCTCCGAGTGATTTATAGAACAATCACTGATTATTTCAAAATTGTATGTTTTCTCTGTATTGTTTCAAGAGTCCATCATATATTTCAATTTTCTTTGCTGTAGCTGTTACCCGTTGTTTTAATTCTTCCATAATTTCAACCATTGCTTTCCTTTCTAGGTCATATATTTTGCATAGTCTGGGTTTTACTTTTTCATTTTAAAGTTTTGAATCTTTCAAGTGTTTTAAGTTGCTAATGTCTGCATGTAATTTGTTTATTTTTTCCCCATCTGTATTTTCCATTTTGGAGTGCCAGGTGTTTTCTTTGTTTTTTTGCAGCTTGTAACCAAGTTCCATGGATATTATGGTAGCTGTGCCATACATGAGCTGATTTATTTCCTTTTGTATGTTGGTTGGGATTTTTCTGATTACTATATTTGCATCTGTCAGTAGATCTTTTACTGGTTTACTGTGTAATTGGTGCAAAAAGGGGAGCATTTGTCTTTCTGTGTTTTGGCTAATATGAGTCCCCCCCCCCCCCCCCCTCAGTGATGTCTGCCTTTCTGTCAACTCAAAATTTCTGCATTGTTCCATAAGTTGTTCTTCTACTGATACATTTGCTTCAACTGTTGTGTCTACCTCTACCCTCCATTTGTCTTTCATACTATGGCATTGTTCTGTCTTGATTTTTCTTTTGCCACATTATTGTTGTTGTTGTGGTGGTGGTGGTGGTGATGATATTCCTTGGTAGTTAAGCACACTGTGCCATCCCTGGAACAGAACTTTCCTTCTTTGTATGGAAGTCTTCAGAAGGTTATCATATGAGTGTCCAACTTTGTCAGAACTGGTGTGTTGCATCCAGAGGAAGGCTCAGCAAAGCTCCACTCACACCAGACCCATTTAGATTCCACACATATCTACTCCCTACTGGCAAAAATGAAAGAAAGATAGGTGTCTGTTAATCTCAACTAGAGTAACACATTGAATCAATTCGACTTTGATAAATCAACACTTATGTAAGTCTCATTAATTGAGTGGGTCTACTCTAGTTGGAACATGAGGTTAGGAAAATAGTTCACTCTCCTTTGCCCTTTTCTTTTTTCCTAAAAGGCAGGTGACATGCTCAAACAGACATTCCACTTGGCTAGTGCTAATAAAAATACTCAAAGGATCAAAGTGAAACATTACATTCTGGAAAAAAAATAGAATAAAATGTGCAATTATTTTTTTCTCCAAAATGAAATATGTCCACTGGTGCTTTAGTGCTTCAGCAACATCACTCCAGCAATAAATGTGGATCTACATTGGACTGACATTTTGTTTGAAATGTCCTGCAACTGCTTTCTGCTCACAAAAAAATTAGCATTAGACAGCACCAGAGGAAACAGAGGAATTCTCCTGTGTTGTACAAAGGGCTTATGAACTTTTGATCTCATTACTGAAAACATCTTGACCTCGGACTTTTCATGCATTGACCTGGAGGCTGCCTTTGGAGTTATAATGCAGTCTCACCCACTTTGTCTGACATGACTGCATAGATTTACTAAGTCAAATTGCAGTATCTGACTTCATGATAAAGATGATAATTACGGTGATTATTCTTGATGATAATGATGAATTGAAAACCTTGTTGATATTCCGGGTTTGGGTGGGTGGAACTAAGGTATATGTTACAGATGTTACAACTCTTGCTAGAATGCTGTACTTGCTGATATTTAGTGTTGCTTGAAAAGTCAGGCTAAGCCTGCTGAAGCCTAGCTAGAGATATGGGATTAAAAGCTCTGCACATACTTATACTGCCGTAGGAAAATAGGGAGGGAGAGAGCAATAGCTGGCGTCTCCTAAACCTTCTTCTTGTTTCTCTAGCGAGCTAGTTTTATTTGGGAACATCATTCAGCAAGAATGAAAGTCTTGGAGTTAGGTTAAGCCTAGAGGGAGAAGAAACTATCTCTTTAGTTTGAAAAGAAAATAAGGGATTTAGAGTTTGAACCAGTTTTAAAGATAATTTGGGGCTGCAATTTGCAGCAGGGGAGCTGGCTTGTGGAAGGGTATTCCTGCAGCAATGCCATGACAAGGAATAGTAAGGATTCTTTGGTCCCTTTTCTGGCAGTTACCAACAAACTACTTGGGATGCAGCACAAACTAGCTTGAGCTGTTCTTGCCTGTGTTGTTGTTTGGTTTCAAAGTCATTTTGTAAAATCAATAAATCACTGTATCTTGTTTTAAAATGCAAATTGTTGTGTTCTGTTTTCATAAACTGTTCAGAGAACTGTTAGGATTTTATTTGCAACCTTGTGCACTCTCTGGAATTTGTGTGACTGGGAGGGACATTTCTGAGCTGAGGTAATTTTCTATTTATCAAGTACTAACCAATCATCCCTTCCAGCCTTTGAATTCAAAGAGAATCCCGCCTCTCTGCTGTGTGCTTCTTTCCCCCCTGTTTCCTGAATTTGTGACAGATGTTTGTTTCTGTTGATCTGTTTAGTTGGTTGACAGTATGGGTGCAGTAAAGAAAGTAGCATACCCAAGTCTGTAATTTTCAATGAACTGTAAGTAAAGATTTTTATTATTATTATTCTTTCTCTACAAATGCCTCAGAGTGAGTTATTGAGATTTTAAGTGCCAGTTAACGAGGAAGGGGTGGACTAACTGCAGAACTTGTAGTTATTCTCCTTTGTGGATCTTTGTACTTCTACTGTGTAGCAAAAGGGAATTTTACCAGAAATTCAAAACTCTGAAACAGGAACTTCTCAAGGTTGGAGCACACTGCCATTTCTATAGCTACATATGTCTATGTGTAGTTATGTTCAACCATGTGCTTGCCAGGGATTACATGGGCACAGCATAAGTCAATAGCTGAACTGTGGAATATTCCTCCTGCACCATTAAGTGAGGCTCCCCCACTCAATAACTGGAAAAGTAATTAAATAATTACACTTATACTGAAAAAGGTGCAAAGGTATCCCTGATTAATTCACAATTGTAATGGAACGTGATGTCTCACATATTGCAGAAAGGACCTAATTGTTACATGTAACTAGTTACTTCCAAATGTTGGTTCAGGGATGCACAGCTTCAGATTAATAGTAGTAGAGGAAAGCAGTTAATAATAACTAATACCAAACCATGTTCCAAAGAAAACTTATGTGATAGGTTCACTGATCAATCCCACCTTATATTCACCACTACCTTTGCTATTGGCTTAGTCCTAGTGCCAATGAGAAGCATTTCAACAAGACTTTCTCACGGGAGAGACCTGATTCTGTGTAAGAGACATGGCTGCCTATTGTTCATGCATGGACTGCAACAGTGGGATGGGTAGGAGGAAACAGAGCAGGAGGAGATCAATTACCTATCTCTGTTTTATTTCACCAAGCCATTGCACATATGGGCTGAAATTCCATTTTGGAGCTATATGTGTGCAATACAAAACTGTAGAAGTGGTAGAAAAAAAATCACAACACGGTGGATGTAATACCCACTGAGCACCTCTATAGGCATGTTGTGCATTGGTCTTTGATATGAACCACACAATCAATTATGCAAGTGTGATGCAAACCACATGATCCTGAACCATGTGATCAATTGTACAACTGCAATGTGAACCACATAACCTCAGAATGAACTGCACAATCAATTGCACAATCAATTGCACAATGTTGGCTTCCTGTGTTAAAACTTTACTTACCCCAACTTGAACAGGATTTCAGCCATTATGAAAAACCTTTAAAAACAGCCCTGGGGAGGAATTATTTAGAAAGGGACTCTCCTAGAGTTTTAAGTTTTAAAAACAAATGAATCTGAAGATTCCTCCTTTTTTCTCTTTTTTTCTTTATGGTGTTGGTGGAAGGTCAATTCAGTCTTGATGGTCATGTGGTCTGTAGAATTCTCAACTACATTTGACAATCTGAGCTAAATTTTGGTTGAGGTGGTCTATGCTTTAGGCTCAGACTGGTCAAATAATCATTTCTTCTCCCCAGAGTATTTGAGCAATGGTAATTCTGAGGTTCAGGGACTATATTTCCCAGGATCCATTAAGAGATGGCAAAATACCCCAACTTGTATGGATCTCATGCAGTGGATATTCACATACATTGATCAATACCAGGCTCAAGTGCTGGCTAACTCAGAATATAGATACAGCTTCAAAAGAACACAGAACCTTCATATCTCTTTGCATTTTCCACAGCTGAATTTCTGGAGATGGCAACTGTGGAGACCTTTGTGTTCTTTCAAAGTACGCCATACATGCTAGTGTTCGGGATTAGTGGAAAATGATAGTTCATGGCTATTTGGGTGTGCAGGATCAGTGTGAACCCTTAGCCTTGAAATGTCCTCCTCTATTTCTTTGGAACACTAAGAACTGTCATGTCAGACAGCAGGAAAAGATGGATATAACAGCAGTAGTCTGGATTACTGTGTGCCAGAGTGCTTGGGAACAGATTATTGGGGATTCATTGGATTTCATCCTTTATTTGCTACAAGTCTGGGTTGAAGGATGAAGTCAAAGAAAGGACAGTAGGGGCCATGGAGCTGTCAATACATAGTTAACACTTGGCTACCAGATTGAACACACAGGTCATCCAGTCTCCATAATCTCTATTATAAAGCAGATGCACTTTAATTCTTATTACATTAAAACAACTAAATCCAGTAGTTAGTCTCAACCAGAATAAACCTGCATCATCAGTGGGATATCTACTGTAAGTGCCATTGATAGATGTTCCTCTGATCTATAGTCAACAACATCTATATAAATCCAATTGATTCAGTGAGTATACTCTAGTTGGGACTAACAATTGGATTTAGCCCATAGCACTGATTTTTAAATTTACAGTATACATATACTATATTAGCAAATGCAAACGTTATGTACACTTTTGTTCTTTCTATTCCTATTTGGATTATGCATCTCCTCTCTCTCTCTCTCTCTCTCTCCCCTTTTGGCAAGGTCATACAGCACAGATGCAGATGCAGTAGACTTCTTATGACTTAAGAGGTTCCACAAATCCTCCACCCAACCTTGAATAACTTCAGAAGCATGTCCTGACCAAATAAGAGAAGCCAGAGCTATTCAGCAGTTCTATATTCTTGAGATACCGGGGGGAAAAAACCTGTGTAACATTTTGACTAGAGTGGATGTTCTCTACAAATCCTCCTGTGCTCTGCAACCAGGGAGAAGATACCTTGGAAGAGACTAGAGAGAGAACACACATTATGCTCCAAAACAGGAACATAAATGGAGTAGAGCTCTTTCCAAAACGTAAAACTACAATAACATTCAAGAAATAACTCTGGAATTTTACATATTGTATTTATTTTACTATTTTTCTATAGGCTGTTCAATAATGCACAGTCTCTGGACAGCTCACAGAAAATAAAAGAAAGCCATGTAGCATTAAAATACAGCATCATAAAAATATATTGCAGAACTTAAAAAAAAAAACCCAGCAGAGGATTATTTTTTCAAAGAGCTAGCTGTGTTAATACGTGTATTAACACAGCATGTATAACTAAAAAGAAACAAACAATGCCTTGTGGCATTTTTAAGACTAATAGATTTTATTTTACCATGAGCGTTTCATGGATTACAATCTACAAAAGCTTATACATAGCCTTCAAAGAGGATCAGTGCTTTTGAAGAGGATCTTAAAGTTTAGGTAAGTATACTTGGAAGAAGATTTGATCTTTCACATAACCTGGTCCCAAGCTGTTCTGGGTCTTTTAGGTTAAAATCATGAGAAAGCATTATAACCCCTGGGCCCCAAAAGTGGACTAGGAGTGAGCGCAGTGAGTTAAGTATTAGCATATGATAAAAATCCCTAATTCCCTGCAGTTAACATTTTGTTTCCTTCTTTTAGACCAACTGCCATTTCTGGAACCTTTTTAAAGGCTAACCCATGTATAACACTTTGCAATACTCTGAATGGGGTGTTACCATAGCATAGGAAACTAACTAAATTATTAATCCCATTGCAGAGACTGGAACTAACACATTACAGTGGTGCCTCGATTTACGACCATAATCCATTCCAGAAGATGGGCGTAACTCGAAATGGTTGTAAGTCGAAGCACCATTTCCCATAGGAATGCATTGGAACGTGATTAATCTGTTCCAGACAAAATAATAATAATAATAATAAAACACAAACCCACTTCAAGCCCCATCGGAACGCCATGGGGCTGGGGGGAAAAATAAGCCCCCCCCACACACAACCAGCCCCATCAGAATGCCATGGGGCTGGGGGGAAAATCACACACCCTACAACACGCAGAACACAGGGTTAGCCAACACTGCTTGGCTGGGCACCATCCCTCAATTCAGTGGTTGAGGCATGCCCTATGCTCCTCCTGCCCTCCCTGTACAACGTGGCTAATGCAGGGGTTTGGCCATATCCATTGGTGCCTAACACAGGCTATAATACGGTTCCATTAGGCGCCTTACCATATGGAGATTACTCCATGCCCCTGGGTGATCACCTAACCCCGGCCACAAAGGAGAAAATTTGAAAAATTTATACGTAGATGTATTCGACCTACTTAACAGAGATGTTGAGAAGATCTGGACAAAGAAGACGAAAAAGAAAAGGAAAAGTGTCGAAGGAAAAAGCCGGATAGAACGTGGGCCAACTGGCTTCCAGGGTTTTTAATTTACGCAGGAGTTATAGTTAAGGCTCAGCCTTGGAGGGCTCAAGCCCTCTTCCAATACTTAGACATAATATACAGAGCCTATGTAGATTTTGCGGGTCAGGCGTGGCTTTAGTATGACCAGGCGTTCCATATGTGGAGTGCTATTCATCGCAATATGCACTGGGATGAGCCCCAGCCGGGGCTATGGCTTCAGCACATGACTCCCGCCAGGCCTAATACTGGAGATAGATTTGATAGTGGTCATCTAAACAGGAAAATTGCCACTAATCAAAATCCCCACCCTGGTGCGGGGCAGGCGGTTCAACCCTGCATGCCTTGCTTCGAGTATAATTCCAGGGGCTTTTGCACAAGGAGGCCTTGTACATTTAGGCATGAGTGCCTTACCTGTGGAGGTCAGCACCCTAATTTATCCTGCTTCAAAGCAGGCACTCAGCGTCAGAACAAGGGCGCAGGAGGAGGCAAAAAGCCCAACAGTGGCGGGGGTACCCCTGGAAAAGGGACACAGCCCAATTAGGGTCAGAGTTTTAGAAGAATGGTTAAGTATATACCCTTGCAAAGAAGATGCCAAGTATTTGTTGGAGGGATTTAGATACGAGTTCAGAATCCTGGCAGAAGGAGAACGCAAAGCATTTATTACGCGGAACCTCCGATCAATAGTTGGCATGGAAAGTATTGTCCAGAATAAGATTGAGAAGGAAGTTAAGGAAGGCAGGGTCCTAGGACCATTTCCAATTGGAAACCTGAGGATTTCTCCTTTAGGCATAGTGCCAAAAAAGGCCCAGGGCAAGTTCCGGTTAATCCACCACTTGTCCTTTCCGGAGGGAATGTCAGTTAATGATGCCATCCCCTCAGAACTATGCACCGGTAGGTACACTTCCTTTGATGAGGCGGTGAGTATGGTTAGAAGGTGCGGGGTGGGGGCTGAACTGGCAAAGTGTGATATAAAATCAGCATTTAGAATTTTGCCAGTCTACCCCCTTGACTTCAACTTCTTGGGTTTCCAATTTCAAGGTTCATTTTACATAGACAGGGCTTTACCCATGGGCTGCTCAGTGTCGTGCACTGCCTTTGAGAAATTTAGTTCCTTCATTGAATGGAAGATTAGGCAAAGGGTGCACTGTAATTCTACGGCCCATTACCTTGATGACTTCCTTTTCTGTGGGAAGAGGAATTCAGGTAAATGTAGATTTATATTGACCAGCTTCCAGGCATTAGCAGAAGAGCTGGGCTTACCCCTTGCTGAAGAAAAGACTGAGGGACCAGCCACATCCCTCACCTTCCTAGGCATAGAACTTGACACGATACAGCAAACTTCGAGGCTGCCTCATAATAAATTGGTGGATCTTAGGTCTAGGATAGCGTTTCAATTACATAAGAAAAAAGTATCACTCAAGGAACTACAGGAGATAGTTGGACATTTGAACTTCGCATGTAGAGTTGTGGCACCTGGACGCGCATTCCTCCGGTGCCTGTGTAGTGCTATGAAGGGTCTTAACCAACCAATGCACAGAACCAGGGTAACACGAGGTATGAAGGAAGATCTCCTTGTTTGGAGTCAATTCCTCGAGAAATTTAACGGGATCTCTTTTTGGAGATCAGAGAGAGGTTTGAGAGCAGATTTCCAGATGCACTCAGATGCTGCCGGATCTTTAGGATTCGGAATTTATTTCCGAGGTAGATGGTGTTCAGGCATATGGCCGGATGAATGGCATCAGAAAGGCATAACAAGGGACCTGACCTTTTCAGAATTCTTTCCAATCACGGGTGCATTATGGCTATGGGCCGAAGAATGGTCAAATTCAGTGGTCCGTTTTTGGTGTGACAACCAAGCGGTCGTTTATATTATAAACAACCTTACGTCGCACTCGGAGCGGGTTATGACATTGGTCAGGGCCTTTACATTACGGGTGCTGCAATTTAACATTTTAGTGCATGCCCGACACATACCAGGCTTAGACAATAGAATAGCTGATGCATTGTCACGCCAACAGATTGAGCGGTTCAGGGAACTAGACCCCAGAGCCAGGGAGCTGCCAGAAGTCCTTCCTCCAGAGGTCTGGCAAATTGGCGTGAAGATGCATCCAGAGCGATAGGTTTGGCCGTGGCACCGAGGACAAGAAAGGGTTATTCAGCCATGAGTACAGAATTTCAGGGCTTTAGGAAGATGGTTGACCTGGAGCCGGTTTGGCCAGCACCGGTCGAGCATCTACAGCAGTTTATAGTTTATCTTAACAGAAAAGGACTGGTGCCCGGCACTATCCAAGGTAAATAAACGGCTATAGGGATTTTTCAGGGGACTATCGAATTAGGAAAATGTTAGAGGGATGGTCAAAAGAGGGGGAGTGTACTAGACACTAGGACACCTATTTCCCCTCCTTTATTGGAGCGCATTTGTGAGCAATGGGCGCTCCTTTGTAGGGACGAATATGAAAAAGTATTATTTGAAGCAGCTTCCTTAATTGCCTTTTTCGATGCCCTCAGAATTAGTGAACTGGTAGCGAGGGGTAAAGCAAATAAATCCAGGCTAGCTCTACAATGGCAGGACGTTAAAGTCCAGGATGAAAAGGTACAAATTTGGATTAGGCGATCCAAGGCCGATCAAACAGGCAAGGGTAAGCAAATTACTCTGGGGCAATGCAGTATAGATAGTATATGCCCAGTCAAAACCACACGAGCATATTTGAAAAGTAGAGGGCAGGACGCAGGATATTTCTTCCAGCACGCTGATAAGTCACCTCTGACTAAATATCAGTTTTGGAAATTGACAGACCTAGCACTAAATAGCGTAGGCGCTAGGTTTGGCACCCATTCGTTTAGAATTGGAGCAGCCTCCACTGCAGCAGCCCTGGGTTACAGCTCAGAGGAAATTAAGCAATTAGGCCGGTGGTCATCTTCAAGCTATCAGAGATACATAAGAACCCTACCTAACGTATAGGCAGGGGCCTGGTTTTGTGTCTTACAGGTCCTTTAGGGTCCGGAAGACGATGGCACATTGTGATCGTCAGTCACAGCTACATACATTGGGAAGAGCGTTATACTGCCACATCCCCGTGGGGGAGTGATTTAGGGCTTGGAGCCCATGTGCACATCACCTGGAAAGGGCTGCGTGGCATGCAGTGTAACCAGCTTTGCAGGTTGATGGCATTTGGCCATTCTCCACCAGATGTACTTGTAGTACACCTTGGCGGCAATGATTTGCCCAAACTTCCTGGTAAGGCGTTGATCCTGGACATTATTTGTGACCTTAAATGGTTGAATGCCAGGTATCCTACTATGCAGATCGTGTGGTCCATGATCATTCCTCGGTTAGCCTGGCGAGGTGCCAGGAATATTTGCGATGTTAACATGGCCCAGCGGGGTGTTAACCATGAGGTATGCAGGGCTGTCTGCTGCGGCCTTGGATCGGTGATAGGTCACCAAAGGATCCAATTGGATAAGCCAGAATTTTTTAGGAAAGATGGAGTCCACCTTTCTGATATAGGTTTGGATGTCTTCCTAGAAGACATCAGAGGGGGCCTGCTTGTCGAGCTTGAGCGACTCGGTGGCGGGCATGGGACATAGCGTGGCTAGTCCCTATGCTGTGGTGGGTAGTGCGGAAAAAACAGGTATTTTCCCGTGTGTCCCACTGTAATTTCAGGTAAGCCAACAGCACATCCGACCTCCCGGCACTGCGGATCATGCAATTACAGTGCCTGTGGTGGGAAGATGCGCTGGGCCACTTCCGGACCAACAGTCATCAACTAAAGATGGCTTGAGGTCTGGGGGTGTTTATTAGCGGCTGGCCAGGTTCCTGCTGTCTTTAAGACCGCTAGAACCTGGGGCCGGGGACTCGCCCATTTGTTGCTCAAGGGGTATTTGGATACCCCTGCCATTTACCTGTTTCCACACTACAGCAGGCCCCCTCCTTTTGCCAAAGGATGGCAAATTCGAATCTGAATTTAAATCAATAAAGTGTGGCCCGTATTTAACCCATTTCATTGTCTCGCGTCTTTATTCCGGGGTTGCGAGGGCAATGATACCCATGGATACTGCTGTCCTATTGTACATTCAACTAGGGATGATAACTGTCTTCAGGCAAATTGTAAATACAAATGGAATCAGCATATTTGTGTCTTTTTGGGGGAACCACAGGGGGAGTAAAGAACCAAAAAAGATTAACAGGGTGGAATGGCACTCATAATGCTCCCTCATGTGGAATCTGTTATCCACATGTCATTATTAGAAGTCATGAAGGTGGGGCGTGGGTACTAAGATGCTCAGCCAGTATCAACACAGAAGAAGAGTAAGCTCTTTGCCTTAGAAATGAAATTTTCTTATGGTTCCTGCTGCAAAGTTGTTGATTGAATTGTCAATACCTAGTTCTAGCAGCTGCTTGTTCTTTTCTATGTAATTTCTTTTCTAGAAGACTTGTGATAATTGATTGTACATTCCTAGCTACCTGATGCTGTTCCTTCCTGCGACATGATTAGAGATGGGGACAACTCACCATTTTGGCGACTCGTCCTGCTTCGTGAGTTGTCAAAAGCTGACGACTCACGAAGCACGAAGTTGCCCCCATGAAATGACGAATAATGAATTTATTTGTCAATTTGTGGAGGGTTACTAAAAAAACCCACCCCCCGCCCCCACCCCTGCTGCCACCGCCACCACCCGCTGCCACCCACCCCCACAGTCTACCCCCCACCCCCCTTCCACCCTACTGCCACCCCCACCTCCATGCCGCTGCCGCCAACCCTCCACCCCACCCCCCACCCCCCACCACCTCTGCCGACAACCCTATATGAAGAAAAAAAGCCATCCTATGGCTTTTCCATTCAGCTGATCGGCAGGCCGATAGGCAGCCACCTGCCCCTACAGCAACCCACACACCCAGTCTACCCCACCCCTTCCTCTCCATACCTTAGCCCCCCACCCCCCGCCAACACCCCCCTTACTGTAATCGCTGCCGCTGCTGCCGAGGTCTCCATCAGGCCTCCGCAGCTGTAGAAAGGGAAACTGGCTGCCCTTTGCAAAGATGGTGGCTGCAGCTTCATTTAGGGTAGGGAAGCTGCAGCTGACATCTTTGCAAAGGGCAGCCTGGATTCCCTTAAGGCAGGCCTTCCCCCCTCCCATTAAATAGCTTCCTTATCCCATCTTAGATCCTGTTTTCTTTATTGATCTTTATTGCTTTTATGAACAAAGTTATTTGAATGATGTTTTTATCTTTATATTCTGTAAGCTGCCCAGAGTAGATTTCCGAATCTAGATGGGCAGGGTAAAAATGGAATGAATGAATGAATAAATAAATAAATAAATAAATTTTTAAAAGGCAGAATAAAGATTCTAATAATGAATAATAACCATGCAATTTAAAAAGCAATAGGCAATGGGTAGTGGAACTTCTCAGGATACCCAACCATCCTACTCCTTCTAAGCTTCCTCTTAGCCAATGGCTTGTTTCTATTCAATATTGCCTCCTTCTCAAATTTAAATTGAAGCAACCTCTTAACTTTAATATTCTGGACTCAGAATTGGGCTGTAGCAGAAATTAGCTGGACAAAGTTGCTTTAATTGTCTTTTGAGCAGGCAATATAAAAACATTTATTGCTACACAGCTTATCAAAAAATATATATAGCTGCCACTGGATGGAAACTTCTGCTGTTGCCCTGATTAAACTTATATGCAGAGGTGAATAAAATATAAAAGAGGTCTTGAGCACCATTTATTATTTATTGTCTTGTCCGATAAGTATGATCATATTTTTAAGGATCACGATATATTTTTAGACACCTTGTAAAGCACTCAAGCTTTTGCTTAGAGTATGAAGAATGTAAGGTTTAATAAGCCAGTTGATGGAGCATTAGTGACATCAAAGCTCTGCAAAAAACCCTCTTGTTTGCTTGCATTTTCTTTCATCTGACTTTTAAATATGCCACAACCAACCTCACTAGGACAGTAAAAGAAAAGAAAAAAGCACAGTAAACAGATGTAATTAATAAAGATACCATGGGATATATTGGACACAAAATGTAAATATTCAGGAAGCCAAAAAAATTCATCTTCTTGTGAATGAAGTGAATATTTAGAGCCACCAAACTGTTCCAAACCAGTTCCATATTGTTGTTTGTACCTTTTTTTTTAAATAACATATTAAGTCAACAGACTGCAGCACTCTTGAATGAATTACAAGATGGGCATGGGCCACAAGGCAGTGGTGCAGCCCTGACAACTCCAGGAGGGCTGGGGAAAAACCCTTTCTGAAACCCAGGACAGCTGCTACCAATCACTTTGTACATCACATTCAACTAAAGCCATGGTGAACAACTCTGCAAGGTGCTCAAAATCAACACAGTACTGCAGCAGCCCCACAAAGAAGCAAAAATAATGAAAAATCAAAACCAAATGTTGGAATTCCACTTCTGTTTTCATTTTGTAAGGTATTAGCTGTTGGAGGGCCATTAACCCATTTCATTGCAAAACAACTATAAAGATGGGCACGAATTGCCAGTTGGTGGTTCGTGCCATTTCAGATGATGGGCAAACAGGTGTTCCATGGTTCGGCAGCCCACCGCCTCCAGCAGGTACCCCCTCAGAGGCAGTGCCCAGAGGAGACAGGGCAAGGAAGGTGGGACGCTGCTTCCAAGTGGGTAGCCACTGGCAGGGGTGGGGCACTGAACCGCAGAACACATGTTCAGTCATAGTCCAAAACAACATGAACCGCCGAACTGGTGGTTCATGCCTATGTTCACACCGTGCCCCTGCTTCTTTTTCTCAACCAAAGGGCTCACGCTGGTGACGTTCTCTCTTTCCTTCGCTGCCACCAGTGGATTTCTTTATCCACACCATAAAAGACTTTAGTCTGACACTGGCTGCCAACAACACAACTTGTTTATTAAAGGGTGTTAGGGTATTAGGGTAATTCAGGATCACAGATGTTCTTTATTCATTTCATAGAATCAAAATCATTGAAATATCATATATTCTGCCACACTTTCAATCTCCTGTTTTATTTATTCACTTTAACCAGCTTATCTTTATTAGTTTCAGTTCTCACTCTTTCTCTGACTATCTCTCTCTCTCTGCAAACCTCTCTCCTCCTCTTCTCACTCACTCTCTCTTTCTAACTGACTTAACTGACTCCCTGTCTCTGCCCCTCCAGTCCTCTCATAGGCTTATGCAAATGAGCTCCAGCTATGAGTGACGGGCGTGACGTGGGGCATCCGTCACATACCTCCCCCCTTGGAAAAGTTTGTTTCATGGGGAAACCTTATAGTTTACCCTCATGAACAACGCAATTAGGCAGTGAACAATTTATCCAAAACATTTTCACAATACTATGCTAAATATTAAATATATTTCACTTATACCATGTTTATGCATATATTCTATTATCATTTACTATTTTGAGCAAATTAAACTTATTACCTTAAACATTTAAACCAGTCAATACAGTTATCACTATTTGTATTGATTACATTAATTCAACTCACATTAATTTTACATTTATAACACTACTTACCATTAATTTAATATGACATTACATTTTAATTACATCTCAAACTTAATGCACAAACTGATTAGTTCTTCTAACATTACACTTTTCTTCTTCTCCTTCCGTTAGTCCTCCGGTCTCCGCGACAACGCGTCAGCTACCACGTTCTGGGTTCCCTTCACGTTGCAGATTTCAAAATCAAAGTCCTGCAAAAGTAGGGCCCATCTCATCAGTTTGTTGTTATTGGCCCGAATAGTTCTTAGCCACAGAAGTGGGGAATGATCGGTGCAAAGTACAAAGTGTCGTCCCCATATGTATGGCCTCAGTTTCTGCAATGCCCAAACTATGGCTAGGCATTCTCGCTCAATCGTCGACAAGCGTCTTTCGCCCGCCTGCAGTTTCTTGCTGAGGTAGGTCACCGGATGATGGTTTCCGTTGTCGTCTGCTTGGCTCAGCACGGCTCCCAGCCCGACGTTGGACGCATCAGTGTAGATTATAAATTACCTCTGGAAGTCTGGGGCTCTCAGAACAGGACCAGTGGTTAGCGCTGTCTTCAGTTTGTTAAAGGCATTCTCGCATTTGGCTGCCCATTGGATTTTCTCGGCTTGTTTCTTGTGGGTTAGATCAGACAAAGGGGCGGCTATCTCGCTAAAGTTCGGCACAAAGCGACGATAATAGCCGGCTAACCCTAGAAAAGCTCTTACTTTTTTCTTAGATGTTGGTTAGGGCCAATGGTCAATAGCCTCTATTTTGGATTAAAGGGGTTTGATTGTGCCTCCCCCTACTACATGTCCTAAATATTTTATTTCTGAATTTCCTAGATGACATTTACTTGCTTTAGCTGTTAACCCAGCCTCCTGTAATCTCTGTAATACGACTTTAAGGTGGATTATGTGCTCTTCCCAAGTCTGGCTATAGATCCCTATGTCATCTATGTATGCCACTGTGAAGTCTCTAAGCCCCTGTAAGATTTGGTCCATGAGTCTCTGAAAGGTCGCTGGTGCATTTCTTAATCCGAAACTTAAGACCCGGAATTCGAACAAACCAAAAGGGCTACAGAAAGTGGTATTTTCTTGATCTTTGGGGTCTAGACCCACTTGCCAGAACCCCTTAGTCAGGTCAAAACTTGATATGAATTGACATCTTCCTATAGTCTCTATCAGGTCTTCTAACCGAGGCATCGGATAAGCATCTGTCTTAGTGACGTGGTTCAATTTTCGATAGTCTACACAAAAGTAGATGCTTCCATCAGGCTTGTCTACCAGCACTATTGGGGCTGCCCAAGGGCTAGAAGAAGGAATGATGATTTTTTTCCTTTAGCATCGCATCTAGCTCCTTATGAACCTTGGCAACATATGGCCCCATTACCCTATAAGGCGTGACAGCTATGGGAGGCGCATCCCCGGTATCTATTTTATGTAATACCCCCTTGGCTACACCAGGCTTATTAGAGAAGACTTGCTTGTATTTTTGCAGCAAGGCTCTTGCTTCATCTTGTTGCTCTAGTGATAGAGTGGGGCTAATTTTAACTTCCTCAGGGTTGTACTGGGGTTCACCCCTTCCTTCCCAATATTGTATTTCAGGTTTTTCATTGGGCATTTCTTTGATGGCATACAACACAAAATTGTTCTTTCTATAATATGGTTTAATCATGTTTATGTGTACAACCCTTCTGCCTTCCTCTCCCTCCTCCTGAATTACATAGTTTATATCACTCATTTTAGCGATTACCCTAAATGGACCCGACCATGCTAGTTGAAGTTTATTCCCTTTTATAGGTTTTAACATTAACACTTCGTCTCCAGGATTAAATACTCTTTCCCTTGCCTTTTTATCGTACCATTGTTTTTGCTTTACTTGATTGCTCTTTAAATTTTCGGCTGCTACCTCTAGAGACTGTTGTAAGGAGTTCATCAGTGCATCTATGTATTGGACCACTGATTCAGGATCCTCCTCCCTATGTTCCTCCCAATTTTGATGGAGTAGATCTAGGGGGTCCTCTAGCTTTCCGTGCAAATAACAGTTCGAAAGGGCTAAATCCTGTACTTTCCTAGGGTACAGATCTATAGGCATATAATAATGGTTGCAATTTATGGTCCCAGTCATTTGGATTCTCTGCTGTATATGCACGAATCATTTTCATTAGGGTCCCATTAAACTTCTCAACCAACCTATTGGTCTGGGGATGATAAGGGGATGACGTGATGTGAGTAATCCCGCAGACTTGCCACAATCTTTTCATTAGTTTGGATGTAAACGAAGTCCCCAAGTCGGTAATAATCTCAGAAGTGAAGCCCATGCGACACATATAGTTTATTAGCGCATCTGCCACTGTCTCTGTTTCCATATTCCGCAATGGTACAGCTTCTGGATACCTTGTGGCATAATCGATTATGGACAGAATAAATCTATTCCCTCGCTTGGTCACTTTGGCTAGGGGTCCCACTATGTCTAGGCCTATTCTTTGAAATGGGGTCGAGATAACTGGCAAAGGGCACAACTTAGCCTTGGTCTTGTCATTCCCAGTCCCTTGTCTTTGGCAGGTGTCATAGCTTTGACAATATAACTTGACCTGCTTTCCCATCCCAGGCCAATAGAAATTTTGAGCAATCCTTTGCTTAGTTCGTGAGATCCCTAGATGGGCTGCAAATATGTCTTTGTGCGCCTTTTCTACAATTCTTTCTCTATATTTGAAAGGAATCACTAGTTGTTTGTGTATGCTTTCCCCTCCCCTCTTAGGATTCACTAGGACCTCTCTGTACAATAGGTCTTCCTTCACACAGTATCTTTCGGGGTTTTCAGGGGTCAGGGGCCCTTCCTTAGCTTGTCTTCCATTCACTTAAGGTAGGGTCTCTTTTTTGTTCTTTTCTGAAAGACTGATTATGAGGATTCCTCATAGTGACTAGATCAGCTGTTTCATTCCCTTCTATTATTTCAGCAGGGTTTTCATATTTTTCCTCAGGGGCTTCACTTTGCCCTCCCTGGGAGCGAGTTGTTACTAAAACACTCTTCACATGCTCAGATAGATCCAGTCCTATTAAGCATGGGTCAGGAATTTGGTCGGATATGGCCACTTTCCAACTTCCCGTCCACCCCTTATATTTTATGAGAATTTTAGCCATTGCCAATACCACTAATTCGGTTCCAATCCCTTTGATAGAAATATTTTCATTCCTTATTAGATTTTCCCTAGGGATTATGTCCGGGTGACACACTGTGACTTGAGAGCACGAGTCTTTTAATGCAAGATACTTATTATCATTCACATAAATAACATCACCGGAGCTGCGAAGAAGCTCTTGGTTACATTTTATCAAGTAGCATTGGACTACCCTCGCCAAAGGAGGTTCTTGCTCTTGGCTCTCTGCCCTCGCTGTTACTGGGGTTGCTCTGGCAACAGTTTTCAACTGCCTCTGTGGTAGCTCCTTTATGCTGTACACAATATATCTTCTTTGGCTGACTGGAATTTTCCCCCTCCTTTTTGTTGGTTAAAGTCCCTTGTCCTCTGGGTCTGACACTAGGCCCAAAAGTGTCCTTTCTCCCCGCACCCATAACATGTTTGGTGGGCTCTGAGTTCAAGATATGGGGCTTTTTCAACCTTTCCTTCAGAGCTATTATGTGGCTGTTGTCGGTGCCTCAGCTCTGGGGATGAGGGCTTGCCTTTAAAATGGCTTCCAGTAGCTTGGGTATTTCTGTGGTATTCCTTAATATGTGGGGTCCCCTTTCTTCCTGTCCTCCCACACTTTCCTGCCAATTTTCACCTCAGAGAACCTGGGATTTCTTATTTCATTAATTGAATCTGCATTTTCACATGCTTCCTGTACACTTTTAGGGTTTTTGTCTCTCACTAAATATCTTAATTCACCAGGTAAAACAGAATAAAATTGCTCCAGCCCTATTACATTTTTCATTTGTTCTAGAGACGTGACATTCTCACACTCCAACCACTTCTCTAGATACTGTACTAATTTCGCCCCTACTTGGGAATAAGATTCCTCAGGTAGTTTTGTCAGGGCACGAAATTTTCTCCTCAGGTGTTCTGCACTGATGCCATATCGCGAATAAACCAATTTCCTATAAGCCTCAAAATCTCTGGTTTGATCTAGGGGCATTTGTGAATAGAGGTCAGCTAAATCTCCACTTATTTGAGATCTTAGCACTATCATTCATTCCTCCTCTTTCACGTTAAAGTCCCAGCAAGCGCACTCAAAGGAAATGAGAAATGATTCTGGGCATTCACCTTTTCTGTACTGGGGAAATTTCTTGAGATCTATTTTTGCAAGATTCCCCTCATTAGCATTATTATTGTTGTTATTATTTTGAGCCGTCAATTCTAATTTTTTCATTTCTATTTGAAATTCCATCTCTCTTCGTCTTTCCTCAGCTCTAGCTTTTTCTCTCTCCATTTCAAAATCTAATTCCTTTTGTCTTTCCTCAGCCTTGAGCTGTAATTCTTGAGCTCTGGCTTTTTCTCTTTCCAATTCTAATTGATTATTCATGGCAAGCTCCTGTAATTTAAATTCTTGTTCCAGCTTCCATCTTTCAAACTCTTGGGAGATTAGAACATTTTCTCTCCCTGAGGCACCCTCTTGAGTCTCCTCTTGTTCTACAGATATAGGAACTCCATCCTCTTCCTGAGGTAATAAGCCTTGTTGTGCCTCTTCAGGATCAATTAACTCCATCACTGGCTTTTTACTTCTCTTAGGTGGCATTAGTATCTGTGTATTTATTTGGATAAGCACTGGTTTATATTGCGGAGATATAGTCAGGCCTCTGTTTAAAACACCCTCTCTTTTTCTTTCCTTTCTGTATGCGATACTATGTAGCTCTCCCCCAGCAGCTATGGATGGTGACACTTTCCAGTCATTATGTTCCTTAGTCTAAGACACTTTTTCTTGCCTCTAGACCCAGAACAAACTCTGATTTTATTCAAGCCTCTGCTTGTCCTTATTTCCTCCGACCTGTTTTGACCCGGCTTCTACTTTTTCTCCACAAGCACTCCTTTCACTCTCGGAGCCTTGGATTCTAAGTTAGCCCTCTGAGTCTATTCAAATCCTGAGGTAACCTTAACAGAATTTTTCCTCAGAGTTGTTCTCTGTCTTTAGTCTCCCCCAAGATCCGAATTTAGAAGCCTCGCCACTAAGCTTTTCCACAAAAGCAAGCTCTAGCGAGTTACCCACTTCTTCACTCCTGACCTCTGACTAACAGACCCTCTTGACTCAGGAAAATTCAATTTACACTTTGGCTTTACTGGAATCTTTTTCGTATCCCGCCGCTGAACACCACTTGTTACGTTCACCCCGTGCCCCTGCTTCTTTTTCTCAACCAAAGGGCTCACGCTGGTGACGTTCTCTCTTTCCTTCGCTGATACCAGTGGATTTCTTTATCCACACCATAAAAGACTTTAGTCTGACACTGGCTGCCAACAACACAACTTGCTTATTAAAGGGTGTTAGGGTATTAGGGTAATTCAGGATCACAGATGTTCTTTATTCATTTCATAGAATCAAAATCATTGAAATATCATATATTCTGCCACACTTTCAATCTCCTGTTTTATTTATTCACTTTAACCAGCTTATCTTTATTAGTTTCAGTTCTCACTCTTTCTCTGACTATCTCTCTCTCTCTGCAAACCTCTCTCCTCCTCTTCTCACTCACTCTCTCTCTCTAACTGACTTAACTGACTCCCTGTCTCTGCCCCTCCAGTCCTCTCATAGGCTTATCCAAATGAGCTCCAGCTATGAGTGACGGGCGTGATGGGGGGCATCCGTCACAATGCCCATCTATAAAAACAATTGTTTGTGGAGGCTACCAGAAGTGGGATATGGCTTTTTTCCTCAGTCATCACTTAGTATCATATATCTAGCCTCCCCCTTTTTTAAAGGAATACATGGTATCTAGAGATGTATGGAATTCCCCTGAGATGTTTTCTGATCTTATTGAGATTCTGTCTGTCTGTTTGCTTTGCTGTCTTAGTGCTTTTTTTTTCTAGTGCTGTTTCGGGAATTTGTTTTGTTTTTGTTCCTATTGTTTGCACAGTTCGACTAACAGTTGAAGGTAGAAGAAATCTACAACTATTCACTTGGAAGGTGGACAGATAGACACACAGAGAGACACACCTGCCTGTTTCTCCTATGAATGAATGGAAGAATGCTACTGTCCCAGCTGGCTTATCTTAGCACATTTAAAACATCAATAGCTATTCCATTTATCCTCTTGGAGTTATTTGCATGCTGAGCACCAATGGTCAAAGAATGCCATGTTTAACACAAACAGCCAAGAATCAACCATAGGTGGCCCATGTTCTATATACCTCAAATCACCACTATCACCCATCACTGTAGGATGAAGTGCTCTTCCTCAGCTTAGATCATAAGCTACTCCAGAATCCATGTTTGTGTCTCAGAGGTGAATAACAACCAACATGCACTCACACAGCTACAGCTTATCCTGACAATTATATTTGCTTAGTGACTTGTAAATTAATAAGAATGCAGACCTTTAAAAAAATCTGGACTTTTAAAATCTATTTGTATGAGGAGGCTGTACCTTTTATATTTTTATCCATTTCCTTGAAAAAGATTACTGGCACGAGCTTTGAGTTCTTAACAAAACAAATTGAGGTTGTTTTTTCTACTTCTTTCACATAAAACACTTAACCAAGACATTGGTAGAAAACTGAGGTTGTACTGCTTCATCTCCTTAAGATCTGATTTCCAGGCAGTTTTTCCCCCCTTTTCCTTTGGCCTTTGGAGATGTCTCAGCATCAATTTTGATCATATTCTCTTTCGCACCCTCTATCGAAGGTACTAAAGAGGGAATTCACAGGAATTTGTAAGGTGCCATAAGCAATGTTCTCAGAAGTGTGAAAGAAATGAATATGATAATAGCTTTCATACTAAGTTCTCCCTCCATGTGTTTAGTTCACTGGTGTTAAAAGACATATTATGGCTGTTTAAGTGAGTCAAATGAGGATGTAATCAGAATTCATCAGGTAAGGTTATACCCTCACTAAAAGCTACAACCTCTTTTTGTACATGTCATAAGACTTCTTGCCTCTCCTGACCTGCTTGGATGAAAGTGGTCTATCTTCTTTAAAACACATCTTCTGAAGATAGGACTCTCTCTCTCTCTCTCTGTTTAATATTATTAAGAGAGGAACCTAAAAGCACTGCAGAAAATGAGGGACATGTCTCCTTTTCTCTCTTCCCCCTCTAAAGCAGTCTTCTATTCCACAACCCCACATTGCATAATAAATATTGTCCACCCAGGCTGAACTACGTGTAATTACGTATAAATATATGATAGTAACCATGTGCCCTCAAGTCAATTCTGACTTATGGCAACCATTTTCAGGGTTTTCCAGGTAGAGAATACTCAGAATTGGTTTACCATTCCCTTCTTCTGGGGGTGCCCTGGGACTGTGCAGCTTGCCCAAGGTCACATAGGCTGGATCTACTCACAGGATGTACAGTGGGAAATCAAACTCCCAACCTCTGGTTCCACATACCAATACCTAAATCACTGAGCTATCCAGCCAGCTAATTATAAATATAGTGCACATGATTTCTTGATGTTTTCAAACTTTGGTAAGTCTCTGTATATCTGTAGTGGGAAGTGACCTAAAGCAGTAGTTCTCTGACTTTGATGTTCCAGATGTTTTGGACTTTCAGAAGCCCAAGCCAATATGGTCAGTGAACAGGGATTCTGGAAATTGAAGTCCAAAATCTCTGGAAGGCCACCCTCTTCAGTTCACAATTAGATGATGCAGAGTGTAGAGTAAAGCTACAGGAAGAGCTGCTGTTACTTTGCGCAACATAAGAGGGCAAGAAGCTTTGTGGAACAGCCATGTGTTGGCTGTGCAGGAAGTGTAGGAACCTCACAAATCTCAATTAGAAAGGTATTCTACAAATTTGGTGCCATTGATAAGAAGGAACTGTTCTGTGTCTGCCCAGCATACTTTATACAGCAGTAGTACATAGAATGATCTCCAATACCAAATGAAGCATGTGGATGGAATATATGGAAGATGGACCAATGGATCAGAATGGCAATAATGTTGTAGCTAATCCTGAATGTCTTGTTCAAGGGCCTACCAAAACACAAAATGAAATAAATAAATAATAATAATAATATATAAATATCACAATTTAAAATAGGACGAGCTAGTTTTAAAAGCCCATCTCCACTTCTAGCTCAACATTATTGGACTAGATCCAGAGTTGAAGGGTTGGTGGAAGCCTGCGTTCTGTCTCTAATCACCCTAGGCCCCTGAGAATGCTGGGCACAGGATCAGAGGATGCTGCTGGAGGAGATGGGCAGAAGGGGCTGAGGAGGAATGGAATATAGGTAGGGGCCCTTTCTGCAAGGGGGGCTAATTCTCACTTGGTGCAGTTGTGCTATTGCTGTAAGAATCTATTACGTGGGTTTGCTTAACTTGTAATTCCTATTTTAGAGACAGGAAAAGTAAAGCCAAACAGATAAATGCAATGCCTAAGCTAAAAGAGTGGGGTCATAGTCCTAAGATTTTGGCATTTAATTGGCCATTTGCTAAAGAGGGAAGAGGAAGAGACCAGCAACTTAACTAAGCAATTTCCCTTTATTTACTCACTCATTCACTAGGCTACCTTTCAGTCTTTCTCCATCCATGTTGATATGATAGCTGCACCTTATCTGGTGTGTGTGTGTGGTTTTGACTGGCTGCAGCCAGGGGGAGCAGGGCATGGAAACTGGCCATAGTACTAAGACTAAGGGTCAATGAAGCTGCATGGTGGGAGACGTTGATCAGAAGAGATAAAAATTACTGCTTTACACAGTGCATGTCAGTTATTGTTTATCACTGCCGCATGAGGTAGTGATGGTTGCCAACTGGAATGGCTTTGGTCGCATTAGACAAACTCATGATGCAAAGGGCTATTCCTGGCTACTAGTTCTGCTGGTGATATATTACCTTCATATTTGTAGGCAGAGTATCTTTCATTGCCCAAGTTGGTGGGGGAGCTGAGTGGGAGGTGCTACTGGACATAAGCTGCTGTCTAGCTTGATTGACATCTGGCTGTCTACTGTATGAAAAGCATGGAGAGGCTTTTCCTTTGATCCAGCAAGACTCTTCTTGTGTTCCTAAAATTGCTATTTATCTGCAACGGGTTCATTCATCTCTAGAATGTATTATGGGATGGAACACAGTACATAAGATCTAACAGCAAACTGTAATATTGTAATGGCCAAATGTTCCAGAATGTAAAGTTTTAAAATGTGTATAGAGAATCTATTATATGTTATGTGCTTCTTGTGCTTACTTATAAATAACATAGATTTCATTTTAACATGTGGAACACCTGGTTTCTTAAAACATCATTGCAGAATAATAGGTGTGCTTTTACTATTTTTATGATGGCTGTTATCAACATCCATAAGTGCAGAGACTATTGTCAAAATGGGAATTGATATCTAATTGCTTTTCCATGCCTACTTTGAAAAACTAAAATGCTACAATCCTTCTGGAAGCAATTAAAGGTGTTAATAAAGAAATGGGTTGCAGTGCATATTTATTGCTAATCATATCATGCAATGATATGCATAAAAGAGTACTTGAACTGATGTTTCTATAAATTTCATAAAGTGCTCTTTTTCATTTGAAGGTGGATTGAGCAGTTATTATTTATGATTATTAGGCAGAGTGGTAGTGATCACCTGGAGAAATCAGATGATGTCTTGTCTGTAATTAGAATAAGTGAGATGCACAGCTAACAACAGCTTTCAGTCATTGGCTCTGAAAGTTCCTGCAACAGATAGAATCTCCAATAACAGAGAGAGCAACAGCCAAGAAGCCTCAAGTTAGGGAAACGAATAAAAGGAGTGACTTGATGACTATTTGTCCTGCTGTTTGTGATATGTGTCTCTCTGTTTGTTTTGATACCTATTTGTCAACTACATGATGCTGGCTCAGCTTGTGATTAGATCTGATATTTTGGCATGAGAATGTGGTATATTTTCTTTCACCATCATGGTTTGTGTGCATGTGTGTGTGTGTGCATGGGGGGGGGGGGTTTAATAGCATTTCACTTGCATTATTTCATTTGGCTTTTGGCTTGCGTGAATGCCTATCCCTGTATTTTAGGGTTATTGATGGACGTCTCCAGATGACATCACTGATGATGTGCAGAGTGGGAGTGAACTTCTTTTGCTACAACATAGTGCTAAGTGAGGAGAAAAAACGGTTGACAGAATAAGTACTGAAAGGAACAGTGAGAAACTGTGAGATGATGATGATAATATTTATACTCCTCCTTTCCACTAAAAAACAGCTGTCATAGCAGCTTACAAACTTCTGAAGAATAAAACAAAACCACTTTGGGTTTTTTTAAAAATCTATAGATTCATGTACCTAACCCCACTGTAAAACCATTAAATCAAATAAATACATTAAAAACAATCAAAAGCAGCAAAATTTCCAGTTAAAAATAGCTGTCAAATCAACCCATGATTAGCTTCCCTAGCTTGAAGCTAAATTGATACTGCACTAATTCAAATGCTTACCATGTTTTGTCAGTTCAGCACTATATCACTTGCTAAAAAGGGGGAGGGGGATTTTAATGCCAGCCAAAGGGGCCAGCAAGAGGGTGGTGACTACTGCAGTCCTTTCTATGTGGGGCTTCCCTTGGGCCTGGTCCAGAGACTTCAATGGGTCCAGAATGCGGCGGCCAGACAGATGGTGGCTGCAAGCACATTTGACCACATCAACCCAGTTCTGCCTTGCTTTCACTAGTTACCAGTTGCGTCCTAGATCAGGTTCAAGGTTTTGATACTCACGTACAAAGCCCTCCACGGTTTGGGTCCATTTTACATGTCAGAGCATTTTTCTTTAATGTTATCTGCCTGGCACACAAGATCATCCCAGTCCAGGCTCCTCCAGGTGGCTACCCCAAGGGAGGCCTGTAAGTCTTCTACAACAGGTAGGGCCTCTTCATGGTGGCTCCAACCTTGTAGAACCAGCTCCTGGAGGAGCTCTACCTACCCACCTCCCTGCTGATATTTAGGAGGCAACTAAAGACCTAGCTTTACAGGAAGGCTTTCGACACTGACTCTGGCTGATCACCTATTCCACCTCGGTTCCCAAGGTGTTTTGCACCATCTATTTTTGTTTTCTTTTTAATGGTTATTTGCAATTGCTTCTAGTGCTTTTATTTTTATTTATCCTCTGTTTTGTATTTGTTGTAACCACCCAGAGTAGTACCTCGGCACTAATGGGAGCAGGATACAAATTGAATAAATAAATAGATGAATAAATAATGGCAGAGAAGGATGATGAAGGGGGGGGGCTGTGTGAAGAGAGGACACCTGAAATACACCTTCCCAGGGTAAACAAAAATCAAATATTTCTGCATGAATCATGGCAACGATTTAAATGCCAGAGGTCATATAGAGATGTTCAGCCTGGGAAAAATGGCTGTGTGGTCACCAAAGATGAATTTCCAGGGTGTGTGTGGCTTAAACCTAAGTACTGCTGAAGTAGGTTATGAAGTGGTAATTTGGAGCTGGAAAGCTCCCACAATATTGTGATAAGTGTCTGCATGCCAGGACTATGGGGAGAGGGCTGGTCATATGACTCTTCACTCCCCAATCATCATGCTCTGGAATGTCATATTCAGCAACTTTCTTTACAGAATTTGCTGTTCTAGTCTCTGTCATTCTGCACCTGGAATGGAAGCTTTTCTCTCCCCACCCTCCCTTGGGAATATTTTTCAGGCTTCTTAAATACATTTGAGTTCTGTTAATGTTGCATCCCAGAATGGGGATATGAGGAAGATTATGGGTTTTATTTGTCACATCTCTGTGAAGCCAAATCAAGGGAACTGCAGGAAGCATCAGCTATTAGAGTAGAAGCAGGCAGTGATGCTCATGATGTTTCCTAAGAGGCTGGCATCAATCTGCCTTCAAGCTCAATTTCAGAAAAAATGTTGAATCTAAATTATTGTTGCCTACTTGTCATGAACTCAAGCACCACACACAATGGCAGGTAAAATGGATAGAACCAGCAGAGTCAAGGAGCAAAGCTTGACATGTAAATTCCAAATGGGCCTTCCATCTTAGAAATGTCAACTTCTTGTCCTCTGGTACTAATTTGATCACAACATGGGGGTTTAACTTGAGAGAATTAACTGTGGAAATATATATAAACAATGGAAAATTGCCCCATCCAATGAAATGTATGAACATGTACATGCAAGTGTGTGGACACGTGCACACTCACACACACTCTCTCTCTCACACACACAGACACACACACACCAGTATAGAGGGATGTGTTTCATTTCTATTCTTTAGGGCATGCTTCAACTACTGTAGCATAATGATTAATTACAAAGCAAAACAGCGACCACTGTGTAAGCACAGGGCTATGTCTATCTGAATTGACACCAAATAGTATGAAATCTGCACTTGTAAAATAATGCACAAAAAAGGTGCCAGTTCTTTAAACATTTCCATACTGTGAGACTGTTATAATGGCAAATAGATTAAAGACATGTTTAAAGGTATACCTTTAAATAACTACAAATAGCTGTTCTACGTGAGTTGCCTGGGGTACATCAGTAGCCCCCTAAATGATCAAAAGCAATAGCTTCAGGCAAGGTCCAAAACCACCTGCTTATACAAAAGATTTGTGTGAGGCAGCTGATCTTCTACATTTACATTGATCTCACTTTAAGCACAGCAATGGAATCGGTATCCAAATTATGTTAAACTAATATTTTATTTGCCTTACAGATCAAAAGGGAGAAAACTGAGCAATGATACACGATTTATTTTACCTACTCTCTTTGCAGCACCATCTTAGATTTATTCCACCTTCCCTTCTTCATTTATAACTGCTCTCTCCACCACTTGGGAACCCTTCCAGTTTAGTACAAGGTGACTTCAGCTACCAAAAGGGACATTAGACACAAAGTGACCTGATAGTCAGACAGCAAGATTCCATTTCAAGGACATAGCGGCCTGATTGTACTCAGGCATCCCAAGTCCTGCTGATCAATTCACAATTCACTAAGAAGAAGAAGAAAAATCTCTGTGTTAAGATGAAGAGGTGGCATGGTGGTTCTGTGCTTTCCCTCATGATGTGAGGCACACCATATCCCATTACTTGATTCCTAGACAGAACAGGTCCCCTTCCTCTTTGACCACACGTAGTTGATCCTTGTATAGTAATGTGACAGTGTCTATTAGCCCTAAAGGATAGCAATTTTTCCCTACTATCAAAGAATCCACTGAAAAGTCTGACTGACTGAAAGTGACCACACTATCTGGCTCATCTTTGTCCTTCCTCCTTTCACTTCCTTCATTATAAAACTGGTTTGACCTCATTGATAATTTCTTTCACTAAATGCATTCTTTGCGAATTGATTGAGAATGAGAAAGTGTCATGAATATCAGATCTGAAATGAGAGAGTGGGGAGATGGACAGAATGGGATGTATCACTTGATAGGATTGGCTCCAAAAATCTTTTGCTGTTCCCAAATAAGATGCCATCATTCTTTGGGTGATAATGGGTGGTTGCTTCATGCCAAGATACAACTGGTAGTTGCTCCCTCTCCCTTTTAATGCTCTTTATTGTTGCCCCTGCCATGGCTGCTGGGCTGCTGCTGCTGTAGCTGCTAAGAGAGGTTGGAATGCTGGCTATTTTGCATGAAGGAAACCCAGGAGTGACCCTCCTATTCCACTCCAAACTAACCGGGTGCCCCTAGAGCTGTTGCATCCACCAATCAGAACAACTGCTGGACAGCCCAGTGGTTTATGCATCTGGCTGTGGAGCCAGAGGTTGGGAGTTTGATTCCCCCACTGTGCCTGCTTGACAGGAGCTGGACTTGATGATCCAGAGGGTCCCTTCCAGCTCTGCAGATCTAAGATGATGATGATGATTTGCTGCCAGAAGCTGGCAAATCTATTGCTTTCTGTGTCACACCAACCGTGTACATTATCTCTCTTTATCAGGCACCATCTTTCCTATTCCTATGACTTTTCATCTTTGTCTTGGCTGTGAGGCAGCTTCAAATGTTTAGCTACTTTTATCCAACTATCCTCCAGTAATGTCCTGCTTGCCTCTTCGTTTCTGTGGGAGGGATTTCAGGACTCCTCCAAACACAAATTTTTCCTCACAAAAGGTATCTGATTCCCACCCACCCCCAAAATTCCCAGTCCCTCCCTTGCTATCCATATGGACATAAGGCTTGAATGATATGATACTAATGAAATGAATAAATGATACCTCTGAAAAGTGGCAAGATCCAAGCCTTTCAGCAGTAAAATGTTCCTCCTGCAAGGCACATTTTAATTTTTGAAGTGCCCTGTTCCTGTGGCTGGAGTTTTGTGCTTTTCACATCATTTCTAAGATTGCGGGCAGTTGAATTTTTTTTGTTTATTATGCCTCACAGTTCCCCAAGGGAAAGGTAACACTATGGCTAGTAAGTTATCAAGTGACAAAACTCAAATGGAAGAAGGAGATCAAAGGAAGCAGAAGAAACAAGCAGTGCTGGTGTCCAAGAAGTCTCCATGTCTCCTCTTCTTATCACTGAAGTCTCTCTCTCTCTGTGTGTGTGTGTTTCATGGATTCTAGCACTGCTTTGCCTGCCTCTCTCCAAAATGGACAGTTAACGTCCCCAAACTGCAAAAAAAGAAGGAAATTCCTGCCTTGCCCTCTCCTTTTTTTTTTTGTTTTGTTTTTTTGTGGACATAAATACTGGTAAATCACACCATTGCAAGATAAAAGGAACTTTGGGGGAATTAAAAAAAACAACAACAGTAAGAGGTGGTCCAAACTGGCTTCACAGATCACTTTACCTACATAAGAGATGCTGGGGAGGCTGAGCATTTCCAATTGTCCTGCCCCTACTGACCATCACAGAACTCCTTGGTGGAGAGAAAATGTGGACTGTCAAAACTCAGTTACAGATCCCAGAGTCTTCTCCATAGTTAAAGGTCTGGAGTTACTATTTGTTCACTTAGAAAGAATTAGAAGAAGGTCGTGTTCAGGATTACACAAATGCAAGAGTAAGGGGATACCACTTAAAAAATTATACAAATTGCAAACTTCTGTGAGTAAATCTTATTTCTTCAGGCTGATCACCAACGTTCCATGGATAGTGCAGAAAAACTGCAGGGTAGAGTCTTAAAAATTCATGGCAGATGTCCATGTTGAGTCTGCTGGTATGAAGTGAATTCAGAGTTAGGTTGTAAAGTTAGTTGGGAGGTGTAGTTTCCAGTATGCTCCCTTGTAAGCATGGTTGGAATTTTCCATCTCAAACTCCAAACAAAGCATCTGCTAATTACTCTCATGACTGCCTCCCACACACACACCCCATCCCATTGCCTGCTCCTGAAACTGTAACAGTCTCTTCTGGGCTGGAGGTTGCTTATTTGTTGGCTTGCTGTCTGGGGGTTAGTATCCCAGCCTCTTCTGATTTATGGCAAGTACATAGTAGAATAGAAAAATGGAGAAAGAATTCTTCATTCTATGATGGGAGAGAGGGGGCTTTTATCTTGAGTACTGTGATAAGAACATAAGAACAGCCATCAAACTGCATGTATCCAGCATTCTGTTCCCACATTTGCCAACCAGAAGCCTAAACAAAGCTCACAATCATGCCATGAATGGAATACCACCTTCCCACGTGTGTTCTCCAGTAACTGGTAATGAGCAATGTATACTGGCTGAAATCCTGTTGCTTACCATAATAAATCAGAACTAGAGTAGGCCCATTGGATCGGGGGGGGGGGGGGCTGGTAAGTCAACTCCTTTGTAAATTCCATTGATTCAATGGACCTACTCTAGGTGTGAGTTACTAAGTTAAACAATTCTGACTGATAACTTGGAGACAATATACAGTGTATAGCCGTCATGCTTAGCAACTGATGCACAAGTTAGTTCCACCAAATGCTGTAGATTTCTTCATCCCACTGCAGAACTGCCACACCTCATCCATCACTTTGCATTTCAGAGCATCTCTTTACCTGCAAGAGTGGCGTGGCAGGGTGTGGGACCCATAGTGAGGAAGGGGGTTAGGAAAATCTCGTGGCATAAGGAGGCTTGCACTCATCTCCTTCTGACCAAACCTATAGGATGAGCCTGCAAATCAACATATAACTGGTCCTGAGTGGAATTAGTGTTTTTATCATCACCCTGATTGTAACAGGAATTTTAAACAGAATGTGCACTTGTCTATGAGGCAAAACATGGTCTCATCACATACTTTCTGTATATCTCACGGTCAGTGCTTTACTTGAAGTTTGTGCATCCCTCATAAGGGTACCACATCCTATCTACCCATAGCTAGGCAGCTCTGCATTACTGTATAGATAGGACATAATGGCTGTTTCTTTTTCTCCTTGCTCTCTCCTCCCCCGCCCCATCCACACACACCTGTTTAAAAAAGCCTTTCAGCTTACTAAGAGCATGAAACACAAGTCCAGGAAAAATCCTAAAGGGTAAACCTGAAACAAAAATTGATCATTTTTTCTTCTCCCTTGTGACCGCGTGCAAAATAGAAACCTTTTAAAGTGACCTTATTGTCAAAGAAATTTACCCTTTTATAGGAAAAAAAAATTGACATTCTTGTGCTCCTCATTTATTCCTCATACGTAACTTCCATTGCAAAAAAAAAGTTCTTACTTTTGAAATACATAGAAGCAATTTCTTACAAAATGATAGGAAGTTCCCACAATTATGTGTATTGCTCTTAGCCTCAGAAAAATAAAATATATATTTACGATATCTAGGGAAGGGGAAAAAAAGCCAAGCCAACCTCAGGGTCTGAAAGCCCCTTTAAAGATGTCATCTTTCTCTCCAAGGTGCTAAGCCAAAGTCGATAAAAGACCTTTCTTTGAGACTAAAATGCAAAAAGTCAAAACAGGGGTTTTTTTTTATTTCATTCTAGAGAGCTTTTCATTGTGTTTGCCTATTGCCCCTTATTTCAATGTCTTTTGTTCCTCTATAAGCTGTCAGCATGGAGGCATTACATTAATGAAAAGAACATTGCTGGAAGCATAATACCCATGAGCTTTTTCAGGGGAAAAAAAAATTAAATGACAGTATTCATAAAAATATACATAAGCTCTGTCTTCAGGACAGGGTCGTCTAATAATTCTCGGGTTACAACTCTGATCCCAGGAGCTTTAGAATGATCTTCTTAGTAACTTATATCCCTATCCCTGCCCACATGGGAGAAACGCAAATAGGAAAATGGGGTACTTTTCAGTTGTTTCTTCCTGGGGCTTGCTTCTGCCTTTTCTTTGACTGGGGAACTTCAATGCCTTCCGGTTGCCCCTTATAGGAATGTCTCACTTGGTGAAGGTAGAGAGACACTTTCTTTTCTAGAGTCCTAACAGAAGTGGCCATCTTAGATTTCCTATGGTAATAGACAGTGGGATTCTCAGGAACAAGTGAATGTTCTTTGCCACTGTGAAGTACGTTACTGGTCTTCTGAGATTCACAGAGGATTTGAAAATATACCCATTATTTTTACATGACACAAAGCTGTGTTTCCCACGAGGCAAGTGTGTGAGATGTGCATTCAAAATTTCTGTTCCATGGTAGTTTGAACATGTAAGTGTCTCAGCCCAAATATCCCACAAGGAATCTGGGAATAGTAGTGATTTGAGGAATATAATAGCAGTGAATGGAGTGTGCATAGTCTACATTAATATATATATATATATATACCCACAGAGGATTTATAATAAGAAGAAAGATTTTAAAGGGGTCTAAGATGCATTCACCCTTACAACCTGTCTTTTTTAATTTTTTAATTTTTATATCTAATGTTTTTCAGTTTTCCTTCACAGTTAGAAATGTGGATTGTTTACCATTTATTATGTGGTCATATTTAGGTGCAATTGCCCTAGGATGATTCAGCAGACTGGATGAACAGGAGTATTTCTCACTCTGAATTCTTATAATATTTTCAAAAAGCCATTTGGTCAAGTATATTCCTGGAGAGGTCTGATGTGGCCACAGTGACACATACCTTAGTTACATTCCAGCTGGATTACTGTAATATGCTTTGTGTGGGGCTGCCGCTGGGAAGTGTTTGGAAACTTCAGCAGGTCCACAATTGAAAGTGCTGGTTTTAACCTATAAAGCCCTAAATGGCCTGGGTCCAAGCTATCTCAAAGACTGTGTCTCCCTTTATGAGCCAGCTCAGGTGTTAAGATCATCAGGAGAGGACTTCCCCCCCCCCCAGCACCTTCACAAGTCTATTTGGTGGAGCACAGAAGAGGGTGTTCTCTGTTGTTGCTCTCAGACTTTGGAACTCCCCCCCACTGGAGGCCAGGCTGGCCCCATCTTTGCTGTCCTTCCACAAACAGACAAAGACTTCCTCTGCAGATGGGCTTTCGCTTAGTGATTGTCTGTCTAAATTGGGTTTTTAAATGGAGTGTTGTGCCTGTTGCTTCGAATTTGTTTTTGCTACTGATTTTGTTCAGCATTTTTAGTGTGGTATTTGCCTTATTCTTTTTAAATATTTGTATACTTATATACCTGTTTGGGATGGAGTGGAATGACTGTCTGAGGTGACTAAGCTATGTTAGATTGAGGAGGGAATGTGCAGCTGGGGGGCCATGTGAGATCCTCAAAGCCCTCAGCCTCTGCAAACATTCCACCATGGTGACACAAATGGCTCAAAATGTCCAGTGACTGTTTGAGGCTCAAAGTTGTTCCCCATCTCCAACACACACACATATGGAAGTGACTCCCACTATTGAAACATGGTGTAGATTAAGCTTGTCAATGTCCGGAGTTGACAGGGTGGAAATAGTCCCTAGACCCTTGCCAACTGCCCAGCCCTGGAGTGAGGAACCAACGGTTTTTCTCAAGAGCCAATGTGGTGTACTGATTAGAGTGCTGGACTTCGGCTTAGGAGAGACAAATTCAAATCTCTGCTGAGTCATGAAACTGAATATTGTTAGCCGCTCACCTTCTCTTCCAGACCCTCAAAGTGACTGGGAGGACAGGATGGAGTCCAAGAAGGAGATGGGGTCTCCTCCATTCTGGGAGGCTGGTGTCAAACAAGGGCACAAGCCAGACAAGAGGCAACTTGGTCCAATGCCTGGTAATAAGGGTGGCCTTCTTGGGAATGGAGGCTTCCTCTTGAGTAAGGGCTTGATGGCAGTGCCATCCCCCTGGAAAGATCTGATGCTGAAAAGCCTGAAGCTTAGTCTTGGGTAGGGGCGAGGACAACTCAGCTGTAAGAGGCTCGGCTGAAGGCTGAGGAGATTACTAGAACATTGTCTGCCAGGAGATGGAATGTTGGCATTTCTGCCTAACATCTCAAACCTTCTTCTTTTTGAACAACCCAGTCTTTCTATTTGTTTTCTGTTGTGCTCTTGCCTTGTTGGTTTCTTGTTTGGTTGATTCCCCTGCAACCTGACCTTGCCAATTCTTCAGTCATTCACCTGGCTACTCTCTGTTTGAAATGAGACCCCAGCAGAAATGTGATTTATGGAATAGCCTGTCTTGTACCAACAGATGAGGGTTGTTCTTACTAAGAAATGAGGAAAAATTCAGGAAAATACTGTGTGGCTCCTTCTACTGACCAATTCTGATATTGTACTATAGAAATATAAAAAGGTAAAAGGCAAAACCAAATAATAGTTCCATTGCCACTTAGGAATGATGGAAGAATGGCAGAAAACCTGGAAAAAAACTTGTCAAAAAGTAACTTTTGAAATAACTGGATTACTTTGAAATAACTGCATTACTTTGAGTTACATCAAAGTAACTCAAATGTCACTGTGTTGTAACTGTTAATTACATAACTTGTTATTTAGGAAGTAAGCGGGTACATTAACTAGTTACTGCAAAGCTCTGGACATGATCAAACATCCCACTGAATACTAGCTATCTAGAGACAGTTCATCCTACTTCTGTAAGGTGCATGTCTATCTACAAGACCCTTCTTTACAAAGCTGATAAGTTTACAAGTGGAGTTGAACAAGAGATAATGTAGCTTCCTGCAAAAGACTGCTTTTCACACCACCTGTCTTTTGCAATATGAAATATGGGAGACAAAAGTAAATATCTGTTGTCAACATCTGGAAGTAAAAAGACCCCTGCTGAGTTTGATTGGCAGGACTTGCCTTGAACAAGAGCTCCCTTCCAAGACAACAGGACAGAGACAGGCAAGCAGAGTTCAGAAGGCAATTTAAGAAAGCACCATCCGCTCCCCAGCACAGATTTTTTTTAAACCAAACACTTAAAGTTACCATCTCTGTAGCTTCTAATTCACAAGTAACTGATGCTTTTAAAAAGTGAGAAAGAAAAAGGAAATAGGACAAGGAAAATCTAAAGGAAGTAATTCACAGGTTTCCTCAGCAATAACATATTTCACATTAGTTTGTTAAAGCTATCAAGAGTGACATTTAAAAAACACTATTATCTTCTTCTGTTATGCTAACACCTAAAGTCTGTTTGAGGTTTTCACATAACATGGGGGGAAAATACCTATGAAAAGTGTGCAATCTCTGGTTATGGCTAGTGTCACTACATTATCTGTAGGCATATGAAACACAACAGAGAAGTGTTTACAACTGTCATTGTTTATATTTCTGAGTTGTTTTTACAAGTTCTGGAGGTTCAGCTTAGAGATTCAGCTATTTTATGAATATTTGTATATTTTATGGTACCCTGAATGCTCCTTTGAGCCATATTCACACAATATATAATTTTTTAGAAACCAAAAGCCATAGGCTTTCTTTTGTTTTGTGTGTAAAATTACATAGATCACAAAACCAAAACCAATATCTCTGGAGTTGAAAGGCACAGCTGAGAAAAAGATGTTTGAGATATATAAAATATATTACAAGAGATGAGCAAAGGCGATGTGTTACATTTTTTAGAACTGGCAAAGAACCCAACAATCATCCCCTCAGTGCATAAACAAAAAATGTTCACATACAAGTGGAGATGTCCAAAGCACCGTCTAGTCAGGTTGAATTGGCTCATTTTAAGTTAGCATGGCCTGAGGATGTGAACAAGGCACTTACATGCTGCAAAGGCACCTCACCTCTTCTCTAGATCCTTACCCATAGTGGCTCTTCCAACACAGCAAATGTGTTGACCATGAAATTGGCTCACACATCATTAATGCATCTCTACGGGAGGGTTGTTTATCTTCCCATTTAAAGGAAATCATTATAAGGCCAATTCCAAAGAAACCAAATGTAGCAATGCATAATTTTAATAACTTTAGGCCTGTTGCGAATATTCCATTCTTGGACAAATTGATCAAGAGGGTGGTAGCCAATCAGCTGCAGCAATTCTTGGAGGAAAGGGGTAGCCAAATCCATTTCAAATGGGATTCAGGCCACACCATAGAACTGAAATGGCATTGCCCAACCAGCCCGGAGTAACAAGTCAAGACAAGTCAAGGTGGATAATAAATATGGGCCACATTTATTAATATTAACACAACATTAAACACAACATCCCCTTTCACAAGCGGGGGCTGACATAGGGTGGAGTCATGCTCTGGGCCTGTGGTCGGCCTTGCCCCAGACGCAGACCATAGTTGCTTGAGTTCCGGAAAAATCTGAGAGCTCCCCAGGATGCAGGCTGGACAAGACTCCCAACTCAGGGCAGTCCGCACCCCAGGGGACCACTGCTTCCTCCCTGTCACAGCACCAAAAACAGCAGGCCTTCAACACTGGGAGGTTGGACGGCTTACACCCCTACTGGGTGCCCATTTGAACTCATCTTCCAACTCATTACTTCCCCTACCAGCCACCATGGCACATGGTTACACAGTATGACCCATGCGCTCCACCAAACTGAAAATTTCAGACCTAAGTCCCCCTTGAATATCACACAAAAAAACCTCCAGGCCCATATCTGATAAATGCATGCCATCGCTCCAGTACAGCTTGGGGTGATTTACTTGAATTTACTTAGTGCGCCACCATGGACCTAAGGCCATCCAACACTGCTCTTGCCAAATACCGATTCACACGACCCCATCACTGCACCTAGGGTGACATTTGGCCCTCCACACCAACCATGACAGCACTGTTAACCACACAATAAGCAAAGAAGGGAATGTGGCCACTAAGGCCCACAGATTTGCCATCACCTGTAGGATAAGCAACTTGCCCATCCTTTTGGCTAAATTGTTCCCAACCAAAGGCACTAAATTTATATCAAAAGATAAATCGGGGCACCCTTGCATCACCAGGTCAGTGAAATTGTCCCATACAAGGCCTCTCCGACCTCGCCACTCCAATGTTGCCCAAGCACCGAGACCAAGGTTCAGCCCCCAGCTGAAACAACTAGTGAACTTGGCTGCCCAAAAAAAACAAACTATGGCCAACCAACAGAACTCAGATCCTTGAAAGCGGGAACTCCAAACCTGAAAAACAAGAATAAGAAAACAAGGCCAGCACCTAGAACTGTGGCAGTGGGCGTACGTATGAATGATATCTATGGGAGGACCATCTCCCCACCCACTTGATCCCCTCTGCATCATAGCCCAGTGCCGTGGCTGTCGAGGCTTCCCCTGTCTGAAATCAGTGTTTCCCAAACTTCCATCCAGTAATCTCTGCTTGCTGAAGAGCCAGCGTAGTCACCCTCCAAAATGGATATTTGGTCAATGGGGTTGCATCGCAATGGCAAAACAACTCACACTCGCCCTCACCTCTCTGGGCCAGATACTCCTGCAGGGCTCCCATGCAGCATAACTCCTTCATAGAACACTTCCCCAGCCTAACCATTCAGCCTTCCCTGGCTGAGCAGTTACAGATTTTCACAGCTGAATGACAATTCGATCTTTGGAGATCACTACATCGAGATGCATGGACAGTGTCACCGAAGCTACCAACATGGGTTTGACCCAGCTTCGGGGGGCAGTGGAAGACAGGAGGGCCTGGCGTGCTCTGGTCCATGGGGTCACGAAGAGTCGGACACGACTGAACGACCAAACAAACAAACAAACAAACATCAGACCACTGGAAAGCTGAATGTGAACTATCAGACCAACTCACTCACCCTAAATGCCCCCCAAATGCAATTAAGGCTGCCGCTTTAAACAAACTGGCCTCAAAATTGTCTCTGCACACAGACAACCACAATCTGACAATCACTGCAACATGGCTGGTGATATTGGGGTTCTCTTGTCTTTATCTTTGCCCTTTCCTCTACATGAACCCTCCAACATTTTCCTGATGCGGAAATCACTGTTGAAATCTGGATACCCTTGTGCATTAGAGTAGAAGGTTAACACTGCCATCCTGCCTCTAATAGATCTAGGTGCTAAAACCTTACCATGTAGGTCAACACATGAAGTGTAAGAGGTGCTTGACCGGGGTGGGCCACTCCTGGCCCAACCCTTCCCCACCGCAAAATTAGAAAAATTCCTCACATGCAGCTGCACATATGTACACTGGGTGCTAGGTGCCACTGCTGTAGTTATGGCTCGGTTGACCTCTGCCCACCAAGGCTTCAAACCTCTGCTGGCAATACCTCTGGTTGCACATACGCCCCTCAGCCAACGCCCTGAACAACTTGATTTGTTGATGAGACAGGGTGTCAGCCAAGACACTGTCTACGCTGGGTACATGGCAGGCTTGAAATACAATGTTATAGCACAAACAGTGCATTGTGAATGCTTGTACCAGTCTCATAACTCTTGGGGACCTTGAAGTAAGGAAGTTGACCACATGGACATCTGCCAAATTGTCACATCAAAATGTGACTGCAGAATTAGGCCACACTTGACCCCATAACCACAGGGGCCCTGCTATTGGAAAGAATTTCAAGAAGATCAGCTCACAAATGATTCCCTGTTCCCCCCATTCATTGGTCCAAACTCCTGCACACCACCTTCCACAAAAGTAGATACCATAACCTAGCAAGCTGACAGTATCTGTCTGGACCTGAAACTTGGCCCCTAAACACAACTCAACTGTCCGGAAGGAAATTAAATTAAAATCCTCAAGGAATTGCAACCTGACATGCAAGCCCTCCCTCATCCCTGCAGATAGCTGCCTACTATCTGTGGTGTGGTTTAGACAGCCCTTTCATTGCTTCACATAGCCTCCTGCGGAAAGTCCAATGACCTTACAGGTGAAATGAGGTGGCCTACTACCTCCTGCAGTTCATTTAACATAACCTTCTACCTGGGCAATGGATCTCTCAACCTCTGCCTGAGATCTACCAGCTTCTCCTCAGGCAGCCTACTAGACTGCTTGACAGTATGAAGCTCAATACCCAAGCAAGTCAGCACCACTGCTGACTGTAGGTGATCACGGAACAAAGGAAGGCTAATGATGTGGGTGATCACAGAACAATAGGAAGGCAATTAACCTTAGAGAAAGTACAAAGAAGTCGACCACAGATGTCCGAGCCAGCAGAGCCTAAAAGCAACGCCTTGAGAACTCTTTTTATTAACTTAGCACGATTACACAGAATGTTGTGAGAGTTCAGATAGGATACTAGTTACCTAATCGCCACTAGGATTGGCCGGAGAAAGTCTTTGAACCTATGCCCTAACTCTAAGGAAAAAGGCAGAATGAGAGGTCACCCCGCCCACTGGGAGCTGCTGCTTCTCTGCCAGGAGTGTTTGCTCTCACTGTAACAGATAACAACTAACAGCCTTGAGCAGGAGCTTCCCACATTCCCCCTTTTTCTTTTGTTTTTTTAAGCAAAGGCATGTATTCTTTCATATATTTGTGAACTACATATAAATCTTTTTGACGAAGGCCAGAAGGCGAAGCTTTGAAACAGGTAGTTATTATGGAAAAGAAGGTTGGTATACATTGAATAAAACAACAGCAAATTATAAGGAGTATGAAGAGCATAATCGCATACATTAATACAGTGCGAAGCTATCCAAAGTGGGGAAGCCATGACCATAAACCATCCCACCAGGAAGGAAGTATGTCCTGTCGTATGTTATTGGAGAGGTGTCTCAGCTGAGCAAGCTAATTGTTTACTGCATGACTATTATCAGATAAATTAAAGCAACAGAGATTGTTAAAAGACTCACAACCAATGTGATTACGCAACATGAGATAATCCAATGCTGCGCGGTTGTCTAAAACAGCATTACGTAGCTGTCATTGTTCCTGATTCAGCAGGGCAATAGCAGTGGAAGTGCGGTTAATGCAGTGGTCGGGGAACAGGGGCAATTTACCCCAAATGGGGTAAAAGTGAAAATCCTGGGGGTAATGAGCAGAGCGCTACCCCCCATCCCCCCACCCCCTGCAGCCAAACCTCAAATTGTAAGCCACCTCTCCCTGTTACAGTACTTCCTTGGTTGCAGCAGGGCACTTGTAAGGCAGGGCACTTGTAAATCCCTTCTTTCAGAGGTCGGAGATTAGCCTGCTTGATTGTTTAGGGCTTTACAGCCCAGGGCAATCAACCCGGGGTTTCTGAATGACTGCTTCCGCCAGAGATGAATGCAAGCAAGCAGGAGGAGGGAAAGGCTTCATCAAGCTTCTTTAAATTTACAGTATGTAGAAAATGGAGGGAGGGTGGGTAGGTGGGTGGGTGGATGTGTGTGTGTGTGTGTGTGTGTGTGTGTGTGTGTGTGTGAGAGAGAGAGAGAGAGAGAGACTGACTCAAAACTATGAAACAAGGAACAGGCAAGCAAAACAGAAGGCTTGAATTAAGGCGGGAAAAAAGGGTGGCTTTTCAAGATGCTGTCTAGGTTTGTCATTGCTTTCCTCCCAAGAAGCAGGCGTCTTTGAATTTCGTGGCTGCTGTCCCCATCTGCAGTGATCATGGAGCCCAAGAAAGTAAAATCTGTCACTGCCTCCATATCTTCCCCTTCTATTTGCCAGGAGGGGATGGGACCAGTGGCCATGATCTTAGTTTTTTTGATGTTGAGCTTCAGACCATTTTTGCGCTCTCCTCTTTCACCCTCATTAAGAAGTTCTTTAATTCCTCCTCACTTTCTGCCACCAGAGTGGTATCATCTGCATATCTGAGGTTGTTATTTCTTCTGGCAATCTTAATTCCGGCTTCGGATTCCTTCAGTCCAGCCTTTCGCATGAGGTATTCTGCATATAAGTTAAATAAGCCGGGGGACAATATACAGCCTTGTCGTACTCCTTTCCCAATTTTGAACCAATCAGTTGTTCCATACCCAGTTCTAACTGTTGCTTCCTGTCCCACGTATAGGTTTCTCAGGAGATAGATAAGGTGGTCAGGCACTCCCATTTCTTTAAGGACTTGCCATAGTTTGCTGTGGTCCACACAGTCAAAGGCTTTTGCGTAGTCAATGAAGCAGAAGTAGATGTTTTTCTGGAACTCTCTGGCTTTCTCCATAATCCACCGCATGTTAGCAATTTGGTCTCTAGTTCCTCTGCCCCTTCGAAATCCAGCTTGTACTTCTGGGAGTTCTCGGTCCACATACTGCTGAAGCCTACCTTGTAGGATTTTGAGCATAACCTTGCTAGCGTGTGAAATGAGTGCAATTGTACGGTAGTTGGAGCATTCTTTGGCACTTCCCTTCTTTGGGATTGGGATGTAGACTGATCTTTTCCAGTCCTCTGGCCACTGCTGAGTTTTCCATTGATGATGATAAAAAAATAGCGCACTGGTCCTTTGATGTTGGGCTGTGGCACCAGGGTGGGTGACATGACCTTTAGCCTGGTTTGTTCCTTTTTGCACACCACACACAGAATTATTAAAGTGGTAGGAAAGGCCCCCCCCCCAACTCTGCCTTGGCTGTCTCTAGCAAGCATGTCATTGCTAGCAGCACTCTGGCAGCCATTGATGATAATTAAATCCTCTGCGAGCTAGCAAAAATTTAATGCAACTTGCTAGGCACGTTGGACACCTTACTACTCCCTATACCACCCCATGGCTGGTGTGCAATGTGTTCCAGCAAAAATAGTGCACATCTTTATTAAATTTGGTGCATCCTGCTAGTTCGGCACATCGCCTGGCAGCCAATGATACTGATGATGTATCCTGCTAGTTTGGTACACAGCCTGTGTAGACTCAATAAGATTTTGAATTCAAATAATGTATGATTTCTTTCCTTTCAAATCAAGGGGGTAATGTTGGCATATATAATTTTTTGGGGGGGTAAAAGGTAAAAAAAGTTCCCTGACCCCTGGGTTAATGGCTCTAGCTAAGGTGCACGCAATGTTGGCAAGAGTGCGAGAATTATGAACAGCGAGGCCAGGAACGCCAACAAGCAACGCAGCCAGCGAAACATATTCTGCTTTGGATAACAAAGTAACCTTTCCATTACAAGTACTATCAAGAGATAAGCTTTCTCATCTCAGCCGAGTCGAGGAGTTCTGCAAAGCAAAAGGTTGCATTAAATTGATTGCTAATCTACTAAGGCAGCATTGTGTTTCTGACAGATTGGCTGGAATGTAGCTAAAAGTATGTTGACCACATGTAAAAAACCACCCTGGAGGTAAGATGATATGTGCCCAATTATAAGAAATGTTGACAGCATGTGTACAATTCCATGTGGCTTTGGTTGTAGAAATGCATGTGTCAGAGGAACAGTTGACTACTCTGGCACATGAGGTGTTTTCATTAGTTGCTACAAAAGGGGTGTAAAGGGGAAAAGCATCAATGGGTAGTGTTCTTGTTGTTCACCCCCAGTCATGAGAATTAGTATATTTAATGACAGTGGCATTAAACCATTGACCTAACCAAGTGTCATTAGCAATGTCGCAGGGTTCTTTACAGACAGGAATTAAGCAAGTTCCCAGTAGTCCATGCATAGCATATGCCTCCTGCAGTCATAAGTGAGAGACGTTCACAATTTCCACCAACCTTTCCCATAAGTTAAATTGCAAACGGGCATGCAAATCTTCTCGAGCCTCTACAACACTTATTGGAACAGTTCCAAGAATGAGAATACAGCACAACAGCACCAGGGAGTTAGGATTTAGCTGCGAGATAACGGCTGCTAAAAAAGTTTCAGGAGTCTCTGGGATGTGCTGCTGATTTAGAGTTCTCTTTGCATCAGCACTCAGTGTCTTTAACATCCCCCAAGTAACTTTGGGCTGAGTGCCTTCAGGTCTGGTCGGGCGCGTCCGATGATGCGCAGTCATCTGGTCCCACTCCAGAGTCATCACTGGATTGAATTCCGGAATGGGGTCCCGCAGGCTGCGATGGCAACTCATTCTTTCCACGATAAGGCCTCACACACCGAGCTGGGATCCACAAAGGACCTGTGGGAGTAAGCACAGCAGCATAGCTGCACCCCCATGTTAGTAGAGGGGCTGGACCCTCCCACTGAGGGTCCGGAGGTTGCTTATAAGTCACCAGCGGCCTTTCCATAGGGATTTCTTTATGAAAGTGTTTCTCTATTGGTGACAGCTTGTGCTGACCTGCAGAGACAGTTAAATGATTTGGTGTGAACAATGCTATTGACACTATATCTGGAACATCAAGGGGATTGATCCCTCTGTTTTTTGTTTGTTTTGCAAGGAGAAATTTAAAAGAGCGATGTGCTCTTTCCACAATAGCCTGTCCTGTGCAGTTATAAGGAATACCATGAGAAAGTTGATCGTCCCATTCATTATAAAAAGCAGTAAAGGCATAAGAGGTATAGGCAGGGCCATTGTCTGTTTTTAAGGCTTGAGGCCAGCCCATAACTGCAAATGTACGTAAACAATGTTGTATGACATGGCGAGAGGTCTCACCATGAAGAGGGTTAGCCCAGATGTATCCTGAATAAGTATCAATAGTTAAATGAACATAAGAAAGAGGCACAAGTGTAGGAACATGAGTGACACCCAATTGCCAAATCTGATTGGCATCTGTTCCTCGTGGGTTAACAGCATCAAAAGGAAAGGAAATAGAAGACATAGAACAGGAAGAGCAGGAGGAGACAATGTCTCGAGCTTGAGAAAGCGGAATAGAAAATTGCTTATGGAGTTGTTTAGCACTCTGGTGAAAAAAGGAATGGCTGTCAATAGGATTAGAAAAAAGGGGACACAAAGAACGAAGAGCAGAGTCTGCACGATGATTTCCCTCTGAGATAGCATCTTGGAATCCAGTATGAGATTGAATGTGAGCTGCAAAAAAAGGTTGTGATCTGGCAGCAAGGAGGTCTTTTAAGGTCAGAAACAGGGAAAGTAAGGAAAAGTCAAGAGCAGGAGAAAGATAGGCATGTGACAGGTGAGTGAGAAGGTTAAATACATATTGAGTGTCTACAATGAGATTTAAAGGTTGATCTTGAAACATTTGAAAGGTAACCACACCTCTGGTAGGCTCACCATCGGTAAAAACAGTTAGAGCATCAGGGAGAGGAGTAGCAGAGAAAAGAGAGGAAAAGCGAAAGGGTACTTGCTGAATGAACGTTAAGCGATGGTCTTTAGGAGGATTAAAACATATATCACTAACATAGTCTGAAAAAGCAATCTGATAAGTTAATGACGTAGACATTAAATGATCATGGTCAGCCTTGGAAATAGGTAAGTAACAACACAGAAGATTCCAGCCTGTGAGTTGTTTGGCACAATGGCGGCCTTTGATTACAAGTTCTGTAATCGCATTTAGAGTAGAGTAAACATTTCGGGGAGGAGTGTTAGGTAAATAAAGCCATTCTGCTATAGGCAACTGGGGAGTGTTTAAGATGACCAGCTGTAAGGGATCAAAAGAAGGAATGCGGTCGACCATGGTACGTCGCAAGGCAGCATTAATTTGATGTATGGCATGTTTCATAGCCTTGGTGATGGGTATGGAGTCAGCAGGAGACTGATGTCCCCGGAGTGCATTAAACAAAGGTTGTAATTCATGGGTACAAAGGCACAGAAATGGACGAGCCCAATTTAAGTGCCCGAGGAACTGTTGCAACTGCACTAATGTAAATTGTGATGGAGTTCTTAGTTCTGGTAAGAACGGGGAAGATGTAGCTTGCAACAGTTTGTGTCCTAGATAAAGAAATGGAGGTGTGTTTTGTATCTTTTCTGGAGCTATGTGAAGGTCTTTTTTCTCTAAGCAATTAGCTAGAGAATCAGAGACAGCTAGAGGGAATTGATAGTTGACCTCTTCAGCTGTGATTAAATCATGACCGGCACTTTTAACAGTAGCAGGTCGGATTTCTTGAACTGGTGTAGTATTCACTGAGTTCCCCTCACTTGAATTTTCATGAACACGGTGTCCCTGGTCGTTATGAACCACAGGACAAACAGACATCAGTGGGAGGGCAACTGCGAGGTCTTCCGGGCTTCCTTGAGCTATAACATTAGATAGCATTTGCTGTACTGCTGAGCAAGGAGGGGGGAGGAAGGGGAGGAGGGGGGAAGAAGGAGGAGGGAGGGGAGGAGAGAGAGGAGAAGGAGGAGGGGGAGGAGAGAGAGGAGAAGGGACTGTAGCAACAGCGGCAGAAGCTGCATAGGAGGGGAGATTGTTTCTATTTTCATGGAGATCAGGTGGCCTAGAGGGTGGCAGAATCTGAGGGCCTGTTGGAAGATGAGCTAATGACTGAGTTAACAGAGGGTTTGCGATCTTTAAAATCGCATCCCGACAAAGATGCTATGTGTGGAGAATTTTTACAGGAGCGACTGGGTCCTTATGAAGTTTATTTCCAATTTTATCCCAATCTGAAAGCTTAAGGCTCCCTCTTTCTGGATACCAAGGACAAAAAGTACTTATTTCTGTCAATAAATCCCCTACTGGGTCAGAAATGTCGCGATGACCTTCTCTGTGAAGCAGATAGATCAAATCCTGTTTATGTCTTTTTTGAAGTGGTGAAAGGGAGTTTCCCATGTTTCTATTTTAACTGAATACACACCGAGATCCTGAAAAAGGATGTAAAGATGCGTCTGAAACCCGTGCCGGGCAAGGTGAGCTTGTGTTGATTGCCTATACCTCAGGCAATGTTGATGTCCCTTTCAAGGGTCCCTGTCAGGTCACTGTTTGATGGCTTTGTTTGAAGCCTCTGTCAGATGAGCCCCACGTTGGGCACCAGATGTAGGTGATCACAGAACAAAGGAAGGCTAATGATGTGGGTGATCACAGAACAATAGGAAGGCAATTAACCTTAGAGAAAGTACAAAGAAGTCGACCACAAATGTCCGAACCAGCGGAGCCTAAAAGCAACGCCTTGAGAACTCTTTTTATTAACTTGGCATGATTACACAGAATGTTGTGAGAGTTCAGATAGAATACTAGTTACCTAATCGCCACTAGGATTGGCCGGAGAAAGTCTTTGAACCTATGCCCTAACTCTAAGGGAAAAGGCAGAATGAGAGGTCACCCCGCCCGCTGGGAGTTGCTACTTCTCTGCCAGGAGTGTTTGCTCTCACTGTAACAGATAACAACTATCAGCCTTGAGCAGGAGCTTTCCACAGCCGGCCCCTCAGTCTTTTCCTCAGCCAATGGTACTCCTAGCTCCTGGCCGTATCCTGAAAGGCTACCATGAGCTTCCAGCATTGAGCAGTGCTTCTTGCCCAGCCCCCCCCCCCCAAAATAAAATAAAATAAATCTAAATAATGGACAACCTGTGAAAACCCTCTCCTGCATTTGAGCACCCACTCCAAAAATGAACTGAAATGCTCAAAGGCCAGACAGGATATAGAATAACCCATGGGCAATAACCATCAAATGAGAAGCCTAGCAACCCAAAATCCTGTGGATGTACTGGGAGGAGACAAAATTCTGACTTAATGTAGCATTTTGCCAACTGTACCCTGACTCCACATGCACGCACCATACATACGGCTGCATCAAAGGATGTATATTGGACACTGCAAAGCTCTTGGGGGATTTGGTCATTCACTGACTCTCCCTCAGGGTAGGACAGATGGTGTATCAAATGAAATTCACCAGCTGATATCTTCGGTACTGCCCACCAATGGGGACACTCTGAAGTTAGGCACCAGTGGTGCCATGAATGGGCCTAAAACCTGTCCCTCCTTTACTTCCTTGTGGATCTTTGCCTGCACAGTCCCTTCTAGACCCTGAACTGATTTCAAATTCTTAGACAGCATTACTATTCTATCCCCTGAAACTGGGATACGAAAACCAAACCTAACCCCCTGTAAAAGATAACTGGTTGCCCCCCTGTTAGGAGAGACCCTCAAATACTCTTCCAAAACCACAACTTTAGCTGGGTTGGGGCCCTTTTGGTGAATTAGCTGGACCAGGGGAGGGGGGGTTCTTGCCACCTCCGGGCTCCTTCCCTCCTCCTGAATCTGCTTTCCCCCACAAACATGCCACTGATTCGTGTGGCCCACCATGTGCAGCACATTGGTGCCAGAACGTTCACTGCCTCCTATTGCAGGACCCATGAGGATTGTACTCCCAACAGATGAGGCAGGGTTGAACTGCCTGGCCCGCAAGCGTGCAGGGTACTGCTCCTTGTGAAGCCCTCTAGATAAGGTGGCCACTATTTAAGTGGTCTCACAACAACGGATGAGCCAGGGTGATACGCAGCCAGAAGGCATTGTGTTGAACATCCCATGGCATATTATGATGAATCACCACAAGCATACAGAAACCTTCATTGTAAAGCAACCATGCATGGCCCAGAAAGTCAGTATGAGCCCGATATATCAAATTCAGATATTGAAAAAGAGAAAAAGGTCCTGTTTGGCTGCGCACACACTATTGTCCCTGCATAGATAATAAACCCATGAAACTAGTTGGCCCAACATCGATCGGGTTTGTGTTTCTGCATTTTCCCCCACTCCATTTCCTCCTCCTTCTCTGATTCCTTCTCCACTTTCCTATCTAACAATTCAAAAACATCTATATACTCACCCCTACAAATCTTCTGAATTGTTGCTGGGCGGAGATGATCCCCCAATGGTAAGACTGGTCCCCACAAGAAAGGGCATCCCACACCATGGAATTATACCCTGTGTCTAGGATGGCAGGAAAAGACTTGTCCAACTCTTTAACTCCCGGCCCTTGAAACTGGCTTGGCGACGGCCACTGTGGGTATGGGGCAGTCCAAGGCTGCAGGGGTGCCAATGGACCCCTTGCACCAGGTGTACTGTTCCCAGAAGGAGCTGGTGGCCCTGGTGTTGCCATGATGGGTGAGGCCAGTAGTCTAGCAGGTCCCCAGGGCCAAATACCTAAGCTAAATGAGATGTCTGGTATAGGTGTGGACTCACCTGTTGCTGCCACTCTCTGGGCTGCAACTGCCTGGCCACTCGTCCTTGCCTCACTCAGTGCACCAGCCCTGACCCCCTGGTTGGAACCACTGGTACCCGCAGTTGCCTCTACCAAAACGCCAACCAAAACGCAAGCCTACTGAGCTTCCCCATTAAGGCCCTTAGGTTCTTTAGAACAAGAGGGCACTGCAGGCTGCTGAGCTGGTGCTTGGCATTTCGCCGGCTATTTCCTCTTCTGTCTTCCCTGGCCTTTCTTAGGACCATTGATACCACTTAGCAGACAAAATTAAGTGCTCTGCCAAGACGACCTCCCGGTCGGGTGCTGCTCTGTTATTTCCTTATTTGTATATTTCTTTTATGTAAGCTTTACCAAGCCCAGATTATGGCCAATATTAATTTTTGTATGTATCTGTATCTGTATGTTATTCTGTTTTCACTTATTTGCTATTATTATCACTATAGATTTTTTAAAATATTTGATTCAACTAGGAGGGGGGAACAGGCAGATACCCCCCACTGGGGCTCCATGCTGTGGGTTGCCCCCATGCTGGACCCCAAGCCCCTTTTGCACCCTGAACTCTGCTCAGACCTCCTGCTGCCTGGGGTATCACTATGCCCATTTCTCTCTCTCTTTTCCTCCTCCTCCTCCTTTACAAGCGGGCTCGCACAAGCCTTGCAAAACTTTACTGCCCAGTTCCTTCCCTCTCTTCCTCCCCTTTTAAAAATATGATATAAAATAGCACCAGGGGAGCAGTGCCGCTCTGCCTCACCCCCACCCAATACTCCAAATCATTGGGGCACACTGCTGTGCAACCCTCAAACCAGGTGTCTTGCTTCCTCACTCTCCCAAGGCAAAACTGAAAGTGGTCTGCAGCTTTGGCCAAGATGCACTGAAGCCGAAGAGGCCAAATGGTGGAGGTAAGCCCTTTTTAAGATGATTGATCTTCCACCCAGTCAGGCCACCCTCCAGCACTTCCCATGCATGTCTCGCTTGGGTGGGCAGGCAAAGAACTCTCACCCCTGCAATGGCAGTTACAGAAGGGGCCTTGGTCACCCTATAAGATGATCTCCTGAGGGAGGGAGGCAGGGGGAGTGTAATCTTGCTGGTCCTCCTGGATCTTTCTGTAACCTTTGATACTGTCGACCACAGTATCCTTCTGAGTCAGCTATCAAGCTTAGAATTTGGGGGCTCTCTTCTTCAGTGGTTACAGTCCTTCCTCAAGGGTCAGTCTCAGATGATACAGCTTGGGGAGATAATGTCCAGATAATGTCCATCTCTTGGGACCTCTGTGATGGGTCCCTCAGGGATTGGCTTTTTAATCTCTATATGGAAATGCTGGGAGAAGTCATCCAGGTGATGTTGTACAGGTCCTTGAACACTTCCTAGCATTAATAATCAACTGGAAAAAGGGTAATAAATTGAAACTGGATCCAGATGAGATGGAGGTCTACTTCTGGGAAAATCATTGGACCAGTTAGAGGAATATTTATCTGGTCTCGATGAAAAGAAGACCTTCTATGTGGCCACTTGCAGGATCTGGAGCTCCTTTTCAGAAGATACTAGCATGGCTCTTCCCTTCTTTCCTACTGGAGGTAGGCAAATATCTTTTTATTCAGGTAGGCTTTCATTAGTTAAGAGTCTTAAATCATAAGATCTTAGCCAATGTTCTGGTTTTCTTTGTTTGTCTTATTTTAATGTGTCATAGTATCAGTATTTTTAATTACACAATTTTAAAGTGTTGTAATTTCATTTCATTTTAATAACATGATGAATTTAATTCTGTTTCAGTATTGGTTATTTTATTCTAATTTTATATTATTCTTAAATTGTTTGTCTTCACTGCCTTTGGTCACAATTCTGGGAGAAAGATGGCATATTTAAAAAGTAAAGTAAAAGGAAGTAAAATAAACCAGATCAGGAGTATTTGTACATACACAGACCAAAGAACACAGCAAAGAGTTACTGGTCATCCACAGAGCAAAACAACACTTCCATAGACACTTCATGTTAAATTTGTACATTGTTGTTAGAAGTGGGAAAAGAGAAAGATAAGCTAAGAAAATCAAGTATGTTATCTTTACCATAGAAATGAATCTTCCTTGCCTTTCCTGTTGCAAAGGCATTGATTAATTCATCAGAGTCTTGTGACAACAGTACCACTAATTCCAGATGGAGGGAGCAGGAATAGTGTAAAGAAAATAATCTTACACTTAACATCAAAAAAACTAAAGAACTCATAATTGATTTTAGGAGGAAGAGAAATGTACATTTACCACTGTACATAAATGGTGAGGAAGTGGAGAGAGTTGGTAGTTTTAAATTTCTGGGCACTTACATCTCAGAGGACCTCTCATGGACTATAAATGCCAACATGCTAGTGAAGAAGGCACAGAAGAGGCTGTATTTCCTGAGAATGCTCGGGAAGTTAAATTTATCTCAGCATTTACTTCTGTCCTACTATCGTAGCACCATTGAGAGTGTCCTAACTTATGGCATTCTGGTATGGTTTGGGAGTAGCTCTGTAGCGGACAAAAAAGCTCTACAGAGAACCATTAAAATTGCCCAGAATATCATTGGGCTCCAGCTATCAACCCTGGATGACATCTTCACATCCCGCTGTCTGAGGAAGTCACACAACATCCTGAGAGATTCTTCCCATCCTGCTTACAACTTTTTTGAACTGTTGCCGTCTGGCAGAAGATATAGAACAATTAAGACTCGGACCACACGTTTTCTGAATAGTTTTTATCCCAGAGCTATAATTGCACTTAATAATGAGCTTAAAGACCACCAGTAGTGAATAGTTGGACAGTGTTACTTGGCCTGCGGTGTAGATGTTTGTATTCTTAGTGGGGGGGGGGGAGTGTTTGGGGATTTTTTATGTGTGTGCATGTGGGTCTGGTCTCTGGGTGTCTGTGTGAATTTCGTTGTATGTGTATACTATGTATATATTTACAATGACAATAAATTTATTTGATTGATTTGATTGATTGATTGAATAGTAGAGGTAGAGAGAAAGGATAGAGAATGAACTCCCTACATCACTCTTGTAAGAAGGAATCAAAGGTGACTATGTCCATTGTCCTTTTAAGGTCTCTCACTTACTCTCTTCCTGGTTGCTGCCTTAGGAAACTGTTTGGGATTTTCTCTTGGAGAAAATCCTCGGGTTCCTTTCTGTTCCATTTCCACAATTCAGTCCATGACCTGGCCTTGTCATTTGTTTTTCACCATTTGCAGGAATGGGGTCTTTGTGAAGAACTGCAGATACCCAGAGAAGGATCAGGTCAGAGAGTCAACAGGAGGGCACAGGGCTGGTCAGTCCTTAATTGTGCATCCATAATTCAGGCACAGAGGTGGTCAGGGACTCTGCACATTCTTAATTGAAAACATTATCTGTAAAAAGGTGTCTCCCCCCCCCCCCAAAAAAAGATAATAACCAGAATAGAGAAAAAAATACACCTGTTTTCCAAATCTTCAGCCAAGAACCAAAAATAGTTTTCAGCACCCACAAATTACAGCACTTTCCCTTATTTTGCTTTCAATGCTTTCTCTTGGATGTGGAGATGTTGTTTATGAAATATTCTTAAAAGCAGTTGTTGAAAATTAACACAGAGATGCATTTACAGCTAATTAACCTATTCTCAAAGAAAGCAACTGGGAGATAGCTGATTAATGTTTAAGGCTTGAGAGATACACACGTACATGCACTCACAAAATGTAGGCAAAACTTCATCAGGGAACCCAAGAGACCAGTGTGTGACACAAGCTAAAGTCTGAGTGCAGCTTGCTCTCCACAGGAACTAATTTTGAAGCACCAGAATGCTGTGGATTGTCTGTGAAAACACTGTAGAAGAAATTCAACACAGAACAGAAGGCAATGCTTTCCTTAGGAAGAATGCTGATAAAATTTTAATGAAGTAACATGTTGCCATGGGGATTTGTTGCTATTCATTAATTCATTGTGCTCCAGCCTCTATAGTTTTGCTGAAGTTGAGTGACAAATTGTCAAGAAGCAGTTTTTGGAGGCTTAAAGTTTTCTCATTGATAGTCTAACTTTTATGTAAATTGTACTCAGGGTGCAATAGCTGGGGTAAACAGCACAGAAATTAGTGCATGTGTATGTGTGTGTTTGTGTGTAGAGACACAGTTCTGTATCTGTATGTTGTGAAAACTAGACAATGTATACATTTATTTTGCTGCCTCTGATAATCCCTGTAGTATTCTCTCTATTAATTCATTGTTTCTGGCCCAGACACTGTGAGTTTGGCCTCTGGAGCATACTGCTGCTCGGAAGCCAGTAGTGCATAATTGCATTAATTTCAAACCTCCTTCAGTTACTTCAGGATGCTTCAGTTTTAGTGAGCGGGAAACAAAACATATTTTGCTTTAAATCATGTATGTAAGCTGCCTTGGTCCCAATTCTGGAGAAATGGGACAAATAAAATGAAATAAAATACAAAAACGATCCATTGTTTGTGTCCTCAGTTTACTGAAACACATTCATAATCCTTAATCTCCATGTATGTGAACATACCACAGTGTTCAACACATTCAACACTTCTATCCTATGTATGTGGTAATGTTCTTGCACAAGTCACATTCTCAGTTCAATCTATCATTAGATTTTGGAATTCTCTGTTACCTGGAGTTCATTCTGAAGGGATGCTTGGTGTGTGGTGATAAGGTTGAAGGTGAAGGTGAAGGAAAAGTGATTGAAGGAGGCTAGAGATAACAAGAAAATCTCTTTTGGAGGAACAAAGGAATAAGGCTGAGCATACTGTATAGGAAGAGAGGTGTTCTATTAGGGGAAGGTTCACTGCATTTTAATTCATGTCATTATCCCAATCTATAGTAATATATTGCTTGGATAGATTCAGATGTAGAGTTTGAAGTTAAAATAACTCTTTTTTGAAAGCAAGACATGATGATGCTACATTTTAAAGCTTTAACCAGAACAATAAAGCATTTCAATTTGTGGTCATAATCAGTAACATTCACTTCTTCTTCCACAATGTCAGTTTTTCTAGGGATTTTTTGGGCATTTTCCCATTGGTTCCTAGTTTTTTTTAAATCAAGGATGAGTCAGCTGGGCAACTTCTTTCAGTCTGATAGACATATTATGCTCCCAAGCCAAATGGGGCCCACATCCAGTCAGCAGCCCCTACTGCTAAGTCCTCTATGTTAGTGAACAGAAACATTTTCTTCCTTTTTAACAAAGACAAACTGTGCAGAATGCATAGTACTGTACCTGAAAATTCCACCAAATGCAAGGCACACAAATGATCTGTGAGTCCATTAGAACTTCTAAGGGGCTGCTCTGAGTGCTGTTAACTCGGCATGCCTTGACTCCTGCGTAGCTTCCATTTGGGATGTACAGAAAGGGAGAAAAGGGTTAGTTTTTCTTGTTGCCGTTGTGGGAGAGCATATGGGGGACCCTACAGGAAGGCTTGCAATATGTGAAGTGCACTAAAATAATGCAAAAACAGTGTGCTATGAACACATCAATAACACATTATTTTTGCTACAATTTCAGTGAGTTTCATATTTCAAATGTTATGTGAATTGAGAGTGATGAGAAAAAGCAAGATGTTCCTGACAGAAACACACAAACAGTGAGTAGAACATTGATTTTTAGCAACATTTCCAAGCTCTGCTGTGACACTCTCTTCACCCTAAAAACACGTTTGTTACCAAAGCAGCTCAGAGGCTATTACTATTCTCCTGGTTTTTTGTCCTGTTTTGTAGAATGCTTTTCTAAGGAAAACCCCATCTTCTAAGCTTCCCAACATACACAATGCACACATGATAAATGGTCAGGCACTGGGCAGCTGTAGTCCCCCCAAAAAACTTTCCTAACTCTGACTTATTTGTTGTCCATCTGAAGTCCTGTGATGCTGTCCTAAACTGTAATTTTTGTGACGTGGACAACACAAAGGGGTAAAGCTTGGACAGAGGCAAGTTAGAAGAATGGTCTCTTTCCCCCATAGATCCAGAATCATTCAGCCCACACTTCCATAATTGTTTTAATTTTCCCTTGAATGTAATCCAGATCCTTTTTTTTTTTTTAATTTCCACACCATAAGGCATGCCCTACCTTGTCCCTTCTCCCCTCCTCCTTCCCTCTCTTTCCCACCCCATTCTCTGCTACAGGGGGAGGTAAAGTTAAGACACTCCCACAGATGACATCACAGCTGATGTCAGAGGAATTCAAATTATGCATGCCCCATAGGTACTGGGCTTGTTCAGGACAAAGAAAGAGATGGGGCTGAGCCATCTGGAATGAACTAGGCTAAAGCAAAAAGGAAAAGAAAAAAGAAAAAAAAGGAAAAAAAATCCCGAATAAAGGAAAATAATTTTGAAGTAGAAGGGAAGTGGAAAGGATTGATTCAAGTCTCCAGTAATGTTACCTAAATCCATTAAACTAGTAAAAATGTGTGATAGAACCACCTATTTAAACAGGCACAAACAGGATGTGTGGATGAAGCCAGAGTTTTTGTGACCTGAAGTAAACATGAAATGGAAACTTTCAACTGAATTTGTTGATACTTCCCTTTCACTTTCCACCCCAAAGCTTTAGTATTACATACCAATTATATTGTTTTAACATAGGCTGCTCTCTTTGCCTCTTTCAAGCTGCTGGAACAGAATTTTGAGAAGGAAAGAGGTCAAGAATAAGAAAAGACTTTGGTAAAAGAAGCATTCCTTCTTTCTTATTCAGGTTTCATGGGAGGTCAGCAGACGATGGAAGGAAACAGTCTTGAAAGCTCAAAACACACAATCTGTGCTTTGATCTCTCCAATTTCTTTTAAGAACAGACTTCATTTTAATGAGCCTTTACAACAGATGTGTATGTGCAAGTGTGGAGGTGAATATAGTCACACATGGCTACAAAAATATATATAAATGGTTAAAATTACCTACGCTGTCGGAATCCATCCATTTCTTCCCATAGCCTGACTCCCCACTCACAAGCTGCTGACATTATTTTTCTGTTATTAGCTGACACTTCTGTGCCTTGAGTGTTCCTCTCGCTGTAGGGTTAGTAGGATAATTGACAAACCACAGGGACTGGATCCCTGGATTAGGTTGACCAGACTGTCAAAACAGCAATGACAAACTCTCATATCAACTTCTACTGCAAGTCAAGTCTATGAGGAAAAAATGCACCTTGGCAGGTCTGGGCAGAAAGTCTTTAGTTGAAATCTTTTCCCACCACAGAGAGAGCTTCAGCTGGGGCAAGGGGAGGTGGGAGGAAAAGGCAGGGATGTTTCTGTTTAATTCATAGAAAACTCTGCTACCAGAAGTCACAGTTAATTAGAGCATTTATATAAAAATGTGGTGGGTCTTATTTGTGTACATCAGAATCCATGACACACGTCATCTCTGTTTCTTATTAGAGGAGTGACATTTTACTGTATATTCTGTCGGTCTGGATATCGGTGTGAATGCATATACATTACCATTGGTAGAATACGTGCCCCATGTTTAAATAGATCTTCACATTTTTTCCCCTTCTAGCATGGATTGCATGTATCTGTCCTCCGTATGCTTAAGTAGTAGAATTTGACTGCAGACAGGGTGTGGGGTTCAGTTACATTGTTAGTAATTTTTCTATGTATGGCTTAAGGTCTGGAAAGCCTATTCATGCTTTGAAGTTCTAGACCAAACTTTGCTTTTTCTTATTAAGGAACTTCAAGTTTCCAGGATGTTGGAAAAAACAAAAACAAACCCCAAATCCTTGCCCGGAATTTCAGGAAGAGTTTAAACAGGTTTTAAACATAGCTATGAAATTTGTTCTTGGTAATGTGAGTAATAAAACACTTTTTTTGTAATTTGCAACTGTAAAATACTGTTAAAAGTTACCTAAAACATAGGAGGGGCACTGAGAATTAATCCACCATATGCATATTAGAAGGGCAAAGTGGCATGGCAAAGGGGTTAGAAGTTTGGTTCCCCACTGTGCCTCCAGGGAGAAGAGTCAGGCTTGTAGCCTAGAGTGCCCCCAGAAGAAGGGAATGGTGAATTACTTCTGAGTACTGCTTACCTGTAACACCCTTGAAAGTGTTGTTATAAGTTGTAATTAGCTTAATGACATGCAGTTATTCTGTTAAGGGCATTATATGTGACCACATATAAAGAAAGAGGGAGGGAGGGAGAGACAGAAGAAAAATGAAAAGTGGCTTCAGGCAATTGTGATTTTGACAGGAAAAAGCAATAGAAGTGCATCATCCTTTCCCCATGTCTGAATCAGCTGCCCAACTGCTTCTTGTTCATAAGGATAATTATGTAACTATGCATCTGGATTCTTGTTTTGGGGAGGAGCAGTGGAAGGAGCATTTTTGAGCAGAACATACATGTTCCTGTTCTACAGTTCAAAATTGTGGCCTGCCAGAGTTCGTTCTTTCTTTATTTCCTGTTGGACTTTATTCCATGCATTGCCAGATCTGTGGTTTGTCCCCCAGGAGTTTCTCCAGGGGAGGGTCAAAGCTACATAGGGATTATGTTAACATAATTTGGGTGCACAGCATGCACCACTATGAGACAATATTTCTGCTGCTTAGCATAATAAGTCACAACTAGAGCAGGACCATTGGAATCAGTGGGGAATGGGCGAGTCAACTCCTGCATAAGTTCTATCGATTCAGTGGGCCTACTCTAGTTCCAAATTACTATGGCAAGCAACAGGATTTCAGTCACTGCATCTGTATTTATGCTTTCAAATAAGATAATTTAATATTCAAACAGGGCAGATGCTCCCTTTCCTTCCCCTTCTTCCCCCACTTATACTCCTGTGGTAAGCTGGGACACAGGTTCATGCCACGTGAGACAAATCTGCTGGCGCAGCCATTGAGAATTCCGTCTTTAACTATATTGCATATGTATAAATACTTTGTTTAATCAAATATAATTAGAGTGCAGAATATTTTAATAATTTTGAGTACTGTGGAGGTTTAGATTCTACATAAGTGTTTGTAGTCCTTGCTGCTGATTGGGCTCCTCGATTTCCAGTCAGTTCAATGGATGCTGTTCAAACAATAGTCCTCATTTGCCTCACGTTGTGACATTTCTTAAGTATTTCTCCTCGATTTTCACTCAGTCACCATAGATCTTTGAAATGACAGCTTGACTGACATCTATTTATACAAATATAAGAAAGAAGTGTTCCCTGTATGAACATCTATATTAAAGAAAATTAAAATGCAAATGCCAAAGAGAGTTATTTACTTAGTTCTGCCAGCTAGCACATGGGAGAGGCTCACATAGGAGTAGAAAGATCTAATTATTTTTTAATATAAAAAAACTTAAAAATTGTTCCTCATGCATGCCTCACTTGGGTTTTGGAATATGATCAAAAAGCTTTTAGAATAATCAGTGTTTCCATCTCTGCCTGTCTTTTTAATGAAAAGTTGGAAGAAAACAAATCCATGAGTCTTTGCTTCATGTTAACATCTGCATAGTGATGTACATGTTGTGCCTAAATAAGGAGACATAATACGAATCAGTTAAATTCTAATTTTAAAAAATTGAGTTTGAGTGTCACTGCATATGTGTCGTAAAATATATCAATCTCAGCATTTGGTACCTCATGTTGACCATAGTGAACACTTCTTTATGTTTGAGAAATATAAGGTAAAGCACACCGAGCAGCAAAAGGGTGTGTGTGTGCGCATACACACACTTCTTCCACCAGAATGGCTGGAATGAATGCACTGAGGCGAAGTTTACTTCAACTCACTCACATTGTTCTTTCCTTCAGTATTATCAGTCTTCATGCATGCACTGACAACATCTACCCATCCAACCACTCTTGATGGTATGACAGAAATTCTATAGTACTTTTGTTTTCTGCATATGCAGTTTGCACACTGGTCAAACGTGATGTTCTAACCCAATCTGTATCCAACAATTAGCATACAGTGTAGGTAGGGAATACATTACTATGACTATTCTGGAGGTCCTTTGATCAAAGTGTTCACAAATTAGAATAGTCATCATAATCATAATCAATTAGTTTCAACATTCCATTTCACCCATAAATTTTTAGGACCTGACTCCTTAGGCCTTGGCTCTGCTTACATGCACTAGCAATGCTGAGAAATAGCAAGTACAATGTAATCTAAACATTAAGAGTAAAAGTCTTAAAATCTGTGAGCAAGATGTGTTTTTTTGTTTTATTTTTTGTTTTCATTTCAGGCAGCAAATTAGCAGCTATTAGCAATTGTTTTAAATTAATCAAACATTTTGGAATGACTCTGTTGAGGAGGATGACCTGATCTTGTTTAATCTTCTTTTAAATTTTTGCCTTAATGTTTGGTGTTTTGCTATTCGGTCTCTTTGGTACTTTTGAGATTACTTGTTAATTGGATCCTGACTTCTGTAAAGTATGGGCCCAAGTTACAGGAAGCCAGATTTTAGTTGAATATCAGGAAAAACTTCCTAACTGTTAGAGCAGTGCAACAATGGAACCAATTACCTAGGGCAACGGTGAGCACCCCAACACTGGAGGCATTCAAGAGAAAAATAGACAACCATCTGTCAGATAGACTTTATTTTGGATTCCTGAATTGAGCAGGAGACTGGATTCAATGGCCTTATAGGTCTTTTCCAACTCCATTATTCTATGATTCTGTGTTTTTCTTTATTGTGTACCCAGAAGTATGATATCCAGCTTATTAAAATAAATTGCTGGATAGCTCTGTGGCTTAGGTCTCTGCTGCCTCCTTGACAGGGGCTGGACTTAAAGATCCATAGGGGCCCTTCCAGCTCTGCAGTTCAAAGGTGGTGGTGGTGGTGGTGGTGGTGGTGGTGGTGGTTGTTGTTGTTGTTGTTGTTGTTGTTGTTGTTGTTGTTTTATCCATGACTCATTTATTTTTTTATTTTTTAAAAATATTTTTACTCCATCTTTCTCCTTAAAAGGACCCGAGGTGGCTTACATCATTAAAAGATAATATTAGAGCTCAAACTAGTGAATATACAAATGCTAAAAAGAATCAAATACCATACAAAAACATAAGCAACACCAAAACACATTCAAAGTAGTAAGGTACAACACTCCATTTAAAAGACCCACTCAGGCAGCCAGTCACTAAGGAAAAGCCTACCTGAAGAGACAGGGCTTTGCCTGCTTATGGATGGACTGCAAAGATGGGGCCGGCCTGGCCTTCTGTGGGAGAAGTGGTGCAAAGGAATGCCTCCTTCAATTTCCTGCCTGTTACTTTGAATAAATGTACACAGAATTTTATATGTTCATGTTTATGTGTATTTTTCTGGAAAGCGGTCCATGGGTTTTATCAGATTCTCAGGGGGTCCATACTGGGGGTCCACCTGCAAAAAAGGCTAAGTAGCACTGTGCTAAAGCATTATGTACCTGCCAGTGCAAATGAGGTGATGTTAATTTATTTACTGATTTATTTAAAATATTTTTACCCCACCTTTCTTCTTGAAAAGGGCCCGAGGTGGATTACAACAATGAAAGACAACATTTAAAGTTGAAAACAATGAGTATACAATGGGGGTTAACATCATTTAAAATTAGGAACAATGAGTAAAGAGGTGTCTTGCATCATTAACAGACAATATTAAAGCAAAGATCCATAAGTATACTTTTTTTAAAAAAAATGCCACTCTGAGGAATGGAAAACACAAAAATGGAAAACACAAGTAGTACTAAACATCCAATCAAAGCAGTAATGCATGGCAATGTATCTAAAAATCACACACAGGTAGCTAGTTACTTAGGAAAGGTTTGCCTGAAGAGAAAGGTCTTTGCCCCCTTGCGGAAGGACAGCAAGATGGGGCCAACCTGACCTCCAGTGGGAGAGAGTTCCATAGTCTGGGTGCAGGAACAGAAAAGGCCCTCTCCTGTGTCCCCATCAGACGCACCTGTGAAGGTGGCGGGACTGAGAGAAAGGCCTCCCCTGATTATCTTAACACCCAAGCCTGCTCATTATGGGAGATACAGTCTTTGAGACAGCTTGGATCCAGGCCATTTAGAGCTTTATAGGTTAAAACCAGTACTTTTAATTGTGCCCGTTAACGGATCGGCAGCCAGTGGAGCTGCTGTAACAGGGGGGTTATGTGATTCCTGTAACCAACCCCAGTCAGCAATCTGGCTGCTGCGTTCTGGATCCTTTGAAGTTTCTGGACACTTTCCATAGGCCAGCCTCACATAGAGAGTGTTGTGACTAGATCAGACCTCTTAAGGAATAGGCACAGCTGATGCACTACTTTTAATTGTGCAAAGGCACTCCTAGCCACTACAGAAACCTGGGCATTCAGACTCAGAGATGATTCGAGGAGCACCCCCAGGCTGCACACCTGTGTTTTCAGAGGGAGTGTAACCCCATCCAGCACAGGCTGCATCCCTATTCCCTGATTGGTGTTTCAACTGACCTGGAGCTCCTCTGTCTTGTCTGGATAGTTTCAATTTATTCACTCTCCTCCAGTCCATTACTGACATCAGACACTGATCTAGCCGCCTCTGAATTAGATGGCAAGGAGAGATAGTATCATCCTCATACTGGTAACAATGAACCTCAAAACTCTGGACAATATCTCCCAGTAGTTTCATATAGATGTTAAATAATATATGAGACAAAACAGAACCTGCAGGCCAGTGGCCAGGGTGATGAACAGGATTCTCCCAGCACCACCTTCTGAGTTCTCTCCTCCAGGAAGGACCAGAGCCACCCTGGAACAGTGCTTCCAAGCCCCATCCCAAAAATATGGTCCAGAATATCATGGATATCATGGTCAATGGTAGATATGGGCATGAACCGCTACTTCTGTAGTTTGTGCCGGTTTGTGCCAGTTTATTTAGGGGCCAAACAGGTGTTCAGCACTTCAAAGCCCTGCCTCCTCCAATGGGTGCCCACTCAGAGGCAGCATCACAGCTTCCCTGCCCCATCTCCTCTGGGTGCTGCCTCTGAGTGGGCATCTGCCAGAGTAGGCGGGACAGAGTAGGTGCTAAACATCTGTTCAACCACTAAATGAACTGGCATGAGCTGCTGAATCGGTGGTTTGAGTCCATCTTTTGTCGATGGTATCTAAACTTGCTTGTCCCAGCATAGCATTGTAGTTTTGCCTTCCAAATGCAGAGATGTCTAGGATTTATAATATGGAGGAAAAGATGTGAGTAATCCAGAAGATTTAGCCAATGGCTGAAAAATGATCCTTGCAACATAGTTATGCCTCCGTGTATAATCTGTTTATGCTAGTTTATGGCATCCAGCTATGGCATGATGAATTGTTTCTTTAGATTTGTGACAGGCTCTTCATATGTTACTTACACCTTGCTTCATTATTATTTTATGATAGTATTTAGAGCAAATAACTTCAATTTCCGCCCCAAAATAACCTAATTTAAGGAACAGGTTTGACTGTTGCTTCTCAACATTATCATCCAGGAGGTAACTGGGATGCTACCATGTAACAGTTTCTCAAGCCATGCATCCCCATGCTGTGGGCTTTCATTAACATAGCTTGGTTCTCACTTGCAATTTATAATATTGTTGGTCCTTTATCATTTTCTACTATTGCCTGATGAAGTGGAACTGTGGAACTTTTACATGGAAGCAATGTAAAAGTTTGACTATTTGACCCATACAGAGATTCTTGAGGCCAACAAGCCCACAACTGCCCATACACCATGGCAAATAAAGGCACTCTGTACATGCCTCCAGATGATGGCACCTGTATTTTTACAGAAGGAACCAGTTTTCTTATTTAAATACTCAAGATCCCTGTTCATCCAGTCCACAATTTCAAAAGGATATGTCAATACTGAGATTGCCCAGCTATTCAGAGCAGTGGTTTTTTTTTTTCCTTTTGCATCAAGTTTTCTTTTAAGTACAAACTTCACTTTATCAAAGTACTTGTTCCTGAATAATGATTTAAATTCTTTGTGGTCTATACTGAGATTTTCATGGATGCCTAGACATTTATAGGTTTTCTGCGCCTCTAAGCTTTGAATAAAGTGTCCATTAGTGAGCTCATTGTTGCTGCCTTCTGAGCATGTGCTTATTTTCATGTGAATAATAGAACACTTGTGAACACCAAAGTTCATTTAGATATTTGTACTGCAAGACCCAACAATGTTAAAGAGACTATTCGGTTTATCAGGAGAGCTTGCAAATGACGTAATATCATCTATATACACTAAGTGTGAAACACCAAGGCCATTTTCTTGTAGCCTTTAGCACTCTCACTCAGTTGTCTAGGTAGGAGATTTAAAGCCAGGTGTTAACAAAGGTGTTAAAGAAACATCCTGAAAAATACATCTTCTAGTAAGGATATTATTAGCCTAGACATCTCTATGCCTTGATTTTAAACTCCACTTTGGTATGAGTTTATATAGAAAAGTAATATTTCTATCAATTTTGTAGCTCTATCAAAATTTCAAGAAGCCACGGGTAGGACCTTCTGCAAATCAGTGTAAGTGACTGATACATTTCTGGAGTTTCTCTGAATCTGATTCAATATGAAAGAATCAATAACAAGCAATTGCTTACAACAGTAGAATTTCTTGATGCAGCCTCTTTTTTTGGTCTGTTAGGATGCAGTTTGCACTTGACAAAACCGCAAATGTTTTGAGAGATAATTGATATAAACAGTCAAATTTTTTCCACCAGAAATTATGGATCTCATCCACTCCAGGGGCTTTCCAATTTCATGTTTTATCTAATGCTTGGTATACATTCCTAACTTTGATTTGCAGAAGGCCATAGGTGCTAGGGAGCTGTAAATTGTACATTCATGTTGGAACCCAGGGGGATTTAAGTTGTGTTTAGTGGCACAAGACTACAGATTTGCCTAGTACTTGTTAAAATCCTCCTCAGGCTGTATTGTGGAGTCTAACATCTCTCCTGCTTGGGACAGCCTGTGGTACAACTGTTGCTGGCTCATTCAAAATATACAGTTCTGCAGCTTCCTTTTGGTGGTCTTCATATACCTTAACAAGCAATCTGCTTTTGTCTTAGACTTCTATTACAGCAAGTCAAGATAGTCAGCAGGTTTAAAATGTTGAGCTTTATTCAGCTGCAATGTTTTAAATTTTTGTAAGGTTTTGAAAGTCAGGCCTTGTGTCCTTCCTAAGATTGCTCCTCCTTCCACCACAAAGAAAAGCAATGTTTTTTTTTTTCATATTTAGCCTCAAAGAATTTTTACATGTCTTTCTAGCCTTAATTTCCAGGCAGGCCTGTCATAGGCTTTTCTTATTTTCTTCAGCTTTGGATTCCATTATCTTAATGAAATATGTAACAATTTAGAGAGGCTGGCCACCAAGCAGTAAACTGCTAAATGAACTGAATGAATATAATTCCTTTCATACAAAAAACCCTCACAATTTGATTCAGATTTGAAATTATAAGCATGTCCGTTAGTATTTATTTTAGGGATAAGAAGTCTGTGAGTTGAGGAGGCTCTAGTTCTGTTCCTTCTGATGGACTGCTAAATATCTCAGGGATTTCTGCCATATTGATTTTTCATTGTTGTTTAAAGGACTGCCACATTCCTCTGGGAAACGCACTTGGTCAAATAAACATTTTACAACCTCCCTTTTTATGTGTTATCTTTCTAGCTGCGTGACATAACTGTTTTTTCCTTAAGATGTGCTTCTGATCTGCAATGTTCTCTTCTAATAAAATGTGTCCTTAGTATGCATCTGTATAAGTCGCATACAGTTTTTTCCTCCATTCTGGTCTTTCTAGTTCTTGACAGTCACTAACGTCATAGAACAGGCACACAATCTCTTCATTATGTTCCTCATCCATTTTTTGTTATACTGTTTTCTTATGTATTCCCAGTCCTTGTGTTGAAGGGGCCTTCTTTGAAACTCCTGTCCCTGAAAGAACACTTTGGCTTGGTTCTTGGCCCAGCACCTAGTCCTCAGAGATGAAATTGCTCTCATCTGAGCTTGCCAGCTGACACAGGCCTTCATCAATAGCATTACTGTGTTACTGCTTTGTGACAACAGTTGTTTCACAAAGAGAATGTAGTTGACTTTTTGCCTGTGGCCCACCTTCTAAAACATAAAGCTGGCCCCTTGTTGACCTGGACAACAGATGTGCCATTTCATTTGAGACTCAATACTCATAACAAAATTTACTGCATAAACAGGTTGCCATGTATTACCTATGACTAGATAAAACGACTTCCTATTTCTCAGCATTGCTGGTGTGTGGGGGCAAACAAAAGGGTCAAGTCTAAATGTTTGATATCAAGTTCTAAAAATTATTGAGTTGATATGTTTGCAAAACTATTGATGTCTGAATTTCAGGAAACAATTTTTTTTTAAAAATTGGTAGTAGAGATTAACATGAATCAGAAAAATGGAAATGTGTTTTGATTCATGATTCATCAAAGTAGATGAATCACAAATTACAAATTTATGATTTTTTTCTGATGAATCAATGAATCGTTTCATGAATTCATTTTTGCATTAAAATCCATATAACCCCTCCCTAAATACCTAGAGACACCAGAATCATAGAGAAGCTTCCTCTGACTCTCCTCTACAATCCTTCCACGTTTGGTGATGATTGGGTTCTAGACATCCAAGTTATACACCAACAAGGAAAGTCCCCCCAAGAAAGTGCCCTTTTGCAGCTGGCTTGGGGAAACCTAATCTTCACCGAACTTGAAGGGATTGTAGAGAAGAGTCAGGGGAAGCTTCTCAGTGATTTTGGTGTCTCTAGGTACCTGGGGGCTGTTTTATAGCCTGACAAATTAAAAAATCACTAAACATTCATTGATTCATATTTGTTGGGGGCATCTATTTGGATGAATATGACTTGATGAATTAGCAATTTTTGATGAATTTTGCAAATAATTTTTTAATTCATGCCCATCTCTAATTGGTAGCCAACAGTGGTGGTGGTGGTGGTTATAATGATATACAGTAAAAGACTATCCATGTCCTCATGAGAATTAAGATCCTGATAGTATCACACACACACACAATTGTGCTAGTATCATGCAATCCTGATAGTATCATGCAAAAATATAAGCTAATAATTTATAATTAATAATTAATATAAAACATAAACATTCCAGAAAGCAACAGCTGGTCTAAAGGTGATGCAGCGCCTTCCCTCCACATTGTCTGAAAGAGAGCATCCTTGAAAGGGACTTTAAAGTATTGATGTTGGCTGGCTAATATCAGAACATGGAATACAAATAAAATACAATATACTCTTACAGATGAAGGGAAAGGTTTGGATTATCTGGATACGCTTCATACAGTTTTTGTAGAGTTTTTTTTTTTTGTTTCACCAAGCAAAGAAAGCAAACTCTAATATCTGAAGAGCCTTTCCCTCCTAAAAATGACTTGTAATTTCTAGCCCTTCTTTATTATTAATGTATATGGCACACTATTGTCAAATGAACTGCAATTCTCAGTGGTAACACAAATACAATGATATTGCATGCCCCACATCCCCAGTGTATTTTATGCAATTAGCACAACATTTAGAAGCATACCTGGTAGCTGTCAGAGTGTATCATGTTTGTATAGATGTAGGTATCCTGATTTCAGGAATTGATGAGCCTAATGTTAATACTAGTCACTAGTGACCAACCATTCCAGGCTGGGCCATTCACCAATGTAACCTCTGCAGAACCATGTAATCTGTCAAAGCAATACAAAACTTTGCTCCTTTAGGGAAGAGTTTTTGCATATCCAGACATGTTCTAGGGCCATGTTCTGGTACCATGAGAAAAAAGAAAGAAAGATGTAACTGAAGGGACTAGGGTATTTACTGAACTCTCCTGTAACAGAACATGACTGAAATGGGAATGTTAATATTGTATTAATTGCCCTAGAGAGTAATCAACTGAATAAGATTTATGACCAAAAGGGGAACAAACACAATAATGCCTATATTATAGGATATCTTATAAACTGCCCATAATGAAGACAGCTGATCTGGTAATTCAGATTTTAAATATGCTTCATATGTCAGTTGAAATTGAATTTTTGGATTTAAACCCACTCATTCATTTACTTAGGCTGCAATTCTATCATTTCTGGCGCAGCAAACCTGGGACCACAAAGCCGAGTGGAAGTCTCTCATAGACTGCACATAAGGGAGGAGGAGATCTCACTGTGCCCCCCCCCCCCACTCCTCACTCTATGGTCATTTCTACACTCCTTCCCTCTGCAATGCTGGAGACCTGGTGCTAGAGGGGGGAAACAGGTGGACTGAGGATATGAGATAATGTGGGGAGGCTATAGATACACCATATCTAAAGTATTTCCTGTCCTCCATGTATTATACTCCCAGATTAAGGGAGATCTAGAGTAAGTTAAGAGCTCGTATAAATATTTCCCCTCTTTTCATTTGAGAAAATTTGGAGGAAAATTGTGATACTGAATCTCCATCCTCTCTTCTGCTCTGCCAGCAGGAACCCAGTGGAGCTTAAGAAATGGTGGAATGTTTTGAGTTCAGAACACTCTGCCTTAGTCACCCAATCTTGCTCTTAAATATAGAGCCAGATCTATCCTAGTGACTGAAATAGGTAGCACTAATTTAAAATGAGAGGGCAATCAGAGGAGGAAACAGCTCACGTTGAGAACTGCTTGTGGTTTGGTGCAAGCTATTTCCTAGTGATTATAAGAAGTATTGGCAATAGGGATTAAGTCCAACTGTGATCCATGCCCAAGACGGACCTTTTTGGTTCTGTGGTAGGCCTACTCTCTCCTTTTGGCTGGGCTGAAGCAATGCCTGCATGGACAGAAGGACTGCTTTAAGAGAGATCACTTCCAGCAAAGCAACTCTAGTGCAATCAGATACAATCCTTTCTTGCTATCTGATTGCTCCCCAAGTGTATTTATAAAAATAAATATTTCAAACATATCAACACATTTAACCTCCTTAGCTAAAGCTTAAATAAGACACATTTAGCAGAGCTTCTGAAAGATGCCCAAGGCATTTTCACAACTGACTCTTACATTGGCTTTTACGGGGCGCAGATAGCTCTCCTCTTAAAACAGCTTCACTGGCTACCTGTTTGTTTCCAGGCCCAGTTCAAAATGTTGGTTATGATTAGAGATGGGCATGAACTGTCAGTTCATGCCAGTTTGTCCTTTGGACAAACAGGTGTTTGGTGCTTCCCAGCCCCACATCCTTCAGCGGGCACTCACTCAGAGGTAGTGCCCCAACTTCCCTGTCCTGCCTGCTCTGGGCACTGCCTCTGAGTGGGGTGCCTGCCAGAGGAGGTGGGGCTAGGAAGTGCCAAACACCTGTTCATCTGAAGGATAAACCAGCACAAATCACCAAACTAGGGCTTTGTGTCCATCTCTAGTTGTGACCAATAAAGCCTTATACAGCTTGGGTTCAGGCTATTTGAAACAATGTATAATTTTGCAGTTTTGATGTGGGCAGAATCCATGGACCCTTGGCATTCTGGTGTAGTGAAGCTGCTTGGGGATGAATGTTTTATTGCAACAAAGTGTGATTCTGTGTTACATGAAGGAGACTAGAGATGAGTATGAATTGAAAAATGAATTGCAAAATTTGTCAAAAATCAAAATTCATACAAATCAATGCCCCCTGATGAATATGAATCAACAAATTTTTAGTGATTTTGGATTCATCAATTAGTCAGGCTATAAAATGCCGCCACGGCACTTAGAGACAGGGAAACTTCCCCTTGCGCTCCTGGACAATCCCTCCAAGTTTGGTAAGGATTGGGTTTTGTATGTCCAAGTTATACACCCACCCACAAAGAGCCCCCCCCCCCAGGAAAATTCTCCCCAGATACCAAAATCACCGAGAAGCCTCCCATGACTCTCCTCTACAATCCCTCCAAGTTTGGTGAAGATTGGGTTCGGTCTCTCTGGGTGCTTGGGGGCTGTTTTGTAGGTTTTAAATTAAAACAATAAACTGACAAATCGATTCGTCAGAAACAAAACAGTAAATTCATTATTTGTGATTCGTCACACTTGATGAATCATAAATCTAAATTAATCACAATTTTTCTGATTTGTACCCATCTCTAAAGGAGACAGTTGTGAGAATTTTCTGTGAAAAAACCTCTCCTGGTTGTACTGGATCTTTTCTGGTCATTTTTCAATATTCATTTTTAGGGCAGATACAGGTGTGTGGAAGTACCTTAACACTAGTGGGGTGTATGAGACATGCTTAGCTAGATCTATTTCAATCTGTCCTCAGACATGACTATGGGAAAAAGGACTCATTTGGCCATCTTGGTGGACTATCAGTGCTGGTACTGGACGAGGAGAATTGGATCTGCTGGACCTCTTGGTGATTTATGATACCATCAGCCATGCTCTACTTCTGTGTTTGAGATGAAATGTTGAGGTACTGCTTTACTCCATCTCTTCCTGTTTGTGCTGGAGGACTTTGTTTTTGATGTACTCCAGGGATTTTGTCTTCTGCCCATAGCTATTTAACAAACACGAAGCTGCTGTGAGAGATTGTGAGGTGGATTGAGAACACTTTGTCCCCTCCTTTCTAGTATCCAGGCTTTGTATTCAATTTGCAGAATGCAGAAGCAGGGCAACAGGTGTATGCTTTTTCTCTGTATTCATAAGCCCTTTGCAACAACCCAGTCTGTTTCTTTACATCTGCGGCCATGGTACAGATTATTTGAAATGGGGGAGGGGATTTCTTTCTCAGGAAAGAATGTACATGAGTTCCTCCATCCTTCCTTTCTCCATTTCAGATGAGTAAATACTAATTTTACATCCAATGGAGGGAAAGCTGCTGAGATGTGTATGCATGTGGGCCCATAAAAGGGGGTGAAAATGACTCATGGAAAAAGAATTAAGTTTCTCCACTCACTGTCCTTATTGTTCCTTCACTCCTTTCTATAGGTGTGCTTCTGACTTTTAAAATGGCAACACTAGTCTCTTTCACGTGATTGTTGCCTCATTTTGTTGGTTCCTTTCTATAGCAGAACTTCAAAATCTAATTTTCAGCATTCTGTATTCATATTAACATCCATCACTTTTTAAACCTGTACTCCAGAAGAAAGTGAGCAGTTGTTTCCTGTTTTCTTTTTGATGTCTGTTTAAATATTTGAAAACCATTATCAACATGTTACTCTTCCTCCTTGGCTCAACCATCTTCTCAGTGAAGCATATTCACTTCAGTACTCAGAGATATGTTTCACAAGCAATAAGTTACAATAAAACACAAGAGCAGAAAATCTGTTTTCTTGGGGGTGGGAAAGCAAAAAGACATTAGGCTGATAGAAAATCCATTCAGATATGTTATTTAATTTCTCGCAGGTGTATTTATTGGTTTGGGATGATAGACCATATACAGCAGTCCCTTCTCAGAAATGCCTAGAGATCTATGGGTGGGTGGGAGAATATGAAACTTTCAGATTCTATATAAAAATTCAAATAGGCATTCATTTTTACAGCTATGAAAAGCAATGGGTAGATGGAAAGGTAGTTCAAAAATGCCCAAGGCAGCAAACAGTTGCTTAATGAGGATGCATTGAATGGAATTAAAATACAGACTAATAAAGATAAAATTCAAATGCAACATTAGCAACAGTCAGATTATTTTAACATCACTTTTATCCATTAAAATGAGTCTATCTGAGGGGTGAAAAAAGATGTCTCAAATACTTATGATGTCCAAAGCCAGTGAGCCAATATCATCAAACCAATCAGGTGGGTGGTATCTGTAGAACAAAGTATATGCCAGCTATATCTCTGTCAGAGCGGCACATCAATATTAGAATAATATGGAAAAAAATGGAATTGTTGGGAGGTGCCACATTCTTGGATTCTTAAAATATGCCATGTTTTCCTTCTTGCCTTTCAGGAGACGTGGCTGTAAGACACAGTCAACACCCATGATGTTTGCAAGAGAATACTATTATTAGCTATTCCTCCCATTTTTTTCATAAGCATTCCATGCACCCCCCTTCATCCAAGTGATCAATAAAAATGTTGAAGAGCACTGGGCCCAGAACTGAGCCTTGTAATACCCCACTTTCTACCTCCTCCCAGTTTGAGAAGGAGCCTTGGATAAAAATTCTCAGAGTACGATTCTGTAACCAAGTGTGTATGCTCCTGATAGTTCTTTTCTCAAGCCCACAACTAGTTAGCTTGCTAATTGGAATATCATGGGGAACTTTGTCTGATACTGGAGGCAGCTGTCTCCAACTAATGGCTGGCCCTGCCAATTCAATTTCTGCCAGAGATCGAATGTCTTTATGCCTCTGAGGAGAGGAAACAGGGGTTCAAAGCTGGACATTAGTTCTTACGGTTAGGAGCCCATTTAGGCCTCTTGAAATAGTTAGTAGAAGTTTGTCTCCCCAATGTAGGTCATTTTAAAAATTCAAAACTAGTTTTTCATTGTTGAGCTATCTTTCTTGCTATCTGCCCCTGTTGCTTCGTTCTACTGTAAAGGCACTTTTGAGCCAATATGTTTCTCTTTGAATCTTTGTATCAGCTAGTTTTGCTCTTTCTACCAATGCTAGGGATTGACTAGGTGTTTACAGGACTTCGGGTCATCACTATTTTCCCATGTAATCCACAGGATTATGTGAATACAACTTTACCACAGTTAAACTTGTGGATAGTCTTTCATAAGCAACCACAGGAAGTAGCTTATTTCCATGATACATCATGGCATATGGCTCTGAATAGGCCTTCACAAACAAGCTTCCCCACTCTCCGAGATCCTCTTATGCAGACCGTGACTTCAGTACATTTCTGACTTGACAACTTGAAATTCGAGTCTTCATTTCACATTAGCAGCAACATTTGTTATATAAGAAAGATGGTTGTTAGGAGTGAGCTAAAAAAAAAATGTGCCAGGAAGAATCGTCTCTCACACATACTGATAACTGCCATTAGCACAGCAACATTCGGCATGTACAGCTCCAAGGCTTATTAGAATTCCAGTGAACAAGCTTCTACAATTATGATTTGATTTTAATTAGTTTAGATATTAGCAGAATGGGCCCCAGCAGCCTTTAAATGTCACTGAGTTCCCCACAACGCCAAGGGGGTATCAGCTATCTTAACTTGCTGAGTCCAAAGGGCCTCAGGGAAAACGAGCAAAAGCCAAGGAATATCAAAAGTTCCAGTATACTGTGGTCACCCACACTAATCAGCACTGGGTCCATTCAGCATTTCTTTGGCTTACAATACCAAACCCTTTAAAAGGAGCACATTTTAATAATTTTCTGAAATTACCCACTAAGGGCACATGTAACATTTATCACATTGCGGTATGCATTGCAATGCAGCTTGTCTATCCATCAAAATGAATAGCAGAACTTGCATGGAGTGTAATGTTTCTTTGTGAATTCCCTGGTGTTCTCCCAAAGAATTCCACAAATAGCTACCCCCTCCCATGTCACAACACAGTCATCCAAACAGCTTGAGCAAGCATTAGCCAATGAAGAAGATGACAAGCCAACACTTGTGTCATGGCTGCAGTGCAAGCAGAAAGGTCTCCTGGCTAAGGATGGCTTTCGGGTAGCTGAAATAGTTCTGTTTAGTTTTCCTTTGGAAGTTGGAGGAAGTTACAGGATTAAAGCCTCATACTTTCAGACTGTTTAAATATTAGTGCTTTGCTTTATTTTATTTTGTTTAATTTGGTAGAAGCTGGAAAGAGTATCTTTTCATATCACAGCTCCAAGAACCTTCTAGCCAGTATGGCTACTGAAAATTTAGTTTCTGTAAACTGTAGTCTTAAACAAACAAACAAACAAACAAACAAACAAACAAACAAAACCTTTTCATGTTGGTTAGGCCAATTGATTTTTTTTTAAAAAAATCCCTTAGTGTGAACTGAAAAGCTGATTTTTATATATTTATTGGAAGATGAGAGCTTACAAAAAGCCCTTCCCCCAAGACACTTTGGCTTAAATCTAGTAGTTAATTGCAGCTAGAGGAGGCCCACTGAATCAATGGACCTTGCACGGGAGTTGACTCCCTGAATCTTCAATTATTCAATGGGCCTACTCTAGGTTCACTTTACTAGTGGATTTCAGCCATTGCCCCTTTTGTGTGACACTCCCTCTGTGAAGATGGGAGGTTGGCATGATGACAGTGAGACCAAGAGTGATCAAAACTTTATACTATATGCTCCCTACATTTTCTGAGGTAAATAGTAGGTATTTATAATATTGGTGGCATAATGCTTACTCCAAAAGAGATGACAGTTAATCATTATCAGGTTCCTTTAAGTCAGATATCTCCTGACTGCAGTATAAATGTGAATTGAGGCAGATTCTAGAACTGAAAGGTTTATTTTCAGAACACTCAAATAAAGATGAAGCTTTGTGGCTTACTATGGTTAAAGGTATGGTGCTTATTTCACAAATTTTCAGACTGAATATATCAACATAAACTCCATACAATATTACAACCAATGAACTGCATCAGTTTTTTATATATATTTTCTGACAGGTCCTTTAAGAGAAGACAAAAGGGGTTTAAAAATGTTTGTTGTTGTAACTGAAGCAATGCAATACTGTTTTAACAAAAAAGAAATTTACTTCTCCTGCTCTCTGACATGCAGGGCAAGTGATTCATTTGCCAATTACCTGAAGTGGCTCGCTTATTAAGCTACTTCGTGATATTGTCAGGAGCCATTTCCATGCCAATGGTTAGGCTTGATTAGATAGTTCTAATCAAGTCCAGGTGTTCCCAAGTGGCCCACACTAGGTTGCTCTCTGCTGCTAGCGTAGCTGTACCCTTAGACAAGACAGATCACAGAAGGACAGAGTGAAGAGAAATATGTGTTTTTAATACCATTTTTCATTACCCTCTCCTGTTTTTTCTTAGCATCTCTGGCATCTTTTCCAAAGCTTATAAATTTTTACTTCAAGGAAACTCCCCAAGGGCAGCCACGTGCCTCAAGAAGTTCAGCTCCTGCTCCTGTGGCCAGGAGTGACTTTTAGGCTATAGATTGTTCACCAAAGATAAGGATTTAAACAAAACACAACAATAACTACAACTGCCAGAATACCTTCCCCAGCATGCACCAAAAGGGCAACTTTTCCCATTTCCCATTATGATAAAATGTTTCTTACTTTATCTGATCTTGAGCATGATGCTGCATGTCTGGGTTGCACAGTGAAGGAGTCAAAGTGAACAGAGAACACGTTACCTCTGTGATTCAGAGATGGCACTGACTTCTGCCACTCTTCTGGGCACAGCTATTCTTAATTTATGGTACCCCAGATATCCTCATTTGTGTTAGGAACCATCTGAAGCACATATTCACACCTAGATGGCTCATCCCTAGACAAGAACAATGTCAGAGAATGCTGTTTCCCTACTTTCCAATGTGCACGGCAGTATAAATGTCTGAATGGAGAGTGTATATGTTTAATTGGATCCCTAAGGTAGGATATCTCATTCAACCTTACCCAGCCTGATGTCTTCCATGTACCTGGACTACAGCTCTCACCATCCATATCCATTGGCTATACTGGATTGAGTTTATAGGAGTTGGAGACCCAAAATATCTGGAGAGCACTACATTGGGAACAGTTGCCCTTGTTCATTGCTTATTCCTTGAGAGAGAGGGGAGGATGGAGAATCTGGGAAGACTGCATGAGCACATGGGATCAGGGTCATTGCCAGAGCCAGCTTATCAGAGGCCTTCAAGCAAAATGGTCTCAGTGCTGTCCTATCACTATTCACTTTACCTCCAGGCCCATTTCCAAAATCTGCCAGGATTGGGGGGCATCATTGAATAGGCAGCAAATACAGTTGCTCCTTTCCTTTTCTTTCAGTAGTTATTTCTTCTTTCTTTTGAGACACAAGAAAGAAAGAAAGAAAGAAAGAAAGAAAGAAAGAAAGAAAGCAAGAAAGAAAGAAAGAAAGAAAGAAAGAAAGAAAGAAAGAAAGAAAGAAAGAAAGAAAGAGAAAGGAAGGAAGGAAGGAAGGCAGGCAGGCATGAGTGACAAAGGGGCTCTTTGTGCTGATGTTGGTACATGCCCACTGATACTGGCCCTTAATGCAAGTCCTGCCACTGCCTGCATTCAATATTTTTCTGAATATAATCTTGGGAGTGAAGTGTTAGTGGAAAAGCTGGATTTATCCCTATGAAATAATAATAGTCACTTGGGATGTGCATGCTGGAAATTTTCATTTCAGCAGTTGCTTCAGTTGTTTCCTTGTTGGATTACTGTGTGCTGAGCACCTGGTTCCCTCCATCTTGGATTGCTTTGTTTGCCTGCCTAACTGTCTGTGCTTCCATCTTTTTTAAAAAACTTTTTTGCCTTTTTTCCTTGATTTTTTTGGATTTTCTTCCATGTTTCTTTATATTATTTTTGCTGCTGCCAGGCTTGCCTCTGGTGACATGCCTCCTTGGGATTTTTTTATTTTTATTTTTTGCATCCCTCTCCCAAAAATAAATTCTTTGGGGATCTGTTCCCCACTTTCCTGATTTGTTTTCATTTTCATTTTGTTTTGTTTTCTGTTTTCTCTTGTCTTGGATTATTTTTGCTGCTGCCTGGTCTGACTGCGGCTGCCTGCTGGACTCAGAGAAGAAAAGGGTACACATAAAGTGGTAGAGGAAAAAAAAACCTCTCCCTGTATTCTAGTAGCTTTGGTTCAATGGAGCTTTGACTAGAATTGTTTGCCTTTATTTGGTCATTTACTTTTCTCGGTTTTCTTAGAGATGAGGCTGTCTTTCTTTCTTGGTGACTTTACCAGTGCGAGCTTGGAGGGTAGTGGTGGTTGATGGCTAGGTACAACTTGGAGTATTTCTCTTTTGTTGTTCTTGGTGTTGTGTTACTTCTGGCTGCTCTGGTGAGTGGGTCTCTTTGTGCACTGGCAGCCAGTTTCTGGCTGACTGGTTGATCCCTTGCCTTTTTTCTAGTATTCTACCCAGGTTCAGAAGGGCTTGGTTGTGCTGTATGGGTAGCACTAAACTCATACTGTTGTTCTGAATGTGATAATATAATCTAGTGTCAGCATACGTCTGATGACATTTTTTTCTTCTCATATAGGAAAATCAGACTAAATTTGTTGCACAGTTTTTAATTTCTGGTAAAGGTCCCTTTTGCTACACTGTAATACAGAGATTCACAAAGGAGAATAGCTACAAGTTCGGCAGACTCTATCCCTTTTCTCATTAACTTAAAGTCTTAATAACTCACTCTGAGACATTTGTAGGAGAAAGAATAAAACATTTCTTACAGTTACTGAAGTTACAGAATTGTGTATGCTGCTTTCTTTACTGCACACATACTTAGCAATCAACTGAACAGATTAATAGCAAACAAACAAACAACAGACAAAATGGGGGGACCATTCAACAGAGAGACAGGGTCTCTTTGAATTCAAGGGCTGGAAGAAGCAATTGTTTAGTGCTGGATATACAATCACCCTAGCCCAGAAAAGTCCCTCCCCGTCACAAAAACCACAGACAGCATGCGGGGTTGCAAACAAAACTCCAACTGAATTTGGGATATTTTTATGATTCTGAAGTAACTAAGAGCTGCTTTTAACATCTGAGATTAAGTCAAACCCAAAAAGATTCTTCAGATCATATTCTGCATTTGCAGGGTTAAAATACAGTCAGGTATTTGAACCAAAGAAAATAATAGAGTAGTTTCTGAGATGCTGGTGCCATGGGAGGAGGTGAGTGACACCTTTGTCTCTCAATAAAGCCCAGATCTTCACTGTGCATTCCAACCACTGAAGTGCTAGGGAAGTCTCAGACTGAGATTTCCATGAAGTGCACATATCCCCTTGCATTGCTCCACTACCTATTTCACAGAACTGGAAGGATTTGCATTAATTACTGTTTAGATAGTATTTGTGCACCTTGGAATGTTCTTTTTCTTTGTACTGTCACTCAACTTAAGTTACTAAATTTTCTTGGAATATGATGGCATTAGGAAAGTATGTGTGTGTGACTGCTGAAGGATGATTTTCTTTGTACTTTGAGTGGGTGGGTCATACAACTAGCGAGCTGCATGTCCCCCAGCCCAGTTCATAGCTGTTTGTGTCACCACTCATTTGTGGGAACATTTTGGATTATTTATTTATTTTTACCTGGGATCCAAAAACATACAAATAATGTCAGAAGCCTAAGGATGAGTCAGAATGTTTCCTTAAGGGTACATGGTGGGTTGTCCTTGATATGTAAGCCCTTTATCCCAATATGGAGCAAGTTGGATGGGCTTCTGCATGCCCCTGATAATTGCAGTGGGTTTGCATGTTAGTTTGGGAAGTGCAAATTTGCTTTGTTCATGTTAAAAAGCAAATCAAATGTATCGCTCTGCTAGCCAGGATCAGAACATATTTTTACTTATGCCCGGGGTGTTGGTTATCAAAGTCTTGTTTGAAAGATGAGAAAGGAAGAAAGGTTGAACCCAGAAAAATAAGAACAGTTGTATCCAGAAATATATTATCTGTCGATCATTCTGGCTGAAACAAGATAAAGTTTAAGAGGAGCATTCAGTAAACAGAAGGTACCTCTGCTTCACAGAAAAGCTCCTTCGTTAAGAACCACTCTCATAAATTCACAGGTGAAAAAAGGCTATGTATGACAGAAGTTAATAGAGACAACTTTGCTAGAATTAACATCCACTTTTGTATAACGATCACACCCAAATTCTGCTAACAATACTTTGATTGTTGAAGCTACAGGAGCAGGGTGACATACTTAACACTGTGTAAAGCAGGTCTGCTGTAACGCTCTTTCTTCTTCTTTTTGGTTACACTCATGCTTTTTCTGTGTGATGCTTATTTGATAAAAAGAGAAAGGAAAGCCAAGATATATTACATTAAAGGCTTCCTCATTGACAGTACTTTATATTTAATTACAGCTTTGATTCTTGTTTGAAAATAGCTATAAGGCATCTTATTGTTTATAGTCACCTCTGTCTCATTAACAGCAGGATAACTTTTGCTGCTGGTTCCCCCCGCCTTCCCCCCGCTTCTGCTAAACTGTTAAACACTGCAGCTTCAGACGGTTCCTAAAACCTTTTGGATTTCATGGCACCTGATAGGCACCTTGGCAACTGACAGAGGAAAGGCTGTGTTTGTTCCTATCAAATATAGAGGGAAGAATCAAGCACTTGTCATTTGACGGAAGCTTTCCTCTTTTTACTGATCTGTCACTTTTGTCAAGGATCTCTCTTATATTGCCACTGCTGGTTGCTATTGTGGTTGATGACTGTTTTACCCTTTCTCTTCTTCCCTTAGCATGGGGTAACAGTGGTATCATTTTGGGGACTACTGCACCAACTAAACAAAGAGCAACAACTGCCACTCTCTTGGGGCCATGTCTGATAGTGCCAGTTCTGAATGTAGCCACAGCAGGGGGTGGCATTGTGTGTGCCTTACTGTGCCATGAATAGGAACAAATGGAAGATTCTAGAAAATGCACGTTAGAATGCAGAAATGTTCCTGATCATGTGAAGGCTCTATTTGTGTCCAGGTGACCATGTGTGGAAACTTCATCACAGTGGAGGTTGGGGAGGCCAATGTCATGGAGCACTGAATATCATCCTGGGTTTAGTCTGAACTTTACAGCAGCTTTCAAATGCCAAGGTGTTCAAACCTCTCCTTCAAATTGTTTTAGCACTTTTGGTAACATCTTTAAAGTTCTGATAAAAACCTGAATTGGCGAGACAACAACTGTCTCCATTGTCCCTTCAGATTTTCCTATGCAGCCTAGGAAGGTTGAGAAATTACACCACATGTAGCAGGGACACTGGGATAGGACCAGGGCAAAGGGCTCATATTCTTTAAATGCATTACTGTACCATTTTCAGGGATAATGGCTCTTTAGAACAGTAATAAAGAGCACACATACTCCTGACACTTGATACCATGTTTTAGTTCATGTGGTTGATTGTTTCTGGACTCACTAACATTTGAACTAGTATCTGAAGTCATTACATGTCTGAGATCCAAATAAGCCTTAAGCACAGTGGGAGTTTCTGTCAAATCCAGGAGCACACAAATTAGCATCCCTTATTTAGTGATTGCTCTTCAGGAGTTAACAACTGGATTCCTTAGAACTGTGATGCAATTCCCTCCCCCCAAAAACACTGTACTTTCAGTTCCAGTTACCAGTTATCTCTGAAGCCTGTTTCTGGCCTGAGGGATCTTTCTTCCTTTTTAGCTTGCATGTATGAGATCTGATAGTTTTCATATGAGGTGTTCTGAAGTATTTAAAAGACTTCCAAGCTGGCAGCCACCTGTACCTTTTATAGCAGTGAGGTCCACAGTTTAACCAGACAGATGGGTATGTTGGGGCGGAGAGTTCACCTTAATCCTGTTGGCAAATACAGAACATGTCCCTGGCATCCCCAGTTTGTGCTTATCCAAGTCAGAGATTGCCCAGTTGAGGACAAGAGGGATTCCCCCTTGTACAAGGTCTGGGGTGGTGGGGAGCTATGCAAGCAGAAAATACTGGCAACTGTAGTTTTCTATCTTTGGTTTCCTTTGTGCATATATGCTGTTTAAGGAAATTCAGCCTCCCATTAGAAGTAGCATGTTCCTTGTTTTTAGCTTTTAATTAATTAGTTTAGGACTGTTTACTTCAAATTCCCTCTTCTAATATAAGCAAGAAATATTCAAGAAGTTGCTTTTGTTAGCAGGATGAGAATGGATATTAAAAAACTTTTAAAAAAAAACCTGATTAGTGCAACCTCCATTTAGCCAGTAGTAACTCTCTTCTAATTAATGATAATTCCAGCATTTTAGAGATCAAAGACATGCAGACTGGTTGATTAGTTTTTAAAGTTCTGATTTTGTACCCTGCTAAATTGTACCACTGTGTGAGGTAGAAAGCAGAACTATGAGATGCTCTTAACATTAACAGTGAAGAGTAGAAATTACACAGTTTCATTAACTGAGGAGGTGAAGTAGCTATTGTGATTACATCCCTCTCACCAGATGTCACATTTCCCAGCTTAAATGTATGCTTCTGAAAGTAGGAGCCTGAGACAAAATAGGTATTCTCTTGGTGTACCGCCCACCCTGTTGCAGAACAATCTCTCTTCCAGAGCTAACTGAGCTGGTATCAGGGGTGGTGTTGGAGTCCCCTCAGCTTGTCGTGCTGGGGGACGTTAACATCCATGCTGAGGCAGCTCTGTCAGGGGTGTCTCAAGACTTCATGACTTCCATGACGCCCATGGCTCTGTCCCAAATGGTATCCGTCCCTCCCCATGCCGCAGGCCACACTGTAGACCTGGTCTTATGTACTGGTGAAGCTGTTGGTGACCTGGGTGTAGAGGAACTTTCTGTATTTCCATTGTCATGGACAGACCATTATCTGGTGTGATTTGGACTTACTGGAACTCAGTGCCTTTGTAGGGGGTGGGGGTCAGACTAAGAAAATCCACCTCAGAAGGTTGATGGATCCAGATGGTTTCATGGCTGCCCTTGGGGAGTTTCCTGTCACCTTGACAGGTGAGTCTGTTGAATCCCTGGTTGATCTCTGGAATGCGGAAATGGCAAAAACCATTGACATTATTGCTCCTAAACATATCCTCCCTCAAAGTAGAACCAAATTGCCCCCCTGGTTCAACAGGGAGCTTGTGAAGATGAAATGAGTGGGCCATACATTTGAGCAGCAATGGCAGAAAATTTGGAGTGAATCTGATCAAAAAAGAGCCAGGGCCCATTGGAAGGCCTGTTCCATGGCAGTGGAAGCAGCAAAGAAGTCATTCTTCTCTGCAACCATTGCACCTGGATGGAATTGCCCAGCAAAGCTTTTTTGAATGGTCAAGGGCCTGCTAGATGCATGCCCCCAGGAAGATAATGCAGACCACACTGTAGCTCGCTGTGAAGAATTTGCAGAATACTTTGCAGGCAAAATTGCTCAAATCCACTCTGACCTGAATACTGTAGCTGTTTCAGGTTCTTTGAATGAAACTGTGGCCTCTGCTTGCCCTATGTTAATGGATGCATTTCAGTTTCCACAGCCTGATGATGTGCTCAGGACCCTTGGGGAGGTGAGGGCTACCACATGCCAGTTGGATCCTTGCCCTTCCTGGCTCATAAAAGCCACCAGAAAGGGACTGGTTGATTGGGTAGGAGGAATGGTGAACACTTCCTTGCAACAGGTTAGGATCCCATCTTGCTCAAAGGAGGCAATATTAAGACCATTGTTTAAAAAAGTCCTCTTTGGACTCCATAATACTGAATAATTACCAACCAGTATCTAATATCCCATTCTTGGGGATGGTACTAGAATAGGTTGTGGCTTCTCAGCTTCAGAGGTTCCTGGATGAGACAGAGTATCTAGATCCATTTCAGTCTGACTTCAGGCCTGATTATGGGACAGAGATGGCTTTGGTCGCCATGGTAGATGACCTACAATAGGAACTGGATAGGGGATCTGTGTCCCTGTTGGTTTTGCTGACCCTCTCAGTGGCTTTTGATACTGTCAACCACAGTATCCTCCTTTCCCATCTCTCTGGAATAGGCCTTGAGGGCACTGTTTTACAGTGGCTCCAGTCTTTCCTGGAGGAGAGAATTCAGATGGTGGTGCTCGGGGACTCCTGTTTGAAACCCTGGCCATTGACCTGTGGGGTACCTCAGGGTTCTGTTTTGTCTCCTATGTTATTTAACATATACATAAAAGCATTTGGAGAGATTACCAGAGTTTTGGGGTATGGTGTCACCAGTATGCCAATGACACCCAACTCTACCTCTCCTTGCAACCTAAATCTGAAGAAGCAACTTTGGCTCTAGATCAGGGTTTGGTATCAGTAATGGACTGGATGAGGGTGAATGAACGGAAACTTAATTCAGACAAGGCAGAGGTGGTTCTGGTCAGTCAAAAGGCAAATTAAGGAACAGGGATTTAGCTGGTACCAGTTCATCCATGAACCTGGATGCCTGGGTCTTGGCAGTGGCCAGGAGTGCATTTGCACAATTAAAACTACTGTGCCAGCTACATCCATTTCTTGAGAGATCTGATCTGGCTACTGTGATACATGCCCTAGTTACTTCTCGGCTGGATTACTGTAATGCGCTCCATGTGTGGTTGCTGATGGAAAGTGTCCGGAAACTTCAGAGGATCCAGAATGCAGCAGCTAGACTGCTGACTTGGGCTGGTTACAGGAATCACATAACCGCCCTGTTACAACAGCGCCACTGGCTGCCAATCAGTTACTGGGCACAATTAAAAGTACTGGTTTTAACCTATAAAGATCTAAATGGCCTGTATCCAAGCTATCTCAAAGACTGTAGCTCCCATTATGAGCAGTCTCGGGTGTTAATATAATCAGGGGAGGCCTTTCTCTTAGTACCGCCACCTTCACAGGTGCATCTGATGGGGACACAGGAGAGGGCCTTTTCTGTTCCTGCACCCAGACTATGGAACTCTCTCCCACTGGAGGACAGACTTTGCTATCCTTCCACAAGTAGGCAAAGATCTTTCTCTTCAAGTAGGCCTTCCCTAAGTAACTAGCTACCTGTGTGTGATTTTTAGATAGATTGCGATGCATTTCTGCTTTGACTGGATTTTTAGTACTACTTGTGTTTTCCATTTTTGTTTTTTCCATTTTTCAGAGTGGCATTTAAAAAAAAAAATTGTATACTTACTGATCTTTGCTTTAATATTGCCTGTAAATGATGTAAGACACCTGTGGCGTTCGCCCAGGTCATGAATATTCATATGCTATTTACATAGACCAATGGGAGTGCTGGAGGGGTGGAGTCACGATGTAGGTGATCACAGAACAAAGAGAAGGCAATTAGCCTTCAGAGAAATTACAAAGAAGAGTCGACCACAGATGTCCGAGCCAGCGGAGCTTAAAGCCACGCCTTGAGAACTCTCTTTATTAACTTAGCACGATTATACAGAATGTTGTGAGAATTCAGATAGGATACTGGTTACCTAATCGCCACTAGGATTGGCCGGAGAAAGTCTTTGAACGTATGGTCTAATTCTCTAACTCTAGGCAGAAAGGCAGAATGAGAGGTCACCCTGCCCGCTGGCAGCTGCTGCTTCTCTGCCAGGAGAGTTTGCTCTTCACTGTAACAGATAACAACTAACGGCCTTGAGCAGGGTTTTCCCACATCATGAGGTATAAGAGACTCAGCAAGAGGAGGAAGAGTTTAGTTAGAGTGTTAGAGATAGGGTTTTGGAGAGAGAGAGATTTGGAGTTTGGGCGGGAGTGTGGTGGTTGAGAGGGATAAAGGAGAATGTTTGTTTAAGAGTTAATAACAATGCTTGTTCTGTCAACACCCATATCAATAAACAATTTCTATTTGGTTCTTTTAAAATGACATATGGCCTGGACCTCGATTATTAATAATAGGTATTGTTGATGAAATCAACTGATGGCAGCTGAGGGGCACGTAGCGTGAGCTCTTTGTTCAGTGAAACAATCAGGGGCCACATGGGGATCGTGACAATTTACTCATTGTCTTTACTTATTGTTTATAGTTTTAAATATTGTATTTTAATGATGCTAACCCCCATTGTTTTCAACTTTAAATATTGTCTTTCATTGTTGTAAGCCGCCTTGGATCCTTTTCAAGGAGAAAGGCGGGGTAAAAATATTTTAAATAAATAAATAAATAAATTAACATCACCTCCATTTGCACTGGCAGCTACATAATGCTTTAGCACAGTGCTACTTATCCTTTTTTGCAGGTGGACCCCCAGTATGGACCCCCTGAGAATCTGATAAAATCCATGGACTGCTTTCCAGAAAAATAGACATAAACATGAACATATAAAATTCTGTGTACATTTTTTGCAAAGTAACAGGCAGGAGCACCCAGTTCACAGAGACCCTGAAACTCATCCATGGTACCAGTAGGTTAAGAACTCGTGCTGCAGAACCAGCTTTCATTTATCCTTTCACGACCCACACTGGAATGCACTGCCCCCTTTCCAAACTATTTCTAATCCTTGCTGAGTTGGTTGCTTCCTAATCCTTTCCAGAAAAGTTGCTGCTAAACAACAACAGTCTAGAGATGCTCCCAGACAAGGTGTTCATTCTGGAGCAGCCATGTTTCCTTCCCTCACTTTTAAAGGGGCATCTATAAAAAAACAATCAAGATACAGGACTAATCCATTTTTTTCTCCAAGCTACTTCCATTTGTGGGTGTGGGTGTGTCAGAAAATGCAACTTGTTTGTGTGTGTGAGAGAGAAAGATATATATATATATATTGATGGCTCTTATCAGTATTGCCTGATAAGAGCATACCAAACAATGGAGAACGTTATTATGACTGGAGAGAAATCTTTGACACAAATGAAGGTATCAAGGGGTAGCAGATTCAGCTCTGTAGCTGAAGTTCGTTTTCTCCTGCAAAACAACTCCAATTTTGCATGGGAAGTAGTTCATTCCAAAGCAGCATGTTCTCTGCTGAAGCAGTATTGCCTATGGAGGAATAATGAATAAATCAAAACAAAGCAAAAAACCAAAACAAAACCAGGTGATTGTTTCCCTTCTAAATATGTCCCTTCATGCTCCTGCTGTTACATTCTTTGTCCAGATTCTATTTCCAATCTCTGTCACTTTTTCTAACTGCCATTTTCATTATCTTGCTGTACAGTGTGGACAGATTCTCTTTCACCCTTATTTTTTTCCTCTAGTAGTGAAAGTTTTAGGAAGTTTATATAAATTAATAAAATCCTGGGCTCTATGAAGCCAATCTAGCTTTGAACGTGCTTTTATTGATCTTTCAGGTAAATCTACTGTGAAAGTTATGAGCCAAGCCCAGCTCACTGACTTCAAACAGAATTGGAGGTACCTGTAGAGAGTTACCCTGGCAGACAAGCTTTCGCTAAAGCCAGCAGAGCAGAGGTGAGAATAAGGGGGAAAGTTGCTTAATTAACATTTCACATGCATTGCAGGTTGAGCGATTTAAGGTAGCTTAAACTATCCCTCTTGTACACAGACGTATGTCTTTCTTGTCCAAGGGTATAGATATCAGACGTTGGCTAATAGGTTAATATATTTTCTGTACACTAAACTAAAAAGCAAATGAAAATTGTATTTCCCCTTCAACTGCAATATATTGTTATGAAAGTACTGTGAAAAACAACAAATGTAGCACATGCTGCAGTATATTTATGTTTAGAAAAAAACACAGAATGTTTGGGGCTTATCTACTCTACAAGCTTGTATTTTTTTTATAGAAGCCTATGTGCCATGGTTTTCACAAAGGATCCTGTGAATCCCTGTCAACAGGTGAGAGGTTGACCTTCTCTTTAAGCAGCCTTTATTACAGATGTAGAGGTCCAAGTCTCCTTGTTTTATGTGTTGTGAAGTTTGTTCAACTTATAGCAACCCTAACAGAATTTTCAAGATATATGAAATATTTAAGAAGCATTTTTATCAGTACCACCCCCAACCAGTGAGTTTCCATGGCCAAATAGGGATTTAAACTCCTGTCCATAGAGTCATAGTCCATCACTCTATCCATTACACCAGACTGCTTCCTTAGGGAATACATACAGTTATGAATCTGATTTAAGTCCAATTCTGTAGATATAGCATGCATTCAGATTGTAAACAAGGCAATATCTTGGATGAATAATCATCGACCTAAATGAAGCTGAGATTCCATAAATACAATGCTTTTTCCCCTGTCAATGCTGAGAGCAAAGTTGAATCTACCTTCGGGCAAAATGGGGTGACTACCTGAGGAAGGAGACCTGGGGAGAGACAAAAAGGTGGCAAACAGTAAATTAACTTGCTATTGTTGTATATTTTACTGTAACTTGTCAGGGGAAGAGCTCATGGGATTTTCTGCATCATGGACTAAATCATTCAGCTGGGCTTTAGTTAATATGCATCTTAAATTGGGAGCTAGGAGGATACTTGCTGCTCTTTGTCTTAGGTAGCAAAATGCCATGGACCAGCTAGGGAACAGTTGGAGACCAGGCATTTCTTGGTTTCAATACACCTTCTTAACTGTATTCTTTGAAAAACTGGTTGGTGAGGAACAGGTAGATAGAAGCGTGACAGGTTACTTACTTAACCAAAAGTGCACATGCAACTGTTAATGCCTCTTCCCACCCATCACTGTACAGCAGGAGTGGTTGACAAGTAGCCCATGGGCAGCAGACAGCCTGCCAAAGCATTTTGCAGTGTCTCCCTGCAAAACGTCCCCTAGTAATTTTTTAAAATAAGGTGGTCAAAAAAGGCATGTTTCTGCTCCTTTGAGGATATTTTTGCCTCCATTCCAGAGAGGACCCAGTTGATGGAGCACACAATTGTCAAGACCCTGTGGACACTGTGGGCCCCTTTGTTAGAAAATCTGGTAAGGCCCGCTTCCTTCTATCTCTTGACCTCACTAAGGGCTATTGGCAAATTTAAATAGCCTTTAGTGAGGTCATGGTACATGGAGAAGACCCTTAAAGGCTTGTATCAATGTACCCATATCCCCTTTGGGCTACATGGGGCCACTGCCACCTTCCAACAACTAATGTATCAGGTCCTCAAGTCCGTTAAGTATTTTGTCTCAGCCTCCATTGGCAACATAATTATATTTAGCCCCATATAGGGCTTCCACCTCACTCACCATGGGAGAGTGCTAGACAAACTTTGGTTGGCCTGATGACCAACCCAATCAAATGTAAAGTAGTCCAAAGTCAGGCATAATTCCTGGAGTTTATTGTTGCAAGTGTGGGGTTTCATCCAGCTGAACAGAGTTAGTGAAGTGTCTCTTTGGCTTCAGCCTCAGGATAAGAAAGAAGTCCAACAATTTGAGGGTTTAGCTGGCTATTACTGGCAATTCATTCTGCATTTTTGCTGACATTGCTGCTCCACTCACCAACCTGACTAGGAAAAGGGTCCCTAGATCAACATGCCGGGGTCCCCAAGAAGAAACTGCTTTCACTGTCCTGAAAGGAGCTTTGTGCCAAGCACTCCTTCTGATGGTCCCTGATTTTTCAAAGCCCTTTATCCTTCAAACAGATGCCTCTGAGAGAGGCCTGGGAGTTGTCTTGGCCCATCCTTTTAGCTGTGACATCAGTCTTTGAATGTGAAAATGAATGTCAGCATCTTGAGATCTGGATGCTTCAGGCTTGTAGGCGATTTTAATACAAAGTATAAAACAATGCAAATGTGTGCCTCCTTTTCTGAAAAATTGTGTTTTCTGATCATTGCTGATATATGAAAACAGAACTTAATGTTAGGATAATTATTTTGTCCCCTTTTGGCTTTCCCAACCAATTCATTCTCCCAAAGAATTTCATTTGCGTAACATATGTTCAACATAGCACATGATTTGGGGGTGGGGGTGGGATAATGCATCCTCTTGCTAACCATTAATAATTTAGGCCAAACAGAATGGCACAATGTTGGGAATCTTTCCCAATGAAATCCCCATTCCATTGTCACCACAATGGGTCCCACAGTCAAGACTTCAGGGAGCAGCCTCAGGAAAAGCTCCAGGCTAGCTCAACTGCATTCCATCCAGGATCAAGTTGGCTAGCAGTCACCACAAACAACAATTCCTCTGACATTGGCAAATAGCCTGGTGAGGGGTGAACTGCCCACATCTTAACTCTGTCTAAGGTCTCAAGCACACGTGCCAAAAGAACCCCAGTTATATCAATTCTGCTGTTATTTAAATCATTTTATAAATTTCCATTCACATGACACACAGGTAACATTGATTCACTTGGCCAGCCAATCAGTTTTTTTTCTACCTCACCAGGAGGGTTGTTTTAAAATGTACTGATCCCTGTATCATTCAATTCTTATTGTTTTGGTGCATGTGTATGTTGCTGTTAATTTATTTACTTTCCTCATGGGTTAGGGTTTTGGGTGCCATGGCAACTACATGGCCACTGCACTTGTACTCCTTTTTAATTTCCTTTTTTTTTTTAATGCTTACTGATAAATCGCTTACTATACATGGAAAGTTCTTGCAGCAGCAATAACAGCAACAATACATTGCTGAGAGGAGACTGCCTTCTCCCTCTCACTTGCAGGTTTAAGGAAAGAAAGGGGAAAGAGGGCTTGAGCAATTTCCAGCTTGAAATAGTTTGAGGGGAGAAAAAAAGGGGTGTTGCATTAACACCTCTCTTTTTTAAAACCCTTCTCTTCACAATACTTTGCAAGTCTTTTAAAACTTACTTCCTCCTCCCAACACTGTTCAAAGGGAAAAAGAAAGCTGAAAGCCAAGAACTGAGAAGAAGAAATATGCAGGAAAATAAGGAAAAGGGGACGAGTGAGTTAAGGAGGGGAGACAAAAGGGGAGGAGGAGAGAAGGAAAAGGGAGGAAGAAAAACAGAAAGTAGAGAAAGGAATCAGGAAGTGAAAATTTAAAAAGGAAGGAAGGAAGGGAGAGCTGTAGGTAACATATACCACCAGGCTGCATATCGACTAAGTTGGAAATGACAGGAAAATAGTGATATATCACTTTAAAATTATTTAAAAAGAAAAAAGAAAAATTTAGGGCAGCAAAGACCCAGAAACAGGATGGCAAATGAATCAAATTATATGAGATGACACATGAAGCCTACAGAACTAGTACAAATAGCAAAAAATGTGCCAATTGAACTCACAGCCATGTGAACAAGCCCAATGATATTTATACCATGTGGTTCCCTTCTTTGTCTCTCTTCTTCCTTTCTTCCCTCCCTCTCTTTACAATAGGTTTTCTTGCCATATGAATGCACTGTAATAAACCAGGAGCCCTGGGAGCCCTGGTGTATTAAGAGGTCACCCAGAGTGCTGGTGCAGATTGTCTAGTCACTTGTTTACTGTGATGTCTGAAGCCAGCAACATCCATTACTATAGACTGTTTCTCCCTTGGTAGACCAGAAAAATAATCCACAGTGCACATAAGGTTTCTTTCTCTGGTTTGTTGGTGTTGAATGGGGGAGAACAAGCCAAAATGCTAGCTGTTGTCTGGTTCCTGCATCAGACCAATAAAACCTGGAAGTTGAGCCATTGCAACTGGACTTCTTTCTTATTAGGTTAAAATGTTTCACCACTCATCCAAATAGCTTCTTGAGTCTGAGGAGAGTTGGTAGGAGATCCCTGATATATCCTCCACATTGGTTTCACTTCCCCTGGTCTGAAAAGGCTCCTTAGAAGGACAAAGGACTGGAGGTGAGGGGTAATCCCACTTCTGCAGTCTTTCTCCACCCATTGTCATGGGTCATTAACAGTCATTGACCGTGGTCTTTCTGGTGTGTGTGGTCCTGATCTTTCTGGGGATGGATGAAAGGGCAGCATGATAAATAGGAGACAGATGGTATCTAAGGCCTCCAACCCCTGTTGAGTGAGGGGTTTTCTATATACACATGTGTGGCCTCCCTGACCCCTCTCTCAAACCACCTATCTTCTCAGTCCAAAATGAGTACCTCTTGGTCATCAAATGAGTGTCCTTTGTCCTTCAAATGAAGGAACACTGCTAATTGTGGTCCTGAGCCATTGCCCCTCCTGTGCTGGATCATTCTCCTGTACAGTGGCTGTTTGGTTTCTCCAATGTAGAGCTCCAAACACTCGTCTTTGCCTTTGTCCTTAATGAGCCTATTCAGACCAGGGGGAAGTGAAACCAATATGGAGGATATATCAGGGGTCTCCTACAGACTCTCCTCAGACTGAAGAAGCTACTCGGATGAGTAGCAAAATGTTTCAACCTAATAAGAAAGAAGTCCAGTTGCCATGACTCAACTTTCAGATAACATCCAGCACTGGATGACTGAGAATCTTCACAGATACAGACCAATAAAACCGCAAACTACTGCAAACAGGAGGGAGTGGGCAGTGTACACCACACTCTCATTCTCAATAAACCAGAGCTCTCTCAGTTTCCTGACTTATGATGGCTAAACACCTTTGAATTCCACAAAAAATATTGGTGGTATCTCTAATTTGCCCTGTGCTAAAATCTGCAGTAAAAATGGGTCTCTATATTAAAGTGGACCTTGCAAGATCAAATTCCCCACAGCCCACCCAACAGGACCGAAACAGATGTACCTCAAGGGAGTATTTTCTGGTAGCGTTTGGTAAAACAGCAGGGAGACATTGTTAAGAGCTAAGTGGAGATTAATCCCACACTCTTGTCAGTTTTACATGCTTTTATATCTAAGAGACTTCTGGATGTAGGATGCTTTTTGTTTCCTGAATGCTCCTCTGTGAGCTGAACATTCTCCTGCACCTCTGTTGACATCACACACACACCAAACCACAAAGTATGGAAGTGACAGCTCAGCACTATCTTTTATTCTCAGCGTTCAGGGAAGGGATGTTTTCATATTCCTTTCATATCACTGTTTACCAACATCTCAGGCAGAGATTCCAAAGAGTAGCATCTGCTTTCGAACTTTTAATTCAATATTTGGCTCTTGCCCAGTTTTGCATAGCCGTGTGTATGGTTCATGCCTGAATCTATTACATACAATGTCAGTAGTCCTGTATTTTAGCTTGTTTCATGCAAATTATGGTGCAGATTGTTAGTATCACATGCGGCTCAGAAAATTGCCATTATTGTGACAGTGGTATGTTTAGTAGCACTTACTATATTCCAGGGAGCCCTGGCTATGTATGAGTGAATGAGACATTCCTCTTGGGTCTCTGTGAAGAAAGGCCAGGTTGGAGCCTGCAAGCAATGGTGTTATGGAGAAGTGGGTGTGGCCATCTGGACAGCTGGGGAGTACCAGACTCGGGCCACAAGAGGGCCAAATGTATTTGGCTGGAAGTGAAAGGATCGATGGTCCATACCCTCCATTTTGTATACCAAACACTTTTGTTTATTGAACATCATGCTTGACAGATTCTGGAGGCTCTCACGTGGTATCTAAGGCACCATGAGGGGTTTTGGTAGAAAAGGAAAAGGGGCAGAGCTTTCTTACACATTTGGAAACTCTGACTTGCTGAAAAAGTCTCTATTGATTTCATTTTTGAAACTGTCTTCTTCCACTCCCCCAGTAGTAGTTGTTGCTTTGCACTATCTAGTCTAATGAAGAGTTTTTCAGAACTCAGGAGGCAGCACATTTTTGTGGTGTGCTGTTTCATCCTAACTAAGCTATTGTGCAGCTGTGGATTTTAGATAAAACAAGGTGTTTCTGTAAGCTATTGCTTTGTTAACACATAATGAAAGCTGTGGCTAAGACTAGTGTGCATCCTTTTTGGGGTGTGCACGTGTTTAGTTTTCATAATACTACACCAAATGGCTTCCTATTGATGCAATGCTACAAAAACAACTACCTATTTGTCAAAGCATCTGACTGTCCACGTCATCATATCCAGCTGACCATTTTGGATAGGCTGCAAAGTGGTAGCATTTACAGAGGCATCTATATGAATGACAGCAACATTGACCATATTTTCCCTACCATTTCAACTTTCCTATCACGTGTAAATTCTGACTGACAAAATGTCAGTTGCATTAACAAATTATGTGTGAACTATAATGAATAGACTGCAGTACTGTGGGACTCTACACTGTCCTACTGGAAACCTCACCAGTCAAATACATCAAGATGACAAAGGAAAATAGATGGGGGAAATCTCATCTGCACAGTCTTCAGTCTATGGTGCCTGTCTCTCCGAGTTACATCAGCAAAAATAGCAGCTTCCCCTCCAAAGTATGTCCAAAGGACAAAGCACACATGTGATGTCCCCCTAGCAGCTAGAAGGCAAGGGGTGTTCAATTCCAGGTAGATTGGAAATTGGCTGAGAAGACCTCCTGGGTCCCTTTAGAAAACCTTTTGTCTAACAAAAATGCCATACTTTGCAGCAGAGTTGATGTTTATATTGTATTATTCTCTTTATTCACTGTACAAATGAAAATCTGCTAGATAAACATTTAATCTTCTTCATGCTAGCAGTAGCTAGAATGGACACACAGCACAAGATTGAAAAACACTGAAGATTGTAACACCTTGTATGGATAAAGAGACTATAGGAAGTGGTGACTTTGGAGAAATTGATCCAGAAAAAATATGGCAATAGGATATTTGTGAAGTCATCTGACTTCAATGAAATACGACACCTTTTTATACATTTCATGACTTTCTCAGAACAGACACATGGATTATAAAGGCAATATAAAAATGTTGGAAACGCCTTTTATAGAAAAATATGAGAAAAAAATTATTTGGGAGACAAAGAAAACCTGAAACCAACCCCTAAGAAAAACAAAATGCCGTGTTGCTTCCGCTACGCAGATTTAATATAGATTTTCTCAGCACAAATATTCAGAAACACTCAGAACTAACAGGCATGCCCATGTTAAGACAGAGAACCAAAAACAGTCCAACAAAGCTGAAGCTCAGAAAAGTTACATTTTTCAGGGTACAACTCCCACAACCTATATTTACTCTGGAGCCTCGTGGCGCAGTGGTTAAACTGCTGTACAGTAGCCAAAACTGTGCTCACGACCTGGGGTTCAATCCCAAGTAGCCAGCGCAAGGTTGACTCATCCTTCTGCCCTTCCAAGATCGGTAAAATGAGTACCCAGCTCACTGGGAGGGCAATGTGTAGCCTGCATAATTAACTTGTAAACTGCCCAGAGAGTGCTTAAAGCACTATGGGGTGGTATATAAGCAGCACACTTTGCTTTTTTGCTTTTTGCTTTACTCTGTCTTTCAAGCAGAGTGGCTGTTTCAAAGAACTGCAACATTCAGCAGGGGCAGCTGCAGCCAAATGGGAGATAGGAACTTTCCAGCTGAAATCTAAATCTTATCATGAACATAATCAAACCTCTAATCTTTCAATCCCTTATGTCTGCAGTGTAGGGATGACAACAGCATTGGCCTACGTCACATGGCGGGCTTAAGGAGAAGTCATCTACTGTATGCATCTTACTGTTATGGCTGTTATTACTCATTTTCAAATTATCTGTACCAGCTATAACTTCTTGCTGTTAGATCTGGTCAGAAAAGATATTTGTGCCATGGCTTGGTGCCTTTAAAATGCTTTTTTTTTTTTTTTTTTTTTTTGCAGCTGTATGGGAACCTGGAGCATTCAGATAAATCATATGGAAAGGGCCAATCTACTTGTTACAAGTGTGTGAGAGATATCCATTTTTGTTTATGAGGCTCCATAATTTATCACAGATACCACCTCCACCTGTGCGTGTTTCTGACATCTTTAGCCTAGGGATTGCATGCTTTATTGACTTATTCATTTTATTCCTCTTCCTGTCCTAGATTCAGATGTAGGCAGAATAATTTAAAGTAAAAGGAGGAGATTATTATTATTTAAGATGGAGTCAGTCCTGAGTTTGCAATGATCTCTCAGAAGAGGGAGCAGGAGGGGAAAAAGTTTCACATTTTATTGTGGAAGGGGCCTGAAAGTACTGGAGAAATATTAAACAAGTCTCTCTTAGCAGTTTTCTGTATTTCCATCTTGTGTTTTCCCATTATTTTACACATTGCTTTTTGAATGACAGTGAGAACAGGCATGAGGACTTGGGACTCACAGGTTCAAAATCTCACATAGCCATGAAGGTAAGCAAACTAGTACTGTACCTACTTTTCAGCCCACTGCCTCACAAGCACTATCTCACAGGTTTATCTCTGGAATATAAATAAGAGAGAAAATGCTGTACTTTGCCTTGACCTCCTTGAAGGAAAAGTGGGATATACCGGTAATGTGTTGTTATGTGCTATCAAGTCAGACCTGATTTCCAACAACCCTAATAGGTTGTTGTAGGTTTTTCAGGCTGTTTGGCCATGTTCTGGAGGTTTTTCTTCCTAATGTTTCGCCAGTCTCTGTGGCTGGCATCTTCAGAGGACAGGAGTTAGAACTCTGTCGTAAGTGAGTGGTCTTACCAGTTCCATTCCCCCAGTGAGTTTCCATGGCTGAGCCATGGGATTTTAACCCAGGCCTCCTGAGGCCTAGTCCATTATTCTAACCACTCATCAGCTGAGCAGGGAGACTCCCTGTCCCACCTCCATGCCAAAGTGGTTAGCTGCATGGGGAGGCAGCAAAGGGCCAGCCAGTCTCTTCTGGGATTGGCGTGACAATGATTACAACAGAGCCAAGCACCACACGGTGCCCAGTAAGTGGCCGGTCAGTTCTGGGGGGTGGGATTGGGAGTCTCCCTGCTCAGCCAATAAGTGGATAGAATAATGGACTAGGCCTTGGGAGGCCTGGGTTAAAATTCCATGGCTCAGCCATGAAAACTCACTGGGTGATTCTCCAGGGAAATGAATATGAAGTGCCCATGTCTAGTATCCACTATGCCACACTGAGTATCCCATATATGTAATGTGTGTGTTCTATGCCGTCAAGTCAAAACTGACTTGTAGTGACCCTAATGGGACTTTCAAGGTAAGTGAGCTATTTAAGGAATAGTTTTACCAGTTCCACTCCCCCAGTGAGTTTCCATGGCCAAGTAGGATTCAAACCCTGTTTTCCAGAGTCCTCCCTAGTTTGTCACTCTATCCACTACGCCACACTGGGAATCTCATGTGTGTAATAGATACCCTAAATTATAAAATGGTAACTAAAATGAAATAAAAATAGAATACAAAGTATCTGGACTGACCACTAAAGCCACAGAGCTCTGGTGTTTAAATTGTGAAAACTGGAAGTAATCAGAAAACAGACTCTCCAAGTTCAGAAGTCCAGAGTCCACTACTCATAGGCTGAGTGGGGAGACTCCCTGTCCCCCCTTCCATGCCAAAGTGCTCAGATGAGTGGGGAGGTGGTGAAGGGCCAGCCAGTCTCATTCCAGGATTGGCATGACAACTGGAATTGATGGCAAAACATTGCCATTATGCAGCAAAACAGTTTAAGTCTTTCTTAAATGAATCAGTGAACAGTCTCCACTCGTCTGGATCGTGAACGATGTTGAGGGCTGCCGTCATACTGTCGATGTTGATGGCTACAAGATCACCTTCGATGAAGAAGAATGAGATGAGATCCTTTTGATGGTCGTAAAATATGGAAACCCTAACATCACCTGCCAGGAGATTCCACTAATGTATTCTGGAGTCCAACAGCTCTGCCTTTCTCTTGGATAGTTCCAAATCCCTGACAAGATCATTCAGTTCACCTTGTGTTATGAGGTGTGGGTCAGAAGAGGAGGATGGGAGAAAATGTGAGTCTGTGACACTGATGGTTCAGGACCAGAAGTTTCATCCTCTTCCTCTTCCTAGTCTGGCTCAAGTGAGAATGATTCTGGTGCATCAGCAACTGACAATCCTTCTCCATGCAGTAATGAGCATATAGCTAATGAAATGTTTGGATAATGCACAGTCTACTTTTTCTTCTTCTTTGACACACCTTTCCCAACTGGAGGCACCATGCAGAAATAACAATTGCTGGTATGATCTGTTGGCTCTCTCCAAATAAATGGCACTGCAAAAGGCATAGATTTGAACCACTCAAGAAGATTTGTTGCACAAGTGTTGCAGCATAGGTGTGGGGACCACCTCTTGTCCTGATCTCCAATTTTGCAGCAAAAAAAGAGATGATAGGCTCTCTTAACCGTAGTGGTTATACTGCTTTTGTGATGCAAAAGTCACTTCACTGCAAACATAGCAGAAGTTGTCTGTACTGTTCACATAAAGTACGAGGCATATCTGTTCACTTTGGTTAAACAGAAATGTGTCCCTTTGCAAAATCAAACACTGACCAATAAGAGTGTATGACACTGTATAATTTCTAGGGCAATTTGTTCAGTAGAGTGATGTAAGCTTCATTATGATTGCATCATCCATGACTTTTAGGAATAACATGATGTGATTCATATCATGTATGATGCAATACCAACTTCAGATTGCATAATCCATTGGGTCGTATATACTGACCCAATATCATATCTTGAAAACTAGAGCCAATCAACAATTTTAAGCATCATTTTCATTCTCAGTGGCTCAGCATTAGTAAGGTTTGACTATATTTATTTCAGAAGCATTTTGGCTGTAGATCAGTCAGGAAGACTTACTGGAGGGAAGAGACAGATTCTCCTCATTCCTGAATTTTAGTTTCTTATGCCTTCTCGTTCAGTTATTTGAAGCCGAGAGATCCAAGAGATTATCAGCCCTGTACATGCCAAACTAGGTCTTATGGATGATGCTTAGAAACATCTCTTTTCTCCAGCAAGTACTACTCACCACCACTAGACCTCTAGCTCCACCTGAGATAGTTTAAGTTCCCTGAGGTGTGGTTTCTCATTTTTCTTGGTGAGGGGAGGACATCCAAAGAGATTAGAGGTTGTTCAGGGAGAATTTTTCAAGAACTAATTTTTGAAGAAAGCCTGGAAAAATCAAACAAATTATCTAACAAGCTGTAACACAGGGAAGGGCTTTCTTTATGTGATCACATGTGACATCTTCCCCCGGACCATTTTTGTTTCACTTAGTACCTTGAAGCTCCCAGCCCCCATTTCCCCCCAAAAAAAAAGTTTAGAAAAAAAATTGATCAGAAAGCCTTTAGGCTTCTAAGGGCAGTAGCAGGTAATTGTGCCATAATTAATTAGGTTGGGATATGGCAAAATTCTCTCTGGATGCCAGAGAGTGTACGGAGACTTTTTTCAGTTTAAAAATTAATCTCTTAAAGTTAAACCGCCCCCTTTTTTAGTTAAGAAAAAAACATTTACAAATACATGACCAATGCATTACTTTTTTTAAAAACAACAGGTGCACAAATTCACAATCATTTTAAGAGAAAGGACCTAATTCACAATTCCACGACTAATACTCATAAAGTTTTCCTTCAGAATACACCTCTTTCCACTTTAATACCAAGACTACATGGCTTTCGCATCAAGCCGCCTCCCTGCAAATTGCTTCTGAAACATCACGCCTATCAATGAGGTGGGTGATCTCGAAACCCTGCACAGATTTTTATGTCTGTGGTTTTTTTTTTTTTTATCTAATAAAGGTAGTACCACAATAAGAATTGTTTTATGGTCTGCCACTGCATTTTTGCAGAGCCAGCAGATTCTATTATAACCTTTATGTACTTGTTGAGGAAGTACTGTTTTAGAGGATGACTTCCAGGATCCCCTTGCCACCATAGCTTTGTTGGAGAAACGTGGTATGAAATGAATGCAGATTCCTGTCATTGCTATGGACTGGGAGTTCAATTCTCTCTTGGGTTTAGATTTTATTTGTTTCAGACTTTCCACTAGCGTTACCATGCAAATTATTGTTCCTAAAGCATCGAAGGAAAAACATGAAGAGATTCACAAGAAAGGATATCACCAAGTTGTATTTTTTGTTTAAAACAGCTCCTAAATCCTTTCCACAGATCAGTTGGGCTTTTGACAGCAGACCCAGTGAGTTTGGCTACAGAGACTTTCAAGTCATCCCCATTTATCCATCCTCCCCACAAGAACTGGGGAGGGCACTGTGACAACTGCCCCTTTCCAGGGCTTGTCCCTAACTATGCAGGCATTTCATCCATCTGTCAGGATATCTGGTGTAGAACATCCAGTCCAGTACATAATCTGCAGCAGACTGGACCAATATCATCAATATCTGCATGAAAGCAGAAGAAAACATCCCATCTTTATGGGATTCTTCCTTGAAGACTATTATCCTAACAATTAATCAAGAGGAGTGTCATGAGTTCAGCCGAAGAAGGCCTGGAATCAGAGGGGGTAATTACAGTTAAGGAAAATGCTGGGCAATTAGTATCACAGACAGCTGAATCACAGCCAGATTCTCCTCCCCCACTAGCCAGAGTGAGAGATAAGCTTCAGCAGAGACTCACAACACGGAGGTCTGAGGCTCGCATGAATGCTTCTCACAGGAACATCAGGTTGACCAGCCCTGAGTTTTAACAGGATGGAATGTTTCTAGGAATTAGGTGATTGTTGCTGCTATATAATTTGTACTCAGAGGCTTGGAAGCTTGTGGAAGCAACAAGTCAATTCCCTGGCTTGCGTCCATGCTCCTGCTTATCCTGAACCTTGCTCTCTTGACCCTTGGCTTTCGGACTCTGACTTCTGACTACGGTTTGTGTTTTGGCTTTGACAATTTGGCCTCTGTTTTGTATCTCCCAGACTTCTGACCTTGGACTGACTTATTGGACTTTTGCCTGCTGAATCCCCTGGGAATGTGACAGATTGCTTCCACCACACACTCTCTCCACAAGATGGAGGGGGAGGCAAGCGAAGGCTCTGGACAGCTGAATGCTATGCTAACTCAGGTGCAGTATCTTACACAAATGGCAGCACAGCTTCAGCAGCAACAAATGGCAGCACAGCTTCAGCAGCAACAACTGCAATCTCAGGCCAATGCTGCCGCCCAGATCAAGTGCCCTGTGCTTCCTCCAGAAAAGTTTGGAGGAAAGGTGGAGGAGTTTCCAGCATTCCTGGCACAGTGTAAACTGTATATTGAGCTGTGTGCCAGAGACTTTCCCACGGACAAAACCAAGGTATGCTTCATAGTCAGCCTTCTCAAGGGACAGGCAGCTAAATGGGCTACTCCTCTACTCCTTGCTCCTTCACCCCTGTTAACCGATTACCAGGGCTTTTTGGATCATATTTCAGCAGCTTTTGCTAATCCCTTGCAAGCTGCTACTGCCAATAGGAAGATTCAGGCCCCGAAGCAGGGTAAGGGTTCAGTTTCCCAGTATTCCACTGAGTTCAGACTCTTGGCCCAAGACTTGGTCTGGAATGAGGCGGCTCTCATGGACTAATATATGGAGGGACTGGCTGATGATATCCTGGATGAGCTGGTGTGTGTAGACCGACCCAATATGCTGCAAGAACTAATCATGCTGTGCCTTCGCATCGATGGCCGCCTAGAGAGCCGACGCCTAGTATGGGGCGGTTCCCGTCCCTCGCAGCCACTCCCAACGCTCACTAGCACTTGAGGAGAGGATTTCGAGCCCATGCAGTTAGGGGCTGCTCGGCCACACCTCACCCCTGAGGAAAAAACACGACGCCATTCACAGAATCTCTGCCTGTACTGTGGGGGAGCACGACACTTCGCCTCTGGCTGCTTTGTCAAGCGGCACGCCCCCAGCTCCGTGCTACCACCACCAGCAAAAGATTTGCCCCATGTCTGAGTGGACCCCCAGACGTGGGGCACCTAGAACCCCTGAACTCTATGTTAATATCCAGGGTCCATTCCTTGTGCCAGTGAAACTTTGCTTACCGGATGGGCGCTGGCTGTTTGTTTATGTCATGGTCGATTCCGGGGCTGACCGCTGTTTCATTGACACAGCCTTTGTGAAACAACACTGGATTCCTGTACAGGACAAAGAGACCCTGATCCTACTTGAGTTCATTGACGGGTGTCTCCTCCGCTCCGGTCCAGTGACCCAGGAGACCTATCTGGTTATTCTCCAGATCCAACACCATCAGGAGCAACTACAATTCAACGTTACACATATGCCTCATTTTCCCCTCATTCTGGGACTTTCCTGGCTCCGGACACATAACCCCCTAGTGGACTGGGCACAAGGGGAGTTGCGCTTTAAGGATCCGTGTCCGCATCTGGTTCCACCGGCCACCTTGGCTGCAGCAGGTTCAACAGTCAGTCCCATGATACCCTCGGCATACAGGGACTTTGCTGATGTCTTTGAGGAAAAGGGGGGCAACCAGCTACCCCCGCATCGACCCTATGATTGTGCCATCAATTTGGTGCCTGGGGCACCCCTCCCTGTGGCGCGGATCTACCCAATGTCCAAACCAGAACTAGCGGCCTTGCAGGCCTTTCTTGACAAAAACCTGAAACGGGGATTCATCCGGCTGTCCACGTCACCCGTCTGCACCCGTTATCTTTGTTTAAAAAAAGGGTGTAGAGCTCCGCCCCTGCAATGATTAAAATAACCATTCGGGACCGCTACCCCCTGCCATTGATCGCTGAACTCCTGGATCGCCTTAAGGGGGCCCAGGTCTATACCAAGCTGGACCTCCGTGGCGCCTACAATTTGGTGAGAATTCGTGCAGGCGATGAGTGGAAGACGGCTTTCGGGACTCGTTATGGCCAGCACGAATACCTGGTCATGCCTTTCGGCCTGACCAACACTCCGGCCGTATTCCAGCGGTTCATGAATGTCATCTTCCGAGACCTGCTCGATCGCTTTGTGATCATCTATTTGGATGACATTTTGATTTACTCCTGAAACCCCGCTCGGCACACAGAACACGTTTGCCAGGTCTTACAACGACTACGAGATCACTGACTCTACGCCAAGCTGGAGAAGTGTGAGTTCAACCTGCAGGAAGTCGAGTTCCTAGGCCACATCATGTCACCCCATGGGATCCAGATGGACCCAAAGAAAATAGAAGCGGTTCTGACCTCGCAGAAGCCCCGGAACTGTAAAGATGTGTGGCGGTTTCTCAGCTTTGCAAACTATTACCACCAGTTTATACCAGCATATGCGGACATAACCACACCTCTGACCTGTCTCCTCCAGCCCAAAGAGCCGTTTCTTTGGACTTCGGAGGCAGACCATACCTTCACCAGCCTGAAAACTCGCTTTACGACCAAGCCAATCCTGCATTATCCTGACCCCCGACTACCATTTACCGTGGAGACAGATGCCTCCAGTGTGGCCCTGGGTGCAGTGCTGTCCCAGCGGGAGGACCCCTCACAGCCACTGCAGCTCTGCGCTTTTTAATCCCTGCAGTTAACACCTTCAAAACGCACCTACACCATCTGGGAGTGGGAACTCCTGGCCATCAAAACTGCTTTCGATGTCTGGAGGCAATACCTTGAAGCAGTGGTCCCCAACCTTGGGCCTCCAGATGTTCTTGGACTTCAACTCCCAGGAATCCTGGCCAGCAGAGGTGGTGGTGAAGGCTTCTGGGAGTTGTAGTCCAAGAACATCTGGAGGCCCAAGGTTGGGGACCACTGCCTTGAAGGGGCCCATCACCCTGTCCAAGTTTTGACTGACCACCGGAATCTGGAACACTTGCAGACAGCCCGATGTCTCAATCAACAACCGATCAGGTGGTGCCTCTTCTTCTCCCGGTTTGACTTCCGCATTACCTATATCCCGCAGACCCAGAATTGGAAAGCCGACACCCTTTCCCACAAACCGGAATACGCTGCATCACCCTCTGAAGAGACTCCGGCCACACCTATCTTATCACCCTCAGTCTTCGCAGCCACTACTACCCGCTTGTCCCTGGCTGAGGAAATTCGGGCCAGTCAAGCCCAAGATCCCTGGGCCAAGCAACACTTGCAGGAACTCCAAGAGGGCCCTGCTGGAGACTTTGCTAACCACCAGGGTCTCCTATTGCACCGAGGGCGCCTGTATGTCCCTCCAGGGCCCCTCTGAGCCAACGTGCTCTATTTGACCCATGATTCCCCTCCTGCAGGACACTTTGGTCAGTATAAGACTCTGCATCTACTCACATGGGAGTTCTGGTGGCCCCGGGTTCGCACTGATGTTGCTTGTTACTTTGATTCCTGTGAGGTTTGTCGTCGAGCCAAGGACGTACCAGGGCTGCTACATCCACTACCTATACCAGCCGACCCTTGGGACACAGTATCTCTGGACTTCATCACTGACCTCCCGCGGTCACAAGGGCACACCTGCATTCTGGTAATGGTGGAGCTGTTCACCAAAATGGCTCATTTTGTCCTGTGTCCCAAGCCTCCCACAGCTCCTGAAACAGCTCAGCTCTACCTTCAACATGTTTTTTGTCTACACGGGCTCCCGACACACTTAATTTCAGATCGTGGCTCCCAATTCACCTCCCAGTTCTGGCAAGCCTTGCACACCAGTCTAGGTACCCAGGTGCACTTATCGTCGGCGTACCATCCTCAAACAGATGGACAGACTGAGCATACTAACACCACCCTTGAACAGTACCTACGTTGCTATACCTGCTATCAGCAGGATGATTGGGCTACCTTGCTGCCCCTGGCTGAGTTTGCCTATAACAACGCCATACATTCATCCACAAAACAGACCCCATTTGCAGCCATTTATGGATACCACCCTTGTTTTTTCCCAGCCGTCCTGCCGTCGACCATAGTTCCTGCTGCTGATGCTCACGTACGCGAGTTGCAGGCTCTCCAAGATTTGCTCCGAGAGCAACTTCAGCAAGTCAAGGATGCCTACAAGACAGCGGCCGACAGAAAACAGCAAGAAGGGCCACCTCTGAAACCAGGGGACCAGGTCTGGCTCTCCACCCGTTATCTGCGCCGACCTGGCCGGTCGTGCAAGTTGGACCCTCGGTTCATGGGGCCTTATCTAATCAAAGATCAAATCAACCCTGTCGCTTTTTGGTTACAACTCCCAGCCACTCTCCATATTTACCCGGTTTTCCATCGGTCCCTCCTTATCCCTGTTGCGGCACCGGACCCTGTCCGACCTCCACCTCTGGCTCCACCTCCACCCGTTTTGGTTGATGACGAGGAAGAATACAAGGTTCGTCAGATCCTAGACTCACGAATCCACGGGGGGGGGGGGGCTTCAGTACCTTGTGGACTGGGAGGGCTATGGTCCTGAGGATCGATCATGGGAACCCGCAAGCAACTTACACACCCCAACCTTGTACAACAGTTCCATGCCACCTATCCTGATCGACCCGACCCATCTGAAGGGGGGAGCCCTGCGGGGGGGGGATAGTGTCATGAGTTCAGCCAAAGAAGGCCTGGAATCAGAGGGGTTAACTACAGCTGAGGAAAATGCTGGGCAATTAGTATCACAGACAGCTGAATCACCGCCAGATTCTCCTCCCCCACTAGGCAGAGTGAGAGATAAGCTTCAGCAGAGACTCACAACACGGAGGTCTGAGGCTCGCATGAATGCTTCTCACAGGAACATCAGGTCGACCAGCCCTGAGTTTTAACAGGATGGAATGTTTCTAGGAATTAGGTGATTGTTGCTGCTATATAATTTGTACTCAGAGGCTTGGAAGCTTGTGGAAGCAACAAGTCAATTCCCTGGCTTGCGTCCACGCTCCTGTTTATCCTGAACCTTGCTCTCTTGACCCTTGGCTTTCGGACTCTGACTTCTGACTACGGTTTGTGTTGGCTTTGACAATTTGGCCTCTGTTTTGTATCTCCCAGACTTCTGACCTTGGACTGGCTTATTGGACTTTCGCTTGCTGAATCCCCTGGGAACGTGACAGACAGACAGACAGACAGACAGGAAAGGAAGGAAAGAAGGAAGGAAGGATTCAAATGTATAAAACTACATGTGGACATACCTAGTAATATTTATGAGTGATCAAGCAGACGCCTTTGGGCAGCTCACTGGAAAGTATCCTTCCCAGTTTGCTTGAGGATCTGCTTATCAAAGATATATCACTTTTGAACCTGGAGGTTGCACTAGTTTCAGCTACGAAGAGTCCTGAGGAAAGTACTTTCTGGTGACCCACTTTCTCCAGCAGGGACCCTGGAAATCTTGCTTGGCAGGGACTGTGGGTTGCAGCAATGCTCTGAGCATTTGCCAGACTGTTGCATCTGGCTGCCATTTTTCTTCAATGTGATGTAACTCAAAGGCAGGATAGACAATTTGTTTCATAGAATCATAGAAAAGTGAAGTTGGAAGGGGTCTATAAGGCCAGATGTTGTTGGACTGTATTTTCCATCCGTCCTATGTAAGAAAGGCAATGTTGAGAAAACATGGGAGTTGTAGTCCAACAACATTTGGAGGCCTAGAAAGTGGCTCACCATAGGAAATTATGGGAAATTAAAATGGTGGTTAGACAGAGCTGCTTGGCATGTCAAACCAGAGCCATGCAATCTGCCAGAGTGCTAGAGCCTCAGTTATTGCCCAAGGATGCTAGGTGTTCATGCTAGTTCTGCTGGCATGTCAATAATTGTTGTACAAAAACAAGTGCTAGTAAATTTGTCCTGCATGTGTTTCTTTAATCCTTTCCAAATCCCATCTTCAAGCTAGCAGCCATCACTGCACCTTAAAGTGATATATTCATCATCATCATCATCTTAGAACTGCAGAGCTGGAAGGGATCCTATGGATCATTGAGTCTAGTCCCTGTCAAGGAGGTGCGATAGGGACTCAAACTCCCAACCTCTAGTTCTGCAGCCAGATGCCTAAACCAATGAGCTATCCAGCAGTTCCATATGTTTATTATTTGTTGAAGGTAGAAATTCTTCCTTTTTCTTCTCTTAGCTTGGTGTACTTCCATTGTCTCGTATCTAGGACTGGCAATTTCATGCCACATTCCTTGGAACAAACTTAGATTTGAAGTCTAGGCTGATGCCACCTTCCAGAAGGCCATTGGGCTTGCCTTCATGAAACTGGTGGATAAGCTGTGAGCTGCATGTATCAGCTCCTTGAAGGCTAAGCCCGTAATTTTTTCTGCCGAGCCTCCAAAGATGTTTCTGACATTCTGTCTTCACCGGCAAAGCAGTTCTTTGTATTCTACTTAAGTCACATTGATCCTTCCCAATTAACTGTTATTGTCAATATTATTTTGAAGCATTAAGTGGGCTGCAAGTTTAATAAGCCTCTGTGCTGCAAGGTCAGAAGACCAGCAGTTGTAAGATCGAATCCACGTGACGGAGCGCGCTCCCGTCGCTTGTCCCAGCTCCTGCCAACCTAGCAGTTCGAAAGCATGCAAATGCAAGTAGAGAAATAGGTACCACCATGGTGGGAAGGTAACGGCGTTCCGTGTCTAGTCACGCTGGCCACGTGACCACAGAAACTGTCTACAGACAGAACGCTGGCTCTACGGCTTGGAAACAGGGATGAGCACCGCGCCCTAGAGTCGGACACGACTGGACTAAATGTCAAGGGGAACCTTTACCTTTACCTAAGTTTAATAATCATGAAAAAACACACCCACCCAAACTCACTGCCAAATTGTGATTTAAACTGAGATTGGCATCAGCAGACATTTCTGCATCAGCCTGTAGCACATCTGGTCCAGACCAAACAAATAGAAGATTTATTCTGTCAGTGAGATCATTTAGCATTCCTTTTTATGCTTCAGAAAGAGCCTGTACCTGTCAGTCACCAAAGCACTAGCTTTTGGTGGCTGGGCTCTGTTGCTCTTTCTGACTAGCCTTGATCTGAGACTTCTAAGGAGGTTTGTGTGCACCCGCTCCACCTGGGAGACCAGGGCCCATGCCAAGTTCATTTCCATAGTCTTGCAGGGGGGGGGAACCTCCTGGAGGATTTCAAACATCTGCTCATAAGTAAAGAAACATTGTCTTGAGATATAACAATAATAAAGAGGGACGTGGAAACTTCCTTGCAAATAAATGCAAGCTAATAAATTATTTTGTTTCACTGCTTTAGAAGAATTGGAATGGAGTATGAACAGCAATCAGCAGTCTCATAGATATCTTAGGAAGGAATGCATTTTCTTTTAACAGAGTTGGTCACAAGTGCCAATGAATTTGAATTTTTACTGTGACAATAATTTTTACATGGATTCAGTTTTGGAGACAGGGTAATGATGCTGCTAATAACAATCCATAAAGCAAAGAGGAAACATTTTGCAGTTCCATGTTGTCCAAAATTCCACTTATTGGTGTAGCACATGGAGGCTGTCATGCATGCAAGCCTACCTGCTCAGTTGGCCATCCACTGCACTCCTTTGCTTCCTTGGGACAGGAAAGCACACACAGGCATTTGCACACTCAGTGGTGGGAATGGACAGTCACCAGAATTATTTGTTGGCTTCCAGCTGTCACTTTTTCTGAGAGTTACAGTCCAAAAATGTAACTCTTCCCATATTTGCTTTTTAGGAGAAGAGGTTTTCATGTAGCTAATTGAACTAAGCAAAATCCTAGAACATCCCTTGTTGCACTCCCTAATGCTCTCTTGCATTACTGCTTGCTTCCCCCTTGCTATCTTAAAGTTTGGTCTTCAGTCTCTTCATGGTGGGTGACTGATAATTCACCCCATCTTTGCAAAAAAAGTAAACCAATCAGAGAAGATGTTCATATATGACAATAACACATCTCTATTTCACATGACTCTTTAGTCCATATACCTTGTGTGTGCCTGCCTACGTAGAGGTACAGATATATAGGATCACAGAGTTAACAAACAACATATAAAGCTCTTCTTTACATCTACAGCTGGCACCTGACAGAAAATGTGTCTTATTTATTTATTTATTTACTTACTTACTGCACCACCTAGTGACTTTGCTACTCCTCTAGGCAGTTTCCAGAAATAAAGATAAAGAAAACAGTCCCACCCAATCCAGAAAAATAAAGCAAAGAAATATAATATAAAAGGACAACAGATCTAAAAATCAAGATGGTGGCACTGCACAAGATAAAGACTACAGAATATAATGGTCAAAATAAGAATAATTGACCAACAAGTATCAGGAGAGGGTATCCTGAAACGCCTCCCTGGAAAGTAAAGTTTTTATATGCTTCCTGATTATTTGGAGGGAAGGGGCTGGGCACACTTCCACCAGTAAAGCATTTCATAAAGAGGTGGCCACCACAAAGAAGGCCTGGCTCCTAATCATAGACTTCCTGGTCTTGATGAGGGAGTCAGTGAATGACTTAGAGGTGTGCCATCTTGGATGTCTAACAAAGACTACTTGGAGAGGAGAATGCCTAGAGCAGTAGCTTCAATCCCAAGATCTGCATTGTCATGCCCAAGCTCAGAGTTTTATAACATTTCATGGGGATTTTCCCCATGGGAATCACTACCTGGCAGATATGTGAGAAAACAGACTCTCGGGCTATGGGAGAATGACTGAAGTTATGATCTGAAAGGTTACTCATAGAGATATTTGTGTTTGGCCTGATCACAACACTAAGAGTTTTTCTGCACAGGTTTGGTGTAATAAATGAGTGCATGTTAGTTAATGTCTCTGTTTTGTGCGCACTTTGTACACTTTTCTTGAATTTACATTTCTTTTATGTAAATTATTATTTGTTCTAGATGCACAAGAGTCATGTTTTCTACTTGCCTATAGCTTTGTGAAGGCTGCTTTAATGTATGAGTTGTAAGGCAAGGCACAAATTGTATTATTAGTCAGGAGTTCATTAAATAATGACAATGATTCCTTTAAAAATTGGTTGTAAAAAAAGATTTAAGAAGTCAAGTGGAAGATTAGTAAAGTAGATTGATGTGGTGAGGGGGTGGGTGGAGGGGTGGAACATCAAAACTAAATTCCCAATTATAGAAACTTCAAAGCATGCAGATGTAAAATATATCACCCTCTAAAGATGCCAGAAAAGTTGTCTAGTCTTAGAGCCAAACTGGAACTTCAAGGACTTGCAAATATGCATCTCAAGAAGAGTTTCACAATGTTCCCTCCTACCCAGAAGATCAGAGAGTAGATGGCCTCAGTAACCTACCTCTCCTCCGTCCATGCATACTGTGTAAAAGTATAGCAGCCACTTCTACGTTTCATATCCCCAGTTTTTCCTGGCCTTTTAACTTTTTCTCTGCAGTACACACACCAATAGCAATTTGAGATGCCCACAGCATCTCAAGTGGAACCTCAATATATCCATATCAGAGACTGAACAACTAGCATATGCTGGCTTTGAGCTAGATAGAAAATTGCCAAGGTGACGACATAATATTTTCTCCCTTAATTTTTTTTAATGTGCTTTGTTCCCACTGAGACAAAGTAGCAAAAAGTATTTTATGCGTCACTCCCACTGAACATTACAAGTGAACAATTTTGTAGCACATAGGAGTGAGAATGTTTTGTTACAAGTTGTTCTGTTCTCCTTACAAGTTTCTGGGTTATCAACAGAAGTCTGAAGAGGACAGGGGAAAAGCAGCAACCGATTGCTCTGAAATTTTGATTTTACTGCCCCAAATTACAATGTTATGTTCTGTAGAGCCTTACAATCTTCCCAAAAAAAAAAAGGGGGAAAAAAAGGGGGGGGAGATTTTAATTCACCTCCACAAACCCCTTTCTACTGCTCCATTCCCATATAACTTTGTGTGGCAGATAATGTAAACTGAGTGGTGGTTTAAGATCACATGATGTTATGATCAAGGGCTGGTGGTACAAAGAGCCATGGCACAGTAGTCACTGCTGGTGTTGAACTGGTGGAGGAGACAATGACATAGTTCTTCTAACAATGAAGAAATTGACATAGTTAGAGATGTGGTATACTTTAGTTCAATCATCAATCCAAATGGAGACTGTAACCAAAATATCAGAAGAAGAGTGAAATTAGTAAGGGCAGCAATGAGGCAATTAGGAAAGATCGTCAAGTGTAAGGATGTGTCACTGGAGACCAAGACCAAGATTATCCACACGCTTGTATTTCTGATCACCATGTATGGGTATGAAAGCCGACAGTAAAGAAAGCTGAAAGGAAAAAAAATGATTCATTTGAAATGTAGTGCTGGAGGAGAGCTTTGTGGATACTTTGGACTGCCAGAAAGACAATCAAGTACATCCTAGGTCAAATCAAGCCTGAATGAGCTCTGGAGGCAAAAATGAAGAAACTGGGGCTGTCCTACTTTGGGCACATCATGAGAAGTCAGGATTCTCTGGAAAACACAATTATGCTGGGAAAGGTGGAAGGTAGGCAGAAAAGAGGAAGACCAAATATGAGATGGATTGATTCCCTGAAGGAACTCACAGGCTTGAGTTTACAAGAGCTGAGCAGGGCAGTTGAAGACAGGCCATTTTGAAGACCTCTCATTCATAGGATCATTATAAGTTGGAGGTCTTCTACGAGCCTCTCCCCTCCCCCCAAGTTGTTGCTAAGCTCATAGAAGACAGGAGGCTTGAAGTAGGTGGCAGATGAACTTACGATGATGGTGTGGTTTGATCTTGCAAGCCCATGCTCCATTAGGCCATTGTTTGTGGCCAGAGCTTGAATAAACATTTTTTGGACCACAACTCCCAAAATCTCCCAGGTGTGGCCATGTTGGGAAAGAGGGTTCTGAAAGACGGTTGGAATAGCTTCCAAAAAGGAAGCTATTCCAACCTCTGCTTGCAATGTTGCCAGAAAACATAGGACTCTTAAAATACGTTTTACAGTTCAAAAAGCACAAAACAAGAAAAAGCTGTCAGTTACCTCACCTCATAAGGTTAATTCAGGTAAGTACAACCCACTGATTAAAAACAACAACACTGATTCTCTGACCTTCTTTCCTTCTGAAAGAAGCCATGTAACTTGGGGATGTTTTCTTTCCTCACTCCAGTTCCTGACGTTGTTCTTCCTCCCCTGGTCCTCCTTTTAATAAATTTGCAGTATGTCTGGGGGAATTCTCCCTCAAGGAGAGGTGAGGGACAGTCAGAGAAATTTTGATTTTTTTTCAAGCAGACACGAATCCTCCACCTCCTTCCTCTCAAGAAAAGGGGGCTCCACAATTGCAAAGGAAGTATATGAGAATGATGACCTTTATTAAGAATAGGAATGTGGAAGAGCTTGTCCACTCATTCATATGGCCTGGTGCCTCCATAGCACCACTGTGTTCAGGCAAGTGCACATAGTATTGCATCACAAGTTACTCAGGAGGTCATAATCCTCTGCATGTTTACTCAGACATCAGTCCTGAGTGATGAGCATTGTTTTGTAGGGTAAGTACACTGGCCACCCAATTCAACTCAACAAACATGGCTCATGTATGTTAGGCCATGCATGGGTTTTCTTTTTGCAGAGACTTTAGGAAGGAAAAGCACTTGGTACATACTCAGAGAAATTTTCCTTATAGTCTAGAGCTGGGCCTTTGGCACAGATTGAGAAGGAAAGGAGGCCATAAGGAAAGATTACAAAGAGATAGAGAAACATTTAAAAAACAATACACAGTTTTTCCTCTGAGTTGCTGGAGAAAAGAAAAAGGAGTAATTGTTGTGTGGAGTGCAATGGAGCAGAATGTATGTGAGCTGGTTGTAGTTTGCTTGCAAACAAGTGTGGTCCATACAAAGGAATAGCTGAGGCATTCATCTCTGTGGGATATGCGTGGGCTTGTGCTGCAAGTACACTAAAATGGTAATGCCTACTGTGAAAGAAAAGCATTTTGTGTATGCTTAGCGGCATTTATTATATAATTGTTATGCTGTTATTTTGCTTCTATTTGTGCAAGTTAACGTAATTGTAGTCATTATAATTTTGCATATATACAGTACATGTAAATTAACATATGCAAATTATGTCATATTTTAAGTACCTGTCAGAACTAGACTACACTTCACTATTATACGCTTAAACACAAGTTACCGTCCAGGGTATAAAAGTACAATTATCTCCTGCATTGCAAGATGTATTGCAAAGGTTTTAGATTGCTTGATAATGGTGAAATCTGTATGTAAGTTCACAACCAATATGACTACCATTATTCATTGCATTATTTCAGGAGGGTTTTTCTTAAAAACACTATTGCTCAGAACACCAAGTAAAAAATGTGCTTATTAATTGAAAACATTGCCATCAAAACTCAAAACATATAATTTCCTCTTCAAAATGTCTTCCTTTCTCCTCTCAGTGGCTGGCCATAAAATTATCAGCTCTGATTCACAATAGCGACATCTATCTGGACATTTCAACCAGTTGGCTTTCAGCACAGAAATGTTTCTGATTTCCAAAGAAGAAGTGCCCTGGGGGAAGTTCTACTCACACCCAACAACTGATGTCAGTTAATATTTGGACATGATTAATTAAGAGAACACCCTAAGGCAAACTCTGCTATTACAAAAATAAGGCAATAGACCAGATTGCATAGTGGGACAATGATATGACAGAATCATCCCAGATGCTCTGGCATTATTTTATGAGACATAGGCTTGGACAAATTACTGCTGTCTCTTTTGGATATGGAACCCTAACGCTGGGTTTAGTCTTAAAGTTATCACTCTTTGGTGGCTGTTTACAGGCGCATCACTTCCTTCTGTTTACATGAACTTTTGGGCTGCTTGTATTTTTGGTATATGGTAATTAAACCAAATTCTCACTCAATTTTGTTCTTATCAATGATTGTTTTACAGTTTCCATTAGTGTATTGTAGTGCTCTGCAAGTGCCTTTCTTGCATTCAGTACAAATGTATTCCTTTTCTCTTTAGGGTGGCAAAAATGCTAGCAGTGTTTAGTGCTCATTGCTTATCCCACATGTGAAGTCCTCCCTTTATTTCTGAAAGCAGTATGTATTGTAAAATATTGGACAGTACCTGGCTGTGCAGCTCTTCCTGTATGAACGACATCACCAGCAGTGGCAGATTGCCTCCAATGAAAGAGTTTCTTTTTTTCTCCTTTTTTTGGGGGGGGGGAGTTAGTGCAACTCATGCAATGATGCACACACACACGTTATAAAAGGAACACTTTAATTGGTGGCAGTATGCTGTGGCCATTGACATCACTCACTTTGCACAGGCAGACCTATACATGACAGGATGCTGGCCAGTATCTTCATTTTTTGTTTATAAGATGGCAGACAAACTGATAAACATATACATTTTCATAAAGCATTTTTGAAAATAATTCTGGTAAAAAATTAACCCCAGGCTATAGATAACAAGCAGGAGCAATATGGTATGTGTATCTCTAATCACTAATGGGGCTTGTGAAGTGGCACTGCTTTTGGAATAAGGAAATAACATATGAACTGGATAGCATGATTTGACTACACTATTACATTGGAAGCCCACAAACCATTATCCAAATTCACCAATCATTACCCAAACTTATATGTTTCCTGTTTCCAGCCACAACACAACATCAAGTTCATTGTCTACAGTCAAGTTCTCCAATATAATGATATTTGCTCCCAACCACAGGGCCAGAGATTCAAAGCCCACAGAGTCAGACCAGGCATTTCCTAAACTATAATATCTACCACATTTGGTGAAAAACCAAATTGACAGAGCCAAGCTGATATCTAGGAACAAGCAACAACAATAGAGACAATGACAGAACACCATTAGTCATCTCCTAAATATTCCTAATGAGACTAATAAGAGGAATCTTCCATGTTTTGGGGGCAATACCATACTTGCCTACAGACAACTCACCAACTTTAAATAACTCTTGACACACAAAAAGCAACACAACATGGAGATGGGGATGGGAACAAGACCCTTATGCCAGTTGTGCCCCCATGTCTACACAGGCAGCACTATTAAGAGACTCAGCAATGTCAGCCACAGTATCAAGGGTTTATTTATTTACTCGTCCCTTAATTTATGCCATCTTCTGTCAACCATGCCCCTTTGCATTCTACATAAGCCAAATGGGACAACCTGTATATAAAAGAATTGAATGGATAAAAATTAAAGATGGGCATGAATTTAAAAAAATGAATCACCAAATGTGTTCAAAAATCAGTAATTTGTCGATTCATATTTGTATGAATCAATGCCCCAATAAATCACAAATCAATGGATTTTTAGTGATTTTTGATTCATCAATTCATTTCACTGTAAATGAATGGTGAATATTGGGCTTCCCCAAGCTAGCTGCTAAAGGGCACTTTTCTGTGAGGAACCACTTTGTGGGTATATAACTTGGATATATGAAACTCAATCTTCACCAAACCTGGAGAGATTGTAGAGGAGAGGCAGTAGAAGCTTCTCTTAGATTTTGGTGTCTCTAGGCTCCTGGGGGGAACTTTCCTGGGGGTGTATAACTTGGATGTCTGAAACCCAAACTTCACCAAACCTACAGGACTTGTAGAGGAAAGACGGGGGAAGCTTCCCTGCAAATTTGGTGTTTCTAGGTTTCGGGGGGGGAGCATTTTATGGGGTTTTAAAGTAAAAAATGGATTGACAAATCGATTCATTGATTTGTCAGAAAAAATAGTACATTTGTAATTTGTGATTCATCAACCCTGATGAATCATGAATCAAAATGAATCACCTTTTTTTCTGATTCATGCCCATCTCTAATACAAATCTGTGATCAGGAATGGCAACACAGAGAAACCAGTTTCTGAACACGTCAGTCTCCCAGGACACTCTTTTACAGTTTTAAGGTGGCTATTGTAGGAAAAAAAAAATACAAAGGGAAATTGTAGAGGGAGACACCAGTGCATCTTGTAAGGGCCCAAACAGGGAAAAAGGTGTATATTCGTACTCCTTGTGTCTGAAGAAGTGGATTTTGTTTCATGAAAGCTCACACTGAAATAAATCTGTTCAAAATGCCACAGTATTCTCTCTCTCTCTCAGTCTCCACCTTTAATTTTTAGGCTTTTTTAAAGAGATAATTTCGGAATGCAAAAGGCTAAGGCCATACCACTGACTGTCACCCTGAAAAGCTATTTTCAGTATTGGTTCTTCAAATGACAAAGTCTTCCAAAATCTTTGTTTTCACTTGCCCTTGCCAGCCACCATCTCTCTCGTGATGAGAGTTTGACTTTGCCATCAGCAGGTGTCTTACCACCCGCCCATCAGCCAACACTTAACACAGCAGATGGTGCAAATAGCCTAGGAATAATTTGGTGGATTAACTACATGTGTAAAATCATGAGTCAAAGCTAGGGATGCCACCCGGCCAGAATATTACTAGGCAGAGCAGAATGTCATTCTCTTGGCCAGCTGCCAAAACAGGAGACCAGACAATGCAAGAAAACTGTATTTACTATTAGATATTGTTATTAGTTCTCTGTTTTCTATATGATGCACTAATTTTAACTAGTTTTAAAAGGTGGTGCTACTCATGGGATTTAAGAGAATACTCTGAATCTATCTAGATGTGCTTAGCTGTTATTTCCTTAATTATTATTATTTTTCACTATGTTTCCAAAGCATGAAACAGACATTCTTTCATTTCTCTGTTAAAATGAACCAGTGATCTGGTTCATCATCATGCACTAAATGAGAAAGTGTTAGGGTTATTTGAATCTTTGTAGCTGTCAGTCTCTCTGTGTTTGCTCAGTGTCACAAAGGAAAAGGTGGGCAGATCCATTTTCTGCAAATCCACAAAACTGTGGAGCAGGGAGGCCATTGTGCCCTCTCACACTGGGACTTTGGAACTACTCACCCACAAGAAACATGACAGCACTGAATATTCCTCTCATCTCTGTTTTGCACTCTTCATTCTGTTGGAAAGGAAAGGGAGTTTCACTTGTCCTGAAGCTTGCCCCTCTATCCCTCCCTCTTTTGGGGAGTGTGGGTGGGGTGGGGTGGGGTGGGGATGAAAAAACTGTTCTTAAATAAAAAGTCATTCTACATATCAGTAGTACCCAAGCTACCATGCCAGAATCTGAAAAGAGAAAATGGCAATCATCATCAGAAACATCAGAGTGGTGAGGGTGGTTACAACACAATTTGAGAAAGCCTAACGTGCTCTGTTTAGAACAGTGGTGGTCACCTCCTGGGACCAAGGGCAAAACCGGCGTCCCTGAAGCCACACTTGCACACATAGCCACACTACCCTGGCAAATCTGTTGTGGCTGCAGCCGTGACAAAACAACAGTGTTCCCCTCTGGTTTTACAATAAGCTGTGTACTATTTGCACATCTTATTTACAAATGAGGTTGTGTTTCTGGGGCAGCAATTCCCCTTATAAACAAGGAAAACAGAAGCCCTATCCAGGCATTATAGGCAGTAGTTGGAATGAGAGATTCTTGGAAGTCTTGTCCCCAACACCCCCCTCACCAAGATGTCAATCAGACCTTCACACATTTAGCCAAACATGGTTACCAAGCTCCCATGCTTAGGAGCTGTATAAAGCAGGGCTCCCAGTCATGGGATGGCCCTGAAGACCCAGAGTTCTGCCTGACCACTGGGTGATGGTGGCAGTGATCTGACTGTGGGGCCCTCATGCACTCTCCATCCCCCTCCCTTCCCAAATTCTCAGATGTAATTCTTGAATAGAATTAAAGACTTAAGAGTAAAAAAAAATGGCCAAGAGCAAAAGTTCTTGCTGTGCAGCCACACCTCATTGGCATGGAACTCCCGCTATCTTTTACACTGAAATTACGAAGGATTGTACATTCTGACACTGATCACCGGAAGTGCAGGATGTTGCAGATTTCACAAAGGATGACCTTCTTTCTCTCTTAAAGCAGGATCTCTTTATCATCTATATCATTACAAAGAAAAAGTAATTTTCTCATCATTAGCAAGAAAAAGGGTAAGGCACTTTTCATTCTTCACTAGATATCAATCTTAAGGTCATTAAATGGGTGATTATTTTTTTAAAAAAAGCATTCTCTCTCTCTCTCTCTCTCTCTCTCTCTTAATAAATCCAGTCCTCCTCATCATAATAAGCCAACATTCATTGCTTGCTCACAACAATAAGCCAACATTCATTGCTTGCTTATCATATATAAAGGCACTCAAAAGAAATATTGTGATGGCAGTCCTGGCTGCTTCTTATTCCTTGATGAACATGTAAAAATTATTTTCCCCAGGCTCTATTTAGAGAATTCTCTCTTCCTGACCTTTCCAGGAGACCAACAGAAGCATGGAGGCATGGAGCATGAGCAAAGTCATTATTTTAAGCAGGAATAGCTACCCAGCTCTCCCTTGCACACACATGGGCGTGCACACAGAGGGCCTTCATACGTAATTTCTCTTATGCATGGCCTATTGGAATGAAGCCATGCAAAATTCTCATGCCATCCCCTGAGGTGTGTACAGGCAAAGTTCCCCATGGATTGTGCCCCCAGCTATCACCTTGCAAAACATTATAATAAGGGCTAATTATCAGGACACTTATAGTCAAAAAGAGGAAGATAATGACTATTTAGCATGGAGAAATTCCCACTGAGAGGCATTTGGCACTAAAGGTGATCTATTCTTTTGGAAGGGAAAAAAAACTTAATTGGTTATTTCTCTCCTCCTGCCCACCCAATCTGTATCTTCCAACTGCAGGGTGTTAGTATTTGCCAAGGAAAAAAGCAGCACAGTGAGAATACAGAAAAACTGTTTTGTTTTCCATAGTCGGAGGAAGCTTGAGAAAACACCAGCCCTTACCTCTCTGCCAACTGATTATGCAGCCATGTTGTTTGAAAGCTTGCATAATTTACATTAGCATCCCTAAGATCTCAGGTGACTATGCCTTTGAGGCCAGCATGGCATCCCCAGTGGACCAAGATTTGATATTCTTCCCAATATCTGACCCTTTTTTCCTTGTTAATTACAGGCAGACTTCCCTGGCCAGTGCCTGGATCTGCACCTGTTTCCCATCTCTGAGCAGCTGCTAATTAGGCTGCAAATGGTGGGGCTGGGCAAAACCGGCTGCACATGCTTGAGTAGTCTATTGATCAGTTTGGCATGCCATGCATACAATAATGATTATTCGCTGGACTTGCTTTCCAAAAAAGAAAAGCCATTTGAAACAATTCCCCGTGCTGCATGAAAATAGCATTGTTTGTTGTATTAACAATCTTTCCAGAGTGCATAGAAGACTCAAGTCCAGAGGATTCTTTATCCTATAGCCTTGTTCCTTTTTTTAAAAAAAAATTAAGCTTGGCCTCAGTTGAAATGCTGGTGCTCTGAACAACATGAATATTTTTAACACTGCTGTTTTTGTTGCTACTGCTTCTAATCTCAATTGCATTTGCAATTGTGGACGATCACCTAAAAGCACTGTTAATTACTCTCATTTCCCAACCTGGTCCTATGCTTGCTTGCTTGGAAGGAAGACCAGCTTGGTTCACTGAGTGAACCTAGGGTAGAAAATCTAGAAAAAGAGCACTCTTCTCTCAGCCAATAAGCATATGCTTGCAGAAGATCAGGTTTCCATTGATTTCAATACAGAGGCAAGTTCCTTTCTTTCTGGCACTTTGCTCACAGGCCCTCTCAGAGCTATTTGTAGTGATGCTGATGGACAAGCAGAGATCTATTACTGAGAAACTCAGCCATGGTGACTTTTACACATTGTTTTTGAGCACTACCTTGTCTGGCCCTCTGCTTAACATACTACAGTATATCTCTGTTCTCTTAGGAGGCTCTTTAAGTAACATACACAGAACAACCAGGACCAAAAGTTCTTTTATATGCTTTTAACTGTTTAAATTAGAAATAAATTTGTTTTTCGTTGTTAATGGGTCATAGAGTAGTTTCTGATTTATGGTGATCCTATGTATTAATGATGTCCAGAATTTCCTGTCACTGAAAACTATAAGGCCCATGGTCTTGTCCATCAGACTAGGTCTTCCTCATTGCCACTTGCTTTCAAATTTTCCCAGCATTACTGTCTTTTCCAGTGAGTCTTTTCTTCTCATGATGTGTCCAAAATATGATAGACTCAGTATAGATATTTTAACTTCTAGAGGAAATTCATACTTCATCTGACAGAGCACACATTTGTCTTTCTGGCAGTCTATGGTGTCTTAAAACTTTCCTCCTGCATTACATTTTGAATGACTTGAATGACCCACACTGTAACCTTTTTTTCATTTACCAGTTTTCACATCCATAGATCATAAACTGATATACCATAATATGAATGATCTTGGCCTTGGACACTATTGACATGTTTTAAGATGTTAATATGTAAAAGACCTTTTCCAGTTCCTTAATAATTACCCCTCTGAGTCTCAGTCTTCTGGTTTCTTGACTCCTATCTTCATCTGGATTGATGATATAACCAGAATATAGAAAAATTTTTTTAACAAGTACTGATTCTTCATTTTCAATACTGAAGTTATGTAATTCTTAAAATCAATTTAACGCCATCAAGTTGTTTCTGATTTATAGCAACTCTTCTCTCGGTTTTCCAGTATCAAGTACTCAGAAGGTGTTTCTCTGGGACCACTCTAGCTTGCCCAAGGTCACAAAGGCTGGTTCTGCTCCTGAAACAAACTTGCAACCCCTGGCTCTGCAGCCACATACTTCAAGTCAGTGAGGTATCCATCCATTTGTCTTTGTAATGTTTAAATGTAATCCTTTCTTTGCACTTTCTTCTTTCACCTTATTAGAAGCCATTTTAAATCGTTGTTGGTTTCTGCTAGTAACACGGTATCATCTACACCCCTTCTGACAACTTTGTGAATCAGGACACCATTCTGTTCCTGTTTCTGCCTTACAGTGATCTCTTTTCTTCAGTACAAATTATGCATCAGGACAAGCAAATGTTGTAGCCCACTCATATTTTTTTTAATTACTCATAGCTTTTCATGATCCATGCAGTCAAAGGCTTTAGCATAATTTATAAAACACAAACTGATCTTCTTCTGAAATTCTTTGGAATGTCACATCAGCCATTGTCTATTTGCAATATTATCTACAGTCTTCTTCCTTTTTTGAGCCTTGCTTGAATATCTGGCATTTCTCAGTCCACGGCTGAAATCTTGTTGCATGAGTTATGGTGTCATCAACTGTGGCAATTTTTCAGAAATAAAACATTCCAGATATCTCCACTGAAGTTCCCAAGGCTCCCATGGAATCCCTTTCATCATCAGGAGGCTATGGTAGGAGGGAAGTCTTTAATTACAAAAACAAAAAACAAAAAACAAAACAAAGCAAAACACCAGTGGTGAAGTCATCCAAGCAGTGGGGATTTTTCAATAATTAAAGACTTCCCCTTCCATCCGGCACCCCCCAACTTCTTCCAAGTGATGAAATGGATTCCACGGGAGACTTGGGAAGCTGCTGAGATGAGGTAATGATGGTAACTTGCACATACTGGCTTGATTATTCATGGACTACTGCTTTTGGTCGATTAGCAGCATTGGCCCCCATCCTCATCCCCACCCCCAGGATTTTGCTTGATGGCTTACTTTGCAGCATTGGCTGGGAACATTTTCTGTCTATGATGAAGTCATGGTTTTGCTTCTGACTCTGATTTACCCACTGTCTTTCCAGGCTGTGATATGGTGAAGTGGTGATATGCCTTTTGCTGCAAAGCATGTCACCCTGGCTGTTCTGGATTTATGAGGGAAAACCACAAATGTAGTTTCCTTAGAGACCATCACTTCCCCCATATTATATGTAAATCTCAAATTAAGAACAAACAAAGTCCCTATGTATTACCTACAGAGTTTGTGGAACAAGTTATAACTAGGGATGAATAGGTTGTTTATTTTGATCCATTTGTATCCTTTTTCAATGTGTTTCTTCAGATGTCATTTCTGTGTTCCTACCTTTTTTGTAACTTTGAACTTGCTGGAGGAAATAATGATTATGTGTTGTCAACTTTTTCCAAGTTTCCTTGGTACCAAGTACTTGGAAGTGGTTTACCATTCCATTCTTTGGGGGAGCACCCTGGGACTCTGCAGCTTGCCAATGGCCACACAGACTGGCTCTTCTCCTGGGAGGTAGAGTGGGGTATCAAACTCTCAAGCCACATGTTCCAATTCAGTGATGTATCCAGCCACCTTTCTAATAATTACATGCCAACAAGTCAATCCAACTTTTGGGACCCTTCTCTGGGTTTTCTAGGCATAGCATATTTAGAATTGGTTTTCCATTTCCTTCTTTAGGGGCTCCTCTGTGACTGTCCAGCTTGCCTAAAGCTAAACAGGCTGGCTCTTCTTTCAAGAGGCACCACGGGGAACCCAACCCCCAGGCACCCCAGATCACTAAGTTTCCCAGCTTTCTCACTGCCAGAAAGGCAACATATAAATGAATTAAGTAAAGAAGGACATCAAACTATAGGAATCACTAACATTTCCTTTCCCAAACACTTTTACGTATGTTTTTGCTTCTACAGTAAGTATAGATCTGTACTCACACTGTTAACCTCTGTACCACATCCTACTTCCTGAGCTGAATTTTTAAAACAGGTATAATTCATTAAATAAGCTAACATTATTTAGAGAAAAATAACAGTTTGTCTTGCATATCATAAAAAATGAATAAATGTATTATAACATAAGCTTTCCTAGGCTAGAGTCCACAAAGGAGAATTGTATGTGAAAAATGAAACCATCTAGAAATGTAGGGCCTTACTAGACAAGACACCAATTCCGTGTCAAAACCAGAGCTCACTTAAAAGGAAAAGACTGTCTGTTTATTCTAATATTTTTATCCCACCTTTCTTTTAAGGAGAAAGACGGGATAACAATATTTTAAATAAATAAATAATAAATAATACATGCTTGCCTCAATCTGTATTTGGCAAATTATGCTGTGTTTATTTTGGAATGGGTCAGTTGGGAGATAAGTGTAGTTTTGTTTGGATGTCTGTTATCTTAGGCACATCACTGTGAAAGATCTGCAGGCTAAAAAAATTAATGTTGTAAGAGAAGGAGATATACATTTATTTGCTCCAACAATGTATAAAGGTATTTGAGAACAGGAGTGAACAACATGCAACCCACAGACTATGTGCATCAGTCCTGGTTCATGTTTGTGGCTCCCTGAGGAACCCCTGAAAACTGCCCATTCCATTCAGCAATAGCCGGGCAACCCCATTTTAAGGAAGCACTTTAGTTCATTAAATGTCTTCTAGCAAATTGCCTCTGATATTTAGGAGCAAACTCAGAAACACCACTTAAAACAGACATTTAAACAACCTTTAGTGGTCTGCTGCAAATATCTGGCAGCTCAGCTTGCCATCAACTACTTGCTGTAGTTGCTTCAGAATAAGCACAGAAGAAAAATTCCCAAATGATAACAATTCCCTCATCCATTTTTTCAGGGGATACTGAAGCCAAAGATTTTTGTGAAGCTTTGTTAAAAAAATTAAAAGAAATGGTATCAAAAAGCCAAAGCAAAATATGTTGATCTGATGCAATTTTCTTTTATTTTCAACATCGAGAGAAGGTCTGGGTTTAATGTCTTAAATGAGTGACATTTTATCAGGGGCTCAAATTAAATCTTTGCTTATGTCTGGATGTAATATTGTTGGGCCAATTTGGGAGAAGTCACCCAGCAAATCTAGAAAGAAACTACTGAATAGGTCGCGGGTAAATTTTCATAAGTGCATTGCTGGGTATGAGTGAATGTGTTCTAGTTAAGTGCATTATGAAAGATTTAAAGAATTCTGGTCTTGGCTGAAGCAGGAGGTAATTAGCAATTTGCACACATTGAAATCAGCAGAGATTCTGAATCCAGGACACCAAAGTTCTCTTAATAATCTTGCTGCTCAAGTGTGCTCAGGGCACTCTTCTCTGAGGACAAGAGGCTGGTGTATTAGCAGAAGCATCGTCATTTGTATTCCAGCAACTCCATTTTTTCTTGCCTTCCACATTCTTGTTCACTGCTATTAATCTCCATATAAATATTTTTCTTTCTTCACATTCAAACCTAACTGAAGATGGGAGGGGAAAAACATTTAGATTTGTTTTTTTCTCCAAAGAATAAACATAAATAGTTTTATGGAGGAACCACCATAGCATGCCACTCAGTTTTAGGCATACTAACATTTTTGGAAGAACAACACAGAGGAGGAGGAGAGAGAAAGCAGCAAGGTGCATAAATGCTACTGCAGGGACCTAGGTGACACTAAAGGAACCCATCCAGGCCAGCAAAGCCATGGCCTTAGAAATATGAAGCAATGTACAAGACATTTATTGCATCATCATCATCACCATCTGTTAGTGTTCTTTCCCGATAATAGTAACCAAAATTAGTCACAACCTACCAAAGGATAATAAATAGAACAATTCAAAAAGATTGAACGCTATCACAAGTAAACAAGGTGTACTGTCCTAAAGCAACACCAGAAGGAGGGAGTGGTAAATCGCTCCTCAGTACTCTATATCTAAAAAAAAGCTCTGGAGTGTCTTCATAAGTTAGAATCAACTTGATGGCACATGATTGATTTGTTATTATTACTTTGGGGTTCATACTGCCATACTACAGCATATTCTATGTGATAATACTTGGTTTAGTGTTTTAATGTTCTGACACTTCCTCAAAGACATTTAATTCTAAGGATGCAATCAGACAGGCATAAAGTCCACCGTTTGATCCACTGTGCGGACAGATTGGTTTGCTCCTTTTTCCTATGATCACACTTTGCTTTGCCTTGAAGGACCAGTTGTGAAATTGCTCACAGCCAAATCTACAGATTTGGTTATGGGCAGTTTTGTGACCAGCCCTTCAGACAAGGCAAAGAATATATATATATTTAAAATATTTCCTCTAAGAAGCAGAAGCAGTGTTCAATTTGCTGATATCCTGAAGTGGCTTGCTTATACGACCACTGCACAATGTTGGAAATTCTAAACTAAAGGAGCTGCACAAAAAGTGTTGCTTGATTTCCGATATGCCATTTCAATGGGAGGATCACACCAAAAGGCATATCATACCTCCACCCAACCCAAAGCAACCCTATTTAGCCTACACCAACCTGCTCCAAAATGACCAGTGTAGACAAGCCTAAGGCTCTGCTCTAGATCACAGCTTGAAGATAATGCATTAGAGTTAATATGTTAATGTTAAAATTATTGCTTTTGTGTTTAATGGGAGAAAGGTCTTTGCCTGCTGGCAGAAGGACAAACTAGCCTTCCTTAGAAGGGAGCCCTGCAGTCTGGAAGCAGCAACCAAAAAGACCCTTTTCACCAGTCATGCCTGGGAGAGTGGTGGAACCAAGAGAAGGGCTTCCCTCAAAGACTTTAAAACCCAGGAGGCAGATATGGAGAGTTGTGGTCTGTCAGATAACCTCGGCCCTAGCCATATAGGGCTTTATAGTTTAAAAAAAACCCCAACAGCAGCAGCAGCAGTTTAAATCATGCCTAGAAATGCACCTGTTTGTTAGTGTGTGGCCAGAGCATTTGGCACCACTGAAGTTTCAAAACAATGTCCAAAGAAGCCCCACAAAGAGTACATTACAGCAATCCAGGCAGGATGTAACCAAGGCACACGTCACTATCAACAGATGAGATATCTCTAGGGATGGCTGCAGCTGTTTCTTAGTCAGAAGATTCCACCTCGCCCTGCTCCATTTTTTACTTTCTTCTGTTTTTTTAACTGCCTTGTTGCTGGTCCTTATTTGCGGAATTTTTAAAAAGACATAACATGGGTGCCTGTTTTATTCTCCAGAGAGGGTGAATGCCAAAAATGCAGTGCTCTGATTTGGGCTAGGCAGGGAGTAGCCACACTTGGGCAAGCTAGGCTACTGACTAGGGACACCACAGGGACATCTTCCGAACTGCCAGCATGCATTTTCCCAGAGCACAGCTCCCAGGTGCATGCGGAGCAAAAGGAAGGAAGGAAGCTGGGAAGAGCTTTGCCAGTGAACTGAACTTCCACCACATTCTCAAGGTTGATGGTGCTGCTAAATACTGTTTCCTCGTCAGGCATGGCAGCTGGAAAATGTTGGCAAATTACTCAACATATGACCTTAGGGTTTGGGGTTTTAAAATTTTTTGACCAAAGAGCATCTTCTTCCATGATTATTCTGTATTCTAATCAGTTTATCAGCTACCATCTGTGTTACAGCAAACAGCAACACAAGGCCTTGTGTTAACTGCAGCTATTACTTAGTAACAGAACTGTGCGGAGCTGCTATCCTCGCTCAGCCTTTCTTGTCACCCTTTGCAATTGCCTCCTGACAGGAAGCGGGATGAAAAACGTATCATTTCATCTCTGTCCAACGGATGGTGTGAACTCACTTTTATTTTGTTCATATCATAGTTGTGGTCCTGTGAAAAAATAAAATATCAAAAATGGAGGCACTCACACAAGATTTTTAACATTTTTAACAACTACAAGTCAGGTGGGTACAGGATAGTCCACCTCATACTGAAAACAGCTTTACTCATTTAATCTGCACTGTACAAATAGCCAACACTTTCCTGTCAACTTATTTTAGAAGAATTTACAAACATTTAGATCTCTTTATATTTGGAAGAGAGAGAAATTAAGATTCAAAACTCTGAATTTAGGCAAAAGCAAAACTGATGGATTGCTCTTAGCTATCTGGGGGGTGGGATTGGCATCAACAACTGGACAGAATCCTGCTTCACAGATTTAAAAGAAGGTTTGATTGGGGCCATAGTTACGTCAAATACACAACAGACTTACCAGTATAAGGATGCCAATAACAAACATGTTCAATGTGAACAATATTTCTCCCCTTCATTTTATAACCACCATGTTAAGAAAAAATCAGTTCCAGTACTACTTTCATTTAAGAGTTCTGTGTGTGCCTGCGTCTGTGTCTGTGTCTATGTATGTGCTCAGCAGAGTCTTTTACACACAGCCAAGATGATAGATATGCAGGTCAGGTCAGCTTATTTATAGCTTGGGTTGTCTGTGGTCCAATTTTCCCAGCCTGAATTTTTTATGGAAATTGACTTTGGAGATAAAAAAACCAAGACCAATATGAAGTTGCCTATTTGATATTGGCCAGTGTGGTTTACCTAAGACTGGAGAACATTAACCTTGAATTATGATATCATGGATTTGAGAAATATAAGACACTGCCTTACAGGGGCTGAAATCCTGTTGCGCAGCTTCATGTGCACCACAGTGATGATGTCAGCAGCAGCAGCAGCAGCAGCGACAGTTCACTGATGAATAAAGGATTTATTTGGGAATTTTGGGTTGCATGCAACTTTGTTGCATTGCATATGATTTGTGTGCATCCTGAAATCACCTTTAACCAGCGGTGATTTGCAGCTGATGATGACAGTTGCATCATCAGTTGCAAATCAGTGCACCTCAGCAATGCATGGGGAGATGCACAACAAGATTTCAGTCAGACCATTGATCCACCTGACCTAGCACTGTTGATAACAGCTAGAAGTGGCTCTCTAGAGTTTCAAGCAAGATTGAGCTCTTTCTGGAGATAGCAGAGCTTGAGCCTGCATGCAAAGTGTGTACACAGAGGACATCCTTGGACATCATGAAGGCTACTACCCCAGCTGTGGGTTCAACAAACTGTCATATCTGATTACATTGGCTGGTCGGTGAACAGCGGCTAGCACTGCTACCTTGACAATGGAAAACCTGCTGATATTGGTGATGCTTCTTGCTTCTTGTTCCTAGTGTGAACTAACTGTTGTTCAGTTTACTGTATAATTACCTGGCAAATCTGAAAGATAATACCAGAGCACTCAGTATATAGGGTTAAAATTATGAGCCTGGGTGAGGTAAGAGCCGTGGGACTCAAGTGCAAATATTAAGGTTTAATTTAATACGGATTCTTGCTTTCTGTTGCTTGATTTGGCATTTTGATTTTTACTTCCCAATTCTAGCATGCATCTGAGAAGCTAACAATGTTTGTGCCAGCATAAATATGTATTCCTATCCTTTTTATTTATTACTGGGTGTGTGTGAATACGTCCAACCTGATTTTGTATCTAAATATTGTACAAATTGGGACTGATCTGCCCCAAGCTGGTTTGGAAGAGGTTTTTTCTTTGGTTCCTGCAGATAATTATATATGTGTGTGTCCATATTACTGGATGGGGGGGAATGTGAAAACATGGAAAAGATATGGCTATGATCTGGGATGGGAGGGTGCTAAGCAGTGCCATCAGCCTTGAGAATGGAGTAGAAGTTCAGTTCATTGGCAAAGCTCCTCCCCATTTCCTTCCTTTATTCTGCTCCCCCCCCCCCCCCCACTACCAGGAGCTGTGCTAAGAGAAAATATGTACTGGCCATGTGGAAGATATCCTTGCCTCTCCCTGCCTAGCCCAGATCGGAGTACTACATGTTTGGCACCCAAACACCCCAGAGCATAACATGTCACCTATACCAAGTTTTCTTTTAAAAGATAGTTCTACAAATAAACCAAGTTTTCTTTTTTTAAAATGGTTCTACAAATAAAGGCCAGCAACAGGCATTAAAAATTTGAGGAAAGCAGAAAATGAGGAGTGGGCAGGGCGAGATTTTCGCTCGTGTCAGAAGCAATCCAGTGGTGCTTCTGGAGTGGAAGGATCAGCCAACAGGGTGCTGTAATTGCCCAGAGGATGTCCAAATGTGCTCACAGTCCTCATGTTCTTTAAGGAGGCTCCTTCCATGGCCTCCAGTCATATTTTGAGCTATCCAATCAAAACCCACACGAAAGAGTCAGTCATCCTTCCCACATTAAAACTCTTACTCACTCACACCTAATTGTAATGAAGACTCAATGTAGCTGCCTAAAAGAAAAGGCAAGACAATTCTAGAACCCGACCAGGGAGGGTCATGTTACTCGCTCCCTTTGCCATGCCTGAGAAATAGAGCCCAGTGACCGTGGAATAAATAGAGCCCAGTAAGATTGAACAGCCCGAAAAACCTACAACAACCATCACTTGGAACACATGCTCTTTTTTGAAATGTGTATTATTCCATGTGCTGTGTCTGTGTGTGAAGTCCTCTCCCCCAATTCCCTTTGTTGATTGTATCCTAGTAAAATCCATACTTGACCCATAACTGTCAGCCATGGGGTAAAACCAAGCACAAAACAAGCTTCCTCTTGTCCTGAAATGAAGAAAAGTGATGATTGGGTGTCATTTTAAAATAGCAGTGAGCATCCTGTGCAGCAACAGGATGCACTATGGATTCCACCTGGTTTATCCTGAGTATGTAGTTTCAGTTCAGAAGAGGTTTTGACTTTCATTGACACTTTGCGGGCAGCGTCCTTCAGCTTCCTTCTTTTGCTATAGCAAGTGGAGCTAAGTATTTTTCTTCACATTTCAGCATTTCTAACACCCAAGACACGAGAACAAACCTCAATGACGTGTAGGGGCATGAGAACTGCCCTGCATATGTTCTGGTAATTCTTGACCTTTGCTGGACTCTTTTTTCCCCCAAAGCCTGTGCACATCCCTATTTACTATGTTACTACCCTGCATTTTTACTAAGTGTTAGTTTTCAAGGTGGCTTACATACATCCTGAGACAGAATAAAAAGTATAGGTGAAAACAAATGCAACTGTAAGAACATTGAAATCAGCATTAAGATAATCAATAATAATATTTTGGTGCTTTGCTGGCACTGTGTTGTTCTACGCCATGAACTTATCCCTAACAGGGAGTTTCATCAGACCTGGTTAAAAAAAAGAAAGTGTGGCTCCACCAGAATCCAGTGCTTGCTCAAAAATTAATCACAGCAATAATACAATTATGCAGACAAACAGCTCGTTGTCTGCCATTTGGGGGTACCCTGTCCTTCCTGTTTGGGCCATGGGCTGCCCCTGCTGACAGAAGTAGTGGTGGAAGTGAAAAGAGTCCAGTGACTCAATGTCCTCGGAGCCCCAGCTGCTTTCAGCCTCCTGCACTTATCTGGCCAAGCAATAGAAGCAGCAATGGAAACACTGCTGATAACAAAAGGGGCAGACAAGACAGAGATCTAGAAGCATGAGAAACCTTTTTTCCCCCTCTGTCCCCTGAGAGATAAAGCTTTCTGGCTGTAGAAAAGCAGGTCTGCCATCACAGCACATCTGCGTTCTCTCTCCTGCCCCCTGTTCATGTTTTCTGTTACTTGCTTTCCATTATCAGCAGGACAAGGCACAGGCACAGTAAAGAAGAATGAGGATACTCCACCCAGTATTTGATCCTGTATTTTTGAACTACAAATCCCAGAACCTCTCATGGATCCTGGACGTTATAGTGCAAAAAATGGAACATTTCCGAACTCTGGTTCCATGCCACTCCATTAGGCTGGGGGACTTCAGTTTGGTTTGAAGAGTACCATTAGATTTAACAGCCAGGAGGAAAGAGTGGGCCCAGTAGCTCATGGCATTACTTCCTCTATCTGTTTATTGCTGCTGTTAACAGAAACCAACAGTGGGGTGTGGTATCAATGAAGAACTTTTTAAACAAGAAATCTCACTACTAGTCTTCCTCTGTTAGTTTTTTTTTTAATCAGCACATCCTATAATATTTCACAATGTCCAATGCTGAAGAAACACAATAACTTAATTGAACAAGTTTTCTTTCCTTGCTAGTACAACCACAAAGACCTAAGATTGTTTCGACCTCTGATGAGCCAGTGCTGTCCCATACTGCTCCTAGCAGCTTCTGCCCAACACTGAAAGCTAGTATGTCCTGCTGAGACCTTCCGGGCTTGACAGTATACAGGCTGGGGACTTGGGAAAATTCTCTACTTTCTCAGATCTCCAGGCAGGGAGACAGATCTCAAGATGAGTGACATGAGGAAAAGAATGTTGGATTTCTGTGTGTGAAGGAGAGTAGCCATGGAAAGATTACAAAAAAGAAGACCCAGGTTTGCAAGAAATTGCATATATTATTTTTTGTACAGATGCAAAATCAGACCATATTTGTATAATTAAAATTTCAATGCATCTCATTCAAGTGGAGCAACCTGCGTTTCAGGTATTGCTAGTGGTGGATGGGCAGCATCAAGCTGCCTGGTCTCCCTCCTTATGGTTCTTTACATTTAAATTAGAGTTGGTCTGGACAGTCCCTCAAACAGACGATATTTTCAGAAAGAGGATTGATCTCTGGCAGCCCTTCAAACTGACATCTGTCTTCCCTTAAGAGGCCCCTAAAGCAAATTAGCTTTAAAGAAAGGCATATATCTCTTCCCATTCCCATCTAGCATGAGCCTTGCTGGACCAGAGTGACTGTCATACTCTGTCTGGCTGAGTCCTCTTTGGTGGATTAAGGCATCGACAAACTCTATCAGCAGGAGGAAACCAGGCTTAAGGACAAACTTGGTGCCTTATCTGGCAGCTCCATCCCAGAGGCACAAGCAATTGAAACAATGCCTGGTGCTGCCAGGGAAGACCCAGTCCCTCCAAGAGGTAATGAAGTTTGATGAAGCACCTCATAATCATAGACAGCACCAGTGACTCTGGGTGTTAGAAAAGAGAAAACAACAAAGGCAGTGTGGGCTTTCTCAGTGCCAACCACCTACAGTAGATAATGAAGTGGAACCAACTGGAGAAGGGAGGATCCCATAAGAAGGGCAGTAAATATATCCTAGCCAAATCCAGGATGCTGAAAGCAGCATAAGGAATTGCATTACTTTCTGCTGTATCCATCCTTCCATTGCATCAACTCGAATTCTTGCTTGTTGATTTTGACTGTTGATGAACTGCTCCTATTTACTCCCTCTTGGCCTTGTCAAAATGAGATGTATATGATTTATAGCTTGTCTACTGGCTCTCAGCTCTGATTCTGCTCTTGCACAATTCTTACAACTCAGCTCTAGCTACTTGGTGGTTGACCAAGTAGCTTGGCTGTAGACTCACTCCTGCTTCTGTTTACTGGACTTAGCAGCCATCTGGTGCCTCTGAAAATGGCAATGACAGTGTTTATATTTATGCTGCATTTGCACATAACTAGTGCACAGGATACCCCAGAGCAAAGGCAGGGAACTAGGGAGAGAGCCTGAGATTCATACACTTGGGTGAACTATGTTTTTCGGAGCAAGGAAAAAGGTGGGTCACCAGCATCCCAGCCTGCTATTGCAGAAGTCCTGGTAGCAAGGACACAGGGACTAAGAAGAGGAAGAAGACATCTGTGGGCTGGCAATGGGTTTTCTACAAGCTCCTCAATAGCATAAGGCCTGTCAAAACTGTAGGTAAGGCAGAAAGGAATGAAAGGTGTAGTGGAAATGGTGGCAAATCAGTGTAGTAGATTTTGTTACATTTTATTTGGCTGATTGGGGGGGAAATAGTGTCTCTATGTTATTACCTGGTTAGCTTGGTTTTATCTGGTTTCTGGGCACAATGACCCAGATTCCCTTTGGACCTGTTTCCACAATCACCTGGTCCAGAAGCAGTTTTGCCCCTCCTTTTTCTGCCCTGGTTCTGGGATATTATATGGCTCTCATCATAATTATCTCAACCGGTATTCCGTAATAATCATCATGGAAGAAGTCTATAGTAGGATGGGATGAAGAGGACAGACAAAATGACATTAGAACTGGAAAAGAGATGGTGATGATGAGAGCCAGTTTAGTGTAGTGTAGTGTATAGTGTAGTGTAGTGTAGTGGACAGAATGATGGTCTAGGATTCAGGAGACCTGGTTCTGAATCTCTGCCCAGCCATGAAAACTCACTGGGGGATGGCACTGGTAAAACCTCTCTTCAAATGTCTCACAGTCTGAAAACTTACTTTAGCCTAGTATGTTACAACTAGAGTAGGCCCATTTGAACCAGCTTATAAAATAGTTGATTCACAAAATTCTCACTGATTCAATGACCCTACTCTAATGTGAGTTACAGTGGTAAACTATGGGATTTCAGCCATTAATTTGTAAGTAGTAGTATACATAAGTTGAATAAAGACATAAAAACCTGAACTCCAAATAGTTTGTTTAGAATTACTGCACTCATTCTCTGGAAAAGTGTTTTGTTGTGTTTTGTTTCAGTGACTTGTTTGTTTTAAAAACAAAGCAAAAATTCATAGTCTGTGAAATAACCTTTAAAACCCTAAACAGTTTTGGTCCAAGCTATCTCAAAGACCCTGCCTCCCTTTATGAGCCTGCTTGTGTGTTAAGATTATCAGGAAAGGCCCTTCTCTCGGTCCCACCACCTTCACTGGTACATTTGGTGGGGACAGAGGGCCAGGAGTTTTCTGTCACTGCACCTAGACTTTGGAAGATCCTCCCACAGGAGACCAGGCTGGTCCCCATCTTTGCTGTCCTTCCACAAGCAGATGGTGACCTTTCTCTCAGGCAAGCTTTCCCTGAGTATCTGAGAGAGGTTTTAAATGCAGTGTTATGCCTTGTTGTTTTGAATCTGGTTTTGGTGTTGACTTTGTTTACTGTTTTAGTGTGGTATTTGGTTGATTCTTTTGTAATAATTGCATATTTACTGTTTTAAACTTTTAAATATTGTCTTTTAATGATGTAAGCCACCTTGTGTTCTTTTTAATGAGAATATATTTATTTATATTTTAAATAAATAAATAAAATATAGGAAAATCGTAAAGTAGCTCTCCTGTATCCCTGCACAGTGTATTTATCGCAAATAGATCTTCTTCTTCTTCCTCCTCCTCTGGGCAGAGTGGTGATCTGTGAAGTTTAAGGAACTTTCTTTTGCTTTATAATTTAAATTAAAGTCTGTTTAAGAGGGGGAAAAAACCCTACAAGACATAGTGCAATTTTAAAGTCATTTGGCAAACTGATTCTGTCAAGAAAGCTTAGTTTCATTCTGTTTGCTTGCAACAGCTCTTCCCCCCCACCCCCATAACTCTGCTGTTCTTGTTCTTTTAATACATTTGGGAGGCCTGTCAAGGCCTATCCACTCTCCAAATAGCTTTGCAGATTAAATTTTTAACTCTACCCTCTTCATGCAGATGTATATTTCTGACAAAGAATTGTACTGACATGTCAGCTTCCATCTTTCTCACAGGAGAGGAAACATCTACGTGCAAGTACTGCTGGAAACTCAGATTTTGACTCTTCCTAGTAGGGAAAAAAATACACATAACACACAACAGCACAGCTGAGCCTTCGTTAAGCTAATTCTGCTACTCATGGCTGTTGCTACCATCCCTTTCACCTTCAGCAGCCCTCAGAACCAACTAATGAGGGATCATGGGATGTGAGGCAGAGTCAACTTTTTTTATCCATTGATACTATTGAGGCACATGAACTTCAAACAAAATGATATGATTCTATAGCTCTCTCTGCTTCTCCACTCATGATACAACTGCCCCCCTTCTCTTCCTCTGCCTCAGAATATTCACAAAACACTTCTTGAGCTGCCAGTATTTAGTAATATTTTGGATTGATTACACTGGAATTAAGAACCAGTGTTCTACTGTGGAAGTGGAGTTAAAGGATATTCCTTTGATCCTTTTTGGAGCACCCCTGGTACAGGAGATTGAGAAAAGAGCTTGATAATTGATTGATAATTCCAACAGTAATAAAACATCATCAGTATTTTGATGCCTTGATGACGGAAACTTCACAGTGACCCTAATGCACATTTTCTGCTCAGAAATATGTGTGCATAAGATTGTAGTCCTAAAATCATTTTCATTTTCCGTATCTGCATCATGACATGTTACTGCCATAACACATTGGATCATGTATCAATTTTGGTGGTGGTGATGATGATGATGATGGTGGTGATTTTGAAGTTCTTTGATTGACACTGCCCACTATTCTCTAGGACATAGGAGTGTCATGTACCTAAAATGAGAGCCTAGATGGTTGTATCTTCTTCAATGACAAAAATGAAGACTAACAATGCATACAAAAAGCAATTGGTGGAACCCTATGCTTCCACCTCTCATTAAACTTCTCCTTTTTAATGCAGGATGCGGCTTCACCTCTCTTACATATCAACCTTGAAAGAAAATACCATTGGACTAAATCCAAGTGTTGGTCCCCAGTAGCTGAGACCCATTGCATGAGTGGGATTTACATAAGTATTGACTACTTGCTTCTCTTAGTCTATGATTGTTGGGAATAATTATTGGATTTACACCATTATACTCAATGGGGAATATTTTATGTGTTCACAATAATGCACATTCATGTCTTTTTACCTTTTTCAGCATCAGTTTGGAGATGTTTGGTTTAAACAATCACAATCTTTATGACCACAGAGAAAGAGAAAGAGAGGGCAAGATTGTCAAGCTTGTTGTGACAAAAGCCTTGTGGCACGCTAAAGATCAAGATATTTACTGTAGCATGAGCTTTCATGGCTTATGTTGTTACATGAATGAAGTGTTGTGCTTTGTTGGTAGGTAGATACCATAGGTGTAAAGAAAATATTTATAAAGAAAGTTGGACAAGTGATCATGAAATGACTGAAATGATTTCGCAATAACTTTTTTCTTTTTGCATTTGTAAGCATCTGTGAATCCATATTCATGTACACATGACAACTGAGGATAACACATAATCTTATGAAGTGGCGTCTAGTCTGTGAAAGCCTAAGACCTAAGTCACAATTTTATCGCTTAGCCTTTCAGATGTCAGAAGACTTTTCTTCATTTATCTTACTCTGTCGGGCATCACGTGTACTGGTGGATATCTCCATCTCTGATCTTCCAGACCATGCCTATCCATCATGCCAACCTTCCTCAATCTGGTACTTCTCAGATGCTTTGGACTACATCTTCCATCTTTCTCAGGAAATACAGCAGTGGGACTGTGGATGATAAGTAATGCTGACCAACATCTTTGGAGTTTCCCAGACTAAAAAAGGCTGTTCATAAAACCAAGGAAATTATTTAAGACAGGTTTTTTGTAAGTTTTGGAAGCTAGGCCAAAACTCCTCTGAAGATTGGATTAAACTTCACAAGAGTGCACAACTTTTAAGGGAGGGAGTCTTGCTGAGGCAACTAAAAACCTTTCTTTAATCTCCAGGACTTGAAGTGGTGGCTTGACTGCCCTCAGCAGCCTGTGGTACATCCAGGAATGTTGCTGAGTACAGAGGAGCATGGAATGAACCATGAAGCAAAAACAAAACAAAAACCCACACCTACCAATCAGGTTGTTTTGTGGTTTGTTTCGGGGCACTTCAGGGAAATGCACCCACCCAGAATGAAATGAAAAACCGAACTATTATCGGCATTGGCGATTCATATGCTTCATTTTTGGGTGCATCATTCATGGCCAGACAGCTTAGCATCACTCAGTCAATTCCCTAGGCAACACTGGGGTAGACCTAGAGAAAACTTTGTGTGGGATTGATTGTCAGGTCAGGCAACCAATCACAGAGCTCCAAGTCCACTCTCTGGGAGTGGCTGGTTATAAAAGACACACCCTGGGCAGCTCAGCTGGTTGTTTCATTTTTGCAGCAGCTGGCTTGTGAAGATACTTAGCTAGCTAGTCCATTCATCCTGCCCCCTTTCTGTTCCCTCCTCAGTTCACCTCATGATGAGCAAACCCTGTCTCAAGTTCCATCACATGAAACACTCATTTAATTTTCTCCAAGCCAGCTGCTAAGGAGCATTTTCCTGGAGGGATCTGCTTTGGGGGGTTATAACTCAGATTTCCAAAATCCAATCTTCTCCAGACTTGAAGGAAGTGGGGAGGAGAGTCAGCTGAAGACTCACTGTGAGTTTGGTATCTCTAATTCATGCAAGGACTGCTCTGACACTCCAAATCACACAAACCATGGAATAGTTTATTTCATCAGAAAGTTGGCGAAAGTTCATGGTTCATTAATAGTGATGAACCATGAACCATCATGAACCACAGTTTTCCTGGTTCATGCCCATCTCTATTTCTGGGTTTCCTTCTTGGAAGAAGCAGCAACACTTAAACAAGCAGAAATGGAAGTTTCTTGGTCACTTCCTCTTTAAAGATACCAGCCTTCCTTGAACCTCCTCAAGATCTACTCTCACAAAAAGTTTCTAATTGTCCTTTTCCCCCAGCCTATGCAGGGCACAAATAGTTATACTGAAATGTCAGACTACTCTAAGAATAAATATGGCTGTCAATGGTATATTTCTAGCTTTTGCTTCATTTTGTTACATCTCCCACATTTTTATTATTCACTATGTTCACTCACCATGTAAGACTTGGCTACATAAACAGTGAAGTTCCCTTTCTTAGCCACCCCAAGCACAGTGGCAAAAATGGAAAGCATATCTTTGAACTGCCAGCATAGATGGTAGAATAATAAAGATAATCATGTGTCGTCGAGGCAGTTCTGATTTATGCTGACCCCTTTTTTCAGGACTTTCTTGGCAGAGAGTACTCAGAAGTGGATCATCATCTCTTCTAATGAAGATGCCCTGGGACTGTGAAGCTCGCCCAAAGCCACACAGTCTGGTTCTTTTCATATGAGGCACAGTGAGGAATCGAACTCTCAAACCCTGGCTCCACAGTAGATACCAAAACCACTGATATAGAGGACAGAAAAATCACAGTGTGTGAATGAAACACCTTGTTTTTAATTCTTGCAAACACTCAATTCAAAACCCCCACCTAGGCTCTCTTCTAGCCCAGTTAGAACAAAGGACCTCTAGGGAGGGATTGTGTAGATAACAACTGAAGGGTTCACAACTATTGTCTTTTGAATGAAACACCCCAGCCCTGTTGAGACATGAGTGGGCTGCACCTGTGTTTAAGGAGAGAAGTCTAATGCTATCAGCCCACAGATGTAGCTGGGCTTGCCCCTTCCTTTCTCTAAGTCCTGCCCACTGGTCTCTGTTGCACTATTTTGCTGATCATTTCCAACATGAACATCAGGACAGGAAGGAGCAGCTGTCCAGTCCCTTCAGAAATTAACTAACTAACTAATGAATCAATTATGACTGTAACTTGCTAAAGAGGTAAGATGATGCTTCTTAAGTTCTTTCTTCTCCAAGTCCATTTGTCTCCATCTTGTTTTTCAGGAAAAAAAAGTACTATCAAAGACAAATTTCAGGAAGAAGGACATTGATCTAGATGCACCTCAAATAGTGGGTTAAAATCAGCCTGGCTTAATAACATTGATTTACACAAGTCATGAAGTCAGTCTTCTTCTCTAGAACTTGCCTTTTCCTGACATTTAATAGACCATGTTATTTTACATTTAAGGAATAGCAGAAATGGTACAAAGAGCACAAAACAGGGGAGAAAATATACTTTTAAAAATTGTGTAACTGACTTGAAGAGTTATTCTCTACTTTGAAAATAAAAGCCATTCAGATGTAATGAATGTGTTCAAACTCCCTTCAGTTTCACCATATCTAAACTGTTTCATCTGTCTTCATTTAAAATAGCTCTTAAAAATAAATGAACATATGCAGTATAGGATTGCAAAGACAATTCTTTATGCATTCAGATACTCTGAAGATTTGGGTGTTTGGATTCATGAGGTCTAGCTGCATAGAAAATGATTTCTTTGACTAGAGAGACATATTAATAACTCAGGATTCGGACTTCACTAGAATAGATGGTGACTATCAAGACACAGTACACTCTTAAAAGACAATGGTCAAAATTCTGTTGCTTAGTGTAGTAAATTGTGCTAGAGTAGGCCCATTGAATCAATGGGGATTTGGGGAGTCAACTCCTGTGTAAATTCCATTGATTCACATGGATTCATGTGTCTTAATCTGTTAAAGTAGGTTGTAGTTAGAGCAGGTCCATTTTATTGAATGGAACTTATGGAGGACTTGGTTGACCTAATCTCTGTTGATTTAATGGGTCTACTGTAGTGTGGTTTACTAAACCAAACAACAGGATTTGAGGCTGTCTATTTTACTTAAAGTCAGTTTGCTTCAACCTGCATTTGGTAAAACAATCTGCTTTTGTTTTGCAGTTGGTCATTTGATAGATACCATGCCTTTTTTTGCATATCTGGTATCTCATCCAAGTAGGACTCATATGTTTGAATGCATGGGAGAGTAACAGTGTAAGGGAAGAAATATGTCTTAAAATATGATGTGATCTTACCTGACCCTTAAACAACCAAGTGTCTTATGGCACCATAAAGACCTGTAGGTTTTACTTGCAATAACCGTTTGTGGATTGCAGCCCACTTCTTGAGATGCAACAGGCTGCAGTCTATGAAAGCTTATGCTATATTAAACATTGCCTTTATGGCACCACAGACTCCTTATCAGCTTTGCTGCTGGAGACTGGAATAGCTACTCTCTCCTTAGAGATTCATGACTTATATATAAATCAGTTTTCATACCTGAAACATGGCTTCATCTTTTGCTTGATATTGTCTATGTGCCTACACTAATGTAGTTGTCCTGAGTGTGGCTACATGTAATTTTTTTTGGTTTTGCTGTACTGCCAGTCCAAATATTAAAAATTTAAAAAGACAAAAAGACTACAACCCATGGCACCTTAAAGACTAACTGTATATTTTAATGTGAGCTTTCATGGGCAAGTCCATTTCTTCAGACCTAATGTGTGAAATACAACAAATTGTCCATGAAAGCTCACATTAAAATATAGCAATTAGTCTTTAAGGTGACACAGGTTTTTGTCTTTTATACATATAATTTTTTTATAGTATTATTGTTATTTTCCTTTTGGTTGTGCTTGATATGCTTGCACGGACTTCGCAGATCCTGCCTCCAATATATTGCTAATAAAGAGGAAAGGTTATTGATCCAATCACTGTTCATGATCTAATAAGTTTGGCAGCTGAGCAGTTGAAAGAAAGAAAGAGAATAGCAGAAGGGAAAGTAGCATCATATATCTTTCTCTTGCCCAGCTGCTTTCTCTTCAAGCTAGCAGTTTCAAACTGTATCTAAATAAGCTGGGATCAGATTGGGGTTATGAATCTGTCTCTTTCATTAAGAGGTGGGCAATCTGTGCCCTCCAGGTGTCATTGGACTGTAACTCCTATCAGTCCCAGCCACCACAGCCAATTATGGGGATTACAGTCCAATAACATCTGGTGGCCCACAAGTTGCTCACTCATGGTTTGAACTTACCCAACTTCCTGAAGTGTTGATATAAAATGAAACTCTAGTTACTTTAACAGTAGGAGTGGGAGCAACTTTACAGTACCAGTAGAATCACCTTGATTTGGCAGCTAGGGTGCATGGAGCAAGCCCTGATACTAAAGTAAATAGAATACTCCCTTTGGAAGAAAGCCAGGTTAGGAAGGGCCCAGATGACACTTGTGAGGTCAAGTACTAGCTAAATGTCCCAGCTTTGTACACAGCTTTTGATCTTTGACATAGCTGTAAACCAAGGATGTGGAACCTCTTGCAGCCTGGTGGTTGAGTTTGTTGTTGAAGAAGTTCTCAGAGACTACGTTCTAATGGTGCAAGGGGATAAAGGAATGAGTCTAGAAATAGCAGCCTAATTTAGTTTGAAACTCTTATTGCTGCTAACTAAATTCATCACCCAGACTTCTAGTTTGTTATGTAGAGAATGTTGAAATGTCTGGAGAAATAAGTCTTTTCCAATCCCACCACAACTCTCTCATGCTTTTTCATGAAATAGCTTGCACTCTATAACTTAGCCTTAGACTCCTACGGTAAAACTATACCAACAATAACCAGCTATGGTCTAGAGCTCACCATAGTCCTTCTTGCAGACATGTTATAAAGACACTCACAAAAGAAATCAAGATGCAAGATAAGTCTTCAAAACAGCATTCCCCTTAAGTCATCAACTTGAGAAGCAAAAACATATAATTTGTCATTTACTGATAATTTGATGCATATAAAGGAGTATTTTACATTCTCTGTTTTAAACAGTTGTCGATTTTACCTTTATGAGTCATTTTGTCAATTCCTGGGAGGGACTTAAACCTGATAATTGATAGCAAAACATATTTTTTCAAGCAGATGGATAGATGCTTCATTTTGCCTATTGTTAGTTATGCATGACACTTAGTTATGCATGGCAATTGTAAATTAAGAAGCAGAATGATTTCCTCAAAGCCAGAATAATGAACAAATGATGATATATTTATTTTGTCTGGTGTGTTTTTTTTTCTGTGAATGATTTCTTTGTTCCATGTAAGTGTTGTTTGTTCACCGATATTTCTGTTCTTGCAATATATCTTTCAAAGCCAAGCCACTGATCACAAGGCAGAAGTCATTTAAACAGGTGGATTCTTCTCGCAGGTCCTTTCAAACTGTCTCCAGTCTGACCTTCTGTTGCTAAATAACTAATTCAGCAAATTTCTTCCACCCCAAGCCAGTGCCCCACTTTTTTTCAAAGGCAAACTTAACCTCTGCTGTCATAGTTTGAAAATGCACTTGATTCCTAACATGAGCTTTTTGAAATGTAATGCAGCTGATTTGTTGGATAATGAAATCCAAATTGTTCCAGAAAAAGGTGCAATTATACAGCGTGTAATACACAAATAAATTGACTTAATGCTACATTATAATGAAAACTGTGCAAAACCCTCTACACAAGCACAATAAAATAATAAAAAGTAATAGAACAGGTAATAGATGTAAAATAAATGCTAAAAAAGTAGTTCAAATCATTTTCATACCAGTCAAAAGATACCGAGAAGGGCGCATCCAATCACAATAAAACACCAGAATGAAACACTTCTAAATAGTAATATAAATTTTTGTGGACACTTCATGTCCCATGATGTGGAATTGACATATAGTTTGATTTTCTCCTTCCTAATGTAAGCCACAATTTTACAGTCCTAGTGAAAACATTTTATTGCTGTGGATGTATTAGACATGGTTCATTTCCTTCCTCAGTATGGCTTTAATTTTCCACATCCATGGCTTGACATAGACCCAAACACCAGAAGATGGTTATCTGCTATAAACACTTTGGTGTGTGCGCGTGGGGGTTTCTTTCCCCTTTGATTGCTTTCCAATTTAATCTATAGTTCATTCCATTAACCCTTTCCATTTTAATGTTACCACAGCCTTCCCGTCTCCTTAATAGAAAGATAAACATCTCCACCACCCAAGGTTTTATGCTTGTATGCCCAGAGGATTATGATGATGAAGAAAAGGATAAGTTTCTTTCCCTAGCTAACTTCCACCTCCCCTTTTCCTGGGTTGTCATTGGCAAATAATGGAGCGCATGCATTCTGATGGTGACGGTGCTCCCTTCCCCCTGCCCCGATCCTGTTTACATAATGCATTCCTAATTATTCATTCATTTGCTTTGGCCAGATCCAGATGGATTTGCAGAGCCAAGAAAGTGCCACTGTCATTCTAACTTCCTCCTCAATCCCTGATCTTTGGAGAGGGTGGGGGGAAAAAAAGCAAAGAAAAGCAAAGCAAAGAAAGGAAGGAAGGAAGGAAAAGAAAATGAAATAAATCTTTCCCGTCTGCAGCGTTGTCACATCCGATCTCCCGTTCCTTCCGGCAGAGAAAGCGGATCCGGGAGGGTCAGCGGAGCAGGCTGTGCCTCGGGGCTCCTCGCCTCAAGTACAAAAGACTCGACTCAACTCACGTTAGTCGTCTAGGTGGCCTATCGGTGGTGACGGACTGCCAGCTCGGTCTGTGGGCTAGCCGTGATAACTGCCTTGAAATGCTAAGTGCTTAATTAAGGACCTTTCATATCCGTTATTGAGGGCTCCATCTCCCATAGCCCAGGGCATTGTACTTTGCTGAGGGCTCCCCAGGGCCGCGCCAACTTTATTGCTGTGACAAGTTGGGAGGGGACGGAGAAGGGGGGGGGGGGCGGAGAGAGGGAGAGAGAACAGAAAGAGAGAAACAAGTGGTTTCAACTGCTCTCGCAAGCGCCCCAAATCCAAATACGATGAGACAGCTGAATAGACGTCGCGGGCCTCAGTCTAAATATATACTTTTGCACGTTTAGGAAAATACTCCGTGCTCGTGTTTGGTGGAAGGCTGGGAAGTCATCTGCCTTTGACGGGCGGGGAAAAGACTGTTCGCCTGGAGTGGCAGTGCCAGGCTGCAACCTCTTCCCCAAGAACAGGGGGGTTAGGCTGGGAAGGGATGCGTTTTTTTTTTACAATTCCAGCCCAAACACATGCTTCAGCTAAATCCTGTGCATTTCATCATTCTCTCTCTCTCTCTCTCTCTCTCTCTCTCTCTCGCTGTTTAGATATATATGGGGGAGACAGAGATGTCACATCACCCACTCACAAGTAAGACACACAACAGAAACACTGCAGTTCAGGAGAAATAAAAAAGCCACATTCAGAAGACAGGTCAGTCAGAAGTGGTTTTCCTGCTACCTGGCAGGGGGTCGTTGTGATTTATATCGACACAGGCTTCTCATCCAGTTGTCTCTTCTCATCTCTTCAAAATGACAACATCGGACAGTCAACAGTAGAGTGGTATATAATAGGGATGTTTCTGCTGATAAGAAAAGAACAAGGTCTTTGGATTTACTTTTAAGGGCTGTTACCCGTGTTTAGGGGGGCACTTCTGGAAAGCAGAAATGCTGCCATTTCAGAATATTGGTGTGGGATCATGTAATACAGGGATGAAACAGAAGATATAGATATTTAAGCACCGTACCTGTGGCCTTTTCCCTGATGTGCTACTTTTCTGCATAAAGGGAACTGGGAAGATGTATGTGACAATATTCAACTATATTTCATAAATGTTTTCTAGGTATATGGCCCTGAGAGAATTCTCTCATTTGTTTCCCCCCCCCCCTCCCTTCCTTAGGGCAAAGAACAATTCTAAAAGCAAGGGGAAACAGAGTAGGTTTTCTCTTATGAGCCAAAGGTAAGTTTATGTATTGGATAAGACTGGCAGAAACAAGTCAGGGTATGTTTTCGTAACTTAAACATGATATAGCATGGCACAAAATGAATGCTTGTGTCTCAATCATTTATTTTCTGGATCCTTCCAGATAATTTCCATTTCTGTATTTTTGTGTTGCATTTGTTTCACTTTTCAAAACATAGCTTCAGTGAAGAAATTACAATACAGTAGTGTAAATCTTAGCATGTTCATTGGAACTCTCTTCAAAGTGAGTATGCATAGGCTGAAATCCTGTTGATTAGCGTAGTAAGGTGCACTCGAGTGGATCCATTGAATCAGTGGGGATTGGTGAGTGAATTCTTCCATAAGTTCCATTTATTCAAATGGGTAATTCTAGTTGTGTCTTACTTTAACATGGCATGTCACAACTTGAGCAGACCCAATTGAATCTATGGAACTTACAGAGGAGTTGACTCACCAAATCCCCACTGATTCAATGGGACTACTCTAGAGCATATTACTATGCTAAGCAACAAGGTATTAGGTACAAAATCACAGGCTTGGCAACATAGTGAATGAATACAATAAAAGTGAAAAGTAGCAACAAGATCCAATAGAATTTTAGTCAAATACAGAACCAGTGTTGTAATTAACTTTTTTTTTTTCAGTTTTAGAAGTGGTAGTCGTGGTAGTCTGTGGAAGCATATCAGACAAAATCCAAAGAAACAAGACAAGACAAGACAAAAACATGTGGCATCTTAAAGACTATTATATTTTGATGTGAGCTTTCATGGACAAGTCTGCTTCATCACATATGGGGAAAAATGAAACACTGGATAAAATACCAATTTCACAAGGCAAACATACTAAACTTTCATTGGCTCTAAGAGTCTTGGGTGTGTGGTGATTTATCATGTGCAGTGATTTATGGCCTATGTTTGGTCTTAGGTTCTATTCTCCTACAGGAGACAGACAATACCAGGCACGAGCAAAAAGGAAGTGGGGGAGAAGAGGTGGGGGTGAAGACAGTTAAAATCTCAAGGGGGGGGGGGATATTGACAGTTTTTACCTTTGAACCTTGTGATGAGAGATGGGCCGGATAGTTGTGAAGAAAGTAACAGTGGAAATAGGTAACAGCATAAGTATTACATTTGGTAATGACTTAAGAAACCTAGTCTTATATTCAATCCATAAAATGCATAAAATGTATGTGCATGATGGAAACCTATATAAACAGATTGAATATAAGCCTTAAGTCATTTTTTTGACTTAAGTTTTTTTTTCAAGAGACTCTCCCTGGAAGTGCATACTATACAATTCTTTGGGAATGCTAATATTAGTATGCTAACAGTTTTCAGTGTTTTCATTCCCCCCCTTTACAATATAAACAATGTAAGGGATGTGTTTTTTAGTTTAAGACCTAAATAATGTAAAGGCAATGCTATTGAGTTATCCTGTTTTGAAATATTTACAAGTATTCCAATAAAAATAATTTCCAAGTAAAACTTCAACTATGTTTATATGTAAGAGAGAATGAAGACACCTGAATGAGCACTCCTACACATATTTACTCTGTAGATTCCATTTATTTCAGTGCCCTTCACTTTCAAGTAAGCAAGTACAGGATTGTAAATTAAGGAGCAAACTATGTCATAGACTTACCTCGTATTTAGAAGCAGTGCTCCCTTTAGTGGTGAAAGAGATCTGCGTTGTACCACATACTTCTCCTTATCTCCATGTCTTGAATTTTAACATGCATTGTTTTTTGACTCATCACTGAAAAGTAGACACAGACTTAATTTGCAAGTTTGATTGCAGAGGTACTTATCTCTGAGAAATTGTGATCAGCTAAGAACAGGCTAATCACAGGAATATATATTGCACTTAATATCTATTTTGAGCTTATTCACTTTTCTTCCTTAATCAAATATTTCAGTATATTTACCATAGGCTACTACCGTATTTCCTCGAAAATAAGACAGGGTCTTATATTAATTTTTGCTGCAAAAAACACATTAGGGCTTATTTTCAGGGGATGTTTTATTTTTTTCATGTACAACAAACTACATTTATTCAAATACAGTCATGTCATCTTCTTCTGGTTGCCACACAATGGTGGAGGGCAGGGTTTCACTTAACTGGGGCTTATTTTGGGGGTAGGGCTTATATTACGAGCATCCTGAAAAATCGTACTAGGGCTTATTTTGAGGTTAGGTCTTATTTTCGGGGAAACGGTAGAAAACACATTTCAGGTATTTAGACAGCATGCAAAATAATGTGACATACCTTTAGCTTTGTTCACTGTGTAATTAAAATAAACTTTCTAACATTGTATTTCCAACAATTTAAGGAGGGTTTTTTTTTCATGTGAAGCTCATATGACTAACTTACAATATGGTTAGCCGTTGTTTTTTTTTAATTTTCTTTTCACACACAGATAATACTTTATATTGTTTCCAAGTCACAGGAAAGGAGACACAACCTCTAACTAAGGCTATGTTATTAAAATCATTTACAGCATGGCATTATGCATGCCTTTTGAGAAGTAAATACTACTATATTCAATAAGCTTTCCTAAGAATGCATTTAGAATTGCAGCCCCAATTTAGATTTGATGCAGTCCAAACCGTTATCTTTGCTCAAGATGAGCTGAGACCTTGAATTGTGTAGAACGTAAGAATTCTGGAAAGCTGATGCTCATTTGACTGGCCCATCTCAAAACCTATTGAGCATAGCAGTCTCCATGTTAGGCCATATCTGTCCTGGGCTTGGAACATTATTTTAAAAATTCTTAACTCTCACTCATGATTGCTGTTTTTACATACAGTATCCCATTGCCATTAATCATTACTAGTATGTTGCTTTTTAGTTGCTTTTTAATTTTTAAAAAGGAAATCACATAAAATGGCAAAAAAAATCCTCCCCAATGAGCCCCATAATTATTTTAGGAATAATGACTAAAATCTCTTTGCTACACTAAGGATGTAGCATTTGTTTCCTCCCGACTTTTTGCCACTTGGTATCAGAGGAGAGTGCAGTTACTAGAATTTGCGTCCAAACTTTTCTGTTTAAAAAACTATCTTGAGGATGTCTTTTAAGAAGAAAATTAAGAATTCCTGTTCCTATTTGGAACTTTTCATTGAAGAGTGTGTGTGTGTGTGTGTGTGTTTGGTGTTGAGTGCTGATCGAAATCTTCAAAAAAGAGAGATCAGCTGCAAATAATGGAAAGACTAAATGCTGCTTTCTGATGCAAACTACTGTAAAAAATAAATCATATTTTCAAAGGGCTGGAAAAGGACCTTAAAGTCACAGGGGAAAAAATGCTATGGGAAGTGACAGAAGGGCAACGTCATATGGATGGTGGGGAAAATACTGACAACAGTGCTGAATCCAGCACTTTAGCAGAACGAGTGCTCCATCTGGAAAAGCCCTAAAATAAAGAAATTATTAGCAGAGCATAATTTTTTAAAAGTAAAATTTTTATGCCCTAAATATCCCCAAATATAATATGTTACAGCTAAGATTGGCCAGAAACCTGTTGGTGTTTATGTACGGTTACCCAAATTCAGCTAATTGTGGATAACTGATGAGGTGCCAGTGCATGTCTTGGTTGTTTGCCTGGTCACACACCCAACTGTGTAACTGTGATATGCTCAACAGCTTATCAATTAGCTGCTCTTAGACATAGAAAAGTACACACATCTTGCATGAACACCAACAGAATTCCAGTCATTGTTACTTGTAATGAGATATTTCTGAGGTTTGCATCCCTCCTCTCTGACATGCTAGCCTTCCACAGGCTCCATGGCATGAATAATTTTATCAACCTCTATCCTGCCTATAAGGCTTCCCCCACAGACAAGAACGTTACTGTCTCCTTGACAATTTTAGTTGATCTGTTTCTTGCATAAGATAAAAGTGAGTTTACAAAAGCAGAGGCAATATTTCTAAATGACCATTCAGCCATTGCTGCACCAAACTATGAAATTAGTGCCCACATTCAGTATTTTAGGAGACAAAACCTGACAGTGTTTCATGTTATATATTCAAAATATGTGTTTTTTCTTAGAAATACCCTCACCCCCTTTTTTTAATCAATCCATTTTGTGCTCTTTGATGTATATGTAGCTTTGTGCCTGTCTGGTTGTTGAATGATGTATAAGCTATTGATGTCTACAAGGTATTGATATGTAGGCAGATTTTAAAGAAAAACAACAACCAAAAATGCAGGTATCATTAAAAGGAAGATGTTGCTGTTTAAGCTGTTATTTCTATTTTTAATAAGTACACTATTCCAGCACTCTGACTGGAGCTGAGTTATCATGATCAGTCGCATATTTGTTGGCATGTTTGTTTGTTAATCTGACTGAAGAATAAAGATATAGAGTACTTTGAAGTTAAAGCCTGGTTCACATGTGCAGGTACATCATTTGATTGCTCTGGGCTTAATTACTGGTGGTTGGCAACTGCGTGTGTGAATGGATTCCACTGAAAAGGATTGTCTGTGAGATGAACACAAAGTGATATGAGAACTGAGAATCTAATTATGACAATCTAATTTGTGATATTAGAACTGTAATGATTGCAACAACAAGCAGTGACTTTTATGTGTCAATAAGTCATCAAGTGGTGACTTGCATATATGAACCAAATCTTAAAACAAAAAAATTATTCTGGACATATGAAAACAAGTGATATTTTTGCAGATTTTAAATCTGATTCAAATGGAACTATTTGATTTTTCTGATATAAAGGTTAATTGTTTTCTGTTTGGGATATCAACATGTTCATTTAAGTTAAGGACATATTCATATCCCATTGTTCTCTGACAACTCCTAAACAGAGATGATTGACTGAAGCTTGAAGAAGTGCCCTTTTTTAGTTTTGCTTTTTACCTGTTTCCTTGTGAATAATATCTAATTTAACTTGGTTAATGTTTCAGAAGTGTCATATGCTTAGTTGCCTATTTTCTGTCATGCTGGGATAAATAGTAATGACAAGTTAAAACAGATTGTTTATACTTTAGGTATTTTGATGTAATTATTCAGATGCTGCATAATTATCTTTTTTTAAAAAAAATTATGAAATTACGGGATTTAATCTAGTTCTTTCTGGAAGGAATTTTCTGACCAAAACACTACTGTTTCGATTAGTACTACGTAGCATCTTTTTAAGCTCAGAGTTGGTGAGCCATTTACCCATTTACAACTAACATGCTGTGATAGGAAAAAGCTGTTCTGCTTCCATCTGACATTTTATGAGGCATGATAAATTTACTAGGACTGGTAGCAATGTGCCTACATGCACTATGAGATTAAAAGGCAATGGTGCATCTAGGGATGGGCCCCAAAGCTGAAATCCAGAGACCTACCAGCCAGCTTCCCCCAGATGACCATCCAGAGAATAGCAGGTGGTGGAGCAGTAGAAACAGATCTCGTGTCAGCACTTTAACCAGGAATGGATCTGTGGTAGGGTGGCAGAGCCCGACACAGCCTACTACAGCATCCTTGTGTTTTCAAATGTTTCATAGTCAGATAAGGGTAGCTGACTGTCCACTGTTACAAATGCTTGTTTTATTTTCTTTACTTAAAACATATCATATCCTCACAAACTCAGTTTTATTCCTAGGCTTGTGATGGTGCTGTGGATGCAGATCAATTTATGAGTGGAGCAGGGTGGCACCCCACCATGAAATTTTGGGGAGAGATTCTGCCCTGTTCAGACCACAAGCTGTCCTTGTGCTTCAATATAAGTGATTTTAAAATGCCCAACTGCTTGTACTCGGAGTATTTCTTTTTAATCATGGTTGACAAACAGTTTATTGTTTGCTTCCTTTCCTCAAAAGGATCAGGATGTAGAACATGGATTATAGGGGAGCAAAGAGGGAAGGTAGTTGCGTATTTCACAAGTGAAATAGCACGCAACACCATATAAATGAGGGCATAAGCCAGCTGAGTCTAAAATTACCTGGCTGCACCACTGTAAAATTTTAACCACCCAAAGTTATTAAAATAAAGTTCATGTTAGTTAATTGTCCTCAATTGCCTGCAATATATATATATATATGTACTGTACATATTGCTCAGCTAGAATCTTCTGACTGGTATCTTTGCTCTTCATGAATCATAATGGACTTGACCTGTACGTTCTCGCCAGCGTGTAGCTTCTGCACACAGATTTGGATGCAGATCTCAGAATTCTACAGAGCGAGGATATGGACACTGCAAGCCTGAAGTTTGCCCGCCCTTCGGCCTGTGGATAGCACGGGAAAGTCTTGTCTGGCATAGAAGCATCACTTGAAGAAATGGGCAACACAGATGTTGTTGATTGAGTACTCTTTCATCTGAAGTTGCAATTAATGTGACATCCTTTATAACAAGGCAGGAATCAGAAAGGCTTCTCCTTTTTCTTTTCTTCCATGCATTTTTTCATGCCTAATTTAGCAGATTATTTTTCAGCATTATCATGTGGTGATGAAAGAGACATATCCAGTGCATAGGGTGGGGGTGGGGGGGAGGAAAGGAAAGGGAGAGACTAAATGGAGATCGCTATCCATAATAACTGTGAATAATTTTATTTGGTTCTGAGAATACAGTGATGGGTAATTGAGTATATCCATGCTCATTCAACAGTGGTTGATGTGGCTTCTGCTGCTAATTTTTGCTATGACCCTGTTGTGGGCAGAGGAAGGGTAAATAAGCTATCAGCACGGAGCTGCATAGCAGACTGGCATTCCAATGGAACATGTTTTCTTGCAGCAGGCTCCACCTGATGACAGCTACAATCAAGAGTGGCTCCAGGCAGCTGCTTTGCTGCAGGCCACATTCAATTATGTCGGACTGCATTAGTCCCTGGTGAAGCTGTCACCTTCCAGCCTGTGAAGTGATAGCATGAAGAGGTTCCCGAAGTCTTGGCAGTTCTTGCTTGCAGTTCTGGGGAACAAGGGAAGCCATGTGGCAAAGTAAAGACTGTGAGCACATTGACTGCTGCTCTTTGCTTTTCGTTTTGTCTGTGGAGGGGGAAATGAAACACTAACACACACAAAATGAGATTAGATGAGCCAGACTTGAGAACTGGGGGGTGGGTGGGGGGTGGTTTGTTCCCTCTCATGTGAGTCTTTTGGTGAAGCTCTCATTAAGGAAAGAAATGTACTAGAAGGTTTCTTTTCCTAGATATCTTGCCTCTCGCTTTTTTTGCTGATTATAATCAATGTCAGAAGCCTTCTCTAGAGGAGATGTTACTGTGCATGCCACAGCAGGTAAATATACTGTCACAGCATCACTTTTGTGCAGTGCTTTCCCAAGCAATCCCTTGACATTTTCAAAGGTAGTAAGCCCTGGAGGTGTCCTAGGCTTAGGGTGTATCGTTTTGGCTTTAGTTTGTTTTGTTTTTGTATAACTTTCGCTCTGAGCCTCGGCTGTGCCTCCTTTGGGTTTGAGGCTGGATGACATCCCTGAGGGATTGGTAACAGGATACAGAGGCTTTTGCTACACACACACAGGGTTGGATTGTTTCTGTCCTACGGCTGTAGTGGCTAGAAAATGGCTGCTCAGTGACCTGTGTGAAATATGCCTGAAAGCTGCCTCTCCTCCCCATTGACAAAATTGTAGGTGCAGCAGATTACTGAGGGAAGGAGCTAGTCATAGGCTAGGGATCTCTTCTCAGAAGATGTAAAGAGCTGACTCCTCCTGCCTTCCCTCCACTCTGAAGAAATAGAAGGAAGCAGCCTAGACTCTTCCTATGTTCCTAGGGCTGCAAAATAGGCCATGCATAATGGATGTACAGTGGACCCTCGACTTACGGAATTAATCCGTATTGGAACGGTGGCTGCAGGTCGAAAAGTCTGTAGGTCGAGGCTCCATTGACCTACAATGCATTGAAAACCGATTAATCCGTAACCAGCCGTTTTTGGTCCATTTTGTTTGATTTTCCGGTCTGTAGGTCGATTCTCCGGCCGCAAGTCGAACCTAAATTTTGCGGCCAGAGAAGTCTGTAACTCGAAAAGTCTGCAGGTCGAGCCGTCTGTAAGTCGAGGGTCCACTGTAACTGAGACCTCATTCATAGCCGCCATTCATAGCCGCCTCATCAGGAGAAAGGTGGCCTACAAATGACACTGAATAAGTAAGTGAACAAATAAATTATCTTTCTGCCATGGAGAGGATCTTTGAGTGCAAAAGAGAGTGAATTCCTTTCTCAGTCATTTCCAAGAGTCAAAGAAGGTATACGTATGAAAGAAACATGCTCTGCCTACACCCTGACGTCATGAATTCTTTTAGTTTGCTTTGAAAATTAAAGATAGTTTTCTAAAAATGAGATACAATTTTACAAAAGGTATCAAGGTAACTAAGTTTCAAGGAGTCATATATTTTGCTACAGAGGCAGAGCTCTGGCATCACACATTGCATGTGGCTTCCCAAGGATTTCTTTGGATGGCAATGGAAGTAAAACAAAGTGTCTAGTTTTTTTACAGGTTATGCAGAACAGTCAAACCTTGTGTAACTTACAGCTGCTGACAGATTAATTACTCAAAATATACCTGGAAATAGTGAAGCTATCTCACATCACCCAGAAAGCTGGAATTTATTGCATAAATAGACTAAGACACCATGATTGTAACTAAAGTTTGAGTGAGGAGTCTCCTACTTCTGCTGTAGTTACCGCTAAAATAGAAGGTCTGAACCCTACACCAAAATAGGTAAGATTTATCAACCTTAGGAAGAAAATAAGAGATTTGGTATATAAGTAGTCTAATCACAGATACAATTAGCAGCCTATACTGAAGAACCTGCAGTTCTAGAAAGTGAAGTGAAAGCCTCTCTGAAAGCATTAAGACATAATAAATCACATGGGGTAGATGGAATACTGATAGATGTGTTTCAAGCCACAGAGAATAAATCTCTCAAAATCTAAACAAGAATATGTCAACAAATATGGAATACAAAACAATGGCCCACAGACTGGACACACTCAATATACATTCCAGTCCCTAAGAAAGGAGATGCTAAGGACTGCAGCAACTATAGGACCATTGTTTTCATTTCTCATGCAAGCAAAATGATGCTTTTATCTTATATGGAGCGAGAAATGTCTGATGTCCAAGCTGGATTTTGAAAAGGAGGAAGCACATTGCAAATATCTGCTGGCTACTGAAAGCACTCAAGAATTTCAGAAGAAGATCAGTCTATGCTTTATAGACTACAGTAAAACTTGGATTGTGTAGATCATGAGAAACTATGGGTTGTTATGAAAAAAATAGGTGTGCCACAGTACTTGATTGTTCTGATGCATAACTTGTATTGTGGACAAGAAATTACCATTAGGACAGAATATGGAGAGACAGAATGGTTTCCTGTTGGCAAAGGTGTCAGACAAGTGTACATTTTATCCCTTCATCTGTTCAATCCATATGCAGAACATATAATACAGAAATCCATACTGGATTCAGATGAAGGAGGAGTGAAAATTAGTGGAAGAAACATAAATAATTTCAGATATGCAGATGACAACATCTTACTGGCAGAAAGCAGTAATGACTTGACATATCTGTTAGGGAAAGTGAAAGAAGAAAGTGCCAAAGCAGGACTGCAGCTGAAGGTTAAGAAGACAAAAATCATGAGTACAGAAGAAGTACACAACTTGAATGTTGACAATGAAGAAATTGAAATAGAGATTTTGTATACCTTGTATACTGTGGATGTTTAGCCTTGAAAAAGAAGGCCAAGGAGAGATATGATAGCACTTTTCAACTATTTGAAAGGTAGTTATACAGAGGAGGGGCAGGTTCTATTCTCAAACATCCCAGAATGCAGGACACATAATTATGGGCTCAAGTTATAGGAAGTCAGATTTCAGCTGAATATCAGGAAAATCTCTTAACTGTTAGAGCAGTATGAGAATGGAACCAATTACCTTAGGAGGTGGTGAGCACTCCAATGCTGGAGGCATTCAAGAGAAAATTGGACAACAATATGTCATATCTGCTTTGATTTGGATTCCTACATTGAGCAGGGGGTTGGACTTGTTTGCCTTATAGCCCCTTTCCAACTCAATTATTCTATCATTCTATTCTGTGATTGGTTCAATCATCAATCCAAATGGAGGTTGCAACCAAGAAATCAGAAGAAGACTGGGACTAGGAAAGGCACCAATGAATGAAATAGAAAAGATAATCAAGTGTAAGAATATGTTATTGGAGAGCAAAAATAAGATCATACTCTTGAATTTCCTAGCACCATGTGTTGGTGTGAAAACTGGACAGTTAAAAAGGCGGACAGGGAAAAGATTATTCATTTCAAACGTGGTGCTGAAGGAGAGCTCTGAGGATACTCTGGATTGCCAGAAGGTTTGACTCACTAAAAGAGACCAGGGCTTCAGTCTGTGAGAGTTGAGCACGGCAGCCTAAGACAGGACATTTTGGAGACAGCTCATTCATAGGGTCACGATGAGTCAGAGACAACTTGATGGCACATAACAACAACAATCATAGATATGTCAATTATCAGAAAAAATTGAAAACAGGACATTTTTACATCCAGTGGTCAAAAGATAGCTGATGAAGTTTACATCACAACAGAGGCTAGCACTCCATCCCAGAATAAACCAGACAAAACCATGGAATGGAACATTGAGGGGTGATTCTGATTTTGCCCAGAGCCAAAGATGCAGATACACTGAGAAATCATAAGTGAGATGTGGAAATTCAAATAAGATTCAGAAATCTGAAACTTCATGTCCCCATGGACTCACCCTGGAAATCAACAATTGGCTGTAATAGTTCAAAAATATGAATATACATCACAGAATTGGACAGAATATACCAGGATAGTTGTGTATTCTGAGAGAATAAAGCTTCCAAGATTTGTATACATGCTTAATGCATGCATACAGTACATAATACATATATGTGTATGGATCTATGTTGTTATATGTTGTCAAGTCAGAACTGACTTAAAGCAACCCAAATAGCCTGTTCAAGGTAAGTGAGATATTTAAGGAGTGGTTTTACTCGTTCCATGCACTATAGATAGGTATAGAAATGTATGCAACTTAGTTTGGGGGACTTCTTTAATCAAAATTAGGTTTGCAGGTACAATTGCTCTTTCTCTGAAGAGAAAGCCTGACAAATTCTGGGAAATGCTGCAGATTTATTTCTGGAAGGAAAGGATTTATAGCTTGGGATGACTAATTTTTATTTGTTTTGAGCTTTGTGTTTTGTTTTGTTCATCCCTCCCTATTGCTTTATTATGTGGCATCAAGTCACATCAGACCTATTGTGGTAATCCTTACAGTGTTTTCAAGATACGTGAGACATTCAAGATGTGGTTGGCTGTTACTAGTCCCCACCCCAGTGAGTTTTCCTGGTCAGCTTGGAATTTCAACATACTATGAGTTACTATCAAACTGGATTTGGGCATTTGGTTCACACCCTTCTACCTTCCGCTCCCTCAGATCCTGCTGCTGTTCCCAAGCATACTGTGAATGGAAGAGAAAGTGGTCCACCTGAACTGGAGGCTGCCTGGTGCAGCAAGAGACACTAACTGCCATTTACCCATTATTAGAAGTTACATTGAACTGAGCAGCTGAACAAGTCTGAATTGCTGACCCACATAGATTTATTGGCTTAGATTTTGCAGACCTTCTCAACTTGCCTCTTCCCCGTGAATCATTTTGTTGTGAGGCAGTCCTGTTGAAATCTACAGACATACGAAGTAAGATTTGCTTTGCTCTGTGGTGTTTTTTTTTAGTTGTTCTTTTATGACTTAAAATTTCAGCATTAAAAATTGTCATGTTAAAAAAAAGATGTGAGCTGAGCAGTTCGATTTCTAGAAGGGAGGAGGAAGCTGAGGCAAGAGTTGTTCTTATCACTCCATCTCTAGAGGTCTCATTCGCACATCCCATTTGCCCCTGTTTAAGAGAAGGTTCTGTTCCTCATTGATTTAGATTAGTTTAACAGTTTTTCTTAACCCTGCTTCATAGGCAAGAATGGACAAATGTACAAATTGTAGTAAAGTGAATGGAGTAAGATCTACAGTACATTTAAAAGCAGTAATATACAAAGAATCAACAAAGTACTTAATTTAATACACAGTGATTTGTGTGGACTGATGAAAGTTCCTTCAATAGGAGGAAACAAATATATTCTAATCCTTGTTGATAATTATTCAAGATACTGGGTAACATATTTACTAAAAGAGAAAAGTCAAACTTATGAAATGTTTAAAAACTATGTGGCAATGGTCAGTAATAAATTTAAGAAAAAACTAAAGGCAGTATTAATAGACGTGATGAATACAATTCACAGAAAATGAAAAAAATTATTGAAGAGCAAGGAGTTTTACATGTGAAAACAGTTGCTTATACTCTTGAATAAAATGGGTTATCAGAGAGAAAACTGTTTTAGAAATGACAAGATGCATGTTAGCAGATGCTGAATTGCCAAATAAATTTTGGAGTGAAACTGATGACAGCAACATATATACAAAATATATTACCAACTAAGCACAATAGCAAAAGAGCTTATGAGATTTGGCATGGAAAAATTCTGTCAATAAGTCATTTCAGATTTTTTTTTAAAGTCAAGCTTATACTTATGTACCAAAACAGAAAAAACATAAGTTAGATTCCAGAGCTGAACAAAGTATATTAATTGGTTATGAAACAAACACTAAAAGCTATGGAGTGATGAATTTGAAAACTGGATAAATCAGTATTAAACATGCAATCTTTTGTGATGAACAAAAGAAAATTGATTAAAAAGGAACTATACTTGATGATGCTGATGAAGAAGATGAACACACCACTCACAGAAATAAAAGTACCAATGTGTTCAAAGTCTGAATCAGACAGAGGTGTGGTCAATGATGAAATACAAAGTACAAGAAATATAGAAATAGAAGGAGAAAGAAATAGAGATGTCACCAATGTTATTGATCTGGAAAAGCTCCTTGAGCCACAAGAGTTTCCAGAATCAACCGTCAGATACTCATCTCGGCCTAATATTGGGAAAGCTCCTAGTCACCTGTCCCACCTTGCAAGATCATTATTCTGCTTGGAGAAACAGAAGAGATGCATATGCAACAAGGACCAGGTTTCATTGACTAAGAGCATCCAGAGTTTGTTTGCAGATTAAAGAAAAGACTACATGAACTTTAAAAAGTAGCAAGAGCATGGAACGAAAAACTAAAGATGCTGATTCTACAAGGATTTCAACAAGGTGATGGTGATAAATGTCTCTTCAGAAGAAGAAGAAATGAACATTTTACATATATGTTATTTCATTTGTTGATGATTTATTAATTGCTACTGGTAATGCACAAGAATATAATGAAATAGTGAGGAAACTAAGTTGTGAAATAGAAATTACTTTACATGTAGTGGTGTTTTTATCTAAACACTTTCATCTGCAATATGCTAATTCTGCTACTTTATACGTTATAATTAATCTATTATAACCACACCCTACAATTTGTCCACCTGAGAAACTGGCAAAAATTGAAAGCGTGTGAATACTCTCCCCCTCCATTTTTTACATCACAGCGCAGTTAAACCACAAATTATTTTGGTAACTTTTATATAGTTCATTTAAAGAAATACCTGGATGAAGAAGAAACTAATGGTTGAAGATGATGACATACAAGTATTCAATTACCATGTTTCCCCGAAAATAAGACAGGGTCTTATATTAATTTTTGCTCCAAAAAACGCATTAGGGCTTATTTTCAGGGGATGTTTTATTTTTTTTCATGTAGAACAATCTACATTTATTCAAATACAGTCATGTCATCTTCTGGTTTCTGCAGAATGGTGAAGGGAGGGGTTTCACTTAACTAGGGCTTATTTTGGGGGTAGGGCTTATATTACGAGCATCCTGAAAAATCATACTAGGGCTTATTTTCAGGTTAGGTCTTATTTTCGGGGAAACAGGGCATGTACATTCTGAGATATTATCATGATGAGATTTCTGCTTTCTAACAGAAAAATTGAATACAGTTGGTATCAGATATATGTGGCATGTCCATTTCAAGTTAAATATGGGTGTGAAAACCATGAGTGAAGCATACAATTTAGCTTCAGCCATTGATGATCCTTGGTTTTTCCAGCTTTCACCAGTAAAATAAAAGTGTGAAATAAACAGGAAATTGAAATTATATAGGGTCTTCTTGCTTCCTTCTGTTCTTATTTGGGATATTTTTAAAAATCTGAAAACCAGCAAAATCAACAAAATAAATGCAACAAACATAATTTCCCTGAATGTGAAAAGGCTTAAGTCATCACAGAAAAAGAGTTTACTGAACAGCTACCTAAGAGAAAAGCAGATATTTATTTCCTTCAAGAAAAACAAACCTGCTCACGTTTTGGTAAAACTAAGAAAGGAGGTGTTGCCATAATGGTTAATAATTCAAATATTAGAAGTGCAAAATATAAAGAAGAAAGACTGTGGAACATATATAATCTTAAAAACTCAAATAAATAAACAGCCTTATTCATTAATATATATTAATGTTCCTGTAACTGGACAAAAGCATTTTATGAAAAAGTTAAAGTGCAAAGGATTTTAATGGAATGGTCTCAACTGAATTAGATTGTTCCCACTCTATAACATCCCATTGATTTTGTGAGGTTTCTACAACAGGATCATTTGAATGATGAATGGAGATTCTGCAGCATGTGAGCCAACTCCTCTGTAAGTTCCATTAATTCAATAGACCTACTCTAGTTGCAACTTACTACTGGGTTTCAGCCACTAATAAATGACAGTATAGCACAAACCAGCCACATAAGCAGAGGTTGTAATAAAAATCATTTTGAGACTGGATAAAGGTATTCAACTGCCTCAGGCATATTGACCAATATCCTTTCTCAATCAAGATGCCAAGATTTGGCATATCCAAGGTAGAAAATTAATATTATCATTCACATCAGACTAGGGTTATGAAGAATAGAAAATTACAAACAAATGTAAAAAGAGTGATAGACTCTATGGAGGTATTCCAGAGACAACAAAAACAAGCTGTTTTCTCTTTTCAGGTGAAGAAAAAGCATTTTTCAAGAAAAAAAGCATCTGACAGAATAGAGTGGGACTTTTTGAAGGCAATTTTGCAAGAAAATGAATTTTGGAGGACTATTTGCAAAGTGGTTTAATCCTTTATATCAGCATCCAGCATTAAGAGCATATGTGGACAATGATCTATCAACTCTTATTAAAGTCCAAAAAGGGATTTGGTTTGTTTCCCCTTTTATTTGCAAGATTTTTTTGAATCCTTGGCAATTAATGATACATAAATGTCAGACACACATGCAGAAGTGCTTCATGAATCACATTTTTGCCATGCCATGATTTTTAAAATAGTTTTCACAGCTTCACATTGCATGGAAAGGAATCAGTGTGTCTTAAAGTAGTACGCTTGTACTGGGCCAGCTGTCAGGTAAAAAGCACCTCAGTGAGCAGTGCCTTCAGTCTTCCACCTCCCCTTTCAATTTTTCAGTGTTGCCCAATTTTGTGGCTTCTATAAAACAGTAAGGCCAATCAAAGTAGATTCTGTGGAACTTTTTATGTAGAAAAAAAATATGAAAGTGGAATTTTTGAAAAAACACAAAACAACATAGTGCATTTTCCTGGTTAGCAGCCAAACAACCTGCTTAACGTTGAAAGAAAGTTTAAAGATATTCACAAGGGAGGGGCGGGTAGCAGACACTAGACTCAACAAACACTGAGCAACCAAATTCAGTTCTGTATACCTTTCAGATCAGTGTTCAGCTTACTCACCTATAAGGCCATCCTGCAAGTTCAGGCAGTGCCTTCCTAATAGGATGATGAGAAGGAACAATACAGAATTACACCTGGGATGTAGACACAGCTTCCCATAATACTCTTGACCTAAGAAGTTAGGGCCAGCCTTGTGCTACTGATTGATTGAGGACTATCAGATCTGATGCCTCCCTCAATCTGAGCACTTTATCAAGGGAAGCTATCAAGGAGGCAGTGCCTGAAGCCCTAGTGGAAAGAAAAAGAAAAAAGAACTTTGCTAGGGTATCTGAAAAACTACAGTTTCCAGCATCCCCAAATTAGTATGATTATGTTGGCTAGGGGTTCTAGGAATTGAAGTTCAAAAAGCAACTTTTCCAAGATCTGGAAGAAAGGACAGAAAGAAAAGAGAGAGAGAGAAGTTAAATCCAGAGACATAACGGCAAAAACAAACAAATAAACAATAAGATAGAGATTTAAATGGTTCCCATGTTGCAGAATGGGGTCAAAGGTGGGTCCCAAGTTCATGAATTTGCAAGGTCACTGCTTTAATATAATGTTGAGTAAAAACTATATAAATCAGGGTTGCTGCTGATAACTGTTATACTTTTTTTCCTCCAGTGAGGAGCTCAGATGAAAACTATACATCCAATGCATGTACAGTCATGTTGACTTGTCAGGAAATATCCATGACTAGTAGTAGGTTAAAATCTAGTATCCTATTCCTGACCTGCTTCTGCAGAACATTCACAGTTTGTACACTGATAAAATGTTTTTCTCAATGTTTTTTCTACATTGAAAATAACTCTCAGATAAGCAAGATATGTAGAAGATATTCCTGAGGCTGCATAAAATAATTTTGCTTCTTTGTAGTATTTTATTATGTTACATTGATGAATGTTAATACTTTGCTCCATGTGCTACTATTAGCCACGGTATTATTTCAAAAGGTCTAAAAGACCATGGTGAAAATGGAGAAGAAAGCAGAAAACCCTGATAAACACAGAATAAAACATATTTCCTTATGCAGTAGTATAATTCCCAACAAGAACATATATAAAATCAAACTTCATCCTCATTCGAGACTGGGTCATGACTGAGACACGGAGTAACTCCTTCTGAAATTTTGGAGTGATGTGCCCCCGCCATCCCAGTCCAGGAGCTGCCCCTGCCTTAACTCCCACTCCAATATGTGTGTTGTGTGTGTTGTCCCATTTTGCTCAATGCTATTCAGTTCATACTTCATTGTAACCTTGAAGATCCATATTTCCCATAAGAACATCCAATGAAATACAGACCTTGTCTTTATGTATTTGCTGTTATATGGAATTGGAACAAAGATCCAAGGAATTAGTGCTAACAGCAAATGTCGACTCTGCCACTGTGTCACACCTCATCTGTGAATGTCCAAAGATTGCACAAACAGATTACAAAGTTAGACATAATACAGTGGCAAAGTTAGTGCCCTGGTCATTATGCAAAAAATATAACCTGACGGCCTCCATAACCCTGTGGGAACATCATGTAGAGAAGGTGTCAGAAAATGAGGAAGTCAAGATCTTGTGGGATTTCCGGATCCAAAAGGAAAGACACCTTGAACATAACACACCAGACATAGTAGTAATAGAATGAAGAAGAGTCCAGATCATTGACATTGCAATTCCAGGGGATGTCAGAGTTGAAAATAAAGAATTGGAAAAACTAACAAAGTACAGAGACCTGGCAATAGAAACATCTTGCGCCTCTGGAAGAAACACACTTCAGTGATCCCCATAGTCATTGGGGCTTTGGGAACAATATCAAGAAATTTCACACAGTACTATAAGTAGTTGCAGATCTCAGAAATCACACCATCAGAGCTACAAAAAATGGCAATATTAGGAACAGCATACATATTGCGCTGATATTTAACAGATACTTAGGTTTTTTGTTAAAACTTGTATCTGTTATATAATACCAGTCAATGTTTTTATAATTTTGACTGTGCCTGGTGTTTTTGAATAATAATAATAATAACACAAGATCAATATATAATTATTTAAATTAAAACTCTCTGTAACCAACTGAGCAGAAAGGAAACTAAAAAGTCAAGAGTCATGGAAGATCAGCTGCTTACTGATAAAATGATACTAAAGAATTCAAAAAAGATGAAAAACAAATCTCAACATGGCCTGAATAGACTATGAAAAGGCATTTGACTCATTGCCACATAGCTGGATTAATGCCTGCCTAAAAACTTTTGGGATTAGTAAAATTATTCAAAGTTCTTCAGGAAAAACATGGAAAAATGGAAAACTGTCCTAATGGCCCATGGTGATGAAACTGGCAAAGTTAGCATTGAAAGAGGAATATTTCAAGGGGATTCTTTGTCACCACTGCTGTTTAGCATCTCACTGATCCCCATGTCAATAATTTTAAATAACACTGGATAGAGCTAACATATTGCAGAACAAGCAGGAAAAAAAAATCAATCATCTGTTATACATGGATGACCTAAAACTATATGAAAAAAGTTCCACAGAGATAGAATCACTGCTAAACACAGTGCAAATATTTTGTGAAGATATCCAAATGAAATTTGGAATTGATGAATGTGCAGCTCTGTCAGTACACCATGGCAAGATCCAAAAACTAGATGGAATAGAGTTAAAAATTGTAATATTATAAAATCACTATCAAGTGGTGAAAATTATAAATACCTTGGAATAATAAAAGCAGATAACATCTTGTGCACAAAAGTTAAATAACTGACAGAAAGGGAATACAACAAAAGACTGTGGAAATTCATAATTCACAATGAACTAGATAGGATGGAGCACTGGGCAGAAAACAACAGAATGAATTCAACAGGGATAAGTGCAAAGTACTGCACCTCGGAAAAAGAAACCAATTGCACAGTTACAAGACGGGGGATACCTGGCTCAGCAAAACTACAAGCGAGAAGGATCTTGGAATTGTCGTAGATCACAAGCTAAATATGAGCCAACAGTGGGATGCGGCTACAAATAAGGCAAATGCTATTTTAGGCTGCATTAATAGAAGTATGGTTTCCAAATCCTGCAAGGTGCTAGTCCCCCTCTATTCAGCACTGGTTAGGCCTCACCTTGAGTATTGTGTCCATTTCTGGAGGCTAACAAATTGGAACAAGTTCATAGGAGGGCGACAAGGATGATCAGGTGGCTGGAAACCAAGCCTTATGAGGAAAGACTGAAAGAATTGGACATGTTTAGCCTTGAGAAAAGAAGACTTAGGGGTGATATGATAGCACTTTTCAAATATTTGAAAGGCTGTCATACAGAGGAGGGACAGGATCTGTTCTCGATCATCCCAGAGTGCAGGACATGCAACAATGGGCTCAAGTTAAAGGAAGCCAGATTTTGGGTGAATATCAGGAAAAACTTCCTAACTGTTAGAGCAGTGTGACAGTGGAACCAGTTACCTCAGGAATTGGTGAGTGCTCCAACACTGGAGGCATGCAAGAAAAACTTAGATAATCACCTGGCAGATATGCTTTGATTGTATTCCTGCACTGAGCAGGGGGTTGGACTTGACGGCCTTGTAGGCCCCTTCCAACTTCACTTTTCTATGATTCTATGATTCTATGAAAATCTTAAAATCAAAATTAAATGGTGGAAATACAATCAAAGCCATAAACACATGGGCCATTCCAGTAATTAGATACCCAGCTAGCATAATAGATTGGGCCCAAAATGAATTAGAAGAATTGGATTGAAAAACATGGAAAATAATGAACATTCATCATGCACTACATCCAAAAAGTGATGACAACAGATTATATTTACCACAAAAAAATTGGAGGCCGTGGATTACTGCAAATACAGCAGGTAGTAGAGGAGGAAAAAAGAAGCCTAAATGATTCTATTAGTACAAGCAGAGAAAAATTACTTAAAGCAGTGAAAATGAAGAATATTTTGAAAACAACAGAAACAATGGCTCAATATAAGAAACAACAATTTGAAAATAAATTGAACAGTTGGAAAAACAAACCACTACATGGACAACACCTGAGAAATATTGATGGAAAACATGATAATAATTCAACATGGGCATGGCTAAAACTGGGGACCCTTAAGAAAGAAACCAAAGACTTGATTTTTGCTGCACAAAAACAAGCGCTCCAAACCAACATGATGAAAGATAAGATCCCAGGAATTAGCGCTAACAGTAAATGTTGACTCTGCCAAGAAAAAGATGAAACTGTGTCACACCTCATCTGTAAAAGTCCAAAGATCACTGATGGAAGGCTATTCCAGAGCCGAGGGGCCACTGCCAAGAAGGCCCGGTTTCTTGTTCTTTCTTTACGGGCCTCTCTCGGCGTTAGGCCCCTCAACCGTCCCTCCTGGCTATGGCGAGTGATCGGGGTAGATCTAGGTGGGAGAAGGCGATCTGCCAAGTATAGAGGTCCTAAACCGTTATTATAACAATAATAATAATTGTCGTTAATTCTTGCTGGAGAAACTGAAAATAGAAGCACATAAAATCATTAATATGACACAAAAGTGACACAAAAGTCACATGAAAATATAAGCTAGAAAACAGCATGAATATAATTTGTACAAAATTGTATCTCATTAAATGCATGTTGGATGGGTGAAAAAAGGAAACGTATTATATTCATAATCACACTTTTTAAGATGACTGGAAGAAGCTCCATTTTGCTCTGAATGGGATCCACTCTCATCAACATCATCAGTTCTTTTATGTTTCAAATTCAGCCACAATCCATTCTGAGGCTCAGTCAAAATGTATTGTTACGAAATCCACTGCGATAATATTGAAAAGTCACTTTACCCGACAAGAACCAAACAATTTTATTAACAGAAATCAAAGAAGTATGATCACAAAGTCTGTCCAAACACTGACACTGACTGACTCTGACTCTCTCCATGGCTTCTGACTGTCTGCGCAGTAGCAAGAAATGTAACGTGCTGTCTCTCAGCCACTCAGTGTTATTCACTTGCATGTTCTCACTGTGTGCAGAAATATCAAACAGTTATTTGCTATCAAACATTTATTTTGATAACTAAATTTTACTTTTGTTTGTTTTTAATGGAGGCGGTAGGTCAGAAAACCCAAGTTTTAAGCAAACAAGCAAGGGAAATTAAGATTTTTTTCTACTTTTCTTTTTCTTTCTTTCTTTCTTTTAATCTATTTTAGCTGCAAAAGATCATAACATATCTTTAAGCCTTCACAGCCCCCCTATGAGGACATTGCGGCCCCCTGGGGGGGTGTCTGTGGACCACAGGTTAAGAACCGAGGGCCTAGGGCAAGCTGAATAGTTCCAGGGCACACCTAGAAGAAGGGGTTGGTAAAGCATTTCTGAGTATTCTCTACCTAGAAAACCCTTGCAAGGGTTGCTAGAAGTCACCTGGGGGAACATAATTATTATTATATAATGTGTTAATAACATGCATGTTATGAGTTATTTACTAATACTTTATTCATAAAACGGGACGTGGTGGCGCTGCGGGTTAAACCGCAGAAGCATCTGTGCTGCAGGGTCAGAAGACCAGCAGTTGTAAGATCGAATCCACGCGACGGAGTGAGCTCCCGTCGCTTGTCCCAGCTCCTGCCAACCTAGCAGTTCGAAAGCATGTAAAAATGTGAGTAGATAAATAGGTACCACCTCGGTGGGAAGGTAACGGCGTTCCGTGTCTAGTCGCGCTGGCCACGTGACCACGGAAACTGTCTTCGGACAAGCGCTGGCTCTACAGCTTGGAAACGGGGATGAGCACCGCCCCCTAGAGTCGGACACGACTGGACTAAATGTCAAGGGGAACCTTTACCTTTACCTTTACCTATTCATAAAACAATGTATAACTACTTAACTCTTTTGCAGTACCATCTGAAGAAGTGGACTACAGTCCAGAGAAACATGTGGCAACCCTTCCCCACCCATGTTAGTGTTAAATATGCTGGAAGACTTCTTGTTGATGATGGTGATTGTAGTTTTATTTTCACTAATAACCAATGCTAATGTGTTGCTTAAAATATAGACACACACAGCAAGTACATGCATTCATGCATACACACTCAATTGTAAGCTCTGTGCACGAACCCTTACTGAAACAGAGAGCAGAGATATTTAACTTAATTCTTAATTGTCTCACAGGTCCTGTTAACTATCTCAAATGAGATACCTATGTTGAGGCTCTGATAATATATGAATTTATGTAAGTATTATTGTTGATCTGAAGGATCATTTGAAAGGTAGATGACTAGTCAATATTTTGTTTTAATGGCCTGGGACAGCAGATAAAGAATTTAAATAATGACGGTATTACTGTTTGACAACGCTCTGAAGAAGCTTTGGTTTCCTGTAACAATGCATTGCTTTTGCAGTTAATAGGTATGATTTTAATATTTTGCTGACCAACTATAAACATGGCATTTTAATTAAAAGATTAAAATGATTGCATTAACTAAGCATTTCAGATAGATAGCATCCAAATAATAACTGATTTTAGAATATTTGTCAAGCAAAGCATCTGCTTTTTTTTACTTGTGCCTTTGAAAAAGAAATGCATCATCCCTTATGTTGCTTAGTCAAAGCACTGCTGTCCTACAATTTAAAAATTATTGTTTTCTATTCTAATTGTTTATCTTCACTGTAATAAAGGTAATGCAAACTTCAGTGTAGTAGTAGCAACAGTAATACAGTTCTTATAACTCTGAGAAGAAAATTCTGTGGAAATGGGCTGTTTAAAACAGAATGGAAACTTCAATTTTTGGTTCTTGTTTAACATGTGGTCCCTCTAGTGGCATTTTAGCAGCAATACGGGCAAAAAGAAATGAAAAAACATCCCAAGACATAGTTACATTTAACACCAACAATCGAAACATTTTGCTTAGCAAAAATATAATTTCCAATGCCCACTGAACAAGGTGGTGAGGAAATACAGACACAACACTTTTCAAGAAGTAAAATGGTCATTAACAGCAATGACCGGATACTGAAAATACGATGGTAAAAGCAGATGCGTAGTACCTTTAACGTATAGCCTTTTGTTTGCTAACTTTTTCTTTTATCATATTTTGTACAAGAAATTTCTAGAGGTGTTTTTCCCCCCCCATTGTATCTGTAATACTTTATGTGTCTTAAGTTCAGCTCTTCTTCTGTCTGGACTCTGTCCTCTTCCACTTCCCTAACGTACAGTATTGGTCTTACAAATTGCTGTGCCCTCCAACTTTTTCTCTTGTTTTTGTCCTTGCAAGACAAGGGGTGTGTGTGTGTGTGTGTGTGTGTGTGTTATTTGTTGTCCCTTGCTTACCATTCACAGATCGTCTCCAAAAAGGTTCTGGGCTGGCATGCCATTGATATATATATATTTACTTTTTCAGCTTAATTGTAGAGAACAGAAAAAATGACAGACTAACCCCAAAATGACCATCCAGGCTTGTAGCATTTCTGCCCCCACCCTTAGAGAAGTTTTATGCTGGTGGATGTAGCTTGTTCTACTGGGATCTCTGTCAACTTCCCTTTTTATGCATTTAATGCTCTTCCCCAGTGATAGCCTAAGGGTGCTTTTGCTAAACAATTAATGTAAGGCTTCTCCTGGGAATCTAATGGGTATTTAGCAATAAGTTCACTTCCAGCAAATTGTATAATGTGATATTTTGACAATGGATATTGTGAGGTTTCTAAAAGGTGAATCGTGTTGTTCTCATTTCATCCTCCTCATCCTCATCTTCCCAGCTTACTTCCTTGGTACAGTATTGTGGGGTGAGATACAAGAGGGGCCAGGAATGGTAGATAATTTGTCACAGCACTTTTAAGTGCTGTAAGGCAGTGTGTTCCATAATTTCTGTGTCATTGTGCAACACCACTCACCTTCCCTAACACAATGTACAAGTCGTAATCTATTAGAGAAAATAAAATTTACTGTCACATTTGATATGAAAGCCACCAGCAATGAAGGCTGTGTTACTGCTACTGATATTTGTATTATGTTAATAAAAAATGATATTAACACGTGAAACTATCACCAGACAAGGAAAGAGAAACAGATGAATGTGAAAGCAAAACTGAAGTAACAATGTAAAATGTAAAATGTAAAAATAAACCAAAATTGCCTTCTTAAAAATGTAGCCATACCTTTTTCTTTTCAATTCTATTTTATTGTCTTTAGAAACACGGTGTGTGTTTGTTTTCATCATCATATTGTTCAATTGTTTAGTGGCTCTTGTTGACTTTGTTCCGGATGACTCTGCTGTGTTTTTTTTAAACTATATGTGATTTTGTGTCTGTTGTTTGTTTTGTTATTTTAATGGAAACTTCAACTTCTTTTAAAAATGAAATAAAACATTCATCCAAAATAATTGCAAAGAATGGTGAGAAATATGTGTCTACGTTTCACAAACAATGTACCATTTTCCGTTTCAGTACTATTCATAGTTTATTCAGCTGTTTATAGAGAAATAAGCCACACTAATTTCAGTGAGAGTTACTGCCAAATAAGTATGTTTGAATGTGCAGTCTTTCTCTATCTGCCTACTCTGTCTTCTTTGTGTGTTTGTGCTAACTTCTGTGTTCCTCCGTCTTTTTAAAAATAGTACTTTTGGACAAATGAATATTAGGAAATAACAGCATACATATGATGTATACTCACTTATAAATATAGGTGCTGCTATACATGCAACCTGTATGTTTAAAGTCAGTGTTTAGTGCTGCTAGTTGTTTGCAAATTAGGCTTAAGAAGCAATATAGAGTCTGTACAGTTACACTGTAAATTACAGTTCAGTAAAGATTATATTATGATGCTTATATTTCACTTTTTTCTCCTTTGGAATTTTAAAAAGTAAATATGTTAAAGTATTGAAATACCAGATAAAATATATTCTAACAAGAAACATCCGCGAAAATATTGGGATTGCTTCCTATGTGTTTTTCTAAGAGAACACAAAGTCACTCATAGGCTTCATCCCAAATTCTTATATAAAAATTCCCTGCCTTTCTGACATTATCTTCCACATATGTGTGCCTATATCGCCTCTGTGTGCATGTATATATGTGAGCATGTGTGCGCACACGGGTGGGTATTTAATTATCATGATACAGGAACTCTTAGCCAACTTACAAAATGGCCTTTAAAGAAGATAAAATCTTTTAAAATCTACAATAGCCAGAAGGATAACAGGAGAGGGGTCCAGCCTGGTTTCCCAAGAAAGAGAGTTCTACAGCCTGGGAGGAGCCACTGAAAAGGATCTCCCTCATATCCACAGTGGGCCTGCCATGTGAGGGTGGAGGAAGAATATGAGAAGATCCTCTCCAGAAAATGTGACGCCTGGGGAGGTTCCTCTAAGGAGATGAATTCCTTCAGACGGCCTGAACCTAATCCTGGACCCAAGATTTGATAGACCAGAACCAGCATTTTGAACTGGCCCTGGATATGGACTGATAGCCAGTGGATGTGTTGTAATAAGGCAGTCTTGGTCTCTGTTGTAACTGGGATTTCCGAACACTTCTCAAAAAGTCCCATATAGAACATGTCACTATAATCTAAATGGGATGTAACTAAGTAATGTGTCACCATAGCCAGGTCAGACATCTTCTGAGAAGTACTGTATACTGAATGTGTTTAGTGGGAGCTGTATCATTCCTGCCTGATTTCCACATATTCAGCAAAACGCCCTTAAAAGGTCTCCTGAATGTATTGTGTATACTGAAAAGCTCTAATTAAGCTGAATTAACCGAAGGTAATGGATGTGTCCAATGAATGCAATCCTATTGCAACCTAATGCATTTTTTATATGAGGAGAAAGTCTGGGAAGGACTGAAATCTTCTAAAATAATGGCCTTAGAATTTAAATAGGTGTACAACAAAATTAATGTCCAAGATGTAATAAAGAAACAAGTAAACTGGAAATATATTTCAGCTCTACAGAATTTGGAATAATCAGTTGCAACTGATGAGTTACTTGTAATGAATTCCTTTTCCCAATAACTAACATGATAAGAGATAACTTCACTCCTTTTGTAATGTAACTTTGTTTCCATTACTTCTATACCTGCTGGAAGCAAGGAAACCTCACTAGTTAAGTGTGCTTTGTACAGCAGTCTAGCAAGTTATAGCATTTCAGTGGGTTTTTTAACTTAAAAATCAACTGAAAAGATTAGGATTTTCATTACTTCTTAATAAAAGAAGATTTTTAAACTACAATGTAACATTGTGTAACTACAATGGCAGGCATCTACTTTCAGTGGCCTTGGAAAGGTAACTGGAACTATTTATTTATTTATTTATTTATTTATTTATTTATTTATTTATTTATTTATTTATTTATTTATTTATTTATCTATCTATCTATTTATTTATTTATTTTCCGGCTTTTACCCTGCCCGTCTAGATTCAACGAATCTACTCTGGGCGGCTTACAGTCTGAATATAAAACAAAATTAAAACAAACAAACAATATCAAACATCATAGAGATAGGCAAAGTCCAAGATGGTAAGAGATAGAGAACTAAGGATTGGAAGGGGGGAAGGCCTGCCTGAAGAACCATGGCTTCAGCTTCTTCTTAAAAACTCCCAGCGAGGGTGCCAGGTGAATCTCAAGGGGCAAGATGTTCCAGAGGCAAGGGGCCACCACCAAGATAACTTTCCAAGCTCTAGTGTTTTGTTGTTGTGGTGGTTGCTGTTTTAGCCCCATAATTTTTGTTTTATCTTTGAGAGCAGATGCAAATTAATATATGGAATGATCTGGCCAGTGCAATTAATTTCTAAGAAGTCTGATCAATTTTACTGAGGGGAGATACATGGCTTGATCTTGTACATGTTTATGAAGAAGAAACCTCCATGGTTTTCAACTGGGTTTCCTCCTGGGGAAGTGTACAGAAGATTTCACCCACTGAAATACACAGGAGTGGAATTTTTTTATTTTTTTTTAAAGCAGGCTACCTCTGCTCACCTGTTTTGCCCCAATAAGGCTGAAAACCTGGATGCATTTGCTTGAGAGTAGGTCACATTGCATGTTGAAAGTAGTGGGCAGAGATGGGGACGAATATAAAAACGGATCGGTTTTTTTGACGAATATAGCTGATTCGTCAAATATTCATCAATCCGTATTCATAAAAATATAAATCTAGACAAATATGGCTGGACGAATATTTCCTCGGTTTTATTCGTCGATCCATCGATCCGTTAATATTCGTATATATTCGTTACCTTTTTGGGGGTCTCTCTGAGCTTGTTGGTGCCAATTAGAAGCTTTGGCGAATCAGGACAGAGATCGTGGATTGACATGTCGGGCAGCCAATAGCGCTGCCGAAAGGTGCTGAGAGGCTGTATATAAGCTTTTCCCCTCCAGGCGTTGCGCACTTCTGTTCATGCTCTCCAGAGTGAGAACAGTTGCTGCTGCTGGCTTGCTGTTGCTCTGGTGGTTTGGTTTCACTTTTGTGGCAGCAAAGCAAATGAACGCGTAGCTTATATTTTTCTTTTTCAAAATTATCATTCATCATCATCATCATTAACTGTACTGGGAATTTTGGAAGGGATTTTCAGGTAGCTTAGGCTACTTGGAAGGGCTTTTTTCAAACTTTTTTTTCTGGAGGCTTGTGTGTGTCTCGTGTCATCTTCAGGCAAGTGGAGACTTGCATCTGAGGCACAGTGTGGGGGATTTGTTGGTGTGACTTGTGTGCATGTTTAGCTTGGCAGGACTACATTATTCAATCAGTTTTCAAAAGTTTAGTTTGGGACTTGGAGGCTTGCATCTCAGGCACAGTGGGTGGGTGGGTGGGTGTAGCTGGATCAATCCTTTTTTCTCCTTTTCCCTAAAATGAAATTGGTGTGACTTGTGTGTGTGTGTGCGTGTCTCTGACTGAGACTTAGCTGGCAGGGCTTTTCTTTTTGGATTTTTTTGGCTTTTCATTCAGCCACAGTGGGTCAGGGGGGGTATTTTTACTAATTACATTATACTGAGGGGGGGGGCTTTGTTTAGGTAGGGAGGTCACATTTTAGTAAAAGAATTAGTCCACCACCCCATCATTCAAAAAATAAAATTTGCACAGTCACTCCCTCTCTCCATTGTTTTATTAATTAGATTATTATTATTATTATTATTATTATTATTATTATTATTATTATTATTATTATTATTATTATTATTATTATTATTATTATTATTATTATTATTTGTTTAGTTGGTTTGGTAGGCAGGCAGTAGAAAATTAAGGGATTTCTTCACGGCCAATCCAAGGGGAAGAAGGCTGTGAAGCTACGTAGGCTAGGAAGTGGCAGCATGTCCATCACCACCACGTTTACATCTACTACCACCACCACAACCACCACTGTTCCTCCTCCGGTGGCCTTGGAGGCAGGCACGGAAGCACAGCTTCCAGAGGTGCCTGAAGAACTGCCGCTCCTCTTCCTAGAGGAGTCTGAGGAGTTACTGGTTGTTTCTGAAGATCCCCAGTCTGATTTGGAACCAGTAATGGCAGGGCAGGCTTCACAGTTCCCCCCACCCCTGTCCCCAGAGTCATCTGTTCCCTCCTTCCAGACCAGCAGCACCCCTGGGGCAGAGAGTTCTTCCCAGGCCAGCAGTCAGGGGCAGGCAGTGGGTCTTCATTTGGGCAAACATGGCAGAGGGACCATGTGGGCTCATTTCACGATGCTTAATGACCCACGGCTGGCATGCTGCAATGCCTGCCTTGTGGTGGTCCAGAGGGGGCCAGACCCCAGGCATCTGTCCTCCACCGCCCTCCGCCAACATCTGGAGAGGCACCACCCAAGGCTCCTGTCCAGGGAAGGCACTTCGTCCACGCCGTCTGGGAGAGGGAAAGAGCAGCTCCAGGGGAGGCAGAAGGGAGGCAGGAGGAGGCGCCTCCTTTCAAAAGGGCAGCCACAGGAGTTTCTGGGGCCGGGAGCATGAGGCAAGCCATGCTCCACGAAGTGGCACCTGTTGGGTCTGCCATGACCCTCAGTCAGTGGTCGAAGGGCAAGGCCCAGCACGCGGCCACTCGTCTCATCACCGAGACGATCGCCCTCCTCGGACTTCCACTGTCCATCGTGGAATCCCAAGCCTTCCGCTGGTTGCTGCATTTTTTTGCCCCCTGGTACAACCTCCCCTCACGGAGAACTCTCAGTTCTAGAGTGCTGCCCTCGCTCTATGACTCTGTGAGGGAGGTGGTCCGTGACCATTTTTCATGGCTACAGGGGTGCAAGGTGCACTTCACAGTGGACCTGTGGAGCGGAGGTCAGCATGGCTACCTCTCGCTCACAGCCCACTGGTGGCAGCCAGAGGACTTGAGTAGTGGCAGGGCATTGGCAACAGGGCCGCAGGGGGAGGCCCTTGCCCTGCCCCCAGGCTACAGGTCCGTTCTGCTGCAGGAGCGGCACATGGAAGCTCAGGCGATGGGGAGGAACATTGCCGATGAGTTCCTGTCCGTGCTGCAGGAGTGGGCACCAGAGGGGGAGGTGACCCGTGGCCACATGGTCACAGATGCTGGGCAGAACATGTTGGCGGCATTGAACGCGGCAGGTTTTGAGGGCATCGTATGCATGGCGCACAAATTACACCTTGTGGTGTGCGATGCCCTCGGCCTGGGCAGCCACGTCAAGCCCGAGTGGGACACAGGCACCTGGGAGACGCGGGCACTCCTGGAGCAATGCCGCCAACTGGTGGGCCACTTCTCCTGCAGCCTGAAAGCTGCCCGCCAGCTGCGTGAGAGGCAGGAGGAGTTGGGTCAGGAGACCCACGTTCTCCTGACAGACCTGCCCACCAGGTGGAACTCCACCTACACCATGGTGTCCCGCCTGGTGGAGCAGAAGGCCGTTTTGGAGGACATCATGTCCTCCATGCCCATTCTGCCCGGGGGGAGAGAGGTGGGCATCAGTGCCACGGATTGGCTGGCCCTCTCTCAAATGGTGGAGGTGCTCAAGCCCTTCCTGGAAACCACGGACATCTTGTGTGGTTATACGGCAAGCCTGGGGCAGGTCATCCCCCTGATCCATGCCCTTGATTGGCCCCTGGAGACTGCTGTGGCACCAGGATCCTCCCTCCTTCCACGGACCAGGGCTTTGGTGAAGAGATTGGAGGCAGGCGTGCAGAAGCAACTCCATCCTGTCTACAGCAACAGAGCTTACCGCATGGCCTGCCTGTGTGATCCTCGAATCAAGGGGGGCTTGGCAGCACACACCTCAGACCTTGAGGAGTGGAGAACGGAGCTCTCCACTGAGGTCCGCAGGGCGTTGGGGCACAATGCTTGTTTTGGGCGATGGGAACATTGGGCCATGAGGGGCAGGATGGTTTGCCCGAACCACAGGGAAGGACTTCACCTGGTGAAGGCTCCATTCACCACCAACATTACTGGAGCTCTGTGGTGACCTTGGCACTTGCCTCAGAGGAAAGACAGCCGGCTGAGGAGGATTCGGCAGAGATAATGATGCGGGAATATCTGGCTGAGCCCCCTCAGCCCCACCAGTCAGATTCCCTCCATTACTGGGCTAGGAAACTAGTCATATGGTCGGAGTTGTCCAATGGACCTTCTTTCCATCCCCCCCCAGCGTCCAGAGCAAGTGCATGTTTTCCCATCTCAGAGACATACTCCGACCACGCCGCTCATGTTTGGATCCCGTTACTGTGGAGAGGCGGTCGTTCATCCAGGTGAACCTTCCCTTGTTGGGCTTCCCCTCACTGAACCCAAAGAGGTAGGGTTCCAATGACAGTCTCTCCCTTAACACACCACCTGCCTGCGTGCACCTGCCTCTCTGCCCACCCGCCTGCCTGCCTGCCCACCTGCCCACCCTCCTGTCCTCCTGGGGAAAAAAAGACCTGCCTACTTGCCTGCCGGCCTGTAAACCTGCCCCTCAGTCAGAAGTCCAACTTCCGATTCCAGTTGTCTCCTTCGGCCAAGTTCCAACCAAGTTGTGCCTGCCTGCCTGCCTGCCTGCCTGCCTGCTGGATGAAGTCAGACCAGCAGGCCAAGAACTGTTGAACGCTTGCCTGCCTGCCTACTGGATGAAGTCAGACCAGCAGGCCAAGAACTGTTGAACGCCTGCCTGCCTGCCTGCTGGATCAAGTCAGACCAGCAGGCCAAGAACAGTTGAACGCCTGCCTGCCTGCCTGCTGGATCAAGTCAGACCAGCAGGCCAAGAACTGTTGAACGCCTGCCTGCCTGCCTGCCTGCTGGATCAAGTCAGACCAGCAGGCCAAGAACTGTTGAACGCCTGCCTGCCTGCCTGCTGGATCAAGTCAGACCAGCAGGCCAAGAAGTGTTGAATGCCTGCCTGCCTGCTGGATCAAGTCAGACCAGCATGCCAAGAAGTGTTGAACGCCTGCCTGCCTGCCTGCTGGATCAAGTCAGACCAGCAGGCCAAGAACTGTTGAACTCCTGCCTGCCTGCCTGCTGGATCAAGTCAGACCAGCAGGCCAAGAACTGTTTAACACCTGCCTGCCTGCCTGCTGGATCAAGTCATACCAGCAGGCCAAGAAGTATTGAACTCCTGCCTGCCTGCCGGCCTCCTAGGTCACGTTGGCCCAGCGGGCCAAGCTTAGTCCTCCTATCGTCTTCTTCCTGCCCGCTGGGTTAAGCCCCAGTGTGCCAAGTTTATATTAACGTCTGCCTGCCTGCCTGCCCACAGATGGCACACCCAAGGCCGGTCCCAGCATCCCGAACGTGGCAAGAGGGCCAGCCAGGCCTCTTGGCAGTTGGCACACCCAAGGCCGGTCCCGGCATCCCGAATGTGCCAAGAGGGGCAGCCAACCCTCTTGGCACACCCAAAGCCAGTCCCGGCATCCCGAACGTGCCAAAAGGGCCAGCCTGTCTCAGCCCCCCCAAACCTCCGAGGGCTATCTTTATCATATCCGGGCGGTCTCAGCAGCCAAGTTGCAATCCCCAGCTTTCTAGTTCTAAACGAGCATCTTTGTTCCCCCATCGCACGGCTTCAGATTGCAGAGCTGATCTGTTTCCAACAGCCCCGTGGATTAACCGCTGTTAGTAGCACCGACCCTGTTCATCTAATGGTGCTGCTGGTGCTGTTGGAAGTTGCAACCTCAGTTGCCTCCTGGGGGCAAAAACCTTTGCATTGCAGGCAAACCTGATGTTGCTGAAAAAGACCAGAGTCTGCTCTGCTGCCTTTTGCCTCAGTGCCCCGATGGTTCCCCAAAGCCTGCTTTCTGGTTGCCAGCTTCCTCAGTGCCTGATGGGGCAACACACTCTACATTGCTGCTGCCAACTTCCTCATTGCTCAATTGGGCAACACGCTCTACTTTCAATGCCTCCTACAATTCCTACCTCAAGGGCCTTCCCTTCCAAATCAGGTCTGCTGGGCGAAGTAACCCCATCGGGCTAAGTTTGTTCCACCTCCTTCCTGCCCGCTGAGTCAAGTCAGCCCAGCGGACCGAGTTTGTTTCGACTCCTGCCTCCCTGTGCTCCCTGCCTGCTGGGTCAAGTCACCCCATCGGTCAAGTCACCCCATCAACTTCGCCAGCAAATGTGATGTTGCTGAAGACTCTGCTGCCTTGGGCTTCATTCCAATTATTCATACCGGCCTGTTCAATCCGGCCTCCTAGCCTTCTGTACTGCCTCGGCAGGTAGGCAGAACCTGGAACAACCTGGATCTTCCACTCGAGAACCCCAGCAGCTCCGTGGATTAACCGCCATTAGTAGCACCTTGGACCCTTTTCTCCTGTTGGTGCTACTGATTCCGTGAGAGCTGGACTCTGCCCCCCCCAGCCTGTCTGGGTGTCCCCCGTACCAAGATGGACAACAACAACAACAACAACAACAGCACCTATAACAAGCCTAGTGGCTCAGCACTGCAGTTTAACCTGCAGCGCCACTGTCTACCTTGCTGCCAACTTCCTCAGTGCCCAATGGGTCCAAAAGTCTATGTTGCTGGCTACATGACAACTTTCTGAGTCCTGCAGCTCCTTCCACTTCCAAAAGGCCTGAGTGCTCATTCCAACTTCCTCAGGCTTGATTCTCTAATGCTGCTTGCTGACTTCAGCGTCCTACCCTCTTCAGGCGTCCCCATGCCAAGAGGGCCAGGTTCAGCCCCACCCAAACCTGACCAATGTGCTCCCTCCTCCTGAGATGTGCTGTGTGTGACATGTCCCTCCCTATCTCCAGGATCAGTATCCGCTGATTCATGTATTCTGAAAAATCTCAGAAATGCATATTTATACGTATTTCATGATTCCAGCCTCCTTGGGCTTCATTCCAATTATTCATGCCTGTTCATTCCGGCCTCCTAGCCTTCTCTACTGCCCCAGTAGGCTGGCAGAAGCTGGGTGAAAAGCAATGGGACATAGCTCACCCTGTTGCATGGATTCAAACTGCTGTGCTGATCTTCTGATGGACAAGCCCAGTGGCTCAGCGGTTTAACCCGCAGTGCCACAGTCTATGTTGCTGCTATGTGCAACCTGTGTGGGTGTCCCCCCCACCTCACCGGGCATCAATTCCAGCCTCCTTGGTCCATGTTGGCCCCAAATCCTGCATCCCTCTACAGCTGCCTTGGGCTTGCCTACTGCTGATTCTGTGCCAAGAATCAGGCCAAGGGCCTTCCAAATCTTGACTGCTGGGTGAAGTTGGCTCATCGGGCCAAGTTCTTTCCGGCCTGCCTGCTTATTCAAAGGGCTACATTAGTGCTCCAAAGTCCACTCGGGCTTCATTCCAAATTCCTGGAAGACTGTTCATTCCAGCTTCCAAGGCTTTTCTACTGCGTGAGTAGGTAGGCAGGACCTGGGACAAGCTGGATCTTCCACTCACGCCCAGCGGCCCCGCGCTCCTGCTGGCGATAATCCCACGAGAGGTGGGCTCTGCCCCACCAAAGGTGTCAGTGGGGCATCCAAGCCCCAACCAGGCCAGTCTCATCCCCTCCCAAAGCCTGTCTGGGCATCCCCGGGCTCTGCCCACCCTATTCATCTGCTATTGTTGTTGCTGGTACCACTGTTGCCTCCTTGGGGAAAACTTAACTTCACAGCCTCAGCCCCCCTCCCAGCTATCCGGGTGTTCAGCTGTCCCCGTGCCAACATCGACAACAACAACAACAATAACAACAACACCTACAACAAGCCCAGTGGCTCAGCAGCAGTTTAACTCAGTAGGTAGGCAAAAGCAGGAACAAGGGACAAGAGCTCAGGTCACCCCATTGCATGGATTTGAACTGCGGATCTTCCGCTCAAGAAGCCCAGTGGCCACCCTGATTAACTGCCGTTAGTAGCACCTTGCAGTCGGACCCTATTCTCCTGCTGTTGCTGCTGCTTTGACAACCTCAGTTGCCTCCTGGGGACAAACTTAAGTAACTTTGCAGGCAAATGTGATGTTGCAGAAGAAGAAGACCAGAGTCTCCTGAGGCTGCATTTTGCCTCAGTGCCCCGATGGGGCCAAAAAGCCTGCTTTCCAGCTGCGAACGTCCTCAGTGCCTGATAGGGCAAAAAGTCAACAACGTTGCTGGTCATTTGAACAATTTCCTAATCCTGCAGCTCCTTCCACTTGGGCTACCTTCCAAAAGGTCTGTCTGCTCTGCCCCACCCAAAGCCTGTCCGGGCGTGGCCCCATCGCCCCGTCGCCCGGCTTCAGACTGCAGCACTCGTCTGGTTTTCAACCCGTGCCAAGAGGGCCGGCCTGTCTAAGCCCCCCAAACCTCCGAGGGCTATCTTTATCATATCCAGGTGGTCTAAGCAGCCAAGTTGCAATTCCCAGCTTTCTAGTTCTAAATGAGCATCTTTGTTTCTTTGAAGGTTGTCAGCAAGTCTAGTTAGAAGTTGGTGGACAGGTGAGTCTCCTAGGCCAGGCTCTGCCGCACCCAAAGCCTGTCCGGGCATCCCCTGTGCCAAAGAGGGCCTGTCTCAGCCCCACCCAAAGCCTGTCCAGGCATCATCCCATCACCCCGTCGCCCGGCTTCAGACTGCAGAGCTCATCTGGTTTTCAACCCGTGCCAAGGGGGCTGGCCTGTTTTTATTGTTGTTTAGTCGTTAAGTCGTGTCTGACTCTTCGTGACCCCATGGACCAGAGCACGCCAGGCCCTCCTGTCTTCCACTGCCTCCTGGAGTTTGGTCAAATTCATGTTGGTAGCTTCAGTGACACTGTCCAACCATCTCGTCCTCTGTCGTCCCCTTCTCCTCTTGCCTTCACATTTTCCCAACATCAGGGTCTTTTCCAGGGAGTCTTCTCTTCTCATGAGATGGCCAAAGTATTGGAGCCTCAGCTTCAGGATCTGTCCGGCCTGTCTAAGCCCCCTCAAACCTCCATGGGCTATCTTTATCATATCCGGGCGGTCTCAGCAGCCAAGTTGCAATCCCCAGCTTTCTAGTTCTAAACGAGCATCTTTGTTGCACCATTGCCCTATTGCCCAGCTTCAGATTGCAGAGCTGATCTGTTTCCGACAGCCCTGCGGCCCCATGGATTAACCGCTGTTAGTAGCACCGACCCTGTTCATCTGATGGTGCTGCTGGTGCTGTTGGAAGTTGCAACCTCAGTTGCCTCCTGGGGGCAAAAACCTTTGCATTGCAGGCAAATCTGATGTTGCTGAAAAAGACCAGAGTCTGCTCTGCTGCCTTTTGCCTCAGTGCCCCGATGGGGCAAAACATGCCACTTTGCTGCTGCCATGTGTCTCAGTGCCCAATGGGGCCAAAAGTGCCTGTTTTCCTGCCACTTTGCTGCTGCCAACTACCTCAGTGCCCAATGGGGCCAAAAGAGCCTGTTTTCCTGCTGCCAACTTTCTCAGTGCCCGATGGGGCAACACATGCCCCTTTGCTGCTGCCATGTGCCTCAGTGCCCGATGGGGCAAGACACAGTACTTTGCTGCTGCCATGTGCCTCAGTGCCCAATGGGGCAAGACACGGTACTTTGCTGCTGCCATGTACCTCATTGCCCGATGGGGCAAGACACGGTACTTTGCTGCTGCCATGTGCCTCAGTGCCCGATGGGGCAAGACACTGTACTTTGCTGCACCAACTACCTCAGTTCCCGATGCAGCCAATAAAGCCTGCTTTCCTGCTGCGTTTTCCCTCAGTGCCCAATGGGGCCAAAAGAGCCTGTTTTCCTGCTGCCAAATACCTCCTTGCCTCCAGTCCTCCTGTCCTGAGGGCAAACTCTACTTCACTGGCAAATGTAATGTTGCTGAAGACAAACTGAATGCCTCATGCATGCCTCTCAGTGCCAAAGTAGGCCTCTCATTCTGCTGGGGCCAAAAATATAACTCCCTCAATGCCATGGGCTTCTGTGCTGTGTGGTAAACTCTCCTGGGGGGACCCAATTTGTGGGTGAATAACTTGGAGGTCTGATAGCCAATCTTCACCAAACTTGGCAGGCGTGTTGGGGAAAGACATAGGAAGCTTTGTTGTGATTCTGGAGTCTCTAAGTACCTGGGGGGAGCTTTCCTGGGGGGTCCTCTTTGTGACTATATAACTCAGGGGTCCGTGATCCAATGTCCACCAAACTTTCTGGAGGTGTAGAAAAGCATCCGACGAAGCTTCCCTGCAAATTTGGTGACTTTAGGTTCTCAGGGGACAGTGTTATAGCCATTTAAAGTGTAGATGAATTGATGGATTGATCCATCGATTCATCGAATATTCGTATATTCGTATTCGTTGATCCGTTAACCTTGACGAATAACGGATCAAAACGAATTGCCATTTTTTTTATTTGTCCCCATCTCTAGTAGTGGGACTTGCTCTTCAATATTGTCCCCACCCCAGCTGCAAGTAATCACTCTTTTAAAATGAAATTACATTTTATTCTTTTATAAAATCTAGTTTTAACTGCAATTAAGCATTTAAAAATCCTGTGAATTTTAGCAGGAGACACTGAGGTGTATGCCAGAAATCAGTGCTTGACTTGAGCTGTATTTTGCCCCAGGTCTTTGAGAAGATTTTGTGTGATGGTGTCCTTAGCATCATTTGTATTATATTGCACACATTTGGGGGGGGGGGAGAATCTGCCCCCAAGCTATATATCTGAATCTATTTAGAGCTATAGATACATCTGTATCTATAAATACAGATATAAATATAGATATAAAAATGCAGCTCTTGTTCTAATATAAGCATTTTGAAGCATTACTGTGCAGCTTAAGTAACACATCTGGCAATATCACTGCTAGTGAGAACAGAAGAGTGTTTTTAGAAAGAATGTTTATGACTTCAGGTAACTGTTAGGGCAATAAGCATAAAAATGTGTTCCACTATAAGATAATGTCATGCAGAGATTTAACTGTGCTTAATAATTAAGGCCAGGAGTTTGAAATGCAACACCTGTGAAAAACTAAATTATAACCAGCTCTCAAATTATACTCTACCACTGGATGAACCTAAACCGCATCTCTTCCTATTGACTCCAATAATAACCATTTTACACACAACACGGAAGAAAAACCAGGGTTTGCCATCAAAGATACACTCAACAGGGAGTTGCAGCCAGTCACCACTTTCTTAATAAATGCACGTGTATTGTACAGGAAGCTGTTTTCATTCACATTTCACACTTACATTTGTATACTTACACCAACTCAGATGGACTTTTAATGAAATATTTTTTTGAATAAACTGTGAAATTGTCAGTGTACAGCTTGATGCTCACCACCACATCTATAAATGCAGTAGCCAGACACATATAGTTGATGAATCCTGGTAAAAGACTCAGCCTTAATGAGCCACCTAAAGAGATACCTGTGGATATTTAGATGAATGTTAAACTCTAGTATGTGACTGAAACTCACAAGTATGGGTGTATTATTCCAAGCACCACACACGTAGAATACAGTTTCCAATGTCTGAGGGGCAGGTCCAGAACTGTTTAGTCTCATGTGCCTGATTTCACAAGCATTTCCTCATTCAACATCACATACATTTAAAAAAACCTATCAGTTGTAGTGGTACAAATAAAGACAGGTACCAATATGTCAGCCTCTTCTCCACTACAACAGATAGCAGCTCCTGCCAATGCCTTTGTCAGTTTCTGGAATCGGGAGTTGATTGGGTGATTGATACAATTTGTCTGTCTTGGATGTATACCTTAATGTGGTGAGGTGGCTTGAGTGTGTCCTGGAAGCCAAGAGCAATACTATTGGGAGGCTAGACTATTAGGAGTCTGACTCCTTTCAAAATGACCCAAGGCAGGATGGTCAAAGCTGAGACACCAGACTTAGATGCATCCACTCTTCTTAGAGATATAAGCTCTTCTGGAAAATTCAGGCTTTTCTGTCAGTGTCTGGGAATGGCTGGCTAGGAGAAGGAAGGGCAGTCTCTGCCAGTAATGACAAGGGAGTAACACCTATGGTTTATCTTTGCCAAGTGAGGCCTTCAAGGCCTAGTTGGCATGTTCCCTGATCCTGTGCTAATTGGAAAATTACTTCAGCTGTGTGAAGGGGGGGGTAGAAAGTGCTCATGTCTTTTTGAACATTCAAGGGAATTCAAGCCGCCTAGAGTGGTCACAATTGACCAGATAGGCGGGGTATAAATGAAATAAATAAATAAATAAATAAATTCAAAACCTGATTGGCAGACCATCTCAAAGGATCCAGAATGTTAAGCCTAAAAGAGGGCTCAGGAGTAACTTTAGGTGGCTTAGTCTACCTTAGGAGATGCTATGTTCAGTTGCTATCCCATAAACCCATTCTAGGAGGGATGTACTATATGCATGATCCATTACCATGTTGATGATATATTAATGTGTGAGTGTTAGGTAGATTAACTACCTTTCTTATTTTCTGGTACGTTTGTCTTTACTGCTTCAGTCTTAGTCTCAGATTGATTCTTTGCTCCAAGTATTTTTTGGAACCTGTTTAGAACATTTGGCTTTTTGGGTTTTTTCCACTATGTTTAATAAAATAATTAAAACAAAACTCCATCCAATTGTCTGCATTGTTTGCTAAAAGGTTTGTGGTACTAAAACCTTGTCTTGCCTTGACCAGCTATCAAGAGCTCTGGTATTTTTGTGGATGTGGTGATGGTTCTACCATGCAAGGTTAGTGTAAGTGTCTTAAGCACCTAACCATGGGGTTTTTGGGAACTTCCTGAAAGTACTGTGCAACTAGGATAGATATGCATTGCCCAGCCAGCCCGGAATAACAAGGCAACACACAGGAAGTGGGTATAAAATAGGGCCATACTTTATTGAACTCAGTGAAAACAATCATCCCCTTTCAAAGGGGGGCCTACAGTAGTGTGGAAGCATGATCTGTATCTGCGGCCAGCCTTGCTCCAGACTCAGATCTTCTCGTGGTGAGTTCCCATAAAATCAGGTTATCCCTCTGAGCACAGGCTGCCCAAGGCTCCTGACTCTAGATGGTCCGCCCCCTGGGGAGGCCCCTGCTGGTCCACCTCCTGGTGCAGAAACCTCATGGTCTTCAATTCTGGGAGGTGTTACGGCTACACCCCTGTCGGGTGCCCCTTGTAACTTACTAAAAAAAACCATGCCTTCTTCAATACCCACCATGGCATAGGGGTTACTGCTATGCCCCATGCCTCCCACACAGACTGAAAATTTCAGTCTTCAGGCCCCCATGGAGGTCTCTCAGAAAAATGTGCAGCCCCTCATCAGATAGGTGCACCCCATCAGAATGATATAAACTGGGGCATTTGACCCGTAGGTCCGGGTGTGTTATAACAGAACCCAAGCCGACCAACATCACTCTGCTGATCTCACGGTTGACTCCCCACGATGCCTCATCAATGTATCTAGGGTCGCAGTCGGCCCTCCAGGTAATCCGTTATAGCATAGCTGACCACACCAAACACAATTTTGGATATCTGGCCAAGGCCCACAAATCTGCAATCACCTGTAAAATAAGGGACTTGCCCATCTTTTGGGTCATTTCCACCTGGGTGAACAACAACTATGTGAAAAGTTAAGTCAACGCAACCATGTGTAATCAGGTCCATAAAACTGTCCCATAACAGGCCTCTCCAACCATGCCACTCCAACACGGCCCACGCTCCCAGTCCAAGGTGTTGCCCCCAACTGGAACTTGAAGCAAATGTGGCAGCCCAAAAAACAAAACTATGGCCAACCAGCAAAACTTGAACTCTTGACAATGGATATTCAGGACCTGAAAAACAGAAGTACGAAACACACCAGAACCTAGGGATGAGGCAGGGTGTGTACGTAGGTACAATATATTTGCAAAGACCACCTCCCAACACGTTTTATTCCCTCACTATCATAACCCAATATGGCTGCAGTCAACGCCACACCTATGTGGAAAGAGTGTGTTCCAAAATTCCACCCTACTATGCCTGTCTTCTCCAGGGCCACAGAAGTAACTTTCTAAAATTGAAATGTAGTTAACGGGGATCCATGTTGATTTTGGAAGAAATCACCTTGGCCCTCTCCTCTCAGCATGAGGTAATCATGCATAGCTCTAAATGGACATAACTCCATTACAGATGGTCAACCAGCAAAACTTGAACTCTTCACAAAGGATATTCACTCTGATATGCCACTCTGATGGCAGAAAGTTGGGAGGAATTAAAGAACCTCTTAATAAGGGTGAAAGAGGAGGGCGCAAAAAATGGTCTGAAGCTCAACATCAAAAAAACTAAGATCATGACCACTGGTCCCATCACCTCCTGGCAAATAGAAGGGGAAGATATGGAGGCAGTGACAGATTTTACTTTCTTGGGCTCCATGATCACTGCAAATGGTGACAGCAGCCACAAAACAACAAAACAACAACAAAACAACAAAACAACAACAACAACAACAACAACAACAATAACAATAATAATAATAATAATAATAATAATAATAATAATAATAATAATAATAATAATAATAATAATAATAATAATAATAATAATAATAATAATAATAATAATAATAATAATAATAATAATAATAATAATAATAATAATAATAATAATAATAATAATTTTGTAATCTGATTACAAAATTAGATATGATAGAGTGGCAAAATTAGTTCACTGGTCATTATGCAAGAAATATAACTTGCCAGCCTCCAAAAACCCGTGGGAACATCAGGTAGAGAAGGTGTCAGAAAATGAGGAAGTCAAGATCTTGTGGGATTTCTGGATCCAAGCTGATAGACACCTTGAACATAACACACCAAACATAGTAGTAATAAAACAAAGAAATGTCTGGATCATTGACATTGCAATTCCAGGGGATGCCAGAGTTGAAAATAAAGAATTGGAAAAACTAACAGTGGAGGGAAGAAGGGCAAGCAGCTAATTAAGCGTAGAGCACCACCTCAAAGGCCGTCTGTCCCCTATTCTTTGGATGAAGATCTGCCTGACTATGGTACCATTATGAGTAAGCTTAGTATGTTAGAAAGAGAGAGGGCCTTGGCTAGGAAAGCTGCAAATGCTGGTATAATCCAATGGTCTAACTGAGAGTCGAAGGCACACAAGATGGCAGTGTTGTGGCAATTGGGTAATATCACATTATCTTGTATTGCTATCTTATAAAGCAAATGTGCAGGTCTCTCAGTTGCAGTATCTGGGAGCTCAGAACCCATGAGAGGCCATGAACAGCAGAATCCTGCAATGGAGGCCATGCAGGTGCAAAGGTCAACAATTGGGATCCAGATGGTGGCTGTAGCGTCTGAGACTCAGACTGAAGAGAGGGCACTGCCTGAGCCTGTTTGGCAAAGTGACGGTGGTGATGTGACTGTGAGCTCTGCAACACAGAGTGAAATAGGGTACAGAAGGTGTGTTGTGCCAACAATGGGAGCAATCTTGCCAGGTGAGTTGGCCTCTGCACCAGACACCACACTGGGTGCAGGCATTTGGCCATGGGGTCCAGCTACCCCACCAGATTTGGCCATGACAAGGGGGAAAGTGCCACTGGCTCCCATATTGACCAGCACACCCAATGTGGGTGACACACTCCCTAGCCCAAAACCTTGGACTGCACCGTACCCACAGTGCTCGACCAAGTCAGGTATCAGGGCTGATAAAGCTTATCCCAATGTTCCGGACACAGGGAACAATTCTGTGCCATGGAAGGCTCTCCCTTGTGAGGATGATTCTCTACCATTAGGGGACCATCTACTACCTTAGACAATTGATAAGATATGGAAGTGCGAGTTTGTGGTTGGCTTCGAACTATTGAATAGAAAAGTGGAGAAAAAATAGTTAGAAAAGGAAATGGAGACGGAACAGGAAAAGGAAACACAAGCCAGATTGCTGTTGGGCCAATTGACTGCCCGGTTTCCTTATTTACACAGGGACAATTGTTCGGGCACATCCCAACAGGGCCTTTCCCCTCTTCCAATATCTTGACCTGATTTATAGAGCATATACGATTTCCCAGGTCACACACGGCTCATATATGAAGGGTTCCGTATGCATGTGGCGATTTGTCATGATATGCACTGGGATGTCCAGCATAACACCCTTTGGCTGCAGACTATGACCCTTGCTCGGCCAATTTTGGGTGAGTTTTTTGATAGTGGACACCTAATTCAAAGGGTGTCTTTGGCTGCAGTTCCTTGCCTCCTAGTGGGCCAGGTGGTTCAACCTTGACTGGTTTGCTGGGGATTTAATGCTCGGGGGTCCTGCAACTGAAGACCATGCACATTCAAATACCAGTGTGCTAACTGTGGGGGAACACATGCTTCAATTGCCTGCTTCTGTAGGAAGCAAGGGACAAGTGGAGGAAATGATTCAGGAGGTGGAAAGAAGCCTCCCACTGGGTCCAACTAATTTTCAAAAGGCACCCAGCCTGGTTAACTTGAAGATACTAGAGGCCTGGTTGAAAGCATACCCAAACAGGGAGGCTGCTTGTTATTTGTTAAAGATAAGAAAAAGTTTCCCTTGCCAATTGTCCAGTCATGTCCAACTCTAGGGGGCGGTGCTCATTCCTGTTTCCAAGCCATAGAGCCAGCGTTTGTCCGTAGACAGTTTCTGTGGTCACGTGGCCAGCGTGACTAGACATGGAATGCCATTACCTTCCCACCATGGTGGTATCTATTTATCTACTCGCATTTACATGCTTTTGAACTGCTAGGTTGGCAGGAGCTGGGACAAGCGACGGGAGCTCACTCCATCATGTGGATTCAAACTGCTGGTCTTTCGACCTTGCAGCCCAGAGGCTTTGAGGTTTAACCTGCAGTGCCACCATGTCCCTTGTTATTTGTTAGATGGGTTTACATTGGGTTTTCGTATTCCAGTTATGGGGAACAGAATTCCTATCTTTTCTAAAAATTTGAGGTCAGTTCAGGGGTTGGAGGAAGTAGTGCGAGCAAAGATAAGAAAAGAGGTTGCAGAGGGGAGGGTCTTAGGCCCATTTAGGGACCCGCCGGTTCCCAACCTTCGGCTTTCCCCTCTAGGAATAGTGCCCAAGAAGACAGCAGGTGAATTTCATCTGATTCACCACCTGTCTTACCCAACAGGCAAATTGGTTAGCAACGGGATCCCACAGGATCTCTGTAGTGTTTGTTATACATCCTTTGATGCAGTATGAATGGTACGCAGCTGTGGAGTGAGCAGAAATGACCAAATGTGACATTAAGTCAGTGTTTCACCTTCTCCCAGTCCATCCTGATAATTTCTGCCTTCTAGGTTTTGCTTTTGATGGTTCATTTTATATGGATAGGGCACTGCCTATGGGACGTTCCATCTCTTGTGCAGCTTTTGAGTGATTCACCTCCTTTATTGAATGGGCACTGAAGTGAAAAAACGGGGTTTTCTGAGGTAGTGCATCATTTAGATGATTTTTTGTTTTGTGGTAAACAAGGATCTACATGCTGTAGGCAACTTATGGTTGCATTTCTAGGTTTAACAAAAGAATTAGGCGTGCCCTTAGCTGAAGAAAATACAAAGGGACCATCAGCGGTTTTGACATATCTGGGCATTGAACTCGATACCCTGCAACAATCTAGTAGGCTGCCTGAAGATAAGTTAGTGGACCTGAGATGTAGGTTAAGGAAACTGCTGGGTCAGAGGAAAGTTTCATTAAAAGAACTCCAAGAGGCGGTTTGCCACCTCAATTTTGCATGTAAAGTAGTAGCACCAGGCAGAGCTTTCCTCTGATGACAGTGCAAGGTTATGAAGGACCTCGCTAGGCTGCATCATTATAGGAAACTCACGGCAGGAATGAAATATGATCTTAGAGTCTGGATACAGTTCTTGGAGAGATTTAACGGAATCTCCTTTTGGAGGACATAGTTGCATTTGGGTGCAGAATTCCAGGCACAGACAGATTCCGCTGGTTCCCTTGGCTATGAGTTGTATTTTCAAGGCAGGTGGTGTGCTGGGGTTTGGCAGCAGCATGGAAAGAGAAGGTCTTTATGCAGGATCTGACTTTCCTGGAATTCTTCCTGATAGTCAGGAATTTTTTGGTCATGGGCAGAAGCATGGGTGAACTCTTCAGTAGTATTTTGGTGTGATAACCAAGTGATTTTCCACATTATCAATTCACTTACATCAAAGTCACAGAAGGTGATGTGCCTAGTTCGAGCCTTTACATTGCGATGCCTGTGCTACAACATCCTTTTTCAGGCTTGCCATGTACCTAGCATGGACAATGCCCTAGCTGATGTACTGTCCCATCAACAGATTGAATGGCTCAGGGCTTTGGCCCCAGGGGCTCAGAAGTATCCAGACATCTTGCCGGTGGAGGTTTGGAGCCTTGGAGGTTTGAGGTCAACTGAGTCATAGCTTTGACAGTAGCACTGAGTACCCGGTGCTCATATGCAGCGGCTTGCAAGGAGTTTTTCAAATTTTGTGGTAGGGCGGGACTGTGCCATATCTGGCCTGCTCCTGTTGATCAATTCCTGCAATTTAGTGTTTATCTGCATGGCAAGGGTTTGGCCCCTAGGTCTATTATAGGCAGAATGTCGGCCTTGGCATTTTTTGTGAAGGTGCAGGGATTCCCTGACTTTACCTCAGATTTTCGTGTGAGGAAGATGATGGAAGAATAAACCAGATAGGCACAGTCCAATCTAGCCACTTATGCTGAAGCAACTATCAGCCACTTGGTCATTGGTCTGCAGGGATGCTGATGACGTCAGCTTTTTTTTTTGCTTTTTAAAAAGATTTATTTTTTTATAACACATAAAAACATATTTCCATTGTCATTCGTCATGTTCACTGGGTATACATCAAATTGTTCATATCATATCATGTCTCATTTGTCTCTATACCTTATTTCTTTGCTCTAGCCACTCATACATTTTATTCCAGTTTTGATAATACTCCGAATCCTCTTTCCCTTTAATTGTCATTGTCAATCTATCCATCTCTGCACAATCTAAGATTTTTTGTACAATTATTTCTTCAAACAGAGATTTCTCATTTTCCCAGTATTGAGCCCATGCTATTCTAGCCACCGTCAATATATGTAATATAATATAGCTGTCTTGTTTGTTAATATTCTCTGGCATAATACCCAATAAAGGCAACTCTGGTTTGAGTTCTATATTCAGTTTCGTTATTTTTTATCCAAGAATGTATTTTAACCCAATATTTTTTTGCTTTTTCACAAGTCCACCATACATGATAATATGTTCCCTCATGTTTTTTACATTTCCAACACCTATTGGAAACATTTGGGAACATTTTTGCTATTCTAGTCGGTGGTAATTGCCATCTGTAAAACATTTTGTATAAATTTTCTTTATATGCGGTTGCTAAGGTTAATTTACAATTATCACTCCGTAACTTTTGCCACTTTTCTAGCTGAATTGTGTAGCCAAAGTTTTTAGCCCAATGTATCATTGTTTTCTTCACTTGTTCATCTTCCATTTTCACTTCTAAGAGGAATTTATAGATATTCTTAATTAGCTTATCTTCTGTAGAGAGTAATATTTTATCAAGTTGTGGCTGTTCCTTGTAGAAACCATGTGTTCTAGAGCAGAGGTCCCCAACCCCTGGTCCACGGCCCCGTACCAGTCCGTGGCCTGAGCTGGACCAGGCTGTGGACACAGACCTCCCGCCCCCCCCCGCATGCACTCACCCCCCGCACAGCTGATTTGCACATGCGCGTGTGCGCCAGCGCGCCCGTGCAAGTGCCGCACTGCCGTTTGCACATGCGCCCGAGCGCCCGAGCACCCACACAAACACTGTGCCGCCATTCACGCATGTGCACGAGCGCGGGGGGTGCCCCGCCTTCCCCAGCCAGTCTGTGGGGTGAAAAAGGTTGGGGACCCCTGTTCTAGGGTCCTCTTTATATATTGATTGAATTTGCAATAAAGGTAACCATGATACTATCAGTCCTTGGCTTGCTAGTTCTTCCTTGGTTTTGAGATTTCCTTCTGGATTTAATATTTCATTATGTGTCACTATTTTCTGAAGGTTGATAAGATTCGGATAAGTAAATGCTTCTATCAGAGAGACCCATCTTGGTATTTTCCTATATATTCTGGTCTTTACTTTTTCCCATATAGTTAGCAAAGCGTCTCTTATCAGGTTATTTTGAAAGTATTTGTCTGCTTTAGTTTTGCCATACCATAAAAAGGCGTGCCATCCCATCTGCAAATCATGTCCTTCTAGATATAAAAGCCTTTTATTCCTCAGACATATCCATTCTCTCAGCCATACCAAAACTGAAGCTTGGTAGTACAGTGTCCAATCTGGTTCGCCTCCTGCAGTAATTTGGTTTTTATCCTTGCTTTTTTTTTTTTGACCAGACGAATCTTAGGGTTAATTTATTCAATTCCTCAAAGAACGTCCTGTTAAGCTTTATTGGAATTGTTTGAAAGAGGAAGAGTACTTTTGGTAGTATGTTCATTTTTATAGTAGCAATCCTTCTTAGAAATGATAGCTGTCTGTTCTCCCAGCTTTCCAGATCCTACTTTATTTCATTCAATAGCTTCCTGTAATTTTCTTCTTTTATTGTTGAGCATCTGGCTGTCAGGTAAATTCCCAAGTATTTAACTCTCTTGACTATTTGAAGCTTGGTCTTCTCTGTTAGGAGATTTTTCTGTTAGCTTATTTAAGGTGGTAACACTTATTGCTTTCTTTGGGGCAGTCAGCGTCAGTGAGCTTGTGGCAGCATCTAGGGCCAATATATAGCCTTACAGCTGTCAGATACAGTGGTCTCTGAAGACTGGGTCATCCTTCACTTGAGGTGGTCTAAGACAGATCAATGGGGAAAAGGGCAAGTGATATCATTAGGGTTCTGTAATGGTTGCTGTTGTTTAGTCGTTAAGTCGTGTCCGACTCTTTGTGACCCCATGGACCAGAGCACGCCAGGCCCTCCTGTCTTCCACTGCCTCCCGGAGTTTGGTCAAATTCATGTTGGTAGCTTCGATGACACCATCCAACCATCTCGTCCTCTGTCGTCCCCTTCTCCTCTTGCCTTCACACTTTCCCAACATCAGGGTCTTTTCCAGGGAGTCTTCTCTTCTCATGAGATGGCCAAAGTATTGAAGCCTCAGCTTCAGGATCTGTCCTTCCAGTGAGCACTCAGGGTTGATTTCCTTCAGAATGGATAGGTTGGTTCTCCTTGCAGTCCAGGGGACTCTCAAGAGTCTCCTCCAGCACCACAATTCAAAAGCATCAATTCTTCGGCGGTCGGCCTTCTTTATGGTCCAGCTCTCGCTTCCATACATCGCTACTGGAAAAACCATAGCTTTGACAATGCGGACTTTTGTTGGCAAGGTGATGTCTCTGCTTTTTAAGATGCTGTCTAGGTTTGTCATTGCTTTCCTCCCAAGAAGCAGGCGTCTTTTAATTTCGTGGCTGCTGTCACCATCTGCAGTGATCATGGAGCCCAAGAAAGTAAAATCTGTCACTGCCTCCATATCTTCCCCTTCTATTTGCCAGGAGGTGACGGGACCAATGGCCATGATCTTAGTTTTTTTGATGTTGAGCTTCAGACCATTTTTTGCACTCTCCTCTTTCACCCTCATTAAGAGGTTCTTTAATTCCTCCTCACTTTCTGCCATCAGAGTGGTATCATCTGCATATCGGAGGTTGTTGATATTTCTTCCGGCAATCTTAATTCCGGTTTGGGATTCATCCAGTCCAGCCTTTCGCATGATGTATTCTGCATATAAGTTAAATAAGCAGAGAGACAATATACAGCCTTGTCGTACTCCTTTCCCAATTTTGAACCAATCAGTTGTTCCATATCCAGTTCTAACTGTTGCTTCCTGTCCCAGGTATAGATTTCTCAGGAGATAGATAAGGTGGTCAGGCACTCCCATTTCTTTAAGGAGTTGCCATAGTTTGTTGTGATCCACACAGTCAAAGGCTTTTGCATAGTCAATGAAGCAGAAGTAGATGTTTTTCTGGAACTCTCTGGCTTTCTCCATAATCCAGCGCATGTTAGCAATTTGGTCTCTAGTTCCTCTGCCCCTTCGAAATCCAGCTTGTACTTCTGGGAGTTCTCGGTCTACATACTGCTGAAGCCTACCTTGTAGGATTTTGAGCATAACCTTGCTAGCGTGTGAAATGAGTGCAATTGTACGGTAGTTGGAGCATTCTTTGGCACTGCCCTTCTTTGGGATTGGGACGTAGACTGATCTTTTCCAATCCTCTGGCCACTGCTGAGTTTTCCAAACTTGCTGGCATATTGAGTGTAGCACCTTAACAGTGTCATCTTTTAAGATTTTAAATAGTTCAACTGGAATGCCATCACCTCCACTGGCCTTGTTGTTAGCCATGCTTTCTAAGGCCCACTTGACTTCGCTCTCCAGGATGTCTGGCTCAAGGTCAGCAACCACACTATCTGGGTTGTCCGGGACCTCCAGATCTTTCTGGTATAATTCCTCTGTGTATTCTTGCCACCTCTTCTTGATGTCTTCTGCTTCTGTAAGGTCCCTACCATTTTTGTCCTTTATCATGTCCATCTTTGCACAAAATGTTCCTTTAATATCTCCAATTTTCTTGAACAGATCTCTGGTTTTTCCCTTTCTATTCTTTTCCTCTATATCTTTGCACTGTTCATTTAAGAAGGCCCTCTTGTCTCTCCTTGCTATTCTTTGGAAATCTGCATTCCATTTTCTGTAACTTTCCCTATCTCCCTTGCATTTTGTTTCCCTTCTCTTCTCTGCTATTTGTAAGGCCTCGTTGGACAGCCACTTTGCTTTCTTGCATTTCCTTTTCTTTGGGATGGTTTTTGTTGCTGCCTCCTGTACAATGTTACGAGCCTCCATCCATCCATAGTTCTTCAGGCACTCTGTCCACCAAATCTAGTTCCTTAAATCTGTTCTTCACTTCCACTGTGTATTCAGAAGGGATTTGGTTTAGATTATACCTGACTAGCCCAGTGGTTTTTCCTACTTTCTTCAGTTTAAGCTTGAATTTTGCTATAAGAAGCTGATGATCAGAGCCACAATCAGCTCCAGGTCTTGTTTTTGCTGACTGTATAGAGCTTCTCCATCTTTGGCTGCAGAGAACATAATCAATCTGATTTCGGTATTGCCCATCTGGTGATGTCCATGTGTAGAGTCACCTCTTGTGTTGTTGGAAAAGAGTGTTTCTGATGACCAACTTGTTCTCTTGACAAAACTCTATTAGCCTTTGCCCTGCTTCGTTTTGAACTCCAAGGCCAAACGTACCTGTTGTTCCTTTTATCTCTTGACTCCCTACTTTAGCATTCCAATCCCCTATAATGACAAGAACATCTTTCTTTGGTGTCAGTTCTAGAAGGTTTTGTAAGTCTTCATAGAATGGGTCAATTTCAGCCTCTTCAGCATTGGTGGTTGGTGCATAAACTGGGATTACTGTGATGTTGAAAGGTCTGCCTTGGATTCGTATTGAAATCATTCTATCATTTTTGAGATTATATCCCAGTACAGCTTTTCCCACTCTTTTGTTGACTATGAGGGCTACTCCATTTCTTCTACGGGATTCTTGCCCACAATAGTAGATGTGATAATTGTCTGAATTGAATTCGCCCATTCCCGTCCATTTTAGTTCACTGACGCCCAGGATGTCAATGTTTATTCTTGCCATCTCCTGTTTGACCACATCCAGTTTACCAAGGTTCATAGATCTTACATTCCAGGTTCCTATGCAGTATTTTTCTTTACAGCATTTGACTTTCCTTTCACTTCCAGGTGCGTCCGCAGCTGAGCGTCCTTTCGGTTTTGGCCCAACCACTTCATTAGCTCTGGAGCTACTTGTACTTGTTCTCTGCTCTTCCTCAGTAGCATGTTGGACGCCTTCTGACCTGAGGGGCTCATCTTCCAGCGTCATATCTTTTAGCCTTTTGTTTCTGTCCATGGAGTTTTCTTGGAAAAGATACTGGAGTGGCTTGCCAGTTCCTGCTCCAGGTGGATCGCGTTTAGTCAGAACTCTCCACTATGACCTCTCCGTCTTGGGTGTCCCTGCATGGCATAGCCCATAGCTTCTCTGAATTACTCAAGCCCCTTCGCCACGACAAGGCAGCAATCCTTGAACGGGTTAAATTACAGTAATAAGTGTAAAATTTTTATTTATTTTTATTTTTTGACTTTTAAAATTTCAGTCTTGTCTCCAGGTAATTCCAGAAACCATGGAAGGCTACGAAGGAACCACTAGCTATCACTTAGGATTCCTGTGACAACTGTATTCTCAAGACAAACATTTCATAGAGGCTTGTATTAAGGTACGTTGAGGTGAAGGATTGACTTGCCACAAGTAGTTCTCAAGAAGGAGATTTCTGGAAGCTTAAAACTCCTCAACATTGGGAAGAACTTTAAAAATGTGCTCTCTGGGGTTTAAAAGAATTGGGATGGACAGAAATCTACAGCTGATAGGCTTCAACCTTGAGATGGTATGTTGAGGTGTTGGCAAGATAGTTGGAAGTGTACAGTCAGTATCTCCTCATTATGATAAGCACTTGAATTTAATTTATTTCATGCTATGAAAATTGGCTTCACTGTCCAGCTTCCTGTGGCGATCAGTTACACAGGATTAGCATTAGGAATCAGCCTGTGTTTGAAGAAAGCCTGAAAAGTCATGTGCACAGACTATGTATAAATGTATAAAAATGTACTAAATCATTTTCAAATCAAATTTCTTCCCATTTGTGTGTGTGTGTGTGTGTTTTTAAGCAGAGATCACACACACACACATAAAGTAAAGGACCATGGACTTAGTGGGTCAGAACATCACCGACAAGGTATTAAGTAGGCAAGCCCTAATCTATACATCCTTTTTAAAAGTATGAAGTGGGTCAGGGGGCTTTTGCACAACCCTATTCTTGAATGTCAATTGTAAGGTTTAATCTGTCCCTAATTAATTAATACTTATATGCCTTCATGTTTGTTTGTACTTACGGTGACCCTTCCAGTGTATTTTAGGTATGAAGTGCTCAGAAGAGTTTACTGGTGGTGCTCTAGGGCTCTGTAGCTTGCACAAGCCTGCACGTATAGCACGGCACATAATCGCACATGCTGTGGGTGATTGTGGCTATAGAAATTGGGGCAGCAAATTGCAACTAATAAAAGTTGCAACTTGCAGTCCTCCTCTTGCACCAAGTTGTGCGACTGCCACATGACAAAAATATGAGTGGCAATTTGTTAATTAGCAGCAATTTTCTCCACAATTTGCACAATTTATGGTGGAGTAAATCTTCAATAGGATTCTGGCTATATGGTTCTTTTATTATTACCATCTATACAATCTTCATTATGCTAACAGGTGATGGTAAACAGCAAGAAGACTCTCAAAGCTCTAAAGATTGCTTAAGACCCAGTCTTTATAGGCTGTAAAATATTTGACTATCACAGGATCAGCTTTTCTCAATACTTCACTATAACTAATTCTGAGCTATGCAAACTGCTTAAGGAGTACTGGGGACTGCGAGACAACTTGTCTGCACCAGCAGAAGATAATCCAATGAGAGAGTTCACTAATGTTATGTTTACAAACCCAGGAAGAATGTATTCTGATTCCCAGTAGAAGAAATTCCTCAGCTCCTCATATATGGCTGACTTAATGTACTGAACATTGTTCAGAAACAGTTTCACAGAAGAGGAGACTTCATGCTGTTTATGTGGGAGGAAAAAAACCCTTATATATTATGTCATAAAGGTGCTTTTATTTCTTGTCTCTCTTTTTGCTACCGATAATGGACCTATGATGCCAAACAAAATTCCTTCATCTGTAATCTTAAGCACATGTTCCTGAGAATAAGTGCTAAAAAAACAGCAAGACATACTGCATAGATATCACATGGAGTTGTCTGGTTAAGAGAAGAAAACCAAGCTGCCTGGCTGTGGGATGTGTTGGACACTTCCCCTGCTAGTGGAGAGGGAGGTTCAGATGAATTTAGAGCTGTTCGGTGACAGCTGGATTAGATCTAAGGCAACCCAAATAAAATTGTATAAGCTGCAGACCCAACATCTTACCAGTCATTCAATAGGTCTGATTATATGCACAAAAGAATGGCAAAGAGGTATTCAGACATCATTAATCTAGGATATGTTATATTTAACATATTTAACTATGTGTTACAGCATCATACTTAAAGGGTAATGCCACAGGCAGAATTATACCATGTTAATTGATCCAAAATGGCCAGCAACCTTGACTCATAGCTCAACAGCTGTAGAAGAGAGCCCCTGACAATTCATATGCCAGGTTCAGGATCAGGCACAGGATCATTTAATGCCACTCCAGTTCCTGATATTAGTAAAAATGGGCCATTAGTGGAAGTCTCTTCTTTCTGCTAACAATAATAAAAACAGGGAGATGAATAAAATCCTCACAACAGTTGTTGAACAATTTCAGTGGTGGGATGTGTTCCCTACTTAGCTCTATTCAGCTGTCATCAAATCCAGCATCCTCAATACATTTAGAGGGGAGAATGCCTTGATACTATCTCCATGATAGCAGCAATGAAGCTGAAGAGCAGAGGTTCCAGCTCATGTATATTAACTGGATATTTTGTCTGCTTTTACTATTTTTGTTAACCACATGAAATTCTTGCCAGCTTGCAGGGATAACTTGCTCAGCTTTCCTTCATAGCCACCCTTCTAAGGGTGCAACTATACAGTGGGAAAAATAGGAATTAATCTGCTGGAATTCCATCCAGGAAATAGGGTTTCCCTCAGTGAATTCACTTTAGTTGACCAGACATGAGAGAGAGAAGAAAATTGGGAATCAGCACCTTTTTGTAGCTTATTAAGACAGCTTCTGCAGTAGCTGTCCAGATTTGCAGGAGGCATGGCTATAGCAGAGCTCTCAACAAGTTGCAAACAAGGGCTGATTGCCAATTTCCTCCCTTTCTCTTTCTTTTTGTTCTCCTAGCTGGTCTAGTGTAAATTTATTGCAATGCTGGCACCAATCCTTTTTCAAAAAAGAAAAGAAAAGGCATTGCTAACATTATAAACAAGAAGAGGCATTGCTAACATTATAAACAAAGATCTAAAGTTTCTTTGACTGATTCCAGTGCCTTGTAGTTTGACTACTGCACATGTTTTTTCTGCATTAGCTTAAGTGACCACGCTGCCTGAACCAATGTGAATGTACTTTCTGCCCCCACCCCACCCCAAGAAGATGCTCCAGAATTGGACAACAAATATTTGGCTTGTGGGGGACTCAGAGTGACTTGTATGTCATGTGGTCAGTGGAAAATAATGTGAATCTGACCATCCCAGTTCTAGAGCAATTCCCATATTACTTGCCAATGTAATCTCTCCCTGAGTCTCAGTCTTCTTTCGATTTTTTTTACTGCAGTCTGTATTTGGACTGATGACTGAATCAAGGTGTACAAGATCTTTAACAATTTCAAGTTCTTCATTGTTAACAATGAAGTTGTGTAGTTCTGTAGTCATGATTAGAGATGGGTACAAATCAGAAAAATAGTGATTTGTTTTGATTCATGTTTCTTCAGGGTTGATGAATCACGAATTATGAATTAATGATTCTTTTCTGATAAATCAATGAATCAATTTGTCAATTCATTTTTTACTTTAAAACCTTATGAAACAGCCCCCAAGTACCTAGAGATACCAAATTGGCAGGGAAGCTTTCCCTGACTCTCCTCTACAAGATCTGCAAAACTGGTGAAATTTGGGTTTTGGATGTCTGAGTTATACACCCACAAAGAGGCCCCCCCAGGAAAGTTTCCCCAAGCATCTAGAGACACTAAAATCTCAGGGAAGTTTCCCCTGACTCTCCTCTACAATTCCTTCAAGGTTGGTGAAGATTGGGTTTCAGACATCCAAGTTATACACCCACAAAGTGGGTCCCCAAGGGAAGTGCCCTTTAGCAACTGGCTTGGGGAAGTCCAATCCTCACCAAATTGGGAGATATTGTAGAGGAGAGTCAGGGGAAGCTTCACTGTGATTTTGGTGTCTTTAGGTGCCTGGGGAGAATTTTCCTGGGGGGGGGCTCTTTGTGGGTTTATAACTCAGACATCCAAAACCCAATCTTCACTAAACCTGGAGGGATTGTAGAGGAGAGTGAGAGGAAGCTTTTACAATTTTGGTGACTCTAGGTATTTTTTTTGGGGGGGGTGTCATTTTATAGCCCAATGAATCAACAAATCAAAAATTGGATAAAAATTCATTGATTCGTATTCATCAGGGGCATTGATTTGTATGAATACAAATTGATGAATTAGCAATTTTTGAATGAATTTGGTGGTTTGTTATTTAATTCATGCCCATCTCTAGCTATGATTTTTCTTCTTCTTAATGTTCAGCTGCAGTCTGACTTGGTTCTTCTTTCACTGCTAATTTTTGCCAATAATATGGTTTCATGTGCATATCTTAACTCATGGAATGAGAAATATCTGATGTTCAATATGTGTGATGGTTTACCAGGTTCAGAGAATCCCTCTCTAACCAGTCTGCCACACTACCCTGTTGATTATAGAGTGAGTGAGCTCAAGAAAGTCAAATGTAGTGAATCTGCCTGGTCCAGGTGCCTCCCAAACGCACAGTGCTTTCATGGCTGCAAAGGGAGGGAGTGCTTTGCCTAGCCACCCGGAAAGGGTGCAGACAGGCAAAGGGCTACAGTGGCTGGTAGGGGTGAGCTGAAGCTTACCTTTAAAAAAGGAACTCACCCCACCTCAGCCTCTTTGTCCGTGGATCTCAAATAGATGAGGTGCTGCACTTTCACTTTCGGTTTATGGCCTTGTAGCAATGAAGAGGACTTGGGGGGTTGTGCAGCAGTATATATATGCACAGTGCTTTCATGGCTGCAAAAGGCGGGAGCTGTAATGGAGGGAGGGAGCTGTAATGGAGCTGTAATGGAAGAACTGTAATGGATAGAAAAAGAATACTTCTCAGGTTTCAAAAGATAACCTCCTTTTAATTCTGTAATTTCAGTTTTAGTACGGTTATAAAAACAATCCCAATTGTGGACTGTTATCAAAACCTCAGCCTAAGCAGTAATATTTCCTCATAACTCAGTAACTAGGAGATGAGATAGCTTGACTCTAGACACCATTCCATCAAATGCATGGAAGTCAGTGTGCTGAAAATTTCTTTTCCAACACTTGAAAGGTTATTTCTCAGATATTTTATTTAACTCATGAAGAATTGTATGCTGTGTTTAAATTATTTTAAATGGAGCCTCTTCTTAAAAAGGACTATATGAAGATTGGTTTATGTGCTGGTAATTTCAAGGATAGACTATTGCAATGCTCTCTACGTGGTGCTGCCATTGAGGGCAGTTTGTAAGCTGCAGCATGTGCAAAACACAGCAGCCAGGCTGGTGTCATGAACCTCAAAATATTACCATGTTTCACCTGCCCTGGCGCATTTGCACTGCCTGCCTGTATGCTTCCAAGTCAAGTTCAAAATGCTAATGCTGACATTCAAAGCCCTAAACAGTTTAGAACCTTGCTACTTGTCTGAGCACCTCTCCCTCAGAATGACCACCAACTGACCTGCACCTCATATTCTGGGATGTGGCGGATGGCCACCCTACGGGGGACCTGGAACTCAACAACTTGGAACCAGGCCTTCTCTGTGGTGGCCACGTCATTATGGAATTCTCTCCTGACAGGCCCCTTCCCTCCTTGGCTTTAGAAAACAAGTGAAAATGTGGTTGTTTACACAGGCCTTCCACAGCCTTACCCCAAATTAATCTTGTTTTTGATCACTGATGTTTTGTTATTTTGGAATAATTGTCTCTGATTTGCCACTGTCTTGTGTAATTTTGTATTTTTATATCTTCTGTATTAGTTATGCTATATTCAGAGATTTGATTTTTATTTGTTTGATCTTTTATTGGATCATTATTGTAGTTTTATTCCATGTTTATGTTATGATATTGTAAGTTGGCCAGCGTAGTGGCTTGGTGTGAGATAGACAATGAGATACCCAGAGGAGTTTTATAAACAGCTTGTTACTGATGATTTAGTTTCATCTAAACCCTCTACTGGGATAATGTCAGCTCTGATGGATCATAGAATCTGTTCTATGAATCTGTCCAGGAGGTCCACAAATCTTTGTAGGACTCCTGGAGGAGTCAGTTACTCAAATCAGGTTCAGACACGGTCACCTACATCGATGATATTATTGTGTTCAGCAACTCTTGAGATGAACACTTACAACATCTCAGAAGGTCCTCAGGGTACTGTGGGAGGCCCACCTGACTATAAATCTAGCCAAATGCCACATAGTTCGACCAAAATTGAGCTGTCTGGGCTTCCAAGTGGGAGGGGGTCAGATACAGCCACAGGAGAAAAAAGTGACAAAATTGTCTAATTGGAAGGTGCCTGAGACCAAAAAGGACGTCCAGCAATTTCTTAGACTTGCTGGATACTACCGACAGTTCATCCCAGGATTTGCTACCCCTTTGACTGATCTTAACAGGAAGTGCTCACCAAAACAAGTTCCTTGGGGACCTGTCCAAAACCAGGGACCAGCCAAGATCAAGAGTGGTGGGAATTGGAGTCGTGGGTGATCCCAGAGCCAAGCGATGGAGCCGTTGGAGATGAGGAGACAGGAACAGGAACAGTGCCCTTGTTGTCAATACCACCAGGACAGACACTGATGGACCTTGACCCAGAAGAGGGGCTTGGACAGTTGAACTTTGTTACGGTCATTTTTTTTTAAACCCAAGAATATAACCCCTTCCTCACACCGTTATGAGAGGAAGAGAAGTTGCAAGTTCACATTAACATTAATAGTTGTATAGATGTTCCAGCAATCAATGTTAATAGTTTTAAGTAAGAGAAATTGCCTTCATTTAATGAAAGGCCTTTTGTTTCTGTTCATGGGGTTTTCTTGGCAAAGATACTGGAGTGGCTTGCCAGTTCCTGCTCCAGGTGGATCGCGTTTAGTCAGAACTCTCCACTATGACCTGTCCGTCTTGGGTGTCCCTGCACGGCATAGCCCATAGCTTCTCTGAATTACTCAAGCCCCTTCGCCACGACAAGGCAGCAATCCGTGAAGAGGTTGAAGAGAAGAAGAAATTGACCAATTCTATGAAGACCTACAACACCTTCTAGAACTGACACCAAAGAAAGATGTTCTTCTCATTATAAGGGACTGGAATGCTAAAGTAGGGAGTCAAGAGATAAAAGGAACAACAGGTAAGTTTGGCCTTGGAGTTCAGAACGAAGCAGGGCAAAGGCTAATAGAGTTCTGTCAAGAGAACAAGCTGGTCATCACAAACACTCTTTTCCAACAACACAAGAGGCGACTCTACACATGGACATCACCAAATGGGCAATACCGAAATCAGATTGACTATATTCTCTGCAGCCAAAGATGGAGAAGCTCTATACAGTCAGCAAAAACAAGACCTGGAGCTGATTGTGGCTCTGACCATCAGCTTCTTATAGCAAAATTCAAGCTTAAACTGAAGAAAGTAGGAAAAACCACTGGGCTAGCCAGGTATAATCTAAACCAAATCCCTTATGAGTACACAGTGGAAGTGAAGAACAGATTTAAGGAACTAGATTTGGTGGACAGAGTGCCTGAAGAACTATGGATGGAGGCTCGTAACATTGTACAGGAGGCAGCAACAAAAACCATCCCAAAGAAAAGGAAATGCAAGAAAGCAAAGTGGCTGTCCAACGAGGCCTTACTAATAGCAGAGAAGAGAAGGGAAACAAAATGCAAGGGAGATAGGGAAAGTTACAGAAAACTGAATGCGGACTTCCAAAGAATAGCAAGGAGAGACAAGAGGGCCTTCTTAAATGAACAATGCAAAGATATAGAGGAAAACAATAGAAAGGGAAAAACCAGAGATCTGTTCAAGAAAATTGGAGCCATTAAAGGAACATTTTGTGCAAAGATGGACATGATAAAGGACAAAAATGGTAGGGACCTTACAGAAGCAGAAGACATCAAGAAGAGGTGGCAAGAATACACAGAGGAATTATACCAGAAAGATCTGGAGGTCCCGGACAACCCAGATAGTGTGGTTGCTGACCTTGAGCCAGACATCCTGGAGAGCGAAGTCAAGTGGGCCTTAGAAAGCATGGCTAACAACAAGGCCAGTGGAGGCGATGGCATTCCAGTGGAACTATTTAAAATCTTAAAAGATGATGCTGTTAAGGTGCTACACTCAATATGCCAGCAAGTTTGGAAAACTCAGCAGTGGCCAGAGGATTGGAAAAGATCAGTCTACATCCCAATCCCAAAGAAGGGAAGTGCTAAAGAATGCTCCAACTACCGTACAATTGCACTCATTTCACATGCTAGCAAGGTTATGCTCAAAATCCTCCAAGGCAGGCTTCAGCAATATGTGGACCGAGAACTCCCAGAAGTACAAGCTGGATTTCGAAGGGGCAGAGGAACTAGAGACCAAATTGCTAACATGCGCTGGATTATGGAGAAAGCCAGAGAGTTCCAGAAAAACATCTACTTCTGCTTCATTGACTACGCAAAAGCCTTTGACTGTGTGGACCACAGCAAACTATGGCAAGTTCTTAAAGAAATGGGAGTGCCTGACCACCTTATCCATCTCCTGAGAAATCTATATGTGGGACAGGAAGCAACAGTTAGAACTGGATATGGAACAACTGATTGGTTCAAAATTGGGAAAGGAGTACGACAAGGCTGTATATTGTCCCCCTGCTTATTTAACTTATATGCAGAATACATCATGCGGAAGGCTGGACTGGATGAATCCCAAACCGGAATTAAGATTGCCGGAAGAAATATCAACAACCTCAGATATGCAGATGATACCACTCTGATGGCAGAAAGTGAGGAGGAATTAAAGAACCTCTTAATGAGAGTGAAAGAGGAGAGCGCAAAAAATGGTCTGAAGCTCAACATCAAAAAAACTAAGATCATGGCCACGGGCCCCATCACCTCCTGGCAAATAGAAGGGGAAGATATGGAGGCAGTGACAGAGTTTACCTTCCTGGGCTCCACGATCACTGCAGATGGTGACAGCAGCCACGAAATTAAAAGACGCCTGCTTCTTGGGAGAAAAGCGATGACAAACCTAGACAGCATCTTAAAAAGCAGAGACATCACCTTGACGACAAAGGTCCGCATTGTCAAAGCGATGGTTTTTCCAGTAGTGATGTATGGAAGTGAGAGCTGGACCATAAAGAAGGCTGACCGCTGAAGAATTGATGCTTTTGAATTGTGGTGCTGGAGGAGACTCTTGAGAGTCCCCTAGACTGCAAGGAGAACAAACCTATCCATTTTGAAGGAAATCAACCCTGAGTGTTCACTGGAAGGACAGATCCTGAAGCTGAGGCTCCAATACTTTGGCCATCTCATGAGAAGAGAAGACTCCCTGGAAAAGACCCTGATGTTGGGAAAGTGTGAAGGCAAGAGGAGAAGAGGACGACAGAGGATGAGATGGTTGGACAGTGTCATCGAAGCAACCAACATGAATTTGACCAAACTCCGGGAGGCAGTGGAGGACAGGAGGGCCTGGCGTGCTCTGGTCCATGGGGTCACAAAGAGTCGGACACGACTTAACGACTAAACAACAACAATGAAAGGCCAGGGGAGCCAGGGGAGGTTCCGTCAAGGGAGGGTCCCAAACTTCACACTTGGCCACAAGATGGGTGGGCATTTTTAAAAAAAAAATTGTTAAAAAATGCAATTTCGTACCTGAGCTAGTACACAATCGTTTATTCGTCCCTTTTGGATTTAAGATTATGTTCTTCTGCATGCCTGTTTAACTTCATAGGAGCATAGGAGGCTGAAGAAAATTAAACCCTCTTCCGAGAATAGTTTCTGCATAGTCTAGAATCTGAGTGGGGCTGTGAAGCCTCTCAAAGTTTAACTATATATATATTTCTTTATCTTGTGAAATAATTTTGAATTATTTTATAATGATTTTGCTTTGTTTTATTGTCTCTGGACTGCCTTAAGATCTCTGGATACAGGAAGAATATAAAAAATTTCAAAGGTGGATTAAAAATAATAATCTGTGTCTCAAAATATTCCAGGTCATATGGCCAATGTTGACTATTTTAATTTATAAATAAATGATACAGCTGCTAGGGCTACTGATGGGGATGATGTCCCATCAAGTCAATTCTTATTTACAGTGACCTCCAAGGGTTTCTTAGGTATAAAGTTCTCCGTCTTCTACCACCCTAGCATTTCCCCACTTGCCTACTAAGACCTTATAGGTGAAAGGGCATGAAAGATGTCTTTGGCTGCCTGTAATATATGCCGAGCAACTTATTATTATCCTAATATTGTTATCTTTGGGTTTTCATGAAGCACTGAAGTCAAATGTTTGTGTTTAGGAATGGGCTGCTTTGTCATGTATGTAAGAAAGCTTATCCGCCATTCTGGCAATGGTAGTCATGATACCTTAGGTTTCCTTCCTCAGTTCCCCAGGTGTTTGCCTAGATTATTCTTTTGGCTTCACATTTTTTTTAAATCCAATTTTATTTGGATTATTTGTGCAACAGGTGTTTGACTTAACAATGTATTTAGTCTGCACTAGAATTTTAGTGAGGAAATGGAGCAGAAGGGATGGGAAATTTAACAGCTTGTAAAGTTTTAGAAGTGGAATGTTGGTGGGGAAGCGAAGCACACTTTGTGTATTAAGAATGAATGAAGTATGAGCAGTGACTCCTTAAAGAATTTATAATGCCAGGCACTGTCTTGAAATTGGGAAGCAGAGAAATTGAAAAATAAAATACAGTCCTAGCCAACTGTGAATGAAAAGCTTGAAACATGTGTGAAAGCCTAGATGTGGCTCTTCATCCAGGCTAATGTGCTCCAGGAGCTGATGATGACCATGGTTTGGTTGTCATTTTTTCTGCTTTATTTAATTCTGTTTTAATTATCCAGAATTGTTTACATTGATTTATAAAGGTTTTAGCATTGCTTTTATTGTCTGTATTCCACTACGGGATCTCTAGACATAAGGTGGAATGTAAATTTAAGTGACAATAACAGTAGTAGTACCTTTGGATTTGAGGTTTCCAAGAAATAAATTATGTACTCTACATGTACTCTGCATGTTCCCTGCAGAACTGCATGTTCTGCAGTTTTAAGTGAATAAGTGTAATACATGGGAGGAAAAGATGAGTGTGATAGCTCTATACTTCATCCATCGCCATACGCATAGACTCCTACACATGCAGAACAAGACTGCACAGATATTTTCACACACATGCATAGAAACTCCCTTGTGGAGGCTCACTGAGGTCTGAATGTGAAAAAAGGCACATGGAAACAGCCAGCCCCTAATATCAAATACACCGTCTCTCACCTATCCTTTCAAGCACATCATTGTTTTTCCTGAAGGAAGAGGTTGTTTATTGTAGCGTAAAGACAGAGGGTGAGGTCAGATGAAGCTTTATTTTGCATTTTGGACCATTTGGGGAACGGGTGGGTTTGCTCCATTTTCTGGTGAGCACATGACATACAGGCAATCACAAACCCCTGACCCTTGTCCTTGTCTACCTGCATCTCTTTTGGGTCCCTGCCAAAAGCTACTGTTTTTGTTTTAGTTTGGACAGGATTGCTCTATTTTAGTTCAATTTCCAGTATGCATGATGACCAGTATCGAACCAAAACAGCACTTGTTGGCGTTTCCCCCAACAATTCAGTACTATGTCACTTGGATGGCAAATCAGTGAACTGATATGTCACTAACCATTTTTTTTTAAATCCAGCCTTTCCCTGCTTCCCATGGAGGGGGAAACAGAAGGGAAGGTCTAGAGGGGTCTCTTGCTTTTCTTTTACCTCTTTTTTCCTTTTCTTTTTTGTGTACAATCCAATGCAAGGATTATTCTAAATCCCAGACAACACTTTCAAGCTGTACTGTTTAACCTGATTCAGGCTGGAATAACTTCACTGTCTAGTTGCACCCTAAGAGAGACTTCCCAGCATCCTCGCAAAGCCACAGATTCTGGAATTCCTTGGAAGAAATAGTCAGGATGTTGTTCAATCCCACCCTGCTGAACTTTGGAAGAATCCATTCCCTTTGAAATGTTTCCTGTCAGGCTGTAATGGCTTCTTCCATCCCTTTAATCACCACCACACTAAACTGGAAAAAGCACCATGGGAAGAACTCACCAACTTTAATAGTACTGCTAATCTGTATTTCCACTGGCTGGTCCTCATGAGGTGGGGGCAGAGCGGCCTGCCCACCTCTTCCTCTATTTGGACAGGAACATTTTTAGTTCAGTTCACACCTTGAGCAGACAATTAGCAAGCTTGTAGCAATTACGTGCTGACTATGTGTGCATCAGCCAACCTATCCAAAGGAAATAAATGGGATTACTTGTGAATAAACAGGCAATAAGAGTAACACCTTTGGATAAATAATGTGTTTATTTATTTAATTTGGAAGCATAAGTGAACGTCATCTTGATATGCTGAAAAGAAAATCCACTGTTCATTTTTGGGCTTAGATATTTTCAAGGGCACTCCTCCCAGCATAGAAATACCCAGAAACAAAGCTGAAAATGACTGCACATCATCACACTGAAATATTCACACCTCCTTGAAGAGCCAAATGGGAACAGCAACATGTAAATTACCAAGCCACTGTTGAACACCATCTGTAAAGAGAACTCTGCACCATGACAGATGTCATCAACAGTCTGACAGTTTCCTTTAGCACTTGAAACTGGGTGATGGTGATGGTGGTGAGACTTCAGTATGAACACCAGTGAACCATCTCCTGATGTATTATATTCAATATAATGTGAGATATTGTGCTTCTGTACTCACAATTCAAAATGCCAAGAAATGGTCCAACATTGCTGCACAATACTGTGTCAGCATTGCCAGCAGGAAAAAGGATGCCAAGCTATACATAGCAAAGGGTAGTCTGAATGTTAACAATACCAATGGCAGCAGTCAAGATGATCTACACGATACCCTTGAATGGCCATTGCTAGAGATGGTCACGAACCTCAGTTAAGAGGTTCATGCCATTTGTATGCATGGCACCACAGGTGTTGCACATTCCCTTTCCCCACCTCCCTGGCTGGATCCCCCCATTCATCAGCTGGTCTGTACTCTTCTCCTGTTCCTCTTCTGCTGTTCAACCAGTCTCTGGCAGGAGCATAGGCTACTCTGCCCCACCTCCTTCACTGATTGCCCACTTAGACAAGGAGGCAGGACAGGCAAACCCATGCTCTTGCTGGGGACTGGTCAAACAGCTGAAGAGGAGGAGGAGAGGAGCACACTCCTACTGATCTGTGGGTAATTGGCCAGGTAGGTGGAGGAAGGGAACATGTGGCCCATATAGCCGTGTGTATACGAACCAGCAAAAACCTTTGAACCAAGGTTCATGCCCATCTCTTGTCACTACCATTCACAATTGTGGAAAAACAGCCCTGACAAATGCTTTGTGTTTGAGTAAGAAGTGATTAAATGATGAAAAAAGGGCATCAGCTACTGGATTTTCCCTTGCTTGGTGTAATTTTTAGAATTGCCTTATAGAATGTTGATTTGCTCTGCTGAACATTCATCACTGCACAGTGATTATGGCAAGGATTTATATGACATGTCACTTTTTTCTGCAACCTTTATTTGAATTTATAAGTAAGTTAAAACATGTTTATGACTAATCTGGTGAGAACCGAGTTTTTATTTCACCTGAAAAGTCATATTTTGCCCTTTTAAAAGTGTTACATCATATTTCTGCTTAATTTTGTAATAAGCGTTATTATATTTTGGTTGTTGGCAACTCTCCTGATGATTTCAACATGCCTAAAAACAGATGTTTGACAAGTGTAACATTATGGTGTTTTGTTCAAGAGTTTGGGGAGTAGATTTTCAGTACTGATGGTGATATTTCATTTTGTAAATTGTGTGAAGTTAAGTTGTCAACCCAAAAGCATTATAATATTTAACAACATTGTGATACTGCAAAACATATGAGTTTTTACCAATTTATTTATTTATTTATTTTATTAGATTTATACCCCACCCATCTAGACAGATAGTCTACTCTGGGTGACATTACAAAATTTAAAAACAATAGAAACAATGAACATGCAAAATCCAAGATGTAAAAATGTAAATATTAAAATACAGCAGGAGGGAAAGCCTGCCTAAATAGCCATGTCTTAAGTTTATTTCTAAAGACACCCAGAGAGGGAGCCAGGCGGATCTCTATGGGCAAGTTGTTCCAGAGGCAAGGGGCCACTGCCGAGAAGGCCCGGTTCCTCGTTCTTTCCTTCCGGGCCTCCCTCGGCGTTAGGCCCCTCAATCGCCCGGCCTGGCTAGAACGAGTGTCTCTGGCAGAACTGGGTGGGAGAAGGCGCTCTGCCAGATATCGAGGTCCTAAACTGTTTAGGGCTTTATAAGTAATCGTAAGAACTTTGAAATCAATGTGGAAACGAATGGGCAACCAATGCAAGGCGGCCAACGTGGGGGAAATATGTTGGTGCCTCTTCACCCCAGTTAGAAGTCTGGCCGCGGCATTTTGTACCATCTGAAGTGTCCGCGTCAATCTCAAAGGCAGCCCCACGTAGAGCGCATTACAGTAGTCTAATCTTGAGACTACGAGCGCATGGACCAAAGTGGTGAGCGCCCCCACATCAAGATAGGGACGCAGCTGGGCAATCCGCCGAAGGTGGAAATGTGCGGAACGGACCACTGACGACACCTGGGTCTCCATGGTGAATGCCGGGTCCAGATGTACACCCAAGCTGCGAACCTCACTCTTGGTGGTAAGAGTCACCCCCCCAAAAGAGAGGGAGTTTCCCAGACCACTGATGTCTGGGGCGCCCACCTGAAGGACCTCCGTCTTGCCCGGATTCAGCCTCAGTCCGTTCTCCTGCATCCATTGCTGAACAGCCCCCAGGCAGCACTCAAGGGATGAGACAGCATCCACTGTTGTTGGAAAGAAGGCGATGTAGAGCTGAGTATCATCAGCGTACTGATGACACGAAGCCCCACATCCCCTGATGACCCCTCCCAGCGGCCTCATATAGATGTTAAACAGCATTGGAGAGATAATCGAGCCCTGCGGGACCCCACAATTGAGGCTCCACGGGGCCGAGAAACTCTCTCCAATCTGCACTCTCTGGGGACGGTCCTCCAAGAAGGAACGGAGCCAGGCCAAAGCCAGGCCACCGATTCCCAACTCAGAGAGCCTCCCCAGGAGGATACTGTGGTCGATGGTATCAAAGGTGGCTGAGATATTGAGGAGGACCAGCAGAGACATTTTGCCCCTGTCGGCCTCCCTCAGCAGGTCATCAAACAGGGCAACCAATGCTGTTTCAGTACCAAGACTCACCTTTGCTGAGAACAGGCAATGTCTCCTTTTCAAGAGGGCTTCTTCAACTGCAACTTCATCACATACTCGCTCAGAATTTGTAAGGATCTCTGTACAGTGATGGTTACTTTAAATATTCCCTTAAACAAAATAGGTAGTGGTAGCCTCATTTCTTGGAGAATGACATCAGTCATCCAATTCCAAATGAATCAGCTCTAAGGAGAAATTACATCTCTGCCTCCAATAAAGATGTGTTAGGAAATATAAGATCTGGTGTTGACAATAATAAGATATGGGTTTCAATAGATGAAACAAGTGATGTAAATGCAAGATATGTAGCTAATGTTATTATTAGCATTCTGAAATGTGATAAACCTGGTGAAATATTTTTTCTAACAGGTGAAACTCTACAAAAAAACAAACAGTTCCACTATTGCTATGCTCTTCGACAATCCTACGAAACTACTTTGGCCAGATGGTGTATAAAGAGGAAACATCCTCCTCTTTGTAACAGATGCCACTCCATACATGACTAAGGCAGCCAAGAGACTTAAAGCTCATTATCCAAAAATGATCCATATCACATGCCTCGCACATGGTTTACACAGAGTGGTCAAAGAGATTAAAAGCAACTATCCTGATGAAGATAATTTCAAATGGGGGGAAAATGTTCATTAAAGCTCCACTTCAAGTACAAAATTTCAAAGAAGTTGCTTCTACTTTGGGTCTCCCTCTCCAGCCTCTTATGACACATTGGGGGACTTGGCTGGATGCAACTATATATTATTTCACAAATTATGGTTCCTTGCATCTGATAAAGAATTTGACTGTTGTGAATCTTCCACCTTCATGTTTGTGCAAGGTTCCTTTTCTGAAACCTTGGCTGGAAACTTGGCATATATGAAATCTAACTTAAGGGGATTGTGAAGAATAATCACCCGCCTTGAAACTCTAGGAATGGAATTTAGTGATGCACTGAATATTGTGAAACAAACAGAGCATGATTTAAAGTGAGCAAAGGGGAAGGTGGCTGAAAAAAATTAGTTATAAACTTCAAATTGAGTGGCAATCTAATCTGGGTTTTTGAACATTGCAAAATCAGTACAATTCTAAATGGATTTGAAGCAAAATTTGATGAATTTGAGCCAGAATTTTTTCCAGATGAGTTAGCTTTTTTCAAATTTGTTACTATAACCTCTTGTGATGTAAGAGTTTCTCCAGATACACATTGATGGACAACAGAAGGAGATTTGAGTTTGATAACCTCAAGATGCACATGATTATCCAATGCAATTCTGCTGTTGACAAAAACTAAGAGTGCCTCAAACCAGATGGAGTAGAAGAATATTGAGGCAGGAATATTGTTCAGGAGTAGCATAAATCTGCACCTGGAAAAAAGGCAGCATGCTAAAAACCCTACTAGGGAAATCACTAGACAACTCCAAATATCTATTGCCTAGGAAACAACCAGGCACATCACCATCACCTTGTTAACTTGTTGACATTTGAGTATGATATTGGCCAATAGACAGTAGAGTACACACACAATCCCCAAGTCCTTATTTCTGCCTAGTGCTCACAAGTGGAACTTTGTGATGGGTAATCTAATAAGAGGGTATTTCATGGGAGCACACCAGACTGACAAGCCAGTGGGAAGGCTACATGAAATTAATGATACTGTCCTTGTGACCACATTTTCTTGTACAACAGTAGAACAGGTAACTACTGTTCTACAGAAAGTTTAGAAGTTCTTGTCCCTGCAACTGGACTTTGGTGCAAATAGTACACATAATATTTCTATTTCTGAGTTACCTGTGAAGCCCTGAGTATATGTTAAGGATGGGGTATATGCATACTTTGAATACAATGTAGTGCAGTGGACAGAGTGATGGACTAAGACTCATGAGATCTGCATTTTAATTCCTACTTGGTGGCCACTGGGAGGGTGGCACTGGTAAAAGCACTCCTTAAATATGTCAAGTACCTTTGAACTAATAAAAAGAAGAAGGAGGATGAGAATTGGATCGGAAAACACAGAAACTAATGAATATGCATCACGCACTACATCCAAAAGGTGATGTGGACAGGTTATATTTACCACAAAAAAATGGAGGCCATGGATTACTGCAAATACAGCAGGTAGTAGAGGAGGAAAAAATAAGTCTAAATGATTATATCAGTACAAGCAGAGAAAAATTATTTAAGGTGGTGAAAATGGAGAATATTTTGAAAACAACAGAAACAAAGGCTCAATATAGGAAACAACAATTTGAAAATAAATTAAACAGTTGGAAAAACAAACCACTACATGAACAACACCTGAGAAATCTTGATGGAAAGCATGATAATAATTCAGCATGGGTATGGTCAAAACTGGGGACCCTTAAGAAAGAAACTAAAGACATGATTTTTGCTGCACAAGAACAAACCCTCCAAACCAATGTGATGAAAGCTAAGATCCAAGGAATTAGTGCTAACAGTAAATGTTGACTCTGCCAAGAAAAATATGAAGCTGTGTCACACCTCATCTGCGAATGTCCAAATATTGGACAGATTACAAAATTAGATATGATAGAGTGGCAAAATTGGTGCACTGGTCATTATGCAAAAAATACAATTGCCAGCCTCCAAAAACCCATGGGAACATCAGGTAGAGAAGGTGTCAGAATGTGACGAAGTCAAGATCTTGTGAGATTGCTGGAACCAAACTGATAGACATCTTGAACGTAACATATGAGACACAGTAGTAATAGAACAAAAAATGTCTGGATCATTGACATGAGCTGAACATAAAGAATTGAAAAAACTAAGAAAATATAGAGATTGAAACATCTCACTTGTGGATGAAACACACTTCAGTGGTCCTTGTAGTCATCGGGGCTTTGGGAAGGGAGAAAGGTCACCTGTTGTCTCTCAGTCACTCAAAGTTATTCACTTGCATGTTCTCACTGTGTGCTTCTGCACACAGTTATTTGCTATCAAACAGTTATTTTGATAACCAATTTTTACTTTTGTTTGTTTTTAATGGAGGCGGTAGGTCAGAAAAGCCAAGTTTTAAGAAAGTAAGAGAGGGAAATTAAGATTTTGTTCTACGTTTGTTTGCTTGTTTGTTTCTTTCTTTCTTTCTTTCTTTCTTTATCTATTTTAACTGAAAAAGATCATAACATTTCTTCAAGCCTTTGTAGACCCCCTATGAGGACAATGTGGCCCCCTGGGGGGGGGGGGGTCTGTGGACCACAGCCTGGTATGTTGCTTGCAGACTTATATAACTGGAAAATAATTCATTGTTTTGCACAAAACCATATTAATTATTGAGTTATTGTTTCTTACCAGAACCCTGATGCCAAATTCCCAGGACCTCTCCCCCTTGTGGCAGCTTTGTAGAACATCAGGTGAACAGGGAGATTTGTTCTTGCAGGCCTTCAGGTGCATCAGGAAGATGTTTCTACCAACAAAGGTTTTCAGTTAAAGTATGTCTACACAGTGGCTTTGGGATTTAATTTCATTTTCTCTTTAAAAAAAATTTGTTTTTATATTTCAAATCACCTCAAAGGTCTTCCTATTTTAAATCATAAAATAAGCTGTAAGTTAAGTAAGCAGAATAGCAAAGTAGTCTATATTTGCATTACAATTGGAGGTGAAAAGGGAGAGTGTGAGCCCTATCATAAACCAAAGTGAGCCTTTGACTTAAGCTGGCAAGTTTCAGAGAGAAGCAAACTGAAGCCTATGCTTCCTGAACATTTCTTGCTTTCTTTCTTTCTTTCTTTCTTTCTTTCTCTCTCTCTCTCTCTCTCTCTCTCTTTCTTTCTTTCTATCTATCTATCTATCTATCTATCTATCTATCTATCTATCTATCTATCTATCTATCTATCTATCTATCTATCTGAGATCCTGCCTCAATGGATCTCAGGTGCAAGCATCACATAAGAAGAAAACAATATAATTTATATACTTAAGAAGAATTAAAAATGCTTTAGAATAGTTTTACAATTGACAACAATTAAAACAAAAGAAATGTATTGCAAACTGAAAGACTGAAGACCAAACCATGACCTCTCGAATTTTCACTTGGGGGAATAACCTGGCACCAAAACAAACACAATGTTGATGCCAGTTGGGCCTCCAAGGGGAGAGGATTCCACAACTGGGCTGCTACAACTTAAAAATCCTTCTCCCATTTATCTACCTAATGGACAATTCTCAATGGTGGGACATGGAGGAGCCCGCACCCCCTCAGGCAGACATTTATCTAGGTCCCAAGCCACCTAGCTTTAAAAATCTCTGTCAGCATTTTGACTGGAAGGTATGCCTTTGCTTTTTCATGTCTCCTTTTCACCACTGTGTCTACTTACTCCACAAAGCACCTGGTGCTCCAAATGGCTGGTACATCTGCCTGTGACTACACAGCAGAGCAGAGAGGTTAGGAGGAAAAGAAAGCAGCATGAGTGCATGCAAGGCAAGGTGACTGGAAAGATGGGTAGTAGTGGTGCTTCTCTGCTTTCCTCAACTCAGCAGAAGAACTGGAAGAAGAAAGACAGTAACCACATATAGGTGTCCACCCATATTGGCAGTTGACAGGTATTTCACCTTTTTGCACTCTGGAATATGTGCTTTCTTGTAACTAAGCATCTCAATCATGTCTAACATGGAAGATTAAGGGACGTACAGCAGTTGCAAAATTAGATGGGAAACACTGGGATTAAAAAACAAACAAAAACAAGCAAACAACTACAACTCCTAGAAGTCCATAGCTGACAAATGTTTCCCACCTTTGGATGCCAGAGATGGGCAAAGGGTTGAAACTGCTGTGCAAGCATTCTCCTCGTGTATAAGCTCTACACGTGAGGAAACAGGGTGGAAAAGAGTTATGCAGTTCTGACTCCAGTTCATCATTCCATATTGCCCTCCATGTCTGGAGGTTGATGGTCTGCAGATGAACCTCCTTTAGGTTCCCCAAGATTTTAAAATCCTGATTTTTTAAAAAAGACTTTTAAATCTCAAGGAGAGCCTCCCCAGATAAAGAACGCTCTTTTGTGTGGTGAGTTACCTCCCCCACACCTATTAGAGGGCAATAAGAGTGGGAGGGGATGAATGTATCTTGCACCCATGTATCTTGCACCCTCGCCTCTTCATTTGTAAGATTTATTCATGAAAAAAGTAACTGAACATGGCTGGAGATTTGTGAAATGGGATTCTAATAATAAAACATCTATATAGATCTTCAATATCAGCAAGTACGATTAACAGTGATTTAGCATTATTTGCAGTGATTGAGATCCTGCTGTGCAGTTATGCAAAAGGTGCAACATTTAGAAGTAAACAAGTTAAGAATCCAAAGGCATTATGTTTTGCACACTGAGTTGCACAACTCAGCATGCAACAGATCATGTCTACAGAGATTTCTTAACTTATGGCAATTGGTCTCTACAAGTTATGCCTTTTGCATAATGATGCAACAGGTTTTCAGCCAGTATCTGTTTGCAAACACCCTTTAACAATACTGGCTGGGAGTCTTTGAATTTCACACACCCAACTCCCACAACTCATAAACGGCTTGGGCCCTGGATACCTGAAGGACCGCCTCCTTCCATATGAACCTACCCGGCAGTTAAGATCTAGCCAGGGGGCCCTTTTGAAAGAGCCGTCCCTCAAGGAGGTAAGAGGGATGGCTTGTAGACAAAGGGCCTTTTCGGCAGGTGCCCCCAGACTATGGAATGCCCTCCCAACTGAGATTCGTCTGGCGCCGATGCTGATGACATTTCGGCGCCAGGTCAAAACCTTCCTGTTCCAGAAGGCTTTTAATTGAAATAATATCAACTGTGGGTCCTGATGGCAATTTTCAGAGTATATATTTTAATTGCATTTTAATTGTTTTGTCTTTTTATTGTATTTTAACTGTTGTAAGCCGCCCAGAGACCTTTGGGTAGTGTGGGTGGCATATAAGTTAAATAAATAAATAAATAAATAAATAAACTGACAGGAAAGTGTGAGAGAAAGAATGTCCTGCCTTTATTTTTCATCTCCTTTCTTGGCTGGACATCTGTGCAAGGAATACCCTTTGTTTCATCTCTACTCTCTAATTTGGTTATTAAATAATAATCACTTTGCTTTCCTGTCATTATTACTTGTCAGTTACATTTCAATGTATGCCTGCTGTTTATTTAAGATTCTCGAAATATTTTGAGTAATAGGTCTGGTTATTCATATCTCTGTCTTTGTACTTGAACAGAGATGTGGTCTTCTGTTAACTGAAGTCTGATGCACTTGCATTTAGTTCCAAAATCCAGATGAATCTATGAAGCACAGGCATGGCAGAAGTAGATCGGGGTATCATTTGTTTATCATAGCCAACATCTCAAGTAGACAGCACTAAATTTCTGCATTGCATTTTCTTAACTTCTGATTGTCATATTTCTACATATTCAACACCCATTACAGCTCTTATTAGACTGATTAATTTTTGAAAGAAATTGATTTTAAAAAGAAGGCAAAATAGCCCTAACTGTAACTGCTAAATTATGGATTGATTTTTTGTTAATTTATTAATACATTTGGATTATTATAAGTATATAATTTATTCCTGTGAATAAACTAAATGTAACATTAAGGAACATTCCAATGCCCCAAACTGTACATTTCTAACAAAAACTGCTTTAGGAAATGTGCCGTTTCCTAGTGTTGGTGTTTATCTGTGTGTGAAGAGGAATGTGGCCCCTTTGCTGCTTCACATACAAGAAACCATCTGAGAGATAACAGCCTGCCGTGATCTTTTATGCTGTGCTTATACGTATGTAAGACCTATAAAATATTTTTTCCTATTTTGTAACAAATACAGGCACACAATAACACACACAATCCGTTATTCTTTCGAAAGAAAGAAAGAGCTATTGCTGTAATGGTGCCATTTTGAAAGCCTCATGCATTAAACATCATGGAAGGGAGCAGTACAGTGCCAGTTCAATATGTGACTTGTGAGCTATCACAGGGTCTCTGACTCAGTATTACTAAGAAATGTTCACTGACTGTCACTGCAAAGGTATGAGAGCGAGATTCTCTAAGGACCAATTAATGGGAATGGAAGGAAATTCTGGTGGATTGGATTGCCAGTGGGGGGAAGGCGAGTGGAGAGTGGTGAGGAATAATATGTGTTTGCAATTTACTTATTAGTTCTATATATAAAAAGGAGAAGGGAAGCAACTCATTGCAAATGAGAGGTAACAAAAGATCCTAGGAGCATTTGTAAATACTGCTTTAATTATTTAAACAGTGTGTGAATAGAAAGTCATTCTCATTTGTCTTTACCTCTTTCCCCCACTTCTTAGAGGGCTTCTGTTGCTAATGAACTCAGCAGCCTCACAGGGTGTCAGGAATCAGGAGGGCTCAGTGGCTGCGGAAGTTTATTACTCCAGTTTCTTACTGCATGTAGCCTTTAATCACAGCTGAAATAATGGCATCTTCAGTCAGAGATATTCATGTTGGGATATATTATTAGGCTGTTTTTTCTTTTTTCTTTTTAATTTAAAAAAAAAAAAGGAAATGCTCCCAAAGCATTTTTTTAACTCTCTCCATCTGAAGGTTTTAGGGCTCTTAACAATGCTAATTAATTACACTTCATGACACCTTTGCAAAGGCAGGCTTTTCCAAATGCAATTCACCTAATGGTAGGTCACTTTGGTTGAGGTTGACAGGCAATAATTCTCTACAAAACGAACACCTGTGGGTTTGTGTAGGATGGGTTGTTTATACATATTTTGATCTTTATTTCCATTGATGCAGTTTAATGTGGTACCTCGTCTCAGTGCCAGGAATGGTTTAGCATATGTCCTTGACTGATGCTCACATTCTAGCTGGGGAAACAAGTTTTCTACTCAACTAATTATTTGCCTACGGAATTTCCTTTTTCTGCATTTGCCTTTTTCGACTTTCCGAGGCTCTTCCTTACAGGCACTTGGCTCCTTCTCCTTTGGTCCTGAAGTGAGTGACCCTGAATAAGAAAAGCTGGACTCTCTGATACAATGCACATACTAAAAGGAAAGGAAAAGAAAGGAGAAGAGAGGATCCAATGGTAGCGGGGGCACAAGGCAGGAACTGAAGCACTGCTAAAAGTTCTGTCTCAGCGTTCAGGAACCTGCAGCCCTCCTAACTTTAATGAACTACTACCCCAAAATCACTATCTAGGCAGCTCAGTAAGTTCAGTATCTGGCTGTGGAACTAGAGGTCAGGAGTTCAATTCCCACACTGTGCCTTCTAGGACAAGAGCCAGCCTGTCTAGCCTTGGGCAAGTGGCACAGTCCCAGAGCACTCCCAGAAGAAGGGAATGATAAAGCACGTTCAAGTGCTCCATGCTTAGAAAATTTCAGGAAGGTTTTCCAATCAACCAGAATCTACTTGATGGCACACGATCCCCATCGCTTTCCTAATCATTTACCATTGGTGCTAATGGGAATTGGGAGTCCATCAATACCTGGAGGGCCACAGGTTTCTGATTCCCCCTACACCCTCGCCTGCACACATCAGAAGCTACTGCTCGCTTATCCTTTGCCTTTCACGGCTCTGCCAGTCACCCTGGTACTTGGATGCTTTGTTCCTCATCCCACCTTTCTATCTCATATGCAAGACATTAAATGTTACCTTTCAAATTCCCTCATCTAGTGGATGTGCTCCGTACAGCAATAGTGTGTACATCTGTGAAATGATAACAGGCTACCAAAAAATCATCCCTCATCATATCTGTGACTGCATTCAGATCTTTTCAGGTGGTGTTTTATCAATGCATATTTGCAGTTCAGTAAAACCATTATAATATGCAGTACACTATACATGACACAATTTTATTTTATATTTTATTTTATTTTTAAATTTTATAACAGGATTGCTTTGTTGCAGTAGTGCATGTGTGTGTGTGTGTGTGTGTGTGTGTGTGTGTGTGTGTGTGTGTGTGTGCACGCACGCACGCACTGACAATGTAGAGCACCAGCAAGCACAATGATCAGAGGTTGCCCTGGATTTGCTGGACCTAAAATCCCTCCGTACCCTCAAGAGGTCTCAGGGCTTGGTCCATCACTCACAATGTCATAAAGTAAATGTATTATGTGTTGCATTCTTTATACTCACCTTTTGATTAACCAGCTCAAGGGCATGACTTTCCTCCCTTTCACTTTTTCCCCACAGCAACCCTATATGTAGGTTAGGCTTAAAGGGAATGACTGGTCTAAGACCACCCATGGAGTTTTTAATAGCTACATGGGGACTAATTTTCTGAGTTGTTAACATTAACAGTTAGTCTTGGTTTCTAAAGGATTGTTTTAAATGTATTTCATTATTGCATTATTTAAACTCCTGGTTTTATTGCATTTCATTTATTTTAAATATCTTAAGTTTTTTTTAATGAATAGAGGACAAGAATGTTCTAAGATAAATAAATAATAAGTAACACAATTCTAGTTTCTCTCTCTTTTTTGTCCCTTTTTTATCATTGGGAGGGAGTGGAACATGCATTTAATTAACAGCCTACAATTAAATTAATTCAGACAATTACTCAATTGCATATCAAACAAGGATACATTCAAAATGGACAACAATTAATCAATTACAATCCACAGAAATTTCCAGCAATGATACCTAACACTTCCTTCCAGAGGAAAGAAATTCAGTACATCAGACATCTATACAAATAATCAAACAAATTATGAGTCATACAGCCTAATAACATGTAAATCATTAACTTGCCTGTAAGACCCGGAAAGAACTGATGGAAAAATGCATATTTATGCTATTTTGGTAAACTTTTAAAATATTAAAGGCTTGGAAATGGTTATAATAGACGTGGGCTGCTCCTTCTCCAACCTTACTTATAAGAAACCTTGAATAGAAATGAGCTACATTAGTTTGACTACAATTGTATGATGGCTTTGTTCATTGCATGGTTGATGGCTAGTTTGCATATTATCCTCCCATAGAAATGAATGGTGGAAGCTGTGCTGTCTTTTTTGGTAACATTTTTTAAAAAAATATTATTCATTGATGCAGTGATATTTTTCTATCCTGGCACTTTATGAAAGCATGAGATCTGGCTTTTTACTCAAAAGGATAATGTAGAGTGGTGATTATAAGGTAAAAATTGAGGTTTTCTACTCTCCCCTATGTGAAACCTGGACAATGAAGAAAGCTGACAGGAAAAGAAAATCAGCTCATTAGGAATATGATGTTAGCCAAAAACTAAGTGGGTTCTAGTTCGAATCAAGCCTAAATTCTCACTAGAAGCTAAAATGAGGAAACTGAAGTGATCATTCTGTGGACATATCATGATGAGACAAAACTCACTGGAAAATACAGTAATGTTGAGGAAGGCAGTAAGAAAAAAGGAAGACCAAACATGAGATGGCTTGACTTGATAAAGGAAGAGACAACTTCAACCTGCAAGATCTGAGCAGGGCTGTTAATACAGGACATTTTGAAATCATTAATTCATAGAATCATCATTAGTCAGAAGTGACTTCATGATGCAGAACAAAAGCACACACACATCCCAAATCAGAGAGTACTGGGTTTAGTGGAACACTTGCAATCCTGGAATGTCTTTCCCAGGGAAAAACCTTCAGTCATGTGCAGGACCAGTGCCAGCCTAAGTGCTCCCACTATTCAAGATGGAAAAGATGCATTACCTGCTGCCACAACAGTGGAAGTGGAAGTGAAGTGGAAACCAACATGGAAAAAGAGTGCATCAGTGTGTCTATGTGTTGAGTGAGTGAGTCTTATCTGTGGCATGAATTTCCTTACTTTGATAACTTTTTGCTTTAAACCAACAGTGTTTTCTCTTAGGGAATGAACTCCATTACACAGAGATGTTGTCACTAGTGAGTACCATCCTTATCCAATTTGTATCCAAATATTTACTGTACAGATTGGAATAGACCCACCACCGGCTGGTTTGAAGGTAGCTTGTTCTCTATTGTTCTCAAATATTGTATGTTTCCACATTGATGGAGACTGTGAATGGGGAAACAAAGGGTTTTAATTTTGAGTATGTGATGGACCTTTGGTGTTTAGCAAAACAGCAGCAACATTTAAAAAAAATAAAGTAGGAAAGAGTAAGAAGAGGATAAAGTTAGTCCCTAATACTTCTTGGACCTACCCAACCAAATCCTACATAAAACTGAGTCATCCATCCCACATTCACACACATACTCAACCCTTACTGTAATAAAGATTACCTAAAAGAGAAAAAGAAGAAAATCCCAGACCATAAACAATCTAGTAAGCTGGTACCAGCCTCCTTTTGCAGTTCCAGGAATTGAAATGACTGCTGAATCAGGTGAATGGGGATATATACTTTGGTGAGGCTCAGAGATTAGAACATCCAGGAGAGGTGTTGGCTATTATTGAGGCTTCAGCTGTCACTCTCATTTTACTTTAGCACTTCCTTCTTTTGCTGTAGCAAATGAAACCAAGTATTTTTTTTCAAAAAAAAATATCCCTGCCCCTCCTGGTTCAAACATTTTTCTCTGAAGCTGGTGCACATCCATAATTGCCACTAAACCACAGCTACTGCCTGCATATACCTGGAAAGTCTTTTTATAGAAAACAGTGATGAACTGTGGAAACAAGAGTGAGCCTGACTGGAGAGTCAAACATTTGATCAACCTACAATACTATGTTAGATGAAGAAATGCAAGGAGCACAAAAGAGATGCATTAGAAGGAGCATTGTCTGGCCCTTTGACTGCAGAGAGAGAAACAACAGGACTGTAAAGGTGCTTAAGTAGTTTGGAACCACATGTGAAAGAAAGAAGAAAGTGGTCTGCCACTTTGTGAAGACGTGAATTGATTATTATTGTGAAGAAGATATAAGAATATTCAAAAATATTTAATGATTTTTTTAAAAGGAGACACATCAAGTAAAGATACTAATGAAGTTAAATTAAATTGGACTGGTATTTATGGAAAAGGCTTCAGGAGTTAACCTCGAGGCAAAACCCGGAGCTGGAGTCCCGGAGGCAGTTCGTGTCGTTCTGCCAACTCCTGCGACGTCGCTGGAACCAGTTGTATTGGCTCTTGCCTTTCCACTGGACTATCTCAGTGACGTGGAGAGGGGGGATTTGCTGCTTGGGTAACAGCCTATCCTCCATATTATTTTACCCAGGCTTCGTGCTCTGGAGAGGACACTCCAGCTTCGCATACAGCGTCGAAACAACACGGGAAGTAGCAGTTACCGGTTATAAGTCTTTGCTCAATTGGCGTAGAGCATGACGCCAGGGGCTACTTCTGACGGTGGGAGAGGTCATTGCACCTCACTAGGTAGATACCGCCCGCCTTAAGCTGGGCAGCCCCCAGCCAGTAAGGTGCTACCTCGCCACGGTCTGTTAACCTCACGGGGTGCGTGGGGTTTAGGGTAAAAGCCGACAAGCAGATCGATAACCCTGCACCATGCAACAATCATAAGAAAACTTCTGCCCTAAAGCTGGGCACCTGGAATGTACGGACAATGACCCCTGGCTTTTCTGACCACGGCTTTTCTGACGACCTGCAGGAAATAGACGATGTGCGCAAGACAGCTGTCATCGACATGGAACTGAGTAGACTGCAGATGGACATTGTTGCCCTGCAAGAGACGAGATTGCCAGACTCGGGATCTGTGAAAGAAAAAAACTTCTCATTCTTCTGGCAGGGAAAACCATTGAATGAGACCAGGGAATATGGTGTTGGCTTTGCAGTCAGAAATACTCTTCTGAGATCCATTGTTCCACCTACTGTGGGGAGTGAAAGAATCCTGTCTCTGCAGCTCCACTCATCAGCGGGACCGGTCACCCTCATTAGTGCATATGCTCCAACACTGTCATCCACTACAGAAGTGAAAGATAAATTCTACGACGATCTGGCAGCCACTATCAAAAAAGTCCCTGAAAGAGAGGCACTGTTCATTCTTGGAGACTTTAACGCTAGAGTTGGTGCTGATCACAATTCTTGGCCCACTTGCCTAGGCCGTTTTGGCATTGGAAAGATGAACGAAAATGGCCAACGCTTGCTGGAGTTTTGCTGTTATTATGGTCTTTGCGTCAGCAACACATTCTTTAATACGAAGCCTCAACACAGAGTTTCCTGGAGACATCCAAGATCCAAGCATTGGCATCAGCTCGATTTGATCCTCACTAGACGTTCTAGCCTTCCTAGTATTACGATCACACGCAGCTACCAGAGTGCTGATTGCGATACTGATCACTCCCTGGTGTGTAGTAGAGTAAAACTGCGAACAAAGAGATTATATCACACGAAAAAGGAAGGAAGACCACGTATTGACATCAGGAAGACTTGCGATCAAAGAAAAGTGGAGGAATTTGCCCAAGCGCTTGAGGAAACCCTTCCAGGCCCGGCTGATGCAAATGCACCTGAACGATGGGAACATTTTAAGAACGCTGTGTATAACACCGCCTTGTCCACATTTGGCAAGAAGACCAAAAAGACGGCCGACTGGTTCGAAGCCCATTCGGAGGAGTTGATGCCAGCCATCGAGGATAAGAGGAGAGCTCTAGCAGCATACAAAGCCTGTCCTAGCGAGTACAACTTGCAAGCTCTTCGAGCTGCTCGTAGCCAAGTCCAACAGGCTGCCAGGAGATGCTCCAACGATTATTGGCTTCAGCTCTGCTCTCAGATACAGATAGCAGCGGACACAGGTAACATCAAAGGAATGTATGACGGTATCAGGCAGGCTTTAGGTCCAATACAGAAGAAATCTGCTCCCTTGAAGTCTGCTACAGGTGTGATCATCCAGGACCGAGCACAGCAGATGGACCGCTGGGTGCAACACTACTCTGAGCTGTATTCCAGAGAGAATGTAGTAACCGAAGAAGCATTAAATAACATTGAGTGCCTGCCTGTCTTGGAAGAGTTGGACAGCGAACCAACCTTAGCAGAAATAAAAGCGGCCTTGGATTCCCTCGCCTCTGGCAAGGCACCTGGAAAGGATAACATCCCTGTTGAAGTGCTGAAGTGCTGTAAAGAGACCATCACTACCGAGCTGTATGAAATCTTTTGTCTTTGCTGGAGGGAAGGTGGAGTACCACAGGACATGAAGGATGCAAACATCGTCACATTGTACAAGAACAAAGGAGACAGGGACGACTGCAATAACTACCGTGGCATCTCTCTTCTCAGCGTTGTAGGGAAGCTGCTTGCCCGTGTTGTGCTGAAGAGGCTCCAGGTGCTCGCAGACAGAGTCTATCCAGAATCACAGTGTGGATTTCGAGCTAATAGATCCACCTCTGACATGGTATTCTCCCTCAGACAGTTGCAGGAGAAATGCAGGGAACAACAACAGCCACTCTTTGTCGCCTTCATAGATCTCACAAAGGCCTTTGATTTGGTTAGCAGGGATGGCCTTTTTAAAATCCTTCCCAAGATTGGATGTCCACCTCGACTCCTTAAAATCATCAGGTCCTTCCATGAGGGAATGAAAGGCACTGTAGTTTTTGATGGTTCAACATCAGATCCCTTTGACATCCGAAGCGGAGTGAAACAGGGCTGTGTCCTCGCACCAACCCTTTTTGGGATCTTTTTTGCTGTCATGCTGAAGCACGCCTTTGGAACTGCAACAGAAGGTGTCTATCTCCGGACTAGATCAGACGGAAAGCTCTTTAATCTCTCTAGATTGAGAGCGAAGACCAAAGTCCAGCTGAAATGCATGCGGGATTTCCTCTTCGCCGATGATGCAGCCATTGTTGCCCACTCTGCTCAAGACCTCCAACAACTCATGAATTGTTTTAGCAAGGCCTGCCAAGACTTTGGACTAACAATCAGCCTGAAGAAAACACAAGTCATGGGCCAGGGCGTGGACTCACCTCCCTCTATTACCATCTCCACACAAGAATTGGAGGTTGTTCATGACTTTGTGTACCTTGGCTCAACGATCTCTGACACTCTCTCTCTAGATGTCGAGCTGGATAAACGCATTGGCAAAGCAGCTACCATGTTCTCTAGACTCACAAAGAGAGTATGGCTCAATAAGAAGCTGACGACATATACCAAGATCCAGGTATATAGAGCCTGCGTCCTGAGCACACTCCTGTACTGCAGTGAGTCCTGGACCCTTTGTGCACGGCAGGAGAGGAAGCTGAACACCTTCCATATGCGTTGCCTCCGACGCATTTTTGGTATCACCTGGCAGGACAAAGTTCCAAATAGAGTAGTCCTAGAACGAGCTGGAATCTTTAGCATGTATACATTACTGAAACAGCGACGTCTACGTTGGCTTGGGCATGTCGTGAGAATGGCTGATGGTCGGATTCCAAAAGATCTCCTGTATGGAGAATTAGTGCAGGGAAATCGCCCCAGAGGGAGACCACAGCTGCGATACAAGGACATCTGCAAGCGGGATCTGAAGGCCTTAGGAATGGACCTCAACAGATGGGAAACCCTGACATCTGAGCGTTCAGCCTGGAGGCAGGTGTTGCATCATGGCCTCTCCCATTTTGAAGAGACCCTTGTCCAGCAGACCGAGGCAAAGAGGCAGTCACGGAAGCAGCAAAATCAGGGAGCTGGACAGGGGACAGATTGTATTTGTCTTCAGTGTGGAAGGGATTGTCACTCTCGAATTGGCCTTCTCAGCCACACTAGACGCTGTTCCAAGTCCTCCATACAGAGCACGTTACCATAGTCTTTCGAGACTGAAGGATGCCTAATACGAATGAAAGTTCAAAATAAAGAAGTGTTGCAATTATTGTTTCTTTAAAAATGTGATTTTAAAATGAACCATGTGAAAAAAGATAGCAAAGAACAGTATATAAAATAGTTCAAGGAAGATTGGTAGAAGAGGGCTATACTTTGATCAAAGTTTATTTGCCAAATGCCAGTTAAGCTACTTTTTGAAATGAAGTGTTTGAGGAGGTAAAAGCAATAAGAAAATGTTTTTTAGCAATGGCTGGGGATTTTAATGTGTCCATGGATAAAGAGAAAGAAAAAAATAAATCCTACCAAAGTGAAGAAAAATAATATTGATACACCTTTGAGCAGAATAATTAAGAAAACTAATTTGACGGATATTTGGAAAGTGATGAAAGGAGATGACAGGGCATTTATGTTCGTTTCCTCCATAAATAAGAGTTAGTCAAGAAAAGATTATACATTTGTATCTAATAATTTGATTGCAAGTGTAGATAAATGGAAGTTGGTTTAATACATGTAGCAGACCATGCTTTGCTCTGTATGTATATTAAAATTAGATGTGATTATAAAGAAGCTAGAAGATGGAGATTAGATAGTAATATTTTTCAGCAAAATAAAATAGTAGAGAAAATAGAAAAGGAAATAATGGAAATATGGGGTATAAATGATAGAGAAAGCTGCAGTCAGGATAATATATGGGATATAATGAAAGTATATATCAGAGGGATTAGAATCAGGGAATCATATGACTGCAAAAGAGAACAAGAAAAACCTATAAAAGAGGTTGAGGGTGAAAAATAGTTGTTGGAAAGTAAATATATGTTAGATAAAGATAATAAAATTAAATCATTAATTGTGGCAAAAAGAAAAGAATTAGAGAATATGGAAATGGAAAAACTCAGAGAAATTTAAAGTATCTGAGAAGAGAATATTTTGAGTTTAGTAATAAAAAAAGGTTGTTGGCCAGCCGTACAGAAGTTTTAAAAAATCAAAGTATCTTATTGCAGAGATTAAAAATGAGAGAGGTTCAATATGTATTTGATGAGGGATAAGTTAAATATCTTATAAATATATTTATAATATATAATAATATAATATAATATAATATATAATAAATTATACCAACTACGGCCCTACCCGGACGAGCGGAGTCTCATGATAGTTACACACGCACTGGTAACATCTCGTATAGATTACTGCAATACGCTCTATGTGGGGCTGCCTTTGAAGACGGTCCAGCAACTGCAACTGGTCCAGAATCGAGCTGCACGACTGGTGAGTGGTGGGGCCGCTAGGGGACACATCAAGCCGATTCTGTTTAAATTACATTGGCTACCAGTTGCTGCCCGGGCCCAATTCAAAGTGCTTGTTTTGACATATAAAGCCCTAAACGGCTTGGGCCCTGGATACCTGAAGGACCGCCTCCTTCCATATGAACCTACCCGGCAGTTAAGATCTAGCCAGAGGGCCCTTTTGAAAGAGCCGTCCCTCAAGGAGGTAAGAGGGACGGCTTGTAGACAAAGGGCCTTTTCGGCAGCTGCCCCCAGACTATGGAACGCCCTCCCAATTGAGATTCGTCTGGCTCCGACGCTGATGACATTTCGGCACCAGGTCAAAACCTTCCTGTTCCAGAAGGCTTTTAATTGAAATAATATCAACTGTGGGTCCTGATGGCAATTTTTAGAGTATATATTTTAATTGTATTTTAATTGTTTTATCTTTTTTATTGTATTTTAATTGTTGTAAGCCGCCCAGAGACCTTTGGGTAGTGTGGACGGCATATAAGTTAAATAAATAAATAAATAAATAAAATATCTTACAAGATTTTTTTATAAATTATACAGTGCAGAGAGATTATCCCTGGAAAGACTTAGAGGATATGTGCAAAATAACATGGGGAGTAAACTTTAAGAAATAGATAGAAATGCAATGCAGTAATTAATAAAGGAAGAAGAGACAGAGGAAGTGATTAATAATTTTAAAACAGGGAAGACATTGATGGATTAGGACCAGAATATTATAAAACTTTTAAGAAAATGTTGGTACCCAAATTAAAATCCCTTTTAATTAAAATAATAGAGAGAGAAAGGATACTGTTGTCATGAAAACAATTGATAATTATATTAATATTGAAAAAGATTCTATTGAATGTGGGGTTTATAGACTTATCTCTCTAATAAATCAAGATGTCAAGATATTCACTGTGATATTAGCAACGGAATGAACAATTTCGTTGTTAAATATATTGAAAAAGAGCAAGTTGGTTTTATTACAGGAAGGCAAATGTCTAACTTGGTAAAGAGAGCATTAAAGGTAATAAATGGAATTTATAAAGAAACGGTTAAGAGAAATATAATGTAATTAGATATTTGTAAGCCATTTGATTTGGTGAAATGGACATCTTGAAAAATGATAATTTAAGGTTTGGGGTTAATAAAACAACTGCATTCAGAGAAGAGTGCAGCAGTGCTAGTTTATGATGGGATAACAGGACAGATCACTCTAGGCCGAGGAACTAGACAGGGGTGTCCCTGTCCCCTGTACTGTTTGCTTTAATTATTGAATTATTGTCAAACACTATCAGAGAAGATAAAGAGATTTTAGGCATAGATACTAAGGACAGAGAAGATTAGTTTATTCTCTGATGATACTTTGTTAACAATAGATAATCCTTTAAAAGTTGTAGGGAGGATTAAATTACATTTAAAAGAATTTGGAGAGGTAACTGGGTTGCAGATAAATTGTCATAAATCAGAAATGATTTTAATTACAACAAAGAGGAAAATGAAACAATAAAAAAAGAAATGAATATTAACATTCGAAAGACTATTAAGCATTTAGGTATAAATATTCCTAATGATTTGAAAGACTGAAAGAAAAGAACTTTAATTTTTTGAAACTGCTGGAGCCGCTGCTGAGCCAAGGCTTTGGCAGCGTGGCTCTCTTTTGCCTCCCCCCCCCCACGGATAATGCAAGACCTTTGAGGTCTCACAAGAGCAGTTGGGCGAGACGGGCGAAAGCCAGGTTATTTAAAGGGTGTTCCCCCCTCTGTCCGCCCTCTTCCTTTTCTGGCAATGGTGAAGGAGAGAGCTCTGCTGTGCGGTGGCAACTTCGACTGCATCACAAGGCATTTAGCATTCAGTATCCAGGAGAAGGGGAAGGTAGCATCGGCTCCCTCCCAAGGGTTCTTTACTTTTACATTATTTATTATTGTCAATTGACTTTGAGTTTAATTAATTTTAATTAACTGGGAAGACAAGAAGGGGTCGTTAGCAGTGGCGCGGCCTGCGCCAATTGCACTCAGGCGCGAGTGGGTGAGAGTTTTTTAAAAAAGAAAAAGAAGGAGAAGGAGAGAAACAACATAGATTGTAGTGAGGCAGAGGTGCTGCCTGATCCGTAGGGGGTCCCAGGACTGGCTTCGGGTGTGGACGCACCTTACCACAGAGGCCCGGCTCGGGCTTGCAGGAGCAGCCGCTAGGCGCGAGCGGCTTTACTCGGCTACTAGGCCATGAGCATTTAATTCGAATTTTTCACACACACACCGGTTTCTTCCTCAACAGCTGGACTTGTGTTCTAGCCCCAGGAGGGTTGTTTGGTACTGAGGCCAGTACATTACTGGTTTTGTGAAGAGCAGGCTTGCATTGTTTTTTTAAATATATATATATATAATATATATAAAATAAAATAAAAGGAAAAATAATTGAATTAAAATAAAATAAAATAAAATAGATTATTAAAAAACAATATTGACAAATATTACTGTTACTAATATTAAATAAAATAAAATAACATAAATTAAATACATTAAGTTAAGTAAATAAATTTAATATTATTATAATAAGTTAATTATAATACAATAATAAATTAATTTGATGTTGATATTAATCAATTAATTTATATCCAATATCAGGTAAGTTGAATAAATCAGATTTTAAAAAAATTAATTGGTAAATAACCTATTTATAATAATTTAATCGGAGTGTACCCACATTAGGATAATTAATTAATAAGTGGGTCAGTAATTAATTAAAGGGTGATAATCAAGGAATCTTTATTATTGTGATTGCATATTAGTTGGAATAGGATAGTTATTAACGTTGATGTGGTTTGACCTGCTGGTTTTCACCACATAGTCTGTCTTGGTAGTCTTACAGAGGAGCATAGCTGTGAACATCAGCTGGTTCACCTCCATTGTTGTGCATAGATAAGAATCACTATCTGGCGTGGCACCTGTACTGCTGAAACAATACTGAGCTCATATTCATCTATAGTACTAGATTCATAGTGGCATCTCAGAAGGGCCAGGGCAACAAGAAGGGGAAACAGCCTGCCAAGAAAAGGCCAGTTCCCCAAATATCTCCTTCCCAGTCCTCTTCTGACGAGGAATCCTGGCCCGTTTGGCAGCAATTGCAGGAAAAGATTTCTGCATTGGAAGCTGAGCGGCTGGCGAGACAAGTTCCACAGCCATGTGAGGTGCAGCCACGTAGGTCAATCAGGGATACCAAGAGCCACCGTAGGGCTAAACTGAAAGCAATTGCTGATGATCTAATGGCTAGATTTGCTATTCTTAAGGCGGAACAGCAACCTGATGTGACATCTAGATGTGATGCAGATGGAGCTTCTTCGACCCCTTGGCCTCAGCGTGCTGACAAGGGTAGGAGGTCATCAACCCCTGCGACCCCTGAACCAGCGACCACGAGTCAGGAGGGTCAAGACAAGGCAGATGAGGTCTGCCTTGACAGGAGCTATGAGAGAGATGAAGCAAGCATGGCGACCACTTCCTCAGGTGAGTTGGTTGTTGCACCGGGCACTTATTCAGCGATCCCCGCTTGGCCTTGGGCTGGTGGTGGACAATTTAACTCCACAGTATATACATCGTATGACACATGGAGTGGTAGGCCTCCCAACACTACATGGCCATGCTCCAGTCCGCATTTCGCTGGATGGGGCACAACATACCCTCAGTTTACGTTACCAGCACAGTTTAACACTTCAGCTGGTGCGGGGGTTTGGCCTTACCCGTCAGTTCCTGACACGGGTTACAACACCATGCCTTTGCAAGCGTTGCCCTATGGCGACTACTCGATGCTCCTGGACAATCATCTCACCCCGGCAACACAAGAAAATATATGAAAGGGTAAATACGTGGACGTATTTGAATTACTGAACAGAAATGTAGAGAAGAAGGATCTCGATAAGGAGGATGATAAACAGAAGGAGAGACGTAGGAGGAAGAAACCTGATAGGACATGGGCTAATTGGCTGCCCGGGTTTCTGATTTACGCTGGGGTGATAGTCAAGGCTCAACCATGGAGAGCTCAATCTCTCTTTCAATACCTGGATTTAATTTATAGGGCTTATGTGGACTTTGATGGGCAGGCATGGCTTCATTATGATGAATCGTTCCATATGCGGAGCACAATTCACCCAAATATTCGTTGGATTGAGCCCCTGCCGGGTCTGTGGCTTCAGCACATGACCCCTGCTAGACCCAGTTTTGGAGACAGGTTCGATAGTGGACATTTGAATAGGAAAGTTGCTCTTGGACAGAACCCCCACATTGGAGCAGGGCAGGTGGTTCAACCCCGCCTACTCTGTTGGGAGTACAACTCCAAGGGCACTTGTACCAAGAAACCATGCCAATTCAGGCACGAATGTTCTGCATGCGGAGGTCAGCACCCAAGTAGGTTTGGGGCTGAACGCCAGAACAAGGGCACAGGAGGAGGTAAGAAACCCAACAGTGGCGGGGGTACTCCTGGAAAAGGGACCCAGCCCAATTAAGGTTAAAGTTTTGGAAGCATGGTTAAGTTCCTATCCCCATAGAGAGGATGCTACCTATCTTTTGGAAGGTTTTAAGTACGGATTTAGGATCCCGGTGGCAGGCGAGTGCAGAGCATTTTTTGTGCGGAACCTCCATTCTGTGTGCGGGATGGAGGGTGTTGTCCAGGCTAAGATAGATAAGGAAGTAAAAGAAGGAAGGGTGCTTGGCCCCTTCGCAACGACTCCTTTGGAGAATTTGAGGGTTTCACCTTTGGGTATAGTACCAAAGAAGGCCCAGGGTGAGTTTAGATTAATTCACCACCTGCCCTTCCCGGAGGGAGAGTCGGTCAACGACGCTATCCCTCAGGAACTTTGTACCATGTGCTACACCTCCTTTGATGAGGCGGTTCACATGGTGAGAAAGTGCGGTGTGGGGGCTGAGCTGGCGAAATGCGGTATAAAATCAGTGTTTCGAATTCTGCCAGTTCACCCTCTGGACTTTAGCTTGCTAGGATTTCACTTTCAGGGATTCTTTTACATTGACAGAGCGTTACCTATGGGCTGCTCGGTGTCGTGCGCTGCATTTGAGCGGTTCAGCTCATTTATCGAATGGAAGCTCAGGAGCAGGGTGGGCTGTAAATCTACGGCCCATTATTTAGATGATTGCCTTTTCTGTGGGGAAAGGAATTCAGGGAGGTGTAGATTCATTCTGAATAGTTTTCAATTGATGGCAGAGGAGTTGGGACTACCACTGGCAGAGGAAAAAACGGAGGGGCCAGCCACATCCCTCACTTTCCTGGGTATAGAGCTGGACACGGTGCAGCAGACATCGCGGCTACCCAAAAAAAATTAACTGATCTTAGGATCAGGATAGCTGCACTATTGCAGAAGCGAAAGGTGTTTCTACATGAGCTCCAGGAGATTGTGGGACACCTGAACTTCGCTTGTAGAGTGGTAGCACCCGGGCGTGCATTTCTGCACCGTCTGTGCAATGCCATGAAAGGCCTGCAGCGCCCATTGCATAGGACCAGAGTCACACACGGCATGAAAGAAGATCTACGCTTGTGGAGTCAGTTTTTGGCAGGGTTTAACGGGATATCCTTTTGGAGAGGTAAGATTGGGCTGAAAGCTGACTTTCAGGTCCATTTGGACATAGCAGGTTCCCTAGGGTTCGGAATTTACTTTAGAGGAATGTGGTGTGCCGGCAGGTGGCCTGATGAGTGGCATCAGAATGGCATTACCAGGGATTTGACATTCCTGGAATTCTTCCCAATAGTGGGCGCGCTTTGGCTATGGGCAGAGGAATGGTCAAACTCCGTGGTGCGATTTTGGTGTGACAATCAAGCGGTTGTTTGTATCATAAACAACCTTACGTCACATTCAGAATGGGTCATGACACTGGTTAGAGCATTTACATTACGGGCCCTGCAGTTTAACATACTAGTGCAGGCCTGACATGTACCAGGTATAGAAAATAGACTAGCTGATGCATTGTCGTGCCAACAGATCGAGCTGTTCAGGGAGCTAGACCCCGGTGCCAAGGAGTTTCCCGAAGTTCTGCCCCTGGTGGTCTGGCAAATTGGCGCAAAGATGCAACAAGAGCAATAGGTTTGGCCCTGGCACCGAGGACAAGGAAAGGGTACTCGGCTGTGAGTATAGAGTTCCAGGAATTTAGGAAGATGGTCAACCTAGAGCCAGCCTGGCCGGCACCAGTTGAACATTTGCAACAATTTATCGTGCATCTGAATAGAAAGGGACTAGCACCTGGAACGATACAGGGCAGGTTGTCAGCACTTGCCTTTTACGCTAAGTTTAATGGCTATCAGGATTACTCAGTGGACTACCACATTAAAAAGATCATCAAAGGATGGTCCAAAGAGAGGGGTAGAGTCCAGGATACCAGAGCCCCCATATTGCCTGTGTCGTTAGAGCGTGTTTGCAGGCAGTGGGAGCTATTGTGTAGGGATGAGTACGAAACAGTTGTATTTAAAGCAGCGTCATTATTGACAATCTTCAGGGCCCTTAGGATTAGCGAGGTAGTTGCATCCGGCAAGAACGACAAGTATAGGCTAGCTCTGCAATGGCAGGACGTTAAGGTCAAAGATGGGAAGGTGCAAATTTTTATCAGGTGATCCAAGGCCAATCAGCTAGGTAAGGGTGCCCAGCTCACCCTAGCACAGTGCAGCTTGGACAGCATATGCCCTGTGAAAGCCACGAAGGCATATTTAGAGGTGAGGGGACAGGACCATGGATATTTCTTTAAGCATAGTGATAATTCGCCTTTGACGAAGTATCAGTTTTGGAAATTGACGGACGTAGAGCTGGATATGGTAGGCATTCAAGGAATGAGGTTTGGCACCCACTCATTCAGAACTGGTGCAGCTTCCACCACAGCAGCCCTGGGTTATAAGCGATTGGGTCGGTGGTCTTCATCCAGCTATCGTAGATATATTAGAACACTCCCTAATGTCTAGGCAGGGGCCTGGGTTTTGTTATATCTCCGCAGGTCTCATAGAGTCGGCGAGGCGGAGGCACATTTTGATTGTGGGCCACAGCTATGTATACTGGGCAGAGTGATATGCTGCTGCATCCCCATGGGGGAGTGACCTGGGCCTTGGAGCCAGAGCGCATGTTGCATGGAAAAGGCTACGCAGAATGCAGTGGAGCCAGCTATGCAGGTGGTGACTTTCAGCCAGTCTCCACTGGATTTGTTAGTAGTACACCTCGGCGGCAATGATTTGGCCAAGCTTTCTGGTAAGGCGTTGATCCTGGACGTCATACGCGGCCTGAAATGGTTGAAGGCCCGGTACCTGGCCATGCGTATTGTGTGGTCCACGATCATCTCTCGATTGGCGTGGAGAGACGCCAGGTTTTTCCTCTCCGTTAACACAGCATGCAGGGGTGTTAACCATGAGGTCTGCAGAGCGGTCTGCAGCGGCCTTGGATCTGTGATTGGTCACCAGAGGATCCGATTGGATAGGCCTGAGTGTTTTTTCAGAACGATGGAGTCCATCTGTCCAATTTGGGTTTGGATGTCTTCTTGGAAGACATCAAGGGGACCCTGCTCATTGAGCTTGATTGGCTTGATGGCGGGCATGGGACTTAGCCGGGCTAGTCCCTATGCTGTGGTGGGTAGTGCGGATAAAACAGGTTTTTTTCTGGTGAGTCCCATTGCAAACTCAGGTAAGCTAACAACCCATCGGCAGGCCCCCCTTTGCCAAAGGATGGCAACATTGAATTATGATCATTAAAGTGTGGCCCATGTTTTAACCCATGATATTTGTCTCTCGTCTTTATTCCGGGGTGGGGAGGGCAATGCTGGAGCCGCTGCTGAGCCAAGGCTTCGGCAGCACGGGTCTCTTTTGCCTCCCCCCCACAGATAACGCGAGACCTTTGAGGTCTCACGAGAGCAGTTGGGCAAGAGGGGGAAACACCAGGTTATTTAAAGGGCGTTTCCCTCTCTATCCACCCTCTTCCTTTTTTGGCACCCGCCCGCCCTATATTCTAGTGTGAATTTTTTTGTCACCTCTGGGGCCGGATAGGAATTTTTGACCTGCATCCTGATTGGCCCTTGGATGAGGGGATTTTTCGCCTATCCCATACTGGAATCGGGGGCTGGCATTTCTTGAGGTGGAAATCCGGTCACACTGGTGGGTAGTGCAGATAAAACAGGTTTTTCTCGTGAGTCCTGTTGCAAACTCAGGTAAGCTAACAGCCCATCGAACCTCCCAGCACTGCGGATCGTGCAATTACAGTGCTTGGGGGAAAAGATGTGCTGGGCCACTACTGGACCAACAGTCATCAAGTAAAGATGGCTCGAGGTCCGGCGGTGGTCAAATTGTGGCCAGACGGGTTCTTGCTGTCTTTAAGACCGTGAGAACCTGGGGCCGGGGACTCGCCCATTTGTTGATTAAGGGGTACTTTGAGACCTCTGCGATTTAGGGCCTTGTTGTTAGCCATGCTTTCTAAAGATGGGGGTATTCGTATACAAATACGAATATCCTTACACAGGTGGACATAACAAGGGTCCGGCCCCCCTGGGGCCGGACCGTCCACTCACCTTCCACTGTTGCCATGGGCTCTGCACTCCCTTCCTATCGCTCCAGAACTCGCGGTCTGCAAGCCATTCTTTGACCTTGCAGCGAGGCTCATCCTCCCGCCTCCTGCCAGGAGTGGCTTGCAGACCGCAAGCGCCAGAGCGATAGGAAGCCCGCAGCAACAGCGGAAGGTGAGTGGATGGTCCGGCCCCATGGGGCTGGACCCTCATTATGTCCACCTGTGCGGGGGTATTCTTATTCGTATACGAATACACCCATCTCTTGTTCTTATCTCTTGTTGCCTGCAACCTAACTTCAGAAGGTGAGTGCACTCAGAAAAGAATATAATGTGATGGGAAAGCTTTTGTGAAAGAAGGCAGTCCTTTAGATATCTGAGTCACAAATAGGACTTTAAAAATAGAAGCTTTGTTCCCAACACCTTGTTTCCCTATTAATGCACTTAGTCTTACAATGCTATTGGAACACAAAAAGATGTTTACAATGTTGCATATTCCATAAAACATGTTAGTTGCTCTGCAATCTGTTTGCTTCTCTTAAAAATGTATTTTCCTGACAAACAATCATTAAACCATCTTCACATCTGCCAACCTCAAATAAATGAAGCCAGCAGTGATATTACCATTTGGATGACACATTTGTTTTGACAATATAAAAGAGCTTCCTGTATTTCCCCCCTTCCTTGGTAAAAAATCTGCCCCTTTTTTCCCTCTTCTGAAACAATAATGTGTTCCTGCAAATGCTGCAAAAGATCAAAAGCTGTTCAGATCATATTTACAGTACTAAAGGCACAATGAGTGCCCCTGTAAATGACATGTAAATTACCGAACGATGATTTATCTTCAGTCAGGTTTTGCAGATGAATTGAAGGACCTTAATTCCACTTTAGCTTAGAGATCTGATTATTCTGCTGCTTGTAAGAAATCAGCTTTAATCCTCTTTTAAATGTCATTCAACAAGTTCCTACAGCTCAAAAGATGCAAATGAATTTTCCTTTACAATATCTTTTCTCTTTCGTTTTTCTTCCAAAGGACATTCTTAGAAATAATTTAGATCTGGAGTATCAAAATGATATCTATTTTGGATTAGACAGGTTAAAGGGAACACTGGGAAATATCTCTGTTAGTATTTTAGACACTTTGGCTCAGCCCAGGTATGGTGGCTTCTTTGAGTTCCTGTTCCCTACGGGATGCCTTGCTGGAATTGACCACCTAAATTCTGTAACAAGAAATCTGCACATCTGTGATCACAGACAAGAGGTTTTGTGAACCAACTGCTTATTGTACAGTTTCTTTAAAGTAGTGACTAGCCCTTCTTATCCCCTTTTGATGGTGCACATGGATCTACCTCACTTTGGCCTGCCTAATCAAGCCCTTCCCACCTACTCTAATCTTGGTTTTATCTACCATTCTGTTAGTAAGAATGTATGTTGTGGTGGTTTTCTTCCCTTAAAAGATGTATAGACTATCTTTAAAGATTATTTTATAAAGCCTTCTTGTGATGACTTCCAGAATACAATGCAAATAAATGTAAATTTCAAACATTAATTAAAACCTGTGATGATAATAAGAACAAAAGCATTCATCCAAGATAAATATAGTCCAGTAGTAAATTACTGCTAAAAATTAGGGGTCTGTGAATCCCATCTCCTTCAATTCTGAATTATTTGTCTTACATATCATAACCAACTTATGTTCAGCCAGTTTGTAGCCTCTCCAATTCAATTTGGTTCTGAAGATTTGACATTATTTATATATATTTGTATTTGTTGGAATTAAAAATATATATTAAAATGGAGGAAACAAAAGGCTATGACCTGGAATGAGCAGATCAACAAAACATAAAATGAAGAAGCCACAGAAAATGAGTCTTTAAATCTTTTCTAAAATCTCTGATGAGGTGCTTGACATGGCAGACATTGGTGATGCTTACTCCAAATATGTGGCCACCATAAAAGTCATCTCCCTCATGTCTGTCAGTCTTAACTGTTCTCATAGGCAGATAAGAACCACACTTGAGAAGAAATGTGGTTGATTTTAAAGTGTGAACCAGCAGGCTGTTTCAAATGCAGTCAGTTGTTGAAGTAATGTGGTCCCAAACCACTAAACATTTTAAAGATTAAGATTAAGATTACAAGCACTACATTAAAATGGGCTGGAAAATGCCATGATGATCAATACAGTAGATGTGTTGTATGACCTGACTGCTTGGCCAACAGCACCAGTGGGATGTTCACAGTCTGTACCAGCTGAAGTTTCTGAATCACTTTATATAGCAGTCCCACCACAACTGCATTGCAGTAGTCCAGCCTGAGAAGCACTAGTATGTATGTATGTATGTATGTATGTATGTATGTATGTATGTATGTATGTATGTATGTATTTATTTATTTATTTATTTATATATTTATTTATATATATATATATATATATATATATATATATATATATATATATATATATATATATATATATATATATATATATATATATTCCATTTGTATCCTGCTCCCACTTATAGGTATACCTATAAGCAAGGCAAAGTCAGAGCTTTGCAGATCAGTCTGTCACTAGCAGAGGAGTTTAAGCCAAGAAATCTCAATAGAAATCGGAGCTGTTTCTTTTTCTTCCCCACTCCCAGGTTGCAGAATTTTCTCCAAACATTTTAAACCATTTCGTTTCTAGTGGTCACCACCCACTGCCAAATTCAGAATGTCCCATAATGTTTAGGCACTGAAGAAAATGCAAACTGGTGGCTCGGTTGGCAAAACCTTAAGAGGGAAAAATCAAAAAGTTGTGCTTCTCTCACTGCTAGGACTTCTTGGAGGAAGTTGGGTGAAATGCCCCCCACCCCTATTTCTCCAGTCAGAGTGTTTGAGAGACCATTTGAACACAAGGTCAAAAGGCACTTGTAGTCATTGCCTCTACCTGAACATCCCCAAACTACATGCTTTGCAAGAAGTGCAAACTGGTCTATGGCCAGTTGTAAATCTCCATCCAGGTCATCTGTTTCCCTATCCACAGCACAACATTCTTGTCTGAATTAACTCTCAGCTCGTTTGCTTGCAAATATCCCCAAACTACATGCAGATACTGATTCAAGACTTCTAGTCACTTCTGGGTTCCTGTGAGGGGATTGTTGGAATTTTTTGTTTCCTGTGCAACTCCCAGAAGGGACAAGTGATAATAAAGATGGTAGCCCAGGGGTGCTGAAGTTTCCCATCCCTGCATCAGGGTGAACAAGGTTGTTTATATCCTGAAACCAGCTCTGGAATCTATTTGTAATGGATCTAAATAAGCTGTGTCATCCAGGAGTGCCTGAACATGATAACATGACTGCATACTATCAGCCATACACCGGGATGAGGAATGCAAAATGTACACACATCTGCTCCCAGATTTAGAACAGATTTTTCATACCTGTGATCAGGTATCTGATTAAATACTGACTATCTAATCTTCATGGTTTATACTCATACCATTTAGTCTTGGCTATGGAATTATTGTTTCTGTTAATAGTATTTATCTCATGCAAATTTATGGAAGAGACCTGCTCAGTTTTGATATTACTTGTTTATGCAAGAGAAGGGGAAACTAGGAGCAATTAGAACCAGTGTGGTGTACGATAGTGGATAAAGTGTTAGACCAGCTCTTAGGGGACCTGAGTTCAGGTTCCTGCCCAGCCATGGAAAATCACTAGGGGATAGCAAGGATAAACCAGTCCCTGAACATCTTGCATACCTCAGGAACTCTATCTGGGTCTCTGGCATCTAACAACTATGAGGAGCAATGGATGACTAAACAGCTCAGAAGGCATATCCCACCATTTAAGAACTGCTAACTGTTTCCTGAATGTAGATATTTTGCAGTAATTTTTGAGACGAGGGGAGCAAATGAAGAAACAAACAAGCCATGGATATTAAGATTTCTAGATCCTTTCATTCCTAAGCTCTCTGACCATATATACCTTATACTCTCATCCCTGTCTGCTGTTGCAGAGGAATAGAATAGCAGACATACAGGCAAGCACAGAGGGAGGCATTGTGTCCCGCTGATCTCACACCTAAAAGATGTAACAGCATCAAGAACTCAGTCAGGGCAACTCCACACCTTAGACATCAAACACAACTACTGCAGGAACACCAGTGGTATACCAGTATTTTCCAAAGCCAACTCATAAAGTATACCTGACAGCTATGCATCTGCAAAACATTCAGGTACGCATGATTAGGAAGCCCAATTCATCTGAGTCTTCCAGGTGTGTGTACATACAAGTGTTTTAAAGGTGCCCAGCTATACTCTTGTTTTAATTCAGATCATATAAATTTCTCACTTAAAGATGCTCAGCTGTCATTCACCCTTTACACATTTGCCATGGAAAATAATACTGGCTTAAACTTTGGTGAAATGTTATGTGTTTTCCTGCAATTTGACCCTTCCTCCCTGTCACTATTTTTAGGGAAAAGTTCTATTTTTGTCAAAAAAAATATGTAAAAGCAGTATGGCATTTAAAAGGACAAGGTGCTTCTCTCTGTTTGCAGACATTAGGCAATTCTGTTGCTTCAAATAAAGTCCCTTCTCTATGGGAAAGACCTCACATCTTTGCTCCACTCCATTGCTATCCCAACCCCGGAATAAAGACGCGAGACAGATATGGATTAAATATGGGCCACTTTATTGATAACATCAAATACGATAATGGCAAACCTTTGCCAAAAGAGGGGGCCTGCTGTAGTGCAGAAACAGGTGAAAGGCAGGTGTATGCCGACACCCATTGATCAATAAATGGGCGAGTCCCCGGCCCCAAGTTCCAGCGGTCTCCAGACAGCAGGAACCCGGCCAGCCGCTAATAATCACCCCCAGACCTCAAGCCATCTTTCACTGATGACTGTTGGTCCAGAAGTGGCCCAGCGCGTCCTCCCGCCACAGACACTGTAATCGCATGATCCGCAGTGCTGAGAAGTTGGATGCACTGTTGGCTTACCTGAGATTACAATTGGGACACACCGAAAATACCTGTTATTTCTGCACTACCCGCCACAGCATAGGGACTAGCCAGAACACTTGAACATCTGCGCGCAGCCACCTGTCCACTCGCCAGGAGATCCCATTAAATTTATCGAGAAATTGTCTCCAAACCGTGAGATCTTCCTTCATACCACAAGTTACCCTAGTCCTGTGGGTAGGTCGGTTAAGACCCTTCATGGCTGTACAAAGCCTCCTGAGAAATGCTCTTCCAAGTGCTACTACTCTACAGGCAAAGTTCAAATGCCCAACTATCTCCTGTAGGTCTTTGAGTGATGCTTTCTTTTTAAGCATCAGCCCATCTATCCTGGATCTGAGGTCCACCAATTTATTCTGTGGTAGCCTTGACGTTTGCTGGACCGTGTCAAGTTCTATACCCAGAAAAGTTAGAGATGTGGCTGGCCCCTCCGTTTTTTCCTCAGCTAGGGGCAGTCCCAGCTCGCTTGCCAGCATTTGAAATGCCTTTAATATGAATCTACAGTTACCTGAGTTCCTTTTCCCACAGAAAAGGAAATCATCCAGGTAATGGGCCGTGGAATTACTATGCATCCTTTGCCTAATCTTCCATTCAATAAAAGTACTAAATTTCTCGAAGGTGGCGCAAGACACTGAGCAGCCCATGGGTAGAGTCCTGTCTATGTAAAAGGAGCCTCCAAACTGGAAGCCTAATAAGTTAAAGTCGAGGGGATGGACTGGCAAGATCCGGAACGCCAATTTAATGTCCACCTTTGCCAGTTCAGCCCCCAAACCACACTTCCTAACCATACTCACTGCCTCGTCAAATGATGTGTATCTAACTGTGCACAGATCCGCGGGAATGGCGTCATTAACTGACGTCCCCTCCGGGAAGGACAGGTGATGAATCAAACGGTATTCCCCTTGAGCCTTCTTAGGGACTATGCCCAGCGAGGAGACATGTAGGTTCTCAATGGGCAGTGTCGAGAAAGGTCCGAGGACCCGACCCTCTTTCACCTCCTTATCAATTTTCTTCTGGACTATGGATTCCATACCCACTACTGACTTAAGGTTATGCGCGATGAACGCTTTCCGTTCACCCACAGCTGGAATCCTAAATCCGTACTTGAAGCCTTCCAATAAATAAGTGGTGGCGTCCCTGCGAGGGTAAAACCTCAGCCAGACCTCTAAAACCCCAACTTTAATTGGGCTGGGTCCCTTTTCCAGGGTTACCGCCGCCACTGTTGGGTTTCTTGGAACCCCCACTATTTTTTTCTTGGCAGTGAGCGCCGGACTTAAAACAGTGTAAATTTGGATGTTGCCTCCCGCAAGTGAGGCACTCGTGTCTAAACCTACAGGGCTTCTTTGTGCATAATGTTATATTGAAAACAGAACAGGCGGGATTGAACTGCCTGCCCCGCACCAGGGCGGGGCACTGTAATCGTGGCCATCTTCCTATTTAGGTGACCACTATCAAACCTATCCCCCATGTTCGGCCTGACAGGGGTCATATGCTGGAGCCACAGACCCGGCTGCTGCTCGTCCCAGTGTAGATTTGGCTGAATGGCACTCCTCATGCGGAATGCCTGATCGTACAACAGCCAAGCCTGGCCAGCAAAGTCCATGTATGCTCTATAGATGATGTCAAGGTATTGAAAAAGGGCTTGAGCCCTCCACGGTTGTGCTTTAATGACTACACCCGCGTAAATGAGAAATCCCGGAAGCCAGTTGGCCCAATTCCTATCTGGCTTCTTCCTTCGGCGTTTCTCCTTCTTCCTCTCATCCTCCTTGTCCAGATCTTTCTTTTCAACGTTTTTATTCAGAAGGTCGAATATGTCGACGTATTCGCCCTGTCAAATCTTCTCTTTTGTTGCAGAAGTTAAATGATCTCCTAGGGGCATGGAGTAATCTCTATATGGCAGTGCCCCAAAAGGTATCGTAGTGTATACCCAGTATTGGGAACAGTTGGGTAAGGCCAATACCCTGTACTAAGCAGGTTCTCAGCTTGCGCCTGTGGAGGGGTAGCTAAGTATGATATGCTGCAGGCACTGAAGTGTGGGTTGGTGTAAGGCCAAGCCACGCTAGGTAACCCCATGTTTATGGATGTGTGGGGTGTATTTGCGTTGTAACCTAGCGGAATACCGCCGGCCCAAGGCCAAGCGGCTAACGGTGTCTGTGTTCCTGGTGCAATGGCCGACTCACCCGAATATGTTGTGGCTGAGCAAGAGTCCTCAACGGGCTGAGGGGTGCTAATGCCGACTTCTTCAACCTCTTCGTACCCTTCCGGAGAAATGAATGAAGGCTCAGATGCAATAGGAGTAGATGTATGACGTTTCTCGCTGCTGCGAGCCCTTGAATTTCCCGACACCCCATCTGAGTCACACGTGGCTGTAGTCTCAGGAACCTGGGCAGACTCAAGGGCATTAAACCTGTCCATTAGTTCTTTTGCCATAGATCTGAGTCTAGCTTTCTTGAGGCTCTTCGACTCCCTAGCTGATCTGCGTGGCAGGGACTCGCTAGGCTGGGGTGATTGCTTAGCCATCTTTCGTGCCTCTAAGGATGAAATATTTTGTTGCAGCTCCTGCCATATAGGCCAGGATTCCTCATCCGAGGAGGATTGAGATGGGGACACCTGGGGTACCTGCCTTTTCTTAGCAGGTTGCTTTCATTTTTTATTCCCCAGCCCCTTCCTCGATGCCATCTCTCCTATGGGCGCAGCAATCCCTACTAGCTGTCACCCAAAACACCCCATTACTTATATGGGTATAGATCCTGGACTGTCAATTACGTGCAGGCCCAGATGGGGGACTGAACTCCCAACCGCTGGATGCACGGCCAATTACCTAAACCACTGGCTATTCAGCAGGCGGCCCAGTTAGGTGTGCCACTCTGCACCTTCCAGGTGCTGTCACTCAGACAGCAAAACAAACGGCCACCCTTAAATATAGCCTACTTAAGACCCCTTCGTTAATTGTAAATAGTGTTAATTGAAATCAATTTACAAGAGTCTAATTCTTTTAATTTTAATGTTATAAAGAATCAACTGTAATAGATACCTAATTAAATAAATTTAGTTTAAGTGACTATTTAGTTGTATTAAAAATCAACAGTCACCTTATTAAATAATAATGAATTCAGAATTATGTAAATATCAATCAACTTAAATGAATTTTTATCTAAAGTAGTCTACTTGATATATATCTATTATTATTATATACTTATATTTTTATTTATTTTATATTCTTATTTTTATATTCTTATTTTTATTATTATTATTATTATTATTATTATTATTATTATTATTATTATTATTATTATTATTATTATTATTATTAACTAATTTATTTATTCCGTATTTTTCTTACCTTCCTTCCTCCACTTTACACTTGTAACAACTCTAATTCAATTATTATTATTATTTTTAATAATAAGCAGCACTTTTAATTATAGACAGCACTTTTAATTATAGGCAGCACTTTAAGCAGTAGGCCGACCGGGCCTACCAGCGCCTAAGGCTTGAAGCCGTTAAAATTTGAACACAAAATGGCACGAAAATAAAATGGCGAAAACAAAATGGTGCGGAGGCAAAACTACGGGCGAGGGAGCCCAAGCCTCAAGACTAACGCAAGTAAAGTGCCGTAGGGGTGCAGGAGAACAAATAAAATATGATTAACCTAAACTGCTCATCAACCCTAACTAAAAACGATGGGTTAAACGACACCCAATTAGCCCCCTTTACTATTCTTTCTATTACCCCCCTACGTCCCTTTCCTTTTAATATTTACTTTCACACACTTCGGATCTCAAACTATCCACTGCCAAAACCTCCTTGCCTTCTCTCAATTACATTGATTTTAAACTGTTTAAGGCAAACAAAAGCCTCTCGCGCTGCAACGCAGTGGCGCGAACCCGCGCCGCCGCTGCGCCTTAAACCCAACACCTATTCAATAAAAACAGCTATGTAATGAACTTAATATTAACAATAACAACTTAATTAAACGATAACTCGGAAATAAGTAAACTCAGATCAAGAAGTGAATATAAATCAAAAACCGGGGAGGGAGCCGATGTGTCCCTCCCGTCCGTCACAAAAGAGCTGACGCAGTGAACCAGCGAGCCAGGCAGCTCAATCCCCTGTTCTCGGAAGCCCTAAAAAGAAGAGGGCAGTGCGAGGGGAAAAGCCCTTTAAATACCCAGGGCTTTCCCACCCCTCACACAATTCTTGTGAGACTTAAACACAGCCTCGCTCTATCCCGGGTGGATAGCAAGGGTCGATCATGCTGGCCAAAGGCGATGCCTTGCCAGCGATCGCAGCATTTTCTTCTCTTTTAGCTTCAGTCTTTTGCCAGTTTGCCAGAGGAGCTTTAGGTATCCAGTCAGTGCAATCTAGAACTAAATAAACATAAAACACTCTTCTGAAAAATTTGGGAACTCTTTCATGGTCATTTCGTATTTATGAAATAAGTAAAATTTATCATATTCTAGACCTGTTCAGTCTTGTTTCTCTGATAAATGGAACAGCAAATGAAAAACAGCTGTGTTTGAGGCCTAGTTGTTACTGAGCTGTTAAAATTGCACGATTGAACGTTTCTCCATCTAAAAAAACATAAATCTCCCATTTATTATTTATTTATTAGTTACCTATTAGCCTACTTGTCTAAAGGACATTTTGTCTCTGCCAAGCCAGTTTTTAGGTGCAGAGAATATTCTTGTGTGGAGAAACACCCATGCTGTGAAACAGCCTGGACATAGACCTACCACCACGGTGAGAATGAAGCCTAACTCTCACTGAAGGATTGAAATCATTGGGGAAATTTACCAGCAAAAAAGTCTCTCCCTTCCCCCTCAAAAAAAGAAGGTTTTTAGAACTGCATTGGAATGTGTTTTTGTTTCTGCTCCTTTTTCTCTCCCCTTAAATTTCAAGGCAAGCCTTAAAAATTTAAAATGACGATGTACAAATCTTATTAGCCAAGCCTGTATTTGGCCTGATGCTTTCAGTTTGATATGATGTGACCCGAATTTCTGCCCTAATGTAACTCTCTCATCTAGTCCTCATCCAAGAGTTCCCATGGGCAGCAGAGCTTAACGCTTTGAATATGAGAAAAGAGTTTCTAGCTTTGGAGAAGGGAAGAAAAGCACAACAGTGTGATTGAAAAAGCTTGATGTGTGGTGCAGGGTTTATTCCTGCATTCTCAAATAACACTGAACATGGGAGCAACATCTGAAGGGAGGACGGCTCCATTCCCCACCTATCAGATATCTAAAAAGAAATCCAGTAGATTAAAAGCAGCAAGTGTGAGATATAAAGAGAGATCTGCATTCCAGTAAAGGACTTTTCACTTTATCAAAACCTTTGTATTTTTTTCTTTCCTCATCCAGGTCCCAAGTCAATGCCTATAAGCAGGACAACTTGGTGTATGGAAGAGATTCAATATGGTCTTCCTTCAGAGGCAGGTATTCAGAACCAGCTCTACCTCTGTGTAATATGGGGTGACCTGCCTGAGGCAGCAGATTGCAAGGTACCATTAAAGGTCAACAAATTGCCAGTCATTTGACTTCATATGCTACAAATGGATGGTCTGGGAATTCATGCATTTTGCATGTTCACTTTCCCCCTCACCCAATTTTTGTTATTCCTCCATCTCCTTCTGTTGTACAACTTGAAAACACAGTCACAGGTCATCTAATACAACAACTTTCAGGTTTTCTGCTTTTGAGTCCTTTTCCACAGGAATATATTTCATCTTCTTAATCTATTCTGGGCCTCGGCCCTCATCTACATTAACTAAGTGCATGGCTCAGAGTATATCTAAATACTCTAGCCAGTTTGGTCAGTGAACAGATGGGTGATCCCTTGTAGAAGTGTATATTTCTTTGGAAACAAATGGAAAATAGAACAACATGGAGCTGGATTCAGGTTAAATTTTCATTTGTTCCACAATGTATCCAGAGAGGAATGAACTGGCATAAACTGGGATCTTTCACATCCTATTGTCCTATTTGGTGTCACCAAGAGATGCAAAGAAAGGACTCGCTTGTCTGCAGGAACAGCAACAGGAGCTGAATCATGGGAGCAAAGGTAGACACACTAGTAGCCTGACAGTGAAGCAACCATTCTTTGTTGCTGCCATATTGTTTCCCCCTGAATGTGCCTTGGTGACCACCATTTTAATAGAGACTGTCATTTCTAGCCAAATGGCTGGAACTTCACTTTTTCAACAGAATGCCCTCAAAGAGAAGTATCCAGATACTGCAGAGGAGCAGAGTGGAGAAAAAACACCCAAAAATGAAACAAAAGTTGGTAATGAAAATGAATGAAATCATTCTGCTGGAATAGCTCGCCCGCGCCTATTGCATAGGAATCTTGTGTGCACTATCCTGAAATCCATGAGAGATAAATGAACTCATTTTCATTGCGAAAACCCTGGTGAGAGTTTTTGATCTGCATTTTATCCAAATCCATCTGGTTTTCACTATTTTCATTATACCAAAATAGCTTAAATGTGTATATTACTTCTTTTCTCAATCATCATCATCATCTTGGAACTGCAGAGCTGGAAGGGACCCTATGGACTATCAAGTCCAGTCTCTGTCAGGGAGGCACAGTGGGGAATCAGACTCCCAAATTCTGACCCCACAGCCAGATACTTAAATCACTGAGCTATCTGCCCTATGTTTATTGTTCTTTTCCACTTAAATCTTGAAGTGAACGTGCTTTCATAGCTGTTGTGCACTACTGGATAAACTGCATTTTTAGCATTATCTTCTGACATTTTTTTCCTTCTGTCTCTTAGTCAGATACAATAAATCCTTAAATTATGTAATTTTCAAGTTACCAATATTTTTAAAATACACACTTTCTCATCCTCTTATTTATGCAGGTTGATTGTTATAATCCTCTTCTTCTTGGTCTTCCAATATTTTGTCTAAAATGACCTTTATTTGCCCATTATTGCATCATGTCCGTGTCTGGCCATAAGGAGTTCCACACACCTCCCTTTTTGAACTGGCTGCCTTTCTTTTGTTGTGGTTTGGTTTTTAAAATTCATCTGTATTTTTGGCTGTACACTTACACTACAATAGTCTCATTGACCTTTCTTGTTTGATTCCTGTTTGTAATCTTCCAAAGCCCTGCATTCTTCTGATCATTAGACTAAAGATTTAATCTGATTTTACACACCTCCATCCATTTTTTTCTTTTTTGCATCTTATGCTTCCAGATATTGTAATAAATGTTATTGCTATGTATTTACATCACCATGCATACCACAGCCCAACTATATTAATTGAATAGGAAAAACTGTGCCCTTATTTTCCTCTGTTACTCAGGTTTTGTTATTTAGGTTCAGGGGGTTGTTTAACTAGAGTGAGCTTTAATTTGACTAGACTAATCCATTCTCCTCCCCAATATTTAATCAATGCCTTGAGACACATCTATTTCCCTGGCTTCCTACAATTCAGCAAGGTTGTATACTAGTGGCTTTCTCATGGTACAGCTTTTTCTATTTTTAGGTGCTTAAGAAACAGGAATAGCAACACATAACAACAACATGGACCCCACATTTTCTGCAAAACGTAGTTTCAAAGCCATTGATCTAGTATTCCCCATGCCTTTAGGGAGGGTACCCTACACTTACAATTCTCAATTGTATACCTCTCCAGTCTTTCCTTGCAACATCTTGGTGAAGAAGATTACAGATCTCCTTTTCCTATTGCCATCCTCATCTTTTATTCCTTTTCTAACTATTAACCTAAATATGAAAGGGAAAAATAGAGCTCTATCATTTGGACCATTTCCCACAGAATACAGGACCCCCTAAGAATGTAGAATCTGAGCACCTGGCTCCAAGCTGTTGATGTCCATCTCTATCCACTTTTTCTCCTAAGTGTCCTCTTTTTTACTCTTCCTCTTAATACAAAACATCTCTTCTTCACTCTTTCTAACTTATCAATATTCCTCTATAAGGGAACCAAAATGCCAAATCATATCAGTGATATCAAGCAAGAATATTGTGCAACTCCTGTCTTTGTTCTCCTGAAAGATGGGGATGGCAAAAAAGGGTGCTTTTTTGCATGGGGGGGATGTCTTTCCAAGTTTTCTCTCTAATCCTCCATATGTTTTTTTTTTTTAAGTTAAGCTCTGCAGTACAATGATGGCAGTCCTAAAATCAGTGCGATTTGGTGTGTCCACCTTATTTTCTTCAGCTCGGAGTTGGATAATAGCTGTTATTCTAAAATTTGGCCCTCTTCCATTGGTGTAAGAAGAAAATATGCCTTATTCCAAGTCAGGTCATTGGTTCATCTAGACCAGTAACCTCTACTTAACACCTGACAATAGTTCTCCTGAGTCTCATGCAGGGATCTTTCTCAGCCTTACCTGGAGATGGCAGAGATTCCCTTTGTGATCTTTTTGTACACAACACCTATGTTCTGCCACTAAACAGCTGCCCTTCCCCAATATCAAAGGTCCCTGGAAGAAGAAGGTTTTAGGGAATTGTATTACCATGTCTTAGCCAAGGCATTCTTCCTTCCTAATTAGGAAAGTTGATTGCAAACATGTATCAAATGTCTTAAACCCAGTAAATCCACTGGCAGTATCAGCTTGAGAAATTAGCACTGTTGTAAGTTTGTGAGTGTTCAACCCCATCCAAGAGCCCACTGCTTGAAATTCCTTGGTGTGTTTGTTTGACATCTGGGAAAGAACACGCTAAAATTGTAGGGAATGAAGAAGGGCTACCATGAAAAAGGAAGCTGATGGAACATTACCTAAATTGTCTAACAGGCCCACCACCGCTCTACCCACTTAGCTGCACTGTCTCCCTAGACAACTATTACAGCCTCCCTATCATCGGTAACATGCTGCTATAGGGAACACCCAATTCCCACTAATGCCTTTTGTTTTACTTGAAAAGGGCCTTTGATATTTCTATGCCATCAGTCAGCATCCAGCTCATTTTTTTTAACCTCCTCCCTCTGGACGCATGGGATATTAATATGATCCCTGTAACAAGCAGCAGAAGAAATGAAACATCTAGGTAAATACTGCAAATGAGATTAAAACTCTTAGCTTTCTGATCTAACCCTGTGACACAGAGTTTCTAGCAAATTAAACCAAATGTACAAGTATTTAATGACTAATCCTTTTAAGTATTTTAATGCCCAAATGAAGATTTCTAACGGGGAGAGGGAAAGCATATGTGGTTTCCGTTAGAGCTTGCCTGCAGGCGTCGGATTGAACAGATTGCCTCTCTCTTTCTCCCTCTCTCTCTCTTAATTAATATTTTACTTCTTTTGTTTTTTCGCGGGCAGCGCCACGTGGTTGTCTGGTCCTGAACGGACAGCTCCCTGTCGAAGCGCCGGGAAACCCAGCGACCTGGCTGCAGCCGGACCATGAGGCTCCCGAAAGCGGCCGCGCTTGGGAGGGAGGAGGAGATCCGGGCCTGGCAGAGTTGGGTGCGGAGGGAGGGGGCCAGGGTGTGGAATTGGCTAACTAGCAGGCTGCTCCTGTTATGGAAAATAAAAGAACGTGATGCCAAGCAGCCTTGAGGCAGCCTTTTGCTTTTCTACTCATCCCCCCACCCCACACCGTTTATTGCAAACCCCCAGCCCAGCTCAGAGGCTGTTTGAAGACGATAAAAGACGGCAACTTTCAGGTTTAGGGGAAAGGTCCTGCAGGAAAACTCGTGTTACTGCAATGATTTCAAGGGGAGATTAATTTTGCAAAAATGACATTGTATTTCTCAGTCTAACACTAGCAATAACAAGAAGTCAGGCCTCCAACTCCTGGCACACCACAACCTAAACAGGTAGCTCTGGCAAAGAATTTGAAGGAAGGGAGGGAGAAAATATAATCTCTCCAATTTAGTTATGGGTCCATTGTTTGTCTCAGACTAATAGGGCAACTGCTAGAATATCACAAAATCCAAAATTCAATATCCAATTTATTAGGATCAAGTTTAAATGCACACACAAATGCAAGTTTTTGATATCTATGGAACGTATCATCAGTCTAAATCTGTGGTTCCCAACTTGGAGTCCCTAGAAGTTCTGGGACTAAAACTCCCAGAAACCTTTGGCACTGGCTGTACTGGACAGGATTTCTGGGAGCTGTAGTCCAAGAACTTCTGGGGACACTAGGTTAGGAACCACTGGAGAAGAAAACTGGAGAAGAAGGAAGAAGCATGGAGATTCAAAAGCATGGTTGATGTTTCAAGTCATGGACAAATGTAACTCAAAGGAAATCCCAGGTTGGAAAATGGTCTTTGTGAATCAAAGGGTTATTATTTTGATTTATACGAGGAAACATGGATCTAAAATTTGGAATATACCCTTCATTCTGAGTGTTAAGGCCATATTTCTAAAGACTCTTACTTTGAGGTATTCCATCTTTAAAGCAAAGATACATAGTTCTCTGTGTAGATGGCAGGCCCCTACTCCTATTAGCTTGCAGGAGAAAATGAAGTTTTGAGCAAGCTAAAATTAATTATCAGAAAACTCAAGGATGGTGCAAAGTTATTTATATGGTAGCACTGCAAATTCCCTATTTCTGTGTATTAGGAATGAAAACTAAAAATGCATTCAGAGCAGTGTCCCAAAAAATGTTCTGAAACAGTCCTTTTCTTCAGTCTGGCAGTGATGGCAGACTGGCTCAGAAATTCTTTTGTGTGGCTGTTGTGTGCAAACAGCAGTAAGTTCTCTTCTCCAGTACAGATGCATTCATCTGTGATGAAGGAAAAAAGAGGGGCTTATGTTGCTGAACATTTCAAAAGGGCCAGTTTCGTGGAAGAAGTTTAAAGCATAGACACACTAACTGGTGAAGGAATCGAGCCATCCTCCCTCCCTTGCTTCTACATTCCCAATTGCCACCCAAAAAGCTTACTGCATATGTTCCTATAAGAAAAGATCTTGTGGAATGCTCATCTGTTCATAACATCTAGGATGTCGGCTAGCCCTGCCTTGACAGCAAAACCAGATTTTGCTCTCGGTAAATTATGAAATGACCCCCCAAAGCGTGCTGGTCTTTGATTGTAATAAAGTTTTAAAAATGGCTCCCAAAGAATGGAACCCATGTGCTTAAACCCATTCGCTTGTCATCTGTGTGAACAGGCATGATCTCCCTGTCTGCCTGCAGTTATTTGGCTTTGACACAGGCCAGGAGCCCAAGGTGGGCAGTAGGATTTAAGCTCGGATTACTGTGGTTTCAGAATTGAATCCATAGTTTGTACTGTCAGCAGGCCTCTTGTCAATCTCTGTTGTCTGTCTTCAAAAGGTCATCAATAGCCCATCCTTTCCCTCTGTTTAAAGAGGAGAGGTAACACTTAGGGGAAGGGGAAGACATTTATTCCAGAATCAAGCCTTGCTGGTGAAAATAAAAATAAGAGAGCCACAGTACCCCTCTCAGTTTGCTGAAGACATGGGCTTTTTTTAATTGTTAATTTTTAAATGATAATTCTGGGGGAAAAACATGATTTTATTCATGAGCTGTTATGATCAATGGGGAAATTAAAATATGTTTTAAAAACATAAATACGCATTCCCCTGGTGGACTCTCCTGTCTCTGAAGTAGTTGGCATCAGTCTGGGGAATGCAGCATATGCATTTTAATAGCAAAAAGGCATGAATTCTGTATCAGTTGAGGAAAAACATATGCAGTGGTTCCTTTGCAACCATCCTGAATTCTTGGGTCAATAAAAGCCTCGTGTTTCAAATCCATGAATAAATATGTGTTCAAATTTTTACAAAAAACACCTTAATCATAAAAACTGATTTATTCAATCTGCTCATACTCCTGAGGAAAAAAAACTGGCTCAAAAATATTAATATATAACATTGCACTTAAATGTGATGGGTGTTCCCTGGTAAAATATAGATTTAGAAGGAAATAACAAAAATTAAGTCAAACCACTTATTTATATATCTTACCATGAATGTCCAAAATGTAGTAGGTGTTGACATTCAAGTGTGAATTCTGAAAATGGTAAACAAATGCTGTTGCTTTGTTGCTGCTACACCTCAATTGTTCGTTTCTCCACTTGTTGAGCATATTCTGGTGGACCCCAACCACCTCACTGAAGTGATGCCAACTGATATAACAAGAACGAAAAAGAGGAGTCTTAAGGAACCTTTGCTATTAACAGGGTTTATGTTTTCACCTTGAGTTTTCACAGGTTATAACCCACTTCAGAAGCAAAGGTGAGTTTCTTCACAAAATTCATGGATTTCCACTTCAAACTTCTAAATATGGTACCTTGCATCTGAAGATGTAGATTATTGTTCATGAAAGCTCATGTTAAAATAAATCTGTTAGATTTAAAGATGCCACAAAAGTCTTCTTCCTGCTTTTTGTCATAACAAAACAACACACATGACTACATCATTAAAAATATGTGTTACTGTAGCTCTGAATTTATGGACATTTACAAAATTCACTTAAGTTCACCAGCAGTTAGGTTTAAATTGGAATTTTCACCAAATGTTTATTTCTGTGAAGTGGAGAAGTACAAAGATGAGCTAAGAATTCAATGCCAGCCTTAATTTGGAAAGAATCTGTTTAAAATCAATGCCACAGTCTTAATGTGATTTAAACATACCATGGTGCTGTGTGTTTAATTAGAGAAGGAGGCATGCTTGCTATTACTGGTGGTGCATAAATATATGAGCACTGTAGATGATCTTCAATAATCTAAAGAACCTGACACTGTATTATTTATTGAAATGTCTGCATCAATTATGGATGATCCTAATATAAGGTACATCTTTAATACATCACAGTCTACAGATGTTTTCATTCTCAACTACCAGAGAGAAGTTTAATGATTGGATACTGCCTCAAATATTGAAATGCATCTTGAAAACAGTGTCAGCCTTGACTTTTCGATGGAACAAAAACTCATCATCTGGTCTAATATTTTATCAGCCTGTATTAACTTGATGTAGTAAGTATATCAGGATATACTTGATAACCTAGAATAATTTTCATAGGGTTTTTTTCCCAATGGCAGTGACTTAATTTTCATCTTTAAACAGTTGGTCCTTCCTTCCTTCCTTCCTTCCTTCCTTCCTTCCTTCCTTCCTTCCTTCCTTCCTTCCTTCCTTCCTTCCTTGGCATTAGAATGCCATGAAACACAAATTTTTAGATCAGTCAGTCCACCCAAAATTGAAGGCATTTCTGGATGGAAGGTTTTGTGACTTCAAAAACAAGCAATCATGTCAACACCTACAAGTCAACCTTCCTGAAGTTCAATGCCAGCCCTTTCAGATTATGTCTTTTATCATAATTGGACAGCTATAGTAGGAGTGCAGACTGCCATCTTTACAAAAAGGGAGTGTATTATGAGTTCTTAGCAAAGTTTCCTATTTCTCAAGGTGCCTGCTCTATTCATTTTCCACATCTCTTCAGTACATGCCTCCTAAATTGGGGACATGAGAAGGCACAATTCATTCATTCATTGTTTATGAATTCTTTCGCACTGCTAAGCAGTATTCAAGCAAGTTAAAGAATAAAATATACAGAACAAGCAATGTAGACTGTTCAACATTCAAGAAAATATAAATACATATAATATAGTATCAATATGATAAGATTCAGCCTGTGTGGCCTTGGGCAAGCTGCTCAGTCCCAGGGTACCCCTAGAAGAAGTGAATAGTAAACCACTTCTGTGTATTCTCTATCTAGAAAATCCTGGAAAGAGTCTCCATAAGTTGGAATCAATTTGATGGCACACAATACATATACAATTATCAATATGATAAGGTAACAGATCACTTAAAACCCATAAAATGTTTTTTAAAGCTAATCAAATAGTGCCTGTATTTAACTCCACCCCAGAACAGATGTGTAGTATTCAGATATGTGGGGAAATAAATATTTGCAGTGGCCACACTGGTGCCAAGAAAACCTCAAAGAAAGTATTGCAGATATCAAGGGACAACCACCAAAAAAGAAGAAAAGAAAAGAAAAGAAGTCCTGCCCCAAATGACCAGCACTCCAGCCTCTCTTGGAAGAACACAGGAATGGGTCTCAGAAAACTAGGTCAGTAGGCTCATACGTATTGGGAGAGGCTGCCCTTCAGTATTGGAGTCTCTTTGAACTTTGAGCACCCTAACACCATCTAGCCATGAAAAGGTGTCTTTTAAAAACATCCAGTTAATTATTGGATCTTGATTTGAAATACAAAGTGAATTGGGGGTATTTGTCAATTTTCAAACTAATCCGAAGCAAGGAAGCCTGAGGCAGCATTTGAATTGAATCAGAGCTCTCCAAAAGATTGAATATTGCTTCAGGGGTTTAAAAAACTGAATTAAGAAAAATGCTCATGGCGGGGGCGGGGGGACACACACACATTGGAACAGAACCAGGAAGTCTGAAGCTGAAGGATATTGACCTCTTAAGCAAGAATAGAGCCCATGCTCTCCTGGAAACTTCAGTCCTGGAGCCCTTGGGAAGCAGGAAGCCCCAAACAGAAGGAAAGTGATGGCTCATGCACCACTGAAAAGCCAAAGATTTCCTGTAAGTCCCTGCTACAGAGCTTATGGGAAGGAATTTGAGACTGGCAACCATTTTGTGAGTGAAGCGTGTTAGAAACTATAGAGAAAGACTATGCTGCTTTGATTTTCAAGAGATAAGGTGAGGGTGCATTAGAGATTTCTTCTTCTCTTCTTTAGGCAGTTGCAGATCTCAGTTCAATGAATTGAGTGCACACATATGTGAAATTGTTTGGGATTTGAGTGAACTAGGTCACAGTAGCATTAAGAAAAGGACCTAAGCTACTTAAATTGCACAGTTCCTAGTGCGGAAGGAAGGAAGGAAGGAAGGAAGGAAGGAAGGAAGGAAGGAAGGAAGGAAGGAAGGAAGGAAGGAAGGAAGGAAGGAAGGAGTCATAGCTTAGCCTGCACAGTGGGTGCAAAGCAGTAGTTGATGGCACTGAGTTTTTACACTTCATCCCAGGGCAAAGCCATTTCTCCCAGTTTTCATGCCTTTTTGCTATATGAACAAATACAAATATGTACAAATATGTACAAATATTCAGATGAAAATCAAATCAGACAACAAATCAGCTTGAAGTGAAGAGTGTTCAAGAATAAGGAAAATTATAAACTTTTCGACTTAACCTAGGGAGTTACTTAATGTGTTGAAGGTGCTGAGTCATATTTGAGTCCATTGCCATTTTTCACATCCTGCAGCATCACAAAATATTTGGCAGTTAAGAATACTAGACATCCACAGATTTCAGAGGACATTTTAGACCACACATTGTGTGTGTGTGTGTGTGTGTGTGTGTGTGTGTGTGTGTGTGTGTGTGTGTGTGTGTGTGTGTGTGTTAAACAGAAAGAGTGTGGAGACCAGTACAACAACTGTGAGCCTGGTCAACCCATGACTGAGCTAACATCCCACAGCAAGTAGAACTGCTTGCTTCTCTAATATGAGTAAACCTCCCATAAAAGATCTTTGAAAAGTTTCAAAAGACACAGAATTTGGCCTAATGAAATGCTAGAAGGGATTGTGTTGGTAGAAAATCTTCCCAGAAACCATGTAAAAGACAGAGGCATAAACACCAATGTGTAATTTGATTCCATAGAGGAACCCATGTAGGGGGCTGCTGAATGAACCAATTCTGTATCATTAAGCATTAAGCACTATTGATGATGCTGATTACTGAAAAATACCTTAAATAAAAAAGCAATAGACAACATTAACTCAATGTGTAACTCAGAAAATAAGAGTTCCTGATCATTAGCAGGGACAAAAAAGATAGCAGAGGAAAGTGATGAAGAAATATGTACTAAAGAGATGTTTCTTTATTTTCCCAAGACACATGTGCTTTGAAATCTATCTATCTGTCTATTGAAGATCTGTTAATTAATATCCAGAAGCAGGATTTCACTGTGCTTTCTATCATTGGACAACATCTATCTCAAGATGTCTGGAGAAAATATCGTATAAACACACTAACCAGTTCTTGCCACCTTAAATTGTTAATACTATTAAATATCTTGTTGAGTGTCTGTCCATTTTAAGATTACCGAAAAATTACAGGAGACTTTACACTTAGTTATCTCCTGCAGTTCTTCACCAGTGTATTAGCAGAGTTTTAATAGCTGGCAAGTACATATTTTCTGACTACTATGTTGCCTCTGGTGCTCTGTGTTTCATACAAGATGAATTTGTTCCATATGCACTATCAGCGTACACAAATACACTTCCAACATTTGTAAGTCTATCTATTGTCATGTGAACTGCCACCACTGGTGATCCTTCACACATGAAATATAGAGTCAAATAAATACCTGGACATTTCCCACATATGTAGTTTTTTTTCTTAAGGCAAGATATTTTCATGGGGTGATAAATTACATTTGCATGTGTAAATGGGCAATCGCTGATTTAGCACCATTGGCAGTATATTCAAAGGAATGAATGCTTCCTCATGAGGTTATTCCATCCTGCTGTGCCTAATCCAATCACAAAGGAACCATATGATATTGCTGGATCTCTGAGGCAGCCATAGCATGGGCCTTCTGCATGATGGTAACAAATGAAATCAGGAAGCTGAAAAGGGATGCTGATTCCTTCCTGCACTAAGAACTATGGATATTTGTAGTGGAAATGGACACCAAATATACCCACTCCAAAGGAATGTATAAGGTAATGGCACTGCCTGCTGTTAGGTAGAAGTTATAGGTAGAACCAGTAGAAATTGGAAGAAACAATCTGCTTCTCCTGCCTCAATTGGGGGAAGCCACCTGTTTGGAATTAGAAGACCCTTAGACTGTGTTGTACAAGACTTTTCCCCCATCAGCACCATATTCCTTTTTCCTTGGCCAAGAGGTTGCCACCACCTGTCAAGGATAGGGAGGGCTTGACAGCTAAGATAGTATCATCAACATGCATGGTATCAAATTGCTTTGAAAACTCTTGTTCTTTTCCTTAAGAACTGGATAATGTACAGATAGACCTTGTCTCTCTAAGGAAATTGGTAATAGATGGTGCTGTAGGTGAGGGGGATGTGGGTCCACCCTGGTGTCCCCCTCCCTCTGTAAAGTATTGGAAGGAGCACTCTTGGGGCAGGATAGTGAGGTGTGGCAGTGACCTAGGAAATCCAGGTTCAAGTATTCACTGAACTGTGAAGGTCCCTCACTAGGTGACCTTGGGATCATCATCACTGCCTCAGGCTGACCTCTTCACAGGCTTGTTGTGAAGAGGAGAGTCATGTACTCAGTCCTTAGCTCATTGGACAAAAGGCCAATATAAATTTCAAGGAAGTAAAGAAATTGAGGTCTTTCCCCACGAGCCCCCCCCCCCCCCGAAATTTCAAGCTACACAAATCTCTCATCTGGAACAAAGCAATCAGGGAGAAACACAATAAAGCTTCCCCCTGTCCCAAGCTCATGGAGGGTCATTGCAGAAATAATGTTATGGTTGTGTGAATGGATAGCTTTGACTTGGCCCTTCAGAAAAGTCAAAGATTTCCTACCAGCCCTACTGCAGATATAGAAAATGAAAGTTGGCACAGACTGCGTTGCTCATCATGACCTGAAAGCTAGCCGAGGAGCCCCTTTCTTCTCCAGGTGCCTCCTCCCGAGAGTTAAAACCTGAACCCCTAATTAACTCCTGGTAGCTAGAGGCCATTTGTGCAGAAGAAAGCCCCTCTTGCATGCAGGCTTTCCCATTCTCCTTCTAGTTTTTGTAGTTCCCCAAGAGTTTTTGGTACATTAAACAAAGTGATCCTCTAGGCAATGGCAAGGAAGGAAGGAAGGAAGGAAGGAAGGAAGGAAGGAAGGAAGGAAGGAAGGAAGGAAGGAAGGAAGGAAGGAAGGAAGGAAAGGTTTGGTAGGGAGACTGGTCTAGGTTTCTTTCAGGTAATGAGACCGTTTTGCCCTCCTGTGCTCCGCAGGGCTGACATTGCTGTGACACGTAAAACCCACTCGCTCCATTTTTACTTTGGTTGTCAAAACATCAGGAGAGCGGCGGAGGGAAGAAGAGAGTCCTCTCTCGCCAAGTCCAAGCCGCCTTCCCCGAGTTTCCCTTGGATTCCTCTCTGGCTCTGGGGCCAAACGAAGACAAAAGGAACATGTCAACATAACGGGCCGTCGAAATTTGAAATAGCCGCACTTTTAGTGAATGCCAGTAATTGAGGTCTCCCTCTGTAGTCACAAAGTCACGGGTGGGATAGTCCTAAAGGGAAGCAAGCCCTTTCGTTGCCTTCGAACTTTGGAAGTACTGATTTTGGGGAGCAATCGAATAAATTGTTCCACAGATTTGACCAACTTTGCCGAATTTGGAATTGGAGGGAGGAGGGGCGAGGATCATACTTTTTAAGATGACCAGAGCTGGTCTGGGCGGGGGATGGGAGAGAGATACATGGGATAGGGACCGGAGTCCGTCACCTTTCCCTAACTAGCAAAAGCCCAGAGTTTAGACAGCAACGATTCCCGTGGTTGTTTCGGACCATTGTTTGCAATCCTGTTCTTATTCAACGGAAGTGGAGGGGGAGGGACGGGGCTGGTGGCTGGGCAGTCTCGGTGCGCCGCTGCGGGAAGGCAAGAGTTAAACGCCCCTCTGGAGAAGTCGGTGTTTCGGGCGAGGAAGTTGCTTCCACGGTGCTTGCCTTTCGGGTTGTAGAGAAGTGAAAACAGCAGAACAGACTAAACGGGGGACAAAGAAGAGTAAAAACTCGCGCACGTCCTCTCCTTTGGGCCTTTTATTTTAACAGGCTGGGAAAGGAGAGCAGGCCCTTTCCCCACTCCCCTTCCCCAACAGCTGTCTCGAACCTGAGCGAAACAAATGTGAAAAGCCACCCTGCACCAGACTGGCAGAAGAAACGGTCCGTAGAGATTCGTCCCGGAACGTAGACTCACTCGGGCTGCAACTGGCTGAAGTTAAGCCTTTTCCGCCCCTGATTAATACATGATTTCGATGGATCTTATTTCTACACACTCTCATCCTTCATACACTTACTCCACATCTAAGTATGCCGAGTTCGTTATCAATAAGAGTCGCACTTGAACAAAGTAAATTTTGCGCAGGCGTTAGTCTGATTTTGAAAAGCCAACTTCACTTGAAACCTACATTTTTAAGAAACTGGGTTCAAAACTGCGATCATCTATTCCGTTGAAATCAGTGGGATCTACTTTCCGGTGAAAGGGGGGGGGGGAATCACCCTGGAAGGTGTTCTCCGAAAACCACCTAAAGCACATTGACTAGAACGTTATGTAGGAGCGCTTTATTTGAGAAAACAAAAGGGCGTTTAGAACCGAGTCGCTGCCCTGAACCAAGAGCGTTTAAATTCGCCTGGATTGCGGATCGGCTTTCCCGTGGCTTGGAGTTCAGCGACGGATTCCTTCTTTGGGACTGTTGACACGTCTTGTTTTCTTTCGTTTTTAAACTTCCCTGCTTCCCAGGCAGGCACGAGGTGCCCCCGCCAAGGAGAAGGCCACTCTAAAGGGGCGGGGGGGGCATCGACCAAAATAAGGTCCTTAGGCGTTACAATAGCGTGCTCGCAGGCGCCAAGGGCGTGGCGCATCCGCGTCCTGATTATTCACGGAGACGGGTGGCTCTTCCCGTCTGGTGGGCGAGTCGGAGCTTTAAAAGAGGAGGTGATGCGAGCGGTGTCACTGTGAATTTCTGAAGGTGCCTCCACTGGGGGAGGGCCGGAGGAGCTCGGAAAGGGGGTAGATGTCCACCCGGGACTCACCAGCACCCGGCTCCTAAGCGCTCGCAGGCAACCTGCACCACCAATTTGCCGGCCAATGACTGTTCCGTAGTTAACGGTCTTGCCTGCTGGAAAATGTAAGGCTCCGTTTCTTCCCTGAACCCCCCCCCCCCTTTTGCCCCCTGCCTTCCTGGCCATGAAGGAGTTTTAGAAATGCCCTCTGCCCGCCTGGATAATCACCCTTTTCCCTTTCAGACAATGCATCTCGATTCGAGTCGTGTGCCTTTGTCCGTTTGTATAAAGACAAGCGCGTTGAATGACAGCGCCGGTTAGCCTGCATGAGCGGGTACGAGTCCACCCACCCACCCCAAACCTGGACTTCGAAAAGCGCCCACACGGCTGCTCGCCCGCGGCTTGTGATTAAGACACCTTCGCGCTTGAAACGCTGAAAAGCCAGCCGAATTAAATGGCAATTAAAAGCGAGTTCCACCCGCTTCTGGCTCTGCCAGCCTTGTGGTTCCCCGCTCGCCATCCGCCCAGACCCGAGACCCGGCGGCGGCGGCGGCAACGCCATTTGGCGGCCAGCCTTCCTTCCGAGGCTTCACGGGGGGCAACCGTGCCGGAACCGGAGCATCTCCCTGCTCCGAGAGCGCCAGGCCGGCAACGGGGCTTCCAGTCTCTCCCCTTTCAACACCGACCCGCGCTCAGAGACGAAACCCCGGAATTGTCCCACCTGAAACGAGTCCGTGTCATTTCTGAACTCAACCGCACTGAGCGTCCGGCAAAATAAATCGAAATAAATGGCACTGCTGATAGACTTTCGCAATGGGATGGGGGAAACCCTCAAAGAATTTCTCACTTTTACTCTTACATATTACCAACGTTCAGTTTTATTTGCTATATATTCATCATCAGCGTGTGCCTATGCGTGTGGGTGTACTCGCCATATCCTGTCGCCAAGTCTGAGTACAATATCCAAAGCATTTCAGAGACATTGTAAGTCTCATATAAATTATTTCTTTGAAATGCTGTTTTAAAACCCCCTCGTGATTTCATCCAGGTTGCCCCTTAATAAAAGGTTAAGCCATGAGCCAGGACTTAATTTTCATCTGCGTTATTTTGAAGAAATCTAAAGAGTTGCTGTAATTCTGAAGAGGGAATCCAGCTACCTACAGCCCAAGCCCTCTGTTTTGGTCAGTTCTGGGAAGAAATCCCCCCACAAAAAAATTAACGTCAAAAAAAGAGAGGAAAACTTACCTATTGAAAAGGAGAGTTGCAATTAATCTAGATTGTATTGTGCCTTAGATCTAGTTCTCCCCAATAATCTGTGTTTAAAAAGGCCCCTTTCGAAGAGATCAGGTTCCACATTAGGGCGAGAAAGGGGGAAAAAAAGCTTTCTAAAAGAGTGAAGGGGAAAATGTATAAAAACGTTGAAAGAACCTACAGTTCCTTATTAGGCGAAGATACAATATTTATTCCTTGTCTCCTGGGATGAAGCTGCTCTATCTATTGTCCTCCCAGTTCTCAGTGCTGATGCTTAATTTTCAAAACTTCTATATTACCAAGGGACCTACGACATCAGCCAAAGAAATACCCAGCAAGTACAAAATCTGATCCGGGGAGCTGCTTTTGTGCAGAGGGAAAAATTGTTCCTACAGGTTTTTAAAAGGCTGTACGGTGGAAAAAAGCTGGAGATCTGTATAGACATACTGCCGAGCCTTTCTTTGGGTTTAGACAGAAATATTCTCCGTTCCTATATATGTATATATTTTTCACATTTGAGGGAAACGGGAAACGACTACTTTTTTTATTATTTTTAAAAATTATTGTCGGTTTGATGTTCGGGTTGGTTCTTTTATTTCCTTTTAAATTTGGAGAAGGAATTTAATCCTGAGCCTCTTTCGGAGAACCCAAAATGTCAACTACCTTTCCAGGACTCGTCCACGATGCGGAGGTATTTTTGTGTGTGTGTGCCTGTGTGTGTGTGTGTGTGTGTGTGTGCTTATGCGTGTGTGTGCTTGTGTGTGTGTGTTTGAGAGAGAGAGAGAGAGAGAAAGAGTATGTGTATGGTCGAGTGTTCCTGTGTGTGGTTGTTTCCATTTTTTGTTAATCCACATTGGACCGTTACATTTAATTATAATCCGGCTTCAGAGAGAGAACCTCCAGAAGTAAAAGGCGAAAATTCGTTATGACATCTGTCGCCGGGAAAGAGGCGAACCCACTGCCGCATTCAAACGGCGGCCGGAACGGAAACAGGCTAATCGCCCGAATAATATCATGAAATGGAAGGGGGCGAATATTACTAATAATAGGGAAAGAGCGAGCGAACGATGGGGATCTGGGGGCCAAGCTACTCTCGACTCCCACTCATTGTTGAACCGAGCGCTTTTCCCGAGGAGGGTTCGAGGCGTGTAGGGAGCCCAAAGACACGCCGCCGAGAGACGCCGAGCCTGTGGCCGAAAGAGAGGAGCGGAGTTTTTAGGTTCCGAGGAGGAGGAGGAGGAGCAGGATGGGACCAGCCCTTCTGCCTTGACTACCAATATGGAGTTTAACCGCGCTTGTGTTGGCTGACTTCGGGTGCTTCCGCGACGGACAGCCCGGCAGCGATCAGACTGAAGTAGCAGGTTTATTTCCAGATTGTGTGGATTCCTCGCTTTCATTTGTAGGGTTTCTCTCCCCGCCTACCCCCCCCCCCCGCCCCGTATCTCTTTCTTTCTTTCTTTCTTTCTTTCTTTCTTTCTTTCTTTCTTTCTTTCTTTCTTTCTTTCTTTCTTTCTTTCTTTCTTTCTTTCTTTCTTCTTCTTTCCTCTCTCTCTCTCCCTTCCCCAGCTACCAGCACAGACCTGCATGGCACCAACCCAAGGTGTATGTATGGGGAAGACTGGCCGGCGAGTCCGGAGAGTAGAGAGAAGCCTTGTGGGTCGGGGACCGGGGGTGGAGAGGCGCGCCAGGCGGGACTGGGCGCTCGCTCGCTCGCGAGCCGGGCTCCTTCTCTCGATGACCCACCGGCAGTACTGGGGTTACCTTCTCCCTTCTCCCTTTCAGATACGTCACGATGGATCAAACAGCTACCGTTTGATGCAGCTGGGTTGCCTGGAGTCCGTGGCCAACTCCACCGTCGCCTACTCTTCCTCGTCGCCCCTCACTTACTCCACCACCGGCACTGAGTTCGCCTCCCCCTACTTCTCCACCAACCACCAGTACACCCCCCTGCATCACCAGTCCTTCCACTACGAGTTCCAGCACAGCCACCCGGCGGTCAACCCGGACGCCTACTCCTTGAACTCGCTCCACCACTCGCAGCAGTACTACCAGCAGATCCACCATGGCGAGCCCAGCGACTTCATCAACCTGCACAACGCCCGGGCGCTCAAGTCCTCCTGCCTGGACGAGCAGAGGAGGGAGCTGGGCTGCCTCGACGCCTACCGGCGCCACGACCTGTCCCTGATGAGCCATGGCTCCCAATATGGGATGCATCCCGATCAGAGACTTCTGCCCGGACCAAGCCTTGGGCTGGCCGCCTCGGGAGCGGACGATTTGCAGGTAACCAAAGAAACCGCAGGTGCTTCTGGTGGCGGAGAAAGGGAGAGAGAGAGAGAGAGAGAGAGAGAGAGAGAGAGAGAGATCGCTCCCAACCTCCTCCACCTCTCCACTCCTGCACCCGAGGGGCCCCGGGGCCACCCTCTCCCAGCTCCCGCCTGCCTCGAGGAAGCGCTCCGACCTCCTCCCTTCTCCAGGATGGTCTTGGTGTGGACGGATGAAGCCCTTCTCCTACGGGCCTGTGGGCTGGGGGTGATGGGAGCCTTAGGCCAGGCGGAAAGGTAGCTTCCTCCCTAAAGACGAGTCAGACCTCGCTCGTCTCCCTGCTTCTCTGCAAAACCTCCATCAGAAGCCTCAGAGACAGGAACCTCTCTTCTCTGTCCCTCAAGCAGAGACAGAGTAAAAAGTATCGGTGAACCCGCTGCCGATCCTGTTGGTCCCACCCTAGTCCGAGAGTTAACACCAGCCGGGCAAAGGGGTGACGGACGTACAGTGGGTGTGATGTGAAAAGATCTCTAAAGCTCCATCCTTGCCAGCTATACCCGTTTTATCCTCCCCGGTGGTGCGCTTCATTTCAACAGACCTTCGGTTTCTGGCTTTCTATCTCTCCTACTTCCTCTCTCCCTGTCCCTACGCACGCAACCGTTTAATTTCGGTCCTCACACTTTTTCTGCTTTTTTAAAAGTCGAGCACACATTTATTGGTTATTTTGTCTTCTTATCGACAAGGGGAGATGCTGTGGTGGTTGTGCTTTTCACACGGGCTTTCTAGTTTCAATGCGACAATAAAATTAAAATTAAAATTAAAACAAATAAACAAGAAATCCCATTAAGGGGTCTGAGAAATTTCTCCTGTCAGATACATTGAAATAGGTTTCGCCATAATCCCGAAATTTTCAAGTTGGTTTCTTGTCCTTCTTTCCCTCCCCAAAACATCAACACTCAGAGCTTTTTTTTTAAAGGGGGGGGGTCTTATTAGGGGGGAGGATGCGTGTCAACTCCCTTAGTCTGAAGAAAAGTGTGCGTGTGTGTGTGTGTGTGTGTGTGTGTGTGTGTGTTTGCCCGTTGGCCAAAGGAAAGGCCCCCTCACGTGCATGTGGGATCTACACAACAATAAAATAATTTGGGGCCATGGAAAACAGCTCCCTTAAACCTGACTTCCTGCATTGAAATCCACTCAATAATTTTCCACGCTTCTGTCTCTCGCCACCCTTTCCATTTTCAACAAGGCTTCCCCTTATGTTCCTCCTCACCAGTCCTTCGCTCAAATCTGCTATTCACTCCTGAGCTTCACTAAGACCTATTTACTTCCCCCGCTTTTTTTTTATAGCCACGTCTGTTGCTGATTTTCTCTCCCTTTTTTTAGCTGTACATTTTTCCCCCATGGCAAACACAAAGCCTTGTATTTTTTTTTTCAAAAGGAGGGATTAGAGACGTTTGCAAGGCAACACACAATGACTAAATCCTGTGCAAAAAGGCACCATAGTTTATCCAATTTTCGACTTAGTGCCATTCAGCTGGTCACTTATGCAATGTCATCCGACCAAACGACGTGTTTCCCACTCGCCTCCCCCCCCCCCCCACATTTCCCCATCGCCAAGACCTAGAGGGCAGGTTCTTTCTTTCTTTCTTTCTTTCTTTCTTTCTTTCTTTCTTTCTTTCTTTCTTTCTTTCTTTCTTTCTTTCTTTCTTTCCTTCCGTATTATCTCATAGCTATTAATCCATTTTGGTTTTATTTAAAGAGGGAGGAAAATAGGATCCACTTTCCTTCTTTATGTTTGCATTTAGGGTGAGGAGTAAAACAACCGCAGACACAAAAATAATTAAAAAATATTTCCACAATTTTCGGTTATTCGGGATGTATGCTTTGCAATCATGATCCACATTTAGTTTTCTTTGGAAGGCTGCTACAACCTTCATCTCTTTCTTTCATGCTTTCTTCTGTTTGAAGCTAAATTGTGAAATATAGAAAAAAAAAGGGGAGGCTGGGGGATCGGCTGCAGTGAATTTTCCTCGATTTGCTTAATTTTTCTTAACTAAGAATTTTTAAATCTCGTTTCTAAATTCACACACACACACAAGTCTTCCAGTTTCTCTTTCTTTTTCCGCCCCCTTCGCCTCTCCCCTCGCCCCCGCTCCACTTTCTTCATCAACATATGCCTCATTTCTGATGCAACAAATGTAAATATACTTTCTCCTGCTCAGAATGTTAAGTGAAAGTCCAATAGTTTGGAAGGCTGTTTAAGTCAGCCTAACAGATGTAAGGAGTCTTGGAGCCGGAGAGGGCATCTTTGAGTCCCCTAAAAAGATTTTCCATGGGCAACAAAGGAAACTGTCACACCTTTTCCCATCACCGCTTTAATTTATGCACAGTCGCCCAGTTTCTGTCCATATTGATTTCATAATCACTTTAAGGCAGAACACTTAAAACTCAAAGGAAGCCCTGGAAAAGGGATTTCTAGACCAGCATCAATATGGCGAATGTGAATATGGGGGGTGGGGGGACTGTAAAGGTTGTTTTCTTTTAAATATTATTATTATGCGCCGACTCTTTCTCCGCATGTACTTAACTCTTCACGGGCTGTTGAGTAGGTTAACACCCTTAAAGGCCTCTTTCATGTCCAATACCTCGTTTGTTTGTAAAGGAAAGTGCGTCTCTAAACACATTTCCACTGGACAAAGGGATCTTGGGGTGGGGGTGTTGGAGGGGAAAATGCGCGCACACAGGAGGGAAGAAAACTCTTTCGGCTGTGAGAGACCCCTTCTTTGCCCAGCTTCTTTCGAAAGTGGAGATCAGGTTGCCACTTGGTCAAGGAAAGTTTTTGCCTAGCGCTGGCGAGGGAGGGAGCGAGGCGTTGCAACCAACCTCCGGCTGAAATCGACAGCCGTCATTGTAGCATTTTCCGCCCGCAGCGGCATCCCTGAACGGTTCCAGGGAGAACCCCTCCCCCGTTGTGTTGGTCCACGCTGCTCTCTTGCTCAATCGCATCTCCAGGAGTGGCTTCCTAGGGATGATTATCCTCTCTATTTCTAAAAACGCTTGCAAATTCTGCGGCACACGGGCGCTACACCTACATGGCCCATTTAGATATTCTCTTGAGTAAAGGGATCCATGTGCTTCACAACTGCACTCACCTGCATGTCAGATTATTATTATTATTATTATTATTATTATTATTATTATTATTATTATTATTATTATTATTATTATTATTATTATGTCTTTCCCTCCCCTCCCACCACCGGATAGCCCTTGGGGATTTTTAAATTTTTCCTTTTCTTCCTTTTCTTCCTGTGGTTGCTGCTGTTTCGTTTGTCCCTGCTGACTCTCTTCCTCTTTGTCTGCCTGACAATCAAGCACCCACAAGAGAAGATAATTCTAAGTCTAGAAAGGGGCTGTTTTCCTTGAAAAGGCTTTTCTGGGGTTCTGAAATGTACAAACTCTTTTTAGCAGTTTGGTGAGAGAGGCGTTTGTTTCTGTTCCCATTTCAAGGGAGTATTTTGTGCCCTCTGATCCCCACAAGCTAGACATTTTACCTGCATGGATCTCTGTATCTGATTTTATTTTATTTTCTTTCTTCAAGGGCTCAGTGGAGGCCCAGTGTGGGCTCGTGTTGAACGGCCAAGGTGGGGTGATAAGGAGAGGTAAGCCAGTTTGCAACCCATGGTTTTCTTCCTTATTTTACCAGTGGATACGAATGTTGCCCATCAGTTAGGAAACATTTATTCTGTGTTAACTGATGAGTCTCAAATCCTAGGGAAAATACCTGTGTAAGGAACAGAGTGCCAGCCTTCTTTTGTATTCCAAAAATTCTCCCTCCACCTCTCCCCACAACCCAGGAGAATGCTGTAAAAAAGCACAAGCACCTATTCCAGAAAAAGGAGCATTTAAATGACCAGTGCCTGTTGAGGCCGTTGTAGGCCAGTCTTTATTCACTGAGAAAAAAAATACATGTAGTGTTCCAGAAATGAAAGGCAACCCTAGTTTTCAATTTGTGGTGATCTTGCAATATTCTTTCCTTGCTTGCATTCCTGGTTCTACTGTTTGTAAATATTTCAAAAACTTTCCAGTTCCCTTTCTCACAGAAATAATTTTATTGAAAAACTAAAAAGATTTTCAGTGACAGTTTGCAAAAAGTGTTTTCAAAGTTGGCTTTTGGAAACAAATAAAAATAAACAGTAACTGCCTAAGGTGGTGTTAGAGAAGCTAGAATTATGGCCTGGGGGAGTGAAGGACCAGCCATAAACATTCCATTCTGATCCTACATATATTGGGATGAATCAGGGAGGGAGCAGGGAGAGGGATAGTTGGCTTCCTGGTGTGAATCAGTACTCTTTTGGACTGCAGAGATGACGGCCAGCTGTGCTCTAGGTCACTCCTGCATTACCTTGCCAGGCTGGTTAATAAGGGCAGCTTAATAAAAATGTCAGAGAACAGAACTTTATTCTGATTTTCCATCTGGGGCTGAGCTGTGTTTGGAGAAGAAATTGAAAGTGGGGAAGCATATTCAGATTTCCAGACCTAGTTTTTCTCCCATATACCACCAATATTACCCATGACAGGCTTCCATAAAGCTGTTAAACTCTGGGGTAGAATTTGTGCTAGGCTTATGCTTAGCACTGAGTAAATGCTGGATACTGAGAGAGGATATGGCTCAATTCAAGTAACAAAAACAAAAACAAAAAAACAAAAAAAACACAACGGCATTGAATTAGGGTTTTTTACTGGAAAGATCCCGGCACAATCCTATAGACACATAACATCAATTACCTGTGGGGGGTGGTAATTTGGTTGAAAATAATAAGGTCCTTTCCAACTGAGTAAAGGGGTTTAATAAGAAGTAACTGGAAGTATACGTGTCTTTATCCTCAAGTGCTTTCTAGCTGTTTGGGGCCATGGGTAGAGGCAGAGACTAATTTCGACTATAACTTGTTTCCTTTTCTCGCTGAGATAATGTTAATAACATTGATTCTTAGTTATATTTCCGAGAAGAAGCAGCCAAAATTGACAAGGGAGACATTTATTTCCGTCTAGGACTGCATTGCTGAAATAAAAACCGATCCGTAACAAATCATTAGTAGCGTGAAACTCTGGAAGAAAGGGATTGTGACATGCCATGACAAACCTGCCGGCAGTAAAACATTGTCATATCACACCAGTCCGTCGGCGGACCTGCCATAGATATCGCGAGTTCCGGAGGACGCGTTACATGTGGTTCTGAATGGACAGCTCCTTGCTGGTTTCTTTCCTCCGGCGGCAGTGATGTGATCCGCTGAGCGCCTTGAGGTGGCTCACGACAGCTCTATTCTCAAAGCCGAGAATTGGGGTTTATCATGTCTCTTTCGGCCGCTGTCCTTCGTGAAAGCAAGGGTCGTGGAAAGCCATGGGGCTGCCTTGGGAGTAAACGAATGGGCCATCTTTTGCATTACGTTACCCGTGTTGTAGGTTAGTGGAACCCGGCATTGTGAAAGGGAACAGCAATCTAATCCGAAACTTCCCCGTTCTCCTTAATGGCAAACCCGTTGTTCTGCTCACCATTTATACAATAGTGGCTTTCTAGTTTTGTTTTGGGTTTTTTTTTTGCTTTATGTTTTGTTTGTTCGGGATACTTCCACGCATATCGCTAGTGCTGCTGTGGCTTGGATAGACAGAGGAGCAACATGGCATGTGAAACAACATGGGCTAAGGGGTGACGGAGAATACAAGAAAATAATTTTGATTTCAAGCTGGAAACGTGACACCATTTCTCTGGAATAAGCCCACGTAGGTTCTGGGTACAATATCTTCTGCCTTCTCATTCGATTCAAATAATTCCCCTCTTTCCCCACCACCGAGTGTGTGCGATAGTTTTGGTTCCTAGGAATTCGGTTGGTATTAATAATAAACAAGGGCTTTGGGTTTGGGGGCTGGATCGTTACTGGAGAGAAAGGGAAAGGCTGGCTTCCCATCAGTGGGGAGGTTGTCTCTGTACTGCTTGACTGGACTCTAATCTCTTCCCCGCTCTTTTATCGAGTCCTTCCCATCTAGTTGATACAATTTCTCTCCAAGCTCTTTCCTGATAAGGAGCTTCCAATTACCCGAACAACTGATGGCAGGACTGAAAGACTCCTCTCCCCCCTCCCCCGCCCCCTCCCCCCCTTTTTTTTCAAAAGCTCATCGAGTTATTCGAGGATTTAAAGATTGACGGTAAAAGAGATCCAGCATTGAAAATGTAAGGCTGTTTCTCGACTAATCTTGAGAGCAGAGCGGCTCTTGTAGGGGAAACCATCAATCTCTTAATGGAATAAGGCAGATATATCAAAGACAAACCTATACCTTGCGAATGTATACTGGGAGCACATGATAAATATTTTGTCCGATTTTTTTTAAAGGGCGTTAACTGTAATCCAACCACCACGTACTTAAAAGAGCTAAAGAGTCTTCCCTAGGTGTCAGCCAGGGCTCCTTTCCTCCTAACCACCTCACGAACCCTCCAGCACTGCCTCAATACAAAGACCGTCTCCTCGAGATCTCGTGCCTTGGACGGAGGTCCGAGTGGAGCTCAGAGGAAGGGAGGAAAGACGGAAGAATGGGATGTCTAAAAGGAATACGAAAAGATATATGAAGGAACAGAAAAGGAAGGAGTAGAGAGGGGCATTGCTTAGGGAGAGAAATAGGAAAAAAGAGGAGGGGTCCCTAAGTCCTGAGCCTTGAGAAAAGGAGAGGAAAGAGGGAATTTGGTGTCAGAAACCGAGCACGAGTAAAGAAATGCAAAACTAACAAGGACTGGAGGAACTCTACCTAGAATAGGACAGAGAGGAAATGAAAGAAGTTGCAACTCCTCTCTGTTCTAAAAGTGGCCCGTCCTGTCCCTTTGCCTGCGCAAAGCAAGGTTGTTCTGTTGTTCTATAAAAACACAGGAGCTCCTCCTGGGCAGCAGAAGACTCTCAGCCCACACCGGCTTCTCCCCCCAAGAAGCAGCCATTTCTTGCCCTCCACCTTCTCGCATGTCCCAGCTGAGACCTTCTTCTCTGGCTCCTTGATTTGGTGCCTGGGCGCTTTTTAATGAGACTTGGGGAAGAATGGCCTTTTCCCTTTCCTGAGTTTGTGCGCGCGTGAGGGTTGGCGAGTGTGTGTGTGCGCGCGCGCGCGCGCGTGTGCGCGCGTGTGTGAAAGGGGTCAGGGCAGCAGGGCTGAGGTGCTGGGCGAGCTAATTACCAGCCAGAGCCAATATTTGCCACGGATTCCGTGGCCGAGCTCCCACTGCTATCACTTCCAGTTAATGGTGTGCAGGATTTCGCCCCGAGCTTCGCTCCTCGCACCATCACAACCAATAATCTTTACTTTACCTACTGCGAGCGTATCGATAGCTTCTCTCGCCTCAGGCGCCCGCTTTGATATGGTAATCTTTCTGAGGGCCCAAATTCTGCAGAGATCATATTAATGTTGTACATACAGACGAGTGCAACTTTGCCTTAAAAGTTGAATATTCAGATTCGCCCTTTCAAAAGAAATCTCTGGCGAAGATAGGAACTTTCTATTTACAGGAGTCGCCTGCGATTTCTAACGGCGGCAAAGCGAGGGTGGGGGTGGGTGGGTGGGAGAAGAAGCATCTTTCCTCTCTTTCTGCCCCCTCCATCGCGCGTCCCCCCCCCCGTCTCCTCTTTCCTTCTCCTCCTCGTTCTTCTTCATTTTTTAAGACACGACTTTTCTATTTTAAGAACTTGTCCTTAATTATCAGTCTAGAACCTGCTTGATTATTACTATGTTCTGTTTTGTTAGATCTTGTCTCTTTCTGTTTGCTGAAAGCCTGTAATGCTTTCAGGCCAATAATTGATCAGTAACGTCCTATCTACTTTTTTAAAAAAAAATTAGAAAAAAGAAAAGAGAAAGACAACATAGTGACACTTAGCCCTCCTGTGTCGTTGTATGAAATGGCAAACTCCAAAAAAGGCAAAAAAAAAAAAAAAAAAAAAAAAACACCCGGCTCTTGTTTCGCTTTGTGATCATCCATCTTTCTCTGCCCCAGGCTAATTTCAGAAGCTTAAATACTGCTATCGCCTCTGGGCCATGAAGAGAAAAAGGGGGCCCAGGCTATCGGCAATCTCTCTTTCTCGATTGCCCTTGGCAACGTAAAATACAAACTACTTTGAATCAAAACATTTTTGGGGAATTAATATGATCTGAACTCTTCCCGTTTTAAGAGATCTTGAGTTTGTCAAATCGCTTAGAGGTGACTGACATGAGAAGGCTGAAGCATTAATGCAGAGCTAGGAACATTGTCAGATCTTATTTGATTAAAAAATAAAAATAAAAAATAAAAAAGCTCTTAAAAGCCTCAGCATCAGTCGCCAAAAAGCGGCTTATCCAATAAAACCACACGATAGAGGTCCCTCTTCTCTGCCTCCTGCCTTTTATGTGTTTACTTAAGGCGCTGCCTATCACTCGCATTCCGGGGTTTGATCGTGGGCCTTTGATCTGAAATTTTAATTTGAGGCACTTAATGATGAAACTGCGGCCTAATGACTCATTCATTGGATGCGGAGCGGGGGGGGGCGGTGGAAAGGGAAGAGAGTTTTTAAATACGGGGTGGAGTGTGGCTCCGGGTAGGAGGGAGGCATCGAAGACCAAACATTGAATTTTAGTTTAATTTTATTTTTAAAAGGAAAGCTCCAAGTGTTGTGTATATGGTACATTCTGGCAGAATATTACCAGGAGGCATATGCCCTGTAAGGAAAGACTCTGTTCGCACTGGGTGTACAGAACAGAGAACTGGGAAGGGAATCCAGATGGGAGAGGAACCAGAAAGGCTTCGTTCATTTTAACTGTAAATGCCTAAACAGAACGTAGAAGGTAAAGGGAATTCGTGAGTATTTGTGGCAGAAGAGCGCAAGGAAAGACAGGAGTTGCAGGAGAGCACATATCCCGTCGATCAAATTTATACACCTATTACTTAAGTAATTTTATGTAACCTCCCCTGAAGTAAGTCACCTTTTAATGTTTAATTCCTCAATTCCAAACAGTTGTTACAAAGGCTTAATTTTGGTGGAATTGTGTAAGGACAATCACGTGGTCCTCGTGTTTAAGAAAGGGAAGCCCTACAACTTCGTTCGTGGCTTGGTTCAGTGTGAACCGATCCTGCGTCTGATTATTGGGAAGCCCAGAGATCAGCGGAGGGCCCTGATTCCAGCGGGGGAACCCTTGACCCGTTACTTTGGGCTGAGGTACCCCTCTGCTTGAACCACTCTCAGACCACCCGTTCTGAAAGTCCCACGGAAGGGAAACATGATGTATTGCGTGGTTTCTAACTGGGCACGCCTTCCTAACGAGAGCGTTTCCCTATGAGGCTTGTTAACCAGCTTTCTCTGTCCTATTTCTGTTTCCTGATACGCCTCAGATTATTTCTCTTAGGCTGGGTTTTGTTGGGTTCCCCCCCCCCTCCAGACGCATTTCGGATTCATTTTATGAAAGTGCAAACCCCCTGTCTCTTCGCTTTTTCTATAAACATCATGAGAAATGTGCAGAGACACGTCCAAGTAATTTCTATTTTTTAAAAAAGTTTTTGTATTAATTTTGTAATATTTTAGACTTTTCTTAACAGGCCTATTCTTGTATTCTTTGTTCCGCGACTGTCTGGTGTTCCCCACAGTTCTCTCTCTCTCTCTCTCTCTCTCTGTCTGTCTCCTCCTTCTTCTCTCTTCCTCTCCCTCCAAGCAACGTCCATCCGTCTCCAGTATTCCTTTGGCGTTTCTCTCCCTCCAAACATCCAGGGAGGAATCCACCTGGAAAACCTTCCGGCCCCCACTTCCCTTTCAGGTTTCCCGGGTCCTTGAGACTTTGCCTCTAAAAAAAAAAAGAAGAACGCGAGTCTCCCCTATTCAGCGCGTCGCGGGGGCCACGCAGGAACCCAGAAGGAAAGCCCGATGGGTTTCCCTTGCCGCCTCCAGACGGGTTGGAGTCATTGGTCTCCTCTCCGCCTCGTCAAGAAAGAAATGGGGGCCGAATCACAGGCGGCTCTACCCGGCCCGGCACTGCTCTCTTCCCTTGTCAGCCATGCCTACATCCCCGTTCCCTTCCCACTCTTCAGCTCCTATCTGATCTTGATAATCCTATAATACGTATAATTTGCCCTTAATGTATTGTCATTAACGCTGCTGTCTCATTCTCTCTCTCTCTCTCTCCTTCTTCTTCTTCTTCTTTTCCAGGAAGCAATTTGAGTCCCATTAAATAGCCTTAATGCGCTTGTTTAATTAATAGCTCCAGCCGAGCCAATTTCAAACGGAGTCACAACAATAAAGGGGGCGGGGGGGGGCCAGAAAGAGAAACGGGAAGAGCGGGCGGGCGAGTTCGGGAGGGAAGCGGCTGTAATCAGCTCTCGGCGCGGCTGGCGTGAGTCGGCGGATAGTCCAGCTGGGGGCGGGGGGACGCTTGGCTTGGCGGCCAGATTAGCAGGCGAGGGTCTCAACAGTTGTCTCGGCCTGGGACAGCTTTCTCACAGGAACTGCTCCGGCAGCCCAGCCCCACATCGCGGGCTAGGAGACTTTCAGCCTGATTCCCACTCCTTTCGATGGCTGCTTCTCCAAAAGCCAATTCCGTTGAAATCCGTGCGCAAAATACAGGCGTGGACACTGCTTGTTTCAGGAGGGGGCGCAGTCCGATCCTATGCAAGGCTAACAGAAGGAACTCGGATCAGTTTCGAGCCGGCTGACCCCCCCCAAGAGATGGCAGCCCTGGCGACCAGTTGTTGACTTATGTCCGGGGTGCGGGAGTGAAACACCTTCCGGGGACAGGTGTAAGCGGGGTTTTCCCCGATATTCTGGTATGACCAGGTTGCGTGGATTGCCTTGTTTCCCCAGGCCATAAAAGAACGTAAGTCCAAAGGAGTTATGGGGGGGGGGGGGGTTGCTCCTATAAATCCCGAATTGTTTTACTCCCGTTCGAAGGGAAAGGGCCAGAGCAAAACCCTACACGCCGAAGTCCCACCGAGGGCAACGGCCGCAAGCATATGCAGCCCAGTTCCGAGTTGACTCAAAAGCTAGGTCCCCTCCTTTAGCGGAAAGCCTTCCCCCGCCCACATGCGCAGGATTATAGTTTTCAACCCGTCGATTTCTAGAGGACGTGGAAAAATACCTAATGGATAGGTATTTTTTTCTAGAGTGTGCCAACTGCGTGGGAAAGAGGCCCTTGGAAAGCAGTTGAAGCAAGCGTGATCTGCTTCGAAGTATAGGGGTGCAACGCGGAGGCTGGAACCAGTGGTTCAAATGTAAGCTCTGGGTTCGTCTCCTGACCCTCCTCCAGCAAAAGAGCTGTTGGCTTGTGGTGCCCAGGTCCCTCAGCTCACTCAGCGAAGGATTCGTCCCAGATCCTCCCCAAAAAGCAGAAGTTTGGGGGGTTGCAGGTCCAGCGGGCTCGTGGGTGGAGCCAAGGCCTTGGGGAACCTTCCGTCTGGCGCGCCGCGGAAATCTGCGGATCCACAAAGCGGGGCCGGGCCGGGCGGGGCGGGGGAACGACGACGACGACGACGACACCCTCCCTTTCCTTCCGCTCCTCCCGGCCTTTGGCCTGTTCTACGCTTCCAGGTTGGACGTGCGCCCAGTGAAAGTAATCTTGATGAGACCCGCTTGGAGGAAGTTGTTAGGCTGCCGGAATAGATTCTGCTGGGCCACCTGGGACGGTCGTACCCGGTCGAAGGCAACTTCTCATCAACCTCTCCCTGTGCCGAGCACTCCCGGGCAGACTTCTTCCTCTTCCGAAGTTGGACATCTCGAAAGTCAGCTCTCCCTGTGCATGCGGGGCCTCTGAAGGGTGAGGTCCCGTCTCATCCAACCCAGTTCCTCCGGTTCTTCTCCTTCCGACACTTCCTTTCCCGTTTCTTTTGTCTTGAATGGTCAGCTGTAACAGCCTGCACTTTCCGTTCCTCACTACGTGGTCAAAGTCTTTTAGCTCCCCGCATTTTGTGTGTTTCATGATTCCTTGATCTTTAAGCACCCGCCTTGGTATTCCTTCGTTCTCTTGATCCAAGGAATTCCTAACATCCTGTGAAAGGTCCACATTTCAAATGCTTCTATTTTCCTTATGAGCAAGGACATCCATCCTATTGATTTCAACAGAGCTTCCAAAAGAGCAAAAAGAGCTCTCAGGAGGACGGACGGGTCATGTATTAGGAGGATTGCTGGTATCGGGCTGCCCTACGAGGACCGCCGGCAGGACCACAAAGCCTGGTTTTGAGGGTGTTGCGTGAGCCAGGTGCGCCGGTTAATAACTGGCCTTTCTTGAAAAGCGGAAGGAAGCGAAGAAGGCCGACTTCCACTTCGAAAGCCGCTTTCCCAGAAAGGATGTGGCAGGCAAAGAAAAGAAAAGAAAGGAAAAACTCAAGAAAAACTCAAAGCTCATTACAATATTCTCTTCCTTGTAAAGACAAGTGAAAGAGGGTGGCGTGTGTTTTTTTAAGGTAAAGAACGAGGTTCCTCTTCTCTGTTTTTCGTTCTATACACCTCCGCCATGTCTCGCCCTCTTTCCTCCTTGGCAAGGCAGGGAATCAAGTGCGAGGAATCCTGTCTTCCTTCCCAAAATGGTGGGACTGGGAATCCGAGCATGAAACCGGCGGTGGAACTAGGATAAGCTGGAAGGAGACATCTCTTCGCCCAACAGCCACCGGAAGAAGGTGCTGTGGTGGGGCCACCTCGCTGGTCTCCCGCTGGCGGGAGCTCTCGGGAAAATGAAAACGTGGTTAGCAATGGCGGTGCCAGGGCAAGTCACAGAAGGTGCCAGGGCAAGTCTCTCCCGCCCGAGCCCCCCCCCCCCCGCTGTCTACCTGTTTCTGGGTATAACTGTGGAAGAAGGAAGAAGGGCTACACCTTCAGGTCAGATGAAGAGGTGGCAGCGAAGGAAGGAAGCAGGGAAGCCATTGGGGGCGGTGTCCGGCAGAGCCTCCCCCACCCACCCCTTTCTCCCAGTCATTCGGAGCCTTTTCCTTCACCTTTTGTAGCGCACAGCTTCCATGCGACCATAAATACGGGCTTCAGTAGAGAAAGGTTCACTGGGCTCTTCCCAAGGACCCGTGGGAAGGCTTGCAGTCACTTCTCAATATGGATTTCTTGGTATTATGTCAAAGGTAATTCCAGAATATTGGTTTTTTCAACATTTCAACACAGTTTCCTGTGGGGGTTGGTTATGGTTCTCCTTGTCCTGTCCATCAAATTGCACGGGAGTTATGGCAATCCTAACAGGGTTATACGAGCTGTTTGAAGAGTGAGTTTTGTCACTACCCTCCCAAGTGAGTTTCCATGGCCAAGTGAGGATTTGAAATCAGGTCTTCTCAGTGCAAGCCCAACATTCTGCTCACTACAGCACACTGGCTCATTATTATTATTATTATTATTATTATTATTATTATTATTATTATTATTATTATTATTATTATTATTATCATCATCATCATCATCATCATCATCATCATCATCCCTTGCACAGTCTCACTGAAAACAATTAGTCTTGCTTCTGAGTAGAAATACCAAGAACAGAAATACCAAGAAAACCCACTTGTAAATGCAAACTCATGCTAAGTTTACCAGTCTGATTGGTGCACATTTAGAACATGTATTTAGAACATGTAATTAGAAGAGTATCTTTATTTGGGTGTGTGGAATACAATGACCATCAATGTCACATTGCTAAGTATTTTAAAGTTAACTTCACTCCATCAAGGAAAAAAAGGTTATTTATCTGCTTGCGTGTCTTGCTGGCTAAGGGTCAGACTAAATGTTAGATATATTCTGTTAGGGAGGGGAAACCAATATGTGCCTGTTACAGGTCAAGGTGTAATGTTCTTTAGAATTTAGGGATTGGAAGCTGAAAAGTCTCCATCATTGGGTCCTGATTCTGCCAGCACAAGGTCTCTTGCCTTCAGGTCAAAAAGTCATGGTCCTCTTACTCCTTCCATTATCCTGATGCAACCTTCTCCTATGATTCATCTAACTATTCCTCAGCCCTCAGGGTGACTTTTCATAAAGCAGTGGGAACTCTAAAAAAGTCCCATTTCATGAGTGGAAATGTATTTCATTGTATTCAGCACTTAGTCTGTAGTGTATTTAGTCTACTAAATGATCCAGCCTTTGGTGATGACTATTGATCAGTCCAGACAGTGCTCCAGTCTGCTCAGATATATTGACACCTGAACCTTTAAAAATTCACTAATGCACACTGAGTACACCAATTCACCTTTGGTACAGAGCATGTTTCTTGACGTTTTATCTAGAGATTGAGAGCCTACATGGAAGAATGGATAAAGTGTGAGACTAGGTATTAGAAGACCTGGCTTTAAACCCCTGCTGAGGGGTGGCAATAGTAAATCTATGCCTTGAACATCTCACGTACCTCAGAGTTTAAACTTTATTATGATCAACATAGGCAAGAAGTGACCAAACACCGCATAACAACAACAAATACCTAGAGAATAGACAGGAAATCCAGTCTAGAATATACTACCTAATGCAACCATTTCAGGTCACGTCAAGGCAGGGCCATCGCTGCTGGTTTTAGGAATACATGTACTGTGATGATTGGCTTTAGAAATGATCCACCCCTCCTGGCTTTAGGAAGAATCTATTCAGAACCTATTCTGTTTAGAAGTGATAGAGAAGTGAGACATGATGTTTAAAATATATTTTGCATTGAAGACATTTGAGACTGGATGTTTTCAAGGTACTGTACAAATTATGAAAAATGAAGCAAGTGGATCTACAATTATGCTTCTGTCATTATGGCTATGGCTTTTTCAACTCAAAGTCATTTCTTCCTTGTCCTCTTCACCCCCTTTTCCTTGTGTTATGTCTATTAAATTGTAAGCCAGAGGGAAGGGACTGTTTTGTCTTGTTTTTATTAATATGTAAGCTGATGTGGGAGTCTTTTCCAATTCTAGAGTGAGGGATAAATATTATAAATAAATACATAATTGTAAGCTGCTTATAAAGATGAGTGACAACTGGGAATAGTCCCCCCCCCCTTTCTGATAGCATCTCTGGGAATGCCACGCTGAGGCTAGAGACATGCAATGTTTTTCATTTTTTAGAAAGCAGGGAGGGGGAAACAATGTGATCCTTGAACTAAGTCCAAAAAGAAGGGTGGGTTATATCTTTGTTGAACCACTAAAACGTTTAAAATAGAAGATATTTTGAGTCCAGAAGGGCTATTTTTCAGACCAGGCATTGAAGAGCATGAGGTGATGGGGAGAGAAACAGAACATTCTGGATGTTATCCTGATTAGATGGCGCAGCATCATGATAACAGATGAAGCTATGATGCCACTCATGTAGCCACCTGATGCTTTTTGTCCTGCTGTGGATTTTGGATTTTAACAGCTCTCCAGACATTGGGATGGGAAAAAGTTCCTTTGTGGGGACTGCAACTCCCAGAATATTTTGGAATATTCTACGAGTTGTAGCATAATTTTTCCACATTGCTGGTTAAAAAACCATTAAAATCTGTTTGACCAGACATGACCGTGGGTGAAAGAAAGGGGTGCTTATATGCTATGGGCAGCAATATTATTCTTATGCCACCTGTAGTTCTTCTACAAATTGTGCTTTAACTTCTATGCATAGAATTGCCAAGCTGAAAAACAGTGCTGTGCCATCATACAGAAGGAAGGCTGGTGGCTCCAACATCAGTGGCACAGTAATTCCACTCCAGGATTTACTACAAATTTTAAAGAATTTGTCCAAATTGCTGAACACTACCCAAAACAGGTTCAGCACCTTGGATAACTCCGATAAAGCACCTGTGCTCTTCTCTTTGTTTGAGAATGTTATAAACCAGACAGAAGAATGATTCCTAAGAAGCTGTGCTACCTGTAGAATTCTGTGAGTTGTAGTAAAACACACACACACACACAGAGAGAGAGAGAGAGAGGTAGCTTTATCCCTCTGTGTTAAAAGTTATGGCAATGGGAGGCTGAGTAACCCAGCCATAGAAGTAGAGAGGGAAAAAAACATAACTGGAGAACTGGAAGATGGCTGCACTGAATATGCCCAAGAAGTGGCTAGTATTTCTTGCCTCCTGGTGTTGGATATTCCATTTCTTTAACAGATCAATTGCACAGCTAGTCAATTAGTGCTTCCAGGGTAGGCTAGCTGCTGGATTTAAGTCATAACATAGAAAAAAATGGCCTGATGCCATTTTGTATTATCTTGGTATTCCACTGGTGGTAAATCAGCTTACTTCATCACCATGGCCTTATGCCAATGGGTAAGTAAGGGACTTTATTGGTGAATTGTGCATGCTCAGCCTATTTCCCCTTTCTTTCCACATGTGGCTGTTCTTGCTGGCTGAAATTCAGGAAAACATACAGCTAGGTCTGCATGCCCAAGACAGAGTTGGCTTTGTGATTGCCAAACAGCAGCTGTCGAATCACAGGGAAGAAAATGTGAGGGCTTTCAAAAATGATTGGTTCATGTAGTGTAGGACTTGAACACCCTTCTCTATGCCTCTGAGGTGTACCAGAAGTAGCACATGGAATCCTGGCCATTGTTTCTAACATGTTTGTTTTTTGTGTTGTTCTAAATGGTGCTTCACTTTGTGAGTCAAGCTTTATTTTAAAACATTTCAATGCGATTTATGGCATGAGTAATGTTTTTGTCGTTGAACGATAAAGGTAAAGCAGGTGGGAACAAAAATCTTTTCCTATTAAATGAGCAATTGTTTATTCAGCACAAATGGTTTATGCACATACAGCTTGGATTGTTGAAGAGAAAATATTAATATTTCATTGCTGCACTTCCTCATTGTTTGTAAAATGTAGCCTTAATCTGTCTCTTACATTGTTAATATAAAGATCCATGAATGCAAGTAAGTCTCTATCTGTCTGCAAGCAAACATACCTAGAGCTGAAATGAATAATACCCTCCAGCATAATTAACCTTGTTTATACACTATTTGATCAAACTGGAAAATTGGAAGAGCATGACCTTAGAATTCTATATACAAGAAAATGCACACAAGACACAGATTTGTGGGGAAGGAATTCACTTCCATTTCCTTTCTGAAACACTGAGTTATGTTATACACAAATTCATAATTGGGATGGATCTAGAGCTGAGGGTGTTCAGATGTCAGGGAGGGTTGGAGGGCACATTAGGAGCACACTAGAGACACTGGTATATACACGCAGTCTACAGACTGCACTTTCCTCATTCTTATCTAGACTAAGTTCATTGACCTTACATTTCACTGAATTCAGTGGAACTTCCTTTATGTCATGAGGACTAACTTGCCCTCTTGATTTCAATGCACTATATTTTCAAGTTACTTATGTTTCCGTTTATGATTCCCTTTGCAAATATTCACATTTATTAAGGGGAAAGGGTTCAAGAAACATTGCTGATTTTCAGTGTTGAATTTAATTCACAGCACACAAAGACTTCACATGTTATACTGCCATGACATGTGTTAAGATTATTTTGGAGCCCACAATATTATAATAGTGAAATGCCCATCACTGTTTGTGTGGAGTGTGTGTGTTTGTGGTACAGATGGATGAAAATTTGTTTCATTTTACATCAACATTAGCAAAATTTGTAATATTTGAATGTAGAAGAATGTGAAAAACTTTGATTTGCCCTTTCCCTTAGGGATGGGGGAAAAAAATTCCTTCCGTTTATTTTTGTTGAAATTCCACATTCAAAATCCTAACAGGAAAGAAAATAAAACTGAGATATTTGTGCATTTCTAGCCAATGAAGGGGCATTTTGTTTTCACGGAGAATTTCTGTTAGTGAAGGTTAAGCTATGAGGTCTGAAGGCAGCTTTATCTCCATTGGGAGAGCGTCTCTCAGTGCATCCCCTACTTTTCCAGGTAGGGTGCCACTGATTGCATTTTTCACAGTGTGTGGTGGATTTTCCATTTTGACAACCTGTATTTTTGACAGTTATGTTGGTCACTATCCTTTCTCTCCTACTGTCACTGCTGTAGCTACTGCTGCTCATCATCATGTTGATGGCAGCCAAGGGTATTTGCCTACTGTGGAGAGATTAGCATGTTATGGGATTCTCATTCAACGTAGTGTCTAAGATGGGCCTTTGTACTGCATATTCAAAAAATGTGAGCCTGGGCTTTTAGTTCAAAGTTCTGGGCTTTTAGTTCAAATAGGACATTTTTTTCCATCCATAGTTAAAATCAGACAACCTCAGAGTGCTTGCAGGTTTTTGAGAGGCAAGTGTAAATAGATAGAAGTGGGAAAAGGGTAATTCAAAGGCTAAAAATTTCATTTGGTGAATATGTTGCCTTTCCTCTTAGCAGCAAATGCCAACCATTCACATATACAGGTATAAATAAAAGGGTGCACATGGGGATACCACTGGAATGGAGGCTGAACCCTTGCTCTTACCTATGGGACTCCCAGGTGCTGAAAAAAAGAAAAAAGAATATCAGACCTCTGGGGGAAATGCCTGCGTCCATCTGCACAAGCCCCATGCCATGCTTGTTCTTTCACCACAGTATATACAGTTATGACAAACTGGGACTGCCTTTTATAACCATTTCCACTAATGATTATCTCTTGGAATGTGCTAGGTAGGTATAAATGTGGAAGCCTTGAATTAAAAATCATGAAACCAAAATGTATAAAGGGGGACATTCATGAATAAATTTATGACCAAAGTCCTTCTTATGAGTTGAAATATGATAAATATGAGTTGAGGATTACAGTACACAGCTTGCACTGTGTGGATGAATGGAAGATGTCTACCCATACGATTCCTCTTCAAAAAATCACTAATTGTTACAGTGTTATTACATGGGCTCAAAACCCTGTTTGGCTGTGAAACTCAGTGAGTGACCTTGGACCAAGTTTGTCTTACCTCACAGGGCTATTGTCAGGATAAAGTAGGGGGTAAGAGACCCACATACACTTCACTGAGCCATTTGAAGATGAGCTTTAAATGTAGGCACCCAGTGTAGTTTAGTGGATAGAGTGATGGAGTAGATGGCTAGGATTCAGGAGGCCTGGGTCTGGAATGTCAGGAGGAGTTAGATGCAGGAGTGAGTGTACATCCCTGGATGCAACAATCAACACATTATTTATAATTGTTGTCAGATCCAAACAACTGAGTGCTGAGATAGCCTGAATTATGGCTGCAGAGACAAAAAGTTAAAAGTTATGCCTTTTACATAACTTCTCAACAGGATTTCACTAGTGGTTCCTTTTTCTTGTTATGGAAGAAACAACTAACATCAACATCTCTTTTCAAAAAAGATTTAAAACAGATACTGTAGGTATATGTAATCGTACAACACAGTGTGTGTGTGTGTGTGTGTGTGTGTGTGTGTGTGTGTGTGTGTGTGTGTGTGTAAATGTGTTTGCATAGGAAGAACTAGAATGTCATATTTACATAATGAAGCATTCTGACCAATCAGAATGTGTCTGGTATCAGCCAGACAGATATATAAAGCAGGTGCCAGTTAGCAGTGTCTCAGATAGGGATGATAAAGTCACAATATGTGATAGTGTTCAGATAGGGCTGATAGTCTTTGATAGGGTTAAATGTGTTAGGATGTGAGAGTTAGTTGCTTATAAATGCACCTGTCAATAAGCCAAGTACATAACTGAGACAAATACCAATATGTCCAAGCACTACAAATTTTATTATATTATACATGTGTTCTAAACACTAAACATTATTCATGGTTTTAACAAAGACCACGTGATTACGTACTATCAACTGCCGGCACAAACATACACAAGAGAATATCAACTTTTACTCTGAAAGTAGCCTTTTATCTGTACACTTGAAACTGCTGGGCACAGATTCTGTTCGTTACATTTCATGTACCGTCTGTCACACCCAAGGCTATAACCAAGGCAATTACATCTTCTTTACCAAGCCATGCAGTTCAAGAATGAGGAAAGTCACTCCAGAATTAAAATACAAGAAAAGTAGAGTAGAAGAAATTATTTTTCAAATCCTATTCCATTGTGAATTGTCTCCTATAAATGCATAATTACCTTTAAGACAATAAAGTGTCTGTGTTCTTGTAACTCAGTGTTCGGCCAGTGAACATGTCACTGTCAGTTTTAATAAACAAATTTTGGTATGACCATTTGTTTTTCAGTGGGATGAAACTGGTAGAGACATACCTTTTTTCTGAAATATATCCCACGGGCAGTTTTTGGGGAAAAAAAGATCTTGAGCTAATGTGTGTCATGTATGCCTTTGCAGGTGGTACATGTGTGGTTAACCCCACGGATCTCTTTTGCTCGGTTCCTGGGCGCTTATCTTTACTCAGCTCTACTTCCAAGTACAAAGTGACCATCGCAGAAGTGAAGAGACGTTTGTCACCACCAGAATGTCTCAATGCCTCACTTTTGGGAGGGATTTTGAGAAGGTAAGGAAAAGCTAAGGGAGCCAGTGTAGTATAATAGATAAAGTGTGAGGCAGGGCTCGGGAGACCTGGGTTCGAATCCTCACAGCCATGGGTCCCTTAAGTATCTCACATACCTTGGAAGCCCTATTAAGGCTGTGACAAGCTGGAACTGGCTTGACAGCTGAACACACACAAGCAAAAGGTAAGTGCAACTGCATCAAAGGAGCAACAGATATATGAACATTTGAGTTGGGTTGAGAAGGCCTGTTTACAGAAGGCTGTTTCTGTTGCTCGGTTCATAATAGCATAGTCCCATCCACATGGACTAAGAAATAAGTCCCACTGATTTCAATGGGCACTCATTCCTCAGGCAGCATATATAGAAGAGCAGCTTGAAAGGTGTATCTTTTAGACATATTTGCATCTAAAGCAAAATGTCAGCAACATCTCATGCTCTTCTTTAAAAAGGGGCGGGGCACAAAGAAAGTGGCCAGATGTGGGGAAATGGTGGAATATTTGGGCTGGGAACTACCTTACAAAATTGGGAGAAGGGCACGGTGTGAAAAAGAATTGTGTCCCTGTTTGCATTTTAGCCCATGAAATGTAAGATTTGGTTGGTTTTCTTAAAATTGCAGACCAAACCAATCCTTCTGACAGCCAACAGAGAAGACTGGCTGTTTTGATGCTGAAGGACAGGACTGTGGTTTGTAGATAGAAAGAATATCAGCCTTGTTGCCTCCTCCCCCTTTGGGCCTACAAATGAAATGAAAGAAATATCTTTCCTATCCCAGTTGTAGCAAAATAAGGTTGAGAGAGCACTTTAAGCGCTATAGGATGGTATACAAGCAGTACCTTGTGCTTTGCTTTGAGCCAGTTTGGCTCAGCGTTCTTTAATTCCTTTGTTCCAAAATGAATGCAGTAAGTGAAATATAAAATCCTGTCAGATGTACATTGTCAGCCTAAACTAACAGTTTCTGCCCAGGGTTTCAGGCAGCAGTTTTTCCCATTCTATATCCCCAGTGCGCTATAAATAACTAGAAACCAAGAAATAAAAGTGAAAAAATCTAATCCTGCAGTTTCACTCTGGGAACAGAAATGGTTGATTCAAATCACCAAAATCTGGATGAAGGAGATCTTAGAAGCAACCTCTGCATTATTTGAATCATGAAATCAATAAGTGGATGGCAGGGATGCCAACCCCAGTGCAGGACACGACCCTCACCCAGCTTTAGAGAGAAGAAGAAGAAAAAGAAGAAAAGACCACACAATTTGGTCATGGATTTCTGGCAAAGAAACAACATAGCCAGCCCCATAGCTACCCCAGTGTTCTCAGTTCTCAGTTCTGGTCCCTGAGAGTTTATGTCAGATCCTAGCAAGAAGACCCCTTAGCTGAGAACATGCAGATCTTAGGTAGATATTTGAGGTATATTTTTTTAAAAAGAAGAAAAATAGGGGAAGGATTTTACAAAATTAAGGTTTTTTTTCTCTCTCTCTCTCCCCTCCTACCACTCTTTCCTGACAGAGCAAAATCCAAGAATGGAGGGCGCTGCTTAAGAGAGAAGCTGGACAGACTGGGCCTCAACCTTCCTGCAGGGAGGAGGAAAGCAGCCAACGTCACCCTCCTCACATCCTTGGTGGAAGGTAGGATCAAGAGGGCTGTAATGCAAATTCTTACTTGTTACCTTTGTGGCTTTTGATCGAAGGCTTCAGATACCTTTCGTGTACTCTGACAACCAAAGAGAAGTCTCCTTGAAATAATGCAGAAAATCATAAGAAAAGATGGGAATACAGCAAGCGACATAATTCTTGAAAAGTCATATCCTTCAGGGACCCTGATTTTCCTCCTTTCAATTCTTATTCAAGTTAGAAAGAAGGGATTAGAAAAGAAGGAGAGAAAAGTAAGGTAACCATGCCGCATTTGGTAGGGATCCTCATCAAGATGCAGTGAGTCAGACTCCAGGGTAAACAACGATGCAATGCTACACATGTCAATTTAGAAGTACGGACAATTGAATTACATGGGCCCTTCTCTGGGGTAGATGCTGAACCTATACATACAGTAGGTACATATAGATATAGGTTTTGATTGCATTCCCTTTGTTAAAATATTTATGTACTGTCTTTTGATTCAGAGACTGTCCAGTGCAGTTTAGCAACAATTTTAAAACATGCACACTGTGGAATAGATAAACAGTAATAATCTTGCTGGATAACAATAGCCAGAACAGGCTATTCAGTGCAAGCAGAACCTGAGCCATTTCAGTTGGTTCCAGTGCTTCCTGAGGTGAAACTGACTTGCACCTGAAGCTGCCAACACAACAACTGCCCTCCCTCCCTCCCCCAAGAGGAAGTTTCAGGTCAGTTTCAGTCTTCAAAAAGACTGTAGGGTCGTGATGTTAAAAACATCATTGTTTATATTGTTTTTCTGTGAAAATACTCGGTATGGTGTAGAAGGGGGAATGACGAAGTGGAGCTGTCCAACTGACATATTCTAATCCTGAAACACATTCTGCTAGGGGCTCTTAAATTACTCTGATTTGGGAGAGACACTGAAGGAGAAATACACACAAACACACACCTACAGAGTTGCCTCTTCCTTTCTTTCAGTTGTTGAGCTGTTTTGTTGCAAGCAGTGTGATATTGGGAACAAATGATGGTATCAACTAGTCTGGTTCATGCAAAAGCCTTTCCTTTCTCCTTTGTTCGTCACAATAATTTTCTTTGTCCTTCTCAAATATTTTAAATTAGGGATGCACGCTATATTTGGCCAAATGCTGAAACAGTAACCAAGTCTGGCTTATTTGGGCAGTTCCATTGTGATTGTGGAGCACAGCAAAGAGCCCAGTGGACCTCACTGAGTGAAGCACCGCCCCCCCAGGGTGCCTTATATTAAATCCAGTATTCATGGCATTAAAATGTTAAAATAAGGAAATAAGTGAAACAATTAAAAATGGGAGTGAAAAAAATGAAAGTAAAGAAAACATCGAGCTATTACTAACAGAGAAGGACAACATTTGTAGTATTAAATACAAAGAAGGGGAAAATTTCCTTGCATTTCTTGCTGCAAAGTCATTATGTAAATCATCAAAACATATACTGTTTACAAGACTTGTTTTTGTGGCTATCCAATGTCTTGCATCCTCTCAGCCAAGGAGCATCAACAGAAGGGGAGTATAGCACATCCATTTCAAATCTAGATAAGAGGAGAGAAAGGAAATAAGGATGAGAGAAAGGGCACAGCATATAGAAATACTGTAGTTGCTCAGTCACTTTTTGGAGAATGGGTGTTCGCTGTATACTATTGCTCTGAGGTGAGAACCCATACTTTCATTCTCTGTCAGCTTTGGCCAAGAGCTGCTGAAGAATTTATTTACTTCATTTCAGTTCTCAATATGTGTAGATTTGTGCATATGCCCTGGAAAAAAGGAATTATGTATTTGAAGTAGGTTCTTCTAGGGAGTACGTGTTGTATGTTTAAATAATCAACATCACCATGTTACTATTATTCACCTGTGTATCGGCCTGTGTCTTGCTTGCTTTCTCTTGTACAGAACACTTCGTGAAGGAGACAATTGAAGCCTACACTTCTTAATTCATAATCCATTTTGGTTCATTTCCACTCTTCTTCTCTGGCTTCAGTCAATATTACCCTTTGACATAACCTCATTTATCACTATTACTGCCATTATTTCCCAGCCTTTCTCCTGATATTTCTTCCTTTATAGTTTCACTTGTCCCCTCTCATTTCATCTGGTGCAATTGCAAGCACCTTTTTCAATTTCTCTCATTGTTTTCTGTGTCTTGTTTCTTCTGACGTGGGTACTTCACTCATAATAACACATTTTCCTTTGAGGTGTTCTGAATCTCAAACTCTTTTTGTTCCAAATTCTTTCCATGCTTCATTTCAATCAGTATATGTGTGGTGTGATTAGATTTCTTCTTCACCTCTCTTTTTTCCATTTTAAAATATTATCTTTGTATGTGCATTGTGGATAAGTATAAAACATGTTTTTGTTACCACTGTTATTACTGGTGCTACTACCTGTATTATCACTTCTACTACCTAAGACATTATCTATGAATATTTTATACAAAGAGCATAACACACATGTTCTTCCCACTACTCATGTGTGTGTGTGTGGGGGGGGGGGGGAAAGTTGGCTTTGACCTGGCCCCTATCCATCCTTGTGAGTAATATATACTTTCTTGGCATGGGTTCAGGGTTCAGCAAGGCAGGAAAAACTAGAAGAAGTTCAATTAAGAGAGAGAAAAGGTCACAAAACACATTGCTGGCAAAATGCAAGCATCTGTGATGGCCTGGCCTGTGTAGAAGTAGGCAAGCTGACCTCCACTCTTCCCAAGGGGTTTCTCTGAATCAAACAAGCAAAGTCTTTATAAATGTAATTTTTTTAAAAAAAACTACCAACAACAACAACAAACACCACTTCATTTTCTTTTCTTCTTCAAGAAAAAGTAAGTGATTTGTGTGCACTCATACTGAAACTAAACCCAACTTTTTTTTAACAATGGTACAACAACAACAGTTATAGCAGCACAGAAGTAGTCATGTCTTCCTTGTAGCTCTAGGTTCAAGGCCAAAATACACCATAATCCATCAAATGTGGAGGTTAATCTTGTCTTTGTGAACTGTAGGGTGCTCTGCTCATTTACACTGCAAAGAGGGCTTCTTTTGTAGAAGACAAAGGAAGTAGCATTTCCTTGTGTAGCTCCAGGCTAAAGTAGTCAAACCTACACAACCCATTGCCCTTGCATGGCTCATGTCTTACAGAAAACTTCAGAGAAAATTATGTTGCTTTGACATGTCTCCAGGCTAGGAGTCAAACCTTCATGAGATGTTGCTCTTGCATAGTTCATGTTTATTAAAACTTCTGAAGAAGAGTCTATGGCCTTAGTAGGGCTTCAGGCTAGTAGTCAAATCTTCACACTATTTGCCCTAACATGATTACTTGCAAACTGAACTACATCTGATGGATTCATCCTTGCAACCTGGAGACTAGGTTTATGAGCATAAGCTACACTGAACATCCCACATGCCTGATATTAAAATAAAATATTAAATTAAAAAAACCTTTTTCTGCTTTTTCGTGATCTGCTGTATCTGCTACATTAAGGAACTACCTCTGTTTGCCTAATGGAAGAGCTGTTTTTCTCTTTCATAAGTGTGTCACCAAGGTCCTTCTTTGATTAATATTTAATGATTTATATTTGATTAAAGAAAAATGTTAATTGGTAACCAACAACTTCTTATCCTTTGAAACAATGTCCAGAATCCTGTTAGTTATACCTGCTGGCATAACTCAGTCAGTTAATTGATTGCCACAAATACCTACACTGACTTCTCAACTTACAGCAATTTGCTGCCAAGATATACACTAACTGTATTACAAAGGTGTAAAAATATAAAAAGGTGTCAGCCTAAAATATTTATACTTGGGTAAAGCAAATAATTTAATAATGTTGTGCTTTCAAGTCAATTCTGACTTATGGCCACCCTCCCAAATTTTTCTAGATAGAAAGTGCTCAGAAGTGGCTTACTGGTCCCTCCTTCTAATGGCACTCTGGGACTGTGCAGATTGCCCAAGGCTGCACAGGTAGTTGGACATGTAACCTCATCAGCCTCACCTGCTCTGAGTGACCTTGGATGGCTTCTCTCCATCTAGGCACAATAGAGCTTCGAATTCTCAACCTGTGGTTTAGCCAAGGACCCCAACCCACTAAGCTATACCAGCTTTGATGCTAGTGCCAATAGGAAGACACAAAAGTGTGGGGTTTTTTTGTTTTTTGTTTTTAACGTAAGGCCAAAGTGTGGAAAAACTACTTTCTGGACAGCAATTCCAGAATTCCCCCTTTCAACATGATCAATAAATTCTTGTTTTTGTTGTCCAGGATGAATTGTTTCCTGGAGCTGACTAACGATGGTCTTCTGTGGGACAAACCTTTGTGTTTTCTACAGGGAGGTGTTCTGGTATGCCAGGACAACTTTGTCCAAAGAATACTCTGCACAGGATGCAGACTACTAAAGCAGTTTCCCTCTATTCATGCTCATTTGTGCTGCCTTGTTTACAGCCAGAGAGGATATGAAACCAGCAGGCATTTTTAAAATTCCCTTGCTCAGCTGTTGACCAGAAAGCTTGGCCAGGTTGAAAAAGACAAGTGCTGGACTGGACGGAGGCAAAGAGCTCTGGCGGTCCCTGCTGGAGGGACCAAGTGGTGAGCCTTGACAGGCTTCTGCTGGCAGGTGCAAAGGACAGCCAGATGCTCTCCTGGGCTTATTGGAGACTGAGGGACACCCCAAAGCTGAGTCATGGATTCCCTGAACTCTCCCCCTGGGCTTTGCTGCCCAATGGTCAGCACTGCTGTCAGCTCCCTTTTTTAAAATGACTGTAGAAGAGAAGGAGTGAAGGAAAGCATTCTTTCCCAATCCAGAACAGGGAGAATGGAAGCAGGATAAGGAGAGTGGGAGGGAAGTAAAGATGCCACCCATTAGGGGAGAAAAGGAGGCAGTTTTGTGGATCTCCTCGTTGCACATTACAGTTCATTACTGTTCTAAAAACAGAGGGGAAAAGAGTCACTTGCCTCTTAAACAAATGTGTGGGCACTTCCCAGTGGGAAGTTTCCTAATATGTTACCTTCTCCACATATCACTTAGCAGTAGCTGTTGTCATCATCTTCATTTTGATATATGATCATGATCATCGTCAAGGTTCTGACCTGGGAAATTATGCCTGGGAACTTTCTCTGTCAAAGTTTCCATTTTAAAATAACACTGTACAAAGCAAATGTGGTAGGAGAAAACCTTACCCTTTATAATGAGTTCCTGGTAGAATTATGAAGTGGTAAGAAGTGTTAAAAACTGGTTATGACAGCAGGCGGCTTGTTGGTGCAAGCCTTCCCACTGTGCAAGTGGCGATCTCCATGAAGAAAACTTCCCCTCTGCTTGCATAGCCTTCATACTTGCACAAAGAGCAGCATCCCATGCTACTAACACTGGCAGGACTTTTACCATTCAGTGGAAGCTCAGTAGGGTACTGGCCTGAGTGAATGGAAAGCCAGCCTCAACCAGCCTATGGAAAGGAGAGGGATGGATTCCTTGAAGTGTGAGTCAACTTATCACCTAATAAACAGAAACTACTAGCTATTCCTGCTTTTGTTCTTTACCAGCTAGAGAGTTTTAAATGTCACTTTAAAAATGTTCTTCACATTCAGGATTATAGACTATTTCTTATTTTATTACACTAACTTAGCTTTGAAAAAATTTAAAACAGCTGTCCTGTAAAGCAAAATCATTGGAGCAATTTCCTGAAGACTTGTGCCATGATGCAGTCCTAACGTTTAAGGGCCCACAATAATACCAGCGGCAAGGTCCTTACCTGCCATGGGTTGCTGGTGATGATGATGATGCTAGCCCCTACCACATAGTTGCAAGCTGTAGAGTTTTATTGTACATAGAACTGCTAATCACAGGTTGGAAGTTTGATTCTCCATTATGCCTCCCTGATGGACTTGATCCATAGGGTCCCTTCCAGCTCTGCAGTTCTAAGATGATGATGATGATTTGTAACTTTAGAAAAGCTATTGTGTTATATTGTGCTACTCGTCTGCACTGCTGTGCCCCATAATGCTACTGGGATATTTAAAGGCTACCCGAACTTGCCTTTGGGAACCTTCCTCCTTTCATCCTGAAAAGCTAAGGGTGTGCTAGCTTTTGATCCAAAAGGAAAAGCAGCCTTGGAATGTCTTTGTTATTGAAGGTAGAGCAAGAAATTGGTGTAATATGCAGGCTTTTAGGAGGCTCTGGAGAAGTTTGTTACCTTTTTTTAAAAAATGTCTAATTATTCTTAATGTAAGTCTGTGAACCAATTCAGATATAACACTGAAGCACTACAGCTTCCCTTGCTGTAGTTCATTCCCTGGGCCAAATGGCATGAAGCACGTACTCCCACACTCTCCTTTCTCCTTTCCTCCTTTGGCATAGCCAGGAGGAAGAGACCACAACCATCTGCTTCTCATCTTAATTTCAGCCAGAATTTTCTGTTCATACTAACTCTGTTTGTATAAACCAGCTGAGGGCAGAAGCAGTAGATGAGATTCCTCAGTAAATCTCTGGTTGATTTGTGGTAGATCGGCAACATTTTCTGATTCCCAATTGTTTAATAGCTGCAACACTGAAATGACTTTGTCCAGCAAAAATAAGCTGCTGGAACAGAAGCTTAGAATAACTCCCAAGTGGATTTTTGTGTGAAAAAGGGCTGTGAGCTGAGTCCATTCAGTTCTAGCACTGAAAGCAAATTCTTTGGCTCTCAATGTGCTCAGAGGCACCTTGTTCTTTTATTCTAAATGCCTGCCTTTGACAACTGGCTCTTGTCGATGGGGCCCATTTCAGCCCCATCGGGCAAAATCTTATTGCCCATCTTTGTGCTGGTGCAAACCAGATTGGAGTGCTGGGAATAATTAATTGCCCAGGCGAAGCCTTTTGGAGCTTCTGGATGTGGAGAGGGGAGAGTTTTAATAGTTTAAAATCACTACTGGGGCGCCAGCAGTGGTCCCAGTCCTGGTGGTGGAGTGGCAATTGTTGACTACTAACTACCAACGCCATGTCCAGAAGATCCCAAAGGCTTCCCCAGGACAAAAGGAAGCCCTAAAGAGCTTTGGATACTAAAATGGGTGGGTGGGGGTAGGAATCCTTAAATTAATTCTTTCTTCTGCCCTGGTCTGATGGATACTGACAGAAATATGCCAATAGCAATTTGCCCACTGTGAAAAAACAAAGGAGACTTCTCAAACTTGATGTCTGCCTACCTCAGATTTCACCTTTAGTTAATGAACAAGTTACATGATAAAACACAATTTGTGCTTGGCTTGGCTTAAGTGAGCAAACCAGAGTTTAAATCAGAGACAGGAAGCAGAACACACACTCTCTCGGTCTCTCTGTATCTCTCTCTGTGTGTGTATGTGCGCATGTGCAGCTGGGTAGGCAGGAAAACATTCCCAGAGGCTGCAGAGGTCATTGCCATTCCTGCCAGAGCTGACCTCTCGCACAGCCTTCCATATAGCAGGCATGGCATGTGGGGAGTTTTTCCAGGCCCTAGACAGCAGCCAGGCTTCTGGAAGTTCCTCCACCAGCTCATGGGGAGTTGTTTTTCAGACCCCCTTCCATCCCAGCTGCCAGGAGTTTTGCAACAAGCAAGCCCACAAATTGTAATGTTGATGTCCCCTTCCCTGCCTTGCTCCAGATGGCATGAGGGGCCCAGGCAGGTACACCCCCTGGCTCTTGCCACAGTCCCCTTCTCTCACTCCTGTTTTATTTCACTTTATTTTAAATGTGGCAACATGGTACATTTGCAATAGAAATAGTTTCACACTGAGACAGCAAGCCCTGGCACCATCTAGGTGTACCCAGATTTTAAAAACATGTTAATATACAACAATTATATAATCTTCACCTCCAGTGATGCTCACCAAGAAATGTGTTCCCTCACATGGAGAACAAGAGAACCACAGCTGCTCCCTGAGGCTCCAGCCGGTGCCCTAAGATCTGGCAATCCTGATAAACACATGCCTTTCCCAATACTTGATAGGACAAATGGTCATTGCCTACAACACATCCGTTCGGTGAGCAATCAAGGGTTGGAAAAACCGCCTGGAATCCTGTTAGGCTTTCCCTGCTACTTTTGTTCCATGGTCAGATTTAGTTGCAGCCAGCTTGTGACCAGAGGGGACATGCCTACTGAGGAGGAAGAAGAAGAAGAGATGTAAAGAGGACATGGCAGGTCTGCCCAACTTTAAGGTGGCAACATTTATCCATGGGCTCTCCATGGATCCATTTATCAGCTGGTCTGTCTCCTGGGCCTACCAAGAGCTCAGTGCATTGTGAGTAGCTTTCCCCGGTTAAATAGAAGGCAAGCTTTCAGAATTTTGACTTTTGAAATTTGAATTTGGCCTTTTGACACCTGCCTATGTAAGGGAGCTCTCTGGTGTCCTGCAAGCCTCTTTAGAGAAGAAATAAACCAAAAACAGCAGCTTGGAAATAAGTATTTGGGGGGGGGGGGAGAGAGAGAGAGAGACCAGTATACCATTTTTGGCTCAGTTAATTTATATAGGTATGTAGGACTTTGTAAGTATTTTCTGAATGGGGATAACAGAACTCATGCTTTCACTGAGCTTATGTAACATAAGGAATGGGGCCATATTCCCCTTCCAGCTGAAATGTGCACCTGGAGGCATCCTAGAAGTGATGCCCCTTTTCCAATCCAAGGGTCCTTTCCTCCCCTTAGGTTGGCAGGTGTGAGAGATGCAATGGTGTAGTTTCATCCTGTGCTGTTGAGATGGCATGAGAAATCTCCAGCAACGTAGCAGGACCCCATGCTGAGATTGCTTGTTGCTCTCTGAATACATCTGACCCTGCCTTGGTAGAAGACATGATGACATGTCCTGGCCTTGGAATGTTGCTTTCAAAAAGAAATTAATGGTGTTGCTTCAAATGTTTTTCACACCTCAGGCCATTGTTGTTTGTGTTGTGGCAGAATGGGAAAGTGATTGGCGGCTTTCCTCATTCTGTACACTGGTATTATTATTTATTTATTTATTTAAAATATTTATACCCCACTTTCCTCCTCAAGATGACCCAAGATGGCTTACAATATTAAAAGCAAACCATATAAAAGCTGGAAGAGGAACTCAAACTCTCGCTAACGCTCCCATAAATATTACAAAACAGCTACTATTACAATGCTATTAAAACTACAAATATTATAATATCGACAAATTAGGTAATAAGTAGTTTAACTGGCATTCACATGCCAACATTCTATCTGTTATGCTACACAAGATAGAAGGAAAATTATTCATCTGCTGCCAGTGTGGTAGCAATAAAGGCTTACTCTAACCCTACTAATCACTTACTACACTCTAGAAAGTGAATAGTTGCTTGGAATAGGATACATAATAAAGTAAAATCAATCAGTGTGGTAACTCTATGGCCATTGTTTGTTTGGATATTTCCCCACACTAATGCTTAGGTTGTGGGTAAGAGGCCATTCCCTTAGAAAACATTTCCATGGATTTCCCATGCACTCTGAATGGGAAGGAGCATCTGGTGGATTTATACTACTTTTTGGAAGATCATGAGGCCCAGTTCCTAGCAGTATTTGTTCTTCCCTGGACTCCTCATTTAAGAGACACTTCGCTATTTAATTAAACAGTGAAAAACCACACAATCAATAAGACTGGAGAAGAAAATAGGCAGAGAAAAAGAAAATCACTCAAAACCACGCAAAATACTTGTGTAATCAGACACCAGGGAAAATGGTAGAAGTACACACAACCATGAGTTATAGTTTAAAGACTGCCAGCAAATGATTGTTGTTTAGAGACCTGAAGATGGTACTGTAATTGTACATTTCTGTTGTGTACACAATAATTAATTTGCATGCATGCATGCGTGTGTGTGCACGTGCACACACACTTTTGTGTATTCTGCCATGGTCTTGTTCTATGATTAGATGTGTTTTGTAGAATTTCTTAAAATGAAATGTTTTTACAAATGCTGAAACCCAGGGGGCCACTGCAGTGTGGCTGTTGTGAGGTCCAGTGAATGGCATTCACAAGGAACTGTGGAACTGGGCTGAAACTTTTTGAAAAAGAAATCCCAAATAGAAATAGATGCTTTATGTGTAAAGAGACTTTGTACCTTGAAAAAGAAAACATGTGCCAGGTTTCCTTTAGGACGAACACTGAGAATGATACACACTCTATAGGGCTACAACTGAGAATTAGGAAAGCAAACCAGACATGCTGTTGTTCTCTTATGAATCTTCTCATCCCTCCAATACCCCTGGAAAGTGATCAGGGTAACAAGTAGCTTCATGAAAGGAAATCTAATCATGGCATCATGTGCTTGTTAACACATTGTTGTTATTTATGACATATGTGTTGTAATCTTCTAAGGTGCTCAGCTAGCATAAATGGTTGCACACATACCACAAGCAACCTTGTAGGTAAATTGGTCCAACAGAAAAAATTAGTAGGTCTAATTTTTAAAATGTGTTTTATGTACTTCTATTGGATGGCCGGAACTCTGTCAGTGTTTGAGTAACTTGTCACAGCCAGTTGCAGCTAACTGACAAGGTGCCAGGCTGTCTCTAACTCATATGCCTAGTCATAATCCACATTGAGCCACTGAGAGGCAAGCTTGCACCCCATCAATTAGCTACAATTAGCTATGGCTATACCAATACAATTCTGGTGGATATATTTTAAATTGATTATTGTTCACACTATAATTTTGCTAATTGTATTTGTATCCTTTTGTCAACCTTATTGCTCATGATTTCTAGTGAAAATACATTAATAAAATGCATATATATTCATATACTTTATACATTGTTGTTGTTATGTGCTGTCAAGTTGCCTCCATCGTATGGCAACCCTATGAATGAGAGATTTGCAGAATGCCCTGTCCTGAACAGCCCTGCTCAGCTCTAGTAAACTCAAGCCTGTGGCTTTAGGCAGTCAGTCCATCTTATATTTGATCTTCCTCTTTTCCTGCTGCCTTCCACCTTTCCCAGCATTATTGTCTTCTCCAGAGAATCTTGCCTTCTCATGATGTCCCAAAGTAGGACAGCCACAGTCCCAACATTTTTGCCTCCAGAAAGTGACTGATGAGCTCATGTTTGAGTAGGAATGGGAAGTCAGGTCTTTTAATGATATCATTTTGCCATAGGAAGCTTTTCTCTGGCATTCTAGGAAAACACACAACTGGCTGCCAAGTGACAATTGTTTCTGTCTATTCACAGGAGAAGCTTTACATTTGGCAAGGGATTTTGGCTACACCTGTGAAACCGAATTCCCAGCCAAGGCAGTTGGGGAACATCTTGCAAGACAGCACATGGAACAGAAGGAACAGACAGCGAGGAAAAAGATGATCCTAGCAACAAAGTAAGTAAAGAAGAGACACATCATTTATACTAACTTAAATTATTGCAATTTAATTTGAAAACTGATGTGGGATTAGCCGAACACTTGGGCTCCAAGACAAAAGTTCCTTAATGTTGCAAATTATATCAACACACAAAACAATGTGTTCATATGCTGAGTGTGAAGCGTAATCTGTTCGTATACTGACCCCCTATAACCCATTTAGCTTTGTTATATGTAAATAATTAGATTTGGAGATGGCAGTTCTAAACAAACTATGGCTGAGTTGCGCTGAACTCCTTTGAGATTTATGAACAATCATATGAGTGAGTTGCATCAAAGAGTTCTGATAATATGCTAGCAGCAAAATGAAATGAAAATAAAATGAATCCCCTGATCGCAAGCATGAGCAGTGTAATACTGGAGATGCAAAAACCACACAAGAGATACTCTTCCCAAAGGTGTTTTCAGGTTTATGCCTCCTTCTTTTCCTTTGCAAGCTAAGATTCTTCTTTTCATGGAAGAGGAATGGCTGTCCCACACGACTTCCCACCTCCATTGGCACACTGCTCATGCAGTCGCACTATTTACCTGAAAAGGAGGGCTCAGGCTGGGCAAGGATCTCAAGTCTGCCTGTGACAATGAATCATTCCAAGCAACCTTCTGACAGATGACAACCTGGGAATAAAGCCAGGGCTGTTTTCTGTTGTGTCTATATTGCCCTCTGCTGGCCACAATCAGAGTTGATCAGCTTCATGTCCTAATGCACTGTTCCAAGCCACGGTTCAGATCTCGAAGTAGGTATTTTCAATTAAGTCAAAACACAAAGATTGGGGTTTTTTTAAACTTAAAAAAAAATGCTTTGCTTTAGGAAAAGAAACATACTCTAAGGACAAAGGGTTACTCCTTCACAAAATCCTCCTTAAGTGTGCAAGTGGGTTATTTGTATGGCTCATGTACAGTATGTCTTGTTTTCAGTCAGTGCTGTGGATGCAGTTTACATTCTAAATTTCTGTAGCTGACAGCATCCTTAAGAAACAGGTCTTATGTATGGGTGAAAACCCCTGCAGTACTTCTGCTCTTTTGTTTATTGGAATTTGGGGAAATCATGTCCAGTGATACCATGAACATATCACAGGGTAGCACATGATGAATCATTTTAAAACTCTGGGACTCTGAAAATAATGTCCTGAATTTAATAAAGAAGTGCATTCAGGAAGTATTATTGCATGCATTGATCAGGATGAGAGGTGCACATTGCTTTTGTTTGTAAGTCCACAATTTTTGTTGGAACCAAAAGTTGCCTGTTGGTTCCGTAGTGGTAAATATTATGACATTACCTGATGTTTTGAGTTCCGAAACATATCTGGAAAAATGAGAAAAAATTCTTCCTTCAAATCTTTTAGATGAATTTTACAAAAGTCAACACTTTTTAAAAAGCCAGATTTTGGAGGAAAACTGTTCTCCCCCCACCACCACCTCTTTGTGTTTCTGTGTGTGAGTGTGTGTTTAATTGTGGTCATAAACTGATCTGGAGGTAATTTAAGTCACTTATCTGAATTTGATTTCAGGGCTGCCATTCTAAGATCTTCACTAGGCAGTAAATCAAATGTATTCAATGGGAACTTATTTTTGAGAAAGGACTGGGTTGTATTATATGGGGCACTCATATAGATATTTATTTATTTGTCACATTATGTCCCATCATAGGGCTCAAAATGGCTTACATACCGTGTTTCCCCCAAAAATAAGACAGGTTTTATATTAATTTTTGCTCCAAAAAAACACATTAGGGCTTATTTTCTGGGGATGTTTTAGTTTTTTTCATGTACAACAATCTACATTTATTCAAATACAGTCATGTCATTTTCTTCTGGTTGCTGCACAATGGTGGAGGGCGGGGTTTGACTTAACTGGGGCTTATTTTTGGGGTAGGGCTTATATTATGAGCATCCTGAAAAATCATACTAGGGCTTATTTTCAGGTTAGGTCTTATTTTGGGGGAAACAGAGTAATATCTCATTTCATTCTCACTGCTCTCTGTGAAGTAGAAGGTCACTCTCATTGAGTTTTACAGTCAGGAGTAGTCCAATATGTGCCATTTTTTTTAAAAAAAATGCCTCTTTTGAGGAGATACAGGCAGGGATAAAATAAGCAAGTCATTTTTTAAATGGAGATGAAGAAACAAATGAGCCTCCCACACTCAATTTATTTTTGCAAAGGAAACAGAAAATCCCAGAAGTCCTCTTTCAATCTTTGGGAGTTAAAATACAATAACATTTATTTTTTATTTTTTGGATACCCAAAGTCTGCTGCTTGAGGTAAAAATAGCACTTTTCATTGCCATGGTAACGTTAACTTATCCAAGCAAAGATTCTAGCTTGTGTACAAAAAGACTCAACTTCGCTCAGGTCCTATTCAGGTGTTCCAATACATGTGCAGAAAGCTCATGAGGAGAGAGAACACTGTAACCTTGCCCTCTCTCTCCCCAGTTTCATCACCCTTTATGAATGGAGGATGACAAGTCTGAAAGAGAGAGCTCCTTGCGGACTAGAACCCTAGAAAATCATTGACTGAAATCCTGTTCTTAGTGTAGTAAGTTGCCACTAGAGGAAGCCCACTGAATATCAGTGAGGATTTGAATGTAGGACCAGGAGAAAATCAACCATTTAGAATATAATCCTTTAATCAACCATTAAGAATATAAAACAAAGAAAAACAAAACAAACAGAAAGCTTTTGATGACAAATCATCTTCAAGGCTGTGCATCAAGTTCTTGCCGGGAGCTCCAGAATTATATGCCGTTATTAATGTGGGGATTTGGTGAGTCAACTCCTTTGGAAGTTCCATTAATTCAGTGGGTCTATTCCAAGCAACAGGATTTCATTGCCAGTGTTAACAAAGCATTCTAGTTGAAAGTTTTTAAAATTCCTTTTAAAGATAATTAATTGTAGTTATGCTTCTCCTAAAAAGTAGTTATTTAATTATGTGCTGCCAAGTTGGAACCGACTTAGAGTGACCCTAATAGGGCCTTCAAAGTAAGTTAGATATTTAAGGAGCAGCTTTACCAGTTTCACTTCCCCAGTCAGTTCCCATGTCTGAGCTGAGATTCAGACCCTGATCTTCAGAGTCCTAGTCCATCATGCTGTCCACAACACCACACTGGCTACCACAAAAACTACCACAAAAATGTAATAAGCAACCATTATACGGAAGTTTTTGGAAACAAACTGTTTTCCTGTTTTTTGCTTCTCAGAAATGACTAAATTACTCCTTTTAATTACTTAAAAAACCAGAATGCTACAATCTCTCATGTGGCACAAAATAGATGCTTGTTCCTTCCATCTTATCTCTGTCTCAACACCCACAACAGTGTACAGGCAGCAGAAGCAGTCAACACTTGAAATATGGCTTATACCTTGTCCACTGTGTAGTGAGACCAAACGTCTGTAGCTATAAAAATAACTAAAATGTTACAGGGATGCCCTAAAAAGTAGCAAAGTTACTTCTCATTAAGTTACCATCCTAAAGCAACTTATACTTTCATTGTTGGAGGAAAGGATAATTCTGAATAACTAGTTATTGGTACCTACTCATGTTCAAGTTCTGCTCTGGACCCATTTTTTAAAAATCAGCCAGACTATCTGTATTGTACCACCACCACACAAATATTAATTGGCATCGAAGTGCAGTGAGTGAGCTTTCCGAGCTAGATGGGCTTCTGAGTTCCTCCCTGATGCCTCTTTGACATTCTCAGCGGCCATGACATGAAACCTGGTGACAAGATTCAGGTGGCCACAAATCATGTCTACAGCATCAAAGGCGTCAATGAAAGTACCAGGCTTTCTGTTTCCTTGAAAAGGGAACCTTGTTCCTACTTGATGTGTCTCCCATCTTCAAAGAGTCCCCTTTGGCGATATCAGCATGCAGTGGTCCAAAAATCACATACCTGGCTTAAAATGGAAGGCAATGAGCCTCCACTTTTATTAGGCCACACACAATCATTACCATCAGAAGTTCTGAAATGCACAAATATACCAGAGGCAGAGAGGCTCATGCAGCCCCAAAGGAGCCATAAAAACAATTATGCTGCCTAGATTCTAAAGACCAAACAGAATCTTAAAACGTTTACCTAAGACGAAGGAAGACCTGTCCCCGTATCTGCATGCACACAGGGCACACTGTTTCAAAGTGACCCCTTCCTGACAAGACTGATGGAGCTTCCCACAAGAAGAACCAGAATAAAAAACAAATTACTCTAGGCTTACACATTCTGGTGATTTTTCATTACAGCTTTTCACAGCTAAGCTCTGATGCTATAAAGGCTGGAATAATAATAAAGAACATCCTCTGTTTTCATTTTAAAGCCGTTTCCAGCCTACCTATTTTGAAAATGGTTTCTTTTCTAATGTATACCCCAACCTGTTTTGAGGTGCAATGAGGGAGCAAAAGGTGCTAAGGAGTAAAAGAGGAGGAAGAAAGTGCTCTGCCGAGATGCCCTTAATCTGGAGTTGGGGTGTTTGTTTTTTGAAGTGTTTAGCTATTAAGGACACTGAGCATAGAATGAAATGAAGAATGCACACATGGAATGTTTAAGCTTTTGAAAGCCATATTTGAAATCCTGCACTGGAAATGCACTGGAACTAAGAAACTGTTATGAAAATTTGTTCTCTGGCTTAGATTTCTGCAGGGCCTGCTATCTGAACTGCACAAAAAGTCATACTTGGACTATGCACACAATCACTTTCCAGACACAAAAATCTTGACATGCTGGCCAAAAACCAACTGAAGAAAAACTGTGCACAAGAGCAATCCTGCACATGGTTTCTTAGGGTTCTGGATGCACCCCTGATCACATGAGTGGTCCCATAATTGACTGTAAAACTATAGGAAGATCCAGTGCATAATGGACAGCTAGGGAAGCAATGCTCGTTACCTGTACAGTTGCTCTTATAGAGCTGCATAAACAAATGGGATTTTGCCCAATGGATTCATTTGTTGATATTGCTCATATTTATATTAAAGCAACCAAAACTGCATGTGTATGGGCATATAATAGCTGCATATAAGTGTGTATGTGTGCATGTATATATAGACAGCTGTCTGGATAGTGATTCCCCACCGCACCTCCCTGGATAAGATCCAGCCTGTGTGGCCTTAGGCAAGCTAGAGAAAAAGGGAATGGTAAACCACTTCTGAGTTATTCATTCCTAGAAAACCCTGAGAAGGGTCACAATAAGTTCATGTTCACAGAACTGGTGAGCGAGTAAGAAAGAGAAAGAGAAAGAGAACAGAAAGGTAGGGACAGATTGGAGTGCTTATGAGGACCTTAATAACCTTAAAATCAGCCTCTGCACATAGCTAGTGCTTGCTCGTTACCACTGGATTAAGAGTGGGTATGTTTGTGAGTACACATAAATGTGTATGTCTGCATGTACATGCACTAAAGAATGCGGTGCAATTATCAATACGAACAGTAAATCAGAGGTCTACCTCTTGGATCATTTGATCTCCAGTGGCCCCACTGAATTTTCATCAAGGTGTCATTCATACATTTGCACACAGGTTCACTTGTAAGAGAAAGAAGCAAGAGACTTGGTGTGTCTTTTATATTTTATGGTGTTGCGATCTCATGTGTATTACAGAAAGCAAAGGAACAGGACTTGCGCCATCTGTCTTTTAAGCTCTTTTGTTCCTCTGTTTTTCTTCCCCACCTCCTGTTCAGCATAAATGACTTTGAATTATAGAATCACTGAACTGTAGAACTTGGAGGGACTCAAAGATCATCTAGTCCACCTCCCTGACAATCTTCAGGAATCTGCAGATCAAAGCATCCCTGACAGATAGCTGTATAAGCTCTGTTTGTAGCCTTCACCTTCCAGTAACCTTCCAGTTGAATGACTGATCTAGAAGGACATATCTGAGACTTACTTACAGTTTAGTTTAAGATTGTTACAATAACAGCCAGGACTTTAGAATTCTAAATGTAACTTATTTATTTATTTATTTATTTATTTATTTATTTATTTATTTATTTATTTATTTATTTATTTAATTAATTAATTAATTAATTAATTAATTAATTAATTAATTAATTAATTAATTAAATTTATACCACCACCCCCATCTAGACCGAAGTCTACTCTGGGCAGCTAACAATAATAGATAAAATAAAAACAATATAATAAAATAAAAAACAACAGTAATAATATAGTTCAAGATGGGAAAAATAATCAGTTGATGACAGGAGGGAAAGCCTGCCTAAAGAGCCAGGTCTTAAGTTTGCTCTTCAAAACACTCAGCGAGGGAGCCAGGCAGATCTCTGGGGGCAGACTGTTCCAAAGGCGAGGGGCCACTGCCGAGAAGGCCCGGTTTCTTGTTCTTTCTCTCCGGGCCTCCCTCGGCGTTAGGCCCCTCAGCCGCCCTTCCTGGCTAGAACGAGTGATTCCGGTGGATCTAGGTGGGAGGAGGCGTTCCGCTAGATATCGAGGTCCTAAACCGTTTAGGGCTTTATATGTCATCATTAACACTTTGAAATCAATGCAGAAATGAACAGGCAGCCAATGGAAAGCAGCCAGAGTGGGGGAAATATGCTGATATTTTCTCACCCCAGTGAGAAGTCTGGCCGCCGCATTCTGCACCATTTGAAGCTTCTGCATCAGTCTCAAAGGTAGCCCCACATAGAGCGTGTTACAGTAGTCTAATCTCGAGATTACAAGCGCATGGACCAAAGTGGTGAGCACCCCAACATCAAGATAGGGACGCAGCTGGGCAATCCGCCACAGGTGGAAATAGGCAGAGCGGATCACTGACGCTACCTGGGTTTTCATGGTGAGCGCCGGATCCAGATGGACTCTCACCACTCTTTGTGGTGAGAGTCACTTCCCCAAAAGAGAGGGAGTTTCCCAAACCACCGATGGAGGGGCCACCCACCCTCAGGACCTCCGTCTTGTCCGGGTTACTTTTGAAAGTAACTTTCCAAGTTCTGGAATGAAAACTTAGGGTATTTAAACGTTCTTTTTCCATGGATAGCTGTCAGCAGTACTCTTTCCTCCACCGTTGCATGAACATCTTCAGCCAGAATTTTAAAAAAACATATTAGAGGTGAATAATTATAATACATGATATGATGGGAAAGATTATTTTCTTAACAGATTTGGTACAAGCTCTTGATAATTGTGTATCCATTCTGATCCTAGGCAAATATGTAAAGAATTCCAGGACCTGCTAAGCCAAGACAGATCACCTCTTGGATCCTCAAGACCTACTCCAATATTAGACCTTGACATCCAGAGACATTTAACGCATTTCAGGTATGACCTGTGGAGCTCATCTGTGGAACACATCTATTAAAATCACTTGGAATTTTGGAGATGTTTGTGAACATTTTAGAGGTATATGTACTTCCTTAACAAAAGCTGAAAGCATAGCTCCTTATGCTAGGACACTCAGCATTAAGACCAGGAACTGTTAAAGCTACAGATTAAGGTGTTTTCATTCCTCTGTGTCATGGGAGAGGAATGGCACAGAGAGCATCAAGGGAGGGTATTTGAGCTTCAGAGCATTTAGGCTGCAGAGTCAGGTTTATTTCTCGTAGACCATTACAGCACCTCCAAAAGCTCATCGCTTCCCAAGATGGAGAAGCTTCCTGGAGTCTGACCTTTGTGGGATTCCCCAGGGAATGCATACCTCTCTGAAACCAGGAGAAGGTGCAAGAATGGACCTATTGGGTCCTTCTGGTAGAAGCCTCAGATTGGGAAATGATTTTTTTTCTTTAAAAAAAAAAACCCTACATCCAGACTCTGGAATGTTCCAATGCAATGGCACACTCATCTTGCCCCTCCATCTTGCCCTCCCTCCTGTTTAGGAGCGTGAATGACTTTTGAGCTCCTATACCAATCTATTTTCATCATGCTGTATTGAAATGTTACTTTGTTTGCTGTTTTTGTTTTATAATTGTTGGTCGATGCCCAGTTATTTTACTCACTACTTTGTGTTTGTTTTCTGCCACTTTGATAATTTTGTGTTGCTGTTTTTCTTTTAACTTACTGTTTGGAGATGCCTTGAGCACTTCTAGAGGGTAGGCTGGATATACCTGTTTGAAATTAATGAACAGTTGCTTAAACCTTTCATTAAATACATGTCAGGCAAAATCCGAAGAAACAAAACAAAACAAAAAGACAAAAACACGTGGCACCTTAAAGACTAGCATATTATATTTTAATGTAAGCTTTCGTGGGCATGTCCTCTTCATCAGACATTAAGAGACAGAATGAAATGGAATTAAATGTAAATGAAATATCAGTTTCACATTCTAAATATTCATTGGTTACATGGAGCAATTCATCTACATTTCATTCTTTTTCTTCATGTCTGACGAAGTAGACGTGTCCACAAAAGCTTACATTAAAATACAATAGTCTTTAAGGTACCACATGTTTTTTGTCTTTTTGTTTTGTTTTGTTTTGTTTCTTTGGATTTCGCCTGATATGCTTGCACAGACTAACACGGCTACCTCTTCTAAAACGATTAAATACATGATTTGCTTGCACCCTTGATAAAATAATTCTCTGTTCAAATGTGACAGAACATTTTAATATGAAATTTGAAGAAACAAAAACTAATCACAAACAAACAAAGGACAAGATAAAATAGAAAGGCATGCTTTGAATTTTCCCAGATCAGGTTTTCAATGTCAAGATGCTCCTTAACTGACCGTAAACTGTGAAGTGCCCTCTGGTGGTTCTAAAGAGAAGCAGAAGGTTTTCTTCTGCTGTTCTACTGGCAAGTTGAACAAAGAAGTCAAATCTTTGCACAGTGCAGCAGATAAAAACAGGAAAGGAGGCAGTGCTAGGTTACATTTCCAACACTGCAGCTAGATGAGCATTGTCTCAGACAGAATCACAGGTCTGTTTGAGGCAATGCCAACATGGGACATAGTCAACTAGACATTCCTGGGTGTCAGTATTATCAGTGTCGTTGTGTAGAAGGACTGCTTTATGAAGTAGATACATCTGTTTAGATTCATACATTATGACAATGGGATTCTTCGAATTGGCTAATTAATAGATCCCAGACGTGCTGAGATTTTGCAGAAAAAGCAAGCAGTTCATACATACTTTCCCACCTTGTGCTAATATGGCAATTTCCCAAATTATTATACTGCTACATTTTTTTCTGCAGAACCAACAAAAATCATGGCTGCCAGCTAGTAGAACTATCACATATGACAGAATCTTTCCACATAGTAATGATATGTGTGGCTAAGAATAGCACAGGAGGAGCAGAAGGCACTATTGGATATAGCTAAAGGTCCTCGATCCTCTCAATGACCTGTTCATCGCCCAACGTCAATTTTCTAGAAAAAAACAACATCCTTCTTAAAAAAAGAAATATATATGAGTTGTGTGAATTCCCATGTAATCCACAAACTGGCATTAGAAACAGAGTAGACCTTTCCATGAATTGTTTGTGCAAAGGACAAATGGGGCCACAGAGATATCTAAAATAGAGAATCCTAAGCACAGAGAATACCTTCCACCTGCACAGGTTTCCACAGGAAGTAAAACTCTGCATTAGCAGAGATCTCTGGACACTGTCAGAACTAAAGGCCTCCACTGTCCACCATGAATCCAGAGGCTGTATTGGATCATCTCAGATTATTCACAGGAACAAATCTCTTGGGTCCCTTTCTGCGAAGAATCTAATGGCTCAAGAGTACACCTTGGTCCTTTCAGCAACTTCGCTTTTTAATTAGCACCTTGAACTCATTGTAGAATGAAAAGAACACCATAATTTTAGTTTCAGTTTATATATGTTGGTTGCTGGTAGAACCTTTTGAGGTCATATAGATCACCTGAGTGTGTGAGAGATGCTGTTCATAAGAAGCAGGACATAGCAGAAGAACTTCACTGTCTTGGAGTCTCATCAGTCAGGCACAGCAGGTTATAAATATTTGATTGCAACTTCTGCCACTGGAAGGATACAAATTTGGCCATGGTTGGAAACTGGAGAGAGACAGATGGCACCTCCTCCTCCTCCTCCTCCTCCTTCCTCCCACAGAGAATGAAGATATTTCCTTCACAGTAAGACTGAGTTGTGTGTCAGCCTGAGGGTGGAGGGGTGAGGTGGAGGGGTGAGAGACCTTGGTGTTTGCTGCCAAAGGAGAGTCCAAGTGCTGCAGTCTGTTTGGCTGCTTTCATCTATGTGGAAAAAATGTAATTTTAAAATATTTTTTTTTAAAAAACCCAATCTCAACAGCAGTTTCCCTTCCATAGAGCTTCTAGGCATGATTGCAAATGCTAAACTGCCAGGGAAACATAATGACAGAAAAGCTTGGGTTCTGGGTACTACCAGCCCCATCTTTCACCAGCCCCAAAGATCTCAGAACCACTTTACCAGGTTCTATAAATGTTGCCACCTCCGTTGCATTCACTTCCTTATCTGCAACATATTAGTTCACTTTATTATTGATGCTATTTTAATGAGCTAAGTGAGTTGTTCCTACCATTCATGAAACTGCCAGTGCCATTCTAAAATTCCTTCTGCGAAGCATGGCTAGCAAAGGAAGTGTGCTCCTAAGGGAGGATGGCAGAGCCGCTGCCACCAGCAACCTCTTTCAAAATAGTTGTGCTTGATGCCCCCATGCAGCCGCCTACCAGGCCTACCTACTGAGGGACTGTTGTCATAAGAACTCATTCAAGCCTGCATCTCCTGGTGTGTTCTCCTTTTGCTTAAGGAAATATAGCTTCTTTACATTGCTAGACATAATAAAGCCTTGTGACACCTTGAAAACTAAGGTTGTCTCCCTTGCTTTTGTTGCTCCTGGGGGTGTAGATTTTTTTAAAAAATTGTTTTTGTTTTTGTTTTCGGTTCCTTGAGATGGTACCTCTTTCATTTTCATCTCTTTTGCACAGCAGTCCTTTCATTAAGCATGAACGGGATTGCCTCTTTCAAAAACAGCATGAAAACATCTGCAGCCTCAAAAGTGGATGGAGGTAAACCCCAATGCATATGAGGGAAGGAGGAGTCTAAAAAACCTGTGTTTTTCTGAGCCAGACCTGCTTGGAATTTGTAATCCCTGCCCCTGAAAAAAAGAACGAAAGAAAGAAATCTGCAAGGGTTCTTTGATAATACCAGGGCACACAATACCTGCACATATGAGCAGGGAAGTCTGTGGCTGTCGCCACATGACCCCTGCCACAGTTGTCACCACACTATCACTGCTACCACAACCCCTCAGGCAGGTACCTCTCCTTCTTGCAGGTTCAGCTCAGCCATTATTATTATTATTTATTTTATTTTATTTAAAGTATTTATATGCCACTTTTCTCCCCATAGGGGACACAAGGCGGCTCACAACAGATAAAGAAATTTTAAAACACTATATAAATATTACATTTTAAAAACATTTAAACATACATTAAAATTTAAGAAAGCAAGTATAAAAAACATTCCAAAGCATTTAGAACCTGTAAGTTAAAACCAGCCTTCTTGAGATAACTTACTGCTTAAAGGCCTGCCTGAAGAGGAAGCTCCTTGCCCGATGATGGAAGGGCGAGAAGGAGGGGACCAACCTGGCTTCTCAGCACAGTGCATGCTGTGCTCCTGCTTGTTCATTTTTCACACTGTTCATGGAGTCTCTGCTCCCACTGCCAAGCACCCTCTTTGCCTCACCTCACTTCTCCTCTCCATGATGCATTGGGCTTGGGAAAACAAAGAGTTATTTAGAAAAGAGAGAGAACAGTACTGGTAACTAACTACTTTGCCTCTGTGTCATGCCTGGAACACACCATCATCGCCATCTTTGAACTGCAGAGTTGGAAGGGACGCTATGGATCGTTGAGTCCAGCCTTGTCAAGGAGGCACAGCGGGGAATTGAACTCCCAACCTCTGGCTCTGCAGCCAGTTCCCTACAGCATTGAGCTAGCCAGTACACTTACAAATTATTATGTAACCTATAGTTACTCTCTTACTGGAAAAAGGAATTCATTGCAAGTCAGGTTGGAATTGGTGGGAAAAAATCAATGATTCTAAAAAATGTAGAATTTTAAAATTTAAATTGGATGTTTTGTTTAAATCAGATTTTTTTAAAAAAATTAGACTTAAAAAATTAAATTATTGATTTTTATCCACTCTGAAGAGATTTAAATCATGATTTAAATTGATTTGATTGAAATCAAATCTACCCTTTTGCAAGTAGCTAGGTATTGAGAACTAGTTGCTTCCATGCTCTGGGGATGGGTCTGACCTGGAACTGTGGTACCGATGGCTGCTGCTTAAACAAACATATACATCTTTCTAGAGTTGTCATGTTTAAGGAGACAGCTCTTTGGTTACTGCAGAGACACATGTCCCATGTTCCCCCTCCCATAACCAAGCAGTGAATGAGAGGAAAAGAAGTCTCTCTTCCTCAGTCCACTGAGGAAATTGCATAGCTTGGTGTGCTTTATTCAACTCCAAACTAGAGATGGGCACAAACCAGAAAAATGATGCATCGGGGTGGTTTATGGTTCATGGCTAGCTACAAACCACCCCTGAAGCCTGGAAAAATGGAGAAGTTCACAATTTGTGTTTCTGGTTTGTGCCTGGGGGGAGGGGAACCTAACCCCTCCACCCCTCCTGCTGCTTGTCCAGCCCCTTCCCGCTGCCCCCATTGCCCCGCTACCTGGTCCTGCCACCTCCTCCTCTTCTTCCTCCACTGCCTCCATCTTCAGAGACCGTGGCCTGGCTTCCCTTTCAGGAGCCTGACCAGCTGTCCCTACAGATGTGCACACTTATCAGCTGATAGGCCAGCACCTGTGCAGAGACAGCAGGCCCAGCTCCTGGAAGGGAAGCCAGGCCACGCTCTCTGAAGACGGCAACAGTGGAAGAGGAGGAGGAGGAGGAGTTGGCAGGACCAAGTAGGGAGGCAACAGGGGCAGCGGGAAGGGGCAGAGGGCATCCATGTGGCTGAAGCAAAATGAAGCGCTGAGTGGGAAAAAGGTCAGTGTTTTGTTTTGGCAAAACAACTTGCACAAACCAAACCACAAACCGAACCACAAACCAGCCCAGTTTGTGGGTGGTTTTTGTTTGCTTGCTTGCTTGCTTGCTTGTTTGTTTCTTTGTTTGTTTGTTTGTTTGTTTGCTTGTTTGTTTGCTTGTTTTGGTAGTTTGGTTTGTGCCCATCTCTACTCCAAACCTATTGCTGTCCAGTTCCTACACAAATCACTAGGTAAAAGGTAAAGGTTCCCCTTAACAATTTGTCCAGTCATGTCCGACTCTAGGGGCGGTGCTCATCCCCGTTTCCAAGCCATAGAGCCAGCGTTTGTCTAAAGACAATCTTCCGTGGTCACGTGGCCAGCGCGACTAGACGCGGAACGCCGTTACCTTCCCACCGTGGTGGTACCTATTTATCTACTCGCATTTTGCATTTTGCATGCTTTCGAACCGCTAGGTTGGCGGGAGCTGGGACAAGCGACGGGAGCTCACTCCGTCGTGTGGATTCGATCTTACGACTGCTGGTCTTCTGACCTTGCAGCACAGAGGCTTCTGCGGTTTAACCCACAGCGCCACCACGTCCCTATACACAAATCACTAGATGGCACCTCAATAGAATGGGCAATCTGCATGAGGGGAACCAGACTCCAGCCACTTTTTTCTCTCAGTCAAATAAAAATAAAACATGACTTCCAATTTGACACACTGAATGTGAGAATCCTATGTTTTATTCCCGCTTTGGTGAAGGGAAACACTACAAGAAAATGCAGCACTCACAGCCAGAATGGGAGCACAGTATCACAGAAAAATTTTGGCTGTCTATTTTCTCCACAACATGCATAATCTTACAATCTCTGTCATGTCTAAAATAACTCACATTTTTTCTGAATTAAAGAATCTCAAACATTATAGCCCTTCACAGGAAAGTTATTCTAGCCCCTTCATCATTTTGTTGTGTGTGTGGGGGGGGGGGGGGTTTAGAAGAAGTAGCTGTGCCAGTTTGTGTTAGCATAGCAAGCAACAACAAAAAATAAAGAAAAAATAAAGAAAACAAAAATGCTGTGGCATCTTAAAGACTAACTTGTCCACGTAAGCTCACATTAAAATATAGCAGTTAATCTTTAAGGTGCCACAACATATTTGTCTTCTTTATTTTTTATTTTTATTTTGTTTTTGACTGATATTCATTATTTTGGGGTTGTTGTTTTTTCAGCACCTTTTCCAGGTCTGCACAGAGGTTGGAATGTCACATTTTAAAAGGAGCTTGGTGGTCACGTTGTCATTATCTTTGCTCCGATGATGCAAGTAATTTCTTGCATTGTGTGTTCTTTTGGTTTTCCTTCCCAGTAGGCGAGAACAATACAGATAAATACTCTCTGTTTCCCTCTAGTGGCCAATTCTGTTATTGCATATTGGCAATATGAAATGATAAAATCAAAGGATACTTCTCTTGCCACTGATTGATAAGAGAATGGCATACATCCTGAACAAATCTCCTGAAAAAGCCCCTTAGCATGCCCTTAAAAACTAACATTTGAAAGAAGCTTGGATGTTGTTTGTTACACCTAGAAAGTAATTTTGTAAACATTAATTACATTACCCCAAAGTAACTAATTACAAGTAACATTGTGACTGCTTCCAAGCCCTGGAGCTACACTATCCTTCTTGAGGTGTGCTGAGTAGAACTGTATACAGTGGTGCCTCGCTAGACGATGTTAATCCGTTCCACGAAGATCGCTGTCTAGCGAAAACATCATCTAGCGAAGCACGTTTTCCCATTGGAATGCATTGAAATCTCTTCAACGCGTTCCAAAGGGAAAACTCGTCGTCTTGCGAAATCTCCCATAGGGAAACATCGTCTAGCGAGTGAGGGTCCCCATAGGAATGCACTGACAGCTGCACTGACAGCTTTTGACCACTAGTCAGCGCATTCCTATGGGGAAACCTCATCGTCTAGCAAAAATTCCCCATAGAGAGACATTGTTTTGCGAAGCGCAGTAGCGATCGCAAAAAGGCATCGTCTAGCGATTTCCTCGTCCTGCGAGGCAATCGTCTAGCGAGGCACCACTGTATAGTATTCCAAGTATGACCACATAATTCAATTTGTGGAAGTCCGTGTTCCTTTTTGTTTTCCACATTGGGCCTCTTCCCCCTAGGCAGTCTTTTGAATTTTGTCTACCTTTCTTCTGCTCAGTTCCATGTTTTAGAATATAGCATTGGGCTGTAACTGGGGGTGAGGGGATGCTGTCTAGAAACTTTGCCTCTATGCCATGCCCAGAATAACATATTTATCTAGTGAACATGTGGTTAGCTCAAGTCACTGACTACCACAACACTCCCTTTTTTGAATGCCTCCCTGACATCATCATCATCCATTTCAAAATCACCCTGAACAGTTTGGTCAGGGCACTCTAGGGTGTTCCCCATACTTAATTAATTTTGAGGGTTTGTGGAGGAATCTTCCCATTCTAGTCTGTTTGACATTATGCTGCCTTTGGCATCCAGAGCAACACTGGTCCAGTAAGCCTTCCCCATCCTTCCTCTACGGTTTTGACCACATCCCACAAATTCATTCCATTCCACCAGAGTCCATGCGGCCCACTACATCTATGTGCTCTGTTAAAACCAAGCGCTCTGACTCTTCCAGCTTACAAAAGCACAACATCCCTCTCAAGCTTGGCAACCAAGCCTCAGGCCTGTTTTCACTAAGAGATTGATCAAGGATGAGAGGGAATCCAGCCTGACCAGCATGAATGAGAGTCTGGCTTAACTCAGCCTCTCTGGCCAGACATCAGGGTAATAAAACATTCAGCAGGGAGATGAGATTAGTAGCAGAGGAAGGCTATGCTCTCTCCTGATAGTGAATAACATAACTTTCCAGGAAGAACAAATGCAATAAAGGAATATGTATTTATTTCTAGCGTTCAGCCTGGAGGCAGGCGGTACAGCATGGCCTCTCCCATTTTGAAGAGACACTTGTCCAGCAGGCCGAGGCAAAGAGGCAGTCCTGAAACCAGCAAAATCAGTGAGCTGGACAGGGGACAGATTGTATTTGTCTTCAGTGTGGGAGGGATTGTCACTCTCGAATTGGCCTTCTCAGCCACACTAGATGCTGTTCCAAGACCTCTATTCAGAGCACGTTACCATAGTCTCTCGAGACTGAAGGATGCCTACTAGAATTTATTTTTTTATTTAAATTATTTATATGCTGTCTTTCTCCCCATAGGGGACCCAAGGCAGCTCACAACACCAAGGCGGCTCACAACAAATAAATGTTGTAGCAGGCAAGTCTTCAAAAGCTGGCTGCATTGCCTTGAGTGTCACATGTACAATTGGTGCAGTTAGTTCCTGGCTCTCAGGGAATGGGCTGCCTTCTCTCTGGAGGTCAAGAAAAAGCCTGTAGCTTAAATTAGATCTCACTGAAAAAAGGGAAAAAAATGTGAGTGTTTTCAGCTACAAAGTCCTCTCCCAGAGTTGTGTCTGACTGATGAGAATGTAAACTTGGCTGGTGTTTAATTCCTGGTGAGCAATTACAAAACAAGGCAAGCTCATTTGCAACCAACAGGGGATCAGGAAAGCTTTTGGGATTCTGCTCAGACAGCTTTTAATTCTTAAGAAATTGCCCTTACTATATGTTCTTTGCAAATGATAGTTCGGCCCTCAGAGAAGCAGAGACGATTGTTTTCCACAGGAACTGTAGTGTGTAGAACTGCTGTGGTTTGGAGGCTTTAAAAGAAATCTACTTGATGATGATTTCTCCTCATCCTAGGAGCCAATCCCATTGGGATACTCAGTGGCAGCACTCTGCACCAGTGACATTCAGGGATCCTTGTTGTGATGAATGAACTTACACTGGTTTACACCCTGTGAAGACTTGGTCTCCAGATGTTTCAAATCTCACCCTCCAACCAGAAAATCAACCTTTGAAGTTGTATCTGGCCTCGATCCCCCCGCCCTTCCTTGCTCAACAGTAATAAATATTTTAGTGGGCAAGTCTTCAATTTCAGCAAAAATGAAAATCTGTGTGCCATAAACTCTTCAATATTTCTCTCTCTTTCTCTCTGCTTTACAGTTTGATCACTCACGGCTTTGGAACTCCAGCGATCTGTGCTGCCCTCAGCACTTTCCAAACTGTTCTCAGTGAAATGCTGAACTACTTGGAAAAACATGCCGCACACAAAAATGGCGGAGCAGCAGAATCTGGCCAAGGACACACCAACTCAGAGAAGGCCCCCCTGCGGAAAACTTCAGAGGCTGCTGTGAAAGAGGGCAAAACAGAAAAGACAGAATAACTACATCAAACAGAATCTATTTCCAGAGAACCTTGCTGCTGTTATTTTTTTTAAACATATAGCTATCCACATATATATATATATCTATACATATATATATATATATATCTATATATCTGTTTATCTCATTGAGGGTGGTTTAGCTTCAGTGGACCAAACTGAATGCAGGAAAAACTTAAAAACTCACCAACCCTAGTGCCCTGAAGGACGACAATGTACAGTAACCATGTGAAGACAAAACTTTTTTAATGTGTTGCTCTTTCTAAAGTGTGTGTGTGTGTGTGTGTGTGTGTGTGTGTGTGTGTGTGGGTGGGTGTGGGTGTGGGTGTGTGTGTGGGTGTGGGTGTGGGTGTGGGTGTGGGTGTGGGTGTGTGTGTGAGAGAGAGAGAGAGAGAGTGCATGTATGTACATTTGATCACCCCAAGTGATACACCGGCATCTTTTTTCTTAGTGCTTCCAGATTTGGAACAAGTAAAACAATGCTAACCTGTTATGGACTTGGCCTGAAACACTTTTCTAAATGGACAGCAAACATGGGACTAAGAGAATACCACATATTGAGTAGGAAGCTCTCGGCAAACTGGAGTCACCCATCTACTTCTTCAATGGATGAAACAGGAAAGAGTGCTTCTTGCCATTGCCTTTGGAGAGACAATATGGAAAAATACCTAGAAGGGGAAAAGGAAGAACTTGATGACCTTGGGGATAACACATATCACAAAATTGGGGCTGAATATTTAAGACCCAGGAATGTATGGTTCAGTCCACGGCAAAATTAGGTCACAGCCCATCAAAAAAATCAGTTCTTCTGTTGGGAAGGTGCCACTGATTAAAAATGGATATGCAGTGGAGACCATGGCCTTCTTGCCTTTAGTTAGAAGAAAGCAGAATCCATATTAGTCTTTTCTACTGGGCCTTGATCTTAGCAGCTGCATTCCATCTCTACAGAAGACTATATACCATTGCATATGCTCTGCTGGGTCGAGATAGGTGACTGGAGAGGTCTGTTGTATTGACTTGGTTTTGTCGTGATTCCATCTCCCCTTTCCTGTCCCTCACAGGCTTATTTACTAATGTGACCATGACTCACAGTGCTCATGACATGTTCTTTGGATGCATGTACAGAGTGGGCTGGGGTTATTTATGCTGACCCTGTACACATTTGTGGGCATGTCTGAAAGAGCCTATGCACACAACCTGTATGCATGTTTGCTCTGAGTGCATGCCAAGAACCCTTGAACAGTCTGGGTTGTGGCTCACATAGAGCCTACACATGTACAGTTTTTGCATGCATTGGCTTGCCTGTTATAGACATTATGCTAAGCATGCATAAGGGGTGAGGAAAGATCCAGCAGGCAGAAGCAGGTGGGATCATGCTCCCTTTCTTTTCTTTTCTTTCAGATAATATCTTAATTGTGTCAGTATATTTCTAGGAAAACACATTTATAATATGTGGAAGTCAAATCAGGTATAGAACAGTATGCCCAGTTGGTGGTGACTGAGGCCAAAATGGCCAACTATTTCCAGTTTCCAGAAAAATACTTTGTGTGCCAGAACAGGTCTAAATTTATTGCAATTCTTTGGTGGTCCTGACAGCCAGAGCGTCAGGTCTTGTTCCTTTTGGGGTTGGGCCCATTCAAGGGGCAAGAGAACTCTTCTTGTTCTGCTTTAGCATCAGGAAATAGCCTTGGCTTAAGAATTGTCTCCTGTTCAAATTCTCATTCTCCTTGGTACTTCTATCCCTATAACTTTACAAAATACAGAGCAAAATCATTAACTTTCATTAAAGAGTGATGAAACACATCCAGAATCTGTTGACAGGATGCTAGCAAAAGGAAAAGGAAAAAATCCAAAATATTGTAGCACTTGAAAGACTAATTAATTTATTTCAGTGTGTGCTTGTGTATATCAGCATCTACTCCCTCAGACACTGAAGTGTGAATGTATGACCTTTAATTTTATACACGAGCCTTAGACCAAGTGAGGATATAGAAAACAGTGACAATGGTCATTACCACAGAAATTGGGCAACCTCCTTGGCCTGGGTATAGGTGCCCAGTGAGTTCTCTGACAGCACAAATAAATCTTGCTCCTCATCTTTGTATTCCAAGAGCCAGCTGGGTTCTTTCGTATACCATCAGCAATGGCAGCACCATTATTTCTGTGACCCCTTCACAGTGCCCATGCAGTCCAAACAGGACCTGCAGCTAGTGCCCTGGCCAGGGCCTTGCAACTAAAACCATGTACAGCCTGATAGTGCCATTCCTCTGGGGGTCTTTTTCCTCTTCTTTTGCCAACATCCTGCGACAGATTAACATTGGTACCTTGGGAAATGTAAGCAGGGTTTCTAACTTTGCAGACAGGCTTTGTAGCGATGTCTTTCACATTTAGTTAGATCGAGCAGAATTAGCAGCCAGACAAATGGATTACTGCCCTTCTGTACATTGTTGCATTCTATCCCAAGGTAGCCACCTATATGTATAAAATAACAACACATGATGGCATCTTACCCACACCTCTCAACCCACTGGATTGATTTTGATGATACCATTGCCCCTTGTGACACTTCTGCTTGTATTAGCACTGTAACACCAAAGCTGTGATTTCATAGATGACTCGTACATGATCATGACTCCTCTTTGCTCATGTGAGTAAATTGTGAGTAAGAAGTAGGGTAGAGGGTTTCGTTTAAAGAAACAAAAGTTAGTTCCCAATGTTTTATCAAAGAGGACTCACAATTAAGCAGCGCCAAATATTCACCATGTTGTGGGATGGTTTATTCTGCTTATTCTAAGCTGGGTTTAGTGGGGTTTTTTAAAAATGGTTTAAGCGTATTAGCACATTAAGCCCTTCTCTCCCCATAAAGTGAGTCTGTTGCTTTAGTACCAGCAGTTTGTACAAGGTTTGGGGAGAGAGAAACCAAAATGATATCATCAGGGTTCCATCCAAGCAATGGTGCTATAGAGGAACTCTCCATACCTAAGTATTGTTCCACAGTAACTTCATTAAGATAGTGCTAAATGTTTGATTGTGTAAATGTTGTGGATGCCCTGGGAGCCATTTGAACAAATTGTGCGTACTGTAATACTGTTAGATTTAAAATTCAGATTAATTGTGTGGGGCAAGAGAAGTAAGGATCTGGCCCCTCTAGCCATCATTAGCTGTGTGCCTGTCATGACACAGAAGACACTGGTGAACTGATAAAACAATGGTTGCCTTTATTGAGAGGTAACACTATATCTTCAAGAGAGAGATTATTAATTCCATAGATTTAAAAAAATGGATGATGTTTGGGATTCTGTACCCAAAATTCATTGGATTTATTGTGAAAATTGTTCCACAATATACAGGTCACAGCACTGGGAGGTGGTAAAAATCATGGATCTTTCCTTAATTTTCAATCCCAGCAAAAACTTTATTGTGGCTCTACCACCATTTTTGCCTCTGCTTCATATTCAGACCTCTCACTAGAGTGAACTGTTGAGTCCTTAAAAACTGCCTGTGCTCAGCAATCCTCTGCTGTTCAACTGTAAGCAAGTTTATTATCAAAAGATTTCTGTTATCTTTTCTCAAACCAGGCAAGCACCCATACATAGGGCCTCTTTCACAAACTGGTCAGAATCCTGTTATTTATGCCTGCTGATGTTAAGTTAATCAGCACATATGTATCTCTGAGGCAAACCAGTGATAATTAGAAAGTCAATGGTTGTCTTTCCCACTGCACAGCAGTTGGCACAAAATGCAACCCCTCCCCCCTGCTTCCTAACCAATGACGATTCACCACTGAAATGTATGCCAATAGACTTCCACTGGTGTAAGTATCCATTTGGATTCCAGATTTTTTTTAAAAAATGAACACTTAAAAGGAGTGGATGTAACAGACAGCTGTTTGAAAACATGTGTTCTTTTGTCACAGAACTAAAGGTAGGCTGCAACCTGAAGGGACCTGAGGGTCTTCTGACTGCACATTTGATAGTGAACCCCATTTCCTGTTGTGCAATGTGTAAAATAACACTCTTTCAGCTCTGACTCGGCATTCTCTAAAATACAACCACCCAACTCAGTGTACAGTTTTTTCCCCTCAAACCTCTTTGTAAATACCACCTGCTGTTTATAACTTCCTTCTGAGATTTCCTCACAGGCATGGTTATTTTCTAGAAGCACTAACCTGGTGGCATCCTGTGCTTTACTTGCCATCTTGAAACCCCACCACCTCATGCAGCCTTGAGTTATTTTTAAAATTATATATATATATATGTAATTGATCAAACCATAAAACCTTTTTTGCTCTGTAGAATAACAAATCAGAAAGGGCTGCCAATTCATCCCAATGAATTTCTTTTAACCTTCAGAGAGGGAACTTTGCCGCCCCAATAGTTTACATTAAAAAGGGCAAGAGGAGAGGGTGGTATGAAAATTTAAGCCCATTGGAGTTGTCCTGGAAGTGTCATTTCATGCCCTTTGTCCTCTTGGTGGTGTCAACAAACTCTGTAGAAGTGCAGGCTGGGAGGATGGGAAGGGCAGGTCATTTTCTTACATCAGACAAAGGTCAGATGTCAGTTTCTTGAACTGAGAGTAATTTTAACCAATTATTTTTTCTTTTGTATGATGGATTCTGTTCTGTACAGCAGTTGTTGTGATTGTACTTAAAAATGTGAGTGAGCACTTGGTCACAAGCAAGGCAAATGCCCTTGTTTCTTCCCTCTCCCTCCATTTCAATGAGACAAGTTATAATTTGGTGGTGAAGCGCATCCTTCTTGAGTCTTCTGTTTCTTAGATGACTTGTCCATTAGGCATACGTCTCTCAAGATGATGACGATGATGATTACCACATTTAAGTGAACATGTCACGGCAATAAAATCTATGTTGGTTTATGCACATGGAAATAGTTTTAGTCTCTGAGATTTCTGAACTGCAATAGCAAGCATAAAACAGAGTAGCTGCCCTTCTCTTTTCCAAAAGAAAGGACTTGCTCTCAACCACTCCCAACAAGTCTCTGAACAAGGCTAGCTTTCCCCATGACTGTAGCCCCGTTTCCCTGTTGAACTTCTGCTTGCCACATAGGATGGCCAGACAAAAAGGGGATTGTGCTTCTGTTGCTGGCATAGATAGGCAGAAAGGGGAATTTCACCAAGTATAGTCATATAAAGCAGCCATTCTCGACCTTTTTTTGGCCATGGCCCATTTAGGAGCTCTTCTCATGTCCCAGGACCCCCTATCAAACAAGGATACAACACAAATACATATATTTCAGAAACGTCTCACATGTTTTAATCTGTGCCCCACCTCAAATGTGCCAGGGATGCCACCAGGGAGCCCTTTGAGAATGGCTGATATAAATCACACTAGCTGAAACTGCTTCTTCTACATACCTATCAAACAAACAATAAATCACCAGAAGAGATGAAAACATTGTGGCACCTTAAAGACTAAGTGTTACATTGAAATGTGAACTTCTGTGGATCATGTCCACTTCCTCAGACATTAGAGTGAAATGATATGATGATCATATTTATACATGGCCCCACAAGCAGGTAAAACTACAGATAATGGACAAAGTTGCAAGCGATTCTGTTGTGTTTTTGTTTTGTTTCTTGTCTGATATGGTTGCACAGACTGATATGGCTACTTCTTTGAATCCCACCTACCTGTTATAGATGCAACAGTCCTGACTTCCTTCATATCTGGCCACCCTACTATCACCAAAGGTTAAATGCACCAAAGGCACACATATAAAAGCTAAAAACTATAACTGCAGAAAGCTTGCTGCCTATTGCAATGTGTTTTTAGTCAGAAGTCCCAATGAGCTCAAGGAGGCTTACTGCTAAGTAATCATACACAGAATCATACACAGACATGTCTTACAAAATGTCTTACAGAGGAACTTTTAGGAGATGTCACTTTGACTGTTTCAGCCAAAGGCACCTTCTCAACATGGGGAACCATATTTTCTATAACACCGTCACAGGGCTACTGGTATGAGGACCAAACTAGACACAACAAACTCAATCCATGATCCAATTCTCTGATTTTTATTTATTTATTTAAAAGTAAGATTTTTTTCAAGGGTGGTAGTGGTAGGAAATTTTGTGTCTGAGCTGCGTTATTAAAAATCAGTTGACTTGTACCATTTTGGTCTCCATATGCAAAGGGTGGCAATTTTGTGTGCCTTTAATAGGAGGAAGAGAAGGAGGAAGGGGGAAAGGAAGAAGAGAAAGAGGCAGATTCCTACTTCTGGAAAACTGATGGATGGTAAGAGTTCCATTTGCCTTCCCTTCAGACAAAATGATGTATCCAGAGGTCTCTGTCAAACACCATGAATGTTATGCTCAGACTAGAGTTATGCTTATTACTAATTATCTTAGGATAACATTTCTGCAGTTCATGCCAGCTGCTGAGCAATGCATTGGAAATCCTGAACAATCAGCGAACAGCAAGCTACATATCACATAGTGTTCCATAGTGCTTCCAAATGAGACTTTTATGCTCACAGATAAGTCAGGGAATAGTGTGACGGAGTTGAAGTAGTATGGGATATGTAGTCAGAGAAATGTAAGATGGAGTCAGACAGGTTCTGTGTGAAGATGATTTGAGAGACATTGGAATGTGTTTTTCTAAGTGCTTTGAGAATGTTTTTCTGAAGATCGGTACAGCATGGTTCGAGATAGAGCTGAAGGTCGAATCAAGGGGCCCGTGGAAGACTCAACATTCCAAGCTAATTGGAGAAGAGATAAAACAGCTGAACTTTCATGGGAATTAAGGGAGGAGGAAGGTGTTACAGCCCCTTGAGGCTAATTGGTTAACAGCCAGAATTGTCAAGAAGAAAGGAGGAGTTAGAGTGTAGAAAATGGACAATGGGTTATGTGAGAGAAAGGGAGATCCAGTTTTGTTCTGGGATCCGATTCCATAATGATGGGAGAGAAAGGAACTTGATTGAGAGAGGATGTAAGTAAAGAGAAAGAAAGAAGTGGGGCTAGCCCACTGTAGCCCACCTTAGCCCAGCTTAGTAGTGTTTATTATTTTAATGGGAAATAGTTATTTTATTTAACTGTAATAATCTTTGAATATGTTCTTTATGCTAAAGCTGGTGCAATATAAACTGATTCTATGAAACTCTATTTTTCTAATAAAAAATAATTATAAAAATCCTTACAAAAGGACTGGTCTCTTGAACAGCAGGGTCTGGCTAAATCCAGGAGGTGGAGAGGGCCACAAACTAGCTATCTTTAAGAGTCCTACCTAACTGAGCTGTTGTGAGTTCTAAGGAATCACAAAGCCCATGTGTCTGTACTTGCAAAGTACTGGGTACAAGTAAAGTGTTCTTTTAAGGTCAGACTTGTTCAAAGGGCTTACGCTACGCACTGCTGAGGTCTTGGGACTTGCCCCAGCGCAAAGGTGGTAGGTAAGTGGCCTGTCGAATTCTCTGACCAAATGCTAAGCACTCCTTAGGGAGACTAGAGCATCACAAATAGAACTGGCAACTTTTCAGCTAATGGTAGTTATGCCTTTAACAGTAGGTTGGGTACAGACATTCGCAGGTGTTCATGGGCGTTTCCGTTTGGTGGAGAGCTGTAAAGCAGGGTAGGCCATGTTTCAGATCCATGACAATCCCTCTGTTTAGGAACAGAGTGGTAAGTCACTTTTATATGTTACCCTCAGCACAGATTCTGGAAAAGGAAAAAGGAGAAGGGTTACAATGTCCTCATTTTTCCTTATGCCCTGTCAAGATGCAAAACATACCGGGAAAAATAGCCGCATAAAGAGTACTTCCATGCCCAATATATTCTGAAAGGAAGCTGGAGACATAGGAGACAAATAGGTGAACACGTGCAGGAGCATCTACAAGCGATTTGGCGGAGCCCACTCCACTCAGGGATACAGCATAATCCCCAGCATTCTCCTCCCCCCATGTGACCCTTTTCCAGGTGAGCAGGGAGACCTTCCCGAGTCCACCTCTCCCAGGGTCCCCATGACTCTGAGGGAGTGAGGCAAGCTGGACCCTACAGGAGAGTTACCCGCTTGTGCCCCTACCTGCTTGATTTCCTGCATTCCGCTGCCAGAAGAGGGGCTTGTTTCTCTTCCTCCGCTAGCCATGCCCATCAGCCACAATGACATTCTGCACTCCCCCTCGCAGATCTATGAGGAAAATCTCTTGCCTATGCAGAGCCTGAAAATGATGGTGTTAATTTGGGAACTGCTTTGCTATAGTTCATCTGGGTGTGCAAATTCTAACACTAATTTGTTGTAACTGTTAATAATGTGTTTGGAACATGTTCATTTTGAAAACACAACAGTTTAGGGACAACTAATTAATTTTAATGAGTTATGGCTCATCTCGGGGCCTCTGTCTCTCTTTATCCCTGTATTGTTCAACTGGAGAATATTTGATATCAACCTGAGTCCCCTCAAAAAACTACACCCAGTGCTACAGCTATTTTTAAAAAAATTACCTTTTCTACTAGCCTAGGATTGATGGTTGTGCACAAGGGATAAAGGGGGAACTTGTCCCCCAGAATCTTATATTCATTACGTTATTGTACACAGACAGGTGCACTGTGTTGTAAATTTTAAGCTCTGCATAAAATTTGTAGTAACAAAGCCGCCAGGCAGCTTCACTTCCCATTGTGAAATATTCCTGCAGACAGCCTTTTTAGGATCTCTCTGAACCACTACAGTCCAAGGGCCCATTCAGTTGAATATCTCCATCAGTCTACAGCAGTGAGTTGGCCCCAGTGGTCCAGCAAGAAAACAAACAAATAAACAAGTCATCCAAGCTACAAGTAAAACTGTTGACCCCATTTGACTCCTCAAAGCCTCAGCTTCTTTCATCTAATGTTTTCTGACTGTTCTATTAGATATTACCCTCCTGAATATATTTATAATGGAAGAAAGCATATAAATGCTTAAAATAAGAAAACAGAAATAATATCTCAACTAATCTGCCATTCCTGTGTTGTGCACCGTACAATGTGAACGGCTCTATGACATGTACTGACATTAATTGAATGGATTTGGAGAATTTGCAACATGCTGCTTAGCAACAGCCAAAGTAGCTCGTAGTACAGCTATTTCTAAAATCCATTGACCATAGAAGCAAAAAGAAAAAAGAAAAGTGTTACTGTCCTCATTTTCTAATACCTCATTATACACTTTTCTATAACTATTGTCTCAAGTGCTTTCCTATTTCAGTGCTAACTACCTGAAGACAACAGAGGCTGCAACTACATGGTCAAACACTGTGAAATTTGCTCCACTTATAAACATGAGTGAATTTGAAGGTTCTTTTTTTTTTTTTTTTTTTTTTTTTTACTTTTTACACATGATGTAAAGGCTGATTTCAATCAGTCCAGCCCTTTTTGCTCCCAAAGTGACTTTTCTCTGCTACTGGTGGGCTTCTACTTTTTCAAGCTGGAATTATTCAAATGTGGTTAGTTGTAATGCCTCCTGTAAAGATGTCTGTAGGTGGTATTTTCAGTTGGGGCATGATGTTCAGGACAAGTATCATAGCACTTTTATGAGTACCATATGGTTTGTGAGAATATTAATAAAGGGGTTTAGAAATAGTTCAGGTGTTAACACAACAGCATTTGGGGCAAAAGAAGGATCACAGTTTTAATCAACTCTATTACATGATCTCCCAATTAAAAAGGTGCATGAACTGTAACTGCCATACTCCCAATGCAGGAAATTCCCCAGCTTAGAGCACAGATGCAGTTTCCCTGTTCACTTTGCACCAGCTTCTAAGTGAGCTTTGTCCTCACCAGCTCTTTCCCAGCCCTCCCTCACTGTCATCTGTGAACAAAAGCAGGGAGGCTTCTCACCTGCTTTGCAATGCCTGAGGCCACTTGTCATGCACAACAGCTTGCTTTAATGTTTCATATGCAGCAGCACCCAGGTTCTGCAATAAAGAAAGCTTCTTGGCTATCTCAACAGAAGTATAGTGTCCAAGCAAAAAGTAAAAGTACTGCTCTATTCTGAATTGGTCACACCTTGTTTAGAATACTATGTCCAGTTTTGGGTACCTCAAATTAAGAACATGTCCAGAGGAAAGCAGCCAGGATGACAGAGGCCTGTGAGGAACAGTTAGGGGAGTCAGGAATGTTTAGTTTTGTGAATAGAAGACTGAGAAGTGATGTGATAGACATCTTCAAATATTTGAAGAGCTGTCACATGGAAGATGGGGTGAGCTTGTTTTCTGCAACTCCAGCAGGTAGGATCCAAAGTAATGGATTCTGAATTACGGGAAAAGAGATTTTGGTTTAGGATTAGGAAGAACTTTCTGCCAGTGAGAGCTGTTCAACAGTGGCTTGAGGGTCATTGAATCTCTCATATCTGAATCGTTTAAACAGACGTTGGATGCTATACAACCTGTAGGGATGTGATAAGTAGGGCTTGGGCAGAGGGCTGGATTCAGTGGCTCTTGTGGTCCTTTTCAGCCCTCTTTTTTCATGATTCTGTGATTCTAAGGATTTGCAAAGTCTTCCAGACCTTTAAGAAAGGCATCAGCACATGATTATGCACAGTTTACATATCCTCATCATATGAAACACATATAGGCTAATATCCTCAATTGATGATCCCAGAGCTAAGTCTGCCACCTTTTTTTAATGGCCCTGTTTCTGTTTCTTTAATAGCAGACTGTTGTACAAAAATCAAATTGAGCTAATTAAGCTTTTCCTGACACAGAAAAGATTTGCAAAATAGCTTTGATTGCTGAATTTTTCTGTGTTTGCTAGATTTGTGCCATGCAATGATGCAGCATTCCCCCTCCATCAGGACTTTTGATGGCTGATTCCAACTTGGCTTTGGTACCTTGATGAGGATAGGAACTCACCAAACAGGGACACACTAGCAAGTTTCAGGGTCCTCGTTTCTTGTAGGAAAAGGAGAGGTTTTACACAGAAGTTAAGAAAGTAGGGAAAGAAGTGTAGGGGACAGTACGGGCTCCCAGATGCCATTGGGCTGCCATTCCCCTAATTCCATCAGCAGTACAACAGTATCTGGAAGGTCACACTTTCTCCAGTCTTGGTGTAAAGTGCAGTTTTTCCATCCTGGCTGATTCTTAGCCCTTGCTCAGCCAGCTGCCTGAGATAAGCCAAGAGTTTAGACTTAAGGTGTGTGAAGCTGCAGAACCCAAACACCCCCAACCTGCAGCAGGAGAGCTCAAAATTCTTGGTAGAAACTTGTTATCACCAGCCAATGTTTGCAGATCAGGCTGCTATTTAAAACTTGGTATTAGAAGCTTGTAGGCAAGTTGGCTACTTGTCAGCAGGATGGAGAAATATATGAATATTATGAGTGGCTGTTATTTAGAGGGGGGAAACAGAATATGAAGAATTTATCTGAAGTACGTGAGCAAAATAGGCCACACTGCTGTCTCTTTCTTCATGTATCCTTTTTATATTCATCACAGTTCAGTCTTGTTGTTTTTTTTTAATGGCTAACAGTATAACATTCAAAGACAATTAGAAAAAGTGGAGAAAACATCCTTTTTTCAAATATCCTTTAAACCCTAGTTCAAACAGAAGCAGGCTAGTCTTTTCCTTCATGTCTTCCTACAATGTAACCTAAAAGAAACACATTTCCTTTGTTTTCCCTTGTGCTAGATCTTCTCTCTCTCTCTCAGCTATGCTTTTGATTTTAATCATGCTTTTCACCTTAAGAATATCCTGAGGAAGCATTATCCTTATGCTAAGCGTAAAACATCTATAAAGTTCCAAAACTTCCTTCTTTTTTTTGTTTCTGGGGCTTTCAGGATTGACGGGGAGCTGAATGCAAGGATCCTCAGCACATTGTTTATTGCTGCTAGAAGTGGAACATGCCTTTTAGAAGTGGAATGCTTCTGATTGTGTGTGACAGGAATCATTTGGCCTTCCTTGGTCACACACACCTTGCTAGGTAGCATTTGAGGCTCTGACCTTCTACTTCCATTTTGACAGGGCAGGATTTTCCATTCATAGTATGATTCTCATACATCACTTGTATAGGAAATACTATTTCCCTTCCACGGTTCTTCCCCCCCCCCCCCCCCAGATGTCTCTCTTTTTATCCTGAACTCTGCCAACTACTTTGTTTTGTTTTTCATTCAAACTAATTTATCTCACACACACAACTGCTAATGTGATCTCCCATCCAGTCTCTTTCCACAGCCAGCATACATTTTTGTACTTTAACCTTCACTATGGTTTTCTCTACCTATTTTCTTTTTTAAAACAATCCTGCTAAACCAACCAATTTGCACTCTGATGGAAATTTACATCAGCAGACCATTAGGACTACATTTCAAACCTCTAAGATACCTGCACCAGTATGTGTGGCCGGTTCCACTCATGAGGTCAGGCAGGTCCTGTCCTCTATACCAAGCATATAACAGGAGGCGGGAAGCTTTCCCAGTGAGGCCCTCAAGGCTGTGGCTGCATCTGCCACCTGAGAAGTGAAGTTACAACATCTTTAAAAAGAGTTGCTAGACGTGGCAGTTCTTCTGACTCTTGGCCTATCTGGCGATGTGTTAGATGTCTTTGGATATTTTCACTGTTGATGTGTTACTTTTTTGAACTACAGTTCTTAGGAAGCTGGCTGGGATTTAAAAAAACAAACAAACTTTTCCCTTCTCTAGTTTTTCCTTCATCCCTAATGATCCATCTTCCCAACAAATATTCTTCTAGCATGGAAGTGGGGGGGCCTCCTCCAATTTGTGTGTCAGAAGTGGGGAGGAAAAAAACCTTGGATGGTGGGATGTGTAGCTGATGGCAAACCTCTCGGGCTCCTAACATCCCCCATGTGAGAGTACTGACTTGGTCCAATAGTGAGGATGCTGGATGAGGCCTGTGGGCCAAAGGTCCCCCCTGTTGTAACAGTATCACTTGGGTAACATTAGGGACCCCAGATGTTTGTCATAAGCTACACATCCCACCATCCAAATAACACACTTTCTTTGCAAATCATGTTAGAGAAAGTTTCTCACTTCGAGTTTTCCCAGATGCTGCCACATTCAGGCTGCTTTTTGCCTCATAGGCTCCTGCTATTAGTCTCAATGGAACACCCTATGGGAACTGTAGATCCTGCAAACCTGGGCTGTGAGGAGCAACCCTGGAGTTGGGCAAATGAATTGGTCTCTCAGAATGGACCAAGTAGAGACTACACAGTAGAGCTAAGGCTGGTTTTGACCCCATACCAACCCAAGGATGGCTATAGGGTGCACCCAAGAAGCCTAGTACTAGTGTAGCTGTGCCACAACCACAAGCTTAATGTAGATGAAATCCAAGTATTTCCTAACAAATGGTCATCATTAGGTCTCTATTACAATTAGATTGTCTGTGGAAGACAAGTTCCTCCTTCTGTCCGCCTGTGTGCCCACCCTTGCCTTTGCACAGAAGGTTTTTTCTTTCTCTGTCTTTTTTTTAGCTTTTTGTTTTGAGCATGGCCAAAAAAAAAAAAAGTGGGGGGATGACCCAGGGACATCATCATCATCATCATCATCATACCCTGTTTCCCTGAAAATAAGACAGAGTCTTATATTAATTTTTGCTCCAAAAACACATTAGGGCTTATTTTCAGGGGATGTTTTATTTTTTTCATGAACAACCATCTACATTTATTCAAATACAGTCCTGTCATCTTCTTCTGGTTGTTGCACAATGCTTACAATGGTGGAGGGTGGGGTTTCACTTAACTGGGGCTTATTTTGGGGGTAGGACTTATATTACGAGGATCCTGAAAAATCCTACTAGGGCTTATTTTCAGGTTAGGTCTTATTTTCGGGGAAACAGAGTAGTAGTAGTAGTAGTAGTAGTAGTAGTAGTAGTAGTAGTAGTAGTAGTAGTAATAATAATAATAATAATAATAATAATAATAATAATAATAATAATAATAATAATAATAATAATAATAATAATAATAATATGGACATTTTACAAACTTTGCCTCTATTTGACCAGTACAAATCCACCTCGTCCATTTTATTTGATTTATTTATATCACAAGTTGTGAAACATACCCAGAAAACATGCATTGCACACATAAAAAACATGCAAAACATGTATCGCAAATGCCTCCTTTTAAAACTGTAAGTTATGAAACAAGCTGGGCAAGCAAACAGAGGGAAACAATAGAATATAGCTGGATGGCATTTAAAACTCAATCTTTGGAAGTTTCACTTGTCCAGGGACAAACCACTACTTGGGATAGCAAAACAAGCAAGGCAACAGGAGAGCGGGGAAGGAGCCGGGGCCCTAGTCTGAGCATTCCGTCATAAGATCAATGTCACATTATATTTGAGATACATTGATATAAGCCTTCTTCCTTTCAAACAAAAATCTTAGGTCATCTCAATGAGGCTGAAGACTCCATTTTTGGTTCACATATACCAAACCAACTGCTAGGCCTAAATTAATTGAGAAGTTCTTGTTTTCTACAAAATAGTAGGGATGATGAAAGAGAGAATGGTAATTTTGAAATACGTAAAAAACCAAATATAAACATATAAAAATCAAAGAGTGCTCAGTTATATTTCCCATTTTTATAGTATAACTGCTGTCTACATTTGCACTGTCGGATTTCTTTTTCCTTCTATACCCTATATTTTCCCGGTTCCCCTTATGAATTCTGGGGACGTGGGGGTGCAAGTTTAGCCAAAATGCTGCAGACCTCCATTCACACTAGAAAAGGTCTTTGGGAGATTTCCAGTGTTCCTAGTGGTAAGCATGCATGATTGTACCTCTGCCAAAAAAAAAATCAAATGGGGTAGTATCTAGGTACTCAATGCTAACAGTGGCTCTGCTTTCTGTCAGTGTTATGAGATTCATAAGGCAAACTGAGTTGAATTAAGTGCTTGACTTTGTATTTGTTCTTAGGGCTGGTTTGAGTTGTACTCAGCACTACTCACCAACCAGAAGAAATGTTGTATATCATTCTAATAATACAAGAACTGTTCTCCACTCATTAAAAAACAGCTGATGTAAGCATTTTCATTCCTGCGAACATATTTTGGAACTGTCATACAGATTTTCTTCTTGGAGAGAAAAACAAAAAAACCAGTGTGAACCAGTATGATGCATGCGGTCAAATACTCACCTCTGAGTGTTCATCATGAAGAGGGTTGTGCATCATATTTGAGTGAATTCTGAGATGCTAACTGAACCTGGGCAATTTGTGCATTTCCATGGTGAGCCTGTGGTGATGTTAAGAGGCCAACAGTACTCACAAGGCAGAACACCTTCTTCCATCAATCTCCCGCGAGAAACCCAGCAAAATGCTAAAATAGAAAGAAAAACAAACATAATGCAGGGCAAATGAAATCAACCCCTTCCAAAGAACATGCTGAGCTAATGACAATGGAGAAGGAAGGTAATCACTCCTTCACACACACCCCTTTGAAGCCTCACCTGCACACTTTGGGGAGGGTCTCTGAATGAGGTCATCAACCAACAATTCCCCTTGCAGACACTCTTTGCAGCATTTGGTTTAACTGCATTGAGGAGTGAGCAACTTGTGTGGTAGTGTAACATATTTTCTCGGCCTGGTGTTCTTAGTTGTTTTCTTCTTCTTTTTAACTCAATTATTATAACCTACTATAGTACCGGGACTGAGTGTGTACATGTGGATGCATGCCTATGTTGTTTATGAATGAATTTATTTATTATGGTCGGGTGACCAGCTCATATGTTGTTTATGGATTTTGAGTCGTTACACCAGAAGTTCACTTTAGGATGTTAGGCTCTACTGTTTGCTTCTTTTTTTTTTCTCCTGCTCTCTGGGCTGCAGGTGGGCAAATAACTATACCAAAAATCATTCTGGAGGCACTGTGTACCCTTCCTCCCCAGTTTATTGCCATTTATATTTTCCCATTTGTGGCAATGTGTTTTTTTTCCCCTGGAAATTCTATTACACACAAATACCAGCATGGATATGAACAGGAGAAGAACTTCCTGGAAGGACATATGGCAAATTGGGTCTCAATCTGTGTTCTCTTATTTGGATTTGGACTGAAGTGGAGTGTCCAGTGCATAGCCCTAATCGTGATTGTTTCATGACATGAGTCAATTCAACATTATGAAGACTTAGTTTCATGCATCTACTTGTCAAGTGGTCATCTTGTTGTGATTGTAGCTTCTGGTTGTTTTGAATTCTGCTGTGCTTAATGAGCTCCTGTGAGAGGAAGTATCTCAAATTAGGTTTGGTTTTCAACCTGGTTTGTGAGTAGAAATGGCAGGTTTTGATCAGCAAGGACTAGATAGAGTATGTCCTTATTCGTTCTACTTTCCTCTTCCTCTTCAGTGTGGAAGGGATTGTCACTCTCGAATTAGCCTTCTCAGCCACACTAGACGCTGTTCCAAGTCCTCCATACAGAGCACGAAACCATAGTCTCTCGAGACTGAAGGATGCCTAATCCTCTTGCCAGGGACATGTCATGTTTTGGGATGGGGGGGGGCACATCGCCTTGAAACCTTAAGAAAAAGCCTCCCTTGCCCTGGGCATGAGCCATCCTCACCTCCCACCATAGGATCAGTTTTAGTTCCCTTTCTGGGATAGGAATGGGTGGTACTCTTTTGTAGTGGTCCCAGTCCTTCTTTACAGCTACTGTAGGTCTTGGGAAGTGGCGTCTGGGGACTCACATTAAAGGCACATCTATGCTGGTTCTTTTGGAGTTGGCTGGTGTAGGCTCAATAGAGTTGTTTGAGGCCGGATGGAGGTAGAATATGCTCTTTGTTGTGATCCTTGCATCCAAATGGCATATCAGAGCTCAAGTGACCCTATTTGGTCCAACTCCTTCTGCTATTGTGAAGTGTCTTAATAAGTGAGCCAATTAAGGATATCAGCAAATTGAACACTTCCTCCGCTCCTCACTTATTGAGCCACTTCATGATAGTGGAAATTCAAACCGGAAGGAGCCTTGACAGCCAGGAAGGGTCTCTTTTGGCCCATTCCAAGCAATCACACATCCTGGAAATGGACCAAACCAGTGCAATCCTACCCACACCAAAAAAGCAGATGCCCCTGACAGGGGCTCAAAAAGGTGTGGGTAGGACTGCTCTGGGAAAACGTTTGGTTAGAGCAGGTAAAACCTTGGTAACACCTCAAGGTGCTCAAAGAGAAGGGATCAGGAGGCAGCACCAGCAACAACAAAGATGGGTGACAGTAGTGGTGGAAAGACTATGGCCACCACTGATGACTGACCATCTGAATGGGGCTAAAATTGCATCTGGGCAGGATAGGAGTGCTGTTATCTAGGAAGCCCAGGGATAGGTGGCCATCCTCTTCTAGATGGGATGGCACTACCTTCCATGGGGCCCACAGCCAGAGAATTCTCCTGGACCTGGCCTGCTACAGGCATCAGCTGTGGCCAGGAAAGCATTTTGTGTCTTTTCACAGGTGTGCCATTCCTGATATGGCCAAATCCAGCAATGTGGTGTATGCATTCAGTGACACTCCGGGTGAACTATTGCAGCATGCTCTACATGGGACTGCTCCTAAAAACTGCTTAGAAATTCCAATAAGGTAGAAAACTGTTGTGGTAAGACTTATTGGGGCAAACTGCTGGGATCATTTGATTCCCCTCATCCCCACTGCTGTATCAGTTGCAGTGGCTTCCAATTCGCCTTCAGGTGCAATTTAAGATGCTAGATATTCTCCCCCAAAGCCTACCTAAGGGACTATCTCCTCCATCCTTCCAATCAGTGATTCCACCACTCTTGCTTGTGCCATTCCCTGCAGGGACACAGTTAGCAGTTTTCTTGGTGGCAATGCCATGTATCTGGAACTCCTTCCCTCAAGAGATCAGTTCATCCTCCTCCTTTGTGCTCTGGAGCCTATTGAGAGCATAGTTAGATGTTGAGTCAGAGCATGGACCTCTTTAGCCTAGTATAGTATAAGTGGACTGATGGCAGTGCCCTGGCAATCCAGGCGGCAGCAGGAGATTCCTTGGGTCTCACCTATCAGAATACTAACCAGACCTGATCTTCCTTAAGTTTTCAACTCAGCTCAGATGGGTGATTCTCTTTAAGCAATCATTAAGTTTTAGTTTTGTTCAGTTTAATATATCTATTGTTCATTTGAGCTCTATTTCCTTTTATCTTCGCTGCTGCTTTTGGTTCATTGTAAAGTGCTTTACTGGCTGATCACTGTTGTTTTTGCATTTTTATACATTCTGGACTGCTATTTCAAGTAACTCTTTTTGGTGGTGGTGGGTAAACAAGGTATAAATTATTTTTAAAAATAATAAATAAATATCAATTTTTAAAATGTATGACTATTTGGATTTTCTGCTAGTTTTATATAGAATGGGGCTCTGTGTTTTTGTTTTTAAATGAGATAAGGGTGTCACCTAATGGTAAATTAAACCATGAGAACATTTGACAGTTTGACAATGAATCAGATATCCATATTTTAAAAATACATAAAATCATCATTGTTATCATTACCATCATTATTGACTTAAACAGGTAATGGACAAATTTATTACAGATAAGACAGCATTTTACACCATCAGCCCAACAGATCATGCAGATTAGCTGAGTGAGGCTAATGGCTTGATCTTACACCTACTAAGTCCTCCTCAGCTGAATCTTCAGAGCAAACATGTTTAGGATTGAGTTGCGAATATTCTTGCTTGGAAGGAGAGTTTGGCCTTCTGTTCAAAACGTTTTTCAAGGGCCAAAATTTACAGTTAGGGCCCCTTGTTCAGCCCTTCTGAAAATGTAATGTCCTTCTTGACTTCAGATCCTGACTTCTACTCACACAAAAATACTGGAGATGGAGGGACTTAAAGGCACTCTATGCATGTTCAGAAACATTCCTGTTTTATTAGTAGTACATAGTAAGATTAAATAATTCTTCCTGAGTCTTATCCGGCTTGGCTCGATAAGTGAAAAACTGTGCACGTTGTTAGTATGGTTTCTGCATGTCAAAAAACGGAAAGGAAAGAGGGAAATGTCTGCGTCTGCACAGGAACACATACACATGTGGTTAGATTTGAAATAGTGTCATTTAACCGTGATGATGATGATAATAATGTTACACGGTGATCAGCAGAGGGCGCTAAAACAGATTATTTCAAAACCAGAAGAAGGCGACCCAACCAGGTCCACGGACCGGAGTTATCGAGATCCCCGGTGGCCCCGGGGAACCATCACGCTTGTTCATACAGCGAGCAGGCGGGAGATCGGGCTTGCCGCGCCGTTCAGAGCAATTGATTGGCGACACTGCGGCCAGATCTTTGCCGGAACAAAATACTCTACTGTACTGGGGGAGAAGGTAGAAATGTTTTCCGATCAAAAGAAAAAGAAACACAAAAATAGCAGGCGTGGGGGTGGGGAGGGAGGGAGGGCCTGAAAGCTCACCGTGCGTCCCTGTGTCCTGACGAAAGGGATGTTGTTGTTTTTTGTCTTGTTTTGTTTTTTTCAGTTCCAGTTAAACCATGTCTTACTGGCGGAGGAGGCACAGTCTCAAGTTTTTTTTACATCGTATAGGTATTTGCAGTGGCTTCCTCTTTCTGCTCTCTTTGGAATTTCTTTTCGATGACGCAAAGGATAATTTTGCTATCATTTTGCTAATTTTTCCTATCACTCCGATTATTCGTACAGAGCTCCGCGGCCCGATCCCACCCCACTCCATGACTTCTTTTTAATTGCACTTTTAAGTTGCATCGGGCAGGAAAGAGAACGTTCGTCGCTCTTATTGCAAAATAATATCAGTCGCCTACAGAGGGCGCTGTTACTCCGCCGAATGCTGATTCTCCAGCTGTTCCTTAAGGAGGACTTCAGGATCTAGAGTCAGAGTTGGAAAGCAACTCATCCTTTTGCAGTTCCAAAGGGCTGCTTTCTCCTGTCATATTAAACCCGCCTGGGCCGATCTTCTCCAACAAAACCCGTTCTCGTTCCTAAGGCCTAACGCGCCCATTCCACCCCAGTTCCTGCATACATTCTCTTGCTGCCAGACTCACTTCTCGGGATGGCGTGTAGAGAAAGGACCTCTTAGGCCTCGAGACATGGACCGAAACGCCGGCCTTCATTGTCCCTTGGCGTCAAAGGCCGGACCCTTCAAAAACAACGGGATGGCCCGAGGTTGAAGCCATCGAAACCCCACGGGGTCCCGTGGGTTCATTTCGAATGGACCTGTAACGGATCGCTAAATCAAGAGCCAATTAACCGAAAATGCCTGAATGCCAGTCGAATTATAGGTATTGGAGTCTAACGTCTATACCGAGACTTCAAAGAAAACGAATTATCGTTGTAAGAAAAAGAAAGAAACAGATAAATAAAGTATTGACGTTCTTTCTCCAGTTTTCTCACGTAACAGCATTTGCGAGGAGTTGGATTTTGTTTTAATTACATTTCTTATCTCATTCGGGTCACAGCAATCCTGCCACGTTCGGCTGATGAGATGTACTGAAGGGCCACTGGAGGGTTGATACCTGTTCAAGACGCTCCTAAATCTAATTCCAAACCTAATTCTGAAGTTTCTCGGCCCACCCTAAGAACCCATTCGGGTGGAATGTGGGTGGAATCTTGCCCACCTCACCTGGAAACCCGGTGGGCCCTGCCTTGTCGTCAAATTATAACGAGGAGCGGGCCGAGGGTTCAGATCCTTCCCAGCAGGTGCCTGCTTCGTGACACAGACTCTACAGCCAACACGGTCCTGTCGGTGAACAGGGCCGACAAATCTCTTGGCGTGCGCTTCTCCCCACCGCCTGTGCTCCCCAGTTAAAGGGCACGCGTGCCATTCCCACCCCATCGTAGCCCCGGGAGCGAGGCTGAGGCATCACCCGACGTCCTCCTTTACGCCACGGAGAAGGGAGAAACCCAAAGGAGGAATCAGCCGCCGCCTGCCCGCCGCCGACCTGAAAGCCCGTGCGATCCGAGGCCTTAGGAGCGTGGGACCACTTCCTCCCACAGGCGTTGGGACCGGGTTTCAAGGCCGGAGGGGGCGGCCTCTGCCTCCCTTTCTGGGGAGGAAGCCTTGCTGCCCAGCCTAGACTTTATCTCTGAAGAAAGTCAACAGGGGAACCTGTCTAGGCTGCAGGTGAAAGCATCCTCGCCTTTTAATTTACTGCTCGGTCTTAAATGGAAAGGAGGGCGCTTGTGGGGGGCGGGGGAGAGAGAGAGAGAGAGAGAGAGAGAGAATAGGTACGTAACACATACACTCCCCACACGCGCGCCAATGAATATGCACAGTGGCTAGGAATTCATTAATTTCTGCTTTGATTTTCTTTCCGAGGCTGATCTTTTATTCGCGAATAATTGCGTTGCTTGCGTCGGAAAGCTCCTTCCTGATGCTGTGAAGATGTAGCTCTTAGCTCTCCTCCTCCTCCTCCTCCTCCTCCTCCTCTGCCTCTCCCCCTCGCTCCCCCCCTCCCTCGCTCAGCAAGGCATATAAGGCAACCTTGGCTGCCAGTCCCTCTGAGCGGCTTTAGTAACTTCCAAAGAAGCGCCAAGCGGCCTCGCTCCCTCGCCTTCCGCCTGCCTGCTCGCCGGGTGGCTTCCCCAGGAGCCAGACCCTCCCTGCCGCCCTCCTTTCCCCTTCCTGCCGGAAAGGTGCCACTCCGAGGCGGGAGAGTGCGCGCGGGGCGACGCGCGGCTTTAAGCTTCTCTCGGAGGGCAAACGAAATCCACCGCCTTCGGCGGAGCAGCTCTCTCCCGCCCCCCACACACACACCCTTTCCAGAATCCCAAGGAGAGTTGGTGAGGGTTGTCGTCCCCACCCCCCACCCCCCGACCCCGCTGCACAGACGCGCACTTTTGGCCCGTTGTGGTAAAACTCTCTGCGGAGGAAGCTCTCTCTTGTCCCACAAGGTGACCCAGAGGGGTGGGCCGAAGCTCGGAGACCCTCGAAAGAGAGGCCGCAATGCCACCGGAGAGCTCTCCGCACCCGGGAGCCTCTGGGCTCGGCGGGCGAGGGGGCCGCGGAGTTTGCTGTGACTTCCCCTCTTCCAGATCAGACTCGTTTTAAAAGTCACGACGTGTAACAGTAACAGTTTACCTGGGAAGGAGGAGGAGGAAGAGAGCCACGGTTGTGACTCGGAAGAGAAAACAAATGTTGAAACGACAGCAGCAACAAAAGGGCCGGTTCTTTGAAATGAGCTCTCCTCAATTAAATAGGCTGACATCAGGATGCTCTTTGTTTTTGGAGCAATTTGGTTTTAGAGGAGGGGAGGGGGATTGCCTAAAAATGAGTGAAATTAAAGAGTTATCCTTGAAAAGAATCAGATCAGGTTTAACCTTGTCTAAAGTCATTGCCCTCCTATGTCCCTCCATTTATCAAGGATCTGTGAGTTTCTGGGCACACGCAGGCACAAACACACGCCCCTGTGGGTAGTTTTCTCCTTATACTAATAATTAGTTCTTGCCTTTAAAATAATTTACTGTCTAGGCTCTTCGATCTATCTATCTATCTATCTATCTATCTATCTATCTATCTATCTATCTATCTATCTATCTATCTATCTATCTATCTTTTTCAACAGACCAAGCAGGGTATAATAAAATGGTCCACAGAAATATAATTTCATTGTACGTCTATGTAAAATGTGTTCGTGTACACACACATACTTCAGTTTATGTGCAAAAATATATTCATACTTATGTTCATCCATCTGCACATACAGGGCAGATATTATATAATCAAATCGATCTGTCTCTATAAGTGTGTTGCGGCACCTCTTTCTTGTTATCCAAAAGTCAGGATCCACGTTTAGTCTTTTTAAATACAGAGCTGCAGAGAAATAGATAAAGAATTGGTGATGTAACTGTAGCTAAAGGATGTGTACAAGTGTGTTTATCATTCGCGTGTGCAGTGTGAATATACCGTAGTGTGTGTATAGAGGGTGTGTGAATAATTATATGCATAATATATGTGTGTTCAATCTGTCTATGTGTGTTCTATCTAAACTCGGGAGATGGGAATGATTTTCCTATCCGGATGAGGTTGACTTCTCCAGCCTATTGTTTCAGGCAACAGATATAAGTTGCGATGGGAGAGGAACGCCGGATTTGGTGTCTGTCCCCCATTTCCAATTATAGATGGATCATTACAGACAGAGAAGTCCTGAGAAGCCAGACATCTGCTCTTCACATGAATGCACTCACCTCCTAGAGAACAGCCCGCCATCATGCTCTGGAAACTGGTCGAAAATGTCAAGTACGAAGATATCTACGAGGTAAGTATAGAGATTTAAGTCGCCAGTTTTCGAGGGGAAAAGAAGCGCCTCGGCTTTTGCAGAAGGAGGCAAGGGTGGATTTTCCTGCCCAAGCAGGGAAAGCGTCGGAAGCAGACGCCCGGCCATGCCAGCCGCTCTGCCCGCGCTCAGCCGCCTGCCTGGCGAAGAGTCGGGGGACGGGGAAGCGGGGTCGCCCCGAAAGAACTTTAGAAGCTGCTTTGGGCACCGAAGAGGAACTTGAAACGAGGAGACAAGAGGCGAGATTTAAAAACATCAAAGGACGGCATGATTTGGGAGATGGCAGGAAGAGACTTAAGCGCAGCCGTCTGTTTAGATCTGGAAGTCAACGTAATTCGATTAGCAGTAGCTTAATACCGAATGCGGGGGATCCTTAATTCCCCTTTTTTCCCCTTAAAGGAAACATCATATGGAATAGGATAGGCTTGAATGTTCGTCTTTAATGTTCATTCTCCTTATTTTCGGTTCTTCGATTGGAGACCACCGAAACGGGCCCCTTCTTTAACGAGGCACAAAACGTACAGGGGGGATCGAAGGGAGGCGGGCGGGCGCCTCCGAACACACCCAGCACCCCGGGTTCTGGGGAATAACAGCGGCTCTAGTGGACTCTCTTATTTTGTGGGTTTTGGGCTGCATCGGATAGACGGGGAGGAATATATTTTCCTTCCTTCCTTCCTTCCTTCCTTCCTTCCTTCCTTCCTTCCTTCCTTCCTTCCTTCCTTCCTTCCTTCCTTCCTTCCTTCCTTCTCTTTCTAGCCCTGTTTCCCAAACTGTCTCCCTGAAGAAAAGAAGGTGCCATCCTGCGCTCTTAAAATCAGTGGCAGGTTTTCTGGTGGATTTCAGTGGGAGGCGAACCGCGATCACTCCGACAGAAAGACGCCTCCCTCCCAGAAAGCGGGTTAGGAAGAGTCCCCAGGCGGAGAGGGCTCTGGGTTCCCTTTGTTGTGGAGAAACACCCGGCGTCCCCGCTTTTTGCCCTGGGAACCGGGGGAGCCTTCTCTTTCGCGGCAGGGAAAGGCTGACCGGGCTCTCTGGACCGGTACCCCTTTGGGGGCCCGCTCCGCTCGGCTCGGACGTGAACCGGGTGCCGTCCAGGGCGGAGCGGGGCAGCCTTGGCCAGAGGCGACTTTGCTCCGGGTGGAAGAGTTGATCATTCACTTCCGAGTGATCAAACCGTTCGGCGCCGAGTTGCCCGGGTCGAGTTAATCTTTAAAGGTTCAGACCTGGAGAGAGGAGAGAGGCGGAGAGATTTCCCCGTTGGGAAGGGAGACCGGCTCTCAGCCCCGGGACGCCCTCGCCTCGCCCGCGCTGGGAAAAGACGAGCCGTCCCGCGGCCGCCCAGGGAATCCTGGTGGGTAGCCGGCGGCGAGGCGGGTCTCAGACCCCTCCAGAACACCCGGCTGGGCAACGATCGGCTGGAACAGCCCTGGCAAAAGCCAGCCTGGCCGTGGGGTGGGGACTTCCGAGCGCCCTCGCCCTTCTCCCCCATTCCCTCCCGCCCAACCCGCGGAGCGGCTCAGCCTTGGCTGCCACGCGGTTTGGGTTGGGCTTTGCCCGGGCACCTTTTCCTGACGCCCTGCGAAGCAAACCCTCCCCAGGTTTAGGGCAAGACGGGGCGGCGGGGGCTGGAACAGCCCCCTGTCTCGGAACCTTCGCCGCTTTCCAGATCAGATGCCAGATGTCTGTCTTGGCACTTAGTTTGGTCTGGTGGGTGAGTTTTTTCTCGCCCGCCTCACGTTTTGCCCATTTCTGCTTGTGTTCCGTCCACCTTGGCAATGCTGGGCGTCTTCTGAGTGGATGAGTGGGTGGCTGCGACCCACAGCGAAAGGACCCTTGCATGTTCCGAAGACCGTTTTCCTTAGGAATGCTAGAACTACACAATGGATCTGCTCTCAGAGCATGTGTCTGTGTGTGTGTGTGTGTGTACACGCGTGGTTGTGCTCTCATATTTCCATACACTTCGACATAGTATATATATATCAATATGTACCTACTTAGACCTATGGCGAACATTGCTATATTTAAGTTGGCGAGCCTTCTAAATTGCCCCTGAGAACCCTTGGAAGAGGTGCGTGCACATCCACACGCGCGCGCGCATCGGACCGGGGTCCTGCTTGAGAAATCGTAACAATTGTTCGTCGGCGACGTTTCTTCTCAGCCACCGGCGTCCGAGAGCTCCGCTCCCTTCGGTTCTGCCTGGCGAGAATGTGTTCAGGAAGGAACGACGTTCGGTTGAACTTTAACTGAAATGGCAGTCACGCCAGTCGAACGGGTTCTGAGAACTTCAAAAAGGTTTTCTATCGCCCCCGGCTTCGCCTAGGAACTATAAATTTGGTATCCTTTCAAATTCGTTGCATGCATTTTGCTTTCAGGTGAAAATTGGGCGGGTTTTTTTGGCACCGCGAAAGGAAAACAGTGTGTATATCACACACACACAGAGAGAGAGAGAGAGAGAGAGAGAGAGATATGCAGGGACACACGCACTCATACACCCGCACACAAAATGGCAGACTAAGTAGACGCTGACGGTTCTGCACCCATTCTACATGGCTGTGCAAAAGGAGGACAGTCTGTAATACTGATAGATTTTTTTAAAAAGTGCTTAATTACTTCTGTAAACAAACAAATCGCCTTGGCTGCTTTCATTTAAAAAAATGGCAGGATTAGAGAAGCCCTTTTATTATTTGTTTTAAAAATTAGAACAAAAGCACCAAGGGCAATCGATTTTCTTTCGTATTTGGAATGTATAATTAAATGTAAAAAAAATGACGAGGGGAAAAAAAAGAAGAAAAGGAAATATGATTTCCCCCTCCCTTTTTCGCCTCTAGCATTGCTCCAGATCACTTCCTTGCTCCAGATCAGCAGTGCCTCGTTTACACGTCTTCCTCTGCTCGAATTAATTGAAGTTGTGCCTCTTCCTTGCTCAACTTTTTTTTTTGTCCCTTCCCTTCCCTCTCCCTCTCCCCCAACTCTGCCTCTGCCAGCCCCCTCGTCTGATTACATCTAGTAATTCTCCACTGAATGAACGTCATTTACAATACTAGGGGAGCTCTCGAGCTGCCTGCAAAGCCTTCACGCTCCATTTGGTCCTGCATTCTCCCTTTAAAGTAGTCGTGTAATATTAATAGTCATGAATATCAATTATTATGAGGCGGTGTAGGGAAGGAAAAGGAGAGAGGGGCACAGGAGCAGTCTGAACCTCGCCTTGGGTTGAAGAGGATTGCATTCGGAAGCTCAAAGGGCCGGGAGGGGGAACCACAGAGAGAAGCCTTTTCCATATATATATTTATATCTACGTAGAGCTTTTCAATCCCCGTTTGGGGGCACTGGCTTTTTTTTTCCCCTTCAATTTTTTGTTTTGATGGATAGACTCGGAAATACCTCCAGCTGTTCTCCTGAGTGCACCGCGTTCTTGTGCAGATCTCCTTGATACGTCCCCTCTCCTTATTGTTATTTATTCTGTCGCTATTTTATTTTTAGTTGTTTCAAGACTTTTTTTATTTCCAGATGTTAGTCCACACCTATTCCGCCATGGTGAGTTGGGTCCGTGTTGTGATTTAAAATTGTCCTGTTCTCGATCTCTCTCTCTCTCTCTCTTAACGCCTTTGGCTTGGTAATTTAGCACAATAATTGGAGGAAGCTTGCAGCTGCTTCTCCATTTTGCATTGTGTTCTCGGTTTGAGCTATAGGGGGGTGAGGAGGGGGGAAGAGAGAGGGGAAACTTTTTTAAAAGACATTGCTGCTGGGGATTTGAAGTACCTTTTCTGGAATAGGAATGTGTGTTTTCTTCCCCTGTTATCATGACTTCAATGCGGACATAGCCTTCCTTATGCAGAAAAATATTTGTGGCCATTTTTATTATTTTTCAAAACGTTTAAGACTTATTTTAATTAAATATATTTAATCTGCTCCCATACTTTTTGTTATCATTTACTTCCAATGGAGGAGAATATAATTTTGCAAAAAAATTTAATAATTTTGCAAGAAAAGCAGTTTTCACTAGTTTAGTCCTCACATATATTTTTCACCTTTCGACTTTGGTTTCATTTTTAACCCGAGATGTATTGTTTCGTGTTATTTTCTTTAGAACTGTCCTAACATTCTAGAATTGCACTTTTCCAGCTCTTACGGCCTGCCTCTGAAAAAATGAGTAGGTGGTTTGTTTATTTAATCGAAGATAAGTTCTTAAAATAATAAATGGTTCAATAATTTTGCATTTGCTTCCCCTGCTGAAATGTTATTCAGGTAGATATCACAGAATGCGTGGAAAAAGTCACTCCTTAAAGGGTGGAATGAAAAGATTTTAAACTCATTTAAATGAAGGATATATATGGTTGCAGAGTTCAAATGTGGTTTGAATCTTAGTAAAGAAACAGCCTCCTCCTCGATGTTCTAATTTCTCAACTTAATACCAGTTTAATGCACTTAATCGGAAGAGAAATAAAGCAGAGATTAAGGAATATAAACCAATATTTGATCTAAAAATTTTACAATGGTTTTTCGTCCGAAACGGGAGTTTTGATACAGGATTATTATTATTATTATTATTATTATTATTATTATTATTATTATTATTATTAAAGATTTCACTTTTTAAGCGTATGAACTGGCTTTACATGCTGTTTTTTTCTCTCTCCTTCTCCCTCCCTCCCTCCCTCTTTCTTTCTTTCTTTCTTTCTTTCTTTCTTTCTTTCTTTCTTTCTTTCTTTCTTTCTTTCTTTCTTTCTTTCGTGCTGGGGCGCCCCGCTGCTGTTCGTGTCCGGGGTGTCCCGCTGCCCGGCTGGCCCACTCGCTCCAGGACCGGCACGATGGAGTCCCCAGCCACAGCTCCCGGCTGTCCCAGCTGGGCTCGGTCTCGCAGGGGCCTTACTCCAGCGCCCCGCCGCTGTCTCACACCCCGTCCTCGGACTTCCAGCCGCCCTACTTCCCGCCCCCCTACCAGCCTCTTCCTTACCACCAGAGCCAGGACCCTTACTCGCACGTCAACGATCCCTACTCCCTGAACCCGCTGCACCAGCCCCAGCAGCACCCCTGGGGCCAGAGGCAGCGGCAGGAGGTGGGCTCCGAAGCCGGCTCGCTCCTACCGCAGCCGCGGGCTTCGCTGCCGCAGCTCTCCGGGCTGGACCCCCGGCGGGACTACCACTCGGTCCGGCGGCCAGACGTCCTGCTCCACTCGGCGCATCACGGCCTGGATTCCGGCATGGGCGACGCGCTTTCCCTCCACGGCATCGGGCACCCCGGCATGGAGGACGTGCAGGTAAGGCGCTGCCGCCGGGCGGCTTTCCCTTTGGGTGCGGGTGTGCGGGTGCGGGTGCGGGTGCGGGTGCGGGCGCGCCGGCCTCCAGTCCCGCCAGGTTCACCGCCGGGGGCCGCTCGGGCAGCTGTTCCCCTCTCCTCCCCCGGCCGCTCCTGGCTCTGGCCTGCCAACAAGGGCAGCGGGTGACTCCGGGCTGGCTCCTTCCTCAGCCCGGCGGCGGGACTGCCGGAAGGCAAACCCTCGGGGCGGCGGGGTCCCCGGCTGCAGCTCCTCCGGAGCGAGTCCGTTGTGGGGGTTGCAGCCTCACGGTTCAAGGGGAAGCGATCCGAAGAACCCCCGGGCCGGGAGGCTGCATCCCCCCCCCCGTCTCCTTCTCCCTGCTCACTTTGGGCCCTCAAGTCACGCGAGTCCCCCCCACCCGCCTCTCTGCCTCCTGAGCAGAGCCTGGTTTTGAGAAAGGCGGCCGGCAGGATCCGCCCGATCCCCCAATGCACCGAGCGAAGCAGTCTCGCTGGATAACAGTGGGGTGGCCCGGGCATGCCACATCCAGGAGGCTCTTTCGGGCAAGTGGGCGCCCCTCTGAACTCCCGGCCTCCTTCCCCCAATGGCTCGCCGGGAAGCCCACCTAGGAGCTTGCAGGTCCCGGCTGGCAAAGAGACGCTCGGCCCGGGCCCGCTCGCTGGGCAGCTCTTTTGCAGCCGGGGTTCGGCTGCTGCTTCTGCCGCTTCTCCGCCGCCGCCCTTGTGTCCCGGCCTTCGGCCTTTCGCCTTGGAGGTGGATCCTGTGGACGCGGGATCGGACTGCGGGTCTCTCTCCGGACCGCAACGCCGCCCCCCCCCCAAAAAAATACACGGGCACGCTGCGGCCCTCGAAGGGAGCAGAGCGAGATGCTGAAAACCCTGAACAGGCGGGAGGCGGGAGGGGGGGCGCGCGTCTTGGCCTGCCAGCGGCGGCGAGCGAGGAGGCCTCGGGAGGGCCGGGGCGCCTGCGGTCCCCGGGCGGTGTGTGGGAGCAGGCCGGGTTGCAATGTTATCTCGCTCCGGGGGCGGCCTGTGCGTGGACTCGCCTCTCTGAAGGCCGAGCCACGGGGGCGTCGGGGGCGTCGGGGGCCGGCGCTTTCAAGGGCTTATAGGCGGGTGACGCAGCCTCTCGGTAGGAAGGAGAGAGGCGCCCCGGCAGGCCTGGCTCTCCGCCGGTCCTCCAAGAGGCTCTCCGAGGAGAGTCCCAGGCCGCCAGGAACCGGCCGATGAGTTCTCTAGGGAGGCTCTGGGCCCAAGGGCTGAGAGAGGCCAGCGGGGAAGTCCCCTTCGGGTCAAGGAAGTGACGGGGGAAAGGACTACTTCAGCTCCTAAGAGAGAAGGGAAAGGAACGTCGGGCCCTCCTCCCCTTTCCCCAGCCCTCGGAAAGCAACTTTAAAAGCCTGAGCCGAGAGGACGGCGCGGTTATATATAATCCAGCCCCCTCCCCTCCCCTCCCCTCCCCGCGTTACACTGGTGAAAGTGTTCGGTTTCTGGGTCTCTCGTTCCTTTTCAGTGAAACCGCCAAGTGTTGTGTTTCGGTGCAAACAGGAGCATTTTTATTTCCAGAGAAACGTGTGAAGGGATTGTCGAAACAATCTCCTTACAGGCCAGAATGTGTCCAATGAAACTAAATAAAGAGACATCCTGGGTCAGATACAGGCTTTGGAGGACGGGGGGGGGGAGGGGGGATACCCAAGAGACAGACGCAAGTCCCAAGATGGGGAAAAAAGGTATATTGTTTGAGGGATTCCGAGGATGCTCATTAGATGCACTTGTGTAAACGCTTTCAGTTCCTTGTCTTCCTAAGCAAACTACTTGGGGTTTATGCTAGCCTAGTTTTAGGGTGATGCGATTTGCCTTGTACGCCCGTGAGAAGTTTATTTCGTTTGTTCCAGGCGTGCAGGGAAAGTTCAGAAAGAAAAGTGTTCTTGCCTCCGGTTTCCTTAAGGGGACTGAAAAGGAAAGTTTTTGTCTGTGACAGAAAGAAATAAGGCCAACAGAGACGGGAAGAAATTAGGGAGAAATATATAATTATTGAAATACAAATGGAAGCCATGTGGAGCCCATTTTCCACGGACAGAACGAAGCAGATGTAACTGGAGAGGTTTCTGTTATTGTCAACATTGCTGCATTCCTCCAGATGTTAAATTCTGCGCTTGGCCACATGTGGCCGGATCCATTGCGTGTCTACTCTGAAGCAAGTCGTATGGAGTTCAAGGAATCTTCCTCCCAAGTAAATTACGATTTGGCTAAGAGGTCGCTTTCTAGCCAGCCGCTGGAAGTGTGAGAGTAGGAGCGGTCACAGTCTACAACTCTTTCCATTAAGTGCTCTGATGGAAGGGGAAGCAGGGTGTAAGGTGCTGTATATACTACTTATATAATGAATGAATAACTTGAGAGGAAATTTTCCAAGCTGTCCTTAAAAGTTTGTCCTGCTCATGGTTTCTTAAAAAGTTCTTCCTTAGAAATAAAATGAGGTCGCCATGACAGAGCCTTCTCCAAGCATTCCCAGCAACATTAATAAGCGGGCACGATTCCGGCTGAGTTAAGCCGATGTAAGTCTCCCTGACTTCATTGGGAGAGAGGAAAACACACGCTCCGCTCTCTCCCGCTGCAACCAAAGAGACTTGTGGTTAACTCTGGCTGGGCCTTTGGTACAAATATTCAAGGCTGAGCAATGAATCCATTTACTCTTAAGCAATCTTAAGTCTATGACTGTTCCGGAGCAAGGGACGTGTAATTTGTTAAGAGCCTATTTAGAAAAAGGTTCTAAGTATTGTGGAATATGTACGTTTGAATTAAATTTAAATAAGCTCAGGTTGAATTCGGGAAACATACTAGATTTAGATAGAAATGACTATGAAACGTTGATTCTTAGTTTTTCTGAAGATGAATCCCTTTGCTAAGTAGTATCGTTGCAAAACCCTTTCCGCAAGATTGGTTTGTGCAGTATCTGTCATTATAACTGAGCATACGATCGTTTCATACCTTAAGCGTATAACATCTATAATTAATACACAGCACAATGAAACTGAAGTTACCTAAATGACGTAAGCTCAGTTGGACAAGAAGAAATTTGTTTCTTCTTACTTTCTTTTATAAACTAAGATCAGACGGAGAGATCGATGAAGAAACAGTTATGCATTTGTGCTATGCCTTTGATATTTCTGAAGTTGTGCCCTGTCTTTAATTAAAAAATGAGATTCTTCTCATGTTAGCACGTGTGATATATTACAGTGCTTAAGATATGCACATGTGTGTTCGTGTGTGATAAACTATGGGTTGATACTGACGTGATGTACGTTTGAGATATTTTATTGTTCTTTCATTAAGCGTCCGGTGTCCATAGGGGAGGAGATCCACTGGTGGGTGAAACCGAAGTATGAGGTTTACACCGTTTGAGCTGGTGATCTTAAATACTGTATATTAAACCAAAATTAGGCAAATTTATTTGGAAGGAATAAGGTTCAGCATCACGGCGCTCACTTGCATTTTATGAAATCGCAGCCTTTTCACTAGATTGCTTCGGCTTAACTGACTTGTGGCCAAGTTTGCTTCAAAGATGGGTTCGCTAACACTCTTTGACGTAAAAATCCTGAAGGCCATTGCGCCTGGTAGGAAAACCATAGTTTTGCAGCCAAACATACGGTCCTGAACATCTGTGTTGGGCAGACAGCCCTTGGGAATCCGTGGGCCTTACATTCCACTAAGAACGCTCCGAGTGCCATCCGAGGCATGTCTCCCCTGGAGTCAGTCCTACTGAATTCAATGGGACTCATTCCCGGATTAAGCCAGCATGGGACTTAGCAGCCTTTCTGATTGCTCCTGTCCATGCCTGCTTTGCCCAGAGTGACTATCGGGCGGTATGTGTATAATAAATAAATAAATAAATAAATAAATAAATAAATAAACCGATCCTTTCATCCATCCATCCATCCATCCCATGATATTCAGTGAGACTTCCATCCAGGTAAGCGTACCTAGGATTGTAGCCTTAAAAGTTGGAGATTCACTTGGGAAGGACTGTCATTGGAAGATCTGTGGGGATGACTTCCAGTTATGGTCTGAAGACAGATCACGGTAATAGACAGACGTAGAAGTCTCGCTGGAATCAGTGGGAACTCCTTCTAAGTAAATTTGTTTAGAATTCATTTACTGTGACGTTCCTCGATAATGCAAACGTTTTTTCGCTAAATCCCCGAAGGTGACCCTCAGAAAAGTGTAGGCTTATTTTTTTTTTTTAAAAAAAGAACACCTCCAGATTTGTGTAGTCTATAGCTGGGACTGGCCAATGTGAACCCCCCCCCCCCTTCACCAGCCACAGCCTTCTGCATGGGAGCCTTCCCTATTCTCCGCCTCTTCCTCCTCCTCCTCCTCCGCTTCTCCCCAGTCACCACTTCATCTGACAGGCGTTGATGAGGATACCAAGACGTGTTGCGCCAAAGCACCCGGGTATCTTGCAAAGTAACCCCTGGTATCACTTGTAACTAAAGAAGTGTAGTAATTAAAAGTCTGCGCTGTGATACGTGTGAGTGTGTATGTGCGCGGGCACGCGCACGCGTTTCTCTCCACGTTTCCGCATGCAGTCCTAATTAAATCTTTACGATCCTCTCTGTGACTATTAACTGCCAGCATGCTGCGCGAATATCCTGTACAAAAAACCAGCAGGCGGCCGTAATTAGATCGAAAATCAGACAAGACTCTTCTCATTAACTACAACAGCTCAGCCACGTTGCTGGTGATGGTGGGTCGGTTGGGCGGGGGGGGGGGCAGAGAGAGAGCGAGAGCGCGGCGGGTGAGAAAGTTGGTTGCAAAAGTAGCGCCACACACCGTGCCTACACGTAGAGACACCCGACAGAAGCCACCAGGGCAGGATTCTCATCCTTTGGTAGTTCTTAATCCGGATTAAGGCCAAACGCCACCTATCCCCATTACCTGGGCTAATAACGGATTAGGATTTTCACCCGTGAAGATCTGCCTCAAGCAAGGTTAAATCGCTGCTCTTAAAACGGGGCTGAGGCAGGTGTGTGTGTGTGTGTGTGTGTGGTGGTGGGGGTTTCGAGAAAGATTTGTGGGGAATATAGGACCAGGTACCTCCTTGAAATTTGGGTGGGGGTGGGGGTGGGGGCGGAATCGATAGTATTTTCTCCCCCAGCCGCACCTGCCTGGGCCACGGCTAGGAGCAGAAGGCCACACTTGGGCCTCCTTCCTCTGAGGATCCGGAGGGTCGCTGCTTAAGTTACCGAAAGGTCATGGGGAGGTTGCCAAGGTGGGATAACGGATCTTGTGAAGATGCTTCACCCCTAATCCCATTGGGGGGGGGAGAGGTGGCGGCCGATATATTTAACCTGTTTTCTCTGCAACCTCATCTTTTAGGATACTGCCTTCAACAAATTTATTCCGAAGTAAATACGGCGGAATAAAATGGGATTTACTCCCAAAGTCAGGGGCCTCTCAGTTCAGAGAGCCAGGTTTCTCAAGGAGTAAATAGGACATCCTGGTGGCGGGAGGAGAAGCCACCCGAACCCCTATGCTAGCTTTATTCAGCACTCCTTTCCCCTTTTTATTCTGCAACTAACATCCAACCGAAATTTCTTTTGACTTTTGCTCACTGAGATCCGTTGGGCCTCCTATGTCCCGTATAAGCCACCGAGAGAGGTACAAGGAGAGACTAGGCTGTGATCTTTGGATGGAGCCAGCCGCTGGGCACCATCCTAGGCAAAAAGATCCGAAAACTTGGGGTCCCCCTTAGCTGTAGAGTTGCCTCGGGTCTTATTAGTTGGAGCCTTCTCTCCCGAATTCTGGCTTCATTCGACTCCAACCTTGAGGTAAAGTTGATTTCACCCGAGCTGAGTATCAGGACCATAGAAAATAAAATGCATGGAGATAAATTATTCCTTTCCACAAAAAGAAAGAGGAAAATATGTTATAATCCCATTGAACATCACAGAATCATCATGGCTTTTTTTTTTTTAAAGGGAAGGGAAAAAGTCAAATTCTAGGTTAAAGAATTTGTGCTAATATCCTGAACCAGGATCAGCCCGAGACAGAACAGGTGAAAGAACAGAAGAATGGCATCGATTTCGTTGTGGCTGGTTGCCAGGGCGGATTGACAATAAAGAGGAAGAATTATTTCAAACTGGTGTCGATATTTCTACGCCCTGCGACTTTGTACGTTGGGACAGGATCTGTAACAGCTTTCAGGGAGAAATAGAGGGCAGTCCTCCCCGGGACATGTCTACTCAGAAGCAAGCCCCATTGAGTTCAACGGGACTTATTGCCAAGTAATTGAGTATGTGATTGCAGCCTAAGGATACCAGGTGGTGCGCACTTGCTTCGGAACAAACCCTACGCTACTCAGGTTTCTTTCTCCAATTCAACAGAGGAGGTGGTGGTAAAAATGAGGTCTTGGACTATACCACTCCGGACTGCAAAAGGGGATCCACATACAAAGAAACTGCGGCAGACCACTCTGTGCAGAAAGAAGGGTTTCTCACGTTGCCTTCTCCCTCTATGTTAAATGCAAGGAGGAGACTTCCTTCTCTTTTTTTAATGAGCGAACATTAGATTAGGCATGTGACCCCCCCCCCCCCCACCCAGCAGTCTAATATGGTACGGTCCAGACGCAAGTTTACCCACACCCGCCGGTTTTTGGAACTGGGCTCTAGTGAGGCTTCCTTTGCCTAAGTCTTTAAGACCGGGTGATGCACCCTCATGAAAAAATAAAAAGCCCTAATCCGACGGTTCAGCTGGCTTCTTACAGCTTCCTGAGTGTCGGTATGTGGAGCAGGGAGGGACAGGCAGACTGGAGTTGGGGTCCCGCAACAGCTGGAAGGTGACAGGTTCCTCACCCATGTTGAACTGGCTTTCATGAAGTACACCCCAGTTATTCAGCGATGTGTGATCCGCAGTCCCAGCAGAGGTGGTTATTCCTTTTTGTTTTTCTGCTGTAGAAATGGACGTCATCTTAACAGGTGTGGCTCCTAGATCAAAGAGAAAAGTAGGAGCCGCTCTGAGAAGGTCGCAGGGGCTACCTCTATCAGATGATCTGTTTAAATTGCCTGTAATTTCCTCCCTGGGCTATTGCCTCCATCCATCTACACTGTTTGTTTTCATTCCCCAGAGCAGAGAGCAATCCTAATACAGAGGAGAGATAAAAATGAGTTTTCCACCCACAGATGCTTAAGCAGTCCGAACCAATATGCTACTGGGGTAAAGATTCTGACAACTCAGCTTGGATTCCTTAAATATACTACATAAGTGACTCAGGCCCTGGTCAGTCGTTATTTAAAGCTGCAGCCCTAAGAGTGTTTACTTGGAAGTAAGTCCAGCTGGGCCACCATAGGGCTTCTTTCTAAGGAACATTTAAATTCATACTCAGTAAATTCATTTATGAGAATATCCCAAGCCATGATGACAGCAAGTGGGGGGCAGAGAAGAAACATAGTGGTTTCTGAGCATAATGCATGCACATAGTGAATGGCACTGCAACACACCTGTCTGTGCATTTCACTTGCATGTGTGTACTCATGCTTTGGGGCTCCATATGATATTCAGTGTAGTCTAAAAGCCTCTAGGGAGTGAGAGGAAAATCCTCAGAACCTACAATTTGGAAACAATAATGTAGAACACAAGAGACACCATGAATGCCAGTAAAAACAAAGAAACCAAAAAGCTTGAAAAGGAAGAAGGCAGAAACCCTAGATGAATAGACACAGTACCTAAGAATATACTGGGTCTTTAGGGGCACTATTCCTGTTCTCACTGTGCTAAGAATTTTGCATGACTTACCAGGAAAAGCATCCCCATGTTCAACAACATACGAGATACCTTTGGTGTCTCAGTGGCCGATCTTTTGCTCCATTAAACCCTTCACAAACACACAGAGCTGGAAATGGCTAAAAGACCATTGCCAGTTTTGACATATAGGTATCCTGGGGTGCTAAATGACGGGCAGGGCGGAGTGTTCGGAAAGATGAATAGCTACTCTTGGAGATTTCTAGCAGCTGCAATTCACCTTTTTGGGGTTTTTTTTTTTTAAAGGAAGGGACAAAGGGAAGGTTGAGGGCAGTGAAAACCTTTTGGGGGACTGCATGTACAGTATGTCTTACTTTGCCCACCCTAATCTAAAATGTTTTCATCTGTCTTGGAAACACTGGTAAACATGATGTAGGCAATAGCAGCGGGATTGGCATGGAGTAGTTTAGAAAAGTGGGATAGGAGAGATAAGTTAACCTTTAATTAACGCTGGAAGGGTTTCAGAAGAGCTAAGTGCTCATTTCGCTTTGCACATTGTTATCACGTTTTCTCCCATACCAAGTACAGTAACATACAATTTTTGCATTTCTTGAATTTTGAACTGTACAAATGTCTTTTTGGAACTGCATCTCTCTCTCTGTCTTCCTTCCTTCCTTTCTTTTTTTTTTTAAAGTTCTTGCTGGTTAACACAAGGGATGTACACTCTTCATGTTAAAATATATTTTATTTAAAAAAAAGTCTGTTTACATTGAAATAAATAAATTCTTAGAATATGATATCCCTGTTGCCTGTTAAATAAGATGAAAACTCAGTTTGAAACCACACACTTTTCTGATAGTAAGTACTGTAAAAGTATGATGGTCCTTATTTTCACAGTCAACATGCACAGAATGGGGCAGGGATGCTGCTAATTTGTCACGTGTCTTAGAAGATCTTACAGATGTTTCTGTCTTTCTAAGACACTAAATAAATTAATACAAAGCTTGAGGGAATTAAGTCTGTATATTATGGATGGTTTGCTTGCCATTTTTTTAAGCAACCAAAGAAATATATCCAGATGCTTTGCACTTTTCTCCAGTCCAAATCCTTTAATATGTGAAAGCATCATTTCTTTGTCAATTTAATAAGAGTCTTCCTTCCCCCACTGATATTAATATAAATGGAAATTCCAGTTCCTGTGCTGAGGTGTGTATGTATCTTCTGTGTGTCTGTAGAGAAGTATACGTTCTCATATCCAGTAAATCCTAATAGTGATTCCCTCCCCCCCCCCCCTCTTGTTTTGTATTCCTAGTCAGTAGAAGATGCCAATAACAGCGGCATGAACTTGCTGGACCAGTCTGTCATCAAGAAAGGTATGGCAAACATTTCAATAATGAGTGTGTGTATATGCATGTTTCAACACTGGGGTCAATTTACATAGATTTTCTAGAAAATAAGTTTTACTTGTTTCAAAAGGCCTTACTCCCAAGTTAACCTAGAACCTGAAACTGACCATTGGGCAGTCCGTTTCAGAACCAGAACATGTGGTAGAAAATAAGGTGGCAAACACAGCAGAGACTCATAGCAGTTCAAAGAGAGAGAGAAAGCCACCAACAAAAAAGAGGGTCTGGAAAAACATTATCTGCTTTTGTTTGGTTCAGTTGGGTTGTAATAATCAAAACTGGCTGCCTATAGAACTTCAAGCTATGATCCTAAGAAATATGTGTTTCCTGAACCTACTGAGAAGCAGAATGTCTCTGGAGGCAATGGGGCCTATTCCCAAATATGTCTGTGTAGGATGGTAGCTTGGGGCTGTCCTTCTCTGCACATTAATGTGGGAACCAAGCCCATTATCATCAGAAGTTTCGTTTCCGGGAAGTATCTGACTCTTCTTTGACTATGTTCTTGAAATTTGTAGAACTCCTTTTCAAAGAAAGGTTTAGAATTGGGATGTTCAAGAGAAAAGAGCTGAACTTGCTTCTAAGTAAGATATGTGGTGTGAGATGCTAATTTTCCTGAGCCTGGAGTTTAATATTGCTTCACGAAGGAGGAAAAAAATAATAATTCTAGCGGTGCAATGTCTACATAGAGTTTCTTCGTCAACCATCATTCACACCCTGAATGCTCTCCTAAGGAAACATAATGGCCATGATCCTCGGTGGCTGGGAATGCTGCCTTCTTGGCTGAGCAACCTTCTCTTTAAGGGGCTTTCTTCTCACCGGAAGACGCCTCAAGGAGGGCATTTGATCCCACTATCTAAGAATGCAATTTGTGTGAGACAGTGAAGGTGCACACGCATCGCATGGGGGGGGGGGGAGAGAAAGTGGTGTGTATTTTTTCGCGGGGGGTATGGTTTGGGATGACGCTCAGTCCATTTGTCTGCACATGCATACATGATTTAGTGTAAGTGCAGCTTCGCCCCATACTGTTAGAGGGAATGTGATATTAACAAATGTTTGCAATCTCTTGTACAGCTGTAAGCAAAATAATTAACTAATTAAACTAATTAAATGTAATTACAATAACTCATTTTGGGCGTATTGCAGCTGCTTCGCCCCCCCTCCCTATTTGAATTTCCCTGACAGACTCTTGAAGACGTGGGATGATTACTACGTTAGGGCAATAGACATTAAACAGACCCTACTTCGCAGATACCGGGAGAAAGAGGAGCGGGGAGAGCTATTATCTTAGGAGTCGCTGTTCCTAGATCCAAATTTAAACTGAGCAAAATACTGTTTACAAAACCACAGATTCTATTATCTGGGCTTGCTTAACTCCTATTAACTCCCCAAAGACTTTCCTAAGAGGTGGACTATTTTATTTTACTCTGTTTTATTTCCCGGGGGATAAAGTGTGTGTGCGGTTGTCCTCCTAGACACTGATGCCGAAACGGGGGTTGACCAAAGCCTATTACTGTGCGAGGCGCGCTCCCACCTTGCTCGCTCAGCGAGAGTCCTCCGAATTTTATTTTATGGTGTTCTTTTTAAACCTCACTGGCTTCAAAGTTTCAACCATCTTCTTTTATAATCAAGAAGCGGCAAGCTCCTTGTGTATTTATTATGTGAAGGGGAAACAGGAGGAAATCCCTTAGTAAGATGAAACTAGAGGAGGCCCATTGATACAATAGAACTTACGGAGGGAGGAGTTGACTCACCAAATCCCCAGTGATTCAATGGGCCTACTCTAGTGGCGACTTACTACTCGATTTCACCCATAGGATATTTGTTTCTTTTTAAACAAAGGAGCGAACAAAAAAATGAGGCCCAAGGCTTCCTAGTTTCAAGTACGTTTTGGAACTGGAGAGCCTCTAGCGGTGTAGCTACAAGACGCGCGAAATCCGGATCCAGGGGCATTTCCTCGGATCCACACTCACTTGGGAAAGAAGCTCCCACTAAAAATGAATGGAGCAAGCCTCTGGTAAACTTGCCCGGAATGACGGCCTCGTTTGGAGACTTCCGTAGACGAAGAAAAAGAACGAAACGCACTCATTTCGTTACTGCCAGTGCGCTTCCCATTTCCTAATGCTTGAAGTTTTGGGCAGAACAACCTCAGGCGTCCTACTTTGGCAAAACACATGGTCGTCGCTTATGATTGTTCTGGCTCCTCGGAACTCGTGTCTGCCTTGCTTTCTCTCGGGTCGTCTTCCTTAACTGAGGACCTGATTGGCGGCCAGAGACGTGGAGATAAGAAGGGCCACCTTGTCTTTCGCCCAGGAAACTCGCTCTCTCCCTCTTGCTCTGGCGCTGCCCGCTGTTGACTCGAGCCCGTGCCTCCTGGGGTGCTTATCTCCTGGGTTTGGGAATGGCCCAGCAAACGAGACGGACCGATCTTTCCAACCGTAAATGGGGATTCTGGAGTCAGCGTTGGGAGAGCAGCCTTTCTTGCCAGTAACGCGGTATATTCTAAAAACAAAACAAAACAGTTGATAAATGAACAGATGGAGAGTTGCGGGATCTAGAGGAACCGAACTCGGTGTAACTACTTATTGAGTAAATGTGGTCAGGGAGCCTGGGGAAGGGGGGCAGGGTTATCCCGATGCCTTTTGGTGGCCCGTTTCGGCTTATAGAAGAGAGTCCTAACGAGATTTCTGAATCTCTTGGCTGAATCGTTCAGTCTACATCAGGGATGGGTGAAAGGTAGGGTTTTCCGTGTATTGTTTGACTTCAGTTCCCATGATCCCTCACCACTGGCTGTAGGACTGATGGGAGTTGCATTCTAGCGGCGCGCGCGCGCGTGAGCATAGCTGACCTCCCCTCGTCTAAATCATTCCGTCCTTGATAGGCATGGCACGATTGTAACTATTTTCACCGAGAATTATGCAAGTGGCACTAATAGATGACAGAAAGCAAGTCCCATGGAACTCAGGGAGATCTCTGTCTAAATCAACAAACCCAGGAGTAGGACGTTTCTTGGGTATTCCTTCCACTAAAAGTCACGGGTCTTAACTTTGTAGCAAAGTGTTTATTATATTATACATTGCCCATTAACTACTCTTAGATTTTTAAGTACTTTTTAAAGTTAAGGATATTCCTCCTCCTCATATATAAAAGACTCACTCTGAGGAAACAGCATATTCCAAAGGCTATATTATATATATAGCCTTTCGAATATGCTGTTTCCTCTGAGTGAGTCTTTTATATATGAGGAGGAGGAATATCCTTTATTTAAAAGTATAAATATAGCCTTTGGAATATGCTGTGTGAGTCTTTTATATATGAGGCCCACGGTTCTTGACCACGTCTTGGGAAGAACCGGGGTGGAAACGGAGCCGCCCCCCCCCCCAAAAAAAAACCCTATGCAGAAAGAGTCGGGAGAGAAGCTCCAGCCAGTATCTTCTGTTAGCATTAAATAAAAAAGGAGTTACTCTTCCTTTGTACAGAGTTGTCCTCATTTTTCCAGTACAAAAAAAATCCCAGTGACAAAATGCGAAATAGAGATAAATTATTAACACAAATAGCTCATTCTTTAGCGCCTGCTTCTTGCGATCTTCGAGGCCTACGAAAGTAAAGGCGATATCTGTCATCTTTTATTGCCACGTTAGCCCTAGAGTGTGACACCCTCCCTCCACCAGCCCGGCAGAGCTTGCCTTAACAAGCCCGCCCTTCTTTCCCTCCTTGGAATATGATCGCCCCCCCCTTTTCTTTTCTTTTTCTTTTTTTGCCTACAATAGCTGTTAAGACACCTGAAATAAAGCCACCCCACGTCTTCATCCAAGGCACTGTTAGTGCCACCGTATCCGGAGTAAGACACGTGCACGTTGGACCCCGGAGCGTGGCCCCATGAAGTGGTGACATGCGTGGGTGCATCCCTATCGCCCGCCCCCCCAGTCCTGTTCCAAAAAGACCACTTCACACACGCGCTCGCCGCTGTTCAAGTGGGGCGGAAGCAAGAGTATTTGCACGCGTGAAGACCTCAATGCCGCCTCAGTGCTAAGCATTTTTCTGTCTGTCCTCTGGTTACGTTCGGTACGTCAAAGGCCAGACACAAGCCAAACCTGACTCTTCCGTTGTTGGCCGAGTCTCTGTACGCTTATCTTGAGGTTTAATCGGTGGTAAGACTGAGGGCCGGGCGAGCCTAGGAGGTCCGTCCAGGGGTCTACATCCCGTCGGGTCTGCAGTCTTAACCCACTTCCTAGAGAGTAAATCCTGTTAAGCTCATCTTTCGGTTTACTTCACGGTAAACACGCACCGGATCAACCTATTAATCTAATCCTTCCCCGTTTAAGGGCTCCTCCACTACAGTTTTTTACATGTCTCTCTCTTGCGCCCTTCCTTCTTCCATCTACTTATCTCTTAACTGAAGAAAACAGATGGGTTGTCTCGATATTAAACCCCCACTCCCCACTCCCCACCCCCTCTCTGTGGCGCTTGACTCCGTCGCAGAGACGCAATATGTTGTGGGCTGCGCACCCTCCTTCCCTCCCTCTCTCCCCGCGTCTCCGTCTCTCTCTCTCTCTCTTCTCTCGTTATGTTTGCGATCTGTGCTTCCTTGACATTTCTGAGGTAATTTAGTTAAGAGGAAATGAGTTGTTCCCAGTAGAGAGAGCAAACGAGTGGAGTGGAGGTAGCCAGCGTGATAAATGGCTCTTTCATTTGGAGATCTCCAGAGCTCGTTTAAGGCTAATTTTCTGTATTAGCCCCCTTTGAGCTATTAATGCAATAGGCAGGGACCGTGGCCCCCTCGACTCGGCGCTGCCCCATTAGAGGCAGCATTAAGGCTGCCACGCCGGATCTCCCGGGCCGGGGAAAGCAGGGAACGGGGATTTGGGGGATTGGGGGGGGGGGGCGCGGAGACCAACCAAACCAAGCCAAACCTCCTCATCTAAGGTGGCGGAGGGTGGTTAATACGATTCGAAGGGGGATGGTCAATGAGCAATCAATAAAGTAATAATGCGAAGGATGCGCTACATTAACAGGCTAAAAATCCAACGAGACATTAAAAAATCATTCGTAACTCTTATTTCCCATTAAGGCAGGCGGAGGGAGGGAGCCCAGCCACACTTGGGGCACTGGTGACAAGCCGCGGGGGCAAGGAAGGCACCAAACGCCCCCAGTCAGACGGCAGGAGACTTGAAACCAATTCCGAGGTGATCGCCTGCTCAGTTTTCCCCCAGTTTCGTTGGGCGGAGATGGTGGAGGTGATCAAGGGGAGGGGGCCTCCCAAGGCTTTGCTTTTGGATGGCAAGCTTAGGATGGATCTAAAACTTGTTTGGCTAAAGCACAAGGGGCTTCATTCAGGACTGTGCCCCGGTGCTTCCTCCTCGGAGTGAGAAATGCGGATTAGTACCTTCATGCTGCATCCACCCGAGCCTCGCGGACAGTTGAGTAGATAGATCCCTTTAGGCGCCTTTCTTTTGCTTTCCTTTAGAGCCAACATAATTGTTACCCAGGGGGCTTCCTTTGGAGCAGGTGTGTGTCAGCGTTGCACCCTTGCACGGGTCTAACCTTTAACTCATTCAGTGGCCTTGCATAGGCACCTCTCAGTTAACGCCTGCTCCGCTTACTACTTAAAATAAACTACTAATGAACAGAATAAAAGCATTGAACGAGTTAGCTGTTGAAGCGTTTGGTGGTAACAAATCATGCCAGATCACGTTTGGCATGACTCTGTAAACATTATGCCCACTCTCTTTCTTTCCGCACTAACAGTGACAAAATCAGAATAACGGGTTGTTTTATGTTTGTCAAAGGAGTTAGAGGATTGTAATCCTTCACACACCTCCCTGGGAGGCAGAACATGAAGTGTCATTTTTTGAAATTACAAAGTCTATAATCTCCTAACCGATGGGGCCATATTGGCTTGGGGAATTATGGGTGCTATAGTTAAAAAAGGGGAGCTATTGCGACCTCTGCCTGGGAGGGAGGCCCACTGATCTTACTGGCACTTACCTTTGTGTAGCCATGGCCAGTAAAGGCCTCTCTGAAACGCCTTTGATGGTGAGCCACCAGGGTCTTTTGAGGGGCTGGGTGTTTTTCTCTCCCCACCCTTTTCTGCACGTGTCTGTCTGGGGGAAGGTAGTGGGAGTCCCGAGTCCTATCAGCGGCTCATCCTTGTGCTGGTGGCGGCTGAGACTTGGGGGGGCCCTTCCCGAACAATACACTGCCGGCGGCGGTGGGCCAGAAGAACGGGGCTTCGTTGTCCTCTCTTTTTTCCCAGGCATCCTTAAAATACTATACGGTTGCGGCGATGGTATAATATAAAGAGAGGCCAATGGCTTCCCCATTCTTGCTGGGCAGCTTTTCTGTGTGTTTTGGAGGTATGCAACGCTCGGCTAGTCGAGGTTTCCGCCGGAACGTAGGGCACACAGAGACGCACGGCTTCCAAGACTGACAGAAATCCCCTCGAATTTTCGGTTTGCTAATCTAGATAACGAACGGAGACGTGCTCTTGAACGGAGCCTCCCCGCGCCTTGCGGACTTCGTCGGTTTAAGATGAGCGGCTCCGCTGGGTCCCTTTCTGTTTCCCTACGGAGTCCTTCCAGGAAGGTGCGGGGAGACGTAGGTGTGGGACGTGGCCCAGGCTACGGGTGAGGCTCCCGAAGGACCTTTCTCCCTTCTTTAAAGGGCAGTTACTAAGAAGGAAACAGGGACCCTCCAAGGGCCTTATGGGAACTAAAGCTTCCTCGAGAAAACGGTGTGTGATTCGGCATCGGGGGAGTTAAAGCGTAAAACCTTTTGCCCAGGAGCCTGCTTTGTCCCGACCTCCTCGAGTTCAACACACCCGCAGGCGCTTCGTTACAAAATTAATGCTGTTCTCCAGTGAAAAGGGCAGGCACGCCTCTCTCCTGCCGATTAGGGAGATCTGCGGCCACTTACAGGGTAACCTTAGGCATGTCTCCTCAAAAGTAACTTCCATTCGGTGCAATGGAGCTTAATTCTAGGGGACGTAGAGGATGCAGATTTCCGCCGCCCCACCTGACGGTGGGTTTCAGAGGTCCGCCGGAAACCCGCTCAGCAATGGCTCTTATTCTTTGCCTTCTAGAAAACTGGAATTTCAGCTCTCCTAACCACTGAGAGCTGAAGTCCCAATCCTCTGGAGGACTAAAGAGAAAGAACCACTGACCAAAAAGACGAACTTCCGGTGCCTCAAAGAGACAAACAAGATCGAATCCGGAGTGTCTGTAGACAAGGCAAATTGAGAGGACGGGTCGGGAGGACCGATAAGGTCCAGCAAATGTTTCCTAAAATCTGTGGTCATTTCGCTAGTGGCTCCAACGGACCCGGAAGTCTGATACAGAAGGCTTTTAAATTGAGGAGCCAAGAGGGGTTTTGTTTGCTTGGTTTTGGTTTATTGGTTTATTTGTTTTGTTCGGTCTGTCCTTCCTCTGCGGCGTAGTCTTAAACTGTGATCCCGTGCGAGTCTCTTTACTGGAAGTAAAGTGAAACCGAGCTGGGAGAACGCGGTTACTCATATAACGTATTTCTTTTTAGTACAAGGGGATGCGCAGTTCTGTCAAGCAGGGGAAAGTGTCTCCTTGTCTCCGGAGGTATAGTAAGTCTGTGTTTTTGCACCTTGACTTAGAAGTAAATGATTTAAATATAATTTACTCCGAAGAAAGGAGTTCAGCATTTTAAAGGAACTTCGGATCTTGGCTGCGTATCTTGTCCAGAGAAAGAAAGGTATGCCGTATCGGATTATAGGGCCAAGACGTTAGTGCACCTTTCAAGATTTAACCGGGAGTGAGTTCCACTGAAATCAGTAGGGATTCATCACCGGAGTCAGACCAGATACCCTACTTGAAAGGAGGAAGCAGGGAAACGGTGGGTTTATTAACGATGTCGTTTTTACTCGGCACAATCTATTGTCATCAGAGGAACTTTCAGGTACAAGCCAGCAATCCATATTAACAGGGCTCCTCTTGAGAGTAAATGGGTTGTGGAGTGTCATCCTGAAAATAGACCCATTTTACACATGTAGAATTATTTCACGGCAGGAAGCCTAATTACTTATGTATATATATTGGGGGGGGGGGGGAGAGAGACGAATAAACAACACGTCAAATTAAAGCCGACCTCCTCTACCTCCTCCCGGCCCCCCAGCGTCACAGAGCTGGGCATGAAGATAATCTTGACCCTCGGGGTCCCACAGATGCCTAACCGCCCACTTTATTGTTTCAAGTGGGTGGTGTGGGAGCGACCCTCTAGCAAACCTATCGCTCCTCTTCTCTCCCTCTCTTCCCAACCCCCCGCCCCCACCGCACCCCGGCTTAAACCTCGCCTTAATATATGCGCCGAAAATGGCAAACAAGTGAAAGAGCCGAAAGTTTCACGCTGGGTTGCGCTATGCTCCATTTCCTTGCCGTTTCCTGCTGTCGTCGTTGGAAAGCAATCTTACTCGGCGACGAGCGAGCGTTTTGGGGAGCAGGATTGCTCATAATTACTAACAAATCAAGCGGCTACAGGAGCTCTTGCGCTTTCATTGATCAGCGCAAGAGGAATGGAAACGGAAGGGGGCGTCCCCTAACGATGGGAAGAATTACTGGCAGCCCCGGGTCAGGCGAGGCGGGGGAGCACCTCACTCCGCCCCTTGGGGGGCGAAGAGCCCCAAATACACCCCCCTCCGAGGCAAGGGAATTTATAAAGAGCGCCCAGTCCCTCTGCTCAGACGCTTGCAGTGGGAAGGAAGCGAGAAAGGGTGGTGGTGGTGAACCATTTCTGGAGACACTGGAAAAGCGACCGGGGTGTGTGTGTGTGTGCAGGGTCGGTGGAACGTGGGAAGGAAAGCGGGGCACGGAAGTGCGGGCTGCACTCATGTAGTCGACGCGGTGGTGCCGCCGCCCTGGGGCAGGATTGTTTCCTCATAGGAGAATGGCGCTTCCTTTTTGATTTGGCGGGGGGGGAGGGGAGGGGGGAAAGGACACACCGTCCGGGCTTTCCCTGTTCTGTCCACATCTGTGCATCTATGTGAGGATAAATCCGGCTGACTTGTAATAAGGTTTGTTTCCAGATAAGCAACAACTGATTTGTCTAGGGGGCTCGAGTCCATACAGAAGGGTGCAGGGAGAGACTCTGAACCCTCTGGATATTTTAGTCTAAAACTCCCGATGACCCCAGCAATGGGGAGGATGGCCAGTGCTCAGACATTTAAGGGAGTTGCGGTTCAAAACAGCTGGAGGTCAACCTTTTCCCAACTCCTCACTCTATATTTACTCCGAACCAAATCGCACTGGATTCTGTAGGGCTTGTACCGGGGTCAAAACCTATGGCACGAGCTATAGGGCCGTCCACTGGCTGAAGGAATTGGTAAAGACTTCAGGGCTGTACAACTTCAGACTGCAAGTTGGGATCGTATTTCTGAATGCCTTCTTTAAGGGTCTGAAAAGCCCCTTTCCACGGAAGAACACTACGCAAATCCTGTCGCCGAGCTGCTAGGTTTCTAAATGCAGGGAATGGGGGTTCCTTGGAGACTCATTCAAAAATGCCCAAACTTCCACCTTCGAAGTGACATAGCCCCGACTTTTATTGCCTCTGTCAACGTAGTGCGAAGCATGGCTTTATTTAATGCTGCTTGATTTCCACGGGACTTACTGCCAGGAAAAGGTGGATAGAATTGCACTCCTAAAGGGGCAAGAGTGCACTCTGCCCATGGTCCGAGGAAACCTGCCATAACTTCGCAAGGCGTGTGGCTGAGTCCTAGCATTAGAGAGGTTCAGTGGCCTGAATTATACCCTGGAAGAATGCAGTCGCCACCTCACTGAGATCAAGAATCAAATAAACGCCCTTTGGTTGTAAAAGCTTTGGAAAAGAGAGCATTAAATTAAAATACATCTTGAACTGCCGGATGAGCTTTGCTTTAACTACACGTTATTATACACACGCCCCCGCGTTTGTGTATACACCTAATGTGTGTATCCTGACTAACTGAAATCTTCAAATTCCATTACCTCTGGCAAGAACTTTAATATTAAAGTAATTATACAGATCTAGATAACGCGATCCCTCTCCTTTCTTCCGTGGGAGGCTCGCTTCTTTCCGAGTCTTTTTTATTTTCTCGCAAGGAGAATTAGGTAATTTACAAAAGATGGAAAAGAGATTAGAGCTCACATCTCCGGAGCTATGAAATTGCAATGGATATGGTTGTAGAGGCTTGCAGGAGCCCTCGACGGGGTTTTTGTTTTTTTTTGTTGGAAATATTTGCCTAAGTTCTTCTGGTTGTTGACAGAAGGCCCGCTTCCTTCAAACGGGCTGTTGAAAGAGCGGGAGGCAGACAGGCAGGCCGGACCTTACCTTTGGGAAGACGTCTGCGTGGAAAATAGACCGGAAGTGTGTGTAATCTTGCCTTGAAAAAATGTGGGGGGGGGGGGAAGTGAGTCAAGCAGGGTCTACTAAAACGTACCAAACACGTTTACTTAGAGGCAAGTTCCGTTCCTCCCGATGAGGCTTCCCACGTGCCTTTAGGATCGCAACCTGTGACTGATGAAGATTTTACATAAAGCAGAATTTCTTGTTTGTCTTTTTCCCTTCATGTCCAGCCCGATCCTATGTATGCTTACTCGGAAGTAAGTCCCAGTGTGTTCAACGGCGCTTACTCCCAGGTACGTATACACAGGGTTGCAGCCTCCGTGGTTTATCAGCTTCCTGGAGAATGGGCTGGCGAAAGAGACCCAGATCTGCCGGACAGTTGGACCTGACCTTGGCGTGTGGGCCAGTGAACGGATCCAACCCATCTGAAGCCCTCAGAGGCAAACGGTGCTGGTGGGGAGGCCATGCATTCAAACCCTGCTTGGGCTCTTCCCAGGGCATCTAATGGCTTACAGTTGCAAGCAGGATGTGGACTGGTTCTGGACCTTTGGCCTGACCTGAATATATAAGGGCCTGAATATATAAGGGCTCTTATATATTCGCTCCGGCTTTACGCTTAAGCCCATTGGAGCTCCAGCCTCAATGAATGAGAAGTCAGCCTCATTGACTCGCAGTGGGCTGACTTCCAGGAAAGGCTGCAGTCCTGTGCAAGCTTCTCTGGCAGGAAGTCCCATCCTATAAAGTGGCTTGAAGCCAGTGCCTAGTTCTAGTTAGAGGAGACCCACTGGATCAATGAGATTTACATAACGGTTGATTTACCGTTCAGCAGTTGATTTAGTGGACCCAGTCAAGTTGGGACTTGGGATTAAGTCACTGGATACAGGCAAGTGGCACTTGCTTAAGAGTAAATGCACGTCAGCCATGCTCAACCCAGCGCCATCTCGATGGGGTTGAGCTACAACACCCATCATTCCCCTACGACCATTTTGCCTGCTGAGGAGAAGGGGGACCACTGCTTTGGGGAAGGCGAATGGGTGGCATCGGGCTGCAGCGGAGGATTGCGTTTCCGTGATATCTGCAAGGGCCATTTTGGAAGCCATCACCCCTTCCCTGATACTCGTGTTTTAAGGCCTGCCGGAGAAAAGCGCAACCTGGCGCCTCGATTCAGCGGGAGGTCAGCGGCGAGTAGGGCCGAAGCTCGGGAGGCATTACTTTTTCGGACTATGACGCCCAGAACCCCCATTCTGGGAGTGGTAGTCCAAATTCGTAAGGTTCCCAACCTCTAATCCTTGCGCATGATGACCCCCCCCCCCCCGGTCCCAAATGGGCTGTCGGCAGATCTGTCGGAGAGTTTGGTTTAAAGCCGGATTGGGCCACCACCGTTGTTGTAATCGTTTGTCCACGGCCGTTATTTTAAATATAACAATAAATAACTCACAATCCATAAAAGGGATGTGGCGGGGGGGGGGGACCAGTAACCGAGGAATTTAGTTAGTGCCTCATTCAATTGGTGTCTAAGGGAGAGGTCTGTAATCCTCTAAGACTCATCCCGAAGGAAGGCCTTTCCTTTAAAAAACTGCCACGATACTCTCCTTGCACGTGGCAGGTCTCTAAAAACGAGGGCTTCTCAAAGCTTAAATCCCGAGTACTCCCACTATGAAGTTAAGTCCCGCTGAAAATACTGAGCGGGTGGTGGTGGCGGCAGTGGGATCCTACCTGTGTGGGGTTGGGCTCTGAGAGTGGCGTTTCCTTTTGAGGAGGCCGCAAGGAAGGGGCTGGAGACACACACACACACACACACACACACACACACACACACCCCAGCCACGGACAGGACTTGTTGCCTGGGCATTGCAAGAAGCCCCACGACCCGCCAGCGCAGAGTCGGAGTGGGTCTTTCCGGAGGGGGGGGGTGGGCACTGATGGAACCTCTTGCCGGGTTTTGCACAGGGGGACCCGGACAGAGCAGCCCCCCCACCGCCGCTTCTGATCCATTGGCGCCATTTCCCGTGGTGTTGCCCCCGGATTTTATTTGAGTTGCTTTGTTTCAGTCTTTATAGAAATGGTCTCCTCCTCTTTGACTCCTGTGGAATGGTGTCGAGTTTTGCCTTTTAATCACGAAAGCCCTCAGAAGGCTTGACAGACAAAAGTGTATGAGTCACTTTTAAAATTAAGGCAAGCCGTAATTAAAAAACAACAACAAAACACTTTATTTTTAAGTCTTAGTCTCACGTCCACATTTTTGACATACCTGGAGGTTACTCTGATTGTAAAACTCTACTTGTAATTAAATTCTAATGACAGCCTCCTAATCATAAATTTTAAGATCGACGTGTGAGACTCGTAAACTCTGGAATTTGTTTAGCGCGATAAGAATAAAATCCGACGAATACAGATTAATAATGAAGAGTTCTTTTGCGCATGTGCCGAGTTTTTCCCTGGACCAAAGGGTGCAGTTAATCCACAACCCGTTCGAGTGGGATTAGAGTGAGGATTTTATTCCTGTTCAGAAAATAGCAGCTTTTCCCAGACGAGGGAAAAATTCTCTCTTCGAACATTAGGACGTTGGCTGCCAGTCACACACATCTCCAACATATCTGATTGCAAGTATGTGTTTGAGAGAAATCGGTGCCGTTCGCGTCCAAGTGAACATGTTTAGGGCAGAAATGTGCTGATGTAATTGCGCAAATGTAAAGGAAAGTAAACGCCATAGGTAGGAGAGAAGAGCAATCGGAAACTGAGCCAATTTTCGCTTCCCATCAGGGAAAACCACTCAAAGCCGTTTGTTTACATTGAAATCTCTCTCCAATCCACATCTGGCGGCACGAATCTATGAAATCTAACACGTTTTGGGGATTTCTGTAGTTGCTACAGCGCTTTATTGTGGGGACTTTGGTGCGGCAGTAGGAAACATTTTGTAATAAAACCTGAGGGAAAGCTTGTTTTGTCTATTCCTCGCCTCGAGGTTATAGAGCCGGCAATTTCCCAATAGTTAGTACTTGGTAGCCTATTGAGACACCTGATCTTATATATGGGAAGCCCAGGGGATGGTTTGTGCGTGCGTGTGTGTGTGTGTGTGTGTGTGTGTGTGTGTGTGTGTGTGTGTGTGTGTGTGTGTGTGTCTTCATACATGCACTGCTGTGCTCACTCTCACACTCCAGAGCTCATAATTCTCATAATTGAATCAGTAACTTACCCTTTGCAAAGGTAACTGAAATTGGTCCCATTGAAATCAGTGGGACTTACATCAGAGTGTAGATAGGTAGGACCAGGCTGTAACAGTGTTTAGTAGAGTAACACTGAAATGTACAGTATTTCTAAGGATCTCTTGCAAGCTTGCTTTTTTCCTTTTCCTTCCTGATCTGGATTGTGATTTAGCTTAAGCCTGCACAAGTGACCTGTGATGCCTTTTACACAAAATAGCAAATGAGGTGGCTGTAGCTGATTGAACTATGCCAGATTGCACGTGGGCTGCTTGCAAGCAGGAGCCCTTCCCCCAGAACAGCTTCTTGCAGGATTGGCCATGCATTTTTGGTTCCCACTGCACATATGCCTACAATTCAGGAACCTCTTTCATTGCTTTTTGGAAGCCACAAACCTTGGAACTTCAGGATCCATTTTGTCTATTAAGGGGACACCAGGCTGCACTGAAGCAGAAACTATAATGGTAGCGGCCGCATCTATCAGCTTTGATTAACTTCTGCATAAAGCACACCATAAGTGTGCCTTCCTTTGGCTACTGGCAACAAGTGGAAGAAAATGCAGGGAGGCTTTCTAAAGCGGTTGATTGGTCAGAGCACTTGCTATAAATCATACATTATCAGAGGTAGATGCTTCCCAGTGTGGCTGGTGGGGTGGAAGGCTAATGGCGGTGAAGCCAAGGATGACAACCTGCTGCTGCTCCAGTCTTCTCCCTTTCCTCACCCTGCTTTCTCTCCTTTACACACATGCAGTGCGATGAGGCTGGGAGTTCAGCAGGAGGGGAATGCCAAGCAGGGCACTGGCCCCTCTGCCTCTGCCACGAAGGGAAGCAGGAATAGGATGGTGTCAGAGCCCAAATTGGAGTTGCACCCCTACTTTTCTTACCTGGTCACCTGCTGCTGGAAAGTTTCTCACACTGATATGAAGGATGTATTTAAGTTTATTAGTAAATAAATGCAAAGCTTGCATGACAAAGAAAGAGCTTTTATTTATATAACTATTTTGGACTCTTAAGAATAATTTCCAACAAAATCTACTTACATAAGCAAATTTCTATTGATTCTACTATAATGTCCAGCTTTCTTGAAAAATATTGTTTTAGTAATAAAAATTGTAATATTCTAAGGTAGCAGCAGCAGCAACAGTCGTCGTAATAGTTGTCGTCGTAGTAATATGCCATCAAATCAATTCTGCCATATGGCGACACTTTCCAGGGTTTTCCAGTTAAAGAATACTCAGGTGCTTTACCATTCCCTTCTTCTGGGGGCATCCTGGCCCCATAACCACATAGGCTGACCTTTCTCCCAGGAGATACAGTAGGGAATTAAATTCCCAACCTCTGGCTCTGCAGCCAGATACCTAAACCACTGAGCTATCTAGATAGTTTAGCATTCCATTATTTACCAGATATATTGAAACATGGGTGATCACTTATGCTTCATTTAAAATTGGAATTATTCTCTTCCTTTTCCCTACCCCATCATTAAATATGTCAAGCAGCAATGAACACTTTTATCAGGGTAAAGATGTGTAATTTAAAACCCACAAAGTGGATTTTACACCAACACAGCCTTCAATGCAAAAATGCTCCAGCTGCTAAAGTTATAAAGAGAGAAGGCTATTCACATTTAGCAACTCCTTGGATTATTTTCCTTTTTTATCTGGTAAAGTCATACCAATAACAACCACAAAAAGCAATACACATTTTGTTTATAGTGTCACCAATGCGCATGGTGTATTATAGCTTATAGCAATTTAGAGTAAGGATCAAGGTCCCTACCCTAGATTGCTATTCACTGTAGTACAGCATTTTCCAATATTTCTCCTTGGTATTAGCTCTATTGTAAAATAAAACAGCATAATGAAATGGGACCTTACCTTCCTTTTTCTTCACCACACTCACAAAAACACCCCAAACCTGAGATGCTTTTGTTGACTGTGACATTTATTGTTTATTAATTTATTTTTATTTTATTTTATTTTTGTGCTGCCTTTTGCCCAGTTTAGGGACCCAAAGCAACTCACAAATAGTTTAAAATAAGCACATATAAAAACATGCTATAAAAATTAAAAAGCAATTGACTGTATAAAAATATTTAAAGCATAGCTCTTCCAGTCACTTCATGGAACTTAAATAAGCTTTAGGTTCAGGTTGCAGTTCTCTTGTTCAGTGGTTCATGCTGTAGATATCCCACAGCTGTCACCAAAAACTTTCTTATACATTCTGTGTGACTTTTTGCTTGGTGCAGTAGAAACCAAATGATAGCTTCAGTCTCTACATAATTACAGGCATGTTTATAAACAACAGAGAAACTCACTGGAGATGGGGAGGAATCTATCTAGGGTTGAACGTAGCCCATTCCTATAGTTACTGGAATTTTATAGCACCATCTTTGCTGGAACAATGCTAAGAGCTTCATAGCTTGATGCTACAAATACATAATCTATGACAGGATCAAACTAATCAGACCGGAGGATGGCATGAGAGCTGAAGAGACAACAAGGTGGTTAGATATGACCTGCATTAGCAGTAGCCTATTATTTCATTGTGCGGCCCAGGTGACAAAGAGCTGCTCCTAGTGAAAATGCCATTTCTGTGCAACAGTTTAAGGTATTGTGGCTTCCCAGCAATAGACAGAGCTTACACTACATCAGTCATGACCATGTGCCATGTTGCGGCTGTGGATGGATTATGGGAACTCTAGTCTAAAAACCAGGGCTTGCAATAGAAGACATGTCTGTGAAAACAAATGAGCAATGAAAGTGACAGTAGAGACTTGGAGGGCGATCAAAGCTCATGCACTTTTGTCTGATCAGGATGACAACAATTTCAGGATGAGGCCAGTTGTAACCCACTGCTGCCAGGATAAGCGACAGAAATTAATGGGAACAAAAATGTGGCTTCCCAGCAAGGCTATACTACAGTACAGGTTAATGAGGTTATAACTCAGTTTACATTTAAAACACGGTGAGTAGGGAGCACACACTTTGTTTTCAAGACCAATTGCTCTTCCAGGAGGATTCTTGCAGCGTGATTCCACTGGAAAATGAAATGGGTCTTGCTTGTGCTTCTTGTTTTAAAGGTGGCTGGGCCATCAACATTGAGCCACCATCACTGTGCCACCAACATTCAGCAGTGTGGTCACAGGACTGTGGTGGGAGCTTTTAAAATTGGCAGGAGGGCTGTGTTCAGGGGCCACATGTTGCCTGTCAGGAATAAGTTGTTCATTGAGTGATTTGTATAGGAGAGCATTTAGTTTCTGCCCTACGCTGTGCTGTTATACACAGCAAAGCATGGGTAGGGGAAGGAAAGGCCCCCTTTCCACTCAGAGGCCATTATCCAATTAGAATGAAAATAGTAGCAGAAATCCAGTAGTAAGTCACAAGAGTAAAAATAGACCCATTAAATTAATGGTATTTACATAGGTGTTGACTCACTTATCATGCCTTAAATGACTTGTGTCTAAGCTGTTTGAAAGACGGCCTCTTCCTTTATGAGTCTGCCTGGGTTTTGAGATAATCAGGGGTAGTATTTACCTCATTCCCAGTATCCTCACAGATGCCTTTGGTGAGGACCCAGGAGAGGGCCTTCTCTGTTGCTGCTCCCAAGTTATGGAGCTGCCTCCCATGGGAGGCCAGGCGGGCTCCCTCTTTGCTGTTGCTCTACAGGCAGGCATTTTTTTTCTCTTCAGGCAAGCTTTTTTTCACTAACTGGCTTCCTAAGTGGGAAGTGTTGTGCTTTGTGGTTTTTCCCCACTCTTCTTCCAGTTTTTACATTGTTTGTTTTAATATTATAAGCTGCCTTGGGTCCTCTTGAGGAGATAGGCAGGGTATAAATATTTGAAATGATCAGTCAATCAATTGTCTACTCTGATTGCAACTTATTACAAGATTTCAGCTAGTGTCTATTTATATTTATATTTAGTCCAACCAACTTCCCAGTATGTATTCAAATGAAACTTCCAGCGATGTGTGCAGTGCTGCAGAAAGAGTTCAAACTGGAGTTGGCAGGTGGAAGGTTGATAGAATGTGCAGTTTGATGTGTTAAGTCTCCTTCATGGATTAATCACATGAAGGCACCTCCATGAGAACAAGGGACAAAATCAACAAGAACAGAAAGCACTTGAAAGCTATGAGAGGAAAGATCTGGATTATTACAGACAACAGATTTTGGAATTACAAGTCCTTTTTCAAGGGCATCTGAAAACATAAGATGGAGGACCATCAAGTTAACCCAGAAAAAGTGAGCTAAGAGTACAACACATTAAAACATTGGGGAGGGGGGTGTATAGAACTAGCTAGCTTTTGATAACACAACCAGCTATGAATATGCCTTTAATCTTTAATAGTCTGTTAATATTTTTCATATATTTTCTTTTGCCCAGCTCTGAAAAAGAATTGAGAATGTAAAATGTGTGGAGCATAATAAAGAACACAGACACCCTGAGAACTGTTTCTCTGAGGGTGGCAGTGTCTTTCAGGAGTACAGTGGATCTGACCCATGACCAGGCCTACACTGTTGCTGCTGCTGTGGCTCCTGCATTGTCCCCAACTTAACTTCATTGACATGTGGTCTTGGTACAGTGTGTGGTCTTGGGACTGCATCCAGAATCATGAACCTTTTTCCTCGGGGTGACTAATCCTTACTGAGCAGACCTTTAGAGTCTTTTGCATCCAGAAAAGCTTGTAAGGTATTAAGGTCCACTAGGATATGTCATTTCTCCCCATTGCTGTTGTCCATCATATATGTGCTGTTTATGCACATACCTGACTGGGTGGACATGAGTTCCAAGTTGAGGGTGGAGTAGGAGGAGTTTGCTAGGGCCCATCACTGCAGTTACCTACACTTGCTTCACAGAGGATGACTCATTTTTTTTATTCCCGCCAAATTTCCTTGCCAAACAACAGACAAAAATAAAAAGCAGCTGGAATTTCCCCCCCTTTGGACAGGCAGAAGTGAGAGAAACCTGTATCTACTGAACTGATGATGATGTCGTTCCTAAAGGTGCAGGAACTATTCAAGAATCATAGAATTGTAGAGCTGGAAAAATAACTTTTGAGTCAACAATAGTTCAGTATCAGAAAGGTTCCATACCCCAATGAAGAGAGAATATTCCAACCTCTCGTGCACAACTTCCTTTATTCTTATTTAGCAGATAAGCCACCTGAGGTATGATAGAAAGGTTGAGCTTACATAATCATACTGGTGATGCTGTAATCCAGATACAACTCGAAACATGTAGATTCTGAACTACATGGCAAGTGTTCTGTGCAGCCAGTTCTTACATTAAGCCTGATGGCCTTATGGCTATTTCCACACAGTTTCTCCCCATGCTCCTCCCTTTCCTTTCATGGAGAGTAACATGGCGTTGACCTGCTCCATATGGCATTGTAATATGTCTCCTGCATGAATCACTAGATTCTAAGAAAAGAATTTATGGTGTGGTCTCTTCATATGCAAGCACCTTCCCTCTTAAGAACCGGGCAATAGAGTCCTTTCTGATATAACCTTTTCTAGGGGAGAGCAGAAATGTTAGATGTTTGAGGTCTTTTAAGAAAACTGCTTAGCATGTCATAGATGCCTTTTCCTGGAATTGAAATAACATTAGCATACAAGCTGTACCTTTCTTTCCTCGTGTCTTTCATTTTCAGATGATAAGGAACACCAAGGTATGAGCTCAGCAAAAAAACAAAACAAACAAACAAAAAAAACCAAAAACCAAAACAAAACAAAACGCCTCTTAAATTTTGGCCTTTTATTGCTTTGTGGTAACCCAGGAAAAGAGAGATACAGCTGCAACACTCTGTTCTACTCAGTGCTGTAGTAGAGTTGGGTCTGTAGAGGCAAAGCCCTGGGACTTTCTGAGTAGCAGGAGTGACAACATTATCCTGTCCCCTATCCTGTCCCCTATCACTTTACCTGAAATTCCCAGGAACAGCATCTTGTTGCAAGTGATCCCTATTGTAATATGAAGTATTTGAGGGCAGTTTCGTCTTCAGTGGGCAATTAAGAGCCATCCATTTAAAAAAAAAAATCTGTTCCTCAATTGTTCATATGGAATAATCTGGCTGCCTCTATTATTGATCTTTCCTTGGGGGGAAGGTGGCTAGGAGGATTGTTCTGATGAGCAACCACACTTTCAGATTTATCACTACAACACAGGTTGTACATTTCAGTGTATGTCCAAACTGGCTCCTCTTAGTTTTTCTGTCTGAGATATTGCCTACGTGAGAGCCAGTGTAGCGGTGAGCATGCTGGACAGAAGAGCTTCAAGTTCTAGTCTTTATTCAACCAGGAAACATGCTGAACCGACCTTGGGCCAGTCCCTCTTTCACAGCATGACACACCTCAGAGGGTGCAGATGACATGTGGAGCCATGTACACTACCTTGACCTCACTGGAGGAAAGGTGTGTTATAAATGTCTAATAAATTGAATGAAAGGTGCTATGGAACATAGACCTGACCACTGTCTAAGAAAAATACTGTTGCAGTGGCAAGCCAGTAGGTCCCCCTAGTTCTAAATCCCAGCTGGACTATGCCGGCAAGAAAATGGGGGGTGTGTGTGTGCGTGCGCGTGCGTGCGTGCAAAGGTGGCTAGGGTTGCCCTACATGGGCCCTTACAGTGTGATCTTGCTCATACCACTTTTTTTTCTCTCCCCAGTTCCAGTTCCTCCAAAATCTGTTACTTCCTTGATGATGAACAAAGATGGTTTCCTTGGTGGCATGTCCGTGAACACAGGCGAAGTGTTTTGTTCGGTACCTGGGCGGCTGTCCTTGCTCAGTTCAACTTCTAAGTACAAAGTAACGGTTGGAGAAGTTCAAAGGCGCCTCTCACCTCCAGAATGTTTGAATGCCTCACTTCTTGGAGGAGTACTTAGAAGGTAAGGCTGTGGGATAGGCAGCTCTGGGATTATTGATGGGATTTACAGGTGGCAAATCTGTGGTAGAAGCTTTGTTAATATTTAGTGGGTGTCCAGCATGAAAGAACATGCTGAAGACAGATGCAACAGTCTGGCTGCCATGGTCCATGCAGTAGATAGGGCTGAATCTGAATGCTTCTTGGAAAAGACAGTTGGTTTCTAGCACAATTCAAAAGTCTGGAATGTATCTTCAGTCACAGCATCCCAACTCTGGAATTCTTTTTTCTAGATGTTTGCTTGCTAATGAATCTCTCACATCTTTGGAAGAACTAGGTGAAAAGTTTTCTATTTTCCAAAGCCTTTAAATTAGTATCCTATTTTTCTGCTGATATTTAAATTGCTTCTTCATTACATTCGTTTTAATTTTTCTTAAAGATTGTAGCAAGCCATCCTGGAAATTTTATTTGAAGGGCAGGGAGTTATTACTTTAAGATATGTAATTCATAATGATTATGAATTCAGATGTAGCCCTTAAGTGGTTCTGTGGTAATTACGAAGAGTGTGAACCAGGAAAGCTAGGGTTCAAACACAATGGGTGACCTGAAGAAGGCACAGTCTCTGAGCCTCAGCACCCTATCCCCAGCAGGAGTTTTAGCAGTGTGCTACGGTGCTTAATGGGATGGTATACAAGAAGACAGCTGGTAAAATTAAGTGGGTTGGAGTATCTGGCTGTGGAGTCAGGTCCAGGGGTTCCAGTCCCCGCACTGTACCTCTTTGGAAAGGGGCTAGCCAAGCCCATTCAGAGCAGGTGCAACTGAGGGGGTTAGGTGCTCTGGCAGCTGTGTAGCCTTGGACAAGCTGCACAATCCCAGACCAAAGGAGGGCCTGGTAAACCACTTTTGAGTATTTCACCTTTTAGAAAAGCCTGGGAGGGTCACCATAATTTGTAATTAACTTGATGGCACATAATTATTATTATATATTAAAAACTTAAATTGTGAAATGTATGCCCATGGTTTTAAGCTCTTGATATGTAAACTATCAGGGCAGAAGGCACTGTATTGCTGTTTGTTTTTGCTCATATGCTTAAAGAGAAGAGTTCATCTGTCAAATGAACCAGAGAGTTCATTTCAGCTAGGGCTGTGGTTCTTGAAGAGTGTCAACAAACATGCAGATAGGGATGATCAGGTAAATGGTATATACTTGAACTTTCAAAAAGCCCCTCACCAAAAACTCCTGAGGAAATGTGGCAGACAGGAGGTAAGTCAGGAGATAAGAGAATGAGGTTCATGTAAAGATCTGGCCAAAGAACAGGAAGCAGAGAATAGGAAAGGGACACTTCCACGGTGGAAGAATGTAAAGAGTGGAGAGGTCCACAAAGGAACTGGAATGACAGCAATTTTATTCGCTAATTAACAGTCTTGAGTTTGTTGTGAACAGTGAGATGACCAAGTTTTAACAGGCAACAATTAATGTGGTACAAACAATACTGTACTCAATTCCAAAGAAATCCAAAGGAACTTTCCCTATGGGTTGAATGGCAATAACATTGCAATTGCAGTTCAGTGTAAAACTGATATAAGATGGGGCACATGCAAACAAATAAACCCATCAAGAAATCCATGGATGAAGGCTGAGCTGATAACTAGCCAGTAAAAAGAGTTTGGGGCTTCAAAAGTGACTGTTTCAATGAAAACATCAGAGAAGTGTCTAACAGCTGTGAGAAAGACCAATTCTGTGCTAAGGATCATTGGGGAAATCCCAAAAATGAAAGTGCCAATATCATGATTAGGGCTGCGCACAGGTCCCCAGTTTGGCTTGGAGGCCAATTTGGGGCTTCAGAATATATCCCAATAAGGTTCAGAGCCATTTGTGCAGTGGATCCAAATTGATTTGTGAAGTACATTGGATAAGTAAAATGGCTGTAACTTTGTGGTGTTGTTTTGTTTTTTCCCCACTGGTGTAGGTGAAGTTTGGAAGTATGCACGTAAAGAAGGGAGTACAGACAGTTAACTTTGGTTTGCCTACTAGGCATCTTTAAAATGTTTGTTAAAAAATAAACCTGGTGAGCTGAAGTGACTTGTGGGCCATCCAATTCAAAATATATAATCTGGAGATGAATAAATTTGTAAATTCATTTTGCTTTGCACCAGAAGTGAATCTAGCCATTCCACTTTGATCCAGACTTCATACAAATCAGTCCAGACATGTCCAATGTGGTCTGAATCCAGTGCACAGCCCTAATGATAATGCCCTCTTACTGACCCATGGGTGTGACTGTGTTTGGAATGCTGTGCACTGTCCTGGTCATGGCACTTGAAAAAGGATATTTTACAGCCAGAAAAGGCACTGAAAAAAAGAGGGGGAAACAAAATGATCAGGGCTGGAGCAACTCCCCATAAAGAAAAGTTCAGGGGGGAAAGGAAGTGGGGTGGGGGGAACATGACATGATAGAGTGTATGCAAAATTATGCATGATGTGGAGACTGTAGGTTGAGAAGGTTTTTCTCCCTCTTTCATAATACTAGAGCCTGGGGTCTGAATGGTGAACGGTGGGAGATCTGGGACAAACACAAGTAAGCACTTCTTCACACAGCATGTAGTTAAACTATGGAATGCACTGCCACCAGATATAGTAGTGACCACCAACTCAGATGGCTTTGAAAGGAGACAGTGTACCATTTACAGAGAAGTTGATTGCTGGAGGATGGGAAGTAGGCTGAAGCTTACCTGGCCTATATGAAGTGTAAATATGTGGCCATTAGTATGCATCAATTCATGCACACAGGACCTACATGGAGTGGGCAAAGTGCACCCCACAGGCTCCAGGTGGGCCCCAGGAGCCCATTTGAGGTCCCCCTACCCTGACCCCAGTTAATTTAATTTATTTAACTCAGAAAAGTTCCCTGGCCTCCCAGGGTATTGGAGTCAACTGGCCAGGGTTTGGCTCCTGCATGGGATGTTCTAGGCAAGAGGGGGCTTTTTTTCAAAAGTCCGAAATGACTGCATGCTTTGATATCTGGTGCTTGTGGTGGTTGGTGGGGTAGCAATCCCAGTTGCCTCTGGTGGTTGGAGCAAAGGGGAGATAGCCTGTTGTCATTCGCTGCTCTGGGCAGGAGGGGAAAGCAAACAGGGCCCTTCACCCTTGCAGCCTGGTGAGGGAGCAGGCGGGATTGGGTTGGCTGGGCATCACCCGAGGCTAGCCTCTTTCGCCCCAAGGGGACCGGGCCGCCTTTCTTGCATCCTGGCCTGTGACTGATCTCTGCGTTGACAGGGAAGAAGAAAAATTCACCTACTAGGGAGATCCTTTTCATTCTTACAAAGCAAAGGTTCACCTCTTGTAACGAACAATGGGCGTAATATTTCATCAGTTACTCAGTCAGCTGAAGCTTTTATTCAGCAGGAAATGAAGGTCTATTTTAATCTGAGAGGCAGGATTTTTAAAAAGCGAGACTGTGCGTTTTTTTTGGTAATTATCTTAGATGCGGGAGCTGTTTTTCCTAGCACCGAGGGCTTGGATTAAAATGTGTCTCAGAACGGTACTGTTATTGAGGAGTGGGTAATATGCCAATATATTTTAACTGGTTAAAAGGCAGATAATTTATTCATTCTTTAATGGGATGATAGCAATAATTAAACGCACACACGCACCCTGTCAGCACTGTACTCAGCACTTTGCCAGGGAGGGTTCCAGAGGCCACACCCCCTCGCTCCCGGTGTCCACGCCCACCCTGACGGCTGGCGAAGTCTGGGCTCTTCCCCCGCGGAGTATTTCCACCCGCTAGCCCACGTGCCACCCTGGTGGCTGTGCGTGTTTCCCAAGGCTAGCCCCTGGGCTCAGTCCAACCGTCGCTGTCGTCTCCGAAGCGATCTCCTTGGAACCCTGTCGTAATCCGGGGCGGGGGCCGGGGCGGGACACGTGCCCGAGTAGAGCCGCGAAGGATCGGACTCAAAAGTTGTCCCGTGCAAATCTTTCCTTCGGGCATCCTTCGTTGGTACCTTCCGCCCCTCCCCCTCTTCTCCGAGAGTCCAAATGGGCTCAGTCAGCGTTAGTTAGTCCCAGGCGCACCTGCTGCGGAAGCCCCTTCAAGCTCCCGTGGTCTTAAGCCTGCCTTCCAAGTCGGGCCCCCCTCCCTCTCCCCCTCCATCTCCCTCTCCCCCTCCCTCCTTCTTCTCCCGGGGACATTCCGTGAGCTTTGAATCAGCGCGTTCATTTCCTTTGCCGTTGCAGAGCCAAATCGAAAAACGGGGGCAGATCGTTGCGAGAGAGGCTAGAAAAAATCGGCTTGAATTTACCAGCCGGCAGGCGCAAAGCGGCAAATGTAACTTTACTCACCTCCCTGGTAGAAGGTAAGCAGACTCTCGATCCTTTTCCATTTCCGCCATCGCCACCTCTCCCGCTCCCCGCCGGCGGCTCTTAAGGGTGGAAAGGGTTTCGATATTGGGCAAAGCTGCATGGCTCGGGTGGAAATCGTGGTGGCCCGGCCGTGTTAAAGATCCCTTATGCAGAAAACCGGAGCGGTGGAGAGAGAGTCCTCAAACACGCAAGAACCGGGCCAGACAGCAATCTATGTTTACATGTTGTAGTGCGAGTCACCTATTAAGGTAGTTGCACTCCTGAGTATAATTCGGAGTGAACCCCGTGGCACTTACTTCTGAGTTAAGATGACTCTGATCAGCATTGAGTACAATAGGCTTGGAAAGCAAGAGTCATTCTTTCTAATGGCGTGGGATCTTGAAATTAACCAGACAACTCAGATGCAGGCCTGCACAAGCATAAGCAGTAGAAGCTGTTTCTCTGTCAGGAGTCACTACCTATCAAGGAACGATGTGTGTGCGTAGCTGAGTTAAACAGTCTTCCAACCAGAAGAAGATTTACAAAAAAGAAAAAAAGAGAGAGAGAACTGAAGAACAGAGCAAAAACAAAAAATAAAAAATGAAGAAGGCAAAGAGGTTGTGGCACCTTAAAGACCAAATGCTATATTTTAATGTGAGCTTTTGTGGACAAATCTACTTCCTCAGACCATTAGACGTCTCCAAGCAAGCTTGCATTAAAATATAGCGGTTGATTTTTAAGGTGCCACAATGTTTTTGTCTTTTGTCTTTTTTATTTATTTATTTATTTTTTTGCCTGATATGCTAGCACAGACTAACACGGCTACGACCTCTTCCAAAGAACTGAGATTTTTCTGGTAACAATATGTGAGCCCTGTCTACAGCTCACTCCAGAAACAGGCAGTCTCTCAGACTTGGAATCCCTTAGTGTCTGATGGCAGGTCTGACTCTGGTAATGCTCACAGTGATGTCTTGCTGATAATATTCTAGCGTACTGCCAGGGCACACTGGGACAGGGATCCTCTGGGAAAGACAAACCTGGCAGGCATGTGAGTCTGCCTCTGACACTAATCCCTCCCATGGGAGGCCAGGCTGGGCCCATCCTTGCTGCCCTTTTGCAAGCAGGCAAAGACTTCAAATAATTTATTGTCATTGTAAGTATATACATGGTATACCCATACAACGAAATTCACACAGGCACCCAGAGACCAGACCCGCATGCACACACATAAAAATTCCTCAAACACTCCCCACCCACTAAAAATCCCCCACTAAGAGTACAAATATCTACACCGCAGGCTAAGTAACACTGTCCAACTAACTATTCACTACTGGTGGTCTTTAAGCTCATTATTAAGTGCAATTATAGCTCTGGGATAAAAACTATTCAGAAAACGTGTGGTCCGAGTCTTAATTGTTCTATATCTTCTGCCAGACGGCAACAGTTCAAAAAAGTTGTAAGCAGGATGGGAAGAGTCTCTCAGGATGTTGTGTGACTTCCTCAGACAGCGGGATGTGAAGATGTCATCCAGGGTTGGTAGCTGGAGCCCAATGATATTCTGGGTGATTTTAATGGTTCTCTGTAGAGCTTTTTTGTCCGCTACAGAGCTACTCCCAAACCATACCAGAATGCCATAAGTTAGGACACTCTCAATGGTGCTACGATAGTAGGACAGAAGTAAATGCTGAGATAACTTTAACTTCCCGAGCATTCTCAGGAAATACAGCCTCTTCTGTGCCTTCTTCACTAGCATGTTGGCATTTATAGTCCATGAGAGGTCCTCTGAGATGTAAGTGCCCAGAAATTTAAAACTACCAACTCTCTCCACTTCCTCGCCATTTATGTACAGTGGTAAATGTACATTTCTCTTCCTCCTAAAATCAATTATGAGTTCTTTAGTTTTTTTGATGTTAAGTGTAAGATTATTTTCTTTACACCAGAGTATCAACCCTTGTACTTCCTTTCTATAAGCAGACTCATTGTTCTTGTTTATGAGCCCCACCACTGACTTTTCTCTTCAAGCAAGCTTTCCTGTAATTACTGCTGCCTGAGTGGGATTTTTAAATGAATTGTTATAGGTTACAGCTTTGCATGTGTTTTGGTGTTGCTTATGTTTGCCATCTTATATTGTGGGATTTGTTTGATCCTTTTTAGTATTTGGATAATTATTGTTTTTAGCTTTAAACATTGTCTTTGAGCTGTGTTTTAAAGAGTAGTTCAAGAAAATCACTAGGTATAGAACATGGCAAAGTACCTAAACTAGTTGTTGGTAGTAGTAGTAGCAGTAGTCTTTTTGTTACAGAAAGCCACAGGTTGTGAGGGGTCCCCCAAGGGCCATCCTCATATATTTTGCTGCTCAAGACAGAGCAGCAAATGCAGCCTCCCACCCAAGCTGAAGTGTACAAGCCAGACATTGTTTTGGCACAGGAGGGCCAAATCCCCATATTTGATAGTAATACATACAATGTATTCTCGAAGGCTTTCATGGCCGGGATGCGATGGTTGTTGTAGGTTTTTCGTAGCTGAGTTAAACAGTCTTCCAACCAGAAGATTTACAAAAACAAAAACAAAAAAAGAAAAAAAGAGAGAGAGAACTGAAGAACTGAGCAAAAACAAAAAATAAAAAATGAAGAAGGCAAAGAGGTTGTGGCACCTTAAAGACCAAATGCTATATTTTAATGTGAGCTTTTGTGGACAAATCTACTTCCTCAGACCATTAGATGTCTCCAAGCAAGCTTGCATTAAAATATACATACAATGTACAATACATACAATGTTTATAAATAGAATAACTAGTAATTTGTTGCCCTTTTAGATACCCAAATATTCTGGGGAGGCTGCACTTTATCTAATGACTCGGTTGGCCCTGAAAATAAAACAAGATCTGATGAAGGCGGTTAAACTCTGAAGCCACTGGAAAACTCTGCATGCCTTAATCCAGTAATAAGGAGTGTGAAGATCTTGGCACCAAATCCTGTAGCTACTTAATTGCGAAAACTGCACTTTTAGCAGAATGTGTTTGGGTCTTTAGAATTTCATACAGTTCAGGTTCCTAAATGATTTTTATTGGTTGTGGTCAGTTTCAGGACACTCTGTTAATGGAGAGTGAAGATACTGGCTAAAATTCAGCTGTTTAGGGTAGCGAGTCACACCAGAGTAGGCCTACTGAAGCACTGGGGATTTGGTGAATCGGCTCCTCCACAAGTCCCATTAATTCAAGTGGTCCGAGTCTAGTTGCAACTTACTGTTGCATAGTAACCAGAGTTACTTCCACAGCTAGAGGAAGCCCATTCAAAACAGTGGAATTTATGGAGGAATTGACTCACCAAATCCCTACTGAATTATCAGACCTACTCTGGTGTGACTCAGTACTCTAAATAGCTGGATTTCAGCCATTGTGTAGCATGTGAGGGAAAAGAATGTATTAAGATACAGGGCAGAGGATTCATTATAGGTGGAAGGTTTATTGAAAGAAGACAGAGCCGAACTCATTTTTTAAAAAAATAATAGGATAAGCACAATTGTCTGTATTGGGGTCTAAGACCACAGTTCCTAAATGCATCACTGGCAAATGTCTCTTTTGATCAGTATGATTTATTTCCAGCTATGTATGTTAGATCAATATTTACCTCTAAATTTCGAAGAACTGCGCAACATCAAACATGACTGAGGTAGTGGTGAGGCTAGTGTATACTTTATTGTGTGTACAAATGTCATATCTCTAAAATATAATAATAATCTGATTGTAAAGGACTAGAAGTAAGGCTGTCTTCTCGGAATTAGCACCTATTTCTGCATACTCTCACTCTTCTGCCATAGCCAGTCCCTCTGCCCCAAGCATTTAATTACTTCTAGGGAAAAAAAAGTTCTGTTCGTCACTGTCCAGGAAGGGCTGCAAGTCTGTTGCTGTACATTTCATAGAAAGAAGTCACCCTCCATGGTGAAAGCCACCTTTCACTTTTTCCCCAAAATAATGCATCATTCATAGAATGTTATTAACAGAATTATTAAAAGTCAGTGGGGAGACATTTTCCTTCTGTTCTTCTTTTGGGGTTAAACTACAGTGTTATATCAGTACTTTGATAGGAGACAAAAGTGTCTGAAAAGGAGAAAACATTTAAATTGAGCATAATGTCAATGTTTTTCATTTATTATTATTATTATTATTATTATTTGAGTGCAGTATAAAATTTCTCAATCTATTGTAAAGTCCCGGTGGTGATATATAAAATTCCCCAGTGCTAAACCTGATGGAATGCCTCCTGCCACTCATTCCCAAGGCAGCTAACTGAGGCTGCCCTGCAATTAGCCCTTCATTAAGAAGCCTGGACTATTGGCTATTAGAGTGACAGGGCCTTCTTGGTGGTGGTCTCTGACTGTGGTGTGTTCTTTCTGGGGAAACTCCCCTGGCATCAGCAGTGGCCAGTATCCTGTTCCTGCAATGCTCTGGCAGGAGTGCATCAGGGATAACACTTCTGCTTCAGTGCTACCATAGCTACCATACACAGAATCTCAAGTTGTGTGCACACAGTTGTGCAATAAGATTTTGGCCATTGTTTCCCTTCTATCACCAATTCAAGAGGTTTTTGTTCTGCCACACCTTTTAAAATTTAATCCGGATTACTGATTGGTTGTTTTGACACCTGCTTCATCTTTTAGCTTGCTTTAGCTCTTCTTTTCTTTTTCTCTATTTTAATTGTGTTTTTAGACATTCACTATTTATTGTACTACCCTGTTTTAAAATAGTACAATGTATAGAGCATTGATTTTAAAAGTCTCCTATAGATATAATAAATGAATTGTTAGTACACACTCCCGTTCCCTAAGTCTTTAGTAAAAGGAATCTCCACTGATTGCAGCAGGGCTTACCTTGTCTGAGCATCAGATTGTAGTCTTTAGGCTCCCTTTCTGTAGGGAAAGGCATTTTGGAGTAAGTCACGTATTGCTATTCTCCAGTGAGAAAGGGGGCCTAAAGGGATTGGATATGGTTTACGCAGTGAAACAATGGTTTAAGTCCAACTTAAGCAAAAGAGGACCAGTTTGTTCCTCATTGCAATCTAGGATTTTATCATAATACAAGGAAATAGCTGAAGGAAGAAAGAAACAGGCCAAGGTAACAGGCAGCACAGAGCAGGGGTGGATAGCAAAGGCAAAGAGAACAAGAAGCGCCAGTCAGCATTTGCAGATACACTTTAAAAAGCACTCATTGGGGCTCATTTTCATGTAAGAAGCCTGCATGCAGGGTTACAAACCAGATGTGTCCTAGCACTTTCACTGGGGTACAAATCACGTCCTCTATATTTAGAAAAAGATTCAGCCTGAGTAACATATAAGCTCAAAATGATATCTTGTTTCTTTGTGGACAAATTGTGTATACATACAGTATATTACAATGTATATGTTTTCCTGATGTGCATTTTATGATTACCTGTTTCAAAGGGTTGAGTTGGCGGAGACTCGTCTGCTTAGAAAGCAGAGGCCTCTGACTCCTTAGGCAGGGACTTAGGGGTGATAGTTCAGGATGTCTTTGGTTTTGTGCAGAATGCCAAATGCCACTTGTATCTCATGTGCTTAGTGGAACTCCTTTGTGTGCCTTTTCATGTCCTTCAGAAGGGATACTTGTGTGTTGCAACCAAAGCCTAGCTCAAACTGGAGTTCTGATGTGTTCTTAACACTGCTAAAATCTGGCTATTTGGTTACTCAGTTCTTTTGAGCTGTTCTCAGCATTGCAGTGTGTAGTCTCACATAAGAAGGTGCTGTATATATTTTTTTGAGAAACTGGATATCTTAATCAATTATCTCCAAGTTGCTCATATTTGTAGGTGTCCATGGATGGGATCAGGAGGAGAAACTCCTCTCATGGAATCCTAAATTTATTATTTTAAATGCACAGCTGCAGTATGTTTTTGTGTGTGCTGTGCATACGAATGATGTCAGCATACCATTATGTAGATTTGTCTTCTATCATGGAAAAAAATTGAAAGTCTTGTTCACACTAAGTGAGACTGAAGAGAATAAGCAATAAACATTCTTCCAGGTTGTGGGTGGAGAAGAAAGTTGATCTGAATTTCCTGGTGAATTTCCAAGTAACTTGTAAGAGATGGGCAAGAATTTTTAACTCCCATTTGTTTATCAAAATGAGCAAGAAAAGGGCTAAATCATACTGATGTGATGAAAAATGTTGGAAGTAATGATAAGGAGGTCTTTATGTAGGAGGATTGTGTAGTTCTGGTATGTTCTTGGCTTCAGAATTCTTTCATTTGAAGTTTATGTCTTTCATATCAAGGCCCAATAGCTGAATCTCAGAGATCTAATAAAAATAAACAAAGAAAAACCAAGTAGATCTTGGAGTCTGACCATCCTCATTCTAAGTCTTCTACCACAATGAAAGAACATGTCTGCTTTTTTGGTCAAATTGCTTTTGGTCTTCAACTCTTTACAGAGTTTGTGTTATTAGAAGACTGTTACAGGAATAATGATTTCATAGACTCAAAATATGGACCACTGGTTTGTTGAAAAGAGATATTGTGACCCCTGTGCACTCTTGTTTTATTCAAAGTGTTAGTCTATGAATTTTATGATGGAGTGGCTAATGGTCCCCACTATAATTTGTAACAGGGCTGGGGAGCTTGTGCTCTTTTAGGTAATCATGGAGGAACAGCTCCCATCTTCTTTGTCTATAGGCCATGTTGGCTAGGGATTATGGGAAATGGAATTCAATAAAATCAGGTGGGGGGAGTTGTCTGCCATGATAACTGTGGTAATTTCCTAGAATTTTATTGCACAGATATAAAACCACCAAAGGCAAGTCTTTCAATCCTACTGAATTGAATGGATGAGTTCAATATGTGAGCAAATCATTCACACTGAAATCAGAGAGGCTTAAAGGGGCTTCATGTTACTGTGAGTTCAACCACAGGATGTACAAGTCCTACACAATTTGTATACCCTAGACAACTTTGAAAAACTGTATCAGTCATAGTTGTACCATGTAATCTGTCATGGCTTCTCTGGGATTTGATGAGAGTTCTAAGAATTCTTTTCAGGATCTCTAGCCCCTTTATAAGACACCATTTCCCAAATGTCTGGGCTGTTCAAAGTGAGTTAAAGTCACTGACGTAGACCTACACAAAGAGCTTTGTTTTCTGTTACTCATTGAACCTGCTTCCTCACTTACTTATACATTGATACAGTTGCACTGGTTGCCATTTCTCCCAGAGCCAATGTACATTTGATGTTCCAAAACTGTACTGACTTCTGTGTGACCCCCCAGTCTCACATGAATTGCTTGGGCTGAGAATACAGGATGTCTGCAAACAGTGGAATAACATCATGAGATGTTAATGAGATTTTCTAGGCACAGCAGTTGGCCTCCCACATCCTGAGAAGTTAGTTGTTAGGCTGACAAATCTATGGATCAGACTATAAATCCATCTCAATGAATGCACTAAATGGACTGCTGATAGTGCAATCCAGTTGACCTACAATGATCAAAAGCTGCTTGTCTTTTCCCTCAGGAGAAGCTGTACATTTAGCCCGGGATTTTGGATACATTTGTGAAACTGAGTTCCCAGCCAAAGCTGTTTCTGAGTACCTGAACAGACAGCACACGGACCCCACTGATCTCCACTCCAGGAAGAACATGCTGCTTGCCACAAAGTGAGTAACAATAACCCTAGAGTGTGGCTCTGAATTTCAATTCCCCTCAAAATGTTAAGCCTTGCAGTGTTCACTTGTGATGGTTCAGTTGAGATTTGTAAGTGCTAGTTTGCTTATTGGTTACAGTTATGTTATTGTGTTCCGTCCAAAGAGCTTACAGTGACGTGCTTCTGGTTCCAAGGAAATATGCAGGTCTGATTGTCTCTGGAAGTAGGACGGTGTCATATATCTCTAGACAATGCTCTGGGCATACCCACAATGCACTTTTGATACTGAATCAAAATGGTTGTGACTATTACATTTTCCTTGTAATAAGATAATGAGTGTGGTATTTTGAAATTGCAGTCTTTGGAAGTGACAACTTTTTAAAACTCATTCTTCAGTTACTCTGGATCTTTTTTCTGATAACCAAACCTAATGTCTCTCCATGTAAGTGTTTGTGTATGTCTCCCTGTGTGTGACAAAGAGAGAGAGAGAGAAGAAGGATAGGTAATATGTCAATTCACCAAAATTTTCTGTAACAACCCATAAGTACTGTAAGTTTTTTTTGTTTTTTGTTTTTTTTAAAAAAATAATAATCTTAGACATTGTTTTCTGACTCTCTGTTATACCCAAACTCTTTGGTTAAGGTGCTATAACATAAGGAGGGAACGGTGATAAGATAGAGTTAGTTAAAAGAGTCTGCAGAAATGGATACCTGTGCTGCTCAATTTCTGTTTAGATGCAGGGTAAGCAGAAAGGTGTACAAAAGGAGTGGTTGTAGAAACACAGGCTTTAAGACCTAGGAGTGTGAGAAGGCCACGCACGAAGGGAAGTAAAAGGGATTGGAAATAGAGGGCAAGAACTCAAGTGAAGGGGAAAGGCCCTGGAAAAGAGAAGCTGCCTATGTCTCAGAACCCAATGTTAATTTGAAATAATCAGCAAAATCTTTGGTTTTGGGCTTAGTGTAAACTCACATCATAGCTACTAAAGAATGACTTCACAATGCATCAGACAACTGCATTGCCAGATGTTTAGAGGAGGCTCTTATGTGTTCATAATGAACAAGTAGCATGAAGAAAATGGTATGTCCTTTGCCTCTGTGTGTAAGTAATTCTTGCATGAAGGAAGCTATTGTGATTTTAAAAGAGGCCTGCCCTTCAGTAACCATGGTACTAGGCTGTTAGAAGTGACATTAAGACTCAGGCACAATATTCTTTTTTTTTCTTTTTCTTTTTGGGTTTGGTTTTTTGCAATCTTCTATCCAAAACATTTCTTTGGAGGCAAGCCGCTTTTGATTTTAAGGGTGATTTGGGGTACATGTAACAATAACTGTAAAATAGACCATAAGAATGTAAATCACCCTGAACCCTCCAAAGTGCTATGTAAATGTTTATCATCCAAGACAGATGTTCAAGAGCCACACACTGACACTGTAAATTAGCAGTGTTGGAAGAACACGTTTTACTTCAGATTTCTTCTAAAGGAACCTTTGTGCAGGTGAGATCATTTCCTGTTCAGCCCAAACACAATTACAAAGACGACCAGTTCCAATAGGCATCTCCCAAAAGCACTCATGTGATCATTTCCAAATCTTACAATATTTGTATTAAAACTGTGTAACTGAGTTTTTACACAAGCTTAAATAATTTGTATTACAATCAGGCATTTCTGTCACAGTCCACCTGTCTTAGTATTTTGTTCACAATTTACGGCCAAAATCCCATTGGGATGGTGGTGGAAATCTGCACACTACAGTAATGGAGCAAGTGGTCCTCCACCGTCTTTGTGGGGACATCTGTTGCATGAACAGTGTTCAATCAATTTTGCAACCAGTGTGTGACCAGCCATGCAATCAACACCACAACAAAGAGGGGAAGAACAATGCGTGATAACTGTTGCACAAGTTTTTCCCCCCAATACATTTCTGTTCTAGATCTCTACAAGTAGGCATATCAATCCTGTGGCTATGTAGCAAGTCATCTCTTTCTGTGTTTTACCTGGATGCAATCCAATAATTTCAAGAAGATAAAAATTACGTAATTCCACTATGTCCAGAATCCTATTTATAATAGATGCACGAAGTAGCATAAGCTGCGGGGGCAAATTGTTCCTAATTAATGAGATACAGGATATATTCCTGGTCATGGGCCCAGTCATACAATCAGGAAAATGACTGCACCTTGTTGATCTGCAGCAGTTTCATTGCTGCAAGTTCACAAAAATTCTTTTATGCATGCATAAATTACCAATAGGACTCTGAGCAGTATTCTGCAAATATCTTAAGTGTGACCTTAATATTATTAGATCATGATTTCTGAACATGTTTGAAGATATGCTGCACCTGAATAAGGTATAGTTAATTCTTTATGCACATCCTTTCTGGCTTTATCTTTTTCCATCTGGTTGTGCTGATAAATCCAATTTGAGTTGTGGGTTGCTGACTTCTTGTGGTGGTGTTCTGTTAACACAAACACACTGAAACTGTGAATTAGGTGGTTCTGGGTTGCTGTGTTGGTCATGATAAACAAAGTAATTGTTCCAGGCTTGGCTTTAGTCTTTTAATTACCCGAGGCTATGGACTGACTAATAATTTTGGAGCAGATGCAGTGGGCTGCCTGCTTTCCAGCAGTGTCTTTCACTGTAACATTTATGGGCAGGGCCAATGATAGCTGAATGTTGTTTTTCTATATCACTGTCGTGCTGGGAGCAAACACTTATGTTGAAAGCAAATACATAAATAGACACACTCATAGTTCCTGCACCCAACTATTATGAGATTCATATGGATATGGAAAGTATGTTCAAGATTGCATCACACAGTGCTTTATGTGTAGGATTCCTACTATAATAATCACAACAAGTCTTCTTCGTGTTCTTGCAAGCAATTTTTCATAGAGGGTCCCACAATTTACAAAGAATTACTCTAGGCAACACTGTGGCTTCTTCCTTTCTGAGGCAAAGCATATGCAAGAATGCCTGCACCCACTCAAAGGAAGCAAAGAAGACTGATGGATCAAAAGAGGCACACAGCTCATCCAATGGCTATAACTTCTGCAGAGCAGCATCCATCCTAGTTTTATGGATTTCTGCAATTTGCACAAAAACCATTCTTGCAGATATGAGAACTCTCACTGTGGTTGCAGATGCACATACAGTTTTGGGAATGTGTTATTCCTGCATGCAAGAATGAGACATGTGAGGATGTACATTCAGATATCTTATGGTGGTTGCTTCTTGGACACCATAGCACACCTAGAGTCACTGCTTATGTGACTTATTGTGCACGTGTGATGTCATCATGGAGTCATTTCTTGACATGGCAGAAGGGTAAGCAAGCACACAAAGTGTCTAGATGGAGTATGTTTCTGGAAAAATGTGCCCCAAATGTGCCCTAGTCACCTGAGGTTGGAGGGCAGGGGCTACTGGAAAAGTAGCTAGTCCTGAGCACAGTGCACAACTTGATGCAAGTTTATTGCATGGCTGCATTGCCAGCTGGTGGGATGGTAAACATGACTGTGCTGGCTAGGCAGCTCAGTGAGTGGAGTACCTTGCTGGTGAACTAGGAGTCAGGAGCTAAGTTCCCTACTGTGCCTCCTGGAGAAAGAGCCAAGCCGTGTAGTCATGGACAAGCTGGAAGTTGGGAAGAGATAAACCACTTCTAAGTCCTTTTTCTTAGGAAACCCTGGCAAGTGTAGCCTTAAGTTGGAATTGACCTGATGGCACCTTTTTCAAAAGGGTGTAGATGCAAGTTGTGCATTGTAAGGAAGCAATCATAAAAGCATTGTATTTTTTTTACAGCTGAGGTTTACTCAGTTGCATTAACATTTACTTCTATGCTGCCTTTCTCCTGTAAAGGTATTTGGGGCAGTTCAAACAAATAAAATAGAAGTAAAGTTTAAAAGACAACAAGTATACAATTACAAAGCAATTACATATGGGCTGAAATCCTGTTGCTTAGTGTAGTGGGCATACTAGAGTAGCTCACTGAATCACTGGGTATTTGGTGAATAACCGTCATTGATTCAAATGGTCCTACTCTAGTTGCAACTTACTACACTAAAGTAAGTCATAATGAAAGTAGGCCTCTTTGAATCAATGGAACTTACGAAGAAGCTGGCTCACCAGATCCCCACTTAATGTATTCAATGGGTGTACTCTAGCGTCATTTGCTATACTAACCAACAGGATTTTGGCCATGGTAATATACAAAAATTGATTATAACAAACACTAAAGGAACCTTTAAATGCACACTTAAAAAGTGATAACCATGACCTCAGGGAGAGTCTAGCTTTGATGCCCACTGTGGTTGTTAAAAATCTGTTTCAAAAGGAAAATCTTTACTTGATGCTAGAAGTTAAAAGGGAGAGGGGCCAACCTCGCTTTCCAAGGGAGAGCATTCCACAACCTGGGAGGAAGCTGGGTTTTAGTGTGCCTGTGTTCCCACCAAATGAGCCTCTAAGGGCAGTGGGACTAAGAGAAGGGCCTCCCCAGAAGATTTTACAAGCCATGGTAGCTCATTGGGTGAGATACAGTCATTCAGTTAGTCTGGACCCAAGCTATATAGGACTTTTTAGGTCCTAACCAGTACTTTGAATTAGGTCTGGAAATGGAGTGGTAGCCAATGAAGCTATTGTAACAAAGCAAAAAAAAAAAAAGGCGTGCTGCTTATATACTGCCCCATAATGCTTAAAGCACTCTCTTTGTAGTTTACAATTTCAATTATGCCCCTGCCCTGCAAGCTGGGTACTCAGTTTACCAACCTCAGAAAGAAGGAAGGCTGAGCCAACCGTGAGCTGGCTATTAGAGCCTGTCGGGATCAAACTCAGGTTGTGAGCAGAGTACTGCAGTTTAACCACTGCACCACAAGGTTCCTGAGCTACATGCTCCCTGTTGTGCTCCCAAACCCACTCAGCAGTCTGGCTGCACTGTTTTCAACCATCTGAAATTTCTGAACTTTCTTCAAAGGCAGCCCCATGTAGAGCATGTTACAGTAGTCCACGTGGAAAGTAACTAAAGCACGTGTTACCATAGGCAAACCAGACATTTTCAGAAACAGGTGCAGCTGGTACACCAGCTTTAAAACACATTGGTTGAATGAACTGATAAGATGATTCTAGTCCATGAGCCTTCCTTAGGAGAAGTGACCTTGGGCCAAACTCCCTGTCATGGAAAGTCCAGGTTGATTTCAGTGAGATTCTTAACTATCCATCCGAGATGACAAAAAATAAAATTTCCCTCATGTCTCTCTGTGTTTACTGTTAATCATCCTTAGAGCTGACATTTTTACAGCAACAGCTGGGGGGCAGCAGGGGGGGAATATTAAATCTGCTGCTATATTTAGATGTCTCTTTCTAGCTCATTGAAAATTTTACAATAGCTTTTCTCTTTGATTTATGCTTCCCTTTGGCTCCTACACCACACTGTTTGGTGTTTCATGGCAGGTGTAGGCCTTTGGTAGTGCAGGCTGCCTGTTTCCCTATATGTTCTATCTTGCAGGCAAGCCCCAAACAGACCTCATTTATTTCATGCCCTAGGATGTGGCTTGCTCCATTGACAGCGTAATTTAAAGAAATATATGGATGGCTGAAAAATCATTTGCTCAAATTTGTCCAGATGTTTTTTAGACGTGATTGGAATTTGATTGCCCTTTTCCGCAAGGTCAAAAGATATTAATGTCCCAGAACTTTAATTGCTCACAGATCCCGCCTTTGCTCTTTGAAGATGAAAAACAGTTGACTCATTATCGTTTGGCCTGCAAATCCAAAGCTTCCACTCCCCCCCCCCCTTATCAGTTTTTTAATGATTAAGACACACAATAAGACCTTTTAAACTTCCTCCATTTGAAACATTTAGCCTGCCTTCAATTTCAGGACACCACAGCCAAATCATTGTAATATCATATGGCTTTGTACCTACCATTACTTCACAGCTAGGTCCTGCTGCTGTTTATATTCAGTGGTTCTTGTGAACTCATATGATCCTGAGTAGAAGACAGACAATGTAATCAACAGTCTTTCACTGTGTTTCTAAGCATTCAGAATTCATAAGCTTTATGGGATCTTACTTCCCACAACTCATGGGACAGATCTGTGACCTTTCATTTCAGTTTATGGATTGTATCCATCTTTACACTTTAGTCAATTCACTTGTAGTGAATCAGTTAGAGAGCTGCATCACAGTTCAAGAAATGTGAATAGTACTCTATTTTGTAACCGCCTCCCCTTGACCACTCACCTATTCAGCAGACTGCCTGAGCAGTAAGGAAACAAGTGGAGCTTCTTCAATCCATTGTTAATCAGCCAAAAACAAAACAAAACAATTAATTGATGGAACATCTGTGTACTTATTAGCCGCCAGAACCTAAAATACTAGACTTGGTGACAATTTTGTTGGGTTGCTAGAGAAGTCGCAATAGAATTCAGATTAGTCCTCCTATATGACAACTGCAATAGCATAGCATAGAATAGAAATGCACTTATGTTATAAGGTCATGAAAACACAGAATTAAACCATGCAGTTACTTGGATATTCTTCAGTGTTATTAATGTTGAAAAGGCAGCAACATTTAGAAAATGTGCCACCATTACAAATGTGGCAAACAGTGTGATTTTGTCAGGGCCTCATATTTTCTCTCTCCTCCTTACCCCAAGTACACTATATCAGTGACAGGTCTGTTCTCTGTTACATTCTACAAGAGAGTTAATTGCTGGATGTGATTATTCAGAATCAGTCGTGCTTAATTGCTTTCTAATAGCTTTGCCAACAGCTCAAAGATGCATCAGGTATCCATGTGGCTTTAAACTCTGTGCTTTATCAGATGCTAAGACAAGCCTTCCTTATGAGTTTGATTTAGGGTTGTATTTTAACATGGATAGCATTGGCGTTTGACCACATCATAGGCAGTGAACTCCCCTAAGATATCAACCTCATCAAAGTTAGCCCCCTCACTTTAGTTGTTCATATTCTTTCCATTCCTCAGAGAAAGGAGAAAAGTAGTGGGTGTTGTGGAGGAGCAAGTGAAAGGAAGGAAACACAGATACATACCGTAATACATTAAAAGCAAGTATCCAAGGAGCTCACAGCTATGTAAGTGGACTGTCAGCAACCTTTTGTGGTAGGTTATCAGGCTGAACAAAGATTGGCATCTGGCTTCTCATATAGAAGGCCAATGCTGTAGTTGTGAGACGCTCTAGAGCACATCTCTTATATCACGAGTCTTCCAAAATAATACTGATGTTTCCACACCACCAATATGCTCATGTAATAACAAGCCAGCTTTGAAATATAAAGTGGTGTTAGGGATCTAGTTGAAGAGCCAGAGGTTCAGAGTTGGATTCCTCACTGTGCTGCCCAGGAGCAGAGCCGGCCTTTGTAGACCTGGACAAATAGCACAGAAGGGAATGGTAAATCACTTCTGAATACTTTATACCTAGAAAAACCCTGGAAAGGGTTGCCATAAATTAGAATTGACTTGATGGCTTGCAGTTATCTTTATCCTTTACGTACATATGACTCCTTTTTAATATATCCATGTAGGGGCTTCCCTTCAACTATCACTTTCAAATCTGGCTACAATGATACATGCTTTAGTTACATGGGGCTGCCTTTGGAGAGTGTTCAGAAACCTCAGCTGGTTTGAAATGCTGCAGCCTGACTGCTGATTGGCACTGGTTATAGGGAGTATGTAACTCTATTATTACAACATTTTCACTGGCTGCCAGTCTGTTTCTGGACTCAATTAAAAATGCTGATTTTTACTGATAAAGCTCTATATGGCTTGGGTCCATGCTATTTAAAGGATCGTGTTGCCCCCCTATGAGCCTTTTTGGCTTTTAAGATCTTCTGGGGAGGCCCTTCTCTTGGCTCCACCACCTTCCCAAGATCATTTGGAGAGGACATGGGAGAGGGCTTTCTTAGTAGGTGCTCCCAGGCTTTGGAATTCTCTGCCTCAAGAAACAAGGTTGGGCCCCTCCTTTTGTCATTCCATCGCCAGTCAAAAATCTTCCTCTTCATGCTGGCTTTTAAGCAGTAAGATATCTCAGGAATGTTGGTGTTTAATTTAGAGATTTTTTAATATTTTAGAATTGTTTTTAATTTTGGTTTTTAATTTTAATATAGATTTAATTGTTTTTAACGTATTTATATTGTATTTTAAAATTGTGTTTGTTTTATAGTTTTGTCTGTTGTGAGCTGCCTTGGGTCTGCTATGGGAAGAAAGGCAGCATATAAATAATACCAATAAATAAATACACATAGTGCATCAATATTTATGACATCCAGATCTGCCTGCAGAGCTAGTGACTTAAGTTCTTGGTAAGGCCATGCAGTATATTCAACCAAATGCTGAAACACTATCATGATTGGGATGATTTCTCTATTTCTCTGGTGACCATGGGGCAAAACAGTACCACCCATGGTTCCCTTATGTTAAACCCAGCATTCATTCAGTTTAAAATGATTGAAAAGATGCCATGTAATTAAAAGTGGCCAACGGGAAATCAGAAGGATCGATACCTTATAAATGAGCTGGTGCCAATGCAGAAAGTGACTAACAGCTTTGCTTCCCAGTGAAGCCCAAGATCTTTTCTGTATACTCTGCCCACTGAGGTGATGGAGAGGGGCTCTGAATGAAGTCAACAGGCTGTAAATATTCCTTTGCTCTCCACAGCATTTGGCTTAGTGCCAGTGCAGAGATTTGCATTGGTGTAACGTATTGTCTGGGCACTCAAATCGTTTTGTTTTTTATTATTCTTTTTAACTTAGTCATCAGCTTAGCTATTTATAACTTCTTACAGTACTAGGACTGAGTGTGCAAGTGTGTGCAGATGAATGCCTGCATTCTTGTATGGGTTTTGCATAATTAGCTGAGCAATGAAACTTCACATTAGAATGTTAAGGTTTGTGTTTTCCCCTGCACTCTATTTAGTTTTCTTTTCTTTTCTAGGTGCCGTTGGGCCACAGCTAATGGCTATAATAACTGTCTCCTGCTTCTCTTTTTGTTCTCTGAGCTGGGAGTGGACTAATAACTGTGCTAAAAATAATTCAGTTGGAATTACACACCCCACGTTACGGTTGTTTTTGTTTCCTCATTCATGGGAATGACATTTTCTCCTGAAGATCTATAAAACAAAAATTATGGACACAGACATGGATCAGTTAGGAATATCCTCCAAATTGCCACAAGGCAAATCACGTCCTAATGTATATCACCCTTATTGGGACACGGACTGATGGGGAGCAGGCAGTGCACAGCTCCGGTTCTTAAATATGTTTGTCAGGATAAGAGGGAGCGAGGTCTAAGCTTTGGGTGTCACATTACAGTATTTTCTTTTGAATGTGCTTATAAGAACATATAAGAAGCACTTTGTACTTGGCAGCTGATGCTGCAATGCTACGGACTGTAAGAGAGACCTAAATGTGTGCATGCATGTTTGATGGTTGCCCCTTTCTTCTTGTCAGTGCAGCAAACAGCCCATAAAGGAGAACCCAGCAAACAAAGCCATGTATAAAAAAGTCTGGTGAAGAAATGTGGTAGCCCTTCCAGTATTCACTTCCTGCAAACTCTCTTCTGCATGAGTTCCCCTTCAAAGGAAATACCTGGAGGGATGTTGGTTGCAACCATTGCCATTTTTTCCCCAAACCCTGACAATGCCTAGGCAATATTTACACTGAGGGAGACAGTAGAAGAGTCTTATTTTTAGTTATGAATTTCCACTGATGGCAACTACCACTTTCCCTCATACGTAGTATAATGAAGTAAACAAATCAAGCTTTCTCCACACAAATGACAATGAGTCCAAAGAGGAGAGTTAGGCGTAGTTCCTACAGGTGAGCAAGGAGCCAGCCTTTCCAGGGTTTGTTGCTCCGGCGTAGAGTCCACATAGGAGCAGGACCCTCTGCTCTTCAGGCTTATGGTTGCTTGTTTAGAGAAAGAGAAAATGGAGGGCGGTGAGGCTAAATACTTCCATCCAACTGCACTGGATCTGATAACGGCTGAACAGGGCTTATGTCTCAACTGTACCAGTATAGACTGCAGCTGGGGTTTTCAGGAGGAAAATGTTCTCTTTGCTAAATATTCCTAAGCACCCGGAATGCTACCTTGCTGGAAATAAGACTGTGCTATCATCCTAGTTTTCCAGGACATTCAACCTATTTGTACTGAGGAGGATTTTCTTAGGTGACAACCCCCTGTGTAGCCCTGAAAGTGCAATCAGTCAAAGACGCAGGCTTGGCATCTTACAGGCTGTTTGAAAGCACTCGGCCCAGGACACATTCAGCAGGTCTCTTGTTATGCCGTGGACTTGAGTCAATAGTAGACAACTAGACTGGGTCCCTTTTTAAGATTAGAAATTGTGCTCTTGGGGATAAAATAGTAAAACATGATTCCCTCAAATAACAGGCTTCATGGTATTGTGTTTGCTATTATGGCAAGATGGTAACAAGAATAGAGGGGTATGCAGAAAAGAGTCCATCCATTTTTAAAAAAAGGCTGAGCCCCTAAATGTTCCTACATTGGCAAAGCCCTTCAACAGAAAAGAACATTAGAAAAGTTTATGACCAAAACAAACTGCAACAGCATTTGTTTTATCTTCTGGATTAGCTGAATTGTGGTATGGATCCTGGCAATTAAAGCAGCTTGACCTACTTGAGAATTCTCCACTGGCATAGCACTTGCACTTTAGTTGATGGATATGGTATATTGTATCATGAAAAACAAAGGAAACATTGTGGGATGATGCCTTGCTTCCTATTTTTGAAGACTGACAGGAGACCCTGTAATCATGCTCTTAGACAGAGAGAGAGAGACTCTGTTCTAAAGGAACTAGACATAAAGGAACTAATGTCACTCCATCAGAAACAAACTGTAAGTTAGATAGATAGATACTTTATTATGGTCAATGACCAATATCCCAAATACATATACCTAAAATACACAATATCCAAAAAGCATAAACATATATACATATACCTAAAATCTTACTATTACTATAATGAAAGCTTACGTTAAAAATCTCAGAGGTCATTGGGAGGAGGACTGTAATCTTTTGCAGAGCTGCGAATGAGGTTCAGCTGGATAGCTGGGTATCTGGGTGCAGAGCCAGCCTGTGTGGCCTTGGGCAAGCTGCACAATCCCAGGAAGACACCTTCAGAAGATGAGAATAGTAAACTATTTCTGAGTATTTTCTACCTGGAAAACCCTGGAAAAGGGTTACTGTAAGACAGAAATGACTTGATACCATATGATTATTATTATTTGCCCCACTGGGGTGAAAAGAACCACTTTTTCAATAACTATCTGGGAGTGAACTCCAGTCAATGCAGTGCAGTGCAATTTTTGAATGCAAAGGTTCAACTTGTAGAATATATATTTTAAATAAAGGATCATCAAATGGTACTCAGCCTTCAGCTTGAAATAAGAAAAATCAATAATTGTGTGGTGTTAACAATTGGAAACTGGAAAACTGTGTTATCACTGTACTGGCATGCCTAAGAATGGACAAGTCCATTCTTACTAGTCCAGCAGATTATTCCATTGCTCCTGCTCTGAAAAAATGCTGAAACAGTGCACTTCAAGGTCTCCTTCCACAACACCACTACACCCTTCTACGAGCCTGGTTACTTACATCTTTAGTTACTTACAGATTTGAGATTCCTCCTCAAAATGTGGCAGTTTGGCTGGCCTTTGTTCTGAATACCCTGAAATTTCACTCACATCTTTGCTTGCCTTTCCCCACCCCCAATAAGTAATAAATAAATAGTAAAGGAATTCTAACCCAGTTTTTTGGGGCGGAGGGGGAGGCTAACAGATACTGTTTGGCATAAGCTTTTGTAGTTTTCAGCCTGCAAAGTAGGCTGCATGCCACGAACTCTTCTGCCAGTCTTTTAGGTGACACGATACACTTTGCTGTTTTGCTGCAATAGAATACAGACAAACATGGTTACCCCTCTAGAATTTCTCTTTCTTCCATTAGGGAGGCTCACAGTCCTTTCTCCAGATAAAACTATGAGGTAAATGGATTTGAATTGCTGAGTCGAGGATTTCTTGGGTAACCTTGAACAAATCCTATGTTTCTGATCTGTAAAATGCAAATGAGAGAAACATCCTTCCCTAAGGGCATGTCACAGTTTTGATCAATCACCATGAAAAAAAAAAGTGTTTTACTTTAGGAAACTCTTTCAAAGGATGGGTTAAATTAAATCCATTGGAGCTTGCTACCTTAATTATTGCTGGCCATATAATAGATTCAAACAGCCCTTATTGGTTTCTTCCTAATTTCAATTTGTGTGTGTGCTTGGCTTGTTTTTTCAATAGGTTTGGGGAGCTTGCAAATATTCACACAGGTAATTCCACTTCAAAATGTATACTGCTTTCTGAATACTGCCTCAGAGTGTGTGTGTGTGTGTGTGTTTCCTTTTATTGGAGTTTCCTTTCTAAGGTGCACTGCTGTTCTGCTAGTTCAAATTGAATGGGGCCAAATCACTCCTAGAACTGCCTGGGGAATTCTGGGAATTGTAGTCCAAAAAACGCAAATCTGCACACACCTACAACCAAATCAGGATACACTACAAAGCCTTGAATAGGTCTCTGTATTAGATAAATGGACCTTATGTATCTATAGATATAAACATGCAAATTCTTAAATTTTCATGATCTGTCAAGCAATACCCTGACCACATAGTACTCTTCTAACTTCTGTAGGTAAAAAAGAAGAAAGATATGATAGCTCTTTTCCTCTAGAACAACATCATTAAGAAAATGCAGAATGATGTAGGCTACTGTAGGGGATTGGAAAAGCCAGGTTCAGATCCTTGTTCTGCCATGAAAGTCTCTAGATGAGTTTGTCATAATTTGGTGATCTGGACTGTTTTAAAGATAAATCGGGATTGATTTCCATAGTCTGAGATCTGTGAAGGAAAAGCAGAAGACAAATGTGACTGAAAATAATAGAATTTACCGGGCAAACAAATTCCATTATTTTTCTCAATGATAGAGCATGTTAAATGCATAAGTAACAAAATTGTCCAATCCCAACCTTTTTTGGCTCTTGTCAACTGCTTTATATCTTTCTTCCTTGCAGGCAACTTTGTAAAGAGTTTACGGATCTCTTGGCCCAGGACAGGACGCCCATTGGCAACAGCAGGCCCAGTCCCATATTGGAACCAGGGATCCAGAGCTGCTTGACTCACTTCAGCCTCATCACCCACGGCTTTGGATCCCCAGCCATATGTGCTGCCCTGACTGCTCTCCAGAACTACCTGACTGAAGCTCTCAAAGGCATGGACAAGATGTTCTTGAACAACAACTCTGCTAACAGGCACACGTCTGGGGAAGGACCAGGTAGTAAAACTGGAGACAAGGAAGAGAAGCACAGAAAATGAAACAGATGACGCTAATGAAATTAGGAAAAAAATAAAATAAAAAGGAAAGGAAAAGCAGAGAGAGAGAAGGAGAAAGAGAGAGAGAAAATCTTTTTAAAAAGAACATTTTAATTTTAGCTTTAAAATACTGGATTGGGCTTTGGAAGAATTATGCTAGGTAGGTCACACCCACAATTAATTTTTTAAAAAAGGAAATAAAGGTCAGAGGCGCACAATGGAGCAGGAACAGTGGCTCAATGGCTTTTACAAAGGAACTTTTGAAGACAACTTCCAGGAATTTCCACTTCTGCCCTCCCACAATCTTATTTTTTTCCTTGTTTTTTTGAGGAGGGATGGGGGGGAAAAGACCATAATAATAATATTAATAGGTGTTAAAGCAATCAGTAACTTATTGGAAGAATCATTTTGTTAATGTTGATATGTTGGCCAGATACATAGTCTGTTTCTGTATTATTGTTGGGTTTTTTTAAATGTCTTTATCTAAAGTAGAAAAAGCAACAACAACAAAAAACCTTCAAAGGGTTGGATTTATTTTATATTGGACTGTCCCATTCAGAGCAAAGGGTCCTGCTTTCAACTCTGTCCCAACTGTAGGCCTTCAATTTGTGTGAGACCCTCCCATTGCCAGTGAGATCTTCTCAGTGTTGCCAGAAGAGCAAGGCCTGAAGTTTATCAGTAATCTCTGTCCTATAGATGTCTTAACAGAGGGTGGGTGGGTGGGAATGGGAGGGGAAAAAAATCCTACTCTGTGGGTCTGTAAAGACTAAGAGCTATTAGGGACAAATACAAGTCACTGCATATACAGTTAACAAGTGGGTGCTGTGGAAGAGTTAGGCTATTGCTACACAAAAAATTAAATGGTAGCTAACTGGAAAATTAACTGAGGGCCCCTTGACAATGTAGGCTCTTTCCTTAAATTTCCGGTTTGCTGTAAAGTAGAGGGTGTGGTATTGTGGACAGAGTGAGGGACTAGGACTCAGGAGTCCTGGGTTCAAATTCCTGCTCAGCCATGAAAACTCACTGCATGGAACTGCTAAAACCATTCCTGAAATATCTCACTGACCTTGAAAGACCTATTAGGGTCACTGCAAGTCAGTTCTGACTTGACAGCACATAACATAAACTAGATACTTAGCATATTTCATCTTTAAATTCTGAGGCTCCAATTTGCAGTGGCCACTGGCTGTAAAAATGTGTTGCTTGCATATAAAATCCAGTGAACTACTGAGTTGGATCTGAAGATAGTCATGTGTAAAATAGACCAGCTTGAATCAATGGGACTTAAATTCCACGGGACTAACTTAAATCCTGTTGTTAAAACTGGATCTGAACCAGTGACAGTAAGGCTGTGATCTAGTTTAGAATCAGCTCTCACTTTCCAAAACAATATCTGTTTTTCATGAAGTCATGTGAAAAATGTTGCACAGGTATAGAAAAGATGTGAACTTTTGCATCAGTCAGGGAGGGTCTGTGTTTTGCTGCTTGCAGGTGGTTCTTTTAAAATGCATTTTGCATTCAGATGTAATATTTTTGCATAGGTATCTTCTCCAAGGAAGGAGAATGTTACATCAGAAACATCCCTATGTTTGAAATTACTACAATTTCTTTCCATGTCAGTTTTGACATTTGGACCGTCCTGTGTAGGTGCAGGACTTCTCAGGTGCACATGGAGCTCTCCCACTTCCAAACATTTCTGATAGTTTGCAGTAAGACTTTATGCCTCATTGGAAGGAAGAGCTCAAAGTACACCCAGAGACACGCACAAGGATCTGTGCCACTGAAGCAAATAGGAGAACTCACATGTTCAGGAGTTTCATGTGTGCTTTGGAGTGTGCACGTAGACTAGGGACAATGTGTTTAGAATGAGATCGGTCTGCTCATTCTTGCTCTGACTAGAGATTGCTTAACTCTCAGCAATGGCAGTCTCTTTCTTTAAAATGTGTCAGATCACCTGCACACTTTTTTTTTAAGTAACAAGAATGTCTTGATGAGTATGTAATTTCCTTCTCAGGAGTATGTACCCTTTTCATTTTCTTCTGTTTCCCAAAGCTTTGCCCGCTTGGCTTATGAGCTTCTTCAAAGAGGACTAGAACTCCCTACACATTTCCTCAGGTACAGAGATGAAAATCCACAATTCTGACACTTTTCCTTTTCAAATCAAAGGCAGTTGTTTTGGAATTCTGCAGGTGTACTTCTTTAAAGAAGCTCAAAGGGAATAGATTAAGCAAGGCAATGGTAACTGAGCAGTGATGTCATATTGAGAGGCAAATGCTATTTTCTCTGGCATATAGAAAATTTGGGGGGGGGGAAGGGGCATAGTATTTGTTGCACAGAGTAAAGCAGGTTTGCCAAATCTCTCCCTCTTCCTAGGACAAGGGTGGGACCGCAAGTAAAGAGGACTGTTGTGGGTTTTAAGTTAGTGTCTCATTTTAAGGACATCTGTTTTTCCCCAGGTTATTAAAGCAGTTTTGCAAAATTTGATGTAGAAGACAGGCAGCATGTTTTGGGTGGGAAAAATCAACTGACTTCCAATCATGTGCAAAAATTAAGTGTGATGCAGTATGTCTTACAAATGACATTTTAAAATGTTTTATCTCCTTGTTTGGAATACCCAGTAAAAAAAGAGTCATGTTTAAGTGCAAGAAGATGATTTTCACCCTGCATGTTATCAGCTTGGGAAGATTTTGTTGACTTGACAATGGCTATAGAGTTTCATGCATTCTGAAAGATCATTTCCATTTTGTCACAACAGCTTATGCCTATGCATCATTTTGGCCTCATATACTGAATTCATTCTAGAAGATGAGAATAGGATAAAGATGTGTTATGCCTGCCACCCTGATTCTAAACATGGATGTAAGTTCCATTAATTTGGGCAGAACTTAGTTCGGCTTAAGTGCTGGGGTCCACCGCTAATCATCCTTCCATTTTACCAGAGTAAACTTTTTATTTGAAATTCTGTCTTCAGATGCAGTTTGGGTCTTTGCAGTTTTCAGTTAAAATGTAGATAAATTCACACAATGTAGACTGAAAGTACATGTAGTGATTAGTGTTACATTTGAAGCAGATGCACCCATCTCTTACCATGTGTATAAATATTTAACACACACCAAACAGTTGAAGTCAAATATAGATCCCTGCTATATTTGCATACAGTAAAATATACCTGGGCTGGTGCTTCAGCTATGAGTACCTTGTTACTTTGTAGTGTGACTCACACTATTATGTCTCATACAGTATATTGTACATGCTATGACTTGTGTATCTAGAACTGGCCCCTAAAATTCCTAGTTTTTAACCTACAGTTCAGTTAAGATGTATTTGTAATTCAGCTAGAATTTTCACACTAACAGTTTCTATCATAAACTGAGCAGTGTTTCTGTTTGTTTTTAACAAAACGCATTGACCAGGTGGCTAATCTGGAGTGTGTTGGATGTAATCAAATTAACTGCAAATCTTGAGTGTATTATCGAGGAAGAAAATTTTGTCAGTCTGTTGGACTGCCATGTGCCATGTTTTAAGACTCAACCTGACTTTACCGGGACTTGATCTAAATTTATTTATCACATTCAACTCTGGATAAAGCTTTAAGCTCTTATCCTGAATGTACACATGAATGCATGTGAATTCTATTGCTTAGCTATGGTGCAAGTCCTTAGGCCACTAATTTTAGAATGTCACTGCAGCAAGTCATGCAGGAAAGACTTTAGTTTGCTATACATACAGCAGTGCTGGAACCAATGTCACCAATATTCAAGAAATCTTAACTGGTTAATCACATGGGTTCTAGCTAATTAAATCAGCATATGAGGAAAATCAACTGTTATGAAGCAAGAAGCATCTCTTCTTTGTTTTTCTAAATGATAGGCTCCACCTCCACAGAAGCATTTTCATTTTGCTTGAAAGAAAAGGAAGAATGTTTCTTAAAACAGTACTCGCTGTCTAGTGCTTGTATTTTTAACTACCCTATTTACCAGGGCAGTTCATTGGGGAAGGGCTAAATTGGATGGTTAAGACTGGCTAGAGGAGACCTACTGAAGTAATGGAAATCACATAAATATTGACTCACCAAAGTTCCAGTGATTCAACAGGTCTACTCTAGCAGGAACTAACAATTGGATTTTTCTCTAAATGATTAATCAAACGAATTGATCAGTCAATTCAATATTGTAGTGCTAGAGCAGCCATTCTCAACTTTTTTTTGGCCAAGGCCATGAACACAATATGAAAGTAATATAGGCTGAATCAGGATTGTATAAGTCACATAATAAACCTCATAAGGAGGTGTGTGAAGAATTGTTTTAAGTCTATGGCCCCATTCAAATGTGCTGGGGAGGCCTGGGGGGGGATATGCCCCCCCATTGAGAATGGGATACTCTGAACTCACTCCTGTTAATATCAATAAGAAACATGCTCAATCTTTGCTAGATCACATTTTTAAACTGTAACTGACACTTCTGAAACCTATACCCTGTTTGTGTTTCATGTTCCTTCTTGCATTTGAAAGGAAGGTAGGACGGGAAAGAAGGAAATGTGCCTGTCATTTTCTCTATTCCCTTACAGAACACTTTTCAGAGCTGAACAACAGCTGATTGGCCCTTCCCCCACCAATATTTGTTAGCTCTAAATTTAGAAAAGTATTTGAAGAATTTTATAAATTTAGAAAAAAATCATTTTTATGCATCAGAAGAATGACTTATTACTATTTTCAACTCATTGATCTGAGTAACATTCTCACAAAAGAACCCAACATGGTCTAATCTTTGCATTTCAAAGTCCTCTGAAGAAATATTTTACATCCTAAAATGCAAATGTTTATGGCTGTCACTGATGGAAGATGCTGAAGTATGAAAAGAGCTCAAAGTATGCACAGCTGATGCAGTGATTCCTTCCTTCCTTCCGTCCTTCCTTCCTATTAAACATTAAAGTCTGATCTGAACATCTAGAAGATCAAAGGTTCTCTCTTATTAAGGTGGAGGCATATCCATCCTCCAAAGATAAATTTTATTTAAGCTTGTGAGCAACAACCCATAGAAAGCTGTAAGAAATGTCTAATAGACATCTTGGCTTTTCCAATTAACTGTGGTGACACAACTTTAGATTCTGGGATGAGGGACCAATTCCAATTAAACTAGAGCTAAAACATAGATATTTAGCTTAGGTAGCCCCTAGAAATAACATTTGATTAAAAACAAAAACTTGTCTAAATTTCAGCTAATTCATTACAAAACGAGGCGACCCTGAAGCCGTGTGCAGAAGCATGATTGAAAACCACAGGAATGTGGGAAGCTGCCTTCTACCAACTTCAGCTTATAAAACCATTGACCCACCTAGCTCAGTGATATCTACACAAGGAGAGGCTTCAAGAGGTTTTCAGTGAGTGGTCTCTCCAATCCTTACCTGAAGATGCCTGGGACTGTGCTTAGAACCTTCTCTAAGAAAACCTGTGTTCTACCACTGAGCTTTATGGCTTCCATTAATTTTCTAGTAATTTCATTCCTTATTTTCTCAGAGAGGCTCCTGCAGTTTCTGTCTCCAGAAGCTAATAATCTGATGTCATTGTTCTTAAAATTATGTCCATTATTTTGCTTCAAAGAAATTAGTTTCATAGATCCTTTGTGACTATGGAGAAAGTGTGCACAGTATTAGGAGTTTAAGAGATCACACTGTTACACCCCCAGGTGTAGGCCATGGCACAACCTATTAAAATGGTCCCCAACATATCCTAAGGACTACTAAGTTCTCTCAGATAACTTAAATACATAAAGTCTCAGAAGTCTTTCATTAAGGTCTTCATGCTATATAGTTTGAAAGCCATGTCATAAACATATTATTTATCATTGTAAAAGAACATATTCCACACTCCATTTTTTTCCAATTTTTCTGGAAAAAAACAAATTTGGAAAAAACCTTCCCCCCCCCCCCCAATTTTTCTGTTTTTACCCCAGGCCTTCTCATCTCTAAGGAGTAGTGACTGCTATCTTCAGCTCACCCATGAGTAACTTCCATTAGTCTAGTTGAGCCTGATACATGGGTGAGCAGTACTTTGGTAAAGTCTGAGAAACAAGAACAGTGTGCCCAATTTAATTTAATCATTCCAGTTGCGGCAAAACCATGTGCGACACTTGTAGACACTCGGTGTGGTCCACTGTTTATCAGAAGGCTGCCTTTGTATGAAAGAATGCACAATTTTGTCTTAGGTGGGATTTCTCAGCTGCAGCTTCCCATGTTTTAAAAATGGTCTCTGCCACCTATGCTATTAGAAGAAATATTTGGCCATCCAGCTAAAACTGCATTTGGGCACTCTAGTAATGGTGGTTGTAGGATACAAAAAGTTACTCTGTGGTTCAGTAAAAGATTTTTCCTCATCATCCAGGCACTTAAGAACTAATGTTTTAATTTTAGAGTAGAAGACCTATCTATTGATCACAGTAATCAATCAAAATTCACCAAACCCAGGGGAACAATGTCTGGCTTCCCTGTGTGTTACAGTAGCTTGATATGCCAATATACACAGAAAGAGTTGTGCAGAAATGAATATACCATCCAGTTCTTGCCTTTGAAGCTGCTGTTACAGGAAAGGATGCACGACTGGGCTGAAAGCTGACAACCCTAGACCTAACATAAGATTTCCAGTCAAAACGAACAGCCGGTGTCCTGTTCAGTATTTACATGCATGTTACTGCAGTTGGGGAAGCTTCCACAGTGATCTAATGAGATGCCAGTTGTGTGCCTGGTCATGTGCGATTAGCACCTTGCATGATTGTGGAGGAACCTTCCAGCGTTGGAGCTTCACACATGTATAAATATTGAACAGAGTACTACCTGATGGAATTCAAAGCCCCTGGATTACCTATATGCCGTTTTTGGATGCTTGAATCAGGTATCCACTGCTAACCTTCTTAAACTTGTATCCTTCCTGCCAACTTCTTGAGGCAAAACTCTTCTTTCAAGCAGTTTCAGAACAGGCAGGTTTCCCCTTGGTTGCAGCAGCTATCTGCTGTGAAATGCTTCGGCTGCTGCCAATTCAACTTGTCCTTCTTATGGGGTGATTCCAGGCCAAAGAGATCCTGCCAGGAAGAGAGAGCGCCTCTAAACCAGTGGTTTGCAACGCTGGATCCCCAAATGTTCTTGGACTAAAACTCCCAGAAGCCTTTACCACTAGCTGTGCTGGCCAGTATTGCTAAGAGTTGTAGTTCAAGAATATCTGGGGACCCAAAGTTGGGAATCACTGCTCTAGACAAAGTATTAATCCTACAATTGCCCTGCATCATCCTGGACTTGGAGGAAAAGCTGGAATAAGTGCACAGTGCTTTCTAACTGGAAGCACTGATCAAGCCCGTTGGAGGCTGAACAGAACAAGTTATAATCCATCTGAAACAGGAGTGAGCAAAATATGGCCTTCCAAATGGTGTCGGACTAAACTCCCAGCATTCCTTACCATTGGTTACATTGCCTAGGGCTACTGAGAGTGGCAGTCTGACAACATCTGGAGGGCTGACTTTGCCTGCTCCTGCTCTAAAGAAGGCTACACTTAGGCCATGTTCCCGCTACATTCTCTAAGGTGTACAAAGTACGCCTTTCCTAATGCAATGTCCAAATGCAGCAAGTATGTTTTTTGAAAACATCTAGAGTGCCAGGATTGGCTGTAACTCTCCCCAGACACTCCATGGCAAACTAGGCTTTTTTGTTGCTGCAAAACAGACAAAATGGCCTTAAGGGTATGAACTTGAAAGTGTTAGAAGTGCTAAACGCTCAGTGTTTTCCGCAATCTCTTTGCACTTTTCCTCACCACCCTGAATGTTGGTGGCCTGGCACTTTTTCTGGTATTATTAAAAGATTCTGTTACTTCTGGGTAAATAACATGCAGGCGGAGCAGCAGAACACTGTCAATACTCAAGTCCAAAGAAACTGTGTGTGAGAGAGCTCTCATTTGTCTTTAGATCAGACAGGCGTGCTTTACTGCTCTTATGGAACAGTTTGGAATATCTCCCTACATTTCTTATCAAACAACTCAGTCTCTTTGCAGCCAACTACTTTTCCTCCTCATAGATCCACATTCTCTTCTTTTTACATCACTAGTGGCAGAAGAGCAGATCAAAAGATAATGACAGCTGAGCACTTGACCTCCTCTTTAGGGCTTTCAGCAGCTTCACAAGTTACAATTCAACAGGTGAAGCTTTTCCGTCACTAGCAGATAACACTGAGTTTCCCTGTTTACTTTGAGACGGTTGTATAAGCAGCAAAATTATACGACCATCTCGAAGTAAAGGAGATATTGGCCATGCATATGGTACCAAGCCTCCCGGTAAAGGTTCTGGACTCAGTCCTGTTAATAAGCTTGAAAGCAAATTCATTCATTCTGCCAGCTAAAAATCTAAAATAAGCCGGCTTTATTAAACTGGGAACCATATGGCTGTATTAGTCTCGATTATTTTTACCTCGGATTTTAAGGCACTTTTGTTTGAAAGGGAGTCGCTTTGATTCGGTTCGAATGGCACGCCCTTTTAAAATGATTTTTTAAGGATCGTGGCGGGTTGATGGTAGATTGCTATAATTACACTCTAATAGAGGCACACGTGGCATCCTCTATTCCACCCCCTCTCATGTTTTAAAAGGAAAGCAGCCACAGAGGAGGCTGGCAGGAGTGAGAGATGGGAATATTTAACCCTTTTCCCTCCCGACGTTTTCTATTTCCAGTCGTCTCCGTCAGCTGCCCCCCCCCCCCCGGTTCCCCGGCAGAAAAATGCGCGGTCTCTTACCTTAGGTCCGTTTCTCAAATAAGAAGGAAATCGGAGAAACTGGGACAACACCAAGGCGAGACACTGAGTCCGGGCTGGGCTTGGCGTTTGCATCTGATCCCTTCCCTTTCAGATTCTTCGTCTAGTTATTCATGCAAGTCTCGCTAGTCTCTATTAGCGATATATTCCTTTAAATTAAAAAGGGCCCTAAAAATAGTTACTGGAGAAAAGAAAGAACCACTGATATATCGGGGGAGGGGGAAGAAACGCTCGGCTATACCATTTAACTTTTTAGGAACAGGAACAACCACTAATCAAATATCCGTTCTTTGATTTTATTGTCATTATTATTGGCCGAATTATCTGATTTAACTAAAAAGATATTGATTCCGTGCCGTGCATTCCGACGCTCCACAGCACCGCTTCCCAGGTAGTCCAGGTGTTCCTGGACAGCAATTCCCAGAAACTCTGGCCAGCGCAACTGGTGGTGAAGGCTTCTGGGAATTGCAGTCCAAGAACACCTGGTTGGGAACCAGTGCTCTGCAGGATTACTCAGAAGTAAGCCCCTGTGTTTCTTGGAGTTTGCTCTTACCTGTGCCTAGTCTAGCTTCTGAGTAAACCTGTAAACATCAGTCGATCAGCTGCCTTGCTCTAATCGATCCCCTTATTATTTGACCAATCCGAACTTCTGCAGTCCCAAATATAACCTTCATAAAGGCCCTTCTATGTATGTATAGTTAAAGACTATTACATCATAATGAAATTGCATCATAAAAATCACATCATTGCTTTATAATTGCACCGTAATGAAATAATTCCACTGCAGTTTGGGGAGAAAAAGTTTCCTAAAACTTTGCTGAGCCCATAGGTGTATATAGTTCTCTCGCTTTCCCCCCGCACCCCCGAAAATAAGGCCATCAGTAGTGAACACCCTGAGGGACAGCTCCGATTAAAATTCATCTAGCCATTTCCACATTTCAGTATCTGCAATTAATAAACGAATGCTTTAATTGCACTGATGAATGCTCTCGGCCCTGTTTATTAAATATTTTTTTTCTGGTTATATGGGTGGCTGGCATTTCTTTATTCCAATATTATACCATAATAACGTGAATAAGAAGGTTTCAAACGAGCAGCCATGTGACCTGGACAGAGAACGTGGATGGTTAAAGAAAGCGTAACCTCTTCTATGCCGGTGTGTATCTGAAACACCCTGACAAAGTAAAGCCCGCGATATCCGAAGGAATCTACGTTCCTTTTAAGGGGCGAGGGGCCAAGGAAACTGAAACTACAAGGCAAATAGATATACCGGGAATAGTGTGAAGTCAATAGTATTTCCTGTCTGTGCCAAAATCAAGTCTTTATTTAAAACGAAGCCAAGCCGATACCTTCTCTTCTTGAACAGTCTTTCCATAACAGTGAGGAAATATCCTTTTAAGCGACTCTTCCAGAAAAGAAAGAGGGTGGGGGTGGGGAACACACGCGGAGAGGCATTCAGTGATGAGTTTGTATATATTTATTTATGCTTAATTTAACGGGATTGTGTAAATATGGCGAGCAAGTAGTTTTTGGGGTTATTTATCTGTGACTATACCTCTGTGAACGGGTGGGGAATTTAAACCAATGGAAAAAAAGATTTTTTAAAAAAAGACAAAAAAAATTACAAACGCTTGACTCTAGATAGTACCCAATCTGAATTTTTTTTTTCGTTCTTTATAGACAAGCTGTTATGGTAATGGATAGAAATTGGTTTCTTGTCCAGTGATGACCTGATTTACATAAATAATAAGAAGAATAAAAAAAAAGATTGTTGTGTTTTGTTGTATTTTCCTCTTCAGATTTTTTCCCCTCGTTTTAAAAAAACACACACAAATATATGATGGTACTGCTTCAATTCTGAAGATGGATTTACGTCGGCACCCAAATACTTTTCTTTCCCATTCTGGGTTTTTGGAAATTCAGGACCTGGTGTCTGCAGTAGAAAGAAATAAACGTTGACTCTCAGAAGTCCTGGCCACTGGATTGTGTCTGATTGACTCTTACAGCCCCCTCCCGCCTCTCGCCCCCATCAAAATAAAACCGCACCTCCTGCAAAACCGATCCCTTTGTTTCTTGTTCCTTCCAAGTCTACCTGCGTGGGTGCTGCTGTTGCTTTGCTTTTAACTCCCCCCCCCCGCCCTGGGATTCCGCACCCCGAGGCAATCGAGACTGGGGGCGACCCAGCGCACTTTCGCACGTGGTCCTGAGCCCCGTCCCCACATTCTCAGTCCAAAGCGAGGTGGCGCTGGTTCTGTGGGCGAAGCCCCCCCTCCCCCCCCCGCAGAGGAGGATTCGCTCTCTCGCCCACAGGGCGTGCCTTCTCGTTCAGCCCAAGGAAAGGACAACCAGAACGCCATCTCATGCGGAAGGCCACTTTTAAAAGGGACACCCGGCCAAACCCTGTGCATGCCAGGCCCGCTGCGTGAGTATGCTCGGGATTGCGTCCTTGGTGGGATCCATCTCTCTGGAAACAAACTCGGGAGAAACTAAAGTAAATAGCTGGGGTGTATCCCTCCTCACAAGGTGCTCAAAGCGGAAGGCGATCCCTCTCTTCACTACAACTCTGAGAAGGAAGTTTGCTATACTGTACTGTTCGATGGCATTTAAGGAACAGGCCCTACCAGCCTTGATCCATCTCGGCCCGGGATAAGAAATGTGTGTCTCTCCAGATGTTGCTGGACAGCAGCGCCCATCATCCTTTACCACTGGACATGAGGTGAGGCTGGGACTGATGGTAGTTGAAGCCCAGCAACATCTCCAGGGCTACACCTTCCGCACCCCTGATATAAACCGAATCTTGGTTGGAACATAAGGAGGGTCTCGGCCCCTCTCCCTTAGGGACCTCGTTCCTGCTCCACGCAGCTTGATGGGACCTGCTTTGTAATCGACGTTTCTCCTCTTACACCGCTTTCAACGCAGCCACAATTTACCTCTCGTTTAATTTGACCTGGAATCGAAACACAGTCTATTAACCGCAGTCCTCTTTGCTGAGACGGAAAGTCGACACCTGCCGCTTACGCAGGAGGAAGTCCTACTGAAGGCAAAAGGCTTCTTCCTGAGTAGAGCTGTATAGAATAGCACAGGTCCTGCTAGCCCAGTTCGGCTCAGCGGGACCTAATTGTCAAGTGGGTGTGTTTACTTTTCTGACCCACTGCCGTCGATGGATTTGGGCTTGAAAACCCAACTCCATAAAGTCAACGCTACACACTCTGTCTAAAATGACGCGTTCAGTGTGGGCATCCGCCAAACAGCAATTCTGCCACTGAAATAAGTTACCCTTAAAAGTGCGAGGTGGAAGGTACTGCTTCTCAGTACCTCGTTCGTTTTTGTGGAAATAAAGTCACTTCAGTCTAAGTATAAATCGGATTTTGGACAAGGTTGATTTGGACAGCCTGATCGGAGTGAAACTGCAAGGAAGGAAGTCTGCCAGTCCCTTCCTGCTGGGTTTGATGACGAGAGACAGTTAAAGGCAAACTAGAGAACTGACAGAATGTTGAAGTTGTAATTTCAGAAACTTTTCAGCTTCACCTTAATAAATGCCCTTCTCCTATAGAATGAATTCAAAAATTCCCCCAGGTTTCCCGTGGGAGGGGGGCGTTTTGTTTTTATCCAGAATCATAGCAACCTCTTTTTTTGTTAGTCCAGGAGAAAAACCTTGTTCCCGACTCCGACTCTTTACCCCTCTCTCTCTGGAAACGGCCACCTCGGGATTCGACCACGCCGAGAGTCAGGCCCTTCACAAAGACAGCCAGTGTAGCGCAGCGGAGTGTTGGCCTAGGACGCGGGAAACCTGGGTTCAAATTGCTGCTCTACCATGGAAAAAGCGGAGGGTGGATATCTTTATACCTCTGAACACTCCCTTATCGTCGCGCTAAGTCAGATGCGCCTTGACGGCACCTAACATGTAACAACATCACAAGATACAAAGAGGAGCTGCGTCTACTGGAAAGGGACTTGGGGGAACAAGCAGGTGGGATTTAAATCGGTTCACGCCTCCCATAGCTGTACGGGAAATGCTATTACTTTCAGTGCAAACATTGACTCTTACACACTTAAAATCTGCTTTCCGGTAGTCCTTATTTCAAAGTCGGTTTGCACTTGTCCCCTTAGAACGCATTTGTATGTTCGCTCCTTGGCGGATGAGAACCTAACGACAGCTCTCCTTCCTGGGCTTGGGCGCCATCCCACGCAATGCGACTTGCTTCCCAGATGACGCCCCATCACTGTGGGGGTTGTTGTTCCGCCTTGCTCCAAGATACCTGGAGGAGACCCGCTTATAGGCAGGCTGGTGATCTAGCTCACAGCCACCGAGCTGAGCGCCTGCCGCAGCTGTGTGTGTGTGGTTTCCATCCTCTCTTCTCCCCCCCCCCCCTTCCTTCGGGGATCAGTGGGAAGAACGATTCTGGACGGAAGAGTCAGGAAGGAACGCACCTTCTGGCGGCCCAAAGAGACTCTTTCTAGGGATTCTATCAGTGTTTTTTTTTGAGGGGGGCGGGAGTTATGTGTTATTAGAAAACGAATCGGTAAGGACAACATGTAGGTCTCAGGCTGTAAAAAAAAACCCCAACAACCCTCAGATTCCTCAATTCCTCCGCCCGCTCCCCGCCCTCCCCACATTTCTGGAAAAGAGAAAAAGCAAAAGACACAAGGAAAGGCGCTTTGAAAGAGGACGAGGTTTTCTGGAGAAGTCAAACGCCAATCTCTGATTTCGAGCAGAGATAATTATAAGCAGTACTTACACTTTCTCTGAAACGGCAACTTTTCAAAGAATACACTCTTTGGGGCTCTGACAAACCAGAATCTTTTAGACTGCCTCACAGTTAGATCTTAAGAAGAATTAGTGTGGAGAATAAAATACACCGCCACACTCTATGTTGTCCCATTTTATCCCGAGGACAGAGCTGTACTTCGGATGGTAGCGAACAGAATCCAGCACTGAGAACATTGAGGGCCTGCCGGAAGTTTGATCCTTGGCACTATTATCATAACCACATTTACTCTGAAGTCAGCCCCCCTGATAATAATCCATGTGATTATTAGTCTAGTCGTCTAGACAGCTTAGGAGCCGAATGGGCGGTTCAAAAGTGTGAAAAAAGTGAATTAATAAAAGGGAATCATGACTAATTTTGACGGATTTAGGTCAACAGAGTTTAGAATCTAGGAAGACTGCTATCCTTGGCATTTTGAAAAGCGCTCAAAAGTATCTTGCCCGGAAGAGCTTTCCGTAAAACAAAAGGCCGGGATGCATCCAATATCCACCAGGACTTGACTCCCTTTGAAACTAGTGGAGTGCAAGACATGAGCCCTGATTTCAGAGGGACAACGGAGAGAAGCCCAGTGTTTAGGATCGGGATATGTGATCAGCACGGGAATAAAACATACAGCAGCTACTCCCCCCTTTTCCCTGCTTCCTCTACGTTGTAACTTACATTTTTCATTATACAGAGACTTTATTCCCAACACTTCTCGTGGGTGTTTTAATTTCGTAGTCTGTGTTTTTTGGGCGCTGTCTTCGTACAAGACCTCTTCCTTTCTCTTTTTCTACTAGCAGTTCCCTCATTTTCATGAGACAATTTTTCATTTGGATTTAAAAAGACATTTTGTGTCTTTAAAACCTTTGGGGGGGGGGGAGGAAACTCTGTTCTTTAGTCCCAAATTGCACTCAAACATGTAGAGGCTCCTTGTAAGTAACAGTTCCGTGTGATAAAAGCAGTCATCATTTGAAATAATCTGCAGCTGTTCTTTAATTTCTTTCTTTCTTTCTAGACCTCTGCCTCTGTTTAACAGCCCACTCCTTCACTGAACAAGCCGTCCTCGCTTGCAGAGGGCTAAGCGGAATTGAAATCGATGGGATGTATTGCCCTCTCAACGAGTTCGGAGCGGAGGAGGAAAATTAAAAGCCTGCCTTCATATTGTTTGTAACATTTATTTTGCCACTAAAGGCGGGGACGCCAGGCTTTTTCCAGTGTCCATCTATCTGGACCCCTGTTCAAGGCAAGAACAAAAGACAAAACATGGTTTACTCTGGAGGAGACCCACTCAGGTTTCCCCAAGGACTCCACAATTGATGCTTGTGATACATTTATTTATTTATTTAAACTATTGTACCCCGCCTTTCTCCTAAAAAAAATGGGATCCAAGGTGGCTTATATCATAAAGAACACAGTATTAAAAGTTAAAACAGTAAATTCTTCAAATATAGCTAATATTCTTTTTGACATTTTGGCTGAATCATATGGCGCTGAACTCAGGAGCCCCGGGGCGAGATTTGTCCCCAGCCCCACTCAGTATGTAGGGCTGGCATCCCGTAGGTTACAGCCTTTGATGAGCCCCCGCGCCTCGGGGTCCTATTTCCTGCGCACCGTTTCCACCTTCCCGACAGCTGTGGGCAGACACTTTACTCTTCCATTTCTTTCGGAAGGGTGAGGTCCGAGGAGGAGGCCCCCCTCGGGGTCAGGGGCCGGGAGCCTTCGCTCTTCTAGAGTCTTGGACCACAACTTCCATAAGATCTTCTTGGCCCGGGACCATGCTGTGTGCGGCAGACGGGAGTCGTAGGCCAAAGATTTCCCCAACCCGGCTCTAGAGCTGTCACCCGAGGTAACCTCTGTACCTTTCACACGGGACTCCTCCTTACTCACCCCGAGAGAACGGAGACAGAGCAGGTAGGACGGTTTCTTAAAGCGTCGGCGCGGGGCCTAAAACGCGCCGGGGAGCCTCGTCTTTCCCCGACGGGGAGGTGTGGCTGTGCGTTTCCTCCAGGCCAGCTGAGTCCCTCCCTTCTCTCTTAAAAAACAAAACAAAACAACAAGCATTCGGCAAGACCAATAACTGCTGGTGGTTGGACTTTTAACGTGCAGATCGCCTCTCATTTTCTGGGAGGCAAACTTAGGGATACGCAGCTGGACTAGGAGGTGTAGGAGCTGTGTCGCCAGGGTTCCAAAACATCCGCGTCCTGAACCACGGTGGGGACGACAGAAGAAAGAAGGCAGAACTCAGAGCACGCTCAATAGTTCCGCAGAAGAGAGACTTTCAGCCATGGACGCGCCACTTGCTGAAACTTCCACGTTCCTCCTTTCTCCAGCTACTTAAAGGTGCTGGAGACCCTCTCCCCGACCACTGGGCTAAAATTGCCAGGGAGACATACAGTACAAAGAGCTGAAGAACTGAAGTGGATTTCACTTCTGTTTTCAACGGGATCGGGTTTGGCGTCTTTGCCCGAACACGATATTATGATGAAGGACAAATCATTCCGGTGTAACTGAACTTCAGAGTCACACTTCTGAAGGTCAGCAGTGGCCAACGACGGAAGAATAAACATTACATTTAAGCATTTTACTCCTGCCGGCCCAGTAGAGGCCTGGGGACCGGTGCTATCACAGGGATACTGAATTTGTTAGGGACGCCACCGGTCCGCCACATAAAGACACGGGACTGCAGCAGAATTCATCACCTCGGAATTGCAGTGGGCCCGTCATTTCCACATGGTGGAAATCAAAGAGAAGACTGTGGCGCTGAAGAGAATAGGAAATACGAAACAGACCTCAGGGTTTTAAAAAAAAAAACCCCACTGCTGTTTCAGACTGCAAGCTCCTCCCACAGTCCCCACAGACACCCCGGGGCTTGTGGGGGACCAAAAAGCGACCCTCCGAAATTCTAAACATGAACATAGCCAGGATGCATCAGGACGGCTGTTCCCCACTGGGAGAGGCTCGGAAGTTCGGGTGTCTCTTTATCTTCACGGGCACAAACGCTGGAAGGACCGAGAGGGAAAAGCAGGGAGAAAAAACAAGCCGGAAGTCACTATTACCATAAATGCTAACCCAAAATGTGAAAACCAGGGCACGGGATGCTCCGATTTGTAGGTCTCGCCTCTCCACATCTCTCCCCACTCTGTGTAGGGCAGCCTAGGGGCTGAGACTCTGCAGTGAAAACTTACTGATCCCCCCCCCCCCCCCCAGCAGAAGCTGTTTTCATTCACGTTGGCAGCCGCCTTGGGTCTTGTATCGAGAGAAAGGCGGCTGCATATAAAATAAAATAAAATGTCAGCTGGGCAAGCCTGGGTGGCAACCTGACAAGTGACAGTAGATGGTAAGGCTGGAGGCCACTGTTTCCCGGGCCTCCCTATGCTGTGTGGGCATGACGCTCTTCACACCTTAGGAAGCTGTCAAAAACCTGGCGGTGAGTGTGCATGTGCGTAGACGCTCTATGTGCTTGTCTTTCTTATCGCCTTAATGAATTGGAGGGAAACCTCCGTCCCTGCCTCCAGCCTAAGGAGGTTTGCGCGAGCGTGATGACCGGGAGGCGCTTCCACTGCTGCCATGGGAGGTCAGCAAGAGTTGCCTCTCCTTCATTCACCCTCTGGGAACCAGGGGACCGGAGCGCACAACCAACCAAGCAACGCACCCAAGATCCAGCGGGCCTGAACAGTGCCGGAGGGACTCCTCTGGTGCAATAGGTTGGAGTGGCACCAAAGTCGTCCTTCTGCAGGCTTCCGAATGTCGCCTTTGTTTTCCTATTAAAATGCTTCCCTCTGAGCCGGATTTTCCAACCTGTTCTTCCTGAGACCTGCGTTATGAGCAGCCGATGGAAAGGTCTAATAAGACAAACTGGCGCTCCCTGGTTTAGTCCGTTTCCTTTCCTTCCATGCCTGGAACGACGCCCAGAACCCGGATTATCTAACTTCACAGAGGAAGGAAGGAGGGAGGGAGGGTGGGGGAGAAGGACGGACCCCTTGGGAGGGTCGCACTCGAAGGCTTTAAATTAAATCGACTCCCTCAGGACTGGTCTGCAGGTAAGGCAACAGCGCTGCCCCTGCCTACAAAAGGCTTCCTCCTGCCCTCAGACTAGTGCAACTGGCTAAGTCAGCTTCCTTTCTTAACATGACTTAAGTGCTAAAGTAAGTACTTCACTAGTGAAGTCAGCGCGTTACTTGAGTAAAGGTAGGTGGGCGAAGGTGGGAAAAACGTCCCGTGCTTACCTCTCGCGTGGGTGTGCGAGGGCAGGAAACTATAATAAGCTTGCAGGTAAAATAACACACCCGTGGCAAACGACACTTCCGCTTTGTTTTCTTGAGAATCCCGATTACAAAACAAACTTTATTCGGTGCGCCTCTTCAGTGCGGTCTCGCCGAGGCAGGCATTCAACAGCCACACGGCTCCGTTTTCATCGAGCCCAATCGGGATTAAGCACCAAAACTGCGTTCCGGACCAAATACTGCGAGAGTTTGGTCAGCCTGCCCCTCCCCTGCCATTACGACATCCCCTGCTCTTCTTAGGTCTAGCTTGGACGCTAACGGTGACTGCTTTGGACCGCCCTTAGGGCAGTACAGAGAGGGAAGCATAGCTGTGGGCGTGCCGTAGTCACAATGGAGCAGGTTGGTTTCGAGTCACCTCCCCTGGATTTAAACCTTCCTTGATTTGGAGTCAGCCAAGCGGGCGCTCTTCAGTGGGAAGGAACAGACTTTAGCTGGAGCGGATCCGGTCTTTAACTCGGAACAAATTCAGACTTCAGAATTAGGGATTTGGAGGATACGGATCAAGCGTTGGTCGCCTGCTCTTCACAGTGTCTTTTCCTCTTAATAGGGGTGGGGGTTAAAACGGATTTAGACTTCCCCAACCAACTCCCTTTCCTTGACTTTCTCGCCCCCCCCCCCCGCTTCATCTGTTTCTTTTTCAACCCTCAGCTGTGTGCGTGTGTGGGCTTCCTTCTTCTGCCGAGCCGATCAAGTGATAACGAGACGACCGTCCCGCCAGCTTCCCCCTCCCCCTCCCGCCTTTCTGCGGGCTGCCATTCCCCTCTGCCCCCCCTTTCCCACCCTCTCCTAACCCCCCCCCCCCACGCCGCTCCAGTCTATTCTGTCAGGCAATAGGCTGTAAAATAGTTATCCAGCCTAGCAGACAGGCAAGCACCGTTTGAGAGTAATTTTTGCCCCCAGCGTTCCGCCCGGGGCAAAGCAAGCGTGCTCTCTAACTGATCAACCTGGATATTTCATTATTCATTAATTTACTGTTTAACCAAATCCCACTCATTATCAGAGGCCACGCTTGGCAGAGCCCGGCGAACAGTAGCAGTTGGTGTCAGGCGTGGAGAATTGGCCCATTTGATCCTGGGCTGTTTTATTATTCAACACCACCGACGGAGAAAAAGGTCCATGAATAATAAAGAGCCTGAGCGTGTTTGAACTGAGAAGCATGACACAGCCTTACAAAACAGCACTTAGGAAATTAAAGGCGAGGTGGCCCAGGCAGGCTGAGCCAACTGCCATGAGCCAAGGGGTGGCCACATGGCCTTGGCCACCGCGCAGAGTGACTGGGAAGGCCAGAGTGAACACAGGGGGCAAGATGAAGCCCAGTGCATTTCGCAACAGTGATGAGAGGAGCCTACCTACATAGTCTTAGATTTCCTCCTCCACCACCAATTACGCTGAATCAATTTTAAGATTGCTGTTTTAAAATTCTCCTTCCCTCCTGGTTGCTATTATGGAATAAAACCTACCACCGCACATTACTGTATCATTGCCCCTGTTTGTAGCTCATCCTCCTTTATGACTTGTTACCAAGATGACACCCAGTCCCACAGGAAATGGAATGAATCTGGCTGTGCTACATCCTGAAGCAGCCTCGTGGCACAGTGGTTAAACTGCTGTACTGCAGCCAAAACTGTGCTCACGACCTAGGGTTCAATCCCAGGGAGCCGGCTCAAGGTTGACTCAGCCTGCTATCCTTCCGAGGCTGGTAAAAGTACCCACCTCGCGGGGAGAGGAGAGGGCAATGTATAGCCTGCATAATCAACTTGCAAACTGCCCAGAGAGTGCTTTAAGTGCTATGGGGCGGTATATAAGCAGCACGCTTTGCTTTTTGCTTTGCTCCTCTTAGGACACAAAATCTATTATTAATCAGCCTAATGATATAGGAACTATCACGTGGCTACTACCCTTGCAACATCCTACATCTTGCACAGGAGTTCATCTTATGCTACAGTAGTGAGTGATACAATGAATCAATGACAACCTGTTAGAACTATTTATTAGAGATGTGCACAACAACAAAAAATTCATATTCTTTTCATTTTGTTTCTTTCTGCAGGTGCCTCTTCTGTTTTTGTATTTTTCACACACTGGCCCGTTCATTTTTTTTTAAAAAGGGAAAGCCTCTTTCAGGTTCTTTCATTTTCGGTTTCCAAATTTGTGTTGCCTGGTGCTAGTTCAAATTAAACCCTAAAGAACACCAAAAACTACTCCAAAAAAGCAGAAAGGCAAGGCAACAGAGAATCAATCAGCTCCAAAAGTGGGCAATAGTACAAGAGAAATAAAAATAATAGTCAGACCTATGCAAAAAAAAGAAGAAGAAGGAAGAAAGAAAGAAAGAAAGAAAGAAAGAAAGAAAGAAAAAAAGCCTTACTCACCCTTCAACTGTTCAAAAAACAGTAAAGCACCCAAAAATTAAACAGGAGAAAACCACATTATGACTTCAGCACCACCCACTCAGAGCAACAATCGCCCTCAAAGGCCTGGATAACACAATAGCAAAAAATCAGTTAGTCAGCTAGGCACTGGCTGGCTGGCTGGTACGGAGGAAAGAAAGCAACAAAAACAACACAAAACATTCCCAACCTTCCCAACCCCAATTTACACCTTTAGCAGAATAAATGCACAGCACATTAACCAAGTAATAATTTTAAATCAAACAAGAAAAACAATAGCAACACAGAGATGAAAAGATGGAGGGCATCAGGATGGAGCTCAGCAGCATACAATAATCCTATTCACAAAGAGAGACTGAAACCAAGAGCACTCCTCCTCACTAGGTTCCGACGAATCCAGGCCATTTTCAAGATTCAAAATTCCTGCTCCTTTCTCTTGGAGATTCTGAGTGGCTGCTGATGGCAGGCCTCATGACACTATTGGATGGTAAATTTCCCAGGCAATTTAAAAGATAAAGAGGGAAAGAAAGGTTAAACGAAAGAGGGAAACATAATTTTTTTGGTGTATTTCTCTTTCATTAATGTTTCTCGGGCTCCATTTCAAGAATTAATGAAAGAACATAAAAATGAAAGAAAGAGCCTGTTCCTTTTTTAAAACAACCTTCCATGTCAACACAAAAGACCCTTCGCTTGTGTTTATAATTGTCAGTGTGCTTATTGTTTCTCTCCTGCTGGAGGTTGGACATCATCATTGCAATTACGCATGTGCATTGTCTTTGGATCCACCATGGGGGGGCGGGCGGGAGCAAAGTGCTTAGAGGCATTAACAGGATAAAGTGTCAGAACCCCATGGATCCTTCACATTAAATCTGGCATTTGACATCTCAGTCAGAAATGGCGGGGTGGGGTGGGGGGGGGGAGAAAGAAAAACTCATGAAAACAAAGGAGAGTATGGACTTTACCCAGAAAATGAACTTTCCTTTCCTGCTGCAAAGTTATTAAAACCTCAAAAGTACTGCAACCTCAGCAGCACTAATTTCAGATCCTTGGAGGGGCAAAGTGAGAAGAAAGTATAGAACCTCAAGTTCTCTGCATTTGTTATTTTAAGAAAAATCAGGAAAAGGCTGTGTGATCCCAAAACAATACAAATGCAGGAACAGGTGATACCTCCTCCTTTTTTTTAAGGAAGACTGAAAGAGGAACAGACCCATTGCCTGTTCAAGTCCTTCCCTCACTCCCTTCTCGGCTACTGCCTTAGTTAAGAGACTGGGGGCTTTAGCTGGAAAAAAGGAAAGGGAAATATTGCAATAAAAACAAAGTCCGATCACCTAGCTCTGCAGTTTCTGCTGCCCTGATCAGAAGCGTTCCTGTCTTGCTTGCACCATTCAGTCAGTCATCTGGTCTTGCTGTTTGCATTTCCCCAGTTGCAGAAAAGGGGTCTTCATAGACAATAGGAAATGCACAAGGCTCATCCGAGAGGCAGACAAGGGTGGGTCAGACGATCTCCAAGAGTGCACATAGTGGAGTGGCTCTGACCCCTCTGCCTTTTAATTAAGCAACAGCGAGCATGTTGGAGGGCCTGCTTTGAAGCATTCCATTGCACTGGTGCTCAGGTTTGTCATTTCGATATAAATGATGCCAAGGCTGAAGGTGCTTGATTCCCATATTATCCAAATAGTGCTATCCAGTTTGTATAATATGCAAATTGGTGGTTTTGTAGAACTGGAATGTGGCAACCCTATCTATACCATTCACAGTAATGAAAATGACAAATGTATGGCTGTTCTTCATTTTGGATCTGACAGCTGTAAACACTGATGCAGTGTTGCATCTAACCCAGTTCCCAGTGTTCCTTGGCCAGTAACAACTTATCCTTCCTTTAATTTTCCCCCCATATATTTCACTTCATTATGTGACTGGCGTACTCTACCTTTCTGAATGTTATGGTCAGTATCCTGTTGGGGATTCCTGTAGTCATGAGGAACACTATGCAGGACGTTGCACTAGTTGGCAAGCTGTCTATTGTGTGACAGGTTATGCAATCATTTAAACAATCTGTTTACATAACCAATCATACAACAAACACATCATAAAACAGCATAGCCATTTGTGCAAAGTTAGCAGCATATGGAGAAATCCCAAATAAGATACTGGCCTTTGTGTATGATTTCTTGGTTCGTATTAATTTGCTTCAGTACTCTTGTATTGGTTAGCCTCTCAATCCAAGAGGTTCTTTATGCTACCTTTTGTAGATAATAAAAAGAGGCACAATCCTTAGGAAGACTTGAAGTTCAACTGAGACATCATTTCATTATCATTATCAAAATACTGATAATATTTCCCACAAATTGCTTTATATGCATCTATGTTGTGCTTCTTTCAATACCTCTTTAAGGAAGGGAGAGCACTGAAATGTTACTTTTTTGGACTGCAACTCCTATTAGTCCCACCCAGAATGGTAAGAAGTAGCTTGTAGATGATAGCCCTTTATTTTTCTAGTTGTCGACTGAAACCCCGTGATATGTAGCACTCCTGGTATACTGGTGGCTATATGATCTCAAAATGGCACAATGCCATTGGGCACAAGATGCTAACAGCCACCCATAACGCAGCATGAAAAAAGAACAAGAAGAAAAGAATACAGCAACAGTCCTGCTTTATCACCTCAAACGTTCATGAGAACAGAAAGAAGAAATATCAGGCTGCAGGATAATACATTGAAACAGCAAATACACATCAAACTCATCACAATCATCATCCAGTAAGTCTATGGCTAAACTTGAATAAGAATTGGAGGGGTTTGCCAGACATCATTGGTAACTTTTTGGTTTTGACTGGTGAGGGGTGGCCATTATTCTATATGTTTTGTGCTATAGAAAAAAACGAATCTCTCCCAGTTCTAGTCATAAGCACAAAAGCAGCAGTCAAACTCTACCCATCCTTTTATCCAGGAATGTGACAAGGACCCAAACACATGCCAACTGTGCATCAATATACAGCATGAAGGGCAGGCAGTTCTGTAGGAGTAGAAAGCCTGTTTTAAATTGGATGTGAATCAGTGAGAGTGATTGTAATTGAGTGTGGGTGCAGCACCCACAGGACTGTGACAGTGCAATTGTAATTAAAGGTGGGTGTAGCACTGTGAGAATAACTAGATGTGAGTGCTGTGGAGAGTGTATATAACTGAATGTGAAATTGTCTGACTGAGTATATGTTAGTCGTGGGGAGAGGGGGTGATGGTAAATGAACATGAGTGCAAGACTCAGAATGTGGTTGACTTGCGTATGCCTCCCAATGGATTAGTGGTGACATAATGGCACTGTATGGGTGTACAGAAGAGTAGCTATGACAGAGCATCTGGAAATTCCTGTTTCCGTGGCTGATCATGGGTGCAATACATGGGTTTATGTAACATCATTGTTAGTACGGATGAACATTAGTGTACTGAGACTGAGGCTTGGCCAATGTATGCTACAATGAGAGTTCGGAAATCAGTCTCTTCTCTTCTCTTCTCTTCTCTTCTCTTCCCTTCCTTCCTTCCTTCCTTCCTTCCTTCCTTCCTTCCTTCCTTCCTTCCTTCCTTCCTTCCTTCCTTCCTTCCTTCCTTCCTTCCTTCCTTCCTTCCTTCCTTCCTGCCTAGGGAATTCTGGGAGTTGCAGTAAAAAAATATTTCCAAGGTCTGGTGACTACTAAGCTGATTAGACTGTGTGATCTAGTCAGTGAAAGTTTTTGTTGTAAATTAAAACCCGTTCCTCCCTATTTTTTATTTACATTACTCAAGGATCTTTTGCATGGAAGTGCAATATATAAATTCCAGAGGATGAAAAAATAAACAAGAGGGAGGAAAAGCAAATGATACGGCTGGTAAGAAGCAAATGCAACAGTAACAGCAACAACAGCACCACCCAACACCTTTTTAAAGAGTCCTTCTCCATGCAAGCAATACAGATATATTTCCTCTTTCCTCTCTTCATCAAATCAACAGAGTAACAATTCTGCCCACTGGAGGCTGGTGACTCTAATTTTAGGGATGCTGTGAATCCACCCCAGGTTTTAGTCTTAGAAGATATGCAAGGTGCTGAATCATATCCCCCAAATAGCTCAGTAGTTAGATAACTTCAGTAAAGTGCTGACTAAAACCTCAAATGGGCTTAAAGCAATTGACATCACTAGCCTCCATTACTACTGTTCCCATCAATTTTGCTTCGAGCTTACAACAAATCTAGCTGATCATTGTCATGGCAATTTGCCACCCATCTTCACCTCTTATTTACAAAGCACTGAAAATGCCCCCTTCTCTCATGTGTCTCTGTGTTTGTGCACTTAAAGCAGTGCAAGGGGGTTACAATCACAAACACTCAAATGTAACAGTATTTCCTTAAAATTATTCTTTTAAACCCAGTTCTTTAAAAAAAAAGAAATTGTTTTGATTCTTTTTTTTAATAAGACTGCACATATACGGTAGCAAAGAAAATGTTCAAACATGCCTGTCCTGTAGTTTTAGATGTATGTGTGTGTTCTGTGCTGTCAAGTCAGAACTGACTTACAGTGATCCTCACAGGGCTTCCAAGGTAAGTGAGATATTTAAGGAGTGGTTTTTATCAGCTCCCACTGAGTTTCTATGGCCAAGCAGGGATTCAAACCATGTTCTCCAGAGCCCTAGTCCATCACTTTATCTACTATACCATACTGGCAATCATAAGTGTCCTGAAATGGTACATTATTCTTGCCCTTAAACTGTACTCTGGAATTGCAGTCACTGTGATTTGATTTATATTAACTGTTTTTAAAAAGGCTGACATTATTTTCATTTTCTTCTAATAACATAAGGCCACTGAATTTCATGTACGAAAAAGATACAGTCAATGTTGGGCCTGTGCACCTTGATTGAAGTGGATAATAACATATTTTGAGCCAGTCTTGTCCTGATGCTGTGGCATTGCTAAAACTTCAGCAGGTGTGAACCTTCACAGTAGACTAGCCTTTTGCACAGCAAGTTACAACAAATACAGATTAATCTTTTTTAAAAATAACTAAAAGGTTTTATGCACACGTTACTTTTCTCTGACAAATGGAGATAACCTGTCTTAATAATGTTGCTATAGTTGTCACTATTATGAAGTTAAAAGGTAAAGACAAGTGCTACAAGCTGGCACACACATTTTAGCAGTGATTTAGAAGACCCTCTACACCTCTCTCTTGAATTGCGTGGGTCTGAGCAGCATGGTTTTGGCTATACACAGATTTTCAATCAATCAATCAATCAATCAATCAACATTTGAATATTTGAAGTGTTCCCCCCCCCCCCCTTCTTGGCCAGTCAACAGGCTTGATGACTGCTCTTTATTGCCAATGTAAACAGCATCAGTCTGTGTCTCCCAGGGAGAATTTCAATTAATTCTCTTCTTTTAGGTGACAAGGATTGTCAAAAGGAGACAGGAGGTAAAATGAAGCATCTTGAATCTCAGCTATGGAGGATATATATTTAAAAGACTCATCTGTATCTGGCAAAGAGAAGTGAAAAGGATAGACCAAACATTTGGGGGATTTGGTTTTGGATCAGCTCCAATAACAGAACTGGACTGCAGTCAGAAGCATGCTTTCCTGAGCATAAATTTCGTTCACTTCACTGGGACATTCATCTTATTGGATATACGAACAGGATCTGGCTGTCAATCTCATGAGCTGTGGTTTTGGTCAGTGGCAGTCTTGGCTGTGGGTTTGCTTGAGGTCTGCACAAAGTACCTTTGGAAAAATATATTGCTGTATGAAGTTGTAATCCTAATTGTGGCCAATATGATGAGAGGTTTATATTTCCTAACCACCAAGGGCTTTCTGTAAAGTGAAAAGGATATCTCAAGGTTTTGCCAGCTGGTTGGTTCCAAATGTTTATTTAAAGGCTTTAAATAGCCCTAAGGAGCTTTTCATTCCTTCTTAGTGGTAACATAAAATAATATGTAATAGTACAACTTTCCCTTGAAAGTTTTAAATTTTTGATAAACCAGGAGCAAAGGGTGTGCTTTTGTTTCTTCTTGTTTTGTTTGCATTTTGGTGAGATTTTTTTTTTACCAAATTATTTATTTAAACCACTTTTATCCCCCACCCCCACCCCCGAAGTGCTTGAGGCAGCTTTCAAAACAAGTTAAAAATATTAACAATTAAACATAACTCAGACTCAGACTGTACCTCCCCCTATATTCACGGAACCCAACATTGACTCTCAAGTTTCTGGGAGAACAAACAAGGTCTATGTCCCTCGCCAAAGGCTGCTGAGAAAACTCCACAGTCAAGGGATGAGAGGGCAGGTCCTCTTATGGATTGAGAATTGGTTGAGAACCAGGAAACAGAGAGTAGGTATCAATGGGCACTTTTCACAATGGAGAGAGGTGAAGAGTGGTGTGCCCCAGGGATCTGTCCTGGGACCGGTGCTTTTCAACCTGTTCATAAATGACCTGGAGACAGGGATAAGCAGTGAGGCGGTGAAGTTTGCAGATGACACAAAACTTTTCCAGATGGTGAAGACCAGAAGGGATTGTGAAGAGCTCCAGAAGGATCTCTCCAAACTGGGAGAATGGGTGGCAAAATGGCAAATGCGTTTCAATATAAGAAAATGTAAAGTAATGCACATTGGGGCAAAAAAAAAATCAAAACTTTATCAGCTGATGGGTTCTGAACTGTCTGTGATGGATCAGGAAAGAGATCTTGGTGTGCTGGTGGACAGCTCGATGAAAGTGTCAACCCAGTGTGCAGCGGCAGTGAAGGCCAATTCCATGCTAGGTATCATTAAAAAGGGGATTGAAAATAAAACAGCCAACATTATAATGCCATTGTACAAAATGCTGGTAAGGCTGCACCTGGAGTATTGTGTACAGTTCTGGTCGCCACACCTCAAAAAAGACGTAGTGGAACTGGAAAAGGTGCAGAAGAGAGTGACTAAAATGAAGACTGGGCTGGGGCACCTCCCTTATGAGGAAAGGCTACAGCGTTTGGGACTCTTTAGTCTAGAGAAAAGGTGCCTGAGCGGGGACATGATTGAGACATATAAAATTATGCAGGGGATGGATAAAGTGGATAGAGGGAAGCTCTTTTCCCTCTCACACAATACCAGAACCAGGGGACATCCACTCAAATTGAGTGCTGAGAGAGTGAGAACAGACAAAAGAAAATATTTCTTTACCCAACATGTTGTTAGTTTGTGGAACTCCTTGCCACAGGATGTGGTGATGGCACCTGACCTAGATGCCTTTAAAAGGGGATTGGACAGATTCCTGGGGAAAAAGTCCATCACAGGTTGCAAGCCATAGTGGGGATGTATAATCTCCAGGCTTAAAAGGAAAGTACCTCAAAATGCCAGATGCAGGGGAGGGGTATCCGGAGATAGCTATCTAGTTGTCTTGTGTGCTCCCAGAGGCATCTGGTGGGGTCACTGTGAGGTACAGGAAGCTGGACTAGATGGGCCCTTGGCCTGATCCAGCAGGGCTCTTGTTATGTTCTTATGCTTCCCTCCTTAAAACTCATCAATAAATAATGTTGCCAGAATTCCTGATTTCAAGGAGGTGATTCCAAACCTGCAGGGCTGTTACTGGGAAAGCCCTAATTTTTCCTGCCATACTCAACTGGCTCATGGGCAATCCCATGCCTGAGGCACCTTAATCAAGGAGGGCTAGAAAAACCTCACTAGAAAAAAGCAACTTCACCTATTTTGTTGACTGCAATGTAGCTGAGGGACTCTGACTAGTGGCTAAAGCAGGAGGCAGCAGTGGTGCAACTACATCATTTTCCATCATGGGGCACATATTTTATCTAGGACTTCCCATTGTACTGTTGGTGTGTATGTGGTGTGATTAGAGATAGGGGTATTCGTATATGAATATGAATATCCCCACACAGGTGGAAACAACGAGGGTCCAGCCCATTGGGTCCGGACTGTCCATGCACGATTTTGCTGCTGCCACCAGCTCTGTGGAGGCTTCCTGTCGCACTGTTCTCTGCAATGGATTAGCCACTCTCCGACCTAGCAGAGAGGCTTGTCATCCTGCCTCCTGCCAGGGCTGGGTAATCGATTCCGGACAACGGCGCGATAGGAAGGTCCGACGAGCTCACATCAGCAGCGAAATCATGAGTGGACAGTCTGGCCCCATGGGGCCGGACCCTCGTTATTTCCACCTGTGCAAGGATGTTCATATTCGTATACGAATACCCCCATCTCTAGGTGTGATGCCTGAACAGTGTGGGTTTGCTTCAGGACTTGATGTACTAATTTGCCCATATTTTAAGGATCCTGGGCTGTATCCAGGTGACAAAGGTGACACATGCACCACAGCTATCCTGCTCTCCCCTGTTTGATCAAAAAGACACCTAAAGACACAACTCTGGTGTCCTTTTAAACTAGCTAGATTATTTTTCAGTGTATGCAGTGACAGGATGCTATGTGGCACCATGATTCCAGATATTTATACTGACATTTGCTTGAACTACTCTTTCTGTAGTGCTGGGCTTCCTTCATAGTCTGTGACATTGTGCTGGTGCAGCAAGATCAGCACCCTCTGCGAGTTACAGATAGAAGACAATAGGGCCACTGTCCTAAACACATTCACTCAGGAGTCAGTTTCTGTTGATTTTTACCTGCACCAATCTGTAGTCTGTGAAAATCATGCACCACCTGGTTAAACATTTCTGGATAATCCAAATTCAGACTGCAAGGTTTCTAGAAGCCCCCCCCCCTTGCCCCGGCATACTAATGTTCTGTGTTTTGTGTGCGTAAGCACTGGAATGCCAGTCTCTTCCATTTGCAGTCTGAAAAGCTGTGACAGGGACACTTTCACCATGTGATAAGCTGCTGGTGTTATCCAGGCTTCAGGCAAACAAACTAAACTTCATTTAATGCCTTCTAGGAAAGGTCTAAAATAGAGGGTAGCAGAAACTAAAATACTCACCATGTAACAAAATACTGGTGGCAATGATGATAAACAGTATTACAGGTCTAGGATCCACTAAAGCAGTGGTCCCCAACCTTGGGTCTCCAGATGTTCTTGGACTACAACTCCCAGAAGCCTTCACCACCACCTCTGCTGATCAGGATTTCTGGGAGTTGAAGTCCAAGAACATCTGGAGGCCCAAGGTTGGGGACCACTGCACTAAAGCAAACTTTAGTGGATCCTAGAATTGCAGTAGGGATTGTCAGAAGTGAACATGGCCTATGGAGATCATCCTACAATGGTGACAGCAGGACGATCCTTCTGTTCCCCTGCCTTTGTATGTACAGGTCAATCACTCACTAAAATCGGCCTGCTGTTTCCAATGAGCATGAGGTCCTAAGACTGACCACAGTTTAATGGCACTTCTTTTTACGAAGTGTGATAAACAATTAAGTTCTGGACTGGGATCCCCCATCACTCCTGATCACACTGTCAACCTAGTCCTCTTCTGGAGGAATCAGATTCTAACATGTCTTCTTCTGAGCCCCGTGTTGTCAGCTAGATATTATTACAGTAGTTCATCACAAGACATCCAAAGTGATAGAAACTCAGAGCTTGGAAAAATCAGTTTTTTTAAAATCATAACTCTCCACATCTCCCCAGCAGCGGAGGTACTAGCCATCCAGATCAATGACTCTAGAACCTGTGCTCCAAAAAAGTAAATTTTCTAACCTGTGCAGGAACTAAATACACATATTTTAAAATGTTGATTAAGAACTCCAGAGGACCAAAACTTGTGTGGTCTGTTTTATGATGAAAATATCTTCAGGTAGAGGGCAGGGAAAGGCAGCAGGGGTGTGTGTGTGACTGAAGCCAATTTTACCATTAGCAAATGTGCCAGAATTGAATCTCAGTTCTGTCTGTACTGCCATGCTGACACCCATTTCCTTTTTCTTTAAGTGTCAACCTGGCTGCATCTGTTTATTTGAATCATAAATGAAAGGGAAAGGATGTTGTTAAAATAATAAACCTTTAAATATGCCTGTTAACCAGAAGCACACAGTTAGCTGTTAAAATAACCCAAGCTGTTACAGCATCTGACCCTGCTGCTGTTTCTGTAGGAAAACTTAAATTATTTCAGTGGGACTTAGATCATTCCATAAATTCATTTGGTGCCATGCGCCATCAAAGAGTGACTCCTTTCTTGTTATCCTGAAGAACTGCAGTCCAGTAGATTCCTGTTATTGTTCCTATAGTCCAACATTCCACAGATGTAAGATAGCTGAGGCCTAGTTGTTCTTTCTGAATCAAAATGGAAGGCACACATAACTGTTATACCCCAAAGGGTGCCATATCATGCTTCTCATAATCTTATGGGCAGCTGCCTGGTCAGTATTAGAAAGTGGCTTCTAGAACAGATGGTAACATGGTCTCATCCAAAGCAGCTGTTCTTATGTCCTTAGGTGAAATCCACACACACTTATATGCAGTCAAAGAAGCTCATCCCTGTGTTTCCGGATCAGTCACTGTCCCAAGGACAACTTGTAAATGGAAGAAGGAAAATCAAGAGCAGTAATTCTGATAGATAAATAAACCCTGCAGAAACTGACCCAGTCAGAGCTTGGTACATTATTTAGGTTTACTCTTAAATGTCAGAAACTAGGAAGTTAACTTGTGACTATGAAAGTTTAAAACTGAAAATGTTTAATTATGGAACTAGCACTATTAACTCTTTATTAAATAGTCCTGGGGGGAGGGAAACTGTTGGGTTTCTAGGTTCTCTTCACCATTACACATTTGGCCTTCTTATTGTTTCAGAATTACTTTCCATTATCTTGTCCTTTTAAAAAAATAGGCAACAAATCCCATACTACAGTTGTTAGCTAGGGATAATGGGATCTAAGGGGTTTGTGAGGTCAGAGAAAACTGATTGACCTAAAACAGAGGATCTCTCAGGAAAGAAAAAGACATGCATCCAGAGCTGCTAATTTCTTACCCCATTTCCAATTACACTTCTTTAGCATAAGAGTATAAAAAGCTTTGACTGAAAGTACCAACTAGATTAAAGCCTTCTCTTTCCCTCCAATCTTCCTCTCCCATATGGCTATTAAGATGACGGCAACCAGTTCCATTTGCACCCACTAACAGTTTGACATGGCATTTACACAATTAGAGCAAAAAAGCTTGTACCAGTCTTTCATGGATAATGTTTGAAAAATGCTGTAGGGAAATTGCATGTTAAGATGAGGCTGGGATTATTTGTATGGTCCTTCCAAGTGTCTCTAAAGATACTTGCAAAGTGGTAGCTGTTCTGTTGTGGCAAGAACAAAGTATTTTGGCTCTTTTAAGGGCTAGTGAAACAAGCTTATTAAATTGTAAATTTAAAAGTTTGTTTCATTGTATCTTGATGTTATGAAGGGACCTCTAGTTGATTAGGAAGTCACTGCATTGGATATTAGGCCACTAAGATCTACTTTACTACTTCAGGACCTGACTGGATGCTCTATATTGGAACAGCTTCAAACAAAATGAGTCAATACAAGGAAAGAAATGGAAGCAAACCTTATGTCTGGTGGGAGATAACAAAAATAAAGCAAAAACACATGCTTAACTGCCCTTTCGAGCAGAAGAAAAAGGAAAGACAACTTATCTGTAAAAGGATTCAATTCTTCAAAAAACCTCTATTTTATGAATGTGGGATATTGCACTTCTGTATCCATGATTCAGACTACTAGGAAATGGCCTGATATTGCTGCACAATATCATGCCTGTGTTGCCAGCAGGAAAAAAGATGCCAAGCTTTATATAGCAAAGAGCAGCTTGAATGTTGTCAACACAATCACAGCAGTCATGATGGTCTACGAGGTATCTTCTTGTGCTCACTACCAGTCACAAAATCCCAGAAGCTGACTCCTTTTTTAATCAGTTAACCACTTACCCAAATGCAAAGCAATTGTCAGGGTTGTTTTTTGACGAATGTGAATGGTACATGGCAAAATGTCCCTTTCTGGAGGTTTGCCACTGTGTCACTTTCTTTAAAGCATGCCTGATTTCTGACTCTTCAAAGAAAATCTGTCTTCTGACTGTTTCTGTGACCTTTCACTGAGCTCCAAACATCTCCCTTCCTGGGCCACAAAGCTGCAACAAAATATCTTCACCAAATTTGGTGCTGGTCCAAAGTTACAATATTTTGTTTTGGCTGCTCTCAGTTTTAGAATTGTCTTGTAGAACGTTGATTTGCTCTGCCAGCACAATAATGTGACTGCATTTTCGTGCAGCGATAATATTCAGATTTCAAGCATTGCTGTGAATTAATTTAGAAATATCTACTTAACTTTTATATCTGATATTATGATAATCTAGACCAAGACTAGGAGTGGAATTATATATAATGGCAATTAAAGATTTGCATCCCAGGAGGTCAAATCTGTGGTGTCTTCTTTTTTTTCTATAGCATGCAGTGAAATTTATGGAACAGGCACTTAATTCAGGATTTCTGGTCCAACCACCAGCTCAGTGGTTTTTCTGAACTGTATTTATAATTTAAAAAAACATTTAGTTCTGTCCAGTTTGGTTTATTTCATGCATTGTACTATCCTAATTTGTAACTGAGTATATATATTTAATCCCTAAAATGCAGCTAATTTCTTTTCCAAAGGCATTTAAATAATAAACATGTTTTTTCACATTAACACTTCACATTTGCAGTGATACACCTGAAACAGTTCGAGTGGGGGATTTCTTATTCTCCAAATATTGTTGGACTACATTTTCCATTAAACTTAGACAGCCTACTATAACTTATGGTCAAGGATGTTGGCAGTATAGTCCAGCCACATGTGGAAGAGCACAGGTTATCCCTTCTTGATGTAAAACAATGCAACAAGACCTCCAGAATAAAAATGATTCTAAGTACAAGCTAATGGCCAAAACTATTTCCCCCTCTGAAGCAGTAAATGTTAGTTGGATGGATCTGTCTCACATTTGGTAATATATCTGATTCACTATCATGAGGCTAAAACTCAGAAATGAGATGGAAAACTATTATTGACATTGGTGATTTGAACACTTCATTTTTGGGAGCATCGTCCTTGGCCAAACAGTTTGGCATCACTCAATCAATTCTCTAGGCACTGCTGGGGTGGACCTAGATAAAACTCTGTGTAGGAATGATTGTCAGGTCAGGCAGCCAAACATGAAGTTCCAAGTTTGCTCTCTAGAGTAGCTGGTTATAGGAGCTATGCCCTGGGCTCAGCTGGTGGTTTCACTTTGCAGCAGCCAGTGTGAGAAGAAGATGCTTAGCTAGCTAGTCCTCTTGCCACATTTGCTCTCTTTCTGTTCCCTCCCCAGTCCACCTCATGATAAACAACGTCTCAAGTTCCCTTGCATGAACCACTCATTAATTTTTTCCTAAGCTAAAGAGTACTTTCCTGGTGGGGCCTGATTTGAGCGGGGGGGGGGGGGGGGCTATAACTTGGACGTCCAAAATCCAGTCTTCACCAAACTTGGACAGGGTGTGGAGGAGAGCCATCTGAAGACTCCTTGTGAGTCTGACATATCGAACGTACGTGGCGGCCATTCTACCACTCCTGAAAGTCCCGAACTGCACAAACCACAAAATGGTTCTTTTCATTGGGAAGTTTGTGAAAGTTTGTTTTTTGTGGTTTGTGAATAGTGATGAACTATGAACCATCATGAACTGCCATTTTCCCAGTTCATGCCCATCTCTACTCAGCATAAATCTAGTTTTTAAAGGCCCCCTTTCCTTTGCAGAGGTGGAGAGTGGATTGACATGTATCTTTTGCAGAGGGACTGCCAAAACCTAACATTTTAATGAGTAACACTCTTGTTAATTTTACTTCTGAGGTATTATTTTTTTTAATGCTCAGATATGAAGAATCTTTTCATGGTATCAGCATCTAAAAGTAATGAGTGTGGTGTTAATATTTTAATTCCAAGCTCCAGGTGTTACTACTGTAGGCTGCGAAGTCTAGATAAGCTTTCAAGGAGTAGCAGGTTTCACCAGAAAACTGAAAGAAACCACTCACCGAAGTAAATAGTGGTTGTTCCTCATGAGGCTGCTCCAGAAGACACATTCCAGCATTTGTGCAGATAAATATACATGTTTCTAGCTCTTGTAACCTCAACCATCCCCAGACATTTCCGTGTCAGATTATACCAGAGTAATTTGCACATCCCTTAACATTCTGATTAACGGCAGCACTGTACTTACCAGGCAAAATGTTCTGAGAAAAATGCCTCAACCTCAGTTTAAAATACATTTTTCCTCCTTTTGCCCAAAGGATATGCTAAATGGTTAAAGAGATACCCCCAAGTTAGAAGACTCTGGTCTTATCCACTTCTCAAAGGACTTTATGAGCAGGAAGGAAGGTTAGAGCAGCTTTTCATTTCCTATCAGAATGCCTGAGCAGAGAAAAATAATATAGACTGGGACTGCACTTCATAAAAGAAATGCTGAAATTATCAGCAAGGGGAAAACCAAGCAAGATCAGAGATATATAAAAAATAATTTTCCTATTACAAAGTAGTTTCCTTTCTTTTAATAGCAGGAAGGGCTAATCCAGTGGGTAGCCAACCAAGGCACTTTCCTGGGAATCTATTTCTTATGAATTATTGCTACCTCTATTATTGTTGCCATGCACTTGGATAGGGTGGGGTTCTCCCCCCCCCCACAATACACTTGGTTTTAAATGCTAAGGGAAACTGTTTGTTCTATGTCTGTGTTGTGGTTTGACATATAGTCAAAGCCCATGGACTAAAGGTAGGCATTTTGAACCAGCAAGCATTCCTGAAGTTAATTTGAATTGTGAAATTTTGGCACTTTCTTCTAGAAGAGGTAACACGACAAATGAAAGGGCAAATGTGATTTCTAGCTTCCTGGGACAAGTCAGCACCGGTGCCCAAGAGGATTTGCCCCTGAAATAAGAATAGTTGTTAAAGCATTAGTGGGTGCCTGGGGTTCATGGTTAATGCACTTTTTAAAAAAGCAACACATTTTGCTTACAATTCAGTCAGAACAACACTTTGGAAGTCTGACAAAACCTTTCTACAAGGGAAAATATATTTTATCAGAAACATGTTTCATGAGAGGGGGGGAAAGAGAGCAGGAGGGAGAAAGAGGAGATCACATACATAGAGAGTGGGGAGTTCAATCTACAGAGAAGGCTAATACAAACAATATGAAGCTGCCGTGTACAGTCAGACTATGGTCTCTCCCACCCAGTATTATTAACTTGCACAAACAGTGGCTCTCCAGTAAAGGTTTTTCAAGCCTTTTTCTACCTGGGTGTAAATATGGGGCCTTGGGTATGCTTTGCTCCAGGCCATAATTCATTGTTCTTGGACTAAATTTGATAGCAGGGAACTGAGAAGCATTAACAGAAAAAATGCAGTTTTTTCCCATGAGGATGACTAGATCGTCTGTGGAATCTTCTCCATGGATGTTTACAGAGTGGATCAGGTTCTACACTGTGAGAAATCATATAAGTTCACATGCATGTAGACAGACAGACAGACTGAGAGAGACATTCCTGGTCCCCAGTAATCACTGTTGACCTGCTGCTACTAAGACTGTATTATTAAGACTAACCATCTCGCAAGACAGAAAAATACACCTCTCCCCTCCCCTCCCCCTTGCTAATGACATGGGCTGTGGGAGAAAATGGTTGAGGTTTTTTTTTCCAGTTTACACACTCAAGGCTACAGGTTGCACACTCCTGAATTGCAGCACCTTTTGCTTCATGTCTATGTGGGGACCAATTATTTCCCTGCCTCACTATGTGCTTCTGAGAATGAGAAATACTTTATAGATCATAGCGTGTTCAGATGACACCTTCAGTGCATCTTAAATACATCCCCCCTAATAGCTATTTGTTTAATGGGATAGACTTTCCAGTAGGAAGCAGCTATAAAATTAAATCAAACTGCAAATTTGTGGGTAATCCTAATCAATATTTCTTTTCTGCATGCCACAATACAACTGCAGAACCATCTTGGTTAAAATGCATGTCCTGGGATGCTGGAACATCTGGAACTTCTTATATATTCATGAAGACTGTGGTTTAGATTTAAAATGCTGTTCAAACAAGCGTGCTGAGACACAGAAGACCTACTGTATATCTATCTTTCTATCTATTAAAAAGCATCATTGTTAACATGGGTTTTTGAATGGCTGCCAACATTTTGCCAACTGGGGACACATTCTGCATTGTTGGCATGTAATACGAAAACTCTCTTCCTCCTGCTAGTTCAAAGGTTAGATTTTGGTCTGATTCCTTTATTAATAAATAATTTGAGAAACATTGAACACATGGACTTTCTTTGATTCCTAAAAATATTTGTGCATGAGCTATTTTTGCATGAGATGTCTTATAAATCTTAACAGGTGGTCAACGTGGGCTTGATCCATGTCAGACAATACTTCCCAAATAGTTCCAGTTCACATTACTTTACAGATAGCAGAATCTCTAAGAAATTCATATACAACTAGTGTGAGTCCCTACATGTGGCAAGAAAATAGGACATATATCATCAAATAAATCTAGAAAGATGTTACAAACTTGCTTAACATTTGCATGTGATGCCAATTATTGTAATAAATACTCTAATTTAAATAGATATAAAGTACAATTGATCATTGTGGGGAATGCTGTGGCCAGTTGACCTGTGTACCTGCTCAGTCTGATCTCCTGATATTAACTGTTGGATGATCTGGTGACTTTGGTTACTCTCTCTTATCCTGATGATGGACTGTTGGAGGGCCCTAGTGTAGGTAAGTCTAACTTGAAGCGATCATTCCACATATTCAGCTGTTCTCATTAAATGAAATTTGTACTGGTCATGAAAACTCAGGACAGCCAGATATTGCATCCAGACCATTCTAAAGGCACAGTAGGTCTTTCCAGTTGTCCCATTGTACTGCTACTCCTTGTGTCTTGCAAAGCAAAGAGAGAAACAAACGCAAAGGAAGGTCATGGATTCTTCTATAGTGGTTTTATTTCTGTGATGGGGCAGAGGGCATAGGTAAAGGTAAAGGTTCCCCTTGACATTTAGTCCAGTCGTGTCCAACTCTAGGGCGCGGTGCTCATCCCCGTTTCCAAGCCGTAGAGCCAGCGTTTGTCCGTAGACAGTTTTCATTGTCACGTGGCCAGTGCGACTAGACACGGAACGCCGTTACCTTCCCACCATGGTGGTACCTATTTATCTACTTGCATTTGCATACTTTTGAACTGCTAGGTTGGCAGGAGCTGGGACAAGCGACGGGAGCTCACTCCGTTGCATGGATTCGATCTTATGACTGCTGGTCTTCTGACCTTGCAGCACAGAGGCTTCTGTGGTTTAACCCGCAGTGCCACCACGTCCCCACGAGGGCATAGTCACATTGAAAAATAACAGGAACATATGGCATCTCAGAGGCTAGCAAGTTTTGTTTGGTATGAGCATTCATGGACTGCAGCCCACTTCGTCAGAGGAATCATTTGCATTTAATGAAATGTGCGGCAGGCTGTGAATCCTCATACCAAACAAAACATGTTAGTCTCTGAGGTGCTAGAAGTCTCTGTGGTTATAGATGATGTTGTACAAAGACCTGACAATAGATGGAAATTGGAAGGTAAACAGTTAACCTTTTAAACATTGCAAGTGTAACAAGTAAAATTAACTGGGTGGGTCTTGAAACTTTCTTTTAAAAACTAACTTCCTAAGAAAAAGGACAAAAAAGACAGACAGATGTTCATAGAAGCATGCTGTTTTGCTGCAGATGGTGAAACACAACTGTATTTCCCCCCCAGTTAGTTTGTTATAGGGTTTTTTGTTGTTGTTCTTGCATCTGATAAAAAGACTCATTTTAATATCATCTCTGGTAAACAGATTTTGTTGTACTTCAAAAACCAGCACAACATGTTCAACCAAAGGTATAGTGGGTCAAAAGGTATGTATACAGATAGACGCCATGTGCAACAATGCCTGTAGAGTGATGATTTGAACACTCAGTATCTATTGTCCTTATCCTTTGTGAGTTTTTCAAGTGACTTCAGCCCTGGTTACTTCTGGACAACCCTCCCACCTTTGAAAACTGCACAAATGTTTGCACAGCAGAGAACATCACATCCTCCAAAGGATTTTGAAACAGTATAAAATGACATTCACAAATGGTGGAGCATTGCTGGAGAGGGCAGGCTTATTGCTGTCTTACTAATGAGCAGAGGAGACCACAATGTAAACATACTGGAATCATACAGCAGGAGAATCTCCCAACATTAACAAATCAAACTAAACCAAACCAAACCACACATAAAATCTTATCAAAACAGTGCAGATATACAGAGAATATTTGGAGGAAGAGGGAATGTCAGCAACAACTGCACAGCCATGTTCCACATGACATATCGTAATGAAGAAGCTCTTTGGGGGAGCTGTTTAAGTGTGCAGAAATGCAACAATTCCAGAACAGAAATGATAATTCCCAAGTTTCCCTGGGACAAACCACAGCAGTTTAAATAGTGTAAGACAGATATACGTTGACTATATAAATCAGGCCACCATTTCATGCAGCCAGGCATTTTCACAAGTGACACTTTGCATAAGGAAAATGCCATATCCAAACATTGTCATTTTGGTACAGAAAGCATGAAAGAGCAGGAGAGATAACCAAGTCTACCTTCTGACAGAGTCATCATTTGGAAAATAGGCCTGTTTCTCTCCTGGCAGCTTCTGTTGACCAAAGGGGGAGGGGGAGAGAACCAGTCCCATTCCAATGTCAATTTCCTGCAGTCTATAAACATATTGCTCTACACATGTTTGTCCCAAAGTTTTGAAAATCTGGGATGGTTTTGTAGAATTTCAGGGTTACCCTCTTTAGAATTCATTTCCTAAGTAATTCCTGTTTGCTTGAATGGATCTTCTTAATACAAGGGGAATATCTCGAAGACGGAGTCTAAGTCCATAAGTCTATGTGGGAAGGATGTCTTATGAGAAAAGCCTCTCCTTTGAGATTTTTTTCAAAACCACATCTGCTTCCTATCCAACCATGAGAACTGTAGGCTTTCTGCTAACTTTGGCATTTCCGTTTCCCTTCCTGGTTTTCCATCAGAAGGAAAAGAACATTTCAGAATCACAACACAGATCTGGTTTGAGTTTGTGTGTGCAAGATGGACAAACGCTCATTTGTTTTGTATCTGAACTCCTAGCCTTCCCTAAGGTTTTCAATAGATCACGGATGAAGCCTTTGTGAACATCTTGATAAAGTAAATACATAATAGGATAACAAGACTGGCAACACAATCCAGCAGCCGATTCCCTCTGAAATCTTAGGTCAGATGGACAAATCTTGATAGAAAATTGGTAAATGGTGTTAATTTAGCTTTAATTATGTAAAATTACTTTAATCATTTAAAATCATTTACATCATATCCCATTTTAATCAAAATGATCTAGGCATTGAACAATACAATCACAAGCAATCATATCACAAACTAAAAAAAAATACAAATAGTAAAACTTTTTTTTAAATTTTGTTTTAAGAGATCTAATTAGCCACTCAAAATAGCAGGAGATGGATAGAATGTTAAGAAGCTGCATCCAAAAAAGCCTGATGGACAGGACATAGTTTAGATGCCCGTTGACAAGGGAACAGAGACAAAGCCAAGCAATGCTTCTTCTGGAAGACTTAATGCTTCAGCAAAAGAGGCTCTGCTCTTGTCCACAATTTACTTCACTTCTCACATGTGTAGAGGTAAAGAATGTGTCATTCTCATTGCACCTTAAAGAATCCTTCTTCTGTTCTGATTCTGTGTAGAGGAATAAGATGGTCCTTCCATTCCCTCATTAAAATTAATGTGTGCATATTTCCTCCAAAATGTACTCATGTTTGTGTGTGCATTTTTTTAATCTATGCATTTTTGTATGCATTTTTCCATTGACTAAAGCCTGTTTGTAACCATTTTTCAAAGGTATGCATTTTTGACAGTGCAGGGACATCCCCATATTTGCATTTTTCATATGTTCAACAGATAAAACTTTAGAGTAAAAAAACTGTAATGTGGGAGAAAGTGAAACTGAGAGTTTCACACAACTTTCATACACAAGGAGGTTGTAATTGGCTCATGCTACCACCAGAGTCATTTTTGACCACTATAAATTCATGGTGGTGGATTTCTCTACTTTAAATTGGGCCTTAACGCATATGCAAAGAATGCCCAAGGGGACTTTTGAGCATTTGAAAAAAATAATAATTCAGCTTGTATGTGACGAGCCAGGGGAAACCAAGGATGAAAAGTGGTGGCATCCATGGGGTTTGCATGCAGGCTGTGGGCCCCACTTTGCCCACTTCTGGTCTGAGGCAGGAGCTCCACACATTTCCACAGTAAACTTTATCAGCCTTTCTAGAGAGTCAGTGCCAACCCATAACTGAAAATTAGTCATTTTACTCTCTGATGGCATAATTATAAGTTACTACTAGTTTCGTCCTTGTGACAAGTGAGATGTAAATATCTATGCTGATAGACAGTGCAGTAACGGATTGCTTTTTCCTCACTGAAAATAAAATAAAATTCTGTTCATCGATGCTATGTGAGGAGAATGTAGAATAACTATTATATCAAAAAGCTTCCTCATGCTCTGTATTTCCAAATCTGCAGCCAATAAGGCAAAAGATATAATGGCAGGCATCCCCATGACAAGGTGGCAATTGGTATTACCTGACTTCAGTTGAAATTCTCACGCAAACAGATTTTTATAGTCTGTTCACATCCTGAGGTTGGTTAGTTTCTGTTGTGTTTTAGGTTGTGTTCTTTGTTTCTGCCCTAGCTAGGTAGGCTGTTCTGGATCTGAACTTAATGCGGTAGGTCATTTGTAGGGTTATGTAATATAAGCTCCCCACCCCCATGCTTTACATAGCATTCAAGCAGCACAGCATTTCTAGTACAGTGGAGGAATATAAAAGTGAAACCACCACCACAACCATTTGACAGAATTGTGCACTGGTGGAGAATATGAGAGAATAATTGAAGCACAGGGGGCTTGTCTTAAATTTTCTTCGGCTGCAAATAAATGAATGCATCTTGAAACAACTGAATACACATGCTGCTCCTTCCTTTGAATGCTCTCCTTGTATTCATGAAGCTGGTCTAAAAGAGAAAGAGGGTGCCATTGCACCAGCGTAAGATGCTACTGTTGCCATTTCAGAATCAAACTATTTAGACTTTGGTACAGAAGCTTCAGACGAGGTTCTGTTTCTCCCTGCTGGGTTCATTTAGGATAAAGCCCAGGCTGTCCTGCATTTTTAGCTGGAGCCTCACGCAGTGGGGGTGATTGGACTTTCTCTGCCCTAGGCACAACATATGCTACTTCCCATCACTTTAATAGGCATTAGTTCCACAGACAGCACTGGTCAAATGTACATTATTCACAATCACTTTAATGCAAATATGCAGGGCTGAGAGAAAAAATATGTCACAAAGAGACAATCGACCATTTTTCTTCTTTTCTGGTGAGTGGGATGGGGGGAGAGAGAGAAAAGATTTCTTCAGTGCTTCCCGACTCTCTTGCTCATTACAGATTTATTTTTAGTAGCCGTCTGTGTTTGTTTTCTGCAACGCTTGAAGTACTGAGGATTAGCCCTATCGTCTTTGCAATTGTCACTACCACCTTGTAGAGAAATCACACTTCTTAATTCTCACTGACGTCAGTGAGACACAGCCTTATTCTGTCCATTTACTCAGATGTAAATCCCATTTGCTCTTACTCTTGAGCAAATGTGAATAGGATGGGATGCACAGGTTTGTGCCCTGGAGCTTTCAGATACAATTCTCAGTAGCCTAACACATTCACTCGCTACTTCTGAGTGGTGAGGATGTTCAGGGGCTCCCGCACTCATCTCCAGTTTATATTTGCATGAAATCAATTGAGCTTGCAGCTAGACAAACCTGTGTAGGGTCAGAGCATTGCTAATCAGCTGAAGTGTATCCATGATTACATCTCTCCCTCCCCACTCCACCCCCACCATTATTGACCTATATTGTCAGCATTACTATCTCTTTTTTTTAACAATCCCAGCAAAATGTCTGATGGCACCTTGAAGACTAACAGGACTTTCTTGGCATAAGCTTTCACTAACTGTAGTCCATTTTTTCACATGCCTACTGAGCCTATGCTTCGTAAGAAGAGAGCTACAGTCTACAAGCGCTTATGCCCAAGAAAACTTGTTAGTCTTTAAAGTGGTTTAGCTGCAACAGACCACAGACTAGAAAAGTTACCCCTGTGGAAAGGTCGCTCTTTTTTGTTCCTTTCCTCTAGGTTTCCATCTGTTCATTTCTAAACTGCCATGTGAGTCTCCACCTTCACTTCTTGTGCTTGCCCATTGTAGGACAGTATTAGAGTAAAACTGAAATAAATGGGGATATGTGATAGAATGCTACAATGTACAGTGGTACCTTGACTTGAGAACGTCCCTACATAAGAACGATTCGAGTTAAGAACGGCTCCATTCGCAAAAAGTTGCTTTGACTTGAGAACGGAGCCTCGAGTTAAGAACCAAAAGAAGAAGAAAAAAACCTTTCCTGCCCTTTTTTTGACCTAAGTTCACCTTAGGTCAAAAGAAGAAGAAGAAAAAATTCACCCCCTAGTGGTAGATACGGATTAACCGGTTTAAGAACAGCACCTCGATTTAAGAATGAAAAACAGCAGATACGGATTAAATGGTTTTCAATGCATTCCTATGGGAAATGGTGCTTCGACTTAAGAACGCAGTCCCAATACGGATTAAGTTCTTAAGTCGAGGTACCACTGTACCCTCTAGTTTCTAGCTAAAGATGGGCATGAACCAAACTACAAACTGGAAAAACTCACAAACTGGGCTGGTTCATGGTTTGGTTCATGGTTCGGTTTGTGCAACCCATTTTGCTGAAATGAAACAAAGTGCTCAACTTTTTTCTGCTTTGTTTTGCTTTGTCAAAAGGGATGTCCACCTGCCCACTACCCTCCCCCCTCCCTCCCTGATCTGCTGCCTCGTCTTCATCCTCTACCACTGTCATTGTTGTCCTGTCACTGCTGCCTTCTGTGCAGCCTTCAAGAAGTCCAGACGCTGCCTCCTGTGCTGGCACCCAACCCGCAGCTGATTGCCCTGATCAGGTGGGAGGCGGGCACCTGTGCAGAAGGCAGTCCCCAGGCTCCTTGCAGGCTGTTCCTCTAGGTTGTTTTTACTACCTCTAGGCAAAAATGGAAGTGGCTTGTACAAAATAACAGGGCAGACCAAGAAGTTACCATGCTCAAACAGAAGCTTAAGAGAAAGATAGTGACAAAGACAGTGTAAACTGTCATTCAGTGTAAACGAAAATATTCCATTTCCAGACTTCAGAAAGAGTTGTTGCTGTTCTATGCCATCAAGTTGCACTAATAGGGGCTTCAAAGTAAGTGAAATACTAAATAGTCCAAATTAGCATAGTAAGTCACAGGAGAGTAAGCCATTGAATCAATGGGGCTTTAGTGAGTCAACTCCTCTGTAAGTTCCATTGATTCAAAAGGGCCAAGTCTAACTGCAACTTACTATGCTAAAGTAAGTTGCAGTTAGAGTAGGCCTCTTTGAATCAATGGAATTTATACACTCACCAAATCCTCACAGATTCAATGTACCTACTCTTGTGTGGTCCGCTGAAGGACCAGGTCTATGGCTTGAACCCAGCACTCTCTATACTGAGTCAAATATCAGCCACAGCCGGGAGTGCCTTTTATCAACTCCAGTGGATTGCAACTAGTAACAGTGGTCCACGCACCAGTAATCTCAAAAATACAGTACTATAATGCTTTCTACATAAGGGCTGCCCTTGAAAACAGTACAAAAACTTTAGCAGGTCCAAATGTGGCAGCCAGACTGTTGCTAAAAGTGGCCCCACCAAGGGAAGCCAAAAAGGTGACAATAAGGAATCTGGCTATAAGTCCTACAGTAGAAACTTGCAGGTCCTGGAAGCTCTCTCACAGAGATGTTTTATTTTTAGGGATTGTAATTTTAAAATTTCTGCTTATGCAAAGAGTTCTTCAAGCATGGAAACATAATTCTCTTAATTATGTCTCCATTTGGTTCTAAACTTCTCAGCATTCAGTTACCTAAGTTTTTTGTTAGACAGAATTATGATATGCAACTTTATTATAATTACAATAAAACAAGTAGTGCCTTGTATTTAATTAAGATTCCCAAATTATTTCTTCTCAATGAATTATAATTAGGTTGATAAACAAAGAAATATCAGAAAATCATCTGACTCTTGCGGAATTGTTTATGTTCTTAATTAGACCCCAAAGTTTTCTCATTAATCTACTGAATCTACGAGCTGAAAATATGTCAAAATACTTTTTATATAAAATATTTTATTTTTTAAACTACTAGGAATAGGGTAGGGGATACAAAAGGTAAAAGGAAGTGGAAGGGATGGGAAAAGGGTTTTGAGGCTGGGAGAACACAAAGTAAACAATCATCCAATCTATTCATATTAAGTATACAAGCATCTAATCTATTCATTTTTCAACGCAAAAAACAACAACTTTATACTCTTTTTTTTTACTGTTTGATTATCCTCTAAATATCAGCTTATATTCATATTTTAGTTTAAATCTAAGTTATTCCAACTCTATCAGGAAATCGAGACCAATTATAACATACATCCCCTCTTTCAATTTCCTTCTGTCTTGGACATACATTCAACATATCTGAAAAAGTATCCATTTCTATCACTTCCCATATTTTCTCAGTACCCTTCTCTTGTTTCTGTGACTCTATTTTCTTCCAGCTTTGGGGAAGTAAAATTGAATCCAGGACATTAATCTGATTTTTAACATCACCTTTTCTGACTATTGTAGCTAAATAGCTCACAGGGTAACTCTTAATCTCGTCTATGTTACCTAACATCGCTCTCAATAAAGACTGTTCTGGAGTTAATACAGTTTCCTTTAGTTGTTGTTTAACCTCTGATGTTTTCCCTTCCATCAGGTCTTCCACCTGGTTGAGACACTCATTTATCTGCTGAAATCCTGTTATTATTGTCATTTGCATAGTAACCTGCCATTCTTTTTCTGGCAAAATTCCCAACAGTTGATATTCAAAATCTTCGGAGGCCATTTCCATCTTTCCAATACGTATGGTTTGTACAAATAATATTATATACCTCCCCTGGGTATATCCTCCCTTCCTTGCCCAGATATTATAATATATAGCTCAACTTTTAGCCCAACACTTTGGATTTCAACCGTGGCAATATTATCAAAATCCACACAGCCCAACCAAGAGAAAGTCCAGACTAAACAGCGAACACAGGGGGCCAGTCTCTCCAAAAGATATCGTTGTAATCCGTCAAAACTCCAGTCCTGATTTTCCTAGTTCCTCAATCTCTTCGGTTACGTTCCTCTCGCTGATGATTCACTGTCCGTTGCTCCCAAAGATTTATTCCTCCTTCTAAAACCAAACAAGCTTCTATTATCAAAGTCCCATTCGACTCCAGTCCTGGCTTCCCCAGCTCATCAATCTAGCCGATTATGTCGTCACACTGATGATTCACAGTCTGGTTTTTTTTAATTCCCAAAAGCTTATTCCTCCTGCTCCGAAGACAAGATTTTATTTTCAAAGTCCCACACAAACTAGTGAGAAAAATCCAGACTAAACAGCATTCACCAGATTTTAGTCCCTTGAAGCCTGTTCAGTAGTATTTCCTCTGGGATTTTTTCCCAGAAACACAAAATTTTTCTGTCTCACTGCCTGTCTGTGACCTTGAGCCAGCCTGCTGTTTAAGAGCTTGCTGTTTAAGAGTCAGTTTCGCTTTGAAGAAGCAGGCTGACCAGCACGACTCGCCGCTCCTTCTCTCTTCTTTCGGTCCAATATTTTCACTCTAGTTTCTTTTACATCTTAATGAGGTTATTCATAAATCAAAGGCTTACTTTGTTATTATGTATTTTCAGCCGTATTTTTGTTCTCCTCTCCTCGGGGAATTGGGGCTGGAGTTACTCACAGCTATTCTGCCATAAAATGGCTTTCCGTCTCCGATCTGTGCTCGGGTGAATTTTCAGAGGGAAGAAAGATCAGGTTGCTGCCCAATCTTCTACCATCTGGGCTCACCAACTGCTTTAGGAAGACCTCTCCTGGTCTCCCCTACGGTCCCCCCCCCTTTCTGGAGGGGCCCCAGACTGGGCGGTTCCAGCTTTTCCCGGGAGCTGTTCCCGGCAGCTGCTGGCTTCACTGCGACCAAGCTCCGCCTCCTCAAAATACTTTTTGAATCAGGAACTCTGATTACTTGTGAAATCATCATCAACAATAATAAATATATGCTGGCAAGTCAACTCTGACTTATGGTGACCCTTCTCAGAGGGTTTCTAGATAGAGGGCACTCAGGTGGTTTACCATTTCTTTCTTTTGTGAGTGTCCTGGGACTTTGCAGCTTGCCCAGGGCTGGCTTTTCTGCCAGGAGGCACAGTGGGGAATCAAACTCCCAACCTGTGGCTCCGCAGCAAGATACCTAAACTACTGAGCAATCCAGCCAGATTCTGAAATCAACAGAGATCTGGAAATGGCATGAAAGTTCTTCCTCTCTCTGAAAACAAGATTTCAGTTGTGTTATGTATTATGCTTCCGTCAATCACTTCTGACTTAAGGTGACCCTAATACAATTTTTAAGGTATGTGAGTTGTACACGCCCAGCCATGAGTTTCCATGGCAGAACAGGGATTTGAACCTGGGTTTCCTAACTCTTAGTACAACACTCTATCCACCATATCATGCTGGCCATCATTTTTTTATTGGATTAAATGATGCTATCTTTCATACAGTGAGTAATACAGGCATTCCCACACTTTGGGGGGGGGGAGGTGTCAGTGGACACACATTGAAACTTGACAGAGTGTCACAGAACACTCTCAAACTGGTTGTCATGGCTGTTGTGACCACTCACAAAATACATTTATTAAAAGGCTAACTAATAAGGTTAAAAGTGAAGCACTTGCCTAAAAACCTGAATAGAAGGGTACATCCAAATGAGCATATAGCTCACTATCTGGATCACTTTTGGTGTTGTTTGTTTCAAATCAAATTATGGCGTCCACATGTGTTTTGACTTAGAGCGATCCATCCTACCCCTTTTTGGAGCAATTCCATTCCTTTTGGGCACAGCCCTAGGACTACAGGGTTGTTGTTTTTTTGCATGATTCAAGGTGCTCCTAATGATCCCATTCCGTAGCCCATGCAGATGGTTAGTTCACATCCAAATAGAGCTGTGGGTGATGTTATCTGAGGTGAAAACCGTGTGACATATCTGGTAGGCAGTGACATTGAAAGGGACGATGGAGAACGCCACCCATCTCTATCTTCCTCTACTCTACTATTTTAATTTTTAAATTATTTTCCTATTGATGCAACACTATTCTATAAATGAGATACATTGGCGGTATTTTGTGTACCATGCTAGGTAGATGCATTGCTGTTTTGCTATGTCACTTATTTTGTTTAACAACAAAAACAACAAAGAAATTGGCATGATTCACTGGATGATGGCCATGGGATAAGATGGGGAAGGGAGTGGGAAAGGAAGTATCATTAATCAAAGGAGGGACAAATTGGAGTGATCCAAAGACCTGTCTGGACTCTTCTAACAGGAGAAAAAAACATTGATCAGTGTGGACAAAAGGATTACTCAAGTGAAAGATAAAATAGAATGCACTAAAGATAAGAACCTTTTAAGCATGAACCAGCCCACTCTAATTCCCTGATCAGGACATGCCCCAAGATAGTCCAGAGATAAGTAACTTTCTCAAGAAACTGTGTACAAGCCCATGTGTGGAATCCTGTCTTTCTCGACATCTGGGGCAGCAGGGTGTGAGGTCCAAATTTCTGGAACTGGCTTCACTGATGGCCTTTTTGAAAGCTCAGAGGTTGATTTCTCCCTTTCTGGGGCTTCTAGCTGGGAGTTTCAAGGCAAAAGAAGGGGAAAGACGGACAGAGAGAAGGACAGAGAAGATGAAAGATGCAGTAGGGAAAACTTGAAGGAGTGAAAGTGAGAAACAGCATTACTTGTGCCTGGAATACTCTAATTAGAGGTCTTCTTCATAAAAGAAAGTTTTGACCAGTAAGAAATTAAAGCCAATGTTATCTCAAATCGAAGTAATGATCAAATTAAAAGATAGGACACCAAATATAATTGAATACTTGGAAGGATCTGTACATGTGATGCACATAAATTAAAGAATCAAATTTATCCTATTGTAAAGTCCCCTACCAGAACAAATCTACCCAACTGGTTCAAAAAATTCACAGTGCAGGGTAAAAGTAATGTGTGGACATAAAGACATAGGCAGGGCCACCAGAATGGATTTATATGAGAAAGCTTCTCCATTGAAAAATCAGTGTAGTGTTTTAGATAGACCGAGACTACAGAGATTTTGGTTTAAATTCCCTGGGGAGAAAAATCTGGCCAGAGCCTCTTCCATGTAACATCAGACTGGTCACTACAGTTTGGCCCAATCTACCTCAAAGGGTTGCTGGAGAGAGCAAAGGGAATGAACATAGAATTATTTAACTATAATTCGATAGTATGTGGATAGCATCCTCCAGCTGGAGGTAAATAGTAGTTAGTTAAGGACATATGGAAAATCATTGGGGTTCACTAAGGGGTGATGTTCCTCTTCCACCATCATAGTAGTCAGGGAAGGATGGATGGTGGTGACCAAGAATGAATGTGGTGGGGATTACAACCTGCCATGCAGCCTGATCACTGGAATAGGCTACAGCAAGGAAGGAGAGAGGCAGGGCTAAGGGGTGGGAAGATGTGGGACTGGCCCTGATCCACCTAGAGGCAAAAGCAGGCTTCCCACCTCCCCAAGACTCACAGTGATATTCCCAAACTGCAATTCACCTATGGACTGAGACATTGGCAGCACAGATGCGGACGATGCCTTGGAGGTCACACATGTAGCCATGGAGGACTTAGAATTTGGAGAGTGGAAAGGACGAGGAGGTGTACCGGGCAGACACTGTCAACTGGGAGGTGTTCATGGCCCAGGAGGTGTTGGTGTTGACAGATCATTCTACAGCCGTCTGGGAGACCATCTGATGCAGAGATCCAGATATGACGCATTGGGAAAAGTTCTTCATGCTCCTGGAAGAAGCTGCCCAGGTCCACTTAGATGAGGTGATATGATGTGAGGCCAAAAGGCTGTAAAACCAACAATGGGCATGCCACTGTCAGAGGAAGCAACAGGGCAAGCCATCCTGCTTCCTGGTTAGCACAGTCGATGCCAGTCGACCAGCCCTCCTCCTATGTCTCCTCACTTTGCTCCCTGCTACTCTGGTGAGCCCAGCCATGTGTGCATTGACTTTGGCCGTGCCTCCAAGAAACAGTATCGTACCTGTGGAGCAATTGCTGCTAGTGGGGACTATTGAGGTGTAGCTGGGGAAGGCGCCCAGGCTACACTATGCCAGGGACAGCTGAGCGCCTGCATCCGGCATCCTTGTTGTGGCATGCTGTGCCTTGCTCACCTTCAAAGGGTTCTGGAACTGGTAGGGGAGGCAGGGCTCTGCTCCTCCCAGTAAGGGACTGTTGTGAACTTGTTCTGTTGACTTGGACTGTTTGGGAGGGCAGTCAACTCCCTGGTGTCATAAAAGTTCTTAAGTTTATTGTTGAGCCAAGTTGGATCAGTCTGAGTTTTGTTGCTTGAATAAATGAGATTGTTTCTGCAAACACTTGCTGCATCATGATGGATGTGTGTAGAGGGTGCTCACAGATGAAGATGCTTAAATGGTCCCACAGCTGGACATACACACACACACACACGCATGTATGCACACACACACTTTTCTGTCTGGCCACAGATTTCAATGCATATTCGTATACTGCTTTAGAATGCAGCCATTAAAAACAGTCTTCTATGGAGGCTGCTCTTGCACTTGAACAGACATCTCCCTTATATTGTTGGTACTTTTTAGAAAATAAACATGAACAATTCTTTTTTCCATAGTAAATAAGGTATAATTACATAAGATATAAATGATTATGTGCTGATTTGGGATTTCAAGACTATCAAAAATACCAGCTAAAATTTGAGCGAGGAATGCCTTGATTGTCTCTTTGGCTCAATCTCCAAAAGCAAAGTAATGATCTTGGGCCCATTTCTCAGAGTGTCCACTTGACTCTAATCTTGAAGCATTAGGCACACACTTTTGCAGGTTGGTCAGTTTTCCCCTTGTCAGCCACCGTACACCAACCTCAGGAGATGGCCGAGACGCTTTACCACCACACATCTCTACAATGCAACTTATAGTTGTCCATACAACTGGAACTCCTTGGATGAGATCTTTTCTCCTTCCCTCTGTCCCTCTCCTCCCTCCTCATCTTTTCCTAGCTGGGCACATCCCATTCCCCAAACAAGACAGCTTCTCCCGGATCTCACTCTGAAGGTTGTCCAAGTGAGTGGTCTGTGCTAATCTCTGTCTGAGATCACCGGTATTCTTATTCAAGTAAAAGAGTCTTGAATATTTGTTTGTTTGTTTGTTTGTTTGTTCCATTTTTACCCCACCCATCTAGATTTGGGAATCTACTCTGGGTGACTTACAGAATATAAAGATAAAAACAGCATTAAAATAACTTTGATCATAAGAGCAGAAAGATTAATAAAGAAAACAGGATCCAAGATGGGATAAAGAAGCTATGTAATGGGAGGGGGGAAAGGCCTGCCAGAAGAACCAAGTCTTCAACTTGTTTTAAAAAATTCCCAGCGAGGGTGCCAGTCGAATCTCCAGGGGGTAAGGTGTTCCAAAGATGAGGGGCCACCGCCGAGAAGGCCCAGTTTCTTGTTCTCTCCTTCTGGGCCTCTCTCGGGGTTAAGCCCCTCAACCTTCTGGTCTGGCTTGATCGAGTGACATGAGTAGAGCTAAGTGGGGACAGGCGCTCTGCCAGGTATCGAGGCCCTAAACCATTTAGGGCTTTATATGTAAGCATTAGTACCTTGAAATCAATGCAGAAATGAATGGATAACCAGTGTAAGGCCGCCAGAGTGGGAGAAATACGTTGGTGTCTTTTTACCCCGGTTAATAATCTGGCGGCCATGTTCTGGACCATTTGTAGCTTCTGCATCAGTCTCAAAGGCAGCCCCACGTAGAGCGCATTGCAGTAGTCTAAACTCGAGACTACGAGCACATGGACCAGAGTGGTGAGCAACCCAACATCAAGATAGGAGCGCAGCTGGGCAATCCGCCGAAGATGTAAGTGGGCAGAGCGGACCATAGATGCCACCTGGGACTCCATGGTAAGTGCTGGGTCAAGATGGACCCCCAAGCTGCAGACCACACTCTTTGTGGTGAGAGTTGCCCCCCCCAAAAGAGAGCGAGCTTCCCAAACCACTGATAGAAGGGGTGCCCACACTCAGGACCTCTGTCTTGTCCAGGTTCAACCTCAGTCTATTCTCCTGCATCCATTGCTGTATGCCCCCCAGGCAGCGCTCAAGGGACACAACGGCATCCACTGTTGTTGGAAAAAAGGAGATGTAGAGCTGTGTGTCATCAGTATACTGGTGACACGAAGCGCCAAATCCCCTGATGACCCTACCCAGCAGCCTCATATAGATATTAAACAGCATTGGAGAGATGATCGATCCCTGCGGCACCCCACAATTGAGGAGCCACGGGGCCGATACATTCTCTCCAAGCTGGACTCTCTGGGAACAGTCCTTCAAGAAGGATTGGAGCCAAGCAAGAGCTAGGCCACCAATCCCCAACTCGGAGAGCCTCCCCAGGAGGATACTGTGGTCGACGGTATCAAAGGCGGCTGAGATATCAAGGAGAACCAACAAGGACATTTTGCCCCCATCGGCCTCCCTCAAAAGGTCATCAAGCAAGGTGATCAATGCCGTTTCCGTGCCATGGCGCGGCCTGAAGCCCGACTGGAACGGATCCAGGGCGTTGGTCTCATCCAAGAGAGCCTGCAGCTGATCGGCCACCACCCTCTCTACTACCTTGCTAAGGAAAGAAACATTGGCGATGGGCCTATAATTGCCAATGTCGTCCGCCGCCAAGCTTGGTTTCTTCCTAATGGGCCTAATGAGTGTCTCCTTGAGGGCAAGGGGAACCCTGCCCTGCTGGAGAGACCCATTTATTATAGCAGTGGCCCATTCAGTTGTTACGGGCCTGGCCGCTTTGATTAGCCAGGCCGGCAAGAGTCAAGGGAGGAGGAGGAGGAGGCACGACAGCGGTCAAGCACCTTGTCAACCTCAAGTGACGTCACCAGCTGAAAGTGAGTGATCTTCATCGGACAGGACAGAGCGCTGGATGTCTCTGCTCGATCTACTGGCTTCAAATAGGGGGATAGGTCCTGGCGGATGGCCTCCACTTTAGATTTTAAAAAGGCTGCAAATTAGTCAGGTGAAATACTAGGGGGAGGCCAATCACTGTGACCAATTCCGGATAGGTCGCGTACTATACGGAATAACTCCACCTGCTGGTTGGAAGCTTCGCTTATCCGGATAGCGAAGTAAGCTCTCTTTGCAGCCTTTATCTTAGAATAGCCCTTCTACTTCACCTATAGGTCTTCAGGCCTCCACGTTCTCAATCAAAAAACAGCACAAAATAGTTTTTGTCAGATAAAGGTCAAAGTGGAATGGAGAAGAATTTTGATGTTATCATCCAACCCCACAAAAAATACAGAACTTTTTTTTCTAACTGGTTTCTACTTCTTGTCTAATAAAACTTGATTTTTCCTTCAGAGCTTGGATTTTTTTTCCTGCCAGAGCAATGGGGGACTTTTTGTGTGTGTGTGTGTGTGTGTGGTAATGCTGTCGCTTCTCCCTTTTCCTTACCCATGAAAGTTCTTTGGATCATAATGTGATTGTAGATAGAGACAGATAGATCTTGTTCTCATGCACATTACAAATCCATGCTCAATAATGTTGCCCAGAGGGGATGGCACTGCCTAAGATCTGTTCTGTGTCTTGCCTGCGGCATTTGGATTGAGGCAAAATGTGCCATCAGAAATATTAAGGGCTCCTCCCCCACCCCCAGGGCGACTTTTTAAATAGCCCCAGGGACAGCCAGCCATTATTTGCTTTATTATCCCCATGAAGTGCTCTAATATACTTAGGTCCTTAAGGACTTAAGCATGGGGGAACCTCAGAAAGGAAAACCTTTGTCTGTGGAAGTCTTTGTCCCTATACTGGCTCAGAATGTAATGAGTATGCACTAAATTTTCTATGGGAATAAATACACCAGTTCATATTTATTTATGCAGATCAGTAGCAACACACGAGACAATTTGAAATCCCTTGCCAAGAGACATTAGGGAGCCCGTGGAAATAATGATGGTTGTATTTAAAAGTGGGCAAACTGGATGTGTAGGATTATTTTGCAAAAGAGGATGATTATTATTTTATGATCATAAAAGTGATGATGGAGATGATGATAATAGTAGTAACAGTAGTACTGCTGCTTATAATTTATATAGATGTTCAGAAACTGTAAAGTGTTCCACGCAAATGATCTCAATGTTCCTTTCAAGAGCTCAGCAACACAGGGACAAAGGCATGCATTACTATCCCCATATTAGAAATGGGGAAGTGGTGGTGGTGGGGGATGTGTTTTGATGCGGCTTGTCTAAAACCTCTTAATAAGTTCAAAGCTGAGGCAAAATTTTGAACCTATGACTGACTTGTATCTTGTATTGTTTATGTACCTTTAACAACATTTGTTTGTTGGCATGTCCGGTGAATAGTATTATAGTTATTTCTTAGATTTTTATACCCTGCTCAAGGCAGTGCCAATTCTTGGGCAAGGAGTACCCTTCTCAAAGGGATGCTTTATTTTACTTATGAAATGAATTTAGGAATGGTGCAATTTGCCTCACATGATCTACACAGGAAGATGATTTTTTAAAACCACCTCCTTCTTTTCCTGCACTTTTCCTGTGGAAATATGATTTCTACAATTTCTTTCCTCCCATGGGAGAAAATCTGGGTGTGTTCCCAGCGAAAATGACACCTTGGGGAAAGGTTCCTTTTATTTTTAATTAAAATATCATGAACAGGACTAAACAGCACCTATCTGCCTGTGCAGGACAATGTCTAGAGGCCTTCTCTGTGTATCTGAGCAGTTCTAATGCACCTGGAGCTGGAGCAGTATTGACTGAGGTTTTATTTCGGACAGAAGCTCTTTCTGCAGAAGATAGACTTGGTCAGGCAGCCCTGAAAGTTTCTAACAGACCATTACCTCTTGAATACTAAACTTCTAAAATAAAGGGGGAAAAAATCTGCTTATACCACTTCTTTGTATCTGAAGAAGCTTGCCAACAACCCTTCTGAGTAGAGATATGTAGATTTGTGATTTTGGACTACACAGCTGCCTGGAGAATTCTGGGAGTTGTAGTCCAAAAGCACAAATCTGCACATCTTGAGTTACCAGAGATTTGGCCTGAGAACATTTCTGTGCAAAGCAGAAGCCCCACTCACTGAGTTAAGATGTGGCCTCCATTCTATTTCTGAACTCTCTATGGCTTGAGCTAATTCTCCCTATTCTCCTGCTTTTGTGCTAAAGAGGTCGGCTGTCCATTCCACTGTGTTTTAAAATATAACCCCAAACAATACACTCTAAATCAAAGAAAGATCTCGTTGCTGCTCTCCTTTGGCTGTATCTTGTAAAGAGCCCTGGCATCTACATAGCTGGAAATACATTTAAGTGCTCTTTGTGATTACTTTCACAACCTCTACTGCAGGCACTATTAAAAATGCCTAAATTAATTTACTTAAAACACTAAAAAGTCATAGGTCTTAAAAATTTAACAGGAGACTGGGCTTACTCCATTAAAAGAAAAATAATGTGCTAGGATGTCTTTAATCAGTGGAACAGTGAGGCGGGTCTTACAAATCTATGGAGTAACCTTAGGATTCCTTTCACTTGGAGTGCTTTTATAAGCCTGGAAGGCAGGCAGGGAGAATAAAAAGCAGTAAAACTTATATGATTTCTATCAGTTGCCCCCTTTTTCATAAAATGTTGTGAAACCAATCTCAGTACAGGGGAACAACATACTGAGCAATAAGCTTCCATCGCAGGAAGTTCATTTCCCTCCCACCCTTTTCTTGGCACATAGCCCAGTGCCATCAGAACTAATTAAAAACAGAACCATGCTGGTAGGATCTCAGCATTTGGATTTTACAATAACAGAGTAGCTAACCAGAGGGATGTCTAATGAGAATAGTTCCAGAGTTTGTTTTCTAGCATTGGGCAACTATGTCAATTACTCAAAACTGCAGCTTAGGGCCAGCGTCCCTGCTGAGCTGGGAAAGTCTGTTATTGCAGTACAGATTGAGCTGCTGCTTTGATGCATGGGATATGTGTGTCACTCGGAGACAGCTCAGCTCCTTGGCTCTTGACTGAAACAGAAAGAAGCCGCCCCCGCCTTCTTTTGGAAGATCTAGATTGAATGCTAACAGACAGTAGCTTTCCTTCTGGATCAATGTAGATCAATGGCAGTAAGTTCACACATACACTTCCCCTGCAATGAGCTTAGAGAAGCTGACTTACAGGCTTATCCAAAAGAGAATTAATTCCCTTGTGCTTAAAGTGAGCAATATGAGTGAGATTCAAGAAGCACAGAAGAGACACCTCAAGGCCTTGGCATCACTGGACTGGACAACAGTGCTTCCAGGGAAATTCTATCCCAACTCCTGCTGGCCATATATTCCCTCAGTGACAGAGGAGCCACGTAGAAACTGTGAGGATACCTATACATTTTAGACTGCATCTACTCACAAGAGTTGACAGGTTTTGGGATGCAAGCTGAAATTTCAGAGATTTGCTATGTTTCTCTGCATCTCCAGGCATGAAAGGTGAGGGTGAGTAGCACTAGAGCAGGATATAGGTTGATTTTTGCTCATAAAGTGGTTTAAAGGCCTGAGGACCTACTGTATCTCCACCAGCCCCTGGCTGGCTCCAGGGTTCATTGGCTCAACCAAGAGGTGCCTGTATCTCTGCTGTGCTTGCATGGAGAAAGAACACTGGGGAAAGAGATGGTGGGCATGTGCCCTTGGGGTTATCATGTCATTTGGAAGAAAGTCAGGGAGTGGAGTGTGCTGTGCCCTTTCCCAAGATCAGCTGGTCCAGAAGTAACTCTGCTCCATACTTTTGCCTGCCCAGCCTTGTGACAATAGTGAAGATCTCAAGTCTCAGGTCTTGGCCTTGAAATCTTAAGGAATGGGATGCTGCTGACCTGGCAATCTTACTGCTTATTTGTTATATGTGGAGTATAAAGTAACTGCCAGCAAAATGCTCTTGGCACAACACATCATACCTTTTACCCCAAATGGAAGGAACTCTACTGAGTGCAAAATAATTGGAAGCTAACAACTCTGATGACACTGTGTATTTAAGAAACTACAACTCACAAACCATGTAGATTCCAGCCACTTTCGTTTATGTTGTCTTTGGAAAATCAACAATGCCTCCTTTAATCACCCTGAGAGAATCAGCAAACTGACTGAGCAAGGCCTGCCTTGAAAAAAGTGCCCCAGTCTCTTAGATTAGGCATCCTTCAGTCTCGAGAGACTATGGTAACGTGCTCTGCATGGAGGACTTGGAACAGCGTCTAGTGTGGCTGAGAAGGCCAATTCGAGAATGACAATCCCTTCCACACTGAAGACAAATACAATCTGTCCCCTGTCCAGCTCCCTGATTTTGCTGCTTTCGGGACTGCCTCTTTGCCTCGGCCTGCTGGACAAGTGTCTCTTCAAATTGAGAGAGGCCGTGATGCACCGCCTGCCTCCAGGCTGAACGCTCAGATGTCAAGGTTTCCCATCTGTTGAGGTCCATTCCTAAGGCCTTCAGATCCCACTTGCAGATATCCTTGTATCGCAGCTGTGGTCTCCCTCTGGGGTGATTTCCCTGCACTAATTCTCCATACAGAAGATCTTTTGGAATCTGACCATCAGCCATTCTCACGACATGCCCAAGCCAATGTAGACGGCGCTGTTTCAGTAATGTATACATGCTAAAAATTCCAGCTCATTCTAGAACTACTGTATTTGGAACTTTGTCCTACCAGGTGATACCAAAAATGCGTCGGAGACAGCGCATATGGAATGTGTTCAGCTTCCTCTCCTGCCGTGCACAAAGGGTCCAGGACTCACCGCAGTACAGGAGTGTACTCAGGACACAGGCTCTATAGACCTGGATCTTGGTATATGCCGTCAGCTTCTTATTGAGCCATACCCTCTTTGTGAGTCTAGAGAACATGGTAGCTGCTTTGCCAATGCGTTTATCCAGCTCGACATCTAGGGAGAGAATGCCAGAGATCGTTGAGCCAAGGTACACAAAGTCATGAACAACCTCCAATTCTTGCGTGGATATGGTAATAGAGGGAGGTGAGTCCACGCCCTGGCCCATGACTTGTGTTTTCTTCAGGCTGATTGTTAGTCCAAAGTCTTGGCAGGCCTTGCTAAAACGATTCATGAGTTGTTGGAGGTCTTCAGCAGAGTGGGCAACAATGGCTGCATCATCGGCAAAGAGAAAGTCCTTCATGCATTTCAGTTGGACTTTGGTCTTCGCTCTCAATCTAGAGAGATTAAAGAGCTTTCCATCTGATCTAGTCCGGAGATAGACACCTTCTGTTGCAGTTCCAAAGGCGTGCTTCAGCATGACAGCAAAAAAGATCCCAAACAGGGTTGGCGTGAGGACACAGCCCTGTTTCACTCCGCTTCGGATGTCAAAGGGATCTGATGTTGAGCCATCAAAAACTACAGTGCCCTTGATTTCTCCATGAAAGGACCTGATGATGTTAAGGAATCAAGGTGGACATCCAATCTTGGGAAGGATTTTAAAAAGGCCATCCCTGCTAACCAAATCAAAGGCCTTTGTGAGATCTATGAAGGCCACAAAGAGTGGCTGTCATTGTTCCCTACATTTCTCCTGCAACTGTCTGAGGGAGAATACCATGTCAGTGGTGGATCTATTAGCTCGAAATCCACACTGTGATTCTGGATAGACTCTGTCTTCAAGCACCTGGAGTCTCTTCAGTACAACACGGGCAAGCAGCTTCTCTACAATGCTGAGAAGAGAGATGCCATGGTAGTTATTGCAGTCGCCCCTGTCTCCTTTGTTCTTATACAATGTGACAATGTTTGCATCCTTCATGTCCTGTGGTACTCCACCTTCCCTCCAGCAAAGATGAAAGACTTCATACAGTTCGGGGGTGATGATCTCTTTACAGCACTTCAGCACTTCAACAGGGATGTTATCCTTCCCAGGTGCCTTGCCGGAGGCGAGGGAATCCAAGGCCACTTTTATTTCTGCTAAAGTTGGTTCGCTGTCCAACTCTTCCAAGACAGGCAGGCACTCAATGTTATTTAATGCCTCTTCGGTTACTACATTCTCTCTGGAATATAGCTCAGAGTAGTGCTGCACCCAGCGTTCCATCTGCTGTGCTCGGTCCTGCTGTGCTCGGCCCCAGTCTCAGCCTCTAGGAATAAAGAGATGTGAGCTATAGCAGGCTTTCAGACAAATGACTCCTAGTCCTGCTGCTCAAGAGATGTTGTGAAGTTATTCCACATTTTCATGCTCAAGAGATTTTCTGTGGTACAAAAAAAGATGAAAGCAGTAGTAGGAAATACAGGTAGAGGACAGTGATGTTGTAGAGGCTGTTGGAAGTAGACCACTAATGCATGTAGCAACAGAGAGAAATGCAGCAAGATAGACCCCAGTTTCTTTCCTTCTTGTCCCTTTTACGAAACCCTTTGATGAGATGCAGATTCCTACTCCTTTTTCTCCCTGGAAGTTATAGTAGTAGTTCTTCTTTTTTAAAGAGGCATAACACATGGAGGTCTCTTCTGTAATGGCTGTGAGCTTACCCCTAGGCATGGAAGGCAGCATTAGGGGCTTTGGTGATCAAATTATAGGTTATTTTCTTCCATGAAGGATTTCTGGAAATAATAAAGCTGAGTTATTCTCTTTTCTTCACCCTAACTATTTTTACAGCAGTTACTCCTATTTAATAGATATAATTTTAGTACTAGACAGCTGTACTCCGCTGACATAAACAGCAAATATTCTTACATGGGCACCTGTAAAATTCAAATGATTCCATGATAAAAGCACACTGCCTGAGCAACCTGTATATACCTATGTATATCTCACGTGTGCACAATATTGCACACATATGTACAATATTTATCTAACTTACACCCCAATATTAAGCAGTTTATCTGAGCAGGAGGCCCCATGTTGTTCATTGGGACTGTCCTGCTACTAAATGTTTCTGGAATTACAGCATTTATCTCTCCCCAGTTCCTCATATAACAGCTTTTATTCTTGCTTTGTCTCATAAAAAAATAAAACAAAATCTCTGGCCAAACTGTTTTTTTGTAGACAGTCTCAAATTGGTCCCTTGCCTATCTGTTAAATGACATTTTATGTCAACAACGTATTAGGGGTAATGCTCTATTAAAAGCAATAGGATGCTGTTCTGCTAAGGTCATGAGCAAATAGCAGATGAGTGTTTAGGGGACTATAATGTTGTCAAATAAAGGCAATGGCCATATCTTTCTGAAGGCTATTAAAAGTGCAGTGTCACAGGGCATCCATTTGCAGAAATGGCTGGCTTCATTTCAGTGGCTTATGAAAAATGAGGGGGTGGGGAAGAAGAACATGTTGAACATGAAACAGTTGCATCAGCAATGAATGGATGGGCAAGTTAAGAGGCTGGTGGGAACTCAGCTTACCTACTGCCTTCTTACTTACTGCAAGCAAAATGATCCTTAATACTAAATATTTCCTGTTTTCTTTTCTTATTAAGTAAGACCTGTGGTGCAGAGGAAGGGTATCAAGAGCACTCTGCTAGTGCACAAATCACCTGGGCTCTTCTTCATTAGGTACAACAAGGGACAGGCCCCAGTCTAATGCCATCTCAGGCTTTTTATATTTGGATTTCACTGAGCTGCTTGTGAATTGGGAGCCTCGTGGCTCAGTGGCTACTTGCCTGAGTCACTGCACCTTAGGGACTTTGTGTGAGGGCCTGGCTAGGCCAAGTCTGCACTGCTGCAAAGATGTCTTTGCCAGCAATAATATTACCTTTCAATCCTTTGCACCAAGTCTAGACATTACCATATTTTTCCATCTATAAGACACTACTTTTTCCTAAAATCATTACCCTAAAAATTGAGGGGCGTCTGACAAAATGTCCGATGTTCTGAGCTCAGAGGCTGAATCCTCAAAGCTAAGTTTTCTTAATTTTGGGGTTAGAAAATTGGGGGGGGTGTCTTATAAATGGGGTGTGTTATAAACGGAAAAATATGGTAAAGACTTACTCCTTCTGTCTTGTGACTCTCATGGCTTTCACACAACGAAACAGATTACCTATAAGTTGAAGAAGCTGCAGAATGGAAGGAAGAAGTATTTAACTAATAAAGATCAATCCCTGCTAGTGACATCCTACCCTTCTGTAGGCATGATCTATACAACAGGAGTTTGGGCAATTAATCAAAAGACCAACAACATAAATAACAATATTAATGGAAATTATTGAAAAATCTTATTTTAAAAAAATCCTATATGGTGTTTAGAAAATATAGACTGGAAATATTGGGGAAGAACAAAACTGGCCCCACTGTGGTTAAGTTCTAAATTGGGAGAATTCTGTTCCTTTTTGTAAGTTTTAGGGATGTTTTGTAGCCGGAAGCATTGTAGGCCACTGTATATCTGATTTTTATTGAACCTATTCATGCTGTCTGCAACAAAAAGCTGGCTTGCTTCAGCTTGTGACTTTATTCATTTGCCCGAGGTACAAATCACTGTGCTATTGCTTGCACACTCTACACAACTTTTACAGAGGAAATCCATGTAATAATCCAAAGAGTCTTAGATTAGTGCGACAGGCACTTTCTTACTTCTCAGCCCTACTAATCCTACCATTTAATTCTAAACCATTATGATCTGCAACAAGATATGGGTTCGCAGGGCCCGAGATGTACTTTAAGTACCGGTATTACTGAGTTAATCTGAGGGTCCTTCCAGAGAGAGGGCTTTTAAAGTGTCAGGTACATAGATTCTGCATGCCTGGCATTCACAGAATACACAAGAATGGTGCCTCTCCCTCAGCTGAGCAGCATACTGAGTCTTTACAAAAACTGAGCAGTCACAATTCCAAAGAGGAACTGCTAGATTAACAACCCCTTGCTAGCTGGCACTGTGCTTTCTAATTTGTAGAGCAATCACAGAAGTTGGAAATGTTAGTATTTTTGAACTTCACACCTCAAATTTCCTGACTGGAGAATTCTTGATATTGTCATCCCAAATAATAAAATTTTCAAGGTCTTGGTGAAAACTGTTTCATCTGATTGATTGTTGGCATCCTCAATCTCAGGTAAGACTTCCCCAGCTCCGAGACGAGTTTTCATATGCTGAACTTGTCACCCTCAATGTGCACAGCTAAAATCCTTGCCCTCCTTGGGACAACCTGATGCCTTCTGTGTTGGTACTACAGCACGGACAGCAGTCATCAACTGTCTTTGAGCAGATGAACCACATGGATGGTATGGTAACTCTTCCCCTGGAAGTGAGGAATACAGTGATGCACAACTTTAAAAAAGGAACAGTTGTTCTGAATTAGCAATTGCTTGTGGTAGGAATCAGATGTCACAGGAATGGCATCCATAAACAACTATTCAAATGGAAGCCTCTTCAACATGCACCACAGTAATGACCTTGGGTAAGGCATCACAAGTCAGATGTTGGGATCTACTAATCATCGGGTGTGTGATCTCTCTGGACATTCCTGCAAATGCTGGCTCTTTGCTTTTGGCCAGCTGGTCACGCAGCCTACATATACAGGATTAAGCCTTTGAATGCTGTTCTAGCTTGTCTGACTGAGCAGGATGATCTTGTGACATGACCCTGGACCAATAGCACAAATAGAAATAAGTATCCCAGATCTGTCAAGCTCAAGAAAAATGCCAGCAAAAGGAAAGACAATTTGCTGACAAACATCAGAAGCAAAAAAGTCTAATTATTTTTCTGGATGCCATTATGAATGAGAATCCACATAGTTGCATAAGAGAAGAAGATGCTATTATTTCAGCTCTGAAGGGCCCAGCCCACTCTGTTGCAGCACCAAAATCAGAGCACATGTAATACTTTGGAAATGTGCTGCTTATGGAACCTTTCTAATTGCATGGCCAAATCCCTTTGTGCAGCTGTCTCATTGAAAATGTGTTTTTTTGGTACAGACTAGACACTGGCAGAATTCCATATGTCACGCTAAACCTGCTGATAGTTAAATGTACGCTATCTCTCTTGCATCAAGCACCACTATCATGCTAATTTAAGACTGATTCACATGAGCCAGTTGCATGGCAACCAGAGTGCCTAAAGTGAAGTCTTTTTCAGGATAGTGATATATTTTTCTCAGGGTGTGACTACACTAGAAACCTGAATCACAATTATTTGGCTTTGCTGCAATTTGATTCACAGCCTGTATCATCACAATCAGTGCTCACACATGGGCTGTGGCTTGATTCAGGAGTTCACCATTCATAGTATATATGAGCATTCCAGCCCACAGCCCCCCTTCTTTCCTTCCTTCCTCTGCTGATCCTTTTATGGTTGCCATGAAGCCGCTTTTTCATTTAAAGCTTCAGACTACATTTTTTATTGAAAAATAACATGGAAAGGTATTTAACAGTCTAGAGTACAGAACATCAACAGTTTGAAGAGTGAATTTGAAAAATACATTGTAATTCATACATCAGAATGATTCCATTACAGGAATCACCACCTTACTCTTCCCATCCATTGCTCTTTTATCTTACTTTTAAGTAACACATACAGGAATTACCTCATGTCTGGTCACATATGGTTTTAAACTATTCAATTAAGTAACTAACAGCATCAAGCTTTTGCTTCACAACAAAAGGAACTTCCCACACTATCTGATGTTCACTGTGTTTGACAGAATTGAAGACCAGCACCCAATCCCTCACATTAAAATTATGGTGCTTTGCTTTTGCATGTCCCTCTGGGCCTCAACATCAGGCCTTAACAGACTACGTCACTGAAACACCACCTACAGACACATATACACCCATTTTGACAAAGGTGTATCACAACTAACTGCATAGGACAAAAATTCGTTTGAATTGTTTCAGCTTGAAATAGTAGAAGCTCCTAAGTGGCAGAGGAAAAAAGACGTTCTGGGAGCAAAAAGGGCTGGACCAATTCAAATCAGCCTTTGTGTCATGTGGTCATTAAAAATACTTCAAATTCGCATATTTGACAAGTGGAGCAAATCCCACTGTATCTGACCATGTAGTCACACTCTCAGTCACATTGCGCTTGTCCAGCTATTGCAGGAAATGGCTACAGGTGGGCACTTGTTTTGAAGGGGACCAGGGCTTACTGATATTGAAATCCAGACTTCATTGCAAAAGCCAAGTCCTTGAAAATCACTTCTCTAAACCTCCCAGGAAAAAGCATCCATATTCTTTCCTCATTGCAGCTTTGCCTCTGAAGACTTTTGCCCCATGTTTAAAGCTAACAAATATATAAATAAAGGCTTCCAGACTGGGAGGCTCTAACACAGAAATGAACTCTGCATAGGAAACACTGTCCTTATCCTGCATAGGAAATACTGTCATTATCCTCTAGGTATATTGTTTTGCTATATTTTTCACTATATCTTAAAGGTGATGATTGTTTGTTGTGATGAGCCAAACCCAAAGAAGGTTTCCAGGTGAGGAACAGCTGTCCCCTCTGATACCAGGATCCTAACTTGAAGACCAAAGGGTGAGACTTCATGTGAAGTCACAAGAAGTGGGCCCATATGACATAGCAGGAGTGAAGCCCTCAGGAACAATGGCAAAATTGTTCAACGGACAATGTGGAGATACATTGATCAGTTTAAAGACAAATTATGCTTTATTTATAGTTGTTTGTGTAGAAGATATGTGTGGTTTCCATGTGTTTTTTTAAACATATTAATAAATCATTGATGTTTATAGAATATAGCAACAATTAAACTTTTAAAAAAAACCACATAAATGAGCTCAGAATTCTCAATCTAGAGTATAGAACATCAACAGTTTGAAGAGTAAATTTGAAAAATACATCATAATTCATACATCAGAATGATTCCACAACAGGAATCACCACCTTACTCTTCCTATCCATTACTCTTTTACCTTACTTTTAAGTAACACATACAAGAATTACTTCATGTCTGGTTGCATATGGTTTTAAACAATTGGCTTGATAAGTCCACTTTCAGAGCTTTCAATTAATTTTTCTCTTTTTGTTTGGATGGTTACAATTACTAAATTAAATTACTGTAGGTGTATTGATTAGGTGTCCATCTATATTGTGATGCAAAGAGTCTTAACAGACTCTATAATATAAAAACAATTATATATTGTAGAGGCCTGTTCCTCAGATGTCTTTAACGAACCAATCCCTAAGGGCCGATAAGAGATTGAGTCGGGAGATCTGGAAAACGTTTCTTTAATTAGCTGAGCAAAGTAACGGGCAGACAGTCTCTTTCGAAACTGCCACGCTTACAAACAAGTAATCCCCCTTTTTATACCCTTAAACAGTTATACCATCCCCCCTTGTACCGCCCATTCTCCTGGCCCCTCCCTTCTGTCCATCACATTCTTACAATCTCCTGATCATGAGTTGGCAGTTGCTCACCACCCCCGCCCAGTCCTGTTTGCACATACATAATCCATCATGGAGTCACTTTGGTTCCCTTCAATATGTTTGCGTATATAATAAATTTAACCTATCATATTATTCCCAAATCCCAATTGTGCTATATATGTCCAGTAGATTATTTTGTTCTGTTCGAACATTTGTAATCAAAAGAGAACAGATAACATCCAAGTCATTGTGATCTGTGTTGTTTCATGCTTGTCTAACTTTTTGGGTCATTCACTCCAAAAGAGCAAAGTCCTAGACTCATTTATACCAAGTAATTAGGGACAGATCTGCTTCATTTCCCACTGTTTACCTATACTCTGTCTTGGCATTCTAAGCAGAAATATAATCATCTCTTTATGATGAAGTTCAGCAGTGCTGCCCAAAAAGAGATTAGCAGCACCAATGACTGATCTAGTCAGAACATCTGGTTAGCAAGGATTTCAACTTCTTTATGGATTTGGATTCAGTGTGGAGCTGCTTTAGGGCAGAGCCTTCGCATGTGGGGAATGATGAATTTAAAGGCCAGGGTAGCTGCACCAAGACAGGTCTGTCTGCCAGAGTCAGTAAGCAGAGATTTTTTGAATGAAGTTTACAATAATCGGTGGTAGCCAGGTCTATTGGTAAAAGAAAAACAAACAGAAGGCATCTATACTGGCAAAATATAACTTATGTTTTAAATGATGGTCCATAAAGTAGAGGTACTTCCCCAGGTTTTAGATCGCACCATTCTGACGACTCAATGAAAGCTATAACAGGATGATTCACTCAGAATGCTTGTAGCAGAAGTGAAATAAGTGAATTCCAGCAGCAGCAGCTCTAGAGCAAGAAAGGCAATGAAAAAGACACGGACGCTTCTGAGCATGTCCGAATGGTAGTCCTGATGCCATGAGGTCAAGAGCGGAGGTCATGAGGTCAATTCTCTGAGATTTTAGGAGCAAATTCTTGGGAAATCAACCTGACTACAATCAGAAGCTGAAAGCCATTTTGAGTTCACTGTGGGGATTTAACTTGTTTAAAATGAAGGCCCTACAGCTTCCAACTTTCCAGTCTTCAGTGAGTCTATGGGCTCTCCGAGGTGAAAAATTACACAGTTGGATTTTTTTGTCTGCAACATCCCTCTTCCTTCATATCTTGGAAGAACATGCAGACAAGATCAGTCTCCCCTCTCTCATTCTTGTTGTAGAGTTTTGAATTTTTAGTAAAATTATTTTTTTGCTACACAGTAGAGGTACAGAGATTCACAGAGGGGAATTGCTTCAATTTCCTCAGAGTCCGCCCCTTTCTCATTAACTGGCACTTAAAGTCTCAATAACTCACTCTGAGACATTTGTATGAAAAATAATAGAAAACATTACTTACAGTTACTTGAAAGTAAAGACTTTTCTATACTGTTTTCTTTCTGCACAAATAGTTAGCAACCAACTGAACAGATCAACAGTGAACAAACAACTACCACCAACCCAGGAAAGAAAGGGAAAGACAATCAGCAAAGAGGCAGGTCTCTCTTTGAATTCAAATGCTGGAAGGAACAATTGTTTAGTGTTGGATAGACAATCAACCCAGCTCAGAAAAGTCCCTCTCAGTCACACAACATGTGAGGTTATGAATAAAACTCCAACAATTTTCTCCACTCCTTTTACTTTTAATATCTCACTGGATGAATGGACTATGTTCTCAAAAGCAAGTACATTTTTGTGTGCCTCTGCACACTTTTTGTGTTTGGCCTATAAGAGTATTTGCTTATTATGGAGTTTGGAATTTATGTTGTGACAACATGGCTATTGCTGCTTTTGAAAATAAGAGCTGGTCCCTCTGTGCCTGCCCCAGCTTTCCCAGATGATATTTAGGCTGAACAACGTATCACTGAGAAGTCTTTACAGGAAAGGAGCAAATGAACAGAAAACAGTGATCTCAGAGGAAGATACCACATGCTATTGCTCCATCTTATTCAGTGGCATCAAACCCCTGACTGGCAACAGCTCCCCAGAGGTCATTCCCAGCTTTCCTTGGAGATGCCAGGGATTCACCTTCCTGCATATCAAGTATGCACTCCAATACTGAATTACAACCCTTCCCCAGATATGAAAGGCATGTATCTTATTCTGATGGCAACACTTCAACAACCAAGCGTTACAATGGTGAAGTAATCCCTTTAACTCTGCTCCCAAAGGTCCTTATGAAAATAAAAGAGATGATCGCCCTTATCTTCACTAAAAGCATGCATGGCAACCAGAGAAGGAGAGCACATGTCTCTCATTCCTTTTAAGGCAATCCAGAGAGGTCACTCAGCTCACGTTGCCTTTAGAAAAGCTGTCCTGATGGTCTACAGTGTGACAGAGAGGAATAAACAATAGGTAAGGTTTTTGTTTGTTTGTTTGTTTTTGCTATTATTTATGCAGCTACTGCTGATAAGAACTCACAGCCCTTTCATTTTCATGTGGCTCTTCCCTCCAACCCCACTCCAGCAAGTTGTTTACTACCAATGATGCTTGATCCAGGGATCAGCTGACTCCCACAGAAAATAGTGGGAACCAATATATTTTGCCAAAAGTTTATATCTCATACGATATCTAGGTTGTAACCCAAAGATCCCACCTTTAACAGACTCCCAGTTAAAATGCAGCTGCAGCTTTTCATGCTGTGCTCTCCTACCCCTTGCCTCTGCCCTTCAAACTTGTGGGGAAACACAAATCCTTGTCCGTTCCGACAGTATTCACTGCTATGAAAAGTGAATGGTTTAAAATCCTAGAGTCATAGAGATGGAAAGAGACTCAAGAATCATAGAGCTGAAACAGGAGTCAAGGAAACCAGCTCCAGTTCCCTGTCAATGCAGGAGGATCCATCACTACAACAAACAGAACCATTTAAAAACTCTGCAGAAAATGATTAATTAATTTTCTATGTGCCAAGAAAAAAACTTGGGGCCTGGGGTCTAGGCTAGGCAAAGCTGGGGAGGGGAAACCCAGCAACCCCCTTTTCTACAGCTCCAAGGCTCCTTTCTTTCAGAATCTCTGAGTAGAACTGCTACCACCCCCTCATTCTGTAACAGGATTAAAAGACAAAATATCTGAAGTAGCGTGCTCCAGCGACGGTGAGGCATTTAGATTTGAATCAAACGTAGTTCTGCATCCGAGAAATCCCCACATCTCAAGTGGACAGTTTCTAAAGAGTTTTTTAGCTTTTGCTGCAGTCAGCTCACTGTGCGCGGTTTCATAGACTTCCTTGAGCTTCTGCTGTAACTCTCTTACAAGTTCAACCACCAGGACTGACACTTCACCCAGCTGCCCTTCCCAAGTATCTTTCAGCATACACAATGGCCCTTGGAGAGTGTGCCCTAAGACCATCCCATGCGGACAATGACCAGCTAGACCCAGCTGTGGTGCATCATTAAAGGCAAAAACAAGAAAACGGAGACACTGGTCCCACTGAAGGGGGTGTTCCCTTACAAAGGCTTTCAACATGTGCGGTAGGGTCTGGTGGGTACACTCCACTAGCTCGTTGGACATCTGCAGATTGTGATATTTTCTCCTCTGTTAGTGTTGCTGGTAAATAAAGGCAACAGAGAACCCATGGGACTTTATAAAGTTGCCCAAGTTGTTTTTGGCATAAGCGTTCATGGACTGTAGCCCACTTGTCTTATCCAGATTCAATACTAATATCTGAGTGAAACATTAATTTTCAAGCTGCCCCAAGACTCTTCTTTTTGCTGGGACCAACTCACATGGCTCCCCCTTGGAAATGTTGACGTTGCAGAATTTGGTAGTCAGAGATGCTGTAGCCTTCTGGGATGGTATTCTGGATTGCTTGCAGCCCAGTTTAGGGGGAAATTTTGGGCTAAAGGAGCTTGATGTCCCTGGTAGCTAGGATTATATTTCCTTGCAGACTGCCAATAGATTGTACTTTCCTTGGGAAATCTGTGTTATCCTTTATGCAAATTGGGGTGTTTGTGGCATGTGATCTGAGTGCCTACATCCAGATATCTCAATTGTGATTGTGCCAATCCCATTTGACGAAGTGGGTTGCAGTCTATGAACACTTATGCCAAATAAGATCTGCTAGTGTTTTTTAAAGGTGTGACAACATTCTTTATTGCTTTTGTTGGAACAGGTTATTTCTGCCAGTAAATAAAAATATGATTCCACACTACAGATATGGTGAACATTCATTGTCTTTAAAAAGAAAAACAAGTATTCCTCTTCCATCCTCTGATGATAGTAATCTGTAACCCTATTGACCAGGCTTCTCTGAATGGCATGCTGATTGTTCAATACATAAGTATATCTCATGCTCTCTGATTGCTGTGCAACAGCCCACTAACCCTCTTTTTATCTCATTGATTTGTTTTGTACTCTGGTGAACTCCACAGACAAGCATCTTTTGAAATAAAAGTTAGTAAAATCCACTTTAAAAATTAATATCTTATACAATCTTATGATAACAAGAGAAGGACTTCTTATATAAGTTTTCAGATTTACGCCGTTTCCATGTTCATGTTATTGAAAAATTACAAAACTTAAAGGGATCCAAAGATGGTCATCAAGTCCAGACTTTTGCACTGGAGCAGGTTGATATGAAATACAGAGCCAAAGAGAGATTCAGATGAACACGTGTTGCTGGATTTTGTTGTTGTTTTTTTAAATTAATTTCATAGAATCATAGAATAATGGAGTTGAAAGGGACCTATAAGGCCATTAAGTCCAACCCTCTGTTCATTGTAGGAATACAAGTTAAAGTACAATTTGATTTAATTTAATTTAACTTAATGTAATGTAATTTAATTTAATTCAATTCAATTAATTTTTTTGCCAACTGCTTTTAAGCAAGAGCTACTTTTAAACCAGACCTGTTGTACCAGGAGTGGGTGAATTATTTGAAAGTTTCATGCAAAATGCAGAAGAAAAATCTATGTGTCAATGTTGACTTAATCTCTCTTAATATCTGTAGTATGGTAGTGGGCGTATGTCCGAATTGAAACTCTGGCTTTAATCTCAGGAATTACAAGCAGAGTTCTGCCTGTTCATTGGGTCTCTCCTGACAGCTATTTCTTTGTACCTGGTGAAGAGCCTTTCTGGATGGTGTGAGCCATTTTTAAGGATATGCAGCCATCCAGGGATTCTTGGATTACAAGTCCTCTGAAGGGCTTCCTTCAAAGAGTGCTTGGAAATTTCAACTGGTCTAAAATGCTGCTGACCAGGGCTAGTTACAGAGAGCACATAACTCTCCTCTGTTATAGCAGCTTCACTGGCTGTCACTCCATTTCCAGGCCTAATTCAGAGTGCTGGTTATGACTTACAAAGCCTTGAGTTACCTGGGTCCAGACTATCTGAAAGATGACATTTCCTCATATGTGGAAAATCTTTGCGGGAAGTTCTCCTCTTGGACCCACTACCTTCGCAGGTACACCTAGTGAGTATGCAAGAGAAGTTCCTTTCAGTGGAACTTATACTCAGGCTGTGGAATTCCCTTCCAAGTTGCATCCAACTTATGGTGACCCTAATAGGCTTTTCAAGGTATGCGAGATATTTAAAGAATGGTTTTATCAGTGCCACCCCCCAGTGGTGACTTTCCATGGCAGAGTTTGGATTTGAACCTAGGTCCCCTGAGATCTAGTTGAACATTCCACCCACTATAGCACTCTGTATTTCATTTACTAGTCTTTTATAATCTTAGAACTGCAGAGCTGGAAGGGACCCTACAGATCATTGAGTCCAGCCCCTGTCATGGAGGCACGGTGGAGAAAGAAACTCCCAACCTCTGGCTCTCCAGATGTCTAAGCCACAGAGCTATCCAGCAGTCAGTTATATGTTTAATTGTATTTTAAGGTTATAATTTGTATTTGTTTCTTTTCAAAATCATTATTGGAAGCTACTTTGGAACTCTGTATCTGGAGAAAGGCAACAATATACATGAAGTAAATAAGTAAATGTAAAATGGTCCAGAAACCTGTATAAACAGAAGCAGCCGCTGAGTTCAGGTCACTACAATTCAAACCTACCAAAGAGCATAATGTTCAGTTGTAAGAGGGGTAAGCAGTTTGCTGGGCTCCAGACGTTGTTGGATTGCAATGCCCATCCATTCATACCACTGGCTATGCTGACGAAGGCTAATGGCAACAGTAGTCCAAGCACATCTAGAGGGCTACAAATTGCCTTCCCCAGCCATAAAATTATGTGCTACAACACTATAGCTTTGATGGGCTAGTTGCCACTTCCACTGCAGCATATTTCTTTGGAGGAAATGGAGGAGAGCTGCTGCCGCCGCCACCAGTACTGCCCTGGCACTGCCTCTTGGTGAGAGGTGGATGCCCACACTCTCAACTCTAGGGCTTATGTCCCGTGGAGGAGACACTCATCAATGATCACCATGCTCTCCACTTTTTACCAGTATTTGCAGTATGAGGCTGGCTCAGCAGTCTGCTATCTAGGAACAGGTTTTAGAAATGGCTAAAATGGTCAGTTTCTCAGATTGCTGGAAGGTGAAATCTCTCCCAAGTGGGTAAAAGCACAGCTAATTCTTGGAAGATAGACATAAAGAGTGAAAGAAGAACTATTAATTTGCTTCTGATCAAATCAGGCTACAATCCTGGGAATCCATGCAGCAGAGTAAGACCCACTGAATTCAGTAGGATTCAGTTCTGAGCAGAAATGTAAAGGATTGCACTTGTAAATCTCCTCTTTTTATAGACTATAGAAAAGTCAAAGCTAAGCATTTCAGAGCCCAGCTGATGTTTCAATATGAAAATCAAGCATGTGCTGAATTCACCCACCATTTTATTAAATAGAACTCTTAGGCTCCAGTCCTATAAAAGTAAGCAAAATGTTGGTACTCCTGAGCAGAAAATCTATAGAATTACACTGCTAAATGTTAAAATTTAGCAAAAGCATTCATCCTCTTAAGATTCTGGAAATTAACTAGAATTGGTTCAATGACTAAAGCAGAACACTGTCCACCAAGACCAAAGTAAAGTTCCACCACTAAAAAATGAAAGTAAATGCATTTGTTATTGACTTCCTGCCACTTATTAAATTTCTACTGCTTCTATTATAAAACCTTTGTATGTGGTTTTTAAGTTATCCAGCTAATGCAGTTGAATCAATCAATCAATCAATCAATTTTATGGGTAGTGGACTCAGAGTATCCTAATAATAAGTGAATGAAAATTAGGATTCTGATAAACATGTGATCAATTACTAAGGAGCCTCTGTGTGGGAACAAAATATTATGATTTATGACTTTTAAACTCAGGTATCTGCTTGACTTTCATCATTATCTCAGATTGGCCTGATGGCATTTTATGTCTTATGATTTGTATATTTTATTTGTACATAAATAGCTGTGTGTTTTTATTTAAAATAGAAAAGAAAAACATCTATGGATTTTTAACAAATACATTTATCAATTTCTGTCCTGCTAAGTCAGGGTAAGCAACTGTAATAAAATGGAGGAATCATTTTTTGCTCCCATTCTAAAACCTTTCTGGTTGAATATTTGTTGGACATAATAATTGGGAAATAATTGAGAAATAATTCAGGTAAACTATTATACTGCTAAGAACATGGAGGAGTGTTGGGGAATATATTAATTCATGTCATAAGTATATTGTTATAAATTATATATTTTATACATTTATTCTGGGTTTATGAATCCTGTAAATCTCCTCTTTATCTGCTCCCCCCCTCAAGACAAAAGGTACCTTTTCACTTTCAGTTCCTCTCCTGTCGAATTACATTTCAGACTTTGTTACATGGGTCACATTATAGGCTCCTGTCACAGGCAGGACATGGTGTAATTCAACATGACACATGGCAAGCAGAGATGTGTTGAAATACCTGAGACTATTAGATCCAGGCAGCCTCCTGTTAAAGTTTTTTACTGCCACATAAATATTCTCCTCGCTGGCTGTGGTCTCAAAGGGATAAATATCCCATTAGAACAAATACAAGAGTACAGGTGGGAAAGTGGAGTTGTATGCAGAGGACTGAGTAATAGCCACCCTCCTGGAGATGCCTGCTTCTCTCCTTAATGCACCTCAAGCCAAATGGTCAGAATTGCTTTTACATTACTAATGTTCTTGGAAGGAAAAGAAATAGCCCATTTTGATCATAGGATGGTGGTCAAGATGGAGGCATTCTTCAGCATTTTGAGCAAAAACCTGCTGCTTGCCCTTTCTACATCAGCAGTTCCCCGCCTTGGGTAACCCAGATGTTCTTGGACTGCAACTTCCAGAAACCCTGGCTGGCATAGCTAGTGGTGAAAGCTTCTGAGCATTGCAGGCCAAGCACACATGAGTTTCCCAAGGTTGGGAACCACTGCTCTACATGATTCTTCTACAGATGATGTGTATATTTGTAGCACCCACTCCAGACCTCCTATTGATGAAACTCATACTTAACATAAAGTAAAATCTCTGGAGTCTCAAGATGTACAGCCTTTCTATGAGTTATGCAGACTCAAGGTATCCATTTTCTGGATTGTACAACTGCAAATGGAGATGTGCATGTGGCTGTGATATTTTTGCATGGGCCTCTTCTGTACTACAAGAACTCCCTTTCTGCGTGTAGTAATTATGTACGATCAAACAAAACATTGAATATGTTCCTCTCCCTGAATGGCTATTAAGTTTTGATGATATATTTATGTTCTGTTAGAGTGCAGAGAGGGGTGCTACCACATCAGGATTCCCTTATTTCGCTTGGCAATTGGGAGGGGTTTGTTTGTTTGTTCTTTTCTTTCTTCTTTTTTTTTGCAGCCTGGTTCATTCTGTGATCTCTCAGTCTTTGGAAGGCAGAAAACCCACCTTGTGGTGGAGCTGTGAACGAATGGGGAGGGCCTAGGAGGGAAGGATGGGGAGAGGTGGAAGGAGGGAGACAATAGTGGGAACTGAAATTGGAAGAATTCAGATTACATTGAAGGAGAACTGACTAATAGGTATGGAAGCTTGGAGTGAGAGATTCCAAATCTCTGGGCAAAGCTACAAAAGTTCCAACCCACATCATCCAAGCTGCACACCTCATGTGGATGAGCACTTTGAAAAAATAGAAAAATGACTGGAAAGATGGTCCATCCCCTTAATGGCCAACTGCACCCCTGGGAGGTATGTTAGAGCATGATTGCACATTGTTAGGCCAATTTTGTCCTCAAGGAAACTCAAGAGAGTTTCTGGGAGGGAGCAGTGGAGAGGGCAGGGGGCAAAAATGGCATGTCCCCCCCCAAAAAAAAACACCTTGCAAAATGTCAGGGTTTTTTGAGCATTTGCAAAATCTACTCCTCAGAGGTAAAAATGGGAGGCATCTACACACTAGAGGCAATAATCCCATTCTCCAAACATTCCATTTGATTCTCTTTTGAAAAAGCAAGGTATTATTTGTGCATAGGCTGAATCCTACCTGGAAGCCAGTGGAGGCTCATCTGGAGGTAGGGGCTCCTCACCTGTGCTCCCCTACTGCTGTGTGTATATGTAAATACCTGCCTGCCTGCCTACATGTACGTATGTGTGTGTGAATGCATGTGTGCATACAAATGCACACTTTTGCCTCTTACCTCTGCCTGTCACCTACTCACTCTACCCACCTTCTGCCTCACCAGTCTCAACAGACACTAGCTATCAGTGCCAGGGACCTGAGAGGAGGTTTCTGTAATGACTTAGCTAGAGAACAATTGCTTAATGATGTGACTTTATGCTTTTCATTTCTCTCAAAGCTCACCATTTTAAGTCAAGCAGGTACTAACAAATGGAGATGCAGAGATCTGATAATCTGTGCCTGATCTGGATCAGATCTGCTGCCTGGTCCACAAAAGCATCAGATCAGGTTTCAATTGTTCCTGCATTGCATCAATACAGACTTCATGTTGAGCTGGATGTGAGAAGGCTCAAACATGGGGGGAAAGTAACCACACAAAAAATAGCCTGGCAGAAGCTTTCATCTAGTTCTCTATGGGCTTAAAAAAAACACTGGAGAAGACCTAGCCATGTTGTTCAGCACCTCAAAGTTACAGTCCAGCAACAGTTTGCCATGTGGTCTGTTGCTTGTGTAAATTACTTTTCAAGCTGGTAGGGATATGGTTGATTTGCATCAAGACCTGATGACAACTTCTTGAGAATTGATGTCTGCGTCCCCTCAAGGGGTTCCTCTGCCCCACCAACTTTGCAATCAGAACGCTTGGCCAAAACAAACAGTACTCAGCAAGCATAGCAATTTGTATTTTGGTGGAACCAGTCCAAAGTATCCACTAGTGCATGTACATATTGCTACAAACAGTTTGCTTTATCAGCGGGAGGAAATCAGGCTGCCTTATGCTGGAAATGTGAATTTTCACTAGCAAGCTCATTCCAGCCTAAAACTGAAATGACCGCTGGTCAGGTTTTAAAATGGCTAAATTATACGGATTCTGTTACTCAGATCCTACTTTGGTGGAGACACATCAGAAGCTATCCTTTTTTTAAAAAAAAAAAGTGCATGTGTTTGTGCGTGTGTGCGCACATGGGGGGGAAGAGATATTTAGTATGACCTGCTGGATGAGACATCTTTTAAGACTACTAAACCTAACTTTTCTCTCTGGATTTATAATGCATTAATTTATGAATCTACTAATCCTAAATCTTATTCCTAACTATGTTAAGTAAACAATGTACAATGAGAGGTAGAGAATGTAAATGTAAATGTAAGGTGAGGGTTGAAAAAATGGCACAGATAAAACAGATGCAGTGCAGGCTTGCATCACAGCATATCCTAACAGCAAATCCTCAGAGGATTTATAAGCAGCAATGCCCACCTTTTAAATGGAAAAAACCAATGTGAAAAAATACCTTCTGGTGTCTTTGCCTGCTTCCAGATTTCATTGGTGCAGACAGATATCATTTACAGCAGTGATTGCCAACCTTGGGCCTCCAGATGTTCTTGGACTTCAACTCCCAGAAATCTGGCCAGCAGAGGTGGTGGTGAAGGATTCTGGGAGTTGCAGTTCAAGAACATCTGGAGGCCCAAGGTTGGGGACCACCGATTTACAGGTTTTGTTGTCACATGCACCTTTGGGAAACTCATGGCAACCCCAATCAGAAGTCCCTGAGTTCTCTTCCTCCACTTGGTGCCAGAGTGTCTTTAAGTTTCATTTCTCAAGAAATCACTCCAGAATGACTGAGAAATAGGTTTCACTTTCACTTCTTCCTCTAGCAAGCAGAAACCTGGCTTTTTGCTTTCTAATCTATAGAAATAAATGGGGCTCTGAATATTAGGAATTATTATTATAGATATTCAGAATTATCAAATTTGGATTTGGATATATTCAGAACTATCCAAATATGGCATTATTCAGTGAATTTTGAATATTTCCAAATCCGAATGCACATACTTAGGTTTACCTGCTTTGAGGCCTTTAGGTCTTATCTTGCTTTTTATCTCCTTTTGAAGGTAGAAGGGTTTCTCCTGCTCCTTAACATACTTCTTAAAGCTTTGAGCTTTGTTAGCTGGCTTGGGAAAAATTTCCTCTTAATATTTAAGTTCCCCTATTAATGTACACATCCAGTTGTGTTAAGAAAGGAGTACAGTTGTTAATATAGTTGAACAAACTGTCTCCATATACTCTTTGACTCCTCCTGGGAGGAGGTCAAGAAAGGCTTCTAGCATTCTTGCAAAAAAAAAAAAAAAGCCTTAAAAAAATAAGAATGTCAATGCTAGGAGGGGCTGCTTAAGAATTCATGTGCTAATATGGCCCCTACTACAGAAGAAGAGACCATTGTTGGGTCTTATTTTTCCCCCTGCATGTTCTTTTTAACACCTTTCAGATGAACAATGCAATGTCTGCACAGTTGGTTGAAGTGTGCCCTAAACTCACTCATTTGTCCTTTGCATGCTTTCAGTATCTCTGTCAAATGAGATGTATTCTGTTCATTGACCCCTCCATCTCAAAAATGTGATGTCAACAGCAAAGTGAATGTCAGGTGAACTGGCATGGCTTTCATCCCAGGATGAACAGGCATTTTGATTTTTTCCTTCCAGGCTTTTGAACAATTTTGAAACATCCAAAGCCATTTTGCCATAAACCCATTTAAATCTTCTAAGTATATTAGCAAGAAGAGTATCTTCTTCTGGTTCTATTAAGCCTCATTTCTAGTATCAGAGAACTCTCTTCCTTATTACCTTGACAGTGTCCTGGAGGAAATCTGCTCTTTATTTTATGACTCATGCTGTGTCTGGAATGGGCTGAGAACTTGCAGAAAAACAGGGTCTGATTTGGGGTTCATAAATCTTACCAGAAGAATGAGGACTTGCATACAATGCAACTTGAATCTGCACAGCACTTTTTCAACCCTGGTAGCACATTATCATCTTGCCCACAGTCCTACAGTGAAGCAATACACTTCCATTTAAAAAATATTTTTGACTAGCATATCCCATCAGAGAATAATGGTAAGCTGTAGGTTCTGGTGTCCATTCTGGAAATGCTTTCCTCTGTCCCAACTGGAACCATCAGAATTCATGCTCCAACTCTTGTGCAGTGCTTCCCTGGACCATTTTCAAGGCCCCTGCACATTTGCCAAATAGACATGTTGCTGTAAATCTGAAGTGGGCAGTGCAATCCATGCCACATACTTGGTATTCTGATCTTTTGTTTAAAATAAATAAATAAATGAATAAAAAAACGAGATTCCCCACTCTATCTCTGAATCACCCTGTAAGAAAATTTGACTGATTAAAAGTTTAGATTTGCCTGTGCAATCTGTAGACCATGGATGTTAACCCTTCCACTAGATTGTTTTTAATGCATTATTTTCCCAACTTGTATGCTTGCTTAATTTATGTATAAGATGTATAAGCTGTTTTGCAATTCAGACTCCCAATGTAGCATGCAAATAACTTAAATATTAACATGAAAACATAAAAACATTTTTAAAACCCAGAAAATTATAACACTGTAAGCAGCAATGAAACAGTATAAAATTACACTGTCTTGTCATGAGAGTTTAGCACTGAAGCACAGCTAGAGTGCAGAGTACCAAAGGAAATCCTTTTTTCTCCTTTAGTGATACTCTCATAGAAGTAACTTCAAGACAGGAAAATAAAAAACTATCCCATGTAAATCATCAAAATACATCTGTCCGTTTCTCTCCATGCATCCAGAAAAATTGGTGACACAAGCTTCCATATCCAACTTGCATGTGAATTGCTTCAACAGAATGCTATTACGTTTTGATGTGGGGCTGTTGACAGATTGGTGGCTCCATGTCATATCCTCTCCACACTTCTCATAACTTTTAGACACATTTGGTGAGGCTGGAACCTCATCACCTTGTTTTTGTGTACTTCCATTCCAAATCACTGGCTCGTAGCAAACCAGGACAGGTAAAAGATGGTGATACTTGATGAGTAAGTCTGCCAAGACACTATTAAAAATTGAGAGAAAACTCTGTTTGGGGCAATTGTGTGAGGGGTACATGGGGAGATGGGAGGTTCATTTCAAGAAGAAGACAGAATGTGCCCTTAAGAGCAAAGCTGACAGTAACCAAAATGAACTTAGAAATGGCTGCAATCTAATGAAAGATAGGCATGGAGAAGGCCTGTTAACCAAGACTCCTGGGTTTCAGGTCATACGGGAGCAGCCCATTGCCCCTCAAATCCAACTTCTTCCCTCAGGCTAGCACAAGCAGTGAAACAATAGGTCAGAGTGTGTTGCATTACCAAACATTGAACAAACAGCAATTCTGAGAATTGGAGGGAAGCTGCTAGTGGGAAGAGAACCTTCCTTCCCTTCAGGGCCTGCCTCTTCCCCAGCTATTGTTCATTAAGGAATGCTGACTACAAAATACCTTTGCTGTCTACTAAGGCTCATTTACTTGAGGTGGGGAAATGGAGACAAAGAAACTAAAGGCAACCCATTAAGCACTTCTGCATTGCCTACATGCCATCACACAGTGTGGAAAGTTAGGCATGGGTTAGTTATACAGCAAGATCCCAAGCATGCCTGGCTAGAAAAAAAATCCTGATCCAGCAAAATTCATTCTCCCACCCCTTGCAAACATTAATAACCTGTTATAAATCCACTGATCATCAATGGCATCTCTCCAAAGTCTCCATCTTTCCATCTTTTCCTTTCCTCTGTCTTTGTTTTCACAGCTCTGCTGCAGTCTCATGAACTCTCTTGCATTCATTCAGTCATTTAACATCCTGGGCACTGAAGAGAATAGAAGCAGGAATCAGGATTGCACTGTTAGATTGATAAACAGATGCTAAGCCGATGTGACACAGCTGCTACTGCTGAGCCAGGAAAAGCAGGTCAAGGTTATTAGGAGAGAGTGCAGAACTGTCTCATAGCTTTAAGCTAAAAGACCCCACGTGGTTCTCTTTCTCTCTCTTTTCCCCCTCTTTGATTTTTATGATGGCAAAGAATAGCATGGACTGTCTTGGGGACTTTAAAATCAATCACTGCCAAAGAGAAGGAGAAAGAAACTAAATTCTCAATTCATTCCTAATTTGACACATGAATTTCTATTTTTTTTTCATTCATAATAAATCTTTAATTTTCAACAGAATTTGTATTTTAATGTCAGTTTTAAGTGTCTGTTAAGTCTGCCTGCACCTCATAGGCTCCAGTATATTTCTGTGAGGGGTAAAAGAGAAATATGCAGGCAGAAAGAAGGGGAAAAAAGCCTACAATTATAGCAAAGCAAGGAAGTATAAAGCATGTCCTTTAATCCTATCAAACCTGTGCAAATTTTTGCAGAAACTCCACAGCCTGCGTCATGCAGGAGGTAAGATTAGATTATTCTAATGGTTCCTTCTGACCTTAAATTCTGTGAAATTTGTAATATGATCAGTCAGTGGAAGCATTTTCTCGTAAAGACAGTTCTCCTGTAGAAAGGGTGAAGCAATATTTAACTAGTGGTATAAAAAAATTATATACATTCAGTGCTATCTATATTCTGCACATCCATGTGCATGCTATACAAGCATAGAATCAAATATATGGTGGCAGAAGTTAACACTTAAACATGCCTTAGCTTACCTGGAAAACCCTGGAAAGGGTCACTATGTCAGACTGCTTGTCCTATTGCTTTGACGTTTTCATATGGTTTCAGTTTGGGTAAAGGGTTTTGATTATGTACACCATGTAGTAGGATTTTGGAGTAGGTGGGTGTAATCTTGATTATAATATATTATAAAGTTTCTAGTTTTAAGGCCACTTAATTGTCAGTCCCCTTATGCTCAATCACACTGTATCAGGGAGTCTGTAGTCCTGAAGTGGAGAAAGGGGAACAGTGAGGTAGAAATAAAGTCAACCAATCCATCCATCCATCCATCAATCATATCATCCACATTTCACTATAAATTTTACCTAATGAATAAAAAAAAAAAACATACACACCTACATCATGAAATCTGATAGTGTTTAAAAAATATAGTTCAGTGCTAAAGTATAAAATATTATAAAAATGGACATCACGATATAGTAAAATGAGTGCTTCTTTATTCAAGCTGAATTCATGGCATATTCATAGAAAGAATGGCAGATCTTGATGCTGCTATCTCCTCTGGACACTGTTTAGCCATTCTTTTTTTGCTTTTTTTAAATAGCCAAACTATTTGATAGCCTTGAACATGACTGCAAACCATATCAAAGAATGCATATTTCCTTAATGTACAATATTTATCTTGACAACAATATTGGTTTCCATGGTGTATAGTTTGGATTTTATTTATTTTATCTGATGCACTAGACTTGCATTGTTTTCTAAATGTTAATGAAAACAATAAAATAAGTAAGATAACATCTTGTGTTGTACCATCTTTAAAGATTATGTATGCCTTACTCCAATCTAACAAATATACACTTATTTATTTTGTGGTCTACCCTAAGTTAAACATATGATTCTCATATTGAAATCATGGGGACTTTAGTTTAAACAGTCCACGTACACCAGCTTGGTTGATGTAAAGAGTCCATGTAATCCTTGGTGGAGTTAATGATGATGATGATGATGAAACATGTTTCTGTGGTCCCCATAGTCATTGAGACACTGGGAACAATGCTGTTGAATGTCATAGAGCTGCAAAAAACAGCAATATTAAGAACTGCACACATAATGCACCAATATTTAACTGATACTTAGGTTTTTGGTTACAGCTTGTATCTGTTACTTAATACCAGTCAAAGACTGTGTATTGTATTTTTGGATAAATAACAATAAAAGGTAGCTAAATAGTTTCCTTAAAACATTGATATGCTCCATCTTGCATATATTATTAAACAGCACACATCATAGAGCACAAAGTAGGAGAGGATGATAAATACCAGGACGTTATCTACCAATGCCTCTAATACATTGTCAGCCCTTTTTCCTTTCCATGCATTTTAATACTCTCCTTGTGTGTAGTGGGGAATGTATGTGTCGGGTACAGAAGTGTGTGTACAAGCTGCAACTCCCATCAGCCCTAACCAGCATAGCCAAAAATGTGGGCTGTCTAGCAACATCTGGAGGGCCATGTATCTTCCCATCTCTACTGCAACAGATAGATGAAATAGGTCATGCAGGGTGCTATTATGGGCAGAAATTACAGGTTGAAATCTGAGGGCCTGACCTAACTTGCTATGTGACCACCTACATTGCTCCTGTCTGAACAAGTTAGATTTCAGCACTCTGAAGATGTGTTCCAGCATCCACTGAAGTGCTATCTCTGATTAATCCTGGTGATTACATGAATCTAAATGAGTAAAACAAATAGCATGACCAATATTAAAAGGACACTATTTTTTTACTATCAGTTAAGTGTGTGCACTGTTTTTCGAAAGGCATGTAAAAGCAGACTAAATCAGGATTATTCACATGATTTGGGGCAATCATGGGATGCTGCAAGTAGCTGCTGTTTGCCTGTGGGTAAGAGCACCCTGTTGGATTCTTCGTGTTTTATCTGGAATTCATGGGATGCCTTTTTGTTTTTGTTTTAAAGATGCAGCACAGTTCCCAGCAAAGAAGGAGAAATTGAAAATCATATGCAGTTTCCAGGAAGAGTCAGGGGGCACCAAAGGAGAAGGTGAATGACAGCTGAACTCCCCAATAAACCCCAAGATCTCTCCTGCTCATTTCGGCCACTGAGGCACTAGGGAGGGCTCAGACTGACATCACTGGGCACTATATGTCTCTTTGAAGCCATTATCAACTGCTTTTAAAGTGGTAGAAAAGCAGCAGAATGTATATGAAGACCAACTGAATACATCAGTCCCCCAGGCCAGTCCCTTTTCTTCCAGAGACCCAGAGTCATGTCATGAACCCAGGCCTGTAAAGGCTAAATTGGATTCTGTTTTCCTGTAACTAGAGTGTGTATGTTTGTGTGTATGAATATAACAAAAATTGTCATCTCTTGGCATGCTGGGAGATTTTTCTTTTAGAGGCCAATCTTTCTCCAATATAGAATAAAGAGAACTTGTTTGTGAACAAGGAAGGGAAGGAGGTGATCAGGTGATGTGGTGAGAGAATCCAAAACGAAGGTCCACGTATGTTTTGGAATTCAGATTCCCCCCCCCCCCCCTCAATTTGTCCTATTGCTACTACAGGGCAAAGTGAAAAATCTGCATTGCCATTGTTAGCTAGAATATGTGTTGCAGGTTTTTTCTTTTATCCATCTTAGTTTACTGAACTTTACTGGGATTGAATGTGTGTGAGAAAGACTGCACATGAATGCCTGCATTCTTTTTATTTTGGCTCTGGAGGGGCTAAGTCTGAATTATTGGCTGGAATCCTGTTGTGTAGTTTCACATGTGCAATGGAGATGATGTCAGCAGTAGCAGCAAATCAGTGCAGATGAAAGGCTTCCTTTGGAAATGTCAGGGTGAAAGTGACTTTGTTGCCCTGTGTATGACTTGTGCGCTCACCAAAATTGCCTTTAATCAGCAACAATTTGTAGCTGCTACTGATGTCACTCCCACTGAGCATGTTGAATTGTGCAACAGGTTTTCAAGAGCAGTTTAAGTCTGTTTTTCTGTTTTCCTGCTCTTCTTCCTTTGTCCTTGTTGGTGTGGTACTACAAATACCCTTGTCAGAAGGGGCCTGTGGGCAGAAATGAAATCTTCCTGTGTGTTCTGCCTGAATATTTACATGTACCCTAAAACAGATGGTGCTGTGCAGCCTTGCCTCCACCCTGAGTCATAGCTGTTTGTGTTTTCCCATTCATGGGAATGGGAAGATATCCAGAATCCAGAAATGCACAAATCCTTGACAAGGACTGGGTCAGAGTGTCAACCACAGGGTACAAGGCAGATTGGGCAGCAGTCTGTGCACCCTTATTTGGGCATGAACTGGGTCAGAGGGCCAGTGTGCATCCCTGCTTTCAATAACAGTTCTTTGAGGAGAGATTTGAAAGCAACAACTTATGGGTTGGTGACAGTAAGAAGAAAACAAAAAGTATGAAGGGATTTGTTTTCATCATAACCATTTGTTTTCATCATAACCATCATAACCCAGACACATCCTTCTGAAGATTTTCAAACAAATAAAAAAGCAGAAAGACTTCAACTATACAGTCATGGCCAAAACATTTCCAACTGCAACAATTTTCTGAGAGAAGGGTTGCATTTTCTGACAGAATTGCAAGGGTGCCAATATTTTTGGCCATGACTGTATATATAACTTCAATGCAGATTATTTGGAATCAACAGAAGAGGGAGCAAAGCTCTCTACTCTCAAAAAGTAAAGAACTGCAGATTAATTTCCTGGGTATGGAAAGTACTCTAATACTTCTGCTGGCACATGTGTGACATTTTAATTGAGATAACCCATGAAATCATGGGGAGTGGGACTTGAATCTTTTTAACACCAGCATACTTTCAGGGGAAACAATCCTACACCGATTCCTCTGATATTGGTTTGGTTTCCTCTTTTCAGAAAGGATAGTAGGTCTGCAAATTTGGCCTAATTTTTTAAAGAAGTGAAAATAGTATAGTCATCTGTTGATTTATTTGTTTTACTCAAACAGAAGACACAAGGCATCATATGCCAAATGAGATTCTGATTGTTGTCAAAAGACCTAAGACATATTCATTTTCTTTAGTGTTGTAGTGGAACAATTGCAACTTGAAGTGGAAATGGGACAGAACAAACTTTTTCCTTAAAAAACAAAGTGGCTATTATAGAAAGTGCCTTTTCCAGATGGGTAGGTGTAAATACAAACAAATTTGAAAAGCTCTTTCAAAAAAAGAAAATCTCCCCCTGAAAATTAGGTACCCAGTGTGGTAGATAGAGTGTTGGACTAGGACTCAGGAGATCTGGATTCAAATCCCCACTCAGCCATAGAAACTCTACATAGTGTTGTGGGACTGGCAAAACCACACCTTAAATATCTCACTTAGGATTACTATAATTTGGTTTCACCTTGGCAGGTCATAACACAAGTTTCATCCAATTCTACCAAAAACAATAAGCAAAAGAAATGGCAGGAATCAACACAACCAACATGTGTTGGTTCCTTCCATTCTAGTGAATTGGAGACATCCACAGCCAAGGCTCAACATGAGGTCCAAAACAAAACAGATCTTTTTCGAAGTGGTGTGAAGTGAAGCCAGCTCCTATCCAGAGCAGATTCACAAGTCTTGTCTATCTTAAAATTTAATAAACAAAACAGTCATGTTGTTAGAGGGAGTAGTTTCCTTCTTGCCATTATTTCATCAAGTATGAACTGTCATCTATTGCTATGGCACAGCAAAATGACCTTAAAAATTAGAATGAATATTATAATACCGGTACACTTTACTGTAATGGAAAATCTAGATTTGAGAGGGCTGTTGAAGCAGACTGCAAACTGAGTGTGGTCTGTTTCCATTGTCCTTTAGGTTCTTCCTACTGGAAGGAAAATGGTAGTTCCATCCAGAGAGTTAGACTATATGCTGTTAGCTTTCCCTCGGGCGTCCTTCATGATGTATGAGCCCAAAAGCCAGACTTTGCTGTGCTGCCACTGATTACAGACAAACCACATGTGACATTCACATGTAACATTCCCACAGGCTCTCCCACTTTCTCTTTTTTTGTCCAAAACAGTTATGAGACACTCCAGTTTAGATCAGATGTTCACAGAGAGAGGGACTTCTTCTATTTTATTTGTACGATCAACAGATCAGATGTGAATAACACAGAACAACTGCATAAAAATAAACAGTATCCATATAACTGTAATATACATTATGTGCGGCAGACTCTTAGGGAGACAAATTCCATAGATAATTGTTAGAAGCATAACCCCACCCCCAATACATACATATTCACATATGCATACATACATGTATATATCTAGAGGATTAAGACACCATTTCTTGCCTGCAGACTAGTGCTGCTGCACAGAAGCTGGCCACTTTAATTGTTACTGATCGACACTGGTCTGCCAGCAGATAACATGTATAGTACTCATCATCTCTTCCAGGAATGCTTTGCAAAATTGGATGAATAAAAGTGTCACAGAAACCAGTGTAGAAGGAGCAATACAACAGAACATGGCCAACCGTCTCCACCACACCAGCCTCACAAGGACATAAGCACTCTTCATAAGTCATGTTCTTATATCTGCCTTCCAGCAGGGCTGAAGGAAGTACATTAAACTTTGCTAATGTAAAAGCTTTTCTATATTTTGGAAGGGTCAGAATATTCAGATAGCTTGCAGGTAAAAACGCCTAACCATAATCTCCATAATTTCTTTCCTAATGAAAATTATCCTTTCTTTGCACAGTTTTTACCCCACAAAAGGAAAGGTACAAGTACTTGTAGTTTTCCCTCTCTTTTGAGACAGAAAAAGGAGCTGGGAAGCGTGGGGGTTTTTTAAAGAAAAAAAATGTCAGCACCTCTCCTACACCCCCTAATCTCAGACTGAGGTTTCACACCAGTGCTCAGGTTGGGAACAAAAATCTAGGGCAGAATAGTTGTATGGCATAATGGATTGCTTTATGGCATCTGATCCTTTTTTCTTGTTGTTTAGTCGTTAAGTCGTGTCCGACTCTTCGTGACCCCATGGCCCAGAGCACGCCAGGCCCTCCTGTCTTCCACTGCCTCCCAGAGTTTGGTCAAATTCATGTTGGTAGCTTGGATGACACTGTCCAACCATCTCGTCCTCTGTCGTCCCCTTCTCCTCTTGCCTTCACACTTTCCCAACATCAGGGTCTTTTCCAGGGAGTCTTCTCTTCTCATGAGATGGCCAAAGTATTGGAGCCTCAGCTTCAGGATCTGTCCTTCCAGTGAGCACTCAGGGTTGATTTCCTTCAGAATGGATAGGTTCGATCTCTTTGCAGTCCAGGGGACTCTCAAGAGTCTCCTCCAGCACCACAATTCAAAAGCATCAATTCTTCGGCGGTCAGCCCTCTTTATGGTCCAGCTCTCACTTCCATACATCACTACTGGAAAAACCATAGCTTTGACTATGCGGACCTTTGTTGGCAAGGTGATGTCTCTGCTTTTTAAGATGCTGTCTAGGTTTCTCATCGCGTTCCTCCCAAGAAGCAGGTGTCTTTTGATTTTGTGGCTGCTGTCACCATCTGCAGTGATCATGGAGCCCAAGAAAGTAAAATCTGTCACTGCCTCCATATCTTCCCCTTCTATTTGCCAGGAGGTGATGGGACCAGTGGCCATGAACTTGGTTTTTTTGATGTTGAGCTTCAGACCATTTTTTGCGCTCTCCTCTTTCACCCTCATTAAGAGGTTCTTTAATTCCTCCTCACTTTCTGCCATCAGACTGGAATCATCTGCATATCCGAGGTTGTTGATATTTCTTCCGGCAATCTTAATTCCGGTTTGGGATTCATCCAGTCCTGCCTTTCGCATGATGTACTCTGCATATAAGTTGAATAAGCAGGGAGACAATATACAGCCTTGTCGTACTCCTTTCCCAATTTTGAACCAATCAGTTGTTCCATATCCAGTTCTAACTGTTGCTTCCTGTCCCACATAGAGATTTCTCAGGAGATAGATAAGGTGGTCAGGCACTCCCATTTCTTTAAGAACTTGCCATAGTTTGTTGTGGTCCACACAGTCAAAGGCTTTTGCATAGTCAATGAAGCAGAAGTAGATGTTTTTCTGGAACTCTCTGGCTTTCTCCATAATCCAGCGCATGTTAGCAATTTGGTCTGTAGTTCCTCTGCCCCTTCGAAATCCAGCTTGTACTTCTGGGAGTTCTCGGTCCACATACTGCTGAAGCCTGCCTTGGAGGATTTTGAGCATAACCTTGCTAGCGTGTGAAATGAGTGCAATTGTACGGTAGTTGGAGCATTCTTTGGCACTGCTCTTCTTTGGGATTGGGATGTAGACTGATCTTTTCCAATCCTCTGGCCACTGCTGAGTTTTCCAAACTTGCTGGCATATTGAGTGTAGCACCTTAACAGCGTCATCTTTTAAGATTTTAAATAGTTCAACTGGAATGCCATCACCTCCACTGGCCTTGTTGTTAGCCATGCTTTCTAAGGCCCACTTGACTTCGCTCTCCAGGATGTCTGGCTCAAGGTCAGCAACCACACTATCTGGGTTGTCCGGGACATCCAGATCTTTCTGGTATAATTCCTCTGTGTATTCTTGCCACCTCTTCTTGATGTCTTCTGCTTCTGTTAGGTCCCTGCTATTTTTGTCCTTGATTATGTCCATCTTTGCACAAAATGTTCCTTTAATAGCTCCAATTTTCTTGAACAGATCTCTGGTTTTTCCCTTTCTATTATTTTCCTCTATTTCTTTGCACTGTTCATTTAAGAAGGCCCTCTTGTCTCTCCTTGCTATTCTTTGGAAGTCTGCATTCAATTTTCTGTAACTTTCCCTATCTCCCTTGCATTTTGTTTCCCTTCTCTTCCCTGCTATTTGTAAGGCCTCATTGGACAGCCACTTTGCTTTCTTGCATTTCCTTTTCTTTGGGATGGTTTTTGTTGCTGCCTCCTGTACAATGTTACAAGCCTCCATCCATAGTTCTTCAGGCACTCTGTCCACCAAATCTAGTTCCTTAAATCTGTTCTTCACTTCCACTGCGTATTCATAAGGGATTTGGTTTAGATTATACCTGACTAGCCCAGTGGTTTTACCTACTTTCTTCAGTTTAAGCTTGAATTTTGCTATAAGAAGCTGATGATCAGAGCCACAATCAGCTCCAGGTCTTGTTTTTGCTGACTGTACAGAGCTTCTCCATCTTTGGCTGCAGAGAATATAATCAATCTGATTTCGGTATTGCCCATCTGGTGATGTCCATGTGTAGAGTCACCTCTTGTGTTGTTGGAAAAGAGTGTTTGTGATGACCAGCTTGTTCTCTTGACAAAACTCTATTAGCCTTTGCCCTGCTTCGTTTTGAACTCCAAGGCCAAACTTACCTGTTGTTCCTTTTATCTCTTGACTCCCTACTTTAGCATTCCAGTCCCCTATACTGACAAGAACATCTTTCTTTGGTGTCAGTTCTAGAAGGTGTTGTAAGTCTTCATAGAATTGGTCAGTTTCAGCCTCTTCAGCATTGGTAGTTGGTACATAAACTTGGATGACTGTGATGTTGAAAGGTCTGCCTTGGATTTGTATTGAAATGATTCTATCATTTTTCAGATTGTATCCCAGTACAGCTTTTCCCACTCTTTTGTTGACTGTGAGGGCTACTCCATTTCTTCTACGGGATTCTTGCCCACAATAGTAGATATGATAATCGTCTGAATTGAATTCGCCCATTCCTGTCCATTTTAGTTCATTGATGCCCAGGATGTCAATGTTTATTCTTGCCATCTCCTGTTTGACCACATCCAGCTTACCAAGGTTCATAGATCTCACATTCCAGGTTCCTATGCAGTATTCTTCTTTGCAGCATCAGACTTTCCTTTCACTTCCAGGTGCGTCCGCAGCTGAGCGTCCTTTCGGCTTTGGCCCAACCACTTCATTAGCTCTGGAGGTACTTGTACTTGTCCTCCGCTCTTCCTCAGTAGCATGTTGGATGCCTTCCGACCTGAGGGGCTCATCTTCCAGCGTCATATCTTTTAGCCTTTTGTTTCTGTCCATGGAGTTTTCTTGGCAAAGATACTGGAGTGGCTTGCCAGTTCCTGCTCCAGGTGGATCGCGTTTAGTCCGAACTCTCCACTATGACCTGTCCGTCTTGGGTGTCCCTGCATGGCATAGCCCATAGCTTCTCTGAATTACTCAAGCCCCTTCGCCACGCGAAGGCAGCAATCCATGAAGGGGTTCTAATCCTTAAGATGGAACAAAAATTTAATCTCATTTGAAAGTTTCAGACTAATGTCCAATTACATAAATGCAGAGCACAAAGGTCACACACCTCTCTCTGCTGAGCTCCCCATTGCATAACCATTTACATAAACAATTTTGCAACCAGCACAAAAAACAACATATGGCAGAGAGCCTTTCAATGCTCAGGGGAGGCAACAGGATGCTACATGCTAGCATTAGTATTTCATCCAGCAAATAAACAAACTAATCCTAGTCTGTAGTTTAACTTTTCTCTGGATTGACTCATGATAAATTCAATAGGTTTTACTCTTGGACAAGTGTATATGGTATTGTGACCTCAAATGTATAAAGCATAAAATCCCAGAATGTTCTGGAATGTTCTGCAAACAAATGAACTAGATGATATCATTATACAAAAAGTAGTCAGAAGTCTCTAGTAAAAAAGCTCGTGTTTGGCCTAATATTTCTTGAACATAAATACATGATAAATGTTAAGAGAGTTGCAGAGCCATTTAATTGTCATATTGTGCTTGTTGATGAGACTGAACCTTCAGACTGAGGGCTCATGAGGAAGCATTCCTGGCCTCTCCAGGTTAGTGACAAAGACCATTACATTTGTGATGTTGATTGTGGAATCGAAATAGCAACAAACAACTAAAGCTGGCAAGTACTGCAATGAGTGCAACTATAGGGCAACCTGGTCCTCAGCAATGGTTTTACCACCCTCATTTTGAAAGAGGCAGGCATAAAAAGCAAACTTTGAGTCAGCTGTATGCTACTCAGAATGAATGACCCAGTAAGGAGCATCAATATTTATGAGATAATAAGGGCTGACGGCAAAAGTCTGCTGTTGCTTATGATTTACTCACAGATAAGACTTAGTATTGGCTTGAAGTCTATCGAACTTCCAGGTGGGCCTAATGGACTATACGGATGGAACTATTTCCAGAGCTGCAGGCAAATCCACATTTGGTCATCACAATTGGGACTCTCTTTTGAGGTCCTTGTTCTTTCCTCTTCCTCCAACAGTTCAAGGCACTCACATCTGAAGGCTCCGTAAGATTCTGCTGTGTGGGAGAGAATGGCACTGGAGCTTTTGTGAGGGCAATAAGAGGTGACCGTCTGAATTCCTTTTCTGCTCTCATGCCCCTTCTTTCAGAAAAGAGAATGGACATGTTAGAGACTCAGAACAATTTCCTCTGGAAAAAAAATATCTATGTGACATGCAATTTTCCAAACTGCTATTTTCAGGGGCCAGTTCAATTATATCACTGCTGCTCTAATGTGATAGTTCAGCCATTTCAAGTTAATTGTTAAGCGAGCCCAGAAATAATCTCCCTCACAGTAAGCTGTGAAATGAGGTTGGAAGCAAAACGGGAGAAAAAATAGCAACTCTTTTATTACTTTTGTCACCCAAACAATCTGAAAAAAGGTCTTGATAATAACCAGTGGTATAGCATTAAAGTTGTTATAAGAGCAAAACAATCTCAGCAGCTTGCCTGGGCTCCATTTATATATCATTCACCTATTAGAAAAAAAGAACATGAGGGTGGGGGTGGGATGGCGGTAGGGAGAGGGAAACATATCATGGGTCCACAATGTAAAGCCCCCTCAACCTGCAGCTCAACAGTCTTATTAACTCTTGCAGCAGCAAGCATCGGATAGTGCTTGCCAGGTTGCTAGAGCCAGCCACTTCAGAGACAAATTATCAGACAGGTTAGCACAATAGCAATTAATCAGGATTTACGAGGTCACACAAACCCCAATCAAACTGATAAAAATAACAGCACACAACCTTCATTAGTGCCTTCCCATTTGTTTTTGCAAATGTGGCATTTCTTCAGTTCAAAGGAGTTTTCCTTTGGTATTTATGAGACACAATTCAGTTAATAAATGTTCCGCTTCTCCTCTGTCTTCACCACGGCCCCCTCCTCTAGGGCCAATTAACACCAATTTTATGGGAAACAGAGCAGGTAGTCATATCCACCATGTGTGAGTACTCTCTAAAATGCTTTTAATAGATTGCCTTTCAGGAAATAATAAGTCATTACCAGAGTTGCTGTTGTTATTCCTGCTGCTGTAAACCCACACACAGCTTGGCAAAGCACAAAGAGATGCATCCTATTATGTAGGGTTGAGTTTTAAAAAAAGGAAAGTGACTCTCTGAATCCAAGAAATGAATGATTTCAATGACATGTAAAAATAGGTGAGACTGTCCCTTTTCAATTGTTTACCTAATCAAAACAACCAATGTTGGGTATGATTAAACCCTCATAGCAGAAGAGTAATGACAGTAAAGAAAAACATGTTCTGATAATAACCACTGGTATGGCTTTAAAGAGAGAGGCATGGTACTGAGTTACACTGAACGGTAATTCAACAACAGATGTCTTATTTTAGTACTGTTGAGCCACACTTGTCTGAAACCCTGTTGCTTAGTGTAGTAAATTGCACAACAGAGGCCCACTGAAACAATACAGATTTGGTGAGTCAACTCCTCCATAAGTTCCATTGATTCAAATGGGCCTACTCCAACTGTGACTTAGTAAACTGCAGTTGGAGTAGGCCCATTTAAATCAATGGAATTTATGGAGGAGTTGATTCATTAAATCCCTATTGATTCAATGGGCCTACTCTAGTGTGATTTACTATATTAAGCAACAGGATTTGGGCCACTTTGTACAAAGAATAGAGGCCTTTCTCCTGCCACTTCTCTGGGATAATCTCTTCTCATTGAAATTACAAATGAGAACACACCACAAAATGCTCCTGTATCTCCCTCATTCTAGATCAGTGGTTCCCAGCCTTTTTTGAGTCAGAACCCCCTTTTATAACAGCCAAATAACCTGAGCCCCCCCACCATGTTTGCATAAAAAAGGCATTTTAATGGGTTAAGCCATCCCTTCTCAGAAAGTAGAGGCTGCTTTCTCCCACAAAGGGCCTGTTTTTCATTCATACACATACACACTAACTTTAATATCTGGCTCCAAAGGGTCAAGGAATTTTTTTTTAATAAGGGCTACAACATATATAAGGCGACCCATGACCTCCCTCCAGAAAATACTACCCTCTTGTGGGTCATGACCCCCAGGTTGGAAAACACTGTTCTAGATGAATTCCTGCATTCTGATCTTGTTATACCTATCCTCTTGAACTAGAACCTCTTAGCACTGCTTGGGGCTTACAAGGAGGAAAGAAGTTTCAGGAGAAAGCAAAAGCAAAAGGATGCTCCTCTTCTGTCCCTTGCTATGCCATAAACCCATAAAGGGCTCATGTTCAACACCGGATACTAGCCAAAAGAGGACTTCACTACTGCACAGAAGGAATAAGGAGGATGCTGGAGGGGGTTGCTAGAGCCATGTCTTCCTTTAGAAAGTACATTCCTCCATTTGTAGGTCTACCTTTTGAAGGTGTTCTCAATTTGAAGTTCTGTCTAGTCTGACCAAAAGATAAAGAAGGGTAAGGGTGGAGATCTGGGGCTTTGGTATTGCCCTTCCACAGGTAGTGGCACTTGGACTGTAGACTATGTACACAGGTCATCTGGTCACTCTTTTCCCTACTCAGGTGAGAGGTTTAAATTATAAAAAATGTTTCTGAATTTCATTCTGTACATATTGATTGCCATAAGCAATTCTGTGAACCAGGGTCTTCTTTGTGACATGGCCACTCTCGAGAGGAAGTTTTAATCTCACATTGAACATAATACCAAATCTAGTCCATACTCTTAAACATGCATCCTAAAGGGTTCAGGATGGAGAATGGCTGCCACACCTGAAACTGAGGGCTGGGTCTATGCTGAGAAAGAAAGAGGCACCACAGACCTGAGTTTGCTGTCAGAGGGAATGGTGATATTGATGAAATGCCAGGCTATACTCAAATTATTGGGCATTCTATCTTTATGGAAGTATTCCTCTGTATAGCAGACAGAAACACTTAGGGAAAAAGTGACCATGGTCTTGTTTGGGTAACATTGCATAGAAACAAAGGTAAATGTCACGTTATGCTATTTGCCATTAAATTAGAGCTGACTTCTAGCAACCTCAATACGACTTCAAAGATAAGTGAGATATTTAAGGTGTGTTTTTAGCAGTTCCACTCTCCCAGTGAGTTTCTATGGTTGAGCGGGCATTCAAACCCAGGCATTCTGAGTCCTAGTCTGTCATTGTATCCACCAGTCTGGATATCTAACAAAGCTAAAAGGAACCAGAAACTCCTTAGATCTTAAACATGCATACACCACATTGCCCATGCCATGTCCCCTTCAACCATAAACTAACCCATACCATTCCACAGAGCAAGAAGTGGAAAGGATAGTTTACTGGAATAATAATATCTAGCTATATGAACATGCATACCTTTGTAGGGTAAGCTTAGGCCTTTCGACACAGAAAACTATCAATGGATCTTTAGTAAAAGGTAAAGGTTCCCCTTGACAATTTTTTGTCCAGTCATGTTCGACTCTAGGGGGCGGTGCTCATCCCCGTTTCCAAGCCATAGAGCCAGCGTTTGTCCGAAGACAATCTTCCGTGGTCACATGGCCAGTGCGACTTAGACACGGAACGCTGTTACCTTCCCACCGAGGTGGTCCCTATTTATCTACTCGCATTTGCATGCTTTTGAACTGCTAGGTTGGCGAGAGCTGGGACAAGCGACTGGAGCTCACTCCGTCACGTGGATTCGATCTTACAGCTGAAGATCTACAGACCTTACAGCACAGAGGCTTCTGCGGTTTAACCCGCAGCGCCACCACCATGGATCTTTACATATTGATAAAAGAGAAAGCAGCTGCTTTCATCCCAATCCAGCTGCTTTGTTGCATCCTGAGTAGAGATGGGCACAAATTAAAAAATTAATCACCAAATTCATTAAAAATCGCTAATTTGTCAATTTGTATTTGTACAAACCAATGCTCCCAACAAATGCAAATCAATGAATTTGTGATTTATTGATTTGTTGGGCTATAAAATGCCCCCCAGGCACCTAGAGACACCAAAATTGCAGAGAAGCTTCCCATTACTCTCCGCTACAATCCCTCCAAATTTGCTGAAGATTGGGTTTCCCCAAGCCAGTTGCTAAAGGGCACTTTCCTGGGGGGAGCCACTTTGTGAGTGTGTAACTTGGATGTCTGAAATGCAACTTTCACACAACTTGGAGGGGTTGTAGAGGAGAGTCATGGGAAGTTTCACTGTGATTTTAGTGTCTCTAGGTGCCTGGGGGGGATTTTATAGGGTTTTGAAGTAAAAAAATGAATTCACAAATTGATTCTTCGGTTCATCAGAAATTTTTTTGTAAATTTGCAATTTGTGATTCATTGACATTGATGAATCCCAAAGGAAAAGGGTATCACCATTTTTCTGATTCATGCCCATCTCCAGTCCTGAGCTTATGTGTGGCTTCTTTGGCCCTCAGCAGTTGAAAACAGAGAAAGAGGAATAGGATTGTGGCTTTGATGGGCTGTGGGTTGAGGATGTGGTCCTGGCTGATGAGAGAGCTGGGATAAGAACTGATGACCAAACTATGCACGACATACAAACCCAGACAGCCAGTTCCCAAGTTCTTCTTTTTCTGGAGTGAAAAAGCTGCAGTGGAGAATTTCTGGAAGCTGCAGTCAAAGAATGTTTGGGGACCCAAGGCTGGGAACCACTGGCTTTGGAGGAAGAGCTGTTTTGAACAAGGAGGTAAGTGAACTGTTTTATTATGCCAGTCTGTGTGAGATTAATATTTTAAACAAATATATCTGACTTCAGAAGCAACAGCACAATGGGATTGTGGGTGCATAAGCTGGGTGGGAACAGACCATTCATTGTTGACATAGGCTCTGAACAAATTATAACTGTCTGTGAAATATTTGACTGGGCACACCTTTACCAGTACCATGTAAAGGTACTATTGACAGTTACTGACAATGGATGACGCACAAGCTGACTCCTTGGACGACTAGCGTGTGATTTCCATAGCACAAGGGTGACGTGGCATAATTTACCATGGCTAACATTAGTGATATTCAGCAGGGAACACCCCAGCCTTTCCAGAAGCAGTTTATGAGACTGATGGTGTGCGTGTATGTGTGCAGTGAGACAATTATGGGTTAGCCTACCTTACTGAGGTTTTAGGCAAAAGGAGTTACATCTCCTTAATTTGTTGGATGTGGTCTTTAATATGACACATATTGTTTTGGATTTCTAACATAACAGAAAAATACTAAAATATGCATGAGCTGAAAATGCCCTGAAATACTGCTGGCTGAAATCTTGCTCCAAACTATCTATCGATCCACCTATGAGCATGCACACACACTAGCCCATCCACAGTTGATTTCCAGTTTCATTAAAAATACTGTTAAGGCTTCATTTCACAGGCTTTATGTTTTACCTCCAGCAAATGAAAGTGCATTCAAATGCATCATTTCTTCAATTCTACAAGTTAGAAATAATAAAATCTTAACCTTCTGAAACAGTGCAAGATCTAAATCCACCTTGCAAATCTTGCTCCTGCCCCTGCTTCAATGTAATTCATGAGACATCTTTTAAGGCTACTTGAAGTCAAAACAGAATGATCCCAGTCATAAACTGGCTTGATAGCAAAAAGTAGGGTGGAAACCATTTTTGCCTGATTCCCTCTGGTCCTGTGCCAAATACACCCCAGACAGGGAAATGGAGGGAGCCTGCAGTTTTTTATCACTTTCCTCTGAAAAGTAATATCTCCACTTTAGTACTCTTGGCACCATGGCATCCTCATAACCATAAATCATCTTATTTGGATTTATAGCAAACCTTTCATGTGAAAGGAATCTGAAGCAGCTGAGAGAAGCATCTCCAACAGGCGTCCCTATTCTGTGTGCAAGAACAGGAGTCACGGTAGTAGATGCTTCTCTCAAGATTGTTTTACAATGGCAACCAATCCTTCTTTCACTTTAGCCATTTACCTATTTCTTTGCAAAACATTTTTCCTCTCTTTTCTCAATGGCTTACTGCTTAAGAGTACAGAACTGGGGAAAAATCAGGGAACCAAAGACGTTTTATGTGATCAAAGTATCTTATGGCAATACTGAGGTGGACTCCCAGAATGTACTACACCTTAAATTGGTATTGTCCTGAACAACACTTCTCATTTATATAGGAAAACTGTACAGCTTTTGTCTCTGAACTATGGAACAATCATGAAACAGAGCATGGAGATCAATAGCGTACTCCATTGGTACTATTCAAGCTTGCAATGGATTGATTATTCTGGATTAAGAACTGCCCTGCTTTCCCTTCCCATATGATTGCTAACTGTGAAGGGGGAACACATGAATGGGGTTCTTGCTTTTGAAAAATGTGTAAGCATTGGTTCTGTCAGGATTTGCACCAAGTCAAAATTCAGGCATCTCTGATTTGAGATCAAGGCAAACATAAGTCTTTCAGATACATTTTCCTAAAATGGGTCTTAATTAAGATACAAATGAGACAAATACACATCATTTGTAGGGAAACAAACCATTCCAGATTGAATGCTCCCTTATTTTGTACACAAAACCAGCATGCTCCTCTGTGCAACATGCTCATTCATGTTTTACAAGGAAATCAGCAACTCAGTACTAGTGGTTTTACAGAACTTTGCTATTAGACAGTTCATAAACTGAATCTACCACATTTGTAGTTCTTTCTGTATAATGAGCAATGATTTCAATCCAGCAGACGTTAATGTTTTAATTATTCCAACAGAGATCAGTTTGAAGTTAATTTAAAACTTTCTGCATCTGTGTGGTCTGCATGATTCAGCAGGCAATCTTTCCTCAACATTTCATTTTCAATCATGGTTGGATGTTCACTTCTGTTCCATGTAGTCAACTTGTAGATGACATTTCTTCACATAGGCAGTGAGTAAGCAAGTAAAAGTTTAGACTTAGTCAGGGGGTACTGACTAAGAAATCTAAGAAAATTGGGAGTTTGTATGGATACAGTTCTTTGGGAGTGCAGAGAAGAACAGGCAACTCCTTCCAGGCTAAACAAGCATTGGTGCTGGGAAAGGGATTCTGTTTCTGGTTGTAAAAATATTTTAAAAGATATTAGAAAAATAATATTCTTTTTTTCAGAAGTTCACTTGTTTAAGCTGTGAAATTATTGTTTTTTGCTTTGTGGCTGAGGATGGACTTACTCAATGCTACCAGAGCTTTGGTGCATATATCCTGTCATAGTTTCAACCATTCCACCCATCTTGTCACTATATAATTGTCCGGTAACTAAGAAAAAATCTCCAAAGATGCTATGTGTCATCAGGTCATTTCTGGTGTGTGGTGACTATATGAGTTAATGAGCTCCAAAATGTCCTATCATTAACAGCTCTGCTCAGTTCTTGCAAAACAATAGCATCTCATGTTAGATTATTCTCTCTTCCTACTACACCCCCTTCCTAGCAATACTGTCTTTTCCAGTATGTTCTCCTCAGCCCTTGCTAATGAACAGTTGTGGTTCCTTTATTGAAAGTATTTGCCTCATATAAGGTATTCCACTTTTCCTACTGTTCTCCTTCAACACCACATTTTGAATAAGTTGATTTTTGTCCCTGTCTTTCTTTACTGTCTTTCTTTCACATAGTATGGATAATTTTGACTTTGGTTTCCAGTAACCATCTTTGCTAAGTCCCAGCTCTCCTTTTTTATTATTTCAAAAGGTGAGGGGGGTCTCTTTTCGAAAATATGCACACAACATGTTTGTAGAGCTTTTAGTCAGATATAGTTTTCTTCCTCAGGTTGCCTACTCCAAGGAAATGGTTTGGAAATTAGAACATAGTTTTCTATTCTGCATTCTGCAGAGCATGTATGACAACATTAGTTTACCTGAGAGGTTGAAGAGTCTGTATGATTCTTCATTGTCTGTGCTGTTTTTTCTTCTGTTCTCTTCCAGGAACGTACTACAGATTATGTGCTCATCTTCTGGGATCCTCTAGCACTGGATATTTCCACATGAGAGCAGTTTCTGTTGAAATCTGTGTGTTGTGTACATATACTTATACTTCCATTTTTAAAAACCAGGAAATCTGATTCTTCAAATTACCTCTGGATTATAAATGTGGGATATCGTGCTTCTATATCCACAATTCAAATAGTCAGGAAATGGCCTGGTATTGCTGCACAATATTGTGTCTGTCTTGCCAGTAGGAAAAAGGATGCCAAGTTTTACATAGCAAAGGGCAGCCTGAATGTTGACAACACCAATGGCAGCAGTCAAGATGGTCTACAGGATATCCTTCACTATCATTCACACTTGCTGAAAAATAGTGTAACAACTGCTTTGTGCTTGGGTACCCATCAGTGGGTAACTGATGAAAAAAGAAGTCAGCTTCTGGGATTTCCCCCTGCTTGGTGCCACTCTACATTCATGGAGGCAAACATTTTCCCCTGAATATATAGAATTTCACCTTTGCAAAGAGGTTAGATTTTTGTTAGCTATGATAACCAATATATTTGGGAAATTAGGGGACATATTTGTATGTGCCCATTTGTATGTATATGTGCATGCATGCACACTAGCACTTGAATGCACATGTTTATTTCTTCAGATGGAATTTTCAAAGAATCCAGCATTCCAAGCTTCCCTCCTGTCTTTTCCTCTTCACTGTATTTAAAAAAGGGCAATAATGTTTCCTCATCCTTTGGCACCCAATACTCAAACTTAGTAGGACCATGAATGCAAATAAGCTGTGATTCTGGTTTAGTTGCAATCTCTGCGGCAGAGCTGAGGTCTGTTTGATGTTCTGTTGAGTGGCGGTACGGAAGGAACATTACTCCTTGCTAACTGGAAGAGCTTATTAAATTCTTGATTTGAAATCTTGCTGTCAAAGGGAACACCGTCAGCTGATGCTGTAAAAGGCTTGCATTGCCAATTCTTGCTGAGCCTTAAAACTGGCACAAAACATAAAGTGTGGAGACATTAAATGAACTGACAGTCTTGAGGTTTCTACTGTAAACCTTCAGGAAATAATTATTTGGGTTTGCAGTGTTAAAAAAGGTGACTTCCACTCGAAGAAAAACGAGAGCCTTTGTTTTAAGAGAAATTGGGAGATCACACAAAACCAAAGCAGAATAAAATTGTTACAGGATTTTTTAAAAAATTAAGTAAAAAAAGATGATGGGAGAAATTTATGGGAAGCATTCTTTAAAGAATATGTGTAGAGTCAGAAGGGCCTGTGGCGGTTTATATGGAATTACAAAATAGCACAAATGTGACAATAAGCTACACAAAATAGGTGGGTAATTTACTATGACTGGGAAAATACAAAATGGGTTGTGTCTTTGTTACACTCAAAAGAAACATATTTGACAGAACAGAGACATAAACAAATCACAGCCAACTTCTGCTGGTGTGACAAAATCATATTTAGCCATTCCCAAAGCCTTGTTCATCAGACTCTAGTGTGGCATCAAGAGAAAACACCATCCTTCAAATAGTATCATTAATGAATGAATGAAAATGCATGCCTAGTTTAATTACAGATTTTGTACAAATTTTGAAATTTATGCCCCACGCTCATAGACAAGAGGGAGAGGAAAAGAGATTTCCAAAAACTGGAAAAGAACAGCTTTGAACTAGTGATAAAAGGAACCCCGTTGTTAGGACAAGTGTTTGAAAGGTACACAAATAAATAAATAAATAAATACGCACACTTAGGAAAAATATGGGTAGGGGAGCAGTACCTTTAGCACCCTGATCTGAGTTCAACATAGCCAAACTGCTGCCTCAAATATCAGATCCAGCTCTTTCTTCTGGTAGAAAAGAGAACCAGCACCTTGCTCACTGTTCCTGATGAGAAAGCAGCACTATTACACTTGGCAGATGTTCTGAAAGATGTCATGTGACTATCCCTTCAGGCAAGAAGGGATAGCTAATTTCACTCGAAATCATCAACGGTAAACTTATAGGCAGCTCAAAACAGATACATCATATTCTGTCTTCCATTATGACAAATTAATGCAAGCTACAATATCTTAACTATTCTATACACAATTGATGTGTAATCACATTTTTTTGGGGGGGGGTATATGAACACATGGGTAGTCAGCTTCCCTTTAAGCCCAGATATTTTTGGGAATTATCTCTACACAGGAAAAGGTGATATAGTGGGATGAAACAAGAGTTTTCTGGAAACTCATGGAATGTTTTTGACTCAACCTGGAGAAGTGACACATTGGAGGTAAGGTTCTGAGGGAAGCAGATTGTCAAAAATTGGCAGGTTTCTGGAATGACTTTTAATCTTGATTCTCCTTTTAACAGACAGTCAAACACATACTATACTGTCCTTTAAATAAAAGAAACATCATTTTAAAAGTTTAAGACCATTTTTTTTAAAAAAAGAATCAACTGAACAAATAATGTGTAATGAAAATCCAGAAATTTACTAATGGGAATTAGTTGTCCTTCATTTATCAGTGAGTTAAATTTTTATTTGATTAATCATGAAAACATTATTCTATAGTCAATCACTATAATTAATCACCTTTTACATTTGCAGTCCAGTGGATCAGAGACAGTGGTGGTAATTTTCCTATTACTAGCTTCCTTTCTTTGTTTTGCTACCTATCTACCTCCTTTCCTGCACCTTATGAGAGGTAACAATTATATAAAAGCAGCAATCCTATAAAATAAATAAATAAAAAATATAGCTAATATAAAAATAAATTATAAAACAAATATAATTTATAAAAATATGAATTGAATATATATTTTAAAATTATAGCCTATGCTGAAATTGAAATTCCTTATACCTTCAGCTTTGCAAATTGGCTGTACTCTTTATTCAATCTAGAATCTGGAAATCCAGGTTACTGTAGTAGCCAGGACAGCTTTTGCATAAATAAAGCAATGAAAAGGATGTCAAAGAGTAAAGAGGGAGCTTTTGACAGAGGGGTGCTTTATTTTATACATATTTTATTATCATGCTATGTTAAATACGGTTGATACTATTTCAAATACAATTGTGGATTTAAAATATTGTTTGTGTTTTAATGTTATAACTTAATGAGTTTTCACCCTTCCTGCTGTTTAATCATGTTGTAACTTGTCTTGACACCCCGAAGCGCATGATAGAAATCAAATAAATCAATCAATAAATATGCCTCTGTAAGCCAACCTTTGAAAGCTACCTAGCTCAATCAAGAATGGCTTGGCTCCAACAAATCTTCAAAGTAGGTTGCTTCTTTCTGGTCGCTTCTAGATGTTTTGGGCTGCAACCTTATACTCTACTCCACAAGCAGGCAAAGAGCAGCCCTCCAAATGTTGTTGAACTGCAAGAGGATGAGTAGTAGTAGTAGTAGTAGTAGTAGTAGTATCCATGCATAGACAATGTCCATGAAAGCTAGAGACAAAGTCCAGCAGCATTTGAAGTGTTCTACAGGCCATTCGGAGGGACGTGGTGGCACTGTGGGTTAAACCGCAGAAGCCTCTGTGCTGCAAGGTCAGAAGACCAGCAGCCGTAAGATCGAATCCACGCGACGGAGTGAGCTCCCGTCGCTTGTCCCAGCTCCTGCCAACCTAGCAGTTCGAAAGCATGCAAATGCAAGTAGATAAATAGGTACCACCACGGTGGGAAGGTAACAGCGTTCCGTGTCTAGTCGCGCTGGCCATGTGACCACGGAAACTGTCTACGGACAAACGCTGGCTCTACGGCTTGGAGACGGGGATGAGCACCGCGCCCTAGAGTCGGACACGACTGGACTAAATGTCAAGGGGAACCTTTACCTTTACCTTACAGGCCATTCATGGTGAATTAATCTACTTAAACAGTATGGGGGTGGGAAGCTCCTTTCTGAGGAAAAACACCTGGGCATACTTCAGCTTCAAAGGGAAAACAAATCAATGCTAACTTGTTTCAGCTTTGTGAAGAGCATTGACGAAGAACAGAAATATTTGCCTTAGAATAAACATAAGGTGTTGAAATTAGAGGCTACAAGTCTTCAGTTCAAGTCTACTTTGGTATGATTGAGGCATTCACCTTGCTGTGTGGCAGTGATCTATTGACCACCACCGTGTTCTAAAAACCTGCTAGGTAAGTCACCAGTTGGCCACCAGTGACAGTGGGAATATCCTGGATTATTACTGTCTTGCACAATTTCTGATTGACCATATCCATCAAGGCCTTTTGAAATCTTTGTCTGGTGTCCTGTCTTGAACATCAGAAACAGTGTGGCTGAATGTCAATCACCAATCAGGTCATTAAAGGTGGGCATGAACTGCTGGTTCAGCAGTTTGTCCCAGTTCATTTACTGCTATGACAGGTGTTTGGCAATTTGGTGCCCCACCGCTCCAGCGGGTGCCCACTCAGAAGCAGTGTCCCAGCTTCCCTGCCCCGCCTCCTCCAGGCAGAGCTGCAGGAATCCCAGCCCTGCCTCCTTGTCTGAGTGGGCAGCTGCTGGAGGAGGCAGAGAAGGGAAGTCCGTGCTCCTGCTGGGACTGGAAGATCATGCAATAGTGAGGGAATGAGCAGCACATTCTGGCTAGTGAGTGGGGGAGCCAGCAGGAAGGATAGGGAACGCACGGCATCTGTGATGCTGCCCTGACAATTTAAGATGACTCATGCTTTGTGTCCATCTCTAGTTTGTACTGCTTATCTTTTGATGACTGCAACTGGAAATAAGTCCTATTAAAAGTTAGTGTGCAACTGGACAGTTACTCTTAGTTAAATAAGGTGGTGGTGAAAAATAAGGGTCCTGATTCCTTCAGTTCAGGAACAAATCACATGCTGTTATTATGACATGCACTGCCTTCTGGCAAATGTGCAACAATGGACCCAAATAAGGCATATTTGTGGGATTCCAGGGCAACCACAGGAAAAAGCACATAGGTTCTGGTCACCCACAGGATGGAGCAGCTTTTTAACCAAAGTCTAGCTATTTCAATGGATGGAATGAAAATCAGAAGGACTGAACTGCTGGTGCCAAAGGAGAAGGGGACTGACAGATGACCCCCCACTCCAATAAACCCAAGATTTCCCCAAGGAACTCCAACCACTGAGACACTAAAGAGGACTCAGACTGAGGTCACCTTGCACTGTATATTGCTTTGTCAGCCAGTTCAGGTAGACATAGGACAAGGTGCTAACTAAGCTTCACCTTCTTTTTTCTTTCTTGTTTAGCTTAGATAGTTAACTACAGAGTTTCCTGCTAGGTTTGAATGTGTGCATGTGACTGTAGATGAATGCCTATATTCCTCTTATATAGTTTTGGACTGGCTAGGTCAGAATTATAAAATTACAGTAAGGTCTGTCTTTCCTCCTCTCTATCGCTTCTCTTCTTCCTTCATTTTTCTGGTGCAAATCCCACTGCCTGCTGGCCTTTGTGTAATTGTGTGGAAGGTCCCTGTGGACAGAACTGAAATCTTCTTGTCTATCACATCCCTGAAAATAAGGGTGCTGCACAGCCTCCCCACCCCAAGACATAACCGTTTACATTCTCTCCCCCCCCCCCCCCGTTTATAGGTATGATTTTTTTTCATGGAGATCTGGAGATACCTTCATGGACAAAGAAAAATATTGAGTCAGGTGTCACTTAGAGGGCACAGGGCAAGATGGGCAGCCAATATGTCCACCTTTATTTGTGCACAGACTAGTCCAGGGAGCCAGTGCACATCCCTAGTTTTTATTATGTTTTATTTTAGTTAAACTGTTTGAGTGTCACTTCAATGACAATTGCTAGACACAAATAGATCAGATCCATTGAAATGAATGGGATCTGGTAAGCTTTCATGAATATAAGTCCCATTTATCCAATGATTTGCCTAATCCACATTGACAATTAAATTTGGGCCAATATTATCTGGGTGGCTTATACCTTTGGCCTGAATCCTCCCAGTAATCCCAACCAGAGGAGAACTTTTGAATCAATGGGGTTAAATAAGTGTTGATCCACCACTCAACAACTGATTCAATGGATCTACTAAAATACAATAACTATTGCTGTACAACATAGTGCATCATGTTAGGGGAAAGGAAGGTAAATTCTCTTCTTAAATGCTGTTGTCCCAATGAAAATGACAGTTCCTGCTCCCTCACTTCTTACGGAATGTAAAACCACAATTTCACATTCCAGGTGTGGTTGCACAAAACAGTGCCCAGTATCTTATTGAACTTCGATTGAGCAGAAAGCCCCACCTACCTAACAACATATTGCCTGCACAAGCATTGCTGCTGCCAATGGGTTTTCTTCAGGGAGATCACTGCAATGCTTGTGCACATGGCTTGATCCCACATTACTACCATGGTAGAATTTCCTGCTCAACAGAAGCTCAATAGGCAAGTGGTCAATGAAGATAATGTTATGTTTGCCCAGAGCCCTTCTCTGACTGTGGAAACCTTGGCCTATTTGAACATCTTTCACGAGCCATGGCCTGCTTGCTTCTGTTGAAAGGGTTGCTTCCCATCACCTTTATTTCCACTGTGCACATGCTGGGCCTTATTAATGAAGATAATGGAGACAGTACATGACTGCCTACACAAGTAAGGTGGTAACCAGTGTAAAGCAGTGACCATCACTTTGGGCTACAAAAGATGGAAACGAAATAGGCAATTAACCTGGAAATATTCCAAATAAATCAATATTCTTAGGAAAATTTCCTCCATCCATATGAATAAACACATCTCTTGGACAGTAATATGTTGTTTAGCTTCTTCATGACACAGATATAATAAAGTGAAATATACAGATTTTTTTTCTGAAGCAACACAGATTTAAGTATTAAATTTTAAACTTTGCTTTGATGGAACCTAAGAGTGAAATACTGTCCTAAATACAGAGGGTTTGTCAATGTGGAAGTAGGTATTAAAATGTGTCTTAATTTCAAGGCTGAAAGAGGGCTCCTGAGAAAGGCCGGAGCAGAGGCATCTACTCTTATCAATCTGTAGTTTTCTAGTTATTCTGTCACCTGTCCATGGAATAACTTATTTAGAAACAGAAAATGAGAAGAAAGGAAAATCTCAGCAAACGTCAAGGCAGCTTTCATTCTGTGTGCGTGTGTGTTGGCTGCTTTATTTCATGTGTGCAATGTGGGAAATTCACGGATTTCCAGTCCATTAAAACACATTTCAGAGTCGTGTTGTTTGAAGTTACTTTACTTCAGAAACAGCTCTTTTCAATTAACTCTGAAGCCTCTTTCAACAGCCTTTCATAAATAGGCCAACATCAATGGCAGGCTCTGAGTCAGTGTGTATCTCTAATGGAAATGCACAATGGGCCGCGCTCCATGCCTGCAGGGGGAACATCTTCCATTTCAGACACAGTCAATGAGAAGTTTTGCCAGCTATTCTGGGTCTCTCTCACTTTTTTTTGCTGTGTGTGCGCGTGTGTGTGGGTGTGTGTCTCAGGTTTAGCTGGTAGCTGATCAATGGCTATGCTTTTTAATTACATTGTAGAGCCTGTAATGATTTGTCACTCATTGAACCTGGGTGTTCTTTTTAGTCAGTGCGGGTATAAACAAGGCATAGAAGAAAAAGTCATGTTAACCCTCTCTGTGGGATTTTCACTTTTGTAACTAAACAGGGCCGACAAAAGGGAGGATTCCTAAGGCCCAGCACCTCCCCAGAAGCCCATCCTGTGTCAGAGGAGTTTCAGGGTGAAAAGAGGGGTGCAGAAGATTTGTTGGGGGAGGTATTTGTGAAATGAGGGAACTGTCTGTGAGGCAAGTAGTTAAAGGTGAGAAGAATAAAGCTGTGTTTCAGCTGAGGGGCCTTGGAGCATAGTCCTTCTAGCACTTCTATTGATATTAATATATTAAGCCATGCATTCATGCAAAGCCGTCTAGTTGCCTTTCTCTTACAGCAGTGTAGACCATTCACGGGTGGAAAGACTATGCCTGAAAAAGCAAAATAACATACCCAAGGTACCAAAGAGTGGCTTGGATAGGGAAACATCATATATTTTCTTCTCATAGAGCACTGCTTTCGATCATTGACACAATCCACTTTTAAACTGTTATGGGTCTTAGATTAAAAAAACAAAAAAACAAACAAATGCCCAATGGTCACCAGTACAATGCTTTCAATTCATTGCTTTCTATAGGCTCTGAAAATGGCTGAAAGGTCTCTAGAAGATTTATTTGTTGGTGACATATATATCCTGCAATGAGCTCAAAGAAGCATACATGGCTCTCCTCCTCTCCATTTTATCCTCACAGCACCTCTGTGGGGTAAATTAGACTGAGAAAAATTACCTGGACCAAGATCACCCAAAGAGTTTGATGGAGGAATAGTGAATTGTACCCACCAACACTCTACCCAATACAACACACTAAAATCAGTGATACAGGTTGTCCTGGATTTTCATGGCATGTGGGTGAGTCACCACCTATTTTTGAGAGGGGGAATAGTGGCAGGCAAGATAGTAAAAGTATCTGAGATAATAGCGCAGGGAAAGATATTTCTTGGAAAATCCATTCATTCAATCAGGTTCTATCCTACCTTTTTCTCAGTTCTGAGGCCCACGTTGCCCACAACACAATTAAAGCACCAGATATCGCTAAAAAACAACAACACTGTTATAATATTAAAACACAGTGCAACAGATAATCATATTAAAGCAACAGCTGAATGAAAAGCAATTTAAAAGAACATTTTAAAAAGTTAAAACATAATTAAAGGACAATAATTTTAGAAATATTATGAGAAGGCCAATGCATAAACATGACAGGTATCTTTAGAAATTTCTTCTTTCAAAATCTTCGTTGCTCATCATTTTTTACTCTCCAGTAATCAGTGGTATCCTTGGATTTCTGTTAAGTTTGCATCCCTTTTTTCTGTCATTGTTCCCTTTGCAGGACATCCAAAGGTGTGAAAGAATAAACAGAGAGATTCAAGGACAGGAATTGCTGTTGATGATAAAAACATCCTGGGGGGATGCCATTGTGAATCAATACCATGAGCATGTTGGCTTTCTGCTCCTGAGTGGTTAAGTGGGTACAAGACATTGTCCAATAAAAAAGGTGGACATCTGTTTTAAAGGGATTACAGAGGTTGCCTGTCTTTGCTATTAAGCATCATTTGTAATAGACCAATTTCAGAAGTACTGCAACCCTATAATGTTCCGAGAAAACAACCACTCAGAAATGACGTATTTCCTAAAGATTTTGTAGAAAGTAGCCCCAGATGACCCAAAAGCAAAGTTAGGTTACTGCTCACAGCAATGTTACAGTTAGATTAATTTATGTGATTTTTTTTTTTAAAAAATGGACCAAAAAGGATGATTTTTTAAAACACATTGCTAATACTTTTAAATGATGCCTGACATGACAAATGGGTGCATCATCTAACAACAAAGAAAGGTGCTTTCCCCCTTCAGAAATACTGTTTTTACCCATATACAGTTTTATACAAGTTTAATTACTGGATTAATTAATTAACACTCCTATTGTCAACTGACTAAAGTTTCTTTCCAATGTTATCCTATGCATGTCTACTCACATAGAAGCCGTACTGAGTTCAAAGAGCCTTAGTCTCAGGGAAATATGTAAGAAGGCAGTCCCAATTGGAACTCAACATTATAGGACAAAGAAAATGAATTTATTTATATGTCCATATTGAACACATGATGCTTGTTGTCAAAAAGTGTGAATAGTGTTTCCTAAAGAATATAAACCAAAATGAACTTACGCCAATGGAAGCTGATGATGTCATCAGCTGACACTCATAAAATGTAATTTAAATGAATTAAAAGTTTTCCAACCCATTTCCCATTTTCAATTAAGGGTTTCCCTATGGCTCCAGTTTGGCCTGCGGAAGTCTTGGGGTGTCTCAGGATCTGGGGGAAGCCTTTAATTGCCAAGAATTACTGTTGGGTTGCCATTGGCATTCCCATCTTGGTAGCAGTGGTAATTCAGCAGTGGTTTTTTTTTTTTCTATTGAAAGATCTCCTACATCCTAAGCTCCCAAAAGTTCCTCCAGCAAAAAAGAGAGCCTAAGGAGCCTCAGGACCTAAAATGGGGTGGGGGGAGCAAGGTTTTCATTAACTTAAGTTAAATTTTACCAGTGCCAGCTGATGATGCCATCAGTTTTTGCTGGCATAAATTTATGCAGCTCAATTTTCACCACTGTCTTAAAGCTGAAAAGACATACAAAAATTCTAATATAGTCATAAGCATCAGCTCAATCAACACATACTTAATCATAATCATGTGACGTATAACTTAGTTTATATGCCATCAGATTGATTCCTGGGGTTTTCCAGGTGTGCTCAGAACTGGTTTATCAGTCCCCTTCTGGGGGTGCCCTGGGACTGTGCTGCCTGCCCAAGGCCACAGAGGCAGACTCTACTCACAGGAGGCACATTGGGAAATCAAACTCCCAACCACTGGCTCTGCTTTCTTATGCAGTCACAGACCCAGCTTAAAACAGGGCAACAATAAGAACAAAATAATAAAATGATAACGAAAGCGAACACATATTTAGCAAAAGCAATCAGTTAGATTCATAGAGTGTTTTCTTGAGATCTTACAACAGAAAACAAAAACTTTTTTTTTACCTGTCAACTCATATTCCAGATACCATGTAAATAGCTTTCCAAGGCATTTCCTCCTCATAGGAAAGAGAAGTCTGTTATGTTCTTCTCTGTGGAGGCTTATTCAAGCAAGACATGGGCCAAAGACTTGACTACTTCATCTCCACGGGCACACAGCCGATCTTCATAGGGGATGCTTCAATAGCACCCTTCCAGTATTGCTGAAGGGAGACAGTTGAGTCTAGCCCTGGAGAAAGCATGCCAGTGAGTTTATCTAGATACCCAGCGTGTTTAGGAAACTCAAAATGTAAGCCAAAATATGTTGGCGAGCAAGATCTGTGGGGATTTGACAGAGAGTATTGTATATCCATGTCTTTGATTCATTGTTCTAAGATTAGTTTTATAATACAATGATCTTGTGTGTAGAGAAAATTGATAGAAAAGTCCAGTAAGTGTAATTTGGCTGGCTGCCTATGGGCCTACCAATGAGCTGATCGGCGGACCCATAGTCAAAGTGGGAAGGCCATAGGCAGAGAGGGAAGGCTCTTCATATGGGGGACGAATAAAAATGGACAAATATTTGTCCCTTCATATTTGTCAGGGTATCTGGAACTCACAAATATGAAGGGATGGATATTTAACGAATCAGCGATTTTTAACAAATATCATGATTCATTTTTTTATTCATCCCCCATGTCTACTATCCACTCAGGTAAAGTGGATCTAGAAAAGGCCATGATCTTGGTTTTCTTAAAATTGAGTATTAGCAAATTATCTTTACAGTAACCTATAAAAACACATAAAAGTCATTTAAGACCTATTTTAGAGAGAGAGAGATAAGAGCAGCATTGTCTGTGTATAGCAACAATGGAACCCTAGTCCAGGCCAATTTTGGTACATTAAATTCTGATGCTAGGCGCTTCTTGATCAAATCATTTAAGGTAGTTCTTTTGAAACATGGATCAAGAAGGGTGGTGCATATCTTGCTCTCCAACATATTCCAAGCAGCTGATCTTCATATCACATGTATATATAGAGGCCTGCACTCTTGACCCTTATGAACTACCTATTTGCTAGTTTTCATTGTCTCTTTGAAGATACATGTAGTTTCAAATGGAGGAAGAAGGACATGTGAGATCAGGCTTTCTAAAAGGAGTGTGAAGAGCTCCTTGAAGTCCTAATGAAGATGTTAGATGCAACTCTCTAAAACCAAGCACCTATGGATGTGGACAAAAATTGAGGGGGACCTCATCCCAAAATTTCAGTGTGAGACATTGTCCTCTATGTCTTGCTCAGGCCATGTCACCTATGCTGGATGGAATGTTCCATGCAACTCGTGTTTTAATGTAATTAATGTATAATCATAATTTAATAAATATAATAATTGTTATTTAATAATATTTTAATGCCTGCTTATTAAAGTATAGCTTATATTTTCATACCTTATTAATATTGCAATAATGTTATGAATACATAATTAACATTAACATTTGAATATTACTATTTTAATGCTAATACAAGCAGTCTTGTTACACCAGTTGCACAACTGCAAATAACATGACTGAGGAATGATTTCAAAGTGCTGTTTTAAAGATGTGAGTGTAGCTAACTCTCTGTTTGAAAATACATACAGGTAGAGATGCCTGGAAGTCATTGTTCTCTTTGTGCTCCAATATTTAATACTTGTTTTTTTATTCTGATTCTGCTTCTAACCTCTCCAGTACCAAATCCTTACCTGTACTTGAATATTGATTATGCACTAAAATAGTATGTGGTGCATTGTTCTCAGCACCAAACAATGTCTTCTTTGGCTTCCATAAAGAGAGAAGATATTTCTTGCTGGATGTATTCGGATGTACAGGGTTGTCCGGTACCGTCTTGCCCACACACATCTGGAATTGCTCCCTGATGTCTCATTCCCAATACAGATTGCTCTCCCCTCTTGCCTCTCTTCTCTGCCCTTTCCATGCCTACTTTGCGATCTCCTCCTTGGCTTCCCTGTTTTACCTGTCCACAGGTGACAGAGAGGTGTAGATTAATCTACAGGAAAATTATGCTGAGAAAATGTTCTCAATTGACACATACCCACAAAGTGTGTGGATAAACATGAAAGAACACAGTACTAGTGTCCTCATGAGTGGATCCTGCCCTGGAGGAAATCAGAGGAATAAAAATACAAATAAACAATAAAGAAAAACAGAAAGCAAGATTATTTGGGTCCTACTTTGACTCTATTGGCATTAGTTTATGGTCCTGGGTGTGTGGGCACCAGGACACAGTATTGGTATCATAGGTGCCAGAGAAGTTGAACAAATGCTTGGTGTAGATGAGCTATTTGATTGATACAGCATCTTGAGAAATGTAGTCCAAATTCATGGTGCACTTGTAAGCTAACATGTTTCCTGCTTTGTGCTATGGGTTTCTGTGTGTGACAGTGGCACTCAGTGGGAGTAGAAAAGCTTGAGCATATGTTCGGTAGGCAAATAACTGTTCTGTCTCTGTTTCATTCTACTACCTACCAACCCTGGATTCTCTCACACAAGGATATCAAGGAAAATAGTACTAGAAACATTCCAAGAAGGAGTGGGTTGGTCATAAAGTACAGCAATAACTGACTTTGGAGCCAATGTTATTCTACATCCACTTTATTATATGAAGAAATATGTTAGAAATGTATGACAGTTAAAGGAATGTTTATGCCATACTCATTTGAGCATACATGCAGATCTTTAAATGCCACAAGACTTAGTTGTTTCCACTGAGACAGGCTTAACATGGCTAATTACTGTTCCACAGGAGTGCAGCAATAGATATTGTGCAGCAGAGCAAATTAGTGTTCAACAAGGCAATTCTAAAAATGGGGAAGCCCAAACAAAAAATTATAAATTTGAAACTGAACTTTCGATCAGCACCAATTTTGGCACAGATGCAGGAGACAGTCTGCTTTTGCTCTGTGCCACATTTTGGGAAATGAGTTTCGAGTTATGATTCTTTTAAAAGGAAAACTGTTTCCCTTCCCCGTGCAGAAACCTGTGACTTTTTTTGACTGCAGATTTAAAACAGATCAAATACATTGAAAAGACCAATCTTGCTTATCTTGAAAGAAAATGGTTAATCCCAGCTACTTTTTTAATTTGGAAGGAATCACGTCTTCACAGGGTGAAATACTGACCCTAAAAAAAACCCTTTCAAAGGGGAAATTTCCTTCCTGGCCAAAAAGACATCAAAAAAAGAATTTTGAATTGAGAATAAATATTCAGTAGCTCACTCATTAAAACTGTGAAATTACTGTTTTTTCCTTTGTGGCCGAGGATGGTCATAGCAGAGCTTTAGTGCCTATTCCACCCATCTTGTCACTATACGATTGTTTGGTAATGAAGGAAAAAAACCTTCTAAAGATGGCATGTGCCATCAAGTCACTTCTGAAGTGTGTTGACTATATGAGCTCCTGACTCATATCTTGCAAAATAACAGCCATGACTTCCTCTGTGGAGTCAACCCATCTCATGTTAGGTCTTCCTCTTTTCCTAGTGTTCCACCCCACTTTCCCAGCAATATAGTCTATTCTGGTCCTTATGTATTTCCATTATATGTGCATAATAGACTAGACTCAGTTGACTCATTACATGCTGTCAAGTCAGCTCTGACTTCTGGGAACCCTTTTTTCCAGTGTTTTCTAGATGCGGAGTACACAGAAGTGGTTTCCCATTCCTCTCTACTGGGAATACTTCTGGAACTGTGCAGCGTGCCCCTTTAGAAAATGAAAAAAAAATTCTTTACTGTAAACTTGAAAATGTGCTTTCTGCTGTGTAGTACATAATACAAAAATGTATACTAGTCTACATATTTTTCCATCTTCAGCAAGAAATAGAATGTAAACACCTCAATCACATTTCTGCAGGCATTGACTGTGAATGACCATGGCTAATCACATGCAGAGCAGTTTGCTGTCCTCCGTGGAAATTGCAGTACCACCCAAAGAAACTAATGCAGTTGACTGTCATCCTGATTCACGACCCCCTGTGGCCAAGACACTAGATAACTGGATGAGCAGGATGCTCCGACTTCAGTGGCAGAAATGATACTGTGGATAACGGAGAGGCTTTTGAACCTCATGTGAGATGAGGTGGGGGGGGATGGTTCTTTTCACATCACTCTGGAGAGGAAAAACTGGCAGGTAACTGGAATGTGCCTTCAGGAAGAGGAACGATTCCAGACCACCTTTCCTTCATTGGCCATGCTGACTGGAGATGATGGGAACTGCGGTCTAAGACACCTGAAAGGCATCGGCCATCGGCCATTTGGAGTGGGGCACGCTGAGTCTTTGGGAGTGTCCAGCTGTGAAGAAAGGATGGAAGTGCTTTTGGTTTCAGGGTCATTTACTCTTGAGAACAGATTGTTTTAAAAAATCAGTGAGCTTTGCAGCGCAAACATTTTTTTTACTGTTTTAATGCTCCTTATGTTGTGCATCATCTAAGAATGTCACTGTGAAATGATATGATGTTCAGATGATAAGAGGAAATTAATTCCTCCTTTACTTCTGCAATACACTGCTGTGTGAAGTATGCATTTTATTTTCAAGGGTTAGATCCTTTCACATGGCTTGGCTTCCCTTTGTTACATAGGATCTTGTTCTGCCTTGAGAATTGTTGACAATCTGCAAGAGCTGAAGTTCACCTGAGCGTATGCAGTGTGCATTTTTTCACCACTGAGCATCTACCGCTTTATATGCTCTGCTTCACACTTAAAGGAACAAACAGTGTGTCAGTTTTGTTTTTGTTTAGTCGTTAAGTCGTGTCCGACTCTTCGTGACCCCATGGACCAGAGCACGTCAGGCCCTCCTGTCTTCCACTGCCTCCTGGAGTTTGGTCAAAGTCAGTTTAGTATGTATCAAGCATAAGGGGATGGGACCTCTGCTTGATTAAGATTGGCTGTTACAAATCTAGACACTTTCTGGGTGGCAGGAGATTTGAATCATCTGCCTTAGTTTCATTCTGGCAGCCAGACTAAAACCTGAAAACCAGATCAGTAGTTACTTACTTTTATCATTATAGGGTTTTTTAAAAAATATTCTTCTATATAACTAGCTCAGGATTAGTTAGTAAAGATTTTGAGTATTTTTAAATTACACTTTGTGAATTTTAAGGCAATAAAGAGCTAAAAATTCTAGGTCTAGCATGATCTAGGGACTGAGAATCTGATCTAGAGAATTTTCAAATACTTGAAAGACTGTCATACAGAGGAAGGACAGGATCTGTTCTTGATCATCCCAGAATGCAGGACACACAACAATGGGCTCAAGTTACAGGAAGCCAGATTTCGGTTGAATTTCAGGAAAAACTTTCTAACTGTTAGAGCAGTACGACAGTGGAACCAGTTGCCTCAGGAGTTGGTGAGTGCGCCAACACTGGAGGCATTCAAGAAAAACTTAGATAGTCACCTGGCAGATATGCTTTGATTGTATTTCTGCATTGAGCAAGGGGTTGGACTTGATGGCCTTATAGGCCCCTTCCAACCTCATGATTCTATGGTCTGTAAATGGGAATGTTACAAAATATTTATCAGGAATACATGTGCTGCAGAGAAAAAAAATTTATATGTATGTAGCGTGCCTCAACATTAATACAGGAAAATAATTTATATAAAATTGAGTAAACACTCTGTTTTAAATGAGTTGATTGTGACATCAGACTATGAGCTATATAATCACTCAGTGTGTTGGAGCTCCTGGGTGTAGAGCCAGGGAACAGAAGTTCAAATTATCTCCTAGCAGAGGGGACAGCAACGATCTCGCAGAATGTGTGTGGTTGAAGGGGATTATGTCTCTTGCCACTTCTGTAACCTGGGACAAATTGCATAGTCTGAGAATCCTCTTTGTACTAATTACAGTGTTGCATCTACTTGATGAGTGTCATGTTTGTATTTCCTCTTAAATTTATATAATAATAATCATGTGCCATCAAGTCAATTCTGACTAATGGCAACCCTCTTCAGGGTTTTCCTGATAGAGAGTATTCAGAAGTGGTTTAACATTCCTTTCTTCTGGGGTTGCCCTGGGACTGTGCACCTTGCTCTAAACCACACAGGCTGGTTCTACTCACAGGAAGCCCAGTGGGGAATCAAACTCCAAATCTCTGGCTCCACACCCTGATAGCTAAACCATTAAGATACCCAACCACTTGCTTAGACGTAGCCATTTTTACATTAATCTCTACTTCTGTTGAAACTCTAACCTAGTGGGCTCCCAGGAGGAAGCCTTATTGGAGGTAGAAAATTGCCTGCTGTTAAGCCAGAAGCAATGAAAAGAGGACTGAGCCATTCCACATGTCATCCTGTTCTTCCACTTGTCCATTCTTCTGATTACTTTCTTCCCACACTTGCTGTTCAAAGACTTTACTTTTGTCTGACACCAAGTGGAAGAGGAAGTTAAAAGCTTTGGTGGAAGTCCTGGTGTGAGAATGGTGCAAGAAAGGATGGCTGCTTCTGAGTGTTAGAAGAACAGGTATGATGGAGGTCAGTGGCCTCTGGCAACTCACTGAATTCCCAAGCCAATCATGGGAATTTGCCAGGAAGCAGGGTGAGGATAAAGGGAGCTGCTGTTTGATTTGGATGGAGGGTTGGCTTGGTTTAAAAATCTAACTCAAATAAGGTGGAGTTCACCCTTCTCTAGAATCTGTTTATAGCAAACACTGGCATATGGACTCCTGCCTGCCTGCCTGCCTGCCTGCCTGCCATCCATCCATCCATCCATCCATCCATCCATCCATCCATCCATCCATCCATCCATCCATCCATCCATCCGGCCAGCCTGCCTGCCTGCCAGGCAGCCACCTCTTCAATTTCCTGCACTGATGCAAGCTTTTAAACCTTCAACTGCTGCCTCTTTCTTTCTCCCAGTCATTACAGATGGCGACAGCAAGACAACAGGAAGGGCTACGGGGAGACCTTGTTGGGGACCCTTTTTTCCTTGGAAGCACTCTAATTCATACACTCTAATTCAGGTTCTGTGAGTTCCTGGAATCTCTAGGATGTGTAGCTTTTGGTGCATCTATAAACATAGTGGTCTATATTTAACATAAGCCTGAAATATTTTTCATACAGTTTTTTTATCTGTAAAACAAACCCCTTGTGCCTTGTTGTGATCCATTTGTTGGGGGGGGGCGGGGAGTGGAGGGCTCAAGGCTGCTAGAAACCCCGCAGAACATGGCGAAATTATCCTAACACCCCCTGGATGGTGCAAGGGAACTTTTTGACACAATGGAAAATAATAAATTGGGAAGAGATGTGAGGAGTAGTGCTGGGGGCTACATGTAGGTCATTGCTAGATAGTTCAAGGAAGGCTTACCCTCCATATCAGCATGCCCCATAGTCTGGCATCATTGTTCAAGGCCCTCCACTTGCCTGAGTCACCTGAGATAAGAGGGTGCTGGCCAGAGATTGTTCGTGCAATAGCAGCACAACCTGTGATATTCTTACCTCATTCCTAGCATGAAAATTACCACCTTTTCACTATTAGTCATTTAAATATAAACTTGGCATTAGTCTACCTGTTTTAAGTCTTTTTTTAAATAATGTCTGTTTGATATTTTATGTTTTCTACTTTTATTTACCTTCCTTCATTAGTGAAATTCTAGTGTCTTTAAAAGGCAGCATATTACTATTTGGCTTCAGCCCTGGGTAAGCAGAAGCAACATGTGCTGCTAAATTCTACTAGATGCTTATTTTACCAAAATACTACTGGAGCTTCTTATATTGGTTGTTCTGGACACAACTAAATCTCCAGGAGTATCTCAGCAGACTTGGGCTTTCAAGGTGAGATATCTCTGGGTTTTCTAGTTATTCTTGAAGGTTATGCTTGTTATGCTCCAGAATGGCATGGCCCATAAGGTTACTGCACCTAGCATGGCCTTTTTAGTGGTGGCAGTGCAGTTATGGAATTGTCTTCCTGTAGAGATGTGGTCGTTGCCCTGTGCTCTCACCATTCAGGCTACAAATATATTTATTTTTATGAATTCTCATAAAAATAAGAATTCTCATAAAAATGCTTCTTTGTACTAAACTCATTTTATTGACTCTTTACTATATTTTATTAAACATTTGTGATTTCTGATTTCAGCTTTGTTATTTTAAGTTTGATTTTATAAAAGTCATGAAGTGCCCAGGACTCCTGTGAGAAGGTTTGAAATGTATAGCATGATCTAAACCAGCCATTCTCAACAGTGGCCATATGGCCCCCTGAGGGGGCATGGCACAATTGAAGGGGGCCACAGACTGGAAACAAGGTCCGTTATGTGACTTATACATTCCTGATTCAGCCTATATTTCTCTCATATTGTTCTTATGGCCATGACCCAAAAAAGGTTGAGAATGGCTGATCCAAACAATGCGTGGAAACACTCTTAGAACAATCACCTCAGAATGACCAAAACATTTCTGGGGAAGTTGTCAGAATTGTACCTGTGGGCTTCATCTGAAGCAGCCATTTTGAATGTATAGTTTTATAGAGGGCATGACATGACTGGCTCTATAGGTGCAACTGTTCCTTACTGCTGACCTAGTTCCTTTCTTGCGCTAATTTTTTATAGAGAGTGTAACTTCAGTGTTCCACAGAAAGCATCCTGATTGACTGTTTTCTAGTATGGCTGAACGGAGAATCAGGTCATATGCCTCAGATGCAGGATATAAGGCTGGAAATAGCAGACTACTGGGTTATAAAACTGTTAGGTGCTCTCTGGGTCTAGCACATATCAAACTTTACAGCACTCTGACACAGGAAACACAGCTGCTTTGTAGTTTTAGGATTATAATTAGATGCATATCAGTTACTTGTTCTGTTGTTACTCTGTCCAGTGGCATAACTTTAGAAGTTATTTATTATATGAAAAAGTTGTACACTGACGTGTATATTTCTGAGGCATACAGACAAAATATCCATTAAATGGACTGACTATTTAAAAGCTTATGTTGAAACAAGTCTTCCATTTTTTGCAGAGATTACGGGGAAGCAGAACCTTGTAAAACAGCCATGTTTTCTGTCTCCTGGTAATTCTGACAATGAACTGTGGACATTCACAACACAGAGTTTGTTGCAGAATTTTGAAATTTTGGTTGAAGCTCCTCTAGCTGCACAGCAGAAGTGTAGGGACTTACAGAGCAGAAGTGGCTTCATGTCTCTCCAAGTGGACTACCCTTTTTGTGTCATCAACTGTCACTTACAGCCTCAATAACTTATTCTGAGACATTGGCAAGAGAAAGAAAGAAAGAGAAATAAAAAGATTTCATTTATTCATAATTGAACATATCAGAAACAGCATGCTGTACAAACATGAGTGCTTAAGCATATGCCTCCCAGCCCACTTTCAGCACACTCCTGCAGACTAAATTGTAACATAACTGCTAACACTAACTGCTGGCAAACTAAGAGGGAGGGAAGAAGACAGAGAGATGTGGCTCTCTTCGGAATCAGAGGCAGGAAAGGAACAATTGATTACTGCTGGATTGATTGACAGTCACCCCAGCCCGGAAAGGTCCCTCTCATCCAAGCCTACTGCAGGCATCATACAAGGATGAAATATCTCCAACAGAGCTGAGGTGTCCACTCCCTCTAACTCAGTTGAGTGGGAACCATGGGAAGTATCTCTGGAGGTCCCTAATTGTGAAAGGAAGAAACCAAATGCACATTTTACCACATTTCAAAATTGGTTTAGGGTGTTTTCAGACATGTCAACAGTTAGAAGGCCTTTTTCAGCTGGTTTGTCTTTTCTTTTTAATAAATTTACCAAGGTAAAGGGGAAAATACTGTATGTTGATTCAGTGCAAGGTTGAAGTTAGAGATGGACACAAAGCATTTTGTTCCAGGTCATTCTAAGTTGTCGGCACGGCACCCCTGCCGGCATCCCCACTCACCAGCCAGCATGCACTGCTAGTTCCCTCCCTGTTGTGTGATCTTCCAGTCCTGGTAGGAGCAGGGATTTCCCTTTCCTGCTTCCTCCGGCAGCTGCCCACTCACTGGCAATGCTACATGAATCCCTGCCCTGCCTCCCCATTGGAGCGGGCAGCTGCTGGAGGAGGTGGAGAAGGGAAGTCCATGCTCCTGCCAGGACTGGAAGAGCATGCGATGGGGAGGGAATGAGCAGTGTGCACCGACTGGTGAATGGGGGTGCCGGGGGGGGGGGAAGCAAATGACTTCAATGATCTGGCACAAAGTGCTTCATGCTCATCTCTAGTTGAAGTGCATTATGTGTGGACAGGGTAGCAATAAAACACATTGTGCAGGAGTGCCTAGATCCCCACATTAAACAGTCATAAAGGCATACCTTTTGCTTCATGATGACAATTCCCTTTGATGATTAGATTGCCCGAATAAGCCTCTGCAAATCTTATGCCACAGACAGGCCTTCCACATCACTCAGTTTTGAGATGTAAATGGCTGTGTGAACCAACCCTTAAAGAATGACCAATGCACCCTCAGGGCTGAAACACATTTCACTTCCTTCTTCTGCTGTTTGCATAGATATGTGATTTCACCTATTTCTCTCCATTGAGTAAAGTATGTATATATGGCCGCCCCACCTTTTGTGCATTTCAGCTGTTTGTGTTTCAAAACACGTGCACTGTTTTACTTTATTTTAAAATACCGGACTCCAGGCTGAGCCAGAACAAAAGAATTTGGCTAGAACTAATTGGATGGGTCAGGGATGGAGCACAGAAGAATCTGGTACATCAAAAGGATTCAGTCCGGGGGAGAAACTAGGTGGAGTCTGAGAAAAGATGTTACCTCACTTTCACAAAAATAGGGCTGGTGCCTGCCTCAAGCTCCAATAGTGATGCCTTGGACAGAATGTCATTTCATTAGTCTCAGTGGTACAACTCTGTCTGGTTATATCTCTTACAGTATTTGCAGTGGATAGATACAGTTTAAAACCTGGCAGAAGAGAGAGGTAGGAAGCTGCACTGAGAGCAAAATCATGCGTTCTTGTTTTCACGTTTTATTGCAGATGCAACCAAGTGACTAGTTCCTCATGCACTCACCAAATCTGTGATTTTAATGAGAAAAGGAAATCTGTGAAAAAGTTAAGAGGGAGAAAGAGCCAGATATGAAACTCTGGGCCTTCTGTAAATGTTTGGAATGGTGGAAATCTGTTAATTGAAGCAATTGATTTTTTGCTGGGAAATGGTAGCAATGTCTAATTCATTGAAGCCTCAATCAACTTCCTTGGCCTAAATGAGGTCATTCCATTCATAACCTTTTAGTGAAGTATTAACAATTTGGAAACATTTCGGTGCATATTTTAAAAAGTACTGCATTAACAGAAACAAGCTTCAAGAGAACAGAGAAAGAAAAGTTGAACACACACGCACACACACACACTCTTATGGCCTCCAGCTCCTGTCCTTCACTTCTGCAGCGTTTTAAGGTCTGTGTTTAATATTGCCAAGCCTACTTGAGTGATAAATGCAACTGTATAAAAATTACTTATTACAAGCTGTCATGTTGCCTCACTCACATTGCAAGGCTAGAGGCACTGGTACATAAAGCTAGCATCTCCACCTTGACAGCGTCGGCTTTAAAATAAAATGTTTTCAGTCATGAATACAAAACATAATTTACCTTTTCATAATACTTCACTTCAGAAAGCTCGTGCTGTTACCATCAAACCTTTACTTGAGCAGAGCACCGTCAAGTCAACTCATTCCAGCTTGTCAGTTTACTCCACAGTGGCTTTTCATTGACTCACCTTTCAAGGAAACTTAAGCTGTTAGCTTTAATTGTTTTTCCCTCTTTAATTTCGTTTTTCTCCTCAGTTGTCTACTGAGACTAAAGCTTTTAACCAGAGCAGAGAATTGCTTTTTCATGGTCTCCCATTATATCTTGGGTTTCCCCTTCCAACCGTTTTGTCACCCACTTCCCACCCCTTCTCCTCCCGACTGCAGCCTCCCTGTCAACCACCTCATCTTCAAAACAACTGGCTGAGACCAGTGCTTAAATCTGCACTAAGGCACTCCAGAGCTGCTCCACTCCTGCATTAATACTGTACCACTGCTTTAACACAAAAGCTCACTGTAAGCTATGGATGTCAGCTGGATTGAAATTGGATGTGAAGGTTCCAAGGAGACTTGCTGTGTAACAACTGATTCATTGTGACTCTTTTTATAGTTGGTCATGATGCGTACAGTATGTGAAGTTCCCATCTGCGCTGGTGTCTGCCCACCAGCCACCCTGCCACGCTAGCAAATGTGGCTTAGGCACTGAGCGCAATTGGAACAGAGCTGCAGATGCCTCCCTTTAGCCCAAATTCCTTTTGACAATGTTCACATCCAGTTAGGGCCCAAAGTGCTTGTACTTGTCAGTTGGGATAACGAATGAAGAAAACAGGCCCCCTTTTCCCCCAGAAAGGGAAACAGAATTGCCAAAGGAAATACTTTCTCGTTCTCCTTTCCCTCCATATCCTGACATCTCTGTCTCCTCACCCCCCACTCCATTCCTGCATCCCATTCTCAATAGAAATATCTCTCCCTAGAGATTCAATGGATGAAGAAGTTTAGACTGATAATGTCAAGCTCTGATTTCCAGTTGTGTTTTGTTTATTTGCCTGATGATGGTTCCATTTTCCCTCCTCCTCCTCCTCCTCTCAAAAAAGGTTGGAGAGAAACAACTTCGCTAGGTAGGCAAAACATGTCTGTCTTCCGAAATTTATTCAGTATTTACAGCTCAGCTGACCATATTCTCCTGTTTTCTGAGGAGTATCTGAGAACAAATACATTTCATTAGCTTTTTGGAGGAAAAGGTATATTATTCATTAGAAAAAGCAACAGATAAACAAAAGATTTATAATAATCATCTGAAGAAGGGTAGGCAACTTTTTCCGGACCTGAGGCCAATTTTCTGCCCATGGGTCCTTTCCATTGTGCCAGAAGCTTCAAAGAAAGAAAGAAAGAAAGAAACAAAGAAAGAAAGAAAGAAAGAAAGAAAGAAAGAAAGAAAGAAAGAAAGAAAGAAAGAAAGAAAGAAATTGCTAGACAGCTACTTCCACTATGAAAAATGGGAGTCTTTTTCATGCTAGGCAGTGTGTAAGGGATATTTAAAAGGTAAATTAGTGCTTCTAGAAGAAATCAGGATTCCAAAGCATGTGGAGAGTCTGCATGGATACAGTACGCTTTATGTGAGAAATTGTGCCAGATGCTCGGTTGGAACCTGAGGTGCCTTTGTTCTCAGGGAGAACAATTCCACTCTCCTTTGGAATATAGGAGCTCATCGCAGTTAGTCTTCTCATCAATTGTAATTTTGTAGCAGAGGAGAGGAACCATATATGGTTTATTGTGCAGCTCTGAATCAGAGCCATTGCTGAGGGTGACAAACATAAATAGGTAATGTAAAATTATAGGTCTTCGGGATGCAGGTGGATAAGCTACAGCCCATGGTGTGCATGCAGCCTTCAGAGGCCTTGAACACATTCCACTGGAAGCCCCAAGTTATTCTCACTACATTTTGCCCTCCCACCTACTTTTACCACCCCCATGCAAATTACTGCAAAGGGATGGCATGGCACATGGGAAAGGTTCACCCTCTTTTCCCTGCCACTGTGTGTTTGTATGCATGAATGGGAGAAGGATCTGCAAGAGAATGTGCAGATTGGAGGAGCAAGGGGGATAGATAGGCAAGTAAGTAAGTAAGTAAGTAAGTAAGTAAGTAAGTAAGTAAGTAAGTAAGTAATCACTGTGCTGCTTTAATGTGGAATCATGCAGTCCAGTGAAAGATGTAAAATATTTTCCCAGTATTCCATGTAAGTCCAATAAATTCCATTTCCATGTATTCCAGAGAACTTTCCATTGGTTTATTGGATTTGTTTGAAGTCCTTTTAAGTGTCACTTTTTTTGAAGGCTAATGCTCTGGAATTCCACTATGTGCAGCAGGAGGCTGGCCAGCCTAAATTATTTTATCTAATTTGGAGCAACTTTACTCTAAGAATCTAGATGAGTTTTAATTAATGGCTTCTTTCTCTTCAGGCCATGGATGGAAGGTTGATAATGCATCAAGGTGGATGGGAAGCTAAATTTGCACTTCTTTGATTTTAGAAAGGACAGCTGCAGCTCCCAACAGACTGCTCTCACAATCCCCAAACTTCACAATTTGATAAAGACATCAGGCTCATTTAGACCCCTTGAGGAGTATACCAGAGATAAAAAATGGAGAAAGAAAGAACAGTATCCCGGTAAAAGCATGGATGGAGCATTTACAGTACTTTATAGCTAGGCTATAAATATATAATATATAATTGTACAGTAATATAATATATAATAATATAATATGTAATTATTTATAATGATACATAATATAATACATAACAACACATAATAATTATATATAGCTTGATTATACTTGTGTTGAAAGTAGTAAGTTGATTTTAAATAGGCATTTAAATTTATGTTGCACCGGTACACTTAGCGCCTCAGCAGAAGGTGAAAAATCCCATCCAAGATTTTCTTCATTTTCACTTTCACAGATTAACTTACAAAACAAACCCAGGATTTTAAATATTAATTTGCTATTTAATTTGCATATATATAATTATTTACTACTATTTACTGCTATTCATATATTTTATATAAGTTCTCCACTTTCTTCCCAATGAGCTGAGGCAGACTAAGTGACACTTCCCCTCCTCCCATTTCTTAAAAACAACTTGGTGAAGAAGATCAATGTGGGAGAGAGGAATTGGATGAAGGTCACCCAGTAAGTTTTGTGGCTCTCTGGGACTTGCACTTGGATCTCCTGGAGTAGCTGAGATCTGTTGCTTCTATGTCAATCTGAATTATTTTGCAACCTCTGGGTTCCCTGAGTTATAAAAGAGTATTACTGTGAAGTGAATACTGATTGCGCTCTGGAGAAACACTAGTGCAAAACCATAAACTTAGCTTAATCGCTTTTGTTTAAAAATGAGTTGAATTAAGGGTGCAACTACAATAGAAAAATGTAGGAAATACTATGTGTTTAGGGTGGGCTGATTTGCATTCTTTCCCCATTGACCACGTGGTGCAAAGAGTAATGAGATTCAGCCTGGAACACTCCGCCCACCTATAGTTTTTCCTCTCTGCCACTGGGGCTTCTACTTTTTAAGAAACAGATCCATTTCCATGTTATCACCTGAATCAATACAGAAAAGGGAGGACAAGCTGTGCATGCACACACATTCCTTCCTCCTTATGAGGCACGTGGACACGTGCGCACGTGCACACACACACACACACACACTTCTCCCAGACTATTTCTGGGAGAAATAGTTCTCCTCTCTCCATGGGCAGAAAGGAGGAAGCGAACACATACTCAAGGAATAGCATGAGCCATTGGCAAGATTTTTCTTTTTCTTTTCTTTTGATTCAACATGTAAAGGCAAAGCCCTCCCTCCCTTTTTTTTTATCAGCCTACAACAAAGCTAACAAAATGAGGAAGCTTTGATTGCAGTTTGTGAGGCAGTTCTCTTTTAACTGTGCCACCTGCTGGGCTATTTTCCTTGTCTCTTTTCTCTTTAACTATGTCTTCCATGCCCCACACTGACTTCAAATTACCGGCTTATGACACCGTACGTACTCCCACTTTGGGAATCCTAAATCCAAACTGATAACCTTGCAATAGGTAGATTGCATCCTTCCTTTTAGGGTAGGGCCTCAGCCACTCCTTCAACACTTCAACTCTAATGAGACTGAATCCCTTTTGCAGTGGAGAGCCCTCCTTCATTAGGTTTCTTACTGTTGCTGGGCTCTTTACCTCCCCCTCTTTGTGCCCGTGCACATTGTGGTTCTAATGGCATGGCATAGTCCTCGAAGGGCAAGGCCTTTAGTGAAACTGAGTTGTACTCTGTGTCAGGCACAGAGGGATAAGGCCATATACCCACTCCTGATATAATCCCTGCAGGTGCAGGAAAAGTTACTTGTGGGTAAGGTGCATTCCAACCCCTTGTCATTGGGCCCAGGACAGCTATCTTTGTTGGCTGTCCCCCGGTACCCCCTCTATTACGATGAGATGTTGAAGCAGGTGGGTTTCCCTGCTCCCCCTGCCCAAGGCCATACCACCATCGCCTGACTGGTGTCCAGTGCAATGGCTAGCTCACCTGTCACCACAGCCATGGTCCTATTCTGGTCTGGTCCAATTGCCTTGCTTTCCAGGGTTGTCTCTATTGACACATTGCACTGCAATACCACCGAGCCCATCGCTGATCTGACCGCAACTGGCACCAAGGAGCTGCTTGCCACCACTACCTCCTGCTGCTCCAAACCTACTGCCTGACGTTCCTCCACAGGTCATCCAGATATCTCTGGAGCACTAAGCTAACTAGCTTCTAATACAGCAAAATGCAACATGAGATCAACAGCCAGAGCCTTCAGTTTTGCATGCCTATGACCCTTAGACTCCCTAGCTGAGTGACATGGCTGAGGATCACTCACTGCCAGTCTGGCCTGAGCCTCGCATTTGGCCTCCCATGTGGTAATTTTTGCCCAAGACAACTCCCATATTGGCCAACTCTCCTCTTCAGGTGATGGTTGTACAGTGGGGTTGTAGATGCTGCCTTCCGTTTGGCGGACTGCTTTCCTTTACTCTTCCCTTGGCCCTTCTTGGGATCCATAAATAATACTCATGGTGAGTGCTAAACCACCTCTCTTCACCATCCCCCAGATCCTAAAGTCCACAGACCCTTTGGAACCTCCTCTGTAATGCCATCCCTTGCTACCAAGTCCTCTTTTTAAGAAAAATAATTAATTTAATTTAATTTAATTTTTGGCCTATCTAAATACTATATCAGGGACATGGTGGCGTTGTGGCTTAAACCGCAGAAGCCTCTGTGCTGCAGGGTCAGAAGACCAGCAGTCGTAATATCGAATCCACGCGACGGAGTGAGCTCCCGTCGCTTGTCCCAGCTCCTGCCAACCTAGCAGTTCGAAAGCATGCAAATGTAAGTAGATAAATAGGTACCACCTCAGCGGGAAGGTAAAGGCGTTCTGTGTCTAGTCGCGCTGGCCACGTGACCACGGAAACTGTCTTCGGACAAAACGCTGGCTCTATGGCTTGGAAACGGGGATGAGCACCGCCCCCTAGAGTCGGACAAGACTGGACTAAATGTCAAGGGGAACCTTTACCTTTACCTAAATACTATATCTATGTTCCAAATGTATGGGTAGGTAGGTTTCCCCATTTCCTTAGGCTCCCAATGGTTTTATACCATTATTATTATTATTATTATTATTATTATTATTATTATTATTATTATTATTATTATTAGTAGTAGTAGTAGTAGTAGTAGTAGTAGTAGTAGTAGTAGTAGTATTTGTATTATTTGTATTATTTGTATTATTATTATTCACCAGGCACAGTCAATCAAAACTATAAAAACATTGACTGGTATTATATAACAGATACAAGTTTTAACCAAAAACCTAAGTATCTGTTAAATATTGGTGCTGTATGTATGCTGTTCCTAATATTGCCATTTTTTGGAGCTCTGATGGTGTGATTTCTGAGATCTGCAACTGCTTATCGTACTGTGTGAAATTTCTTGATATTGTTCCCAAAGCCTCAGTGACTACGGGGAACACTGAAGTGTGCTTCTTCTAGAGGTGAGATGTTTCGATTGCCAGGTCTCTCTAATTTGTTAGTTTTTCCAATTCTTTATTTTGAACTCTGGCATCCCCTGGAATAATACCAATAAAACTTATTCTTATTCTTATTCTTATAAGTTTGTATGGAATCATTCCAATAAAAATATTACAATAGGAGTGTGTGCATTAACAGATTAATTTATTTCTCCTTCTCTCCAAATTTGAAGAGCCTTCATGAGAAACTTTAAATAAATATTTGATGCATCTTAGGGTTTTAAATCTTGAGTTAAGTTTTGTTGGTCCGTGGCAACAAAAGATATTTAAAGGGGTCCATGGTAAAGAAAAAGCTTAGAACTGCTGCTCTGGTCCACCAGGTAGGCTCTGTCTCCTCAACCATCATCCGATTGGCTGAGGTTTCAAACAGTCATTTCCTATTCTGAGTGGCTGGATGTGAATTTTTCCAGCCAATCACTCTTCAGCCAGTCTCCCAAGGATCCTGGAAACATGGTGAAACATGGAAACGAGGGCCCCAGGTAAGAGAGACTGGAGAATCCAACCTTATGTGAGAATTCAGTTTGGACACCTGCAAAGAGAGGAAGGCGAATAATAATAATAATTCAATTAACTTAGTGGGCATTTGAGGAGAGGAGAATAAATTGGTGGAGGTTTACGGTAGCATCAGGGGCCTCACCCACCACAGGGCAGGAGGCAACAACAACAACAACAACAACAACCTCCTGCCCTGCGGTGGCTGAGGCCCCTGATGCTACTGTAAACCCCCCACCAATTCACTCTCCTCTCCTCAAATGCCCACTACGTTAATTGAATTCCATTTATCTTCCCTTTATAAAAACAAAAACAACTAGAACACTAAACTCTCATTCAGCCAATTAAAAGGGGGGGGACCACTAAGGGGGGAAGGGGGGAAATTGTCACTCTGCGCCCATGGAGGCCTTCTAACCCACTCGCTAAGCCAATGAGGGCAGGCTGTCCTGCTTTGGGGCTAAGCCCCACCACCCAGCGCGACCTCCTTCACGTGATCCTCACTGGTGTTTTTTTTTTTTTTTTAATTCTTAAAAATAAATCAAATTAGACAACTGGGGTCACAAATTGCAACTCAATCAATCAATCAATCAAAAACCTTTATTGGCATTAAAACCAGTAACCATACAATCAAGATTATACTTTCCACTGCAATAAGATAAATATGGTCAAGTTACGTCAAGGCTCCTTGAAACAGTCAGCCTAGTTTATTACAATAGCAAGATATTCATCTACACACTCAGTCAAATCAGGTTGTTTATCTGCTAACATCAAACTGCAACTCCACACAGTCAAACTGTATTGGGGGGGTGCCAATGCAGCCCCCCAATCTCTCCTCCAAGCGAAACTGCATCACAGTTCCAGACAACGGGAAGCCAGTCTGTCCTCTGCAGCTGCAAGCCTTGAAAGAGGCCAAGAACAGGGAGGAGGGCCTACAAAGGAAAGCCTTCCTTGCCCCTCACATCCCAGATGGCTGAAACGCAATGAACGTGTCTTGCGCTATCCCAGGAGGGAGGACAGAGAAGCTCCGCTTGGTGAAGCAAGCTCGCCAGCAGAGCTCGCCATTGTACGTGGCACCCACTTCAGCAAATCCTGCAGAGCCCACAGACACTGTTTACTCTGACGCATGCCAAAACAAGTCAAAATAAAGCATGGCTAGAATCAACTTAAAATAACCAGCCACCTCGCAAGTGTTCTTGAAAAAACTTGTTTTCTGACAAGAAAAAAAAAAAGCACTCTTAGCTGTATGTAATGTAGGTAGATTTTAAAAATTGATTTCAAATGTGCTAAACCTGATGCAAAACCAGGAGTGATATGACATATACTTGAGCCCAGAGTTAGCATATGATGCCTTGTGTACAAAAGCCAATGAAGATAAGTCCTTCTACCAGAGTGAGATAATAATCAAAGGGGACAAAGGTGCATGGCATAGGAAGAGGAGGGAAAGCGGGACCCAAGCCATCCAGCAGCTGCACTGCATTTGCAAAGGCAGTGGGGCTGGGGGATCACTTTGATCCCTCTTTGATCCCTTCCCTCCTCTTCCTATGCCACACAGGCATAGAAAGAGGAGGAAAGGGGAACCAAGCCATCCCCCAGCCCTGGGGGTGGGATTCCCTTTGGGCAGGCTTTAGCAAGCCACCCAAAGGAAAAATCCCTCTCTGGTTATGCCCCCGAGGAACAGCTGATCCGCGGGGGCATAAGCAGATAGGGATAGACGAAGGGACAAATATAAAAGGGTTATATAGTTGCTTCGTATTCGTCGGGGTCTCTGGACCTCAAGAATACAAAGCAACGAATATCTGATGAATCAGGGATATTCAACGAATATCCTGATTCATTTTTATATTCATCCCCATGTCTAGTTATATATATTTGTAAACTCTCCTTTTCGGGCCAACTCAGAGGTCACAACAATGGCAATGCTTCAAGATCTCCAGATCAGTTAGAAATTTGCTTGCTCCAAGTCATAAAATGAAAAAAGGGAAGAAGGGTTTGCCGAGAATCAGATTAGATTCTAGCATGATGTGGTTTTTGAACTGCAGGTACAACTGACCTGTGGATTGCTGGGAATAACAGGGAAACAAACATTTTGGTCACCATTTCAAAATTACAAAAGCCAACCGTTACTCAAAATGCCCAAAGTCTGCTTCCCCCCCCCCCTTCACCTCTCATTTCCTCCATTTTTCAAAAGCCAACTTGCCTAATAAAGAGATCAGGAAATCCTGAAAGCTTGAAAAAAAATGAATTAGCCTTACCAAAGAATTACAGTAACATGGATTTTAGAACTAATATAAAATGCATGTTGTACTGAGCCATGTTGGGGCCAATTCTGCCACTGAAAATAACTCAATCGTTTGCTGAATATTAACACACCATAACACTTTGTGGTAAATTAGATGTCTTGGCTAATGGTACCTGCTTTCTGTAATAGAGCAGTTGAAAACAGTACTTGAAAAATCCTTCGTTTTCATGCTCTCTGCATTGATTTGGACTGTAAAGATGGATAAAAAGCATAAAGCAGAATAGAATGTTTGGAAGTGTTTCAGAAAGGATCATTGATAGAGAGCAACTTCTATTTCCCAAAATAGCCATTTAGCCTTGCGTCTTGTGTGCAATCTTATTATTGTTAATGCTTCACAATCATCCAGTTTTCATCTCAGGTCAAAATGTTTACATGGCTAATGGTTTCTTAAAAGTTCATTCCCCACTTATCCAAAAGACAGACAAAAGAAAATAGAGCCCCATCAATGTGGTATCGCATTCATTGTGATTTTATGGATCATATCACAGGAGACCAACTTACAAATCTGAAGACTCTATTTTCCAGCAGACCTACAGCTATGTGGCTCCACATTAAAAGCAAACTACTATGAAAGACCTATAATAGTGGCAATGTCTCCATATTTTTTATGCTGAATGACTGTTCAAAAGTTGGTAATAAATGTCGACATTTACATGCAAATGCTGGCAAAACCCAGACAAATTGTGTGCATGCCCAAATAAAAGTGTACATTTCCCCACTTTTTTTGGGGGGGTTGCACATAAATGCTGGCTAATACACTGAGATGACCCCTAGCTCTTTAATGAACATAGGGATCTGTCCTATGTATTTCAGGTATGAATTTTTCTAGACCTACCTAGAGACACCAAGGCCTAAACCAGGTATCTGTGGCATACAAACCAAATGATTTTTCATTGGGTTACTGCTGTGTTGTATCCAGAGGAACCAGAGTTCAATGAGAGAACTCACATGGATACAGCCATAGAAAAACTACTCCAGGAAATTTGAGACTTTCAAAACAGTGTGATCTATGATCTGGCAAGGACTGCTGCTGGAATGAAGAATTCACTGACATTTTATGTTCCACTTACACAAAGCTCTCTCCTGGAGTCATGTCTTCTGAGTTTGAGAAGCTAGTACAACACTTGCCTTAGACTTCACATGTAAATATATTATCAGTAAGGCTCAAACTCTATTGCAAAGTACTGAATTGCTGGTTAAATGCTTTCTTGTTTGCACAGCAGAAGTACAGGGTATCACAGAGCAGGATAGCTTCAAATTCCCCAGATTAATCCACCCCTTTTTGTCATCAGCTGGCACTTGCCGTCTCAATAAGTCAATAACTCACTCTGAGACAAAGAATAAAACGTTTAATTACTTACAAATGAACAGATCAAACAGCAATTGACAAACATGACTGCTTTCAACAACAGACTTCAGCAGACTCAAGAGAGATGCAGAGCAGAAAGACGGGGCTCTTTTTGAAGTCAGAGAGAGGGAAGGAACAATTGGTTAGTGCTGGACAGATTGACAGTCACTCCAACCCTGAAAAGTTACTCCCAGCCTTCTCTAGGCAACATGCTACTTTGTAAAAACTCCAACACAAACTACATGCCACATGAAACATGGAGCTCTCAGTAACATCTGCTGTTGGGACACCCCCAGTATTGGAGGGAAGGCTTACTCATTTCTCTGCTACTTACAGTTGTACCAAAAATGTCCCACTTGTGCCAAAGGTATAAACCATGTCTGTCTATGGCGCCTCCCCCACCCCCCGCATAACTCAAGTCCTGCAGCAACACAGTATGATAGTGATTGTCAGTAAAACCACAGGTCAAGTGAGAAGGATTAAGCCTACCTTCACCTTAATACATAATTTGAACCTAACTGTACCATATTGATAGGCCGTTTAAGTGTGTGAAGTTTTATGCTGGCATTTATCACATTTTATTGCTCTGCTGTGCCTTCCTTTATTATTATTTTTATGATTCATTGTTTTTAAATTAGGATTTTATTGTAAACTATTCTGGGAGTGTTGCTGAAGCACTGGCCTATAAATATTGTAAACATAATAACCTAGATCTTTCAGAGGGCTGGGTTGCCATTTGGTCTAATAGGAACAGGCCCAGGCAAAGCACAAGTGGCGCTTCCCCCTGTTTTACCACCTGCATAAAGCATGTTCTTGCAGGCCAGTGTACCACACAGTACTAGAGGCCTGATGGAGAGACACCTGATCATCCTGGCTGCTACTGGGATATTCCTTTAAATTATGATATGATGAGACTTCGTTGTGGAATGACTTAAAATCTCATACCGAAAGATCATATTCATGGCACACAGACCATTTTTATCATCTCACTGCAGACCTTGTAGGGCAGGGGGACACACTTTAGGGCCAAGGGTGAGACTCCCTTGATGTTGGTAGACTGCAGTTTCAGTCCATTTCAGCCAGCAAGTGATTGGCAATTGAACTGCTGGATAGCTCAGTGGTTTAGGCATCTGGCTGTGGTGTCAGAGGTTGTGAGTTCAATTCCCTACTGTGCCTCCTTGTCAGGGGCTATGCAGTTCTAAGATAATGATCATGATGATGATGATTATCAGGTTCCAGTTCAATGATATCTGAAGGTTCACATGTTCCTCATCTCTGTTTCAGGGAGACCAGGGAATGGCACCGGGGTGGATCTATGCATAGACAGCTATGATGAGCATCTATCATTTGGAAAGCAACCTATTCACACTGATGTGATGTTACCACCAATACCTTAATCGAAAGACAATGCATATGCAGGTACTTTTGTTATTTGCTTCCTACCCGTTTCTTCCATTGCTCTCACATTTCGTCAATTGGTGGCCAGTGGGATACTTCACATTTGGCTCAATAAACATCTCCACTTATTCAATGGACTTTTGCTTCACACGCGTCTCTCCCATTTCAATGGTTTCCATGAGATTCATCCTGGTACTTGTTACAGGCACTGGGAAATATTTGGAACATTATACACCCGGGCACACAGAGAGTCTGGAAAAGTTGCTTATTTAAATCATATCTCCCACCATCTCCCTGCCAGGATGGCCAGTGGCTTCTACCTCAGCATGAGGTCTCTGGGATGTAAGAATGCATTCTGAATAAATAATTACAATCAAAACAGAATTTCTGGCATGACAAGACTTCTGTGTACAGATATGTCATTTTTCCTTCACTTTGATCCTCAACCCTGTTTCCTAACCATAGTAAAGGCTCTTGCTTTGACTATTTGTAAATATCATAGAAAACCGCCACTTAAATAACAGATTAACAACAGCATCAACTACTGCTGGTACAAGTAAAATGCTGGAGAAATGCTGAAAATATAAGCAAACCAGATGATGTGGCTGGCTACCTTTTCACTCCATGACATGGCTTATGCACTTCTGTGCTTGATTGCCCTTGCTTCCTGATTAACATCATTTGATGGAACAGGCCGTGGGGTGCTTGCACACAGAGTTAACCCAAGAGGTTGTGGTGTGCTAAGTGAACTAAAACTTTGGTTCCAATTTTCAATATAGAGAAAAATGAGAAGTCTAAAATGAAATTTTGTTTACTCAGTGTTCAGAATAAGCAGCGGTTTTTTTTAAAAAAACGCACAGACTTGCATCCTAGCACAATTACATTCTACAGAGTAAATCATCCCATAGATAATATATTAAGTGTTCAATAATTTTGAATTGTACATAGGTTATATGTTGCCCACCTATGAACCAGATTAGTCCCACCCCAGCCCCTTTCCTCATCTGGCCTATTGCCCTCCCTGTCTGCTGTTCTAGCTTAGCCTTTGCTGCAGATGCCTGCCTCCATTTTGATGCTTGGCAGCAGGTCAAGAAGGAACTACAGGTAGCTTAGCTGTACCTGAGCTGAGCCACTGTAGTGAGGACTGGAAGGAGAAAAGGCTGGTGAAGTGGTGGAGAGAGGGAGCAGGCCACGGGAATGGAAGAGCAGGAAAGAGGGAGGAAGAAACTGGGAATGGCCTGCAGTTAAGAGTGGGACATATCTAGTAACCCATGATGACTCATTCTCACTAAGCAGTGAGCAACACTGTCCCAAGCATATGATTGACCTGACCAAGGGCTACTGAGAAATCTCATCCCCAGCAACTAGCCATGATGAAGCTTTCCTGAAGCTATGCTGCAACGTATTTTAGCTGAACTTACTGGCTTAAATGTATTCCACAATGTGGGAGAAAAGAGAACTCAGTTTCTGACATGCCAATAATACATTCTCTTACAAACTATGCTGTATATGTGATACTTTTATTTATAAGAAATTATGCACAATATAAACACAGGCTGAGCAAATATTTCAGCTGAAGGATGTTATGCAATCCTATGGCTACGTAGGAAAAAAGCTCCACTGTATTCATTAGTTCACTGGAGCACATGCTCAAGTAAGTCAGCCTACTATTATTCTGTTATTTAATGCAAATATGTTCATTTAATTTCAGAAATCTTTACTAAGTATGAACATCTCCTTCCAACAGGGTTCTACTTTATCAACTCATTTATCAGGAAGCTGAAGTTTAGCTCCAGTTTAATAGTGATTTTATAAAATGCTTTGTTGTGTTTCTGTGATAAGGTGCAAAGTGCAGCCACTCATATGATAACAAAGTACATATGTTATGATACAATTTTAAGAAGTACACCATACTATTATGACATGGGGTATGATCACAGAGGGAAATAGATCACAATTTGCACTGCTTGTGGAGTGGTCTTGTGTGATCTATTTCCTGGCAATCACACAACATAAAGGGAAATGTGTTCCATCCTGACCCCAAACCATGCCCAAGATGGATTATTTTGTAGATCTTCTGTTTTTGAAGCCAAGCTGAAGTGATTCTCCAGCAGACAGAAAATCCCTTTAAGGGAAGTCACTACCATTAAAGCAACCCTTTCTGGTGCAACCAGCCATGCACCTTTGCAGCCATCTGATTGCACTCATACTTTGCCACAAGTTCACTTCATACAGCAGAGCCACATACTGATACATTCCAAGGGTGTGGTCTGCACTGAAAACTACCTCAGTGTCTCAAGCCAGAAGAGAGCTCTGGTAAAGAAGATGGACTTTTCCCAACTGTCTGGAGAGTGTACTTTCAAAGCACAAACCTCAAGAAATGAAAATCGGGAGGAGTCAACATACTCCACCCTTTTCTTTATTTATTTTATTTATTTATTTATTATTAGATTTTTACCCCGCCCCCCTAGACAAAGTCTACTCGGGGCGGCTTACATACATAATAAAAACATCATAACATTAAAACATCATAACATTTAAAACAGCATAATTTTAACATTTATATTAAATTAAATCAGTACCAAGATGATAAGAGTAAAATCAGTTATTGACTGGAGGGAAGGCCTGCCTGAAAAACCAGGTTTTCAAATGAGTTTTAAAAACGCCCAGCGAGGGTGCCAGACGAATTTCAGTAGGGAGGCTGTTCCATAGCCGAGGGGCCACTGCCGAGAAGGCCCGGTTTCTTGTTCTTTCTTTCTGGGCCTCTCTCGGCGTTAGGCCCCTCAGCCGTCCCTGCTGGCTATTCCGGGTGGTTCGGGTAGATCTAGGTGGGAGAAGACGATCTGCCAAGTATCGAGGTCCCAAACCGTTTAGGGCTTTATACGTCATCATTAACACTTTGAAGTCAATGCGGAAACGAATGGGCAGCCAATGCAAGGCAGCCAGAGTGGGAGAGATATGCTGATATTTCCTCACCCCACTAAGGAGCCTGGCTGCCGCATTCTGCACCATTTGAAGTTTCCTCATCAATCTCAAAGGCAGCCCCACGTAGAGCGCATTACAATGGTCTAATCTCGAGATTACGAGCGCATGGACAAGAGTAGTGAGGGCCTCCCCATCAAGATATGGTCGCAGCTGGGCAATCCGCCATAGATGGAAATAGGCGGAACGGGCCACGGACGCCACCTGGGTTTCCATGGTAAGCGCCGGGTCCAGATGTATCCCCAAGCTGCGAACCTCACTCTTTGCGGTAAGGGTCGTCCCCCCAAAAGAGAGGGAGTCGCCCAAACTGCCGATGGAGGGACCTCCCACCCTCAAGACCTCCGTCTTGTCCGGGTTCAGCCTCAACCCATTCAACTGCATCCATTGCAGTACAGCCTCCAGGCAGCGCTGAAGGGACAGAACGGCATCCACTGAGGTAGATGAAAAGGAGATGTAGAGCTGCGTGTCATCAGCGTACTGATGGCACGAAGCACCACACCCCCTGATGACCCCACCCAGCGGCCTCATATAGATATTAAACAGCATTGGGGAGATGATCGACCCCTGCGGAACCCCACAACTGAGACTCCATGGGGCCGAAGCATTCTTGACCATTTGGTCTATCTGCAAAGTCAGCCAGGCCAGGCTGCTACAAAAATGCACCGTGTTTTCATTATTGTGTGGCTTATTTATGTTTCCACTGTGCGCTTTGGCTGGCCAAGGGGAATAAAAGCTGGTTACCACAGATTTGGGAAAGGATAGTGACTCTTACAAGCTGACATCTTGGGCCTCAGCTCTCAGGGCCTTGCGAAGGCTTACTCTGTACAGTATAACTCTGATCTTGTCACTCTTTTCCAGAGAAAAAACATCTGAGGCTGCTTCTTTGAAGATCTGCCATCTATTAGTGGCAAGAAGAAAAATCTGGCTGTTCCCATTCTCAGTGCCACAAGCTTATAATCAACAGATCTGGCATTCAGGATCATGACAAATGGGCTGCTTTGACAGTTCGTTTCACTGAGATTAGTTCCTGCTGGGACGATATGCTCTCACACTTGTTAAGTTGGCACTTGACCATTTTCTGAGTTCTGTCTTGAATGTGGCACATCTGTTGTAGCCACACAAACACATTCTGTTGGTTCCAAGTGCCACGTGACAGTCCTATTTTATGGAAGTTATCCAAGCTTTGTGCACCCTTGGGTAGGCAGCTTAGCTGTTCCACAGTCTTGGTTACACTTGATGAGCCAGGTTGCCATTAGCAATCTTGTCTCCTTCCCCCCCCCAATTCACAAGGCATGCGTGCACACGCGCGCGCGCACGCACACACACACACACACACACAGAGTCATCTTCCCATTTACTGAATGGCTCAAACACAAGGCAATGTCAGATGGTTGTCTCGCTTGAGACATATCGGGTCTTATGGATGTGATTGTGCCTTTCAATGCTCTCTAAATACACTAATGTTGCAATGTGTTCTGCAGCTAAGTGTTTGTTAACAACAGAAACTGCTCAAGAAGGAAATAAGCACATTCATCCTAGTAATCTGTTCTTATAAAGCACTGTGTTTGTTGCACTACGAGCCCTTTCCTCCCATGGCCTGAAGAAAATGACATCCAAATTCTAAGCATTTTCTTTTTTATTCATGTTTCTGACTCTGTGTAGAAAACTTGGAAGATCTCCCATTACTATCAGCTATATAATGGTGTGGCAAAAATGATAAGAAGCAGAGTGACTAAATGTTGGTTTGCATTTGAGTTGGTTTGTGTATTGGTTGATTCCTTTATCATGAACAAATAAGAATTCTCAACTGAAGATGCCAAGACAGTGACCAGACATCCTTTTTGGCAACCATTGAGGGCATCAGGGGAGGAAGGCTTGGGGTAGATATTAATGTAATTACTAATCACATGGTTTGGTTCTCAGTGCATGTCTTCATATAGCCCTGAACAACAATTCAGAGGGTAGGGGTGAGGGGAGGCTATTGAGACCGAGATGTTGGCCTTGCAACGTTTCCCCTCATGCAACGTGCAGGCTCCTGATTCGGAATGGGACCACAGCAGTGACAAAAGGATTTACAGCCCTCTGCACACATGGAGGCTGATGACTCTTATTACAGGTGGAGGGGTGGGGAATCTGTTCCAGATTGTAATCTGAACTTTATGGGAGCTATCCAAGATGCTGAATTTCACCCCCAAAATAGTTTTGTGTCTTGAAAACTCCTGTAAAGATTAAAGCATGGAGCATATTCACTGCAACATGGACTTAGGGGTGACCCTTGTGATTAAAATCAAATAAAAACATGGCCCTGATAGTTGGCTCTTCCAAGTTTGGCTATACATTTAACCAATCCTTTTTCCAGAAAAGTTTTGCCATGGTCAAGAAATTATTGCTGTTCCTGTCTTCTTTCACAGTGGCTTTGCAACTGCGGACCTCATTCCTTCCCATCTGAAAATTTTTCAGGTCCCGCATTAGGAATATAGGCATACAATCACACCATTCTCATCCCCCGCTTCCTGATTCTTCTCCCCCTTTCCAGGTTCTAACAACTTCCACCCTGTTGTTTCTCCCACACACTGAAGCGTTACTTCCCTGGTTCTTTGCTATCTCATCTCTCTCCATCTCTCTGTTCACCTCCTCTACCTTCTGTGACAAATTCTGGGCAATTTGCCTTGTAATTCCCCTTTATCTACAATGATACTTCCTCAATGTTGGGATATTAGCCTCATGGACCTTCTGTCCCATTCTTCTTGTACTTATGCATTCAGTATGAGATACTTCAGACGTGAGGAAGGGAAAATGGAAGAATGAGTGAAGCCTACTGCTACTCTTGCTGTTCTGATTGCACAGATCTCAGTCAAGACCATCTGGGGCTCTCCGATTCTCCATGGGCGAGAGCCTTGTGTTTCCAATCTGCACAGCAATACAAGAGAGAGGACAGTGGAAGCAAGATTCAGTTATGCATTTGCTTTACCTGGCATTTCTATTTTGGCATTTGTACTTGCTCAAAGTTGACATTCTATACCCTTTTAAGAGTTAGGAAGCACACTCTACCACTTGTGTGACACATTTAGAGAGCACAGCTGCTGGGTGGACTGGGGGACACTACATTCCATTGACATGGATCACAGCAAGGATGCCAGCTAAATATAGCTGTTTCCTGGCCTAGCGTACTTCTATTTTATACAGCAATACCTAACCTTCTTTCTCTGATGGTATCATTTAGCCTATAGTATACTAAAACATATATATTTAAAGGATTCCAACCAAGTCTGTTTTAGTCTGATCACAGGATCTTCCATGTACATTTGAAAGTTTATGTAATTTTGATGGGACAAAGATGATAATGATTATTCCATAACAGTAAAATCTGTTAGAAAGAAAGAAAGAAAGAAAGATCAAGGGATTTTTTTTCTGCCCATTTCCTCACTCTTGAGCCCCATTTTGTAAACACCTTTAGTCCATCTGTTGGGAGACAAATTCTGCCAAATGTGGACATTCCAAGAAATTCCCGGCTTGTGTGGCTGATAACCTTCTCCTACAAAAGTGGAGGAAGAAACCAGAGGAATAGCTATTCTGGATTTGATCATAACTAATAGAGATGGAGTGGCAGGAAGAGGAACTCTGAGGGGAAGTGACCATGATCTACTTGAGTTCATTGTTTCAAAAGAAGCAAAAGTGGAGTGTCACTGCATGTATATGCTGTACTTTAGGAAAGCTGATTTTAATGAGCCCAGAACAATAAGTAAGGTCCCATGGCAGGAAATTCAAACAGTAAAAGGAGCCTAAGATGTGTGGGAATTTCAAAAAGGAAATTCTAAAGGCACAACTACAAACAATTTCAACAAGAAAAAAAAGGTGGAAGACAGCAAAAAAGACCAGTATGGCTTCACAAAAAGCTTGGAGATTACCTGAAAACAAAAAAGGACACATATAGAAAGTGGAAGGAAGGCCAGGTGACAAAGGAAGTGTACAGACAAGTAGTAAAGAATTGCAGGGATGGCCTTAGGAAGGCAAAAACTGAGAATGATCTGAGGTTAGCAAGAGATGCTTGAAGCAACAAAAAATAAAGCATTCTTCAGGTTTGTCCGTAACAAAAGACAGAGAAAAGAAACAGTGGCTCGGCTACTCAATGGGGATGGGAAAAGAATAACAGATGACAAAGAATTTATTTATTTATTTATTTATTTATTTGATTTATATACCGCCCATCTGGCAGCCAAGGCCACTCTGGGCGGTTTACAACAAATAACAAAAAACAACAGAATAACAAAATAGCAAATAGCGACATTAATACATAGGGGTAAAAATCATAAAGTGAAGTGAGGATAAAATTATAATACAATAAATACAATTAAAAGCATAGAAGAAAATAAAAACATGGAGCATGGCAGTATGATAGAAGTTATATTACTGGACACTATTGTATCAGAGTGTAGTTTATTCAGGGAAGGCCTGTCTAAATAGCCCGGTTTTTAGTAGCTTTTTTAATGTGCCCAGTGAAAGGGCCAGGCGGACCCTTCGAGTGGAAGAGAGTTCCATAATTGTGGCGCTACTGCCGAAAAGTCCCGATTTCTAGTGGTTGTTTTCCGGGCCTCTCTTGGGGTCTGAACTCTCAGCCGCCCTGCCTGCAACAATCTTATAGGATGGGCAGAACTAACTGGAAGGAGGCACTCAGCCAGATATCAAGGTCCCAAACCATTTAGGACCTTATAGGTTAACACTATCATCTTGAAACTGGTACAGAACTGAACAGGCACCCAGTATAGGGCGGCCAGGGTGGGGGAGATACGTTGGCATTTTCTAACCCCACTCAGAAGTCTGGCCGCTGCATTCTGGACCCGTTGCAGTCTCCGTAGCAGTCCGAAGCACAGCCCTATGTAGAGGGCATTACAGTAGTCTAATCACGAGACTACCAGCGCATTGACCAGTGTGGTGAGGGACCCAGTGTCAAGGTAGGGATGTAGATGGGCAATCCGCTTTACGTGGAAATAAATGGATCGGATCACAGATGCTATCTGAGATGTCATTGATAGCAATGGGTCCAAAAGCACGCCCAAGATATGAACCTCATCCTTCTTGGAAAGAGTGCCCCCCCCCCAAAAGAAAGGGAGGCACCCAGACCACAAACACTAGGGCCCCCCACCTGCAGGATTTCCATCTTGTCCCGGTTCAGCCTCAGTCTGTTCTCCCTCATCCATCCCAGCACCGCATCCAGGCAGCGCTCAAGGGACGGGACGGCATCCACTGCAGAAGGGTGGAAGGAGAGATAGAGCTGGGTGTCATCTGCATATTGATGACACGAAGCTCCAAAACTCCTGATGATCTCCCCCAGCGGCCTCATATAGATCTTAAATAGCATTGGGGAGATGACTGACCCCTGTGGGACTCCACAATTGAGAGTCCATGGAGCGGACAACATCTTCCCAAGCTGAACTCTCTGAGGACGGTCCTCCAGGAAGGATCAGAGCCAGGCCAAGGACTGACCACTGATCCCCAACCCCGAGAGCCTCCACAGGAGGATACTGTGGTCGACAGTATCAAAGGCCGCTGAGAGGTCGAGGAGGACCAGCAAGGACATTTTGCCCCTGTCGGCCTCCCACAAGAGGTCATCTTGCAGGGCGACCAATGTTGTCTCTGAGCCATGATACGGCCTGAACCCGGACTGGAACGGATCAAGGGCATCGGTCTCCTCCAGGAGAGCCTGAAGCTGGTCAGCCACCACTCTCTCCACCATCTTGCCAATAAAGGGGATATTGGCGATTGGACGATAGTTGTCAGCCACCAAATTGGTTTTTTTCTGGATAGGCCTAATGAATGTCTCCTTGAGGGCAAGGGGGACCCTGCCCTCAAGGAGAGACCCATTGATAATAGCCTCCGCCCACTCAGTTGTTATTGGCTTGGCCGCAAAAACTGTGTTAAAATTCCCAGGCAAGGTGATGTACTGGACGTCTCGGCTCGATCCACTGACAAAGAGGAGATATCTAGGTCCCGACGGATGGCCTCCACTTTTTGTTTAAAGAAGGCCGTGAATTGGTCACAGGAGATGCTACTAGGAGGCCTGTCACTGTGACCAATTCCAGATAAATCACATACAATGCGGAACAGTTCCTCTTGGTGGTACTGAGCTTCACTTATCCATCAAGCGAAGTAGGATTTTCTTATAGCCTTCACTTTGGCTAAATAAATATTTGATGTGATTTTAGTGGCATTTAAGTTAGGTACCATTGGGGCCCGTCTCCAAATGCCCTCTAGCTTCCTCCTATTATGCTTCATCCCCCGCAGCTGTTGTTTATACCAGGCAGCTGGCCGGGTTCTAGAGTGGAGGGGGCATTTAGGAGCGATCCTGTCAGCCGCCCTGGTGGCAGCTGCATACCATTCATCCACTAGAGCTTTGACAGGAACGCCAACAAGATCAGCCAGTATCCCCGCATTGCATCTTGGAATCCTATAGGATCCAATAGCCTGTGGGGGCTGACCATCTTAATGGGTCTCTGCTCCCCATGGGGGGCGGAGTGCCACTGTGAGGTTACATTTTATTAGGTGGTGGTCCGACCATGACAAGAAAAGGCAGAAGTGCTGAATTCCTACTTCAGCTCGGTCTTCTCCCAAAAGACAGTCTATACCATCAGGCAAATGTGAAGTACAAAGGGAGGAGATAGGATTGCAGCCTGAGATTGATAAACAAATAGTCAGGGAATACATTATTACTTTAAATGAGTTCAGATCCCCAGGTTCAGATGAACTGCACCCAAGAATATTGAAGGAACTGGCTGAAGAGATCACAGAATCACTGTCTATTATTTTCTTGAAATCATGGAGGATGGGTGAAGTACCAAATGATTGGAGGAGAGCTAACATTGTCCCAATCTTCAAAAGGGGTAAAAAAGAGGAACCAGGGAACTGCAGACTGGCCAGCCTGACATCAATCCTAGGGAAAATTCTGGAGCAGATTATAAAGCAGTCACTCTGTAATCACCTTGATAACAATGCAATAAATCTAGAAACCAACATGAACTTCTAAATAACAAATCCTTCCAGACTAATCTGATATCAATTTTTGATTGGGTAACCTCCCTGGTGGATGATGGGAGTGCTATAGACATAATATATCTTGCTTTCAGCAAAGCCTTTGACAAAGTGCCCCATAATATTCTGATTAGCAAGCTAACTAGGTGTGGGCTAGATAGAACAAGTGTCAAGGGGATACACAGTTGATTACAGAATCATACTCAGAGAGTGCTTATCAATGGTTCCTTCTTAAACTGGAAGAAGGTAAGAAGTGGGGCACCACAAGGCTCAGTCCTGGGCTTGGTACTCTTCAACATTTTTATTAACGACTTGGATGAGGGAGTGCAAGGGATGCTTATCAGATTTGCAGATGACCCCAAATTGGGTGGAATAGCTGATACCTTGGAAGACAGGAATAGAATTCTAAAAGATCTTGATAGGCTTGAGCACTGGGCTGAAAACAACAGAGTGAAATTTAACAGGGATAAATGCAATGTTCTACACCTAGAAGGAAAAAAATCAAATGCACAGTTACAAAATGGGGGATACTTGACTCAGTAATATTATGAGTGAGAAGGATCTTGGAGTTGTTGTAGATCAAAAGCTGAATATGAGCCAACCGTGTGATGTGGCTGCAAAAAAGGTCAAATGATATTTTAGGATGCATTAACAGAAGTATAATCTCAACTTCCGTCTTGATGCTGTGACGAGACAGCAGGAGGAGGACGGAGCTCTGTCCCCTGGGCTAAATTCCGACCTGTTTGGTACCCCCCCAGGGGGTTAAAACCACCCCGAAGAGGTGGTGAAATGGGGGAGAAGCCTGTTGATCACAGGGGGAATGGCGGTTACCCAAGTTTGATCCGGGAAACTCCCCAATCAACCAGCGGGCAGAAACAAGCAGCTGAACTAGCTTGCTTGCAAGTCGTTGGCAGCCAGCAATGGAGAAGCAATAAATCAGCCTAATTAACATCGTGTTACCACTGGGTGAGAATTACTTTTTAACTGTATTGCTTTACTATCCCTGGATGAGACAATCCCTACGGCAGAAGTAGCGTATTCTATCCCCCACCACTGATTGAGCAGCGGTGAATCTGGAGAGAGGAGGAGACGCAGGGAGACACAAGGAAAATAAATTGGACATTAATTAGACATTTAATTATACTTCAAGGAAGGAAGTTTGGTATTACTTTGTCATTATAAACTTAAGAATCTTTCTCCTGAAAACATCTTTGGCAACAACTCTGGGAAACTAAACTTGTTTATGTTACTTGTAACAGCTATCTAAGGTGCTGGCAAAAAGCCTAGAATCAATGACCTTGAACACTTTATGGCTGTTTGGAATTCCCTTTCTTTTTGAGGACGGAACTGAAATACAAATAAATTAACCCTAGAAAGCCTAATCCAGCCAAAGTGGAACTTCTAAACTGTATCCTGGGTTCTGAACTTGACTGGACCTTGAGCCTTTAGGCGGGGAAAACTCTCTATGTCTGAGACTGGATTCAAGCTAACCCTAAAGATGATCAATCCATTAAAGTGGACCTATGGAAGCAAGTATTGATGGAATTGGACTGTTTACTTTAAGCATCTGGACAACATTCACTTGGAATACAATTATTTGACATCTGGGACATAATGCCACAACAAGGACAATTTTGGGATGAAATAAAATCTACCCTTTAAGCAATTTTAGAAATAGTGAGATCCCACAACGAAGAGGCAAAATTATTCAAGGAGCAGTTGAAGAAGAACTATAGTCAACAGGAGACAGGGAATAATGAACAAGAAAATGAGAGGGTGGTGGACGATGTATGCCAATTAAAAGAGGGGCTGGAGGAAATTAGAGGAGAAAAACTAGGAGATTTAATTCTAACCCTGGAGCCGAGGAGAGTTTTAGGTGTGCTAAGGGAAGATAAGGGGAGAGAATCCCTTATTTCAGTTTAATTCCCTTTTCTAATATATAGGATATGCCCCCTTACAATTCCAGAAGTTAGGTATATACATGCTTTCAACGTTGAAGGCCACCTCAATATTTTTTTCCTTTTTCATATTTCTAAGCAACTCCTTCTCTTATTTGTCTTTTCCCAATTCTTGTTTCTATCTCTCTAAAAATTCTGCCGTGCCTTGTGCCACCTGAGAACATTTTATACATTTGATCTATCTCCAATAGATCTTCCAGGCTCTTTTTAATTAGATCTGCTGATTACTAATCAGGGTAAAGGCATAACATGGTGGTTCTTAAGGTAAACTGAAGCTAGATATAAGGATGAGGTAAAACTAATAGTACTTAGTGAACATTTATTTTATTTATTTATTTATTTATTACATTTATACCCCGCCCATTTAGACCACATCTACTCTGGGCGGCTTACAATAGAAATAGCATAAAAGCAATTTAAAACAACAACAATAATATCATTCAAGATGGAAAGGTAAAGATCAAAATAGAAAAATAAGGACGGAAAAATAAAAATAGTAAAGATCAAGTAGTGACAGGAGGGAAGGCCTGCCTAAAGAGCCAGGTCTTAAGTTGGCTCTTAAAAACACCCAGCGAGGGAGCCAGGTGGATCTCTGTCGGAAGACTGTTCCAGAGTCGAGGGGCCACTGCCGAGAAGGCCCGGTTTCTAGTTCTTTCTTTCTGGACCTCCCTCGGGGTTAGGCCCCTCACCCGTCTTTCCTGGCTATAACGAGTGATTCGAGTAGATCTAGGTGGGAGAAGGCGTTCCGCTAGGTATCGAGGTCCTAAACCGTTTAGGGCTTTATATGTCATCATTAACACTTTGAAATCAATGCGGAAACGAACGGGCAGCCAATGCAAGGCAGCCAGAGTGGGAGAAATATGTTGATGTTTTTTCGTCCCACTAAGAATTCTGGCCGCCGCATTCTGCACCATTTGAAGCTTCCGCATCAATCTCAAAGGTTACATACATTAGATATGATATTGATATAGACATAATAGAAAATGTGGAGATAGAAATGGCTAAACAATTATAGAAAGAAAATCTGTATAAAATGCTTTAGATAACATTTATTTATGTGTTAGGAACCTATTCAGTTATTACTGGTATAAAATACAAAGTTCATTGGTTAAATCACCTCAAAATTATATAAATTTGGAACCGGTATTACTTTTATTAGGTATGTTATTAGAGGATTTTGAGAACATTGTATACTATGAGAGCAATATTATGATAGTAGCCAATACTGCATACTAAAATACACACATGAATGGTTTAATCTGGTTTAAAAAATGTATAGATTTTGAAGGGACAACTAAGAAGACACCAAGACACAAAAAACAAATAATTATAAGCAACCCATGTAACACGATGTTTAACAAGCACAAATTGAATGTAGATAGATTGAAAAACTAATAAAATGTTTTTTAGAAAAAGGATAATCTCCAAATCCTATGATGCGCTAGTCCCATGATGCGTTATTCAGCACTGGTTCAGCCTCATCTAGAGTACTGTGTCCAATTCTGGATGCCACACTTTAAGAAGAATGCCAACAAACTGGAGCAAGTTCAAAGGAAGGCAACAAGGATGATCAGAGGACTGGAAACCAAGCTCTGTGAAGATAGACTGAGGGGAGATATGACAGCACTTTTCAAAGCACTTGAAATGTAGTCACACAGAGGAGGGGCAGGATCTGTTCTCGATCATCCCAGAATGCAGAACAAGTATCAATGGTCTCAAGCTACAGGAAGCAGATTTAGGCTGAATATGAGGAAAAACGTCAATTGTTAGAGCAGTATGACAATGGAACCAATTACCTCAGGAGGTGGTGAGCGCTCTAACGCTGGAGGCACTCAAGAGACAATATGGCAGCTATCTGTCAGATCTGCTTTGATTTGGATTCCTGCATTGAGTAGGGGACTGGACTCAATGGCCTTATAGGCCCATTCGAACTCGATTATTGAGTGGATCTTTTAGTCATCCCTGATGCATATTTGCATTGGCATGAAGCCACTTTCAGAGGGACCTGTTTGTTGCAACTCTGCATGTATTTGTTATTTTGCTCTTCTTCTTCCAGTTAGGAGATATATGCAGAGTAGCATCTGATAGAAAACCTGAGGGCAATATGGCAGTTCCAAGAACAAGCAGTTGTTACTTTTATGCACCATAAAAAGCAAATGCTTTGGAGCATAATAAATGGCTTTCCAACTTTAATTTAAGAAAAAAATGGGGGAAAAACAATGCTGCTACAAACATAATTTTGAAGAACACTGGACCAATAATTGCCATGTACATTTAAAAAGGGAAAAAGGAACAAAGTATTGCTACTAATTCCTTATTGTTGTCCTTATTGTATTATTATTCCTTGTCACCAAGACCTTTTTAGATAGAATTTTTGTGCATCATATTTGATTTCATTCAGCTTAACCCCTTCTCCCTGTACCTCACCCCATGACACCTTATGAAATCCTGCAATATTAGAAGCATCTTTGATTTGACATGTAAATAACAACAGCTCCATTTGCTACCAACAGGAGCCTTTGAAAGGTAAATTAGAATTCTTTGTCCTAATTTTCCCGTTGACAAGTCTTAAAGGCAAAGCTAAGACAAAATTCTTGAGCCAGCAAACTTGCTTCTACAAGTACAAAGGAATTTAAACAGTGGCCCGAGGAAGAAATGGATTTAACTGTCAGTCACATGAAAAGAATTTGGGGAAGGAATACTGAGGCTTTGTCAAATGGTGAGATTCAAATGTAGTGACATGTCACTGACCCTGGTGCCAAGCACCTCAAGATGAAGAGAGGAGCTGCTTAGAGCCTCCGCAGCTGCTCAAAGGTGTTCAGGGCCCTGGTTTTAATTACATGTATTTATACAGTTAAAAAAAGAACCCTCCTAAGTGCACTATAGCCTGTAGTGCGCAACAATTTTGAGCATTTATGAGATTCAGGCAATTAAGAGTCTAAACTTTCAAATGTTTCCAGATGGCACGCTGATTAACAATTGTATGAATTTAATATTTGTTTAAATGCACTGTGCTGTAAAAAAATATTTCTTAATAGTAGCTGAATGCATTTGCCGCAAATCTTTGCAGACAGCAACTTGTCTTATTGCCTGGAGAGGTGGAAATCTCATTAGCTGATTATACAGATCAAAAGCAGTGTAAGAGCAAAGTAAAAAAAGTCTTATTTTAAAGAAGTCTCCTTTCCTCAGCAAATTATTCTGTCTTCCTATTGGCCTGTAGTTCCATTCTAATGCCAGGTTCTCCAGCTTTCAGCAAAGGCATATCTAGCCACTTTAAGATCACAGTTCTCTGTTACTATCTGGTTCTTCCTACTACTTTTACATCACTTTTATGTCATGTCTTCCTTGCCCCTACCATGGGCAACCAATGCTTTGAAGCAGAGCAAAAATGTAGCTCTTTTGCACAACATATCCCAGAATCCCCCAAACAGGATGGCCACAGGTTTTTTGGGAGGTGTAGGAAGGAAAGGAAAAAAGAAAAAAAAAGAGAGAGAAGAAGAAGCTACTACCTGGATAGCTCAGTGGTTTAGGTATCATGCTGCAGAGCCAGAGATTGGGAGTTCGATTCCTTACTGTGCTTCCTGTGGGTGGAGCCAGCCTGTGTGGCCCTGGATAAGCTACACAGTCCCAGGATGCCCTGGGAAGAAGGGAACGGCAAACCACTTCTAAGTATTCTCTACCTAGTAAACTCTGGAAAGGGTCACCATAAGTCAGAATTGACTTGATGGCACCCAATTATTATCACTAGGAAGAAAAAAAAATGTTTTGAAGCCCTGGGAGTCAGGGAAATGTTCAGCAGAATGACTTAATGTCACATGGCATGTAACATTTTAGCCTTATTCGGGCATTTAGTGAAGCAATTGATCTCCCCATCCAAAGGAGAGAGAAGACAAGACCCACCCGCTCCATCCTAGTCCTCATCTGTGAAGAGCTAAATCTGAAAAGGAGAGGTGTCCCCGTCTATGGGATGCTGTGTGTGCGATCAAAAAATCAGGGCCCACCCCCTGTGTCAAGACTATTCTCTTCAGATTCAGCTCTCCACATGTGAATGCCAGAAAAGAGGGGGCAGATTTAGTCTCCGCCCTGCTCCAGAATTAATATTAACCCTTAAATGGCACATGTGAATTTGACTTTGATGGTGCAAGAAAAAGAGGTTAGCAAATCTTTTGGTTTCACTGATGCAGATTAGAGAAAGCTATGTTTATCTTTGTGGTTGTCAGGGTAGTTATGAAGGCATATTAAAAATTAAATTAAATTAAATTTAGCATTTCAAGAGTTCCAGTAGGTAATAAAACCCTGCTAAATGTGTTGGAGTGAATAGGCCATTTCTTTGACGAATATTGTTGTCAGTCAATGTATTCATGTGGAAATTGGAAGGAGTTTTGTTAACCATTCCATAACGTTTGGGATAAAGGTTCACTTCTAATAACAGTGCCAGATAATTTTAGCTGTATATAGAAGGTTCTGTATTAAATTCACCTCTTACTGGTAATTAACTCAGAAAACATTTAAAAGTTAGGTTAGAGATTCAAATTTTAACCTCCATGTTGTTATTGGGAACGTTAACTCGACAACTGTGTTGCAAGCAGCTCACTTTTTAAATAATAAAAAATTATAGTTAGATCCTGAGTTTCCATAAGTATGTATACAGTCCATGTCTTGTTATTAATCCATTTATTATTCTGTGCTTTGCTCGTCAGACTGAGAAGGAACAATACATTTGTAGGTGGGAGACTATTTCAATAGGCCTACAATTCCTACATAAGCAATGGAGACTCGCAATCTGTATATTTCCAAAAAAACTCTCATGACAAGAATGTATCAGAAGCACACGTATACACGCAGCACAGGAGTTCTGTTGCTATTGTATGCTGTTAAGTCACTCGTGACTTATGACAACCCAAATAAGGGTTTTCAGGTATGTGAGATGTTCAAGGAACAGCATACTATTGTCCCCCACCAGTGACTTTCCGTGGTTAAACAGGAACTTGAACCCAGATTTCCTGTGTCCTAATCTGACATTCTACGACATCTACCAGCTCTCACCACTGGCATTCTAGCTGGTTCCTGATGGGAAGTCTAGAATATAACTTGAATAAATTCAGTGGCATGTGAGAAGATCAATGTCATAGCAGCCATGCATTTCTAAACCTTGCCAAATTTCTGATGCTGGGACATGACAGGAAGTTCTGCAGTTCAAGGGCCAGAGGCTAGGATGAGTGGCCAGAGGCTGGAGCTGCACGTGTACAACACCACCCTACTTTTCTTCCAAGCTCCAAGAATCAAGACCACAAATTCAGATTCTGAACCTTTCTGTATGTGTAACAAATGCATAACAAATAGCATTTCAGGAGGTAACAGTGGCAAGTACAACCCTTCTCTTGCACACACTCTTCTCCTAGGACCACTGAATATTCCCTGGCAGCCAGCAAAATCAAAAATGCCCCTCCTTTGCATCCTTCTGCTAAACTCCAAGGATGGATGCAGGTCACAACAGCAGCTTCATCCAGAACATCGAGGCAAGAAGTTTTCTTGGTTTCTGACCTGACCTTAACGAATACTGGCTGAACAGGATTAAGGTTGCTGGCAGCATATCTAGCATTTCATAGTGACAACTAAGGAAAGACCAAGGAGAAGTCAAGAGACCCTGGAGTCTACCATAACCACATCTCATAATACCTTGTCCTCCCTCTTGGTGCATTTCTCCCTCATTGTTATTCCTTCAGTTGAAGACGATGGTACATCTGCATGGCTGAACACAAGGGAAAGTGGTGTGTTGTCATACCTTGAGGATGGGCAGAAGAACCGTAAGTAGAACCAAGTATTAAAATGTGATACTAAGAAAAATTACAACATTGCCTCACCTAAGTTCACCTTTGAAAGAATAATAAGAATACTTTTACGCCAGAAATGCAGAGGTCTTAAAAATTACAGGTGATATTTGAATATTTCTTTTGTTATTTTCTAACCATTTCCTTTCCTTTCAGCTTGTTAGAGTTTTGCTTTTGGGGCAGTCGGCACAGAAGGGTGAGCTTGTTAGTTTTATTACCTTTCACTTAGGAAATAGCATAAAGATGGAATGATAGATCAGGGCCTCTTTTCCTGCAGTGTCAATTATTTATATGGAATAAAATCTACCTAGTAAAATGAAATTGCTTCATTCCTAAAGGGCACAAGATAAAGTTTTTCTTTTGCAAGGGAGGGGGGAGGGTTCTTTATGAAAAATGTCATAAATATTTAAATGTAAATAATAAAATCTTTTACATGCATTAAATAAACATGAGTTGGATATTACATGCACTACAGCCAGGGTGGTAGACCTGGCAGCATTGGTTTCAAAGATCAGCTCTGCAGTAGACACAGTCTAGGCTTATTTATTCCTAGGGCTCATCCGAGTTCATCTTTACCATATTTTGCAATACTGGTGCCCAGTTGTTGATTATTTGATGCAATAATAAAAGTAAGAAGCCCTAAACATGTGCAGAGTGCACTTCTGGAAGTAATTAATTCCTCCCGGTAGATCGCTGATCCTCTCAAGAAGTAGAGGAAGATGCTGTTCAAGTTAGTGCCCTTTAGGTGAACTCTTGGAACAGTCAGACAGACTGTTTCCACAGATCTGAAATTGTTAAAAGGTTAAGGATGTGCAAACAACTTCCAGAATGTGGAAAGTTACTTATTAAAACACGTGTTGGCGATGGGGATCTAGGAATGTTAGTTGTTGCTGCAAAAACAGCCAGGAGTCTTGGGGCGTCATCAAACACATCTGAATAATTGGGCAGCCATCCATGAAAGATAATATTTGTTAGTCTTTAAGGTGTCACAGGATTCTTTGGTGTTTCAGAATGCAATTTATTATCATTTAAAAAATGATTTCATGAATGCTTCATTCTGTAATGTAAAAAAAAAAAAAAGGTTCTTCATTGCAGTCTTCACTTGTTTATTCACTGCCTTGCTTCACTTTTTAAATATTTTAGGGTTGGGAAGAGACCTGCATAAAGATAAATTCAGTTCAAAATCCCTCTAAAAATGCCAAGGAAACTAGAAAACTGTATTCATCATACCAAAACGTTGTCATTTGCATTTGAAAGCCATTGGGGTATAGTGGTTAGAGTGCTGGATTACAGCTCAAGAGGCTTGGACAGATCCCTACTCACTCATTATCATTGGATAATCATAGGCCAGTCACAAGTCTCTCAGCCTGACCTACCTCTCAGGTTTGTGTGGATAACGTGGGTGGAGGAGGTTGTGTATGCCACCTTGATATCACTGGAGAAAAATGGAAAATATAAAGGTAACTACCGTGTTTCCCCTATTAATTTTTGCTCCAAAAAACACATTAGGGCTTATTTTCAGGGGATGTTTTATTTTTTTCATGTACAACAATCTACATTTATTCAAATACAGTCATGTCATCTTCTTCTGGTTGCTGCAGAATGGTGGAGGGCGGGGTTTCACTTAACTAGGGCTTATTTTGGGGGTAGGTCTTATATTACGAGCATCCTGAAAAATCATACTAGGGCTTATTTTCAGGTTAGGTCTTATTTTTGGGGAAACAGAGTAATTAGTAATAATACATTGTCGCAGGGCTATTGAAATGCAGCTACAGCTTTCTTGAAATACAATGTCATTACATCCATTTTACCAAATGGCAACGTTACTTGTAATTCATTCAAAATGTGATAGTGTCACTTGTAATTGTGTAATCACTTGCTTAGTGTAATAAATTGCACTAGAGTAGGCCCATTTAAATCAATGGAACATAGAGAGAAGTTAATGCACCAAATTCCCATTGATTCAATGGGCCTTCTCTGGTGTGAATTACTCTGCTAAGCAACAGGATATGGGCCATTACTTGCAAGTAATGTGTTTCTAAAGTTGTAACAGCCACCTGTGCTGTTTGCCTTCCCCTTTTCCTAAATCCTAAGTGTGGGGGAACTGACTAGGACAGTGTGCAAAACTGAGGATTTTTGCACACTCAAAGAGATGGCATTGAAACCCAGATTATGCTTAGGTGGTGTAGGGGGTATGGGAAGCTCTGTCCTAGTCAGTCTCCCGACACTTAGGATTTAGGAAGAAGAGGTGGCAAATAGCAGAAATGCCTGTTAGAACTTTAGGGACACAACAGCTGGTTTGTGGCCAGAATCCTACATGTGATTTATGCTTCTGCAAGAGCAATCACATCAGTTGTCACACCAAATTGCTGATCATTAATGAGATACTTGTTTTGTAAGAATGAGAGGTCAGGAAGGCAACCAGCACTGTATTTTATTTATTTATTTATTTAAAATATTTTTATCCCACCTTTCTCCTTAAAAAGGAACCAAGGCAGTTTACAAAATTAAAAAAAACAATATTGAAAACTAGAAGCAATGGGTATGCAAAGGTGCTTACATCATTAAAAGACAATGTTTAAAGCTAAAAACAATGATACAAATATTCAAACAAATACCACTCTGTGAAATGGTAAACAGAAGCAAGACCACAACACATTCAATGCAATAAGACACAACAGTCCATTAAAAAACCCCACTCAAGCAGCCAGTCACTGAGGGAAAGCTTGCCTGAAGAGAAAGAAAGGTCTTTGCCTGCTTGTGGAAGGGCCACAAAGATAGGGCCAGTCTGGTCTCAGGGAGCTCCAAAGACTGGGAGCAGCAACAGAGAAGGCCCTCCCCTGTGTCCCCATTGGATGTACCTGTGAAAATAGTGGGACTGAGAGAAAGGCCTCTTCTGATGATCTTAACATCCAAGCAGGCTCATAAAGGGAGACGTGGTCTTTGAGACAGTTTGGACACAAGCTGTTTAAGACTTTATAGATTAGAGTCAGAACTTTGAATTGTGCCTGGAAATAGATTGGCAGCCAGTAGAGCTGCTATAGCAGGGGAGTTTATGTGATCCCTGTAATCAGCCCCAGTTAACAATCTGGCTGCTGCATTTTAGAGCTGCTGAAGTTTCCTGACACTTTCCATAGGCAGCCCCACGTGGAGCACATTACAGTAATCCAGCTAGGATGGAACTAAGGCATGTGTCACCATGGCCAGATCAGACATCTCCAGGAACGGGTGCAGCTGGCACACTAGTTTTATTTGTGCAAATGCATTCTTAGCCACCACCACCAAAACCTGGGCATCCAGGCTCAGAGGCGAATCCAGGAGCACCCCCAAGCTGCACAACTGGGTTATCAGAGGGAATGTAACCCCATCCAGCACAGGCTGCATCCCTATTCCTTGATCTGCCTTTTGATTGATCAGGACCACCTCTGTCTTGTCTGGATTAAGTTTCAGTTTATTTACCCTCACCTAGTCCATTACTGATACCAGACACTGATCTAGAGCTGAAACAGCTTTCTCGGATTTAGATGGCAGGGGGGGGGGGGGGGCAGAGTTGGTGTCATCTACATACAGCTTCATAATAAATCACAGTTTGCAGAGACCATGCCATATATTCTTCACTAACAAGTATTCATAGCACAGTCTCTGGCTTCCTCTAGTGGCTGATTCTGGTAACACATGTGAAAATAGGGTGTTTTTTTCTGGATTTTTTCTTTAACAGTTTTAATATTTTCAGATCGTGGATAAGTGAAACCGCAGATACTGATCCATGGATAGATCCCTCCAGACCGGTGCGCAGCCTCGGGAATGGGGCTTCTTTGCCCGTCTGTCTGGAGAGACGCAAAAGGGAATCCTGGGAGGACGGCAGGCAGGGCTAAGGGCGAGCCTTTAAAAAGGTTGGCTTTGCCTGCGCAGTCCTCTTTCCCTGCCTTCAGGTGCTGGAGAGAGGAGCGCTGTGTCGGAGTCAAGCAGTTTCGCTTTCGCCGCTTGACCCAACCAGTGCTTTTTGCTGCAGAGCTCCATTGAATTGGGCTGTGCAGTGGTACAGCCCCAAGGTTTTCAGGGCAAACTTTATTGAAGAGCCTTGGCAGTATTGCCAAGGCTGTTGTATTTTTCAAAAAAATAAAAATAAATAAATAATAGAAATAAATAAATTAATTAAAAATAAGTAAATAAATACTAATTGGGGTAGGGGGATAAGGGTGCTTGTTGGGGGAAGGGGTCTTGGAGCCCACCCCACCCCCCACCCCCACGCCTTCTCCAAGGTGCATTGGGGGAGAAAGGAGCCCAACCCCCCTTTTTTCTTTATAAAAAAATTAAAGGAAATAATAGTGTGCTAATAGAAATATAGTGAACTGCTTGGGGTGGGAAGAAAGCTACAAGAGCACCTGTCCCAGCCTCTATGCCTTCCTACTAAAAAAAAATATATTAATAAAATGAAATAAAATAAAATTAACCAATAATAAACAAGTAACATACAGTATTTAGTTAAGATTGATTGGGAGTGTGGCTAGAATAGGTGGCACTCTATAGCTTTTGGGCAGCTTGCATAGGCACTATGTCGCCCAAGAAAGGTTGGGGGGGCAGCAAGGGCAAGCAGCCTGTAAAACATAAGGCACCAGCTCAACCCCCACCTGTAATTTAATCATCAGATGATTAGGAGTGTCCAGACTACACTGCCATATGGGAGAAGCTGAGTGCATTGGAGAGGGAAAGAGCACAGGCCAGGGCGGTCACAGGTCCAACTGAGTTGCGTAGGTCATGTAGAGAGTCTAAGGTGCACAGATTGGCTGATCTTAAGAGAATGGGGGACATTATGCTCTCTCACATTGCTGTTCTAGAACCTGAACGCCCTGGGCCATTGAATGAATCTGCTGCTGGGAATACACGGGTGAGACAACGAAGAGAACCCACAGCTTCAGTGCAGCAAGCCGAGGAGGCACCAGCTAAGACAGCGAGTGAGCAAGCATGACAGGAAGGTGGCAGTGCATCAGGTGGGGTAGTCCCAGTCGCACCACAAGCTGATGTGGAGGTTCCAGGTGAGTTAACCATCACATCAGGCACAACACATGTAGGCTATTGGCCGTGGGGCGCCTGGGGTCAGGCAACACCATTCTCTCCACAGGCACCTTTGAGTCAATTAGGTGCAGGGACCCCAGTGGCGGGAAGTTTAGGCACGACACCATTGCCAGTGTTGGCCCCTCAGTCAGGCACAAGATTGAGTTCAGCTGGGTTAGCCAGCTGACTTGTTCCAAACACTGGTTACAATTTGGTGCCTCATGAGGTGCTCCCCGAAGGTGATCAGTCATTGCCGCTTGGTGACCACCTCCTTCCTGTCACTATTGAAAAAATTTGAAAAGGAGAGTATGTCGATATTTTTGAGTTACTGAATAGAAAGTTGGAAGAAGAGAAGAAAGATAAAGAGGATGAGAGGGAAAAGGAGAAGGTGCGCAGGCACAAGCCCAAGAGGTGCTGGGCCAATTGGTTGCTGGGATTCTTTATTTATGCTGGAACAATAGTTAGAGCCCAACCAGAAAGGGCCTTCTCTCTAATCCAATACATGGATTTGATATATAGGGTGTATGTGGATTTCCCTGGGCATGCATGGCTTCTTATGATGAAGGCTTCTGTATGAGAGTGGCGCTGCACCCTAACATGTGCTGGGATGTGCTGCATGATGGGCTTTGGCTCCGATACATGACCCCTGCACGACCGATCCTTGGGGAAAGGTTTGATAGTGGCCACCTAGTGCAGAAAAGGACTCAGCCCATCTCTTCCTGCTCTTGGGCGGGACAGGCGGTTCAACCCTGCTTGGTATGTTGGGAATTCAATGCCCATGGATCTTGTAACAGACAGCCCTGCAGGTTTCACCACCAATGCGCCACATGTGGAGGACCCCACACGGCAGCGACGTGTTTCAAAGGTAGAGCAGGGGGAGCAGGGGCAAGGGAGAGCGGAAGCACCAGGAAGCCGCCTCCAGGTTCTAGTAATTCTCCAAAAGGGCCCCAGCCCAATTAAGGTTCAAGTTTTAGAAATGTGGCTGCAAGGTTACCCAGATAGGGCAGCAGCCAAGTATTTGCTGGAAGGGTTTAAGTGGGGATTTTGGATCCCAGCCATGGAGGATAAGGTGGTCATCTTGACCAAAAACTTGAGATCAATGGTGGCTCAGGAAACTATTGTTAGGGAAAAAATCGGTAAAGAAGTGGTGGAAGGCAAAGTGTTGGGTCTGTTTTCTACCCCACCGGTGCCACATCTAAGGATATCACCACTTGGGGTAGTGCCAAAGAAGGTTCCAGGTGAATTTAGATTGATCCACCACCTGTCCTTCCCGGCAGGGGATTCAGTTAACGATAGGCTCCCTCAGGAGCTATGCAGTGTCCGTTATACATCATTTGACACTGCAGGTCATATGGTACGTGCCTGTGGGGCGGAGTTAGGGAAATCTGACATCAAGTCAGCTTTTAGGCTCTTACCAGAAGACTTTCCGTTATTGGGTTTTGCTTTTGAAGGAAAGCTTTATATGGATAGGGCGCTCCCGATGGGATGCTCTATATCATGTGCAGTGTTTGAGACATTTAGCTCCTTTTTGGAGTGGGCTGTCAAGCATAGGGTGGGGTTAGCACAGGTAGTCCATTATTTGGATGAGATTTTATTTTGTGGGAGACAGGGCACCACCCAGTGCCTTATGAAGGCCTTTTGGTAGCTCACTCGGGAGCTTGATGTTCCTTTGGCAGAAGAAAAAACAGAAGGTCCATGCCCAGTTTTGACTTTTTTGGGGATAGAGTTAGATACTGTTAGGCAGTCCAGCCGACTGCCTGAGAGCAAGATAACGGATTTGACTCAGCGCCTTAAGGCCATGCTAGCACAACACAAGGTTACTTTTAGGGAGCTGCAGGTTCTGGTTGGACACTTGAACTTTGCATGTAAAGTTGTGACTCTGGGCAGAGCCTTTTTGCGAAGGCTTTGTGATGCTATGAAAGACCTCAATAAACCTCATCATAGACGTCGGATTTCGGCTGGCATGAGGCAGGATTTAGTAGTTTGGTTGAGGTTTTTAGAGGGGTTCAACGCTATCTCATTTTGGAGAACGGAGCTGAGTTTGGGAGCCGACTTTCAGGTACAAACAGATGCATCAGGATCCCTGGGGTTTGGCATATTTTTCTGAGGTCGGTGGTGTGCAGGGAGCTGGCCATTGAGTTGGCAAGCAGCAGGCATTACAAAGGACCTCACATTTTTAGAGCTTTTCCCAATAGTGGGTGCAGTATGGTTATGGGCTGAGTCTTGGGCTAACTCGGTTGTGACCTTCTGGTGTGACAACGAAGCAGTAGTGCACATAGTTAATTCACTCACATTTAGATCACAGAGAGTAATGGCCCTTGTTAAAGCACTCACATTATGCTGCTTACAATTCAATATAGTTTTTAACACCAAACATGTCCCTGGGGTTGACAACGCTCTGGCTGATGCCCTGTCCCATCAACAGATCGACCGGTTCAGGGCGTTGGCTCCAGGGGCATGATCATACCCGGAGGTCCTACCAGACGAGGTATGGAATCTTGTAGGGTAGAAGCGAATAGAGCTATGAGCTTGGCTGTGGCCCCTGGCACTTATCATCATTATGAGGCGGCATGCAAGGAATTTTTCTTGTTCCATCAGGTGGAAGAGCTGTTTGGCCCGCCCCAGTTGATCATTTGGTGCAATTTTGTGTTCATTTGCACTAGAGAGGCTTGGCTCCCAGATCTATACAATGGCAAATGTCTGCATTAATTTTCTATGCCAAAGCTCAAGGTTACCAGGACACCAGTGGAGCATTTTGCATTAGAAAAATATTGGAAGGTTGGAGCTGAGAAAAAGCGGGTGCCAGAGACACGTGCACACCTATATCGCCAGAAATCTTAGCCCGGCTAGGGACAGTTTGGAAGGCGGTGTGCTCTGATCAATTTGAGGTAAGGCTTTTTAAGGCCTTTTTAAGGCAGCAACACTTATCGCCTTTTTGGGAGCTCTTAGGATAAGTGAGCTGGTGGCAGCGGGAAAGGCAGAGGAAGGATGTGGTAATTTTGGATAGGCAAGTCGTGATTACTCTTAGGAGATCCAAGACTGATCAGATGGGGAAAGGCCAAGTGATAGTGTTGGGACAATGTTCCATGGAGGCAATTTGCCCTGTTAAGGCAGCAATAGAATATGTAGGGTTAAGAGGTGATGAGGAAGGAGGGTTTTTTGAGGCATAAGGACTCATCTTTGCTCACAAAATATCAATTTTGGAAGGTCACGTCTCAGGCCTTAAGAAAGGTCGGGATACAAGGTTGGCAATTTGGCATCCATTCATTTCGTATAGGCGCAGCATCTACAGAAGCTGCTATGGGGTACAGCGTAGAGAACGTTAAGAAGGTTGGACGATGGTCCTCCATCAGATACCGTGGTTACGTTCGACCGTTGCCACAGTTGTAGATGCTGGCGTTTGGTTTTTGTGTTCTTATTGTTTCAGGTTCAAGGAATTTGTTGACCGAGTTCAAGTGCATTTATATGGCCACAGCTACGTGTTCTGGGCTGTGAAGTATGCGGAACGATCCAGTTGGGGTCACAATCTGGGACTTGGCTCATGGGCCACATTGGCGCAGAGGGGCCAGAGAGGCATGCTCCGGGATGAGTTAGTAGAATCGGCATCTCAGGGTACTCCGGATGTGCTCCCTGACATTGTGTTAATCCACCTCAGTGGCAACGACTTACCCCAGCATGGGGGCTCAAGGGGGTTCAGTTAGATAGATAGATAAAACTTTATTACGGTCAAAGACCAGCCACAAATAAAACATCGAGATATATAAATATACAGAGGTATACAAAAATATTGGGATCAAATGCAAATACTCGGTTCTGAGGTGAACAACAACAGCATCAAAACATCTCCCCTAAAGCAATTCCAGAATTTCTAGCAAACCATGCTCTAACTACAGAGGCTCATCCGCTTTTATGGTCCTTTTTCTAATGCCCATTGCAGCAGTAAGAAATTTGGCAACCCTATGTGTAAGAATGGGATTGGAGTCAGACAGCAGCACATGCATACATTGTTGCTCTGTACAACCGGGAAATCGGCCAATCAGAGGGGAAACAAGTTCTTCACGTACATCCTTGTAAAATGTGCACCACAACAGGACGTGTTCAATTGTTTCTATCTGCTCCATTCCACATGGGCAAAGGCGTTCTGCTCAGGGGATCTTTTTATACCATCCCTCCTGCACTGCTGAAGGTAGTGCGTTAAGCCGGGCCAGAGTAAACGCCCTTCTATGCCTGGGCTGCTCCAACTGGGCAAAATAAGGTTCAGTTATTTTGCATCCTGATATTAGAGTTAGTTGCCCTGAGTTATATAGGGAAGACGGGGTGCACTTATCTGATCTAGGGCTAGATTTGTTTCTTCGTGACCTGCAAGGGGGCCTTAGGGTTGACATTTTCAGCCTGGTGGGGCCCCCGGGGCATACCGTGTAGCCCCATGTCATGGGGCTACACGGATAGGAGCAGGGGATTTACAGGGGATACACCCAGCGAGGGCTAGACACCCCTCCTCTCAGAATTGCAGTAAGAGAGGTTCTGCTGAGGGGAGGGGAAAACAGGGGACTCGGTTCAATTGGGGTCCCAAGGCTAGGCTTTAGGCTTGCCTCTGGTGCATATGGCCAAGAGGGTGCTGGGATGGAGAACAGCACCCCCTTTTGGCACAGGATTCAGCTGGGGAAAGGTCGGTATCGGTCAAGTAAGATTGACAATGGTCTCAAATCTGTTTTGCACCATGGTAGGCCCCCTTAAAATAGGGGAAAATTAAAGCGTTAATAAGTTAATAAAGTCGTGGACCTAGTTTAACCCACTTTATTGTGTCTCGTCTCATTATTCCGGGCTGGGTGGGCAATGGGGGTCCTATTCTAGTGCTTCTGAAGCCAGAAAAACTTACAGCTTTCTCTTATAAATTCTCAGAATTCTAAACAAGATTGAACTTTTGACCCGCTACTCTGAGGCAGACTGAGAAAGAACACAGTTAACTCCTTCCTGGCCAACCATTTTAAAATCCAGCTTGTGAAAATATTTTAAAAGATTTTTTTAAAAAATATATAATATTCAGAAGCTCACTCATTTAAGCTGTAAAAATACTGTTTTTTGCTTTGTGGTTGGGGATGATCTCAAAGCAAGTTTTACCCACTTACTCACAAATAACTTACCTGAGTAAGGAGGCAGCAGCAACAGCAGCCAAGGTCAGCTGCAGTGTGAGAGGAGAACATTGGGGTGAAGGTTAGGGAGACAGAAGGGAGGTAAAAAAAAACCCTTTGTAAAACACATTCAGAGAATTGGACATTTTGTGTTTCTTGAGAAAATCCATAAGCAGTTACCATTAATCTTTCTTTAGCTTATCCATCAACAACTTCTTCCCAGTGACCATGTGACTTGAAACATCCTTAGAAGTTCTATGTGTCAAGAAGTCATGAGATTCTGTTTACTGATCTGACAACTGTGGCAGTGGGCATGTAGCTTGGCATTCTTTGTCCTGCTGGCAATGTGGGCATGGTATTGTGCAGCAATATTGAGCCATTTCCTGGATTTTTGAATTGCGGGCACAGAAGCACAATATCCCACATTGACAAACTGGAGGTGTTTTGAAGAACTGAATTTTTCATCTTTGAGTAGGTGGATTCATTCTTGAACTCAATTCGGACACACAGATTTACGTTTGTGGACTACAGCTCCCAGAATTCTGGGTGTTCAAAACCCATCAAGGTTTCTTAAAGGATTTCCTAGAAACAGTGTTTTTTAAAAACTTCATACTGGGCCTTTCCACCAGCAGAGGAAACCATTATTTATTTTCACAGGGGTTTAATTGAAAGGGCTTCTACTGCAATTTCACAGCTTGGTGAAGTTTGACTGTATTGACTGAATTCATTTTTTAAAAAAAGAATTTGGTGTGTGCCCTCAAAGAGTTGATTTACTACAAATAGATGCGTTCTCAAATGCACATTTTTCTTGGATAATTTGTAAGGCTTGATTGCAACATTAATTTTAGCAATTTGATTCCAAAATAATTGTAAATAAACTGGATGTGTTAATGCTACTGTACAGGTGTTTGAGAAACCCCACTGTCATTTGAGTTTATCTTCAATAGATAATTTTCTCAGAAAAACAGCTTGCCCTACTACTTTCAGTGTTCTTCCAGAAGTTGAGCTTGTGCCCGGAGCATGTCCTTGGGAGCCATAAAACATGAAAACTTTGACACAGTCATTGGAATTCAAGAAAATTAGTCTCAGGAGGCCTAATTGTGGCCAATATTTTGCTAAACTACTAGTTGCTAGATGTATGCAAAATGGGCATGAATATTGGAAACCATTTGTCTTCTGAACTACATATACAACAGTTGTTAAAACACTACATTCCCCCCCCCCCAATGTTTACATTTTCCCCAAAGAGCATTTTGCTATTTACACAACATATTAAAAATGCCAAAGAAAGCATGTGGCAACTTAAGTTAATTATTTTCAAGATGAGGGCCAGATAGCAGAAGTTCTTATTAAACATTAGCTCAGAGAGATTGTAACAGAAAAGTGGAGCAATGAAAGGAAGCATTGTTTTCTTGCTTGAAAGGAAATTGTCAAGAGTCTGCAGCTGTAGTCAGAAGTGATTGTGTATGCAGTCATACGTGAGTGCCATTATTAGTCAACAGAGGAACACATTGGAAGATCAACTTGCATTCCTTCAAGGTGCTAAAGTCAAGTGCAATGAATCTCTTTGTCTGTGGCTCAAGTGATGGGTGATGGCCTGACACGCACTGTCTCACCCTCTTGGTAAGAAGAGACAACTGGCTAGAACAGCTGTGTGGCACTGGATGAGGAAAGCACCTGTAATCCAGTAACTAATTCAAAAGGAAAGACTTTTTCATGTACACTATGTAGGGAAAAATTATATAGACAAGAACCATTGGACAAATCTGCATTTTCATGCATTTTAGTCTCATTTGGATTTATAGCAAATTTCAGTTCTGAATGTATCATGAGACTACCCTCCTTATATAGAAAAGTTTAAGGCTGGTCACAGCAAAAGGTCTGCTGTCCAGTCTGCCCCAGCTATGTTTGAGAGTGGCTGGGCATCATTCACGACCCCTTGCGTCTTCCCCTTTCCAAGCCGCTCTCTGCTGCTCTTGTCCCCCAGTACTGTATGTGAAATATACCTTTTGGGACCATGGTTACAGGGCATGTGCCTGGAGTCAGCTCTAAACTCGCTTCCTATGAACCTTACCCTCTCTTATCTTGTATTGTGTGAGTGTATAGAAGTTGCAGCAGAACTCTCTATGGAGAGACAAAAGGAATGGATTTGGGAGTTTCAATTCTCCTATCATGTCTGTCATGGTTGAGATTATGTGGATTTAAAGCATGTATGAAGATGGGATATGTAGTTGTGAACAATGTAAAATGGATTCCATATTGGTGCTATGGAAGAATGATTTTGTATGATGGGAATGTTGTCCAGGAGGACTGTGAGAATGTTTTTCCTTTAGCCAGTTCTCCCAGGACCAGATAAGAAGACTTGTTATGGCGGAGAAGAGAATAGACGGAGGCAAACAACACCTGCTTTCTCACGAGAAGAAGAGGAGGAGAATACTTCTACCACCTTACACTGTGATTGGATGACAGCGTGGGAGACGAAGAAAGACAGGAGGAGCCAAGAAGAGAGAAAAAGGAACTTTTGCCATGTGCAGTGTTCCATCTTGTTCCTATTTTTCCTTTTGAATGGAACCATAGATTTTTCTAGGTCTTTTTGCCTGCTGCCCCGTGCAGGGAAAGGACTGGGAAAGATGTAGGGAGAGAATGAAAAGGAGAAGGGGGGCTCTAAGCCTTTTGCCTATCCTAAGGAAGCTTTTAGAGATTTTTAGAGCTTTTGTAACTAAAAGGGAATTAGTTGTTTTAATTGTAATTTGTAACAAGCCTTGAAAACGCTTATTGCTATGCTTTTGCATCAAACTGACTTTATTCTGTAAATCTATATTTTTTCAATAAAAAGATCAATTATAAAATCTTTTGGTCTCTTGGACAGTGAAGCTGTCTTAGCTATACCCTGAGGGGGAAGCAAGGCCACATTAAGCTACTGAGTCCTACATAACTGAGCCAGGTAGATCTTAGGACTACAAAGCTCATGTGTAACTTCCTGCTGAGCTTTCTTAAGGGTCAGCAAGTATCTTTTTAGGGCAGACTTGTAAGAAGGAGTTTGTTGTATGCCCTGGCTGAGGTCACCAGGACTCAACCCAGCTGAGTAAGGGTACTCAGACTTCCAATTACTCTCTGTCCGACCGACCAAGTTCTCCCTCACAGGAAACTGGTCATGAAGATGAAATGCTGGCTGGCAGAGAGTAGAATTTTGCCCTCCTCCTCTGTCTTTTCCCAGATTCAGAACTGTAGGCAATGCATGAGCACCTACAGAACTAAAAGGCCTTTGTCAGCTTCCCCTTTCCACAAATGACATACTTTAATTATTTGGGACTATGGTCAGTGAAGTTCAGTACTTGGCTGTGGAGCCAGAAGTCGGGAGTTGGATTTCCTGCTGTGCCTCCTGGGAGAAGAGCCAACCTGTGTAGCTTTGGGCAAGCTGCAAGTACCCAGAACAGTGAGTGATTCTCAAACTTGGTCCCCAGATGTTCATGGACTGAAACTCCCAGAAATCCTGGCCAGCACAGCAAGTGGTGAAGGCTTCTGGGAATTGCAGTCCAAGAACATCTGGGGGCCCCAGTTTGAGAACCACTGACCTAGAGCACCTTCCAGAAGAAGGGAACAGTGATTCACTTCTGAGTACTCTATACCCTAGAAACAGTTGCCATAAGTTGGAATTGACTTGATGGCAAATAATTATTATTACTGTGAGCAGAAGCCATGTTAATTGTTGAGAAGGTGCCTTTCCCTTCTAACAAAAATTGATGATGGAGCTTTGAAATGTTAGTATGACTCCAAGAATCTTGCAGCCAGCATGGCTACTGGCCACACTGGCTGAGGAATTCTGAGCATTTGCCCTGATAGCTGAGGAATTGTGGGATCTGTAGTCCAGAAAAGTAAGCTTTTCAAGTGTGAGCCTCGCCAACCCTCACCTGGCTGGTGGGCAGCCCCTCCTCTATCCCCAGATCTATGGGGTCAATAACAGTTTTTGCAGCAACAATATCAACACTCAACATACCAGCTAACTGTTCACCTTTCACCTTCAGGGCTAGTTGGCTTCACTAGCCCCAGGTCAGTCTTGTTTCTTCCACTCCCCCAAGTTAACTTCACTGAGGGATTAGAGTTCAATGTCCAACTCAACAGTGGGCACCTGATTCTTCTGAAGCTCAAGGCCCACAAAAGTGAGGGCGCATATGCCACAATGAGGGCAGGATATGTGGTATATCTGCAGCCCCACTATTCAATGCTGGTATCCCTCCAGCTGTTGCTGGTCATCCTGGAGAGAGTGTAGACAGGTTTCCTGGCACTGTCACGTCTAGTGCTGTCACGCTCCATTTCTTACTCTGCCAACTAAAAGGGAATAACCAACAATATCTGCAGTTCCCTGAGTCATATCTCATACCCACATATGTTTTCATAGCCAATTTTCTTCCCATTGAGATACTGACTATTGCTTCTTTCTTTGTCACCTTATGTTCTTCTCAATCATATGAGGTCTCTAATAGGGTAACCACCTTCATTTATTCTTGGGAGCTTGCTTGTGCCTTGTGTAGGTGAAAGTTATGCATGTGCTTCAGATCTGAAAGGTTTGCAGAATATGAAACAATTCTGGGGGCATTTCTTGTTTCTGAACTGATCTAAAACAGCCAGCTGCTGGTTTTTATTTTTGCACCATTTTGCCTGTTTCTTTTTTCATTGTATGTGTCTGTTTTCCAGGCAGGGTGGGTGGCAAACATGACACACAAAGCAGCAATCAGGTGTTCTACAAACTGGGGCACTGATATACCCAGGAGTATATTTCCTCCCCTTCAGCGAATATTGTTTTGAGTAAATTTAGTAAATCTGAGCAATTGAACAGCTTTTTTGGGGGGTGGGGGAAAGGTGGGAAGGAAGGAAACTGGTGGGAACTTTGTCTGCAAACTGGAGACTGACCATTGGTTGATGGTACTGAGTTTCATCACCCTGCTCCAGGTCAACACACCTTTTCATATATTTTCACTATTTGGACAAATACAAATGTATATAAGTACATTAAAATATTTGGATACAAATTGAATTGATTGGGCTATGAATTGGCTCATAATGAATCTGTTGTGAACTGTAAAACAATTTGGACTGAATTTCTGTGTACAATATTCACAAACCCCTAGTGAGAGAAGTTAACGTGTACCAGACAGAGTCATATCACCATGACATTTCTGCTTTGCCATAGTTTTCTTTTACCCATGGGCAGTGCCGAGGCATCAGTGGTCAACTTCCTTGAGAAAAATTGTGATTTTATTGTTAGCTGTCTCGTGTTTCATGTTTTTGTGGAAGAGGTGGGTAACAAATTAGTGGCTGGTGATACAGTTTCCCAGGGGAGTTAAAAGGTATGTTGTAAACAGCCAGTATTACTGCATTATCCTTTGCAGATGACGGAATTGTTTGACTGTTGGGAGTAGATAGGAATATGGCTATGATATATGGGGATTCATTTTGGCATACGGTTGCTGGGTGGGGGGGGGGGGGGTTGGCAATAGGATTGAGCTTCCAGGAAGTTAATGAAGATGTCAATTAGAAGCTGGAAAATAGCATATTGTGCAGTATTTGAAATGAGGAAAAGTATGAATAATGCTTACCATTATGTGTTTGTATTACATGTGTTATTGTTGCGAGTGGGATTAACCATCCCTCTTGGGTTGTGCATTCTTAAATGCTTATTCTATTCTATTCTTGAAATGATACACCAAATCCCATTCATTCATTTGTATATGGCAAAAAGAGAACAAACTGTAATACTATTGTTTTGGTTTTGCTTCATTCTAGTTTCTCGATATTTATTTAATAACCTTTGAAACAAAAGATTGCTGTGTGGCCATTACACAATACAAATTAAAGAAATCATGAAATCTGCTAGCTTTCATGGAACAGGGCCCACTTTAATCAGGCTTGCACCGGTCATTAGTGCAAAGAACTTAAAGTCCCAAAAATTCACGGCAGATGGATTTTGCCACACATTTTTCTTAGATGTAAGTTAGGGAAGTTGCAGGCTACGTTGGAGTTTTGGTTTTAAAGTTACAGCTGAGGAAACTGTTGATTGGATACCACACTCAAGTTCTTCAAACAAAGAAGAACTGTTCCTGTTTGGCCTCCCTTTGAAATGACAAGTTTCTATTTGTCTGGGGAACAGGATAACACAGAAAACTCAAGAGTCCTTCATCTGAGAATGGGGGTAAAAATTTATAACCTTATCATTCTCATCTGCACATAGGCCTCTAGTAATCTCACCTAGTAAGTTTGGGGAGACTGAAGTCACGATCTATCAGACACTTGAATTTTTATGTGTGCACAGTTTTTGTTTTTCTCTTTGGGAAGTTGTTTATGTTTTCTTTTTTGGCTTTCAAACTCAGATCGAATTTGTGGTGTAAATGCTGAGTCTTAGCTGCTGCATCACCCTTGGAAGACCACTTACTCAGGAGTAAGCCATACTAAACCAATGGGGCTTATTTCTGAGTAAATACATATATGAGTGTTGTAAGTTTCTCTTCTGTACTGATCAGATTTTGGTGCAGAAGAAAATCTCACACAGTTTAGGGGCATGAAAGAAAAAGAGGGGCGACCAGAAATGTGAGGAACTCTGAAAATCTGGTCTAACCTCACTAACCAATAAGAGAACTAGACATACCACTGCATACACTGTCTTCAAAGAGAATAATTGACCATACTAGAGCAGATGCATTGATACACTTTGGCCAGAATCCTGTGTCCCAAGGTATAACGTGAAGTGAGACCTGTACAGCTTCTTGAATAGCTGTAACTTAGCTGCTTTGCTTTTGCCTGTCACTTGTCCCAGAATGGCTACAGTGACTTCTGGAAAGCTTCCAACTTAAAATTTGTATTGTTGTTCTATGGCACACCAATCCCTGGTGTACTCGCAAGCCTTTTTGAGTGACACCAGACATTTTCCCAGGGTTGCTTAACAACATCAGGTGACAGAAAAGAGAAGTGGGGCCATTGCATGTGCTCCATTGGTTCTTCTTTCTTAACCTTCTGTCCTCCCACCCAGTCTTTATAATAACTCGTTAACTTGGGGACTGAGCTTGCTTCTTTCCCTCCTCTTGCCTCATTCCTGTGCCTCTCAACTCCATTTCTTTGGTTTGTTGGATTGACTGCTGCTCTGTCTTCAACTTCCTGGCTGCAAAAAACATACTCACCATGTGCTCTTACTATTTATAATCTCCCTCTTGTTTCAGTTTGGAACACAGCTAATGCAATTGGTTGGGTTGCTCTTGAAAGTGGTCTAATTGGTTAGATACAGTCACTTCTGTGTTTTAAATCTATTTTTGTGTGTGTTTTCATTGTATTTATTTTTATTTGGATTTTATTCCCATTAGCCAGAACAGTAACTAGCAATTTTGGCAGTTGGGTCTTTGCTGTCTTATTGGTTCAACATGGGTAATGTGTGCTTGGCATATGCAAGGAAAGAGTGGAAAAACGGGGAGGAAGGCCTGGTTCTAAGTGCATAGTTGGCATCTAATCCTACACTCAGTACCCCTGTTTTGCTTCCTTTTCCTGGGGAGAAGTGCTTGGAGGCAAAATATATAGTTAGAGTGGGGAGCTTTGCACCCTTCCACAGCAAATGCCAACCAGTGGGTTCACATCCTTGCCATAGTAAACTTTGGCATTCTCTGAATTTCAGCTCCCTGGGTAATAATCCCTTCCTAATTTCAGCTCTGCTATTACCTACCATGTGTGCCACTTTTCTGAGGCAGAAAAGTGAGATTTACATTTTAATTAGTTAATTAAAATGAAGTGGACTCCAGTTGATTAATATTTGCTGTTTATGACACAATCCCAGCAGCATATTTCCCAACCACTATAGTCTCAGGTAGCTGCAGTGGTCTAACATGGCTATTCTTCTTGCAAATGTGGCCGAGGGAGAAACGAGATCCTTCGACACATGGAGAGCTTGAATGACTGAGCCAGGGAACAGCCCCAAGGCTGCCAGGAGACTTATAACAGAAGAGGAACTTGCCTCTTGCATCTACAATCCCAAGATCCCATTTGTGCCATTCCAGTCAACTGACCTACTCTTATATTCATTCACATTATGCAGAATATTTGACTATTTCACTAATAGATGTGTACTTTCATCAGGGATTGGGGAGATATCCTCACAGCTAAACCTAATCCATACTTTTTTTGCTGCTATTGCCCTGATCAGCTGCCATTTTGCACCATTTAAAATAAGCAAAAACAAGTGTCTTTAGTGCTGGGAATAGTCCCCCAGCCATTCAAGGATCATGTTGTGAATGTAATGAATGATGACATCATGATCCCATGAAGACAAGGTATTTGGTTGCATAAGACTGTCAGGAAGCCAACTAAGAGTGAGAACAATGCGTCCACCCTAATGAATAGGCAAATATCCTTGACCACCTTGACAAGATGCTAGAGGTATGGAGTGTCTGGGATGGCAAACAGTTTCTCTGTACTTCATGAGGGATGACGTTCCATCCAGTAGAGAGAAGTTCAATGCACCTGTCTTTTGTTGGATTGCAATGCTTTGACATGCAAAGCCAGCTTTGGAGACTTTACCACATCACACCTCATTTGTCCTAAGGCCTCAAAATAAACCTTTCTGACTTGCAATGGAGACCTTCCTCAATTTCCCAGGGCAACTACCACGAAGTCAATAGGCATTGAGCCTGGAATATTTCTATACCAACCACCAGAAAATGTGGTTTGACCTTGGATTATAAGAAGGAATGGAGTCCACCTTTCCCTATACCTCTGTAGACTAATTTAGCCACGGTGAACATTATGATTGGACAAAAGGAACAATAAAAAGTTACAACCCAATAACCAGGAAGGTTTTCTGCTGTTAAGTCAGCAGACTTTTATGTCAAGCTTGGCTGACTAATTATTGCTTATAATTTGCATTAGGATTAATTAACTAATTAGAGAGGAATGTCTGAAGGCAAAGTTATGGCTCTGCTTGTCAAACGGAGGACTTTAATTATTCTGATATTTTTAATTATAATCAGTTGCTGAACGAGTATTACATTGTCAGCGACTATGCGGCAAGCACGGAGGTTGTGGAACTGTGGGTATTGCACTACCACTTCACCTAGAACTAGCAGAAAGGTAGAGTTGACAATGTGAACATAATAGGAAAGCCTTCTGGCTGCTGTAATCATTAAAAACCATGTACACAGCACTATGCAAAGCGTGACAGGGTTGCATATCATTACAGGAGTTGGAGTGAGGGTGGCTTTTTCTTTCAGAAACATCAAGCAATGGGAATATATTCAGACAATATTTTAATTTCCAGATTCCAGCAATGAATATGTTTTTAGGACAATGGTTGTCTGTGGAAGCGGGGCCTTCTCTGTGGTAGTACTTTCCTCATGGAGTATCTTCCCAAGCTTGGGAAGTTAACTTCCCACCCCCACTGTTTCTCCAACAGGATTTGTGAGGATTTGTAAAATCAGGCCTGAAGCACTTGGATTTCTAAAGTACAAAATACCTTTTCCAAAATGCAAAATTAAATTTTCAGTTAGAAATTTCTTGTTCACAATTTGAGTCACAAAATAGGCAGGAGGAAACCACACATTTCCATCTTTCAAATGTTTTCATATATTTCCATTCCATCAGCTGCAGGAGGCAGAGAAAGGGATGAGTTCTCATGAGGAGCCAGTGCCTTGAGGCTTTACTGTCCTCCACACACACACACACACACACACACACACACACACACACACACACACACACACACACACACACACACCCATGTCATCAAGCTATTCTGTCATGCTGCAGAAGAGGCAGAGACAGGAAGCAAGGGCACTCTAGGAGCTTAGCTGAGATACTAAACCTGTGAATAACCAACAACCAGCCTCCAGTATTAGAAGTAGCATGGCTCTGAATACCAGCTGATGGGGAACATGAGCAGGACACCACCATTGTACACATGTCCCGTTTTCATAGGAATCGAGTTGTTTGCTCTGGGAATAGAATGCTACAGTAAATGCATCTTTGGTCTGACCCAACAAGGCTTTCCTTAGCATTTTCATATTTCCTTGTTCCAGGATGAATGGACAATCTATTTATGTACTTGTCTAGTTGTCTTTGTTCTAGGATATGCGTGCGCACATGCACGCACACGCACACGCACACACACACACACACACACTTGTCTAGTTCAAATTCAGATGTTCATGCCCAATTCTTTTACCTCCAATTCAAGGCTGATTCACAGAAATGATGAGCTCTTATACCTTTTCCAATGTCGGCTAAACATTTTGTGAGAAACAGATAACATCCTACACTTCAGCCAGTTGCTTCTGACTTATGGCAACCCTGTGAATTAGGGATCTCCCAAAAATTCTATCCTTAAAAGCCTTGCTCAGGTCTTGCAAAGTCAAGACTGTGCTGTTCTTTCTTTAGGCAGCGTATCTTATGTTTGGTCTTCCTTTTTTCCTTCTGCCTTCAAATTTTCCCAGCTTGATTCTCTGCTCCAGTGAGTCTTGCCTTCTCATGATGTCTTTGTTCAGCCATTTTTGTTTTTACAGAGATCTAGCTTGATTTGATATGAAAAAATTTGACCTTTATATGGGAAAAGATTCCATTTCAAATAATTTCTAATGAACCAAGTTGTCTTGGACTGTATATGTACCATCCTTAATCTTGCTTTCTCTTTTCTTGGAGTACTGTAGTAGCTGTGTTTCTAACCTTAGCATGACAGTAGCATCTTTAGATATTCATGACTCTGTTTAGTGATGTGCTCAAGACCAGTAGCAACTTTATAGGCATAACAATTTTAGAAGCAATTTCAGCAAATTATATATGTGAAAAAGCCCTCACGTGTATTCAAAACGACTGCATTCAAAACTGCCATTGCAGCATCCATCCATCCATATCACACTATTGACCCATGACAATCACATAACATCCTTGTGAGCTCCCAAATTAGTTATTTATTCCTAAACCTTACTTGCAAGAATGAATACATAGCAAAAAGTTGTTCTGGAGATGATTTATCTACCAAGAACATGCCTTGACACCACTTGTGCAAAAAGTGTCCATTTTACAATTTCTACCTTCTAGCCATCTAATGTAATTTTGTTTTCTGTATGAGCATATCCGAAAGCAGTTCACTTCCGCAGAAGAGGTTGCTGACACTTGCTTCCCATCAGACTTGTCTTTCTTCAGTACATTCCCTCTTTTCTTGCTACCTAATAGCATCTCTATATGTACCTAGCAAAACATTTCTGATAATATTTAGCACATTTCTTTTCATGTCTACCCCTATTTTGACCACCCCACAGATGTCAGATATTGTTATTACAGATCATAACATCTTCTGGAACTATGGGATAGCCATGTTTCCTGGAAAGTACACTGCAAAGAGAAATATCATTAAACATTTTGAAGCACTCAAAAGCAGTAATGTGGCAATAATAAAAGAGTAAAGTAGATCAACACAGGTAGTATGCAAAGTTAAATCTTGAAAGGAACGTCTATGGTTTCCTTGCACATCCAAAAAAACAAAAACAAAAAGCCTGTTCACGCTGTGCATTGATTTAATTTTTGGCTCAGTTCTAACAATTTGGAATTCAGTTATTGTTTGTCACTCAGTTTCCTTTTAGCAGAGTCTTGATCTCAGGAATTTTCTAAATGGCTCAGATACCATCTGAAATTGAGTAAGTTGTATAGAGGGCACCAAGGCCCTTTCCACATTATCCCCTTACCCGGGAATAAGACACGAGACAACTGTTATGGAATAAAACATGGGCCACACTTTATTAAATATCCAAAATTATCCTCAATGTAGATGAAAAAAAGGGGGTCCTGCTGTAGTGCGGAATCAGGTTCTGCAGAGGGGTCTCAACGGACCCCTAACTACACTATGGGCGAGTCCTGAGCCCCAAGATCTTGCAGTCGTGAAGACAGCAAGAACCCGGCCGGCCCCAATTTGACCACCCCCAGACCTCCAGTCCCCTCCTTCTTGTTGACTGTTGGTCCAGGAGCGGCCCCAGCAGATCTTCTCCCCCAAGCACTGAAATCGCACGATCCGCAGCGCTGGGAGATCAGATGAGCTATACCTTACCTGTGTTTTTGAGGGGACTCACCGAAACCTGTTTTTTTCCGTACTACCCGCCAGTGTGACCAGTTGACCACCTCTGCAAATGCCAGCGCACCTTAACTAGTGTGGGATAGGCGAAAAATCCCCGCTTCCAAGGGCCAATCAGGATGCGGGTCAAAAATTCCTATCTGGCCCCAAAAGGCGACCAGTAAAACTCACACTAGTATTCAGGGCAGGCGGGTGGGATGCCAAGAAGAAAGAGGCTGAAGGTAGGAGGAGCTCTTCTTTAAATATGCTCCCCCCCCCCCCAAGTACTCTCAAGCTGCTCTTGCGAGACTAGCTTGTCTCATGTTATCCCGGGAATGGGATAATGACGGCCCGCGCTGCTGAAGAGCTCAGCAGCGGACCGAACAGTTGGCACAACCCTCAACCATTACTATGTGGTGAATTGGTTGGTTGTGGAGGTATCAATAACATCTTCTGTAGATTTGATTCATCTTCAATATTTTATTCCAATATTTTCTGGAAATAAGAACAGAAGAACATTATATTGACTAGCAAGGTCCCCTGAGTCTGAGGCAATGGAAGAAAAGTTGAAAGCTTTATCCAGTATGTGTCCAGCTTTGGAACACCTGGCGAATTGCATTTGTATAGCATCTTAAACCATAAAGACGGTACATATGTGGGTTCATGGTTCACAATGGTCATCCATAGCAATGAAAAGGAAGTATCTATCTTTCATGCTGTGCCTCAGCTTGATCCTTATAGTACTGATTTCCAAAGCAATCCATCTCTTTTTCTCCCTTGTCTGTACATTTTCCATTATGGTGCTTTTCACATTCCCAGCAAAGCAAAAATAATTCTGCCCTTGCCCTCTTGTGGGTAAGACCTGATTACTGTTTACAAGGTGGTTGCCTCACAAGCATAGCAGCAACAATAACAGCAACCCACCTCAGTCCATTTGGTATCTCTGTTGGGGAAGAGGTTATCCAACTCTATAGTGAAGCAAGAATCATCACTGCCTCAGGTTTTGTATTTGCAACAGGATGTTCAGCTTATCTTCTGGATAGAACGAAAAATAACTTCTTCAGCCATCATCACCACATGGGATGGTTTTAAATGCTTATCTAAAGGAATGTCTGTTCCGATATTCTGTTTTTAAGTCTGTCATTCCTAACTCGAGGCTGATCTCTGGGCCTGAAATAGCTTCTTCTATATAATTTGTCAAGCCATCTTCCTTTCCATCTTTGTAACCTGGCTCAATGCTTATCATTCAAATATTGCAGGAGGATCTCAGAACATCAGTGCTCATTGATTTCATTAACACAGAGACCATTTGATGACTCCAGTATTGCATGGCAACTGGCATGCATTGATGAGCAAATAGCATTGATGAAACTTTCCTCACACAATACACCAGAAGTGGATGACCTGTAAACCCATCTGCATCCAATATAATTGGATGCAACACTCATCAGCCTGAGACTGCATAGCCATTGGTGAGAAATGGTGGTAACTGCAGTCCAACAGGACCATAGGTTGCCCACCACTGGCCATCCATCATTCAAAAGTGAGAAGAAATCTAGTGACCAAGCATGCATGTGTGAACAAGTCTCCTTCCCAGAAGACAAAAGCTTGGGTGATGAAACCTCTTTGAACTTCCTTATCTCATATTCCTTCATTGAGTTTTTTTCTTACTATATCCACATTAGGCATGTGGTAGTCCTTATTCCTCTTCTGTATTCTGGCCTTTTTTGTAATTTACATTTATCTCAGTGTCTCACCCTAGATTTGGTGAAGGTTTACTGTAGACTTACTACTAAGCAAGAAAAAAAAAAGATACAGCTCACTCCCAGTTGCCAGTGAACACAGCCCCCTGACTTGCATTCCCATTACTACAATGGGAGGAGTGGGAAGATGGTATGTTGAAAGGTATTCCTCCTGAGGGTTTCATAGCTTTTGTTTCTTTCTGGTCCACCCATCATTTATAGCAAGAAAATGGGTGTTTCCTTTCTGAATAAAATGGCTTTTGGCAATGTTTTCTGATATGATCCTTCAAAAGCATGAAAAGCTGTCATGTTAATCACTTCTTTTCTCTTTTATCCTGCTGCTGCTGCAAAAAATGAGAGATTACTTTAATGAAGCTAAGTTGATACATGAAGTTAATATACATATGTGCTGTTCAATACAGATCAGCTTAAGGAAGTATGGCCAAATTTTAACTCATGAATGCCCTGAAGGTGGGCCAAAGCAGCACTTAGACATCATGCAATGAACACACCATCCAACACCATTTCTAGAAAGTTCATGATGAGTTAACTCGCTGGATATATATTCAGTAGTCCTAGAAAGCTATATGCATCACAGATGGGAATGAATTGTCTGGTTGACTTAGAAGAATGCTTCCTCAGCTTTTGTTCTCCGTGTATTTTTTTGGCCTAAAATGCATCAGTTATATCTTTATTTCATGATGCATGGGCCATAGGTTCTGGCAAAGGTCACCCAGGACTTCAATAACTTTGGCAGCACTATCAACCCATACCTTGGCCAGTCCATCCAATGGGTTTAATTTCTGGATTCTGCTGGGCAACTGCATAATGAACACAGAAGCACTATCTTATATTGGAAACCTATAGACAAGGACACATGCTCATATACTTTCAGTGTCCAGACAGAACACACCAACAAAATCCATTGCTTGTAAACAAGCCCTATAAAATTATTCACAAAGGGCTCAGAGCTCCAGGACTCAAATGGGATATTCCTTTAAAGCCCACTCCCAAAAGTGAAATTAAAGTTCAACAGTGTTGAACTAGGAGCCAGGAATAATCTACTATGCAACAGACTCAGAACCGGAAACAATATACTAACAGATGTACCATAGCTAAGTGAGTAAGTGACTATTCACCTCAGCATGTTATTTTAGTTTTTTAGTCTGATAAAATGCTTTAAATATATATATATATTATTGCACAAATATTTTGATCATTTTAATATGTGAATATAAAAGGAATTTTGTGCTGAAATATGCTGAAATGTTCCATTTGCTTTTTAAAAATTTGGATTTTTGGGGTCCAAGCTATCACAAGGACCACGTCTCCCTTTATGAGCCTGCCCAGGTGTTAAGATCATCAGGAGAGGCCTTTCTCTCAGTTTCACCACCTTCACATATGTGTGTGGTGGGGACACAGGAGAAGGCCTTCTCTGCTGCTGTTTCCAGACTCTGGAACTCCCTCCCACAAGAGGCCAGGCTGGCCCCATCTTTGTTGTCTTTCCCCGAGCAGGCAAAGGCCTTTCTCTTCAGGCCTTCACTTAGTGACTGGCTACCTTAATGGAGTTTTTTAATAGATCATTGTATCTTACTGTTAGAATGTGTTTTTGATGTTGCTTCTGTCTACTGTTTTTTTTAAAAGTGTGGTATTTGTTTGATCATTTTTAGTATTTGTATACTTACTGTTTTTAGCATTAAATATTGTCTTTAAATGATGTAAGCCACCTTGGGTCCTTTTAAAGGAGAAAGGCAGGGTAAAAATATTTTTTAAAAATAAAATAAATCAGTAGGAGGAAAACAAAATGATGGAGAACAAAGATAAAAATGATGTAAACTACCTGTTAATAGTGAAAGAACAAAAATGTAAATGTCAAAATAATTTATAAAGTCAAGAAAGGTAGCACAATGTCCAGGAGATCACCAATGTAGTTAATAAAGAAGTGTAAAGAAAACAGTTAAAAGGAAGAGGAAGACATTTTTCAGGAAATGGAAGTGTTTCCCAAGGGACAAGAATGAAAGTGAACACAAATTTACCCCCCCCCCCCCAAAAGGTAAGCAGGCATCAAGGGACACAACAAAGGATTTTGAAAACTATATTCCAAATAATATTAAGACCAGCAATAAATTCTTTATGTACATTAGAAGCAGGAAACCAGATAGGAAAATAGTTGACCCTTAGATGATGAAGCTGACTGGGTAGCTCAGTGGTTTAGATATCTGGCTGCAGAGTCAGAGATTGAGAGTTCAGTTCCCCATTGGGTCTCCTCTGAGTCGAGCCAGCCTATGTGGCCTTGGGCAAGCTACATAGTCCCAGGGTGCCCCCAGAAGAAGGGAATGGTAAACCACTTTTATGTATTTTCTGTCTAGAAAACATTGGAAAGGGTTGCCATAAATTGCAATCCACTTGATGGGGCACACACACACACACACACACACACACACACACATGATGATGAGGGGGTTAAAGGGGGGGGTAAGGTAATAAGGAGATTGCAAGGAAAGCAATTTATTTATTTATTTGCATCCATCTTCATTACAGAAGATGCTGGGCATGCACCTGTGGCTGAACTCATATTTTCAAGAAGGCGAACTGAGGTACTAGACAAACAGTGGTGAGAAGAGATAAAGTTAGATACAAATTGAAAACCAACAAATCATCAGGTCCAGATGGCATCCAGGCAAGAGCCCTTGAAGAACTCAAGTGTGAAATTGCTGATCTTCCAATAAAAATATGTAGCATGTCCTCAAGACTGACTTCTGTGCAAGAGAACTGGAAAATGGCCAATGGAATGCCAGATTATTATTAGTTTTTTTAAAAAAAGGGGGGGGATGAAGGGGGATCCAGGACATTATGGGCCAGCTAGCTTGATGAATGTTCTGAGGAAATAGGTAGGAAATATGATAAAACCCTGCCCAGAGAATGACATGTTAGTCTTCAGATTATCCAAAAAGGATTCTGTAAGGTAATAATAATAATGTGCTATCAGTCGATTTTGACTTATGGTGACCCTTTCTAGGACTTTGCAGATATAAAATACTCAGAGGTGGCTTTCCATTCTTTTGGAGATGCTCTGGGGCTATACAGCTTGTGCAAAGCTGCACAGCTTGGCTTTTTCAGTTGGAGGCACAGTGGGGAATAAAACTTTTGATCCCTGGCTCTGAGTCAAGTGCTCCAACCCACTGAGCTCTCCAGGTTCTCTGCAAGGTCAGTTCTATTGATGGTTTAGAATTCTTGGAAACGGTCAGCAACCAGATAGTTCAGTAGCCTTTGTTTACCTGGAATTTCAAAAAGCTTTCAATAGGTCATTCATCAGACTCCTAGTCAAATTTAGCAGTGAAGGGGGAAGGGGGAAGGGAAAAGGTCCTCTTATGGATCAGTAATTGATTGAAGAACAGAAAACACAGACTAGGAATAAATGGTTAGTTCTTGCAATGTAGGGGTGCAAATAGTGGGTTCTCTCAAGGAATTCTACTGCTTTTTAGTTTGTTCATAAATAATCAAGACATAGGTGTGAGTGTTGAGGTAGCCAAAGTTATTTAAGGCAGTTCAAACAAAGTGCAGAAAAGGAATCCAAAAGGAATTGCTAAATTAGAGGAACAGGTGTTATTACGATGGCAAGTGCAGTTCAGTGTAGACAAAGTGATACATAGCCTGATGGGCTCTCATATGGTGGTTACTGATCAGGATAGGGGGTCTGTATCTGAGCTGGACAGTTTGAAGTACACATAGATCCAGTAGACAGCTGTTGTGAAAAAGCCAGCTTACAGCTTGAGAAACAGCTCTAGTCAGAGCATTCCAAAAAGGATGTTTTAGAACTTTAAAGAACTGCAGGAACAGGAACCAAAATACACATGTATTCTCATCAGTCCTCTTTAGGATAAGGAAACACCTCACCCTGAAGAGGAATGATGGGAACACATATGAATGAGGAAACACCTTAGCTACCTTGATGGTGCCAAAGTGGGAAGTAAAATTGGATGTGTTTCATAGAAAGGATTAGGAAGATTTAGAACAATTGTCTGGATGAAATGCAAAGGTTTGATCTATGCTAATTATGCTAATATGTTTGGATTAGCAGCAGTCCATGTGGAGATCATTGGAAGAACCCTTTAGTTTTCAAACCACATCTGGTCAGCAAACTAGACATCTGCCAATGTACCATGGTCCCATCATGTGGAAGTACCATTAATCTGTCATAAATTGCCAAACTTCCAGTTAGCTTTGCCTATTTGCACCAATAATGGGACCTAATTCTAGGGTCCCATAAGGGTAATATTTTTCAGTAATTTCAGCCTTTAGAGGATCAGCAGTGATGGCATTCTGATAGCTAAATCCTCTGCCTGCAGTGCCAAGGGTTGAGGCATTGTAGCATTTCATCTTTGCCTTGCCCCTTAACAATGCCCCTCTGAACTCCTCTGGGTCAGGGTGCATGAAGCACTATCCCCTGATTCATGGCCTTAGTTAACATAGATTCCTGCACTGAGCAGAGGACTGGACTCAGTGGCTCTATGGGCCCGTTCCAATGCTATTATTCTATGACGCTATAATTCTGGCCCATATTCCTGTGGTGCCACAAGTGGTCTGTCCATATCCCAAGCTCTAGGATCCACAGTTTTAGAGAGGCCTCAAATAGACCTATTTTCTTGATTTTCTTGGCCTTTACAACAGGTCCGAGCATGCCTTCCTTGTCTCCTAAGAGAAGATGTAAGGTATTCACCAAAAATTATTTCCTTTCCTTTTTTTTTCTTTTATCTACACTGCACCTTTCTTAACATGAGCAACACATCTTGATTTCCTGTTCTAATCCCTGTGTCAGTGTGACACAGACAAACCAACCAACTCCAAGGGACCCAATGTCTCATGAGGTAAACAAACACAACGAAATGTCCCCATTGCAAACCAACCAACTGACTGATTGCCTAACTGAATAACTAACCATATGTCCCAAGAAGTGATGCCCAACAGAACTCACACTGTTTCAGGCCAGTGCCCAATTCTCTGAGCTAAAAGGAGGCTCTTCCAGGATCATAAGTAGCTACTTTCCCCCTTCCCTTTTGTTGAGCTATATAAGAATTAGGAAGCTTTTGAGAGGTGGCCTGGTGTAGAACTGCTCCACTGCTAACTCCTTAAATGGGAACAGAAGAGAAGGTGCAGAAATAGGAGTGAAGATCGTCTCTGAACTCTGATGACTAAATAAGTGGGACATCTACTCTTTCCCCTTGGTTTTCTCTCTCCTTTGCAGTTTTTAGTCGCTGGCTGAACCCACTTCATTGGATTTCAAGAATATACACAGAAACAGTTTTTTAAATCATAGATGCCAAACGAGCGTACCTTTTGTAGATTGTGTTATCTCCCACGCATACATTGTTGAAACATATCTCCACTGATGTGTGTGTATGTGCAGGTACATGCATTCACGCACGCATGTGCATGCGTAAGAGATGGATCCTTTTTCCATGGTGTTCTAAAATGCTGTGGGAGAGTTTTAGCTATCTTTCAGTGGACTGCTGAGCAAGCGTTAGGCATTAAGTACAGAGGCATATGCCACACAATAGATTTTCTATATTTCCAGAGGGCATGGGCATTGATGGCTCTCAATCCTTCTCATCTTCTCTTTTCTATTAAAAGTTGCTTTCAAAGTATTTGGATTGTCCTTTGGGATACTTCGGCTATAGTCCAGATGAAGACAGCGGTGGCTCAGTCACATATGACTGACACTTCATATTCTTCAGAACAAATCGTTCACTCCCATATAAGACTTTAAATAAAGAGGGTGTTTTTCCCATCTTTTCTTCCTCCCCCTCTCTGTATATTTGATACATAAAATCTCTGTTGCTTATATGCCTTGCCCAGATGAAATATTTTTGCACTTTTGTCCATGTAAACACAAAATTAGTCTCCTGCAAGTTTAGGTGGTGGCAGTTCCAGAACAGTTATATTTTTTGCAGATAACAGGATTAGCTTGGATGTGGGTAATAAGTTGGTGAATCTCCCCCTGGCCATTTCTCAACACTGTGAGAGCACTAATCCTTTATGCTTTGATGTCTTCTAGTTTTCCATCAGGTGCAGCTCAGCACATTTGTCCCGGGGCAGTCAGCGCTCTTATAAGATCTCGTAGTGTCCTCATTAGCTGCGCCTATTTACCCAGCCAGCCTGTTGAACCCAATTTATAGTTTATGTGATTAATTCCCAAAGTACAGTAAACCCTAGCTTTGAGGCTCAGCATTATAAGGCTGCATCTCACATAAAGGCAAGTGCCAGCTAGTGCTCTTTTGTTATATGGCTCTGCCATATATTAAAACTGTAATAATTTTCCTCCCAACTACACATTGAACATCATTATATATACCTCCTTTCAAACATATAGCCCATAAAAATTGTTACACAGTGGACCATAAAGAAGGCATTTAGCTTTTTCTTGATTTTTTTTAAGCTTTCCTTCTTATGCACCATATGACAATTACCAGCATTGTTTTGCAAGCCTAACAAACACCATAATTTACTGCTTTTCACATTTGCAGGATTATGAAGGTTCTGCACTCATAACTGAAATCTGAATTCACTGGCATGTTCTAAAAGGGGAGGTTTTGCAGAAGCAAGGTGTGCCTTGTGAAAGCCATCATTTCAAGGCAGCAGACAACATCTGTTAGCCGCCTGCATGTGCTGGCAATTTGCATCTAAACTAAGTTTCACTAATACTGCCATGGCACTGATAGTAGTCATAGATTCACTGTATGGATTAGTGTTAGTATTATTGTGATGAAAACTGGAGCACTGGTAAGAATAGTAATAGCAATTGAAGAGCTTGTACTGATCTGTTGTTGTTATGTGTCATCTACTTGCTTCTAACTGTTGGTGAATCTATGAATTAATGATGGCAAAAGGGTCCTATATTAACAGTTCTGCACAGATTATGGCTTCTTTTACTGAGTCAATAAAGGGTGTGGTTTCCTTTATTGAGTCAATCCATTTTATGTTAGGCCTTCCTCTTTTCCTACAGCCTTTCACTTTTCCTACCATTATTGTCTTTTCTAGGAAGTCTTGTTATGCTGTGTCCAAAGCATAGCAACCTTTGCTTGATCATTTTAGCTTCTAGTGAGAGCTCTGGAGAGAGTTTCTAGGCTTCATTTGATCTAGCACCCACTTATTTGTCTTTGTGGCACTTCATGATCTTGTTAAATTCTCCCCCAACACCAAATTTTGAATGAATCAGTCTTTCTCAGCATTTTACATAGTATTTGGTAACATCATAATACGGATGACCCTACCGTAGTCTCTACAGACAAATCCTTACACTTGAGGATTTTTTTCTAGATCTTTTGTTGCTGCCCTTCTGGGTCTCAGTCTTCTTCTGATTTCTTGGCTGCACTCTCCATTTAGAGTAATCATTGAAACAAAGTGGAAATGCAAAAGGATCCAAGGGGAGTGACATGAGATGGTAAAAAAGAACACTTCCATCTTTCTCATCTTTACCTCTGAGCACACATCCTTAGGGAGTTACAGCTAGTTAGTCTCTGACAGAGAATGGGCAAAAAAAATCCAGGGCATGTAAAGATCTTCCGCTTTGGGGCATTTTGTTTTGGAATGAAGACATTTGTTGAGCCTAAACTATTTAACTGGGGGAGGGATGGGGGGAGGGAGGGAGACATAAGTTGATTTCGCATGTTTTCTCTCGCATTGAGGTCAATAAATAACCTTTAGAATGGAGTGCAAGGGCATTTTCCTTACCCTACCCATCCTTTCTCTGCTTTTCTGCCAATTAGTATCTTGCACAGCACATTTTTATCAACACAGAGGAAGGAAAAACTACTGGCAGAGCACCTCTGACAACAAACACTGGATGCTAGGGATGGGCCTAAACAGGGAAGGGTTAGTTGTTCCCTCATGTTTGCACGCAGAACAGTGGTGGTTCATGAGAGGAGGAAGCTAAGGAAGGTGCAAATTAGAGCAGAAGCTTACAGTATCAGCAAGGCAACAATCAGAAGCTGCCCTAAGGGCATGTTTAAATTGCTCAGGTAAAAAACCAAAATGATGACTTATTGGCCACATGCCTTAGCAATTTCATCCTGACCGTATTATCTTTCTGTTGCACTGTTGTTTTCTGTGGTGTTCTCTGACTAACCCCATACCCAAGAGCTCCGATTCTCCTTGTAGAAACATTACAGACTCAGAAAAAGAAAAACAGGAATGAGAGAGGGTCTTATGGTTGGTGCACATAGTAAGGTCATTGCATGGAAGCATGAAATTGCTTTCCCATCATGGTTATATCACTACCTAACAAGACGCTCATGGGCAGTCAGTACTGTATATACACACACACGCTAACTACACTACAGCTTTGGGTGTTATTATGAGGTGCCTCTAAAATATTTCTTTAAAAAAATACTGAATTTCAGTTGCTGTTAGAAGGTATAGATTTGGGGGACTAACACTGTGGGGCTTCTTCCCTCCATTTTTATTATATTAACATGTCACACATCATGCATTATATTCTATAAAACAGAAGAACAGTCAAGCAACCAATACAGGAAAAAAAATAACTCTTTGAGTCAGAAACGTCACCTCTGAATGATCTTACATGCCCAAGAAATTTGGCACAACAGGAGCATCCTTCCTCCTTACCATACATTGGATGCAAAGAAATCACAAAATCTGCCTACATCTCCCCAAAAGTGCCCATATATATTAATCAATATCAACCCAGCACACTATCCCTAGAAGACTTCTGTGTGCTCAGCAGCTTTTAAGCTCCACCAGCAGCCTGTAGAATAAACACGATAAACACCAACCAGCTAATGTCAAAATAATTGGAGATGATTTGATCTTTTCCTCTTCTCACTTCTTGCATTAACTTTCCCCAAACAGCCAAGTCACTATGGGGTTCCTTAAATTTCCAGTGGCTTGTCTTGACCTGTCCTGTGTGCAGAGGCTCCCACCCCAACAGCTTGGGCTACTTCCTCTGCAAACACATAAACATATAAACAGGAAGCCCAGCATGGCATGTAAGAAATCACCAAAGCTATAAGGAGAGCTGCTGAGTTTCTGTGTGTCATAGCAGTTCTCTGGTGGACCAAATTTAAACAACTCTTTACACCATGATAATTATGTGGAGACCAATTATTCATTTCCAGAATAGGAAGTGTTCATGAGTCTTGAGTGAAATCAACCACCATGACAGGAACTTTATAGGCTCCCAAGTATGTTGGACCATGAAGGATGGTTAGATGTTAGAGAAATAGCGCAGGTCATATATGAAGAGCAAGAAATTCCTCCCCCATCTCTGGTCAGTTCAAAATATGACAAGTGAGGCTTTCCATCACTCCACCCCGATCTGGGAGAGTGGGCTGTAAGAGCCTCCTGGTGCTCTTTCCATGAATGATGTTCAGGCATGCCTGGGCACATAGCATTCAGACATAGGCAATCCCCACCAAGGCATTGAACTACAAAAGTCTGCTCAATCTGGTAGTGTCCTTCATTTTTTCCATGGTTTGATCTATGCACCCACTCTGTGTCACCCTGTTGTCTACTCTATAATCTGTAGAAGATGATTTGGAAGGGGGGGAGTGTCTTCCTTTTGAGTTATATAAAACTCTGTAATCTCGCCAGCAACCATCTCTTTTAAAGGAAGCAGTCGTTGCTTAAACTTTTTCCTGTTGGAAAAGGTTAAGCTTTTGAGGTTTCTTTCCTATATGCACGTCTTTACACAGTGGTTTGTGATGGAATGAAATTAGAATAGATATTTTGCTAGCATACACTCCTATCATATCACCAACATTCTTTTATGTATTAAATCCCCTGCCATTTTGCCTTCAAGGATCAAATTCATCCAGGCTATGTAACATACATCAGCTGTTTGTTGGTATTTTAAATACCCTATGTCTGCATTCAGTGCAAAAGCAAAATCTTTTTTCCCCATGGCTGCAAGTGGCAGTTTGTAGCCTGAATTTTGACACATTGGCTTGTGCATTATGCATAGTGGCCTCCGTGTTTGCTCTGCTATTCATCTGCATCTCCCTCCCCAATTCTACAATTTTAATGGCATATTTCAGTTGAAGAATCCGCTCTGCTATGAGCCAGGGACTCCCTCTGAATATCTCATGAACACTTTCTGCATTCTAATCCATGTTTTCAGGCATCATTCAAAACCATCCCCGTCAGCAGTCTGACGATTTCTTTGTATCCTCCACATTGGAGGAAACGGAGTCTGCCTCTTGCTGATTCCTTTTATAAAAGCAGAACACTTTCTTCACAAGTAGGAGCTAGCATATAACACAAAGTGACCTCAGCATCTCTCTCCATGTTTCTCTGGTTTTCTAAATATTGCATTTAATGACGAGGTCACTTTTCCATCCAGAAGATTAAAAGAGGTGAGCAAGACGTTGGAAAAGAAAGGGAAAGATAATATATGTATTGGCTCTCCTTCCCTTCCTCTTCCTCTTTCTCTCATTTCCTTTCCCCAAAATCTAGCCAATTAAGATGAAATGCTTTTGCTCAGTGAAATTATATTGATGGTGGACAGAACCATTTATCCTGCATGCCCCACACCTCTGCACCGACTGCAAGTTTGACAAAATAGCCCTCATGTGTTGGAAAACTGATGGAAGAAACCAAATGATCGCTTTGCCTATCACTGTCTCAATCAGTTGGATTTTACTAGTGGCCAAGATGCTTTTCAGATGATTTTGTAATTGGGTGACAAGGTAGAACTCCTCTGGACATTTAAGATGGAGCCATTATACCAGAAAATAAAACCAGTACAATGACAGATTTGTTCCATCCTGGTTTTCAAGACCTCATCAATACATATCTCTTAGGTAGCACTGTCCTTATTAATGCCTTCGTACAGATTAAAGGAAAACTGAGTTTGAGTTATTAGCCTTGGATAAAGTGTTAGGTAAGCATCCATTTTAACAAGGCTATGCTACAAATTTGTTCCTTTTGATTTCAATGCAGTTTATTTCCAAATAAATTTTGGTTAAGCTTGTAACCTCAGCTTCCGGTTGAAATTTCCTGACTCTGCTTTTATTTCCAGCATGACCACAGGCATTCTGTGGGGTTAATCCATTAATCTCCTTACACATTGTTCCTCCCTGTGCCAGTTGGGTAATTGTATTTCTCTCTATAAAAGGACTTCTTGTGGCTCTTCCCAATCAATACATCCTTAATAAAAGCCAAGACAGACGTCTAGGGTTTCCCATTTACAATTGTAGGGTGTTAGCCCTTTGACACTGATTTCTTTCTAGAGGTGTATGTGGGGTGCATGCCTTATGCTTGTGTGTGTGCATACATGCATGTGTGTGTGTGTATGTGTGTGTGTGGTTGAATGTGTGTGCGTGCGTGCGTGTGTGCGTGTGCATGCTTGCAGATACACACACCATTATAGTATACATAATATGATGATCTAACCTTTACAGCTGTTGGTTTCTTTAGAGACTGCTTTTTTGCCATGGTTTTCAGATATGTCCTCTAAACTAAGTCCAGAGGAATGGCAAAACATAATAGACAGTGTCTGTGCCTATAGGGGAAAGCCTGCTTTGTAGCCTAGGTTTCTGTGTCTTCCTAGGGCACGTCTTCTTCCACCTCAGAAAACTTCACTCGACTCTTCCAGATTTCTCCCCCTTACATTTCTGTTTAATTTACTTCTCATCTCCACTGCACCCCTATGGCACTTGCATTGCCTCCATCTCAAAGGGTCACAAGTCACAGTCTTTAAGTAGATGTTTTCTTCGGCTGTGCCCATGCAATTGACATGCCTTGCTTGGGGGAGGATTAGAGTTCCTGCTTCTGTGTTTCATAATATTCCATGTGCACATTTTTGCTGTTTTGCCAAGTGCTGTGTCTTTTCAATATGCATCACCTATACAATGCATCATGCTTGTTTGGGGTGGGAGGAGGGCAGGGGAAGGAGAAGGAGATTCTCAGCTGATGTCCGAGATTTTATTCTGTCCATTCACTGACAGGATGAGGACTAACTTTTAACCATTGTTCTCAGGGGCCGAGTCAATACTTTCCCCCAAGGTTTTTCAAACATAACACGTTTTTTTTTAAAAAGCCAAGTTGGACAGACATTTTAATATTATACCTTATGTTTATGTGCCAATTTACATGGTAGAAAAGGTGAGGTGACATAGTCATTTATTCCATCATTTGCCTCAGCCATATCTTGAGACAGAGTGAAGTGAGTGGCTCCAGTATCTATTTCAAAAGGTGCTTAAACATTATTGAAAAACACAATTTTTTGTCTGTCATAACATGCTACTGATGCATTGCTTTTAAATTTAAAGTCTAAAAAACCTCAAAACTGCCCCAGAATTCTATAAAATGGTTCCCCAAATAATGTTTGAAAGTAAAGAGCAGCTGTAATCTTTTACAATGAAAATCTAATCAAGTTAGTAATCTTAGGTTATATTTCAAAGTAACACTGTTGGCCCTTGTTACCCCAAACAGCAATGTGTTACACAATTAATGGCATGCATCACTTTGTCTCCCACAAGAAAGGGGAGCTTGCCAAAGCAGACAATCACATCAGTAACCCTCTTTCCCTGCTTATATTACCTGCCATAGAGGAGGCTCAAGCTTGGTTACCCTCACCTCACTTGTCAGCTAGAAAGTTAGACAAGGCAGTTTATGTCTTTGTGATCAAACAGCTGTCCTCTTGCGGTTTCTCTCTGTTTCTCTCTGTGTGTATACACTTAGCCATTTTGCACACATTACAAAGGCTATGGCCAATATTATCTTTTCTAATCTCAGTTCTGGTCTTGTGATGGAGTTAAGATCTTTCATAAAGGTTGGAGATTCCTTTACAGACTGTCTTGCTGTGCTGAGATTGCCTGTCTCAAGTAAAATAGCAGTACGGTACTGTTGTTACTGTTGTTGTTTTCATCATCAGCACCTCTAACAGCAACTGACTTATTTTCCTCAATTGTCAGTGGTCTTTGGTAGAGATGGGCATGAATCAGAAAAATGGTTACTCATTTTGATTCATGATTCATCAAGGTTGATGAATCACAAATTACAAATTTATGATTTTTTTTCTGATGAATCGATGAATCAATTTGTCTATTCACTTTTTACTTTAAAACCCTATAAAATGTTTCCCCCCCCAACACCTAGAGACACCAAATTCACAGAGAGGCTTCCCCTGATCCTCCTCTATTGGTGAAGTTTGGGTGTCTGAGGTATATACCCACAAAAAGCACCCCCCCTCCCCAGAAAGTTCCCTGCAGGAGTCTAAAGACACAAAAATCACAGAGAAACTTTTGTTGTTTCTCTTCTACAATTCTTCCAAGTTTGGTGAAGACTGGGTTTCAGATGTCCAAGTTATACACCACAAATTGGGTTCCCCAGAAAAGTGCTCTTGAGCAGCTAGCTTGGGGAAATCCAATCTTCACCAAACTGGGAGATATTGTAGAGGAGAGTCATGGGAAGCTTCCCTGTGATTTTGGTGTCTCTAGATGCCAGGGGGAAACTTTCCTGGGTTGCCCTATTTGAGGGTGTATAACTTGGACATCTGAAACCCAATCTTCACCAGACTTGTAGAGGAAAGTCAGAGGAAGCTTCTCTGAAATTTTGGTGTCTCTAGGTGCTGGGGGGGGGGGGCTTTTATAGGCCAACAAATAGACAGGTTACTTACCTGTAACCATGGTTCTTCAAGTGGACCTCTATGAATTCACACAATAGGGTTTGACGGCGCCTGCACTGGCCTTTCGGAATCTTCTAGAGCTTTTTTATAGAAAAGTAACAAAGTTAGCATTGCCCCTACCGCGCATGCTCCCCCGCCTCAGCCCTCAGTTTCATTTATCCGCCACAAGAGCCTGAGCTCATCAAGACATAGTCAGTGACGGATAGTGGGGAGGCCGGGCGGGATGTGTGAATTCACAGAGGTCCACTTGAAGAACCATGGTTACAGGTAAGTAACCTGTCTTTTTTCATCGTGGCCTCTGTGAATGCACACAATAGGGTGACTAGCAAGCTCGCTTACTAGGAGGGCCGTCACTGTAGAATAGAAGTCAGCACTGCTCTCCCGAAACTTGTCTCTTTCTTAGCCCGAAGGTCCAGTCTGTAACGTGTCACAAATGTGGACACATTAGACCAAGTGGCAGCTCTGCATATGGTTGGCACATCAACTCCACGCAGCAAGGCCATAGATGTTGCAACAGCTCTAGTGGAGTGTGCCTTAAGACCTTCAGGAGGAGCTTTGCCTTGTAGTTCATAGGCCAGCGAAATAGTCGAGACAAGCCATCTGGAGAGAGTTGAAGAAGAAGTTGGAGAGCCTTTGTGTTGACCATGGAAGCATGTAAACAGTCTTGGCGCCACACGGAAGTCCTTGGTGCATGACACATAGTACGCCAAAGCTCTCCTAACATCTAACAAGTGGAGCATGCGTTCAACATCGGAGATCGGATTAGGAAATAGAGTAGGCAACATAAGGGGTTGATTAACATGGAAATCAGAGACAACTTTAGGTAAAAATGAGATGTCTGGATACAATATCACTTTATCGTTGAAAAATTGTAGATAAGGGGAATCACATCGTAGAGCCACCAGTTCGCTTGCTCTTCGTGCTGAAGTAATGGCCACCAGAAACAGAGTCTTAAATGATAGTAGACGAATGTCACAGGAAGCCATTGGTTCAAATGGGTGGTGTGTAAGGGCATTCAAAACAACCTGAAGCGACCATTGTGGTACAGGAGGTTTGATGGGTGGCCGAATATTTGACAGACCCTTTAGAAAGGATTTGAGAGTAGGGTGGGAGAACAAACGTGTGGAGTCTGAATCACAAGGTTGAAATGAAACAATAGCCGATATGTAAACCTTAAGGGTGGATAAGGCCAAACCAGAGTCAAAGAGATAACGCAAATATTGAAGTAAGGTAGATAGAGAAACCGGGGAAGGTTGGAGACTTTTTGATTCGACAAATCTCAGAAAGTTCCTCCACTTGTACCTGTAAAGGAGGTTAGTAGATGGTTTCCTAGCTTTTTCTAGGACCTCTTTTATCGATGGGTGATCCTCCAAGCTGTCAGATGCAGTGATTCAAGATCTGGGTGTAGGATGTTGCCTGCATCTTGAGTGAGAAGATGCGGGAAGTGTGGTAACTTGACAACATCTACTGCCATTGTCCTGAGGGTGGAGAACCAAGGCTGACGAGGCCACCACGGTGCAATGAAGATTGCATCTGATCTCATCTGACGAGCTCTGACCAGGGTTTTCTGGACGAGCGGAACTGGTGGAAAAAGGTATAGGAGGCCGGACCTCCAAGGGATCATAAAGGCATCCCCGAGTGAGTCCTTGCCCCTTCCCGCACGAGACGCATACGTGTTGCACTTCGTGTTGGTTTGAGTCGCGAACATGTCTATCATGGGATATCCCCAGCGGTTGCAAAGTGAGAGGAAGATCCCGCTGTCCAACTCCCACTCGTGGGTCTGTCCTGTCAGGCGGCTCAGCTTGTCCGCCAACTGGTTGTCCGTTGTCGAGACATGAAGGGCACTGGAAATATCTGATGTTGATAGCACCACTCCCAGAGATGTATTGAGAGGAATAGAAGGGACATGGAGCGTGTTCCCCCCTGTTTGTTGATATAGTACATGGTCGTGGTGTTGTCTGTTATCACTTGTACACCACGGCCCTGTATCAGGGGGAGGAAGGCCCTGAAGGCCTTTATGACTGCTAGAATTTCCAGATGATTGATGTGTAGATCTGTCTCTTTCTGAGACCATAGTGCATGTATCCGATGGAGTCCGCAATGTGCACCCCACCCTGTGGGACTCGCATCCGTTGTGACTTGAATTGTGAGTTGCAGGGGGCGACCGATGAGAAGGTGTGGCTGAAAAGTCCACCAACTCAGCTGTTTCGCCAGCTCTGGCGTGACACGTAGATGCTTTCTCGGATTGTCCTGAAGGGGATCGAAGAGAGTTAGGAACCACGCCTGAAGAGAATGCATCTTCAGACGTGCGTGCGCCAACGCTGATGTCGTAGAGGCCATGAGGCCGAGCAGATGTTGTGCATGCCTTGCCGTGACACGTGCGTGTGGTTGAAACTTGCGAACAGCTTTGTCGATTTTCTTTATGCGTTCTGGTGGCAGAAATATCCGAGCCTTTACAGAGTTCAGCCTTGCTCCTATGTAGTCAACCACCTGTGATGGCCTGAGGTGGGACTTTTTGAGGTTGACAGAGAGACCGAGGGTTCTCAGAGTGTGGAGCACAAACTTGGTGTCTCGAAGTGCTCTTCTTCTTGACGGGGATACCACCAGCCAGTCGTCTATGTAAGGGTAGATTTGTATCCTGTGGAGACGAATGTAAGCTGCTACTGGGGCCATACACTTCGTGAACATGCGTGGGGCTGTGGACAGTCCGAATGGGAGAGCATGGAATTGATAAATGGTGTTTTGAAAGATGAACCGAAGGTACTTCCTGTGACTTGGGTGAATGGTAATGTGAAAGTAAGCATCTTTCAGATCTATTACTATAAACCAATCTTTTTTCCTCAACAGGTGAATGATGGATTCGAGCGTGACCATTCGGAAGCGACGTGGATGAAGGTAGGTGTTCAGCGTTCTTAAGTCCAGAATGGGTCTGATTCCTCCGTCCTTTTTTGGTATGGCAAAGTAGCAGGAATAAAAACCTTTTGCTATGTCCCGTATGGGCACTTGTTGAATGGCTTGTTTTCGCAGAAGAGTGAGAATCTCTTCTTCTAGAACTGGATCGAAGGATGTAAGTTTGACCTGTCCTAGAGGAGGAAATTCTGTAAATTCCAGACGGTAGCCGAATTGAATAATGCTTAAGACCCAAGAGTCTTTTGTGACTTTTAACCAATTGTGAAAGAATGGTGATAGGCGAGTTGCATGATCGTTTTCTAATGGCCTTATGTGGAAGTCAAAGGTACTGTTTTGACTTCTTTGCCATCAGTTTGTAGAACTGATGGCGTCGTGCGGTTTGTGTTCGAAAATTGGCTGTAGAAGATGAAGCCTGGGAAGATCTGGCTTGGTTCTGGTTTTTGAAGGAGTGGTAAGATTGGGAAGCCGACTGTTGGTATTGTTGTTGTGGGTACTGTTTACGCCACTGGAATTTATTGTATTTAGGTTGTTGCTGGATTGTGTATGATTTGGCCGTCTTCTTGATTTTGTGTAGATTTTCCAGGTTATCATCGGTCTTTTCATTAAAGATGCCGTTAGCATCAAAGGGCAGATTTTCTATCCGTGTTTTAGCATCTTCAACAATGTTTGATGATCTTAGCCATGCGTGTCGTCTTAGAGCAATGGCAGATGTGAGAGTTTTTGAAGCTGCATCCGCCACATGGCGCGAGGCCAATCTCTGGTGTTTTGAGACTGTGAGGGCTTCTGCGTGAGTGTTGAGGAGACTTTGCCTGCTATCCTCGGGAGCTGCTTGAAGAGCTGGGAGTATTCTCGACCACAGCTGTCTTTGGTATGCACCCATTGCAGCTAGGTAATTCGTAACACGAAGTAAAAATGTTGTTAAGGAGTAAATTTTTCTCCCTAACACGTCCAGTTTCCTGCCTTCTCTATTGGTAGGTGTGACATGAGAACTTCCAGACGATTTGGATGAGCTAGATTCCACTATTAAAGAGTTTGGAATTGGGTGTTTCGTAAGGAACTTGGTATCATCTCCATGAATGCGGTACAGATTCTCTGTCCTTCTAGCTATAGGTGTAGACATAGCTGGTTGAGTCCATGATTCTTTGATGAGTTCCATTAAGGCTGGAATGAATACCAAGCTCAGGGGAGGGGTTCTTTCTTGATTGATATCCCCAAATATTAGGTCTTCAGAAGGAGGAGGAGGTTGTTCAGTGTGCATCTTTAGGGTCTTGGCCATCCGAGAAATCATCTGGACATAAGAGGAGAAATCCTCTGAGGGTGATGATGGGTGGGGATCACCCGCATCTGACCCCAATGCACCGCCATCGACAGGTGTCTCTCCTGATGCTTCGGACAGCATGTCATCTTCCTGATCTGAGACGTCCGAAGAAATCACCTCTTCCTGATCTGAAGTGGAAGGTAAGTGAGGTCTCTTTGAAGTCTGTCGAGTAACCTCTGGTCTCGAAGATCGAGCTGTGTGAACAGATCTAGAACCTTTCGACGCCGGCCATGTGGAGGCAGTCTTGGTCTTCTCGGCTTGTTGAGAAGATCGATGTTTGTCAACGTCGAGATGTTGTCGACGTCGACGTCGAGGTAGAGATGAAGAGGAAGACGAAGAGGACGACGCGTATACATATCTGACCCTCTTCTTTTTCTTATGATAATCTTCCGAGCTCGAGGAAAATTCAGAGTCCAATTCGTCGTATCGACGTCGACGATGGGACTTCCTTCGATCCACCTCGACATATTCAGGTTCGATGTATATCAATTTATGTCGGCGTCGAGACGACTTCGGAACGACCACCACCTCACGTCGAGAGGATCGGTGTCGGACCGGAGAAACGTGTTTAGTTTTAGTAGCCTTCTTACGGGGTGGAGAGTCGGGTCTCGACGAAACCGACACCGACGACAGAGCCGGTGAAGCCCGCCCGGTAAAAACAGGGCTGTCATGGGCAATAGCTGAGCCAGTAAGGGTATCTACCAGCTGGCTAGCGGTAGGAGACTGATCACCTTCGACTGTACCCGAATCAAAATGTCGAGATGGTAGAGAGGCTGCCGCCTCCGACATAGATTCCCGGTCTCGGGACGAGTCTTCCAGGATGGTAGAAGGCAACGACGCTGAGACGGAAGGAACGGTTGTACGATGGTCTTTTGTTTTTTCTTTATCTTTAGGCTTCTTCTGTTTCAGCTCTTTGGAGGAGCTCAAAGGTGCCTTCGATGTAGAGGTATGTGTCTTTTTCGTCGCTTTTTTAACTGGTTTGTCAACAGACTTCGATGTCGATAGTGGAGGTGTACAGGCAATCAGTACTTCCGATCTAGGGGTGGAAGAGGGTGCCGAAGCCGTTTCCATTTCCGACGGTTTCGACGCCGAGAGCGTCTTGTCCCAGAGGAAGAGCTTCAAACGTTGCTGCCGAGCTTTTAGAGCTGCCTTGGTGAATTTTTTACAATGTCTGCATGACTGAGGCCGGTGAAATTTGCCTAAACAAAAGAGGCATAGATCGTGGCCGTCTGAAAATGGCAGCTTACGGGAGCAGGACATACAGCGACTGAAGGGTCTGGAGGGGGACATAAAGTAGTAAATAGGACTTACAAGAACAGATATGGAAGTCCGGGTGATTATATAACGAATCAAGCAGGAATGGGCACCTAAGGAGCCGCTGCGGGTAGTGGAAAAAAAAGAGCGGGAAAATAGTCCGCAATTCGAAAAAACCTTATTCAAGACGTTATTAGAGAGAATGGTCAGTCAGTCCGTGGTCCGGGGCAACAGAGTAGGAATAGTCAACGAAAGTCCGCATCAATCCGTGTAAAGAAGTATTTATTTTAATAGAAACTGGAGCTCTAGGATCGAGAGGTTCCGAAGCCAAAGGCGGTAAAATGGAACTGAGGGCTGAGGCGGGGGAGCATGCGTGGTAGGGGCAATGCTAACTTTGTTACTTTTCTATAAAAAAGCTCTAGAAGATTCCGAGAGGCCAGCGCAGGCGCTGTCAAACCCTATTGTGTGCATTCACAGAGGCCACGATGAAGAACAACAAATCACTAAAAATTCATTGATTCATATTTGTCAGGGCATTGATTTGTATGAATACTAATTGATGAATTAGCGATCTTTGAACGAATTTGGTGATTTATTTTTTAAATTCATGCCCAACTCTAGTTTTTGGTGTAACACACCTTTCACAACTCACAATAGATCTGTTAGATGATTCTGTACAGATACAATTGTTGGGGAAGGTTTTTTTTTACATATATATATTTTCCTGGTGCTTTACAAATATGAATCCCCTGAAGACCAAGAAGCTCACCTGCCTTCATCACCAGGGAAGAGATGCTCAGAAACAACTGTGCCAACATCTGAGATCATTTTCTTCCCCTGAGGTTGACTTAGGTGCTTTGCTTTGCTTTGCTTGCAGAATCACCATGTCAGGTGACAGGAAAATCTCCCCAATTGTCCAGAAAACAATCTGACTCCATTTTGTATTGTAGGTGAAATTTTCTAATAGGTTTCACACTTTTCAGGCATCTCTGTAAGTGTAAATCACAACAGACAGCAAACTGTTCAAAATGATAATATATTATCCACATTACTAGATGACCATTATCCCAATAAGAACAGAATATCAAATTCTATATTGCAATTTGAGTGGTGCTTGGCATCATTTAGGACACCCCCATAGTTTCCATGGAACCATGAAGTCCTGAACTGCTACTCTTGATAGGATGATCTCTGTGTGGATATTAAATTCACCAGTATAGGGATCTCCTGCACCATTCTTGAGACCACTCAAGGTAGATCAGGAAGAAAAACTGTGAAGCAGCAAATCAGGTTGTACACCAATAAAATCCTCACACACATGATGATGAAAAAGCATTCAACACTGAAAACCTGTTATATCAGTCAGGATGATGGAGCTGCAATATGTTACACTACCTCCAAACCTCACCCCACCCCATGGATACATTGCCAGAGAATCCTGTTGGCTTCTTTTTGGAATCCTGATAAGTCTGCACAAAAATTTGGATCTTGCAAATTCTCCCACATTACTACACACAAACTGAGATAAACAAAGGTCACCTACATAAGATTGAAGAGAAATTTGGATCCAGGGCATTTAGATCTAAACTGTATATACCATACCCCACACTGCTCTGCTCCTATCTTCAATTATTTTTCATTTCTTTGTGTTACTGTGGGGTTTAACTCAACAAGAGTCAGGATCATTGTTGTCTCCATAGAGGGCTTTCGAGAGAATTGACAATAGTCATGACAGCTATGCAGTGGGTGCAGAACTGTGAGGGATGAGGAATAATCAAATGAAGAAAATAGGAATGAATAGGGTCAAATGGAATTATTCCCTACATCAGATGAAGAATCTAAAGCTCCATCTTCTGCATCCCCTCCTGAGTCTGACAGCACCAGTGGAATTTTAAATAAGGGGGGGGGGGAATAAGTGTGTGGTTCCTTAATAGGCCTTCACTGCCAAAGGGCCTGACACGTTTCCCATAATGAGAGGGAAGGAAAGAAAGGAGGCATCCCTCCTTTCTTGCTATTTCTAGCATATTTTGTAATTAATTTGATGCTGTTACAGAAAATTAATTGGGTTTTGATAATAAAATTGAAGGAACTATGCAGGCTCTGACAAATTAACTTTAAAAAAAGTCCCCCTAATAAGTCCTCCTATGCCATGCTGATAATGGGTGTCCCTCAGGTGATGAAAAAAAAAGAAGTCTAAGAGGACTTTATGGATATCATCATGGAGGGTATGTCAGAGGACTAATAGTTAACCAGACTCCTCCCCCCATGATTAAGGAGATTAATTAAAACTTGAAAGTGCTGGCATTGTTGTGAGTGCAAGGCTGAAGATGCTCAGCTCTGCTCCCAGAATGCACCACTTGCAATGAAGTTATGATTAGCTTTTTGATGTAAGAACTTATCTGATATTTCTCCCCAGAAACAGAAGCTCCAGAGTCTTTCGTTATTTGTTTATTTGTTTTAAACCAGAGGTACTATTTAACAATCATAAACATTACGGTAGTTTGTAAGGTGAAATGACAGCCCTAGGTCAAACTGCAGCTTTGATTTATCTGCCCTATAATTTCAACAGGTACTAATATTATATCATTCATCATTTCTAAGCGAAACAAAAAAGCCACTCTGCCATATTCCCAGTTAATATTTCATTTCTCACCCCCACCATAAATTTGCTTGCCCAAAAGCAGAGAAGAGGGGAGGGAGGTGAGAGGAAGGCAGCATGGCTAGAACGCTGGGTCTGAGTAGAACTTTGAGTCCCTTTTCCCATCTGTCATTATCCTGCACTGAATATTAATATAATCAAGTTGTTATTTTTCCCCAGATACTAGATTTAGATGCTGATGTTATTAAATACTCAATAACTCATTGTTATATGACACTGTTTATAATGAAGGATCACAGAACGTGAAGCTGTCTTTTTGCTGAAGTATTCCTTTATGAGAAGAGATTGCTTTTGGACCCATTGAGCACTGCAGGCTTCTCTGTTGTTCATGGTTCATTTTGGCACTGTCAGCACATGGTTCATGTGTGCCTTGAAGTGGAAAAAAAAAGGTTAATTCATAAAAGTTTACAGCAGATCACAGCTTGGAGGCTATGTAGTAAAAGATCATACTGAACACCACTGGAACTCCTTCCTTCACAACTGTTTCCTGCCACTTACGTCTGTCTGATTAAAACGACATTTTGGGATCTTGCTCTAAAGTTGGCCCCAGAATGGGCACTCAGTGTTCCAGTTCGTTAAAATACAGTACTTCCATACTCTCCATAGATGTTGACATTTTTCACATAGCAACTAAGAAATCCAATTCAGAATCCGATGGTCCCTGATTTGAATTTTGTCTCTGCAATGAATTTGCTAAATAACTTGGGACAAATCATTCTGTCTTTGCTTCAGACTCCCCATCCCCCGTAATATTTATTGCCGTGGACCAAAGTAATCTCAACAAGGACTCTTTCCCACACCATCAGATTTCTTTGAATTTGATTGCTACACACTTAAGCCATGGACACAAGCCTCATAAGGTGTTCATTGCAAGAGGGGCACCAATGGCACACCCTTGAAGGCATGCAGTTTATTTATTTATTTATTTATTTACTTATTTATTTATTTATTGTATTTATATCCCACCCATCTGGTCAGTTGACCACTCTGGGTGGCTAACAACACTTAAAATAAAACAATTTTAATATATATGAACAATATACAACATCAATAATCAATTTTCCTTGCCCTGCCCTGCATGATTAGAGTTCCAGGTCTTATGGAATCCTACCTGCAAAGGAGGTTGATCCCCCTAGGGTTGTCCTTCTTAGACATGTCTCAGTACGTTGATACCAGAGCTGGGAAAAAGTTGGGAGCTTCCTTTTTGAACAGGAAGCTAGGTAGAGCTAATTGTATGCTAGACCACAAAGCATTCCACTGTAGGGCTTTCTCCCAGACGAGCCACATTCAGGTGTCTGCCTGTCATGTGGGACTCCCAGAATGGAGGATTCTGAGATTTGTGATCCAGAAAGAAAACAAAAGGAAAGGAAAGGAAAGAATGACACATCCCTAATGAACACACAGCTCATTTTTCTGTTCCTAGTCCATAATTTTGCAGGTGTATTGTTTTCAGTGAGAGGGTTCCTCATTCAAGGAAATTTTAATTGTTGTTATTTCTAAATGGAGATCCATAAATGCATAAATAAGTTCAGTGACTTAGACAAAGATCAGATCAGAATGTTTCCTAAAAGGGAGAGCACATATTGGGTCTGGGGGCTTCTGCACGTGTCTAATATAGACGTAGCAGGCATATAGTATTGCTTGCCCAAAAGCAGTACTATATGCTGAAGGAAATGGCATCTTTGTGGCAAGCTCTTCCTCCTACCATAGTGTCCAGGATTATTCACCAAAGGAGGAACACTTACGGAATGGTGACATTCACATTGGGGATGGTGCTGTGTTATGTGATTGTAGGGGGAGTATTCCTATGAGATTCACATTTTCTCTGCAACCTGCGTTTGAACCCTTAAGAAAGTTTGGGCATGTTTATCTGGCCTTTCTCACCAGATTACTCATAAACATGTTCAAACCCACCCACGGGGGTGCAGAAAAAACACAGGTTGAAGAAAAAATGTGACATGTCATAGAAATCCTCCCCCTAGCGATGAGTATCGCTAGATGTTATGACAAGAAGTTCATTCACCATAGAAATTCCTATTTTAAAATGTTTGTACAAGTTGGAGGTGAGGCACAATTCTTCACCAAAATAAATGAATAAGAAAGGTGACAAGCATTGAACTTCAGTGGATTAGAATTTCACCATCTGAAATGCATACTGAACTCTTCTCTGTCTGTCTGTCTGTCTGTCTCTCTCTCTCTCTTTCTCTTCTCTCTCCCCCACTCTTCCGCCATGTCTCTGCATTTATGTGTGAGTCTCACTGTTTTGCACTTCAGATAATAGAAATGTAGAAAGCAGTTGAAGAAGTTCTTAATTGTGATCCAAAATGCAATCAATGTAATGTTTTTGACATTCAGTCAATACAAGCACCATCTTATCTTTTTAAAACACACAGAATAATTTACATTTAATTCAGAATAATTTTCATTTAGTAATTTACATTTGCAATGTTATGGAATGCAAAACCATGAATTAACAGAATAATACCTCCCAGGGATAGTACTTCCTATTCAATTTAAGCTATGATTTTTTTAAAAAAAATATTTACTATATTTATTCCCTTTCTTTATTTCAATGCTTTCCAATCTATAGAGGCAAACAATAGGTTCTGCTAACGCCTATGCTCTTAATGTCTGATAAATTTTCTTTCATGAAGGAAGGACACAGCTCTTTCTAACTCAGCAGCTGATTGGATCCACACACCCTCCAGGCAGAACTTTGCCAGGATAATGACACAGCTAATGTAATTAATTAACCCCTTTGAAGTCTTAATGTTTCAGAGAAATTTCAGGTAATGGTATTTAGGTATAGCAATAACAGTTACTGATTTATTTATTTATTTATAGAATTATGCAACTTCTCAATGTGAGAATAATGGAGTGAGGAAAAGGTTTTGAAAAGAAAAGGACTAGGAAACAAGAAAGGTTCGAAAAATTAATAAAAATTCACAAGTTTCTAAAATACATTTTTGTTTGTTTGTTTGTTTGTTTGTTCAAGTAGTATTGGGAAGCTAACATTACTAGTGGAAAAAGGAATGTTTTTGATAACAATATTTCTGGATATTTATTCTTTCCCAACAAGCAACAGATATTCCCTTTTTAAAATATAATGCATGCCTAGTCCACAGTTCAGCATAGTGGTAGACACATTAAGCTGTATTGTTTTCAATGAGAGTGTTGTGTATTGAACTGGATGTATCCCAGAGTCTCCACATGCACACAGTGGAAGGAGATCTTCACAAACACGCCTGTTGCCACATGTGGATTGTGCTTCATATAGTCTGGGATTACACACATCAAGACCCTCACCATCAACAATAGCCTGGGCTCTGGCTCTTGCTCAGTTTTCAAGAGTCTGCCAAATCTGTTGATCCAGTTACATGAGAGGCAGAGGTGCTAGAACTTCAGTCAAACCTCTGCATCATGATTGGACCTGAACCAAAGCTGTAGCCCATTGGTAGAAACTTTAGCCAGGAAACCCAGAATCAAGACTTCTGGAATCTATGCCCCCAGGTCCTGCATCCTTTCAGGATGGCTTCCCTCTTTGTTGGCCCATAGGCACAAACTGATAAACCTGTAGACTTCATTGGAGGGAGTTTCTCAGCTAGAGCTCTCCATGGTGCTGAAGTAAACTTGTGCCTTATGGTTTTGTGCTCCATATGCACAGGACAGGTCAGTGATATTCTGTGCTGGCTACTTTCTCATTCGTTCCAGGCCATTCAGATGAAGGATATTGTTCTCTGACAGTATCCACAGGCATGCTTAGAACCAGGTTTTCCATGACTGGGAACGGGTATGATGTTGGAATTGGATAACTTCTCATGATCTTTTAAGTGTTTTTAATTTAGAAATGGCAGCACGATACTTGAAGTCCCATATTTTAAAATATGATTATTTCTGCCTGTCTGTCAAAATGTGCACCCTGGTATGCTAAGTTACATATTCAAACACCTCACCCACAGTATTTAACTAATATATCACATTTTAAATGGAGAAACGCTTTTACAGTGTTACATTGCCAGTCTATGAGTTCTGCAGTGGTTGAAGGACGTTACCAATGGATTCCTTTAGAGGAAATAATTTGCCCATGTGGAACTAATGTAGCTGAAGATCTAACCCACCATTTATTTGACTGTCCAATCTATAAAGATCAGAGCGTAGCTTTGTTCCAAGAGTTAGGTCTCACATTTGGTAGCTCTGGTGCATATTTGATAAATTTTCTATTGGGGGATAAGGTGCCATACATTTCTGAAAAGGCAGCCAGCTTTGCTTTTAGAGCAATGGTTTTAAGCAGGAAGTTGTGAAGTTATAATGATCATGCTTTAACTGAGAATTGAACTGTTTCACATGATAATGTTGTTTTTAGACGGTTTTATTTGTATACTATATTTGATACTTTATCCTATTCATACTTCGTTTCTAATGGCTACAGCTATACACAAATAAACTCGCTTTACTTACTTACTTCTGAATGCATCTCTAAGCCTCCTTACCCACTGCTATTCTATCATCAACTCGCCATGTCATGGGCCAACCTTCCTGATCTGTTGTTAATATCTTTTAATTGGAATTGGCAAACTTAACATGCGTTTCTTTAGCAGGATCTGGATGTCCCGGACAACCCAGATAGTGTGGTTGCTGATCTTGAGCCAGACATCCTGGAGAGTGAAGTCAAGTGGGCCTTAGAAAGCATGGCTAACAACAAGGCCAGTGGAGGTGATGGCATTCCAGTTGAACTATTTAAAATCTTAAAAGATGACGCTGTTAAGGTGCTACACTCAATATGCCAGCAAGTTTGGAAAACTCAGCAGTGGCCAGAGGATTGGAAAAGATCAGTCTACATCCCAATCCCAAAGAAGGGCAGTGCCAAAGAATGCTCCAACTACTGCACAATTGCACTCATTTCACACGCTAGCAAGGTTATGCTCAAAATCCTACAAGGTAGGCTTCAGCAGTATGTGGACCGAGAACTCCCAGAAGTGCAAGCTGGATTTCGAAGGGGCAGAGGAACTATTTATTTATTTATTTATTTAACTTATATGCCGCCCACATTACCCAAAGGGCGGCTTACAACAGTTAAAATACAATAAAAAGACAAAACAATTAAAATGCAATTAAAATATATACTCTAAAAATTGCCATCAAGACCCACAGTTGATATTATTTCAATTAAAAGCCTTCTGGAACAGGAAGGTTTTGACCTGGCGCCGAAATGTCATCAGCGTCGGTGCCAGATGAATCTCAGTTGGGAGGGCATTCCATAGTCTGGGGGCGGCTGCCGAAAAGGCCCTTTGTCTACAAGCCATCCCTCTTACCTCCTTGAGGGACGGCTCTTTCAAAAGGGCCCCCTGGCTAGAGACCAAATTGCTACCATTCGCTGGATTATGGAGAAAGCCAGAGAGTTCCAGAAAAACATCTACTTCTGCTTCATTGACTACGCAAAAGCCTTTGGCTGTGTGGACCACAACAAACTATGGCAAGTTCTTAAAGAAATGGGAGTGCCTGACCACCTTATCTACCTCCTGAGAAATCTCTATGTGGGACAGGAAGCAACGGTTAGAACTGGATATGGAACAACTGATTAGTTCAAAATTGGGAAAGGAGTACGACAAGGCTGTATATTGTCTCCCTGCTTATTTAACTTATATGCAGAATACATCATGAGAAAGGCAGGACTGGAGGAATCCCAAGCCAGAATTAAGATTGCCGGAAGAAATATCAACAACCTCAGATATGCAGATGATACCACTCTGATGGCAGAAAGTGAGGAGGAATTAAAGAACCTCTTAATGAGGGTGAAAGAGGAGAGCGCAAAAAATGGTCTGAAGCTGAACATCAAAAAAACTAAGATCATGGCCACTGGCCCCATCACCTCCTGGCAAATAGAAGGGGAAGATATGGAGGCAGTGACAGATTTTACTTTCTTGGGCTCCATGATCACTGCAGATGGTGACAGCAGGCACAAAATTAAAAGACGCCTGCTTCTTGGGAGGAAAGCGATGACAAACCTAGACAGCATCTTAAAAAGCAGAGACATCACCTTGCCAACATAGGTCCGCATAGTCAAAGCTATGGTTTTTCCAGTAGTGATGTATGGAAGTGAGAGCTGGACCATAAAGAAGGCAGACTGCCGAAGAATTGATGCTTTTGAATGGTGGTGCTGGAGGAGACTCTTGAGAGTCCCCTGGACTGCAAGGAGAACAAACCTATCCATTCTGAAGGAAATCAACCCTGAGTGCTCACTGGAAGGACAGATCCTGAAGCTGAGGCTCCAATACTTTGGCCATCTCATGAGAAGAGAAGACTCCCTGGAAAAGACCCTGATGTTGAGAAAGTGTGAAGGCAAGAGGAGAAGGGGACGACAGAGGACGAGATGGTTGGACAGTGTCACCGAAGCTACCAACATGAGTTTGACCCAACTCCGGGAGGCAGTGGAAGACAGGAGAGCCTGGCATGCTCTGGTCCATGGGGTCACGAAGAGTCAGACACGACTTAACGACTAAACAACAACAACAAACATGCGTTTATCTATATCAGTATTTTCCTAATATATTTAGATGCAGGACTAATGAAATATTTCCTCTTTATTTCAAACCTCTCCCACATTTTCTGTATCTTAAAAAAAAAACTTTTACAAAATATTAACGAAGAAGTAAAAGGAAATGGCACCGTTCCCATAGAAAGTCCATATATTACATGTTGGACTAATACCCTTACCCTCTTTTTCTGCGGGCTGCATTCTTTGGCTATAACCCTTATTTAGCAGGAGTCACATTTGCTCAGTGGGTGCAAGCAAATCCACAATCAACATAACATACCTCCTTATCCATTCAAACAAAGGGAAACTAAAAGGCACCGCTGTAGAGTAGGATATTACCTCCAATCCCATGCAATGCAATACTTTTATTTTCAGGTTCAGGTGTGTGCCCTTTTGAATTAAAATTCCAGATGGGTTGCATGAAATGGTCTATTGTAGGCATGCAACCTCTCTTACACCAACAGCAGTGGCATCAAAGAATAGATGGATGAGAGCCCGTGAGCAGTCCCCTACTCTTGTTGTACTAGCACAGAGCTATAACACTAATCCCTCTTGGCTTCTGGTTAGAAGCTATCAGAATATTAACAGAGGCATTTTAATTGTGAACATTTCAATATCCATATTAAAAAAGGATCTGCAATATAATCTTACCCAAATGTTATTTCAATGCTAATAAAAACGAATGAATAGACTCAAGACCCTAGTAAATAAAAATCCTGTTATTTTACTTCAGGGATTGCAATTCTTGGCCAGCTTGGCATTTCCCCCCACTGAAAATGAGATTGGTGCTTTCATTTTAGCCTTTAGTAGAAAATTCACAATGAAAAATACGTCAATAATTATTCTCATTAGTTAGCTGGGAGAGAATAAGAAATAATACAAGTTAAGCAGCAGTCAGAGTCAAATGCTATTTAAAAAGAGAAGGAAGAGGGGAATATAAATAACAACGTGCAGAATGGAATTCAGCTGTGAAAGAAGATTGCACAATCTTTGTTTTCCCAAGAGGGAGTAGGTGCTGCATGCCATGGAAACAGCAGTTAATCCAGAATAGCTCAATTCCGTACAACAATATACAGCTGCTAAAAAAAATACATTGGGATAGATTTTAAAAAATAAAATAAAATAAAATAAAATAGAATCCACAGTCTTCAGGGAACCTAGAGGAACATCAGGATGAGCATGCAATCAATCAACAGATTCTATATCCATATATTTCAAGATGGAAATACAGGCCACGACAGCCAGGTAGCTATATGAGCAGTTGCTATACAGGAAAAGTAAATGCTTCATCCTGACCTGGCTATGACACCATGCTTCCCTCCCATCTGGTAGATTCAGAGTGTCTTCAAGTTCCAGTTCAATCAGAGAGATAATCTTTGACTAATGAGTGGGAGTGAAAGTTTCTTCTTTTTGACATACACTTCAGTGGGGGGATTCTATGCTTTTCTGGTGCCCACATGGGAAATGTGTCACACTTTCTCCTCTGCCTGAGCAGACACATCCATTCTTCACTTGTTTCTTCACTGGTTTTCAACCTGTGAGAAGCTATCTTTCTTATGGATGTCATACTTTCTTATGGATTACGTTTTGGAGAGAAAACAAGGAATGCCTATTAGTGTAGAGGTGAGAAAGACAGAGGACACAAAGACAGCTCATCAGACACAATAAAGACAAAATAAAACTATGTATTGAAATTCAAATCAACAAACAGAGATGACACAGCAAACTCATTCTGCCTCCATCAAGTGAGTGGGGATTGTATCTATTTCCTTCCACTTTGTTGCACCAAAGGAGGACAAACAGTGATGGGGGGAAGAAACATTTATCCGCAGTCATCTTGACAGAGTGAATTCTGGGATTATAAACTGCTACCTTTAAAGATGAAGAATACAAACAAATCAGAAGAGGGTAGCATTTGTTTGTACAGTAAACCTACAAAATACTAATCAGGACATAAGCACAATCAAGGGCAGAATCCAAACACAACAAGATGGCTGAGGACTGCGTGAGCTGACACATGAGCAGTTGAAGCTGTATGGAATTCAAACCCCTTCCACACCAGAGAAGTCAAAAATTACTTATTGCTACCCTCAACAAAAAAGGGACGTGGTGGCGCTGCGGGTTAAACCACAGAAGCCTCTGTGCTGCAAGGTCAGAAGACCAGCAGTCGTAAGATCGAATCCACGCGACGGAGTGAGCTCCTGTCGCTTGTCCCAGCTCCTGCCAACTTAGCAGTTCGAAAGCATGTAAATGTGAGTAGATAAATAGGTACCACCACGGTGGGAAGGTCATGGCGTTCCGTGTCTAGTCGCGCTGGCCAGGTGACCACAGAAACTGTCTTCGGACAAATGCTGGCTCTATGGCTTGGAGACGGGGATAAGCACCGTGCCCTAGAGTTGGACATGACTGGACTAAATGTCAAGGGGAACCTTTACCTTTACCTATGCCCTCAACAATGACCTATCATTGTGCTGGCATAATCACTGTGGACCTGGGCTGGAGGAAGTTTGGACCTAGCACATGTCATCTCCACCCTTCCCCCTACCCTCTTTTCATCTCCTTTCTGGCTTTTATCCCGACCGATCTTAGCCAGCACAGGAGGTGTACTGGCAGATTTTCTTGTGAGGAGATCCCTGAGGTCTGGAAGCACAAGGGCAGTTGTGCTGGCACAAGAGACTTCTGCTTATTTTGAACCCATTATAATTGCTGCATCTTTGAGTTAGGATTTCCCCATAAGGCTACAGTGCTGTACATGAATAAGCTCCCTTGAAGTTCTTGGAATCTGAAGAAGGCATACATAATAAGATTGAACTGCAAGTCATCCAGGGAACATTTAAAAATACATTCTGGTTTTGTGTGAAAAAAATTATCAGGAAGGAAGGAAAGAAGAAAAGAAGAAAGGGCATTTTTCTTCTGCAGATATTGCTTTCCATCCCAATACTAGATGAGAACAGTCCACATGGTTCTGCTGTTAAAGTGAGGTTGTACAGATTCTGTATGTCTTGGGAATGGAGCTTGTTCATTACATGCAAGAGGATTTTCCCATTTCAGAATATACACTGTCCAGAAAAAGAAAGTCCATCCATCTACCTGTGCACTCAAATACTCAAGCTTATCAGTTTGATGTTCAAGTTTAGGTCCCCCTTCATCCAACTCAGTCTCATCCTAATAGGCTGTGGTCCTGCTTCCTTTACCAGCCTTTGCACCAATACTCAGATACACCAAATTAGGGTATATTTAGGTATTGGCTAGGGTGGGCTGCTCAATTGGTAAACCAGCCTTGGTTCCCCATTGCATTCCTTCACTTAGGAATAACTTTAATGGTAGGAGCAGCAGGCACCCAGAGCAAGTGATGCAACAGACATCTATTTCTATTATGGCTACATGGCGTTTGGGTTCATAGAGCTAAGCTTCTGTTGATGACAACTTCATTTGCCTTGTCATGCCTTGATGCAGGAACATGACACCATTTGTGGGGGGAGCAATAATTTCTCCCATTGAATTATTAGGATCATAGAATATCAAGGTGTAATTGTGGGGATTAAAAAGTATTGGGATTCCCCCCCCCCTTTCAATATGCAGTTTTCTTTTACTCAACTACAAGATGTTCTAAATTCAGAGGATCAAATGATAAATTTTGACTACAATATTTCCAATTTTTAATTCATTTGTCTCATAGTTAATATGTAGAAACTACCTCCATCCCTGGGAAAAAAAACCCTGAATAGACTAATTACCACAAACTTAATTTGCAAGTCATAATATTCTCCCCCTCTCTATTTTTTTCCTACCCCATATTTTTTTTAAAAAACAAGCATTTCCCCAAACTCACATACACAACCTATCCCCACCTACCCTTGATTTTTTTCCCTAAGATTTTGACAAATAAATAAAAGACCAAACTCAACCACAAAATAAGTCAAGGGAAAAATGAAGTACTAATTAAGAAAGCTGGGGTTTTATGCAAATGACTCCTTCACCGAAGACAGTCTAATGAATGTGCCCCAAGTTGATCCATGTGCGTTTTCGCCAAGCTGACAGCTGGCTCGGAGGAAGGTCAGGCGGAATCAAGCGTGTGCTGAGCATAATCCTTCAGATTGGCAGCTCTGCCCCCTGGTCACTGTTTGATTATCTCCCAAATTGCTGTATTTCACAGAGATAATGATTTTTTATGGTCACAGATTTGAAGACAACTGCTGTATCCTGAGGGTTGTCGTTCTGCAAGGAGACACTGCTGCTTCCTTCAGAGGAGAAGAGGGGGGAAAAGTTGCTCTCATTCTCTCCTCCCCCCCCCCCCCCCCGGTCTGGAGAGTTTTTTTTTTAATAAAGAATAAGAGTCCCAGTTCAAATCAATTAGGCACCTTGTCCCATTTCCTTAGCTGATGTCTTATGCAAAGGCTGGGGTGGAGGCACTGTATGAGATCACAGAACACTCCTGTGCTGAAACTAATTTGCAACTTCTCCTCCAAAGTATGAAAGAGCAAATAATGTGGATGGAGGAGGCAAAGACTGAGATGGCTCTGAAGGAATTTCTCCTATTTATTATCCTCGCTCATTGTTATTTAGTGGTTGGTTGTCACATTGCTGGGGAGATTGGGCCCCAGGGGGGTATGAGGATCATTGCAGGCCAGCAAAGGGAAGCCTCTCCCCTCCCCTGGACCATTCTGGTGGCCTCCAGGTTCCAATTTCTGCTCATCAGTGCCCACAATTGGGCATGCATTTTGAAAAGTGCAGGGAACCTTCAGGGTTCCTCCTAGCAGTTTTCAGAAAAACTCAGCATCCAAAACCGGAGTTGAGGTTCACAACGGCTCAGTGATGATGAAGCCTTCTGAATGGTTCAAAATATTCAGCCCTGGGCAACATGATAGAATTCACTAAGTGTGCAGCAGTCATCTCCATGCCAAAACAGAAGCAGAATTCCTTTGAAAATCTGGCTCTTGATGAAGGGAAAGAATGCATTTGTAATGCCCTATTAAGTGGCTCACCAAGGTAAAGTTAATGAACTCTATTTCAGAATGCAACTCCCTCCCTCCACTGAAATCAAATGCTCCCACAGTGAACAAAACATATTTGTTATGGATGGCAATGACCAGACTATTGCTTCTATTGCCAACTGGCTACCAAAAAAAGCAAGATGAATGTGTGTGTGTATCTGATGTGATTATTGTATGTTAAAAGCAACTCTCCTACAAACCATGTATATCTTGTAGGGGTGTGTATTGCCCCCCTGACTCAATAAGAGTAGATAGATGGTTGCCTGACTGCCTTTTGGTGGCACTGTCACCTAAGGTCTGGTTCTATATTTCTGCATTCCAACAACTTCTGCCAGACTAATCTTATATCAATTTTTAAAAGTAACTTCCCTGGTAGATGGTGGGAATGCTGTAGATGTAATACATATTGACTTCAGTAAAGCCTTTGACAAAGTGCCCCATGATATTCTGATTAGCAAGCTAACTAGGTGTGGGCTGGATAGAACAACTGTCAAGTGGATACACAGTTGGCTAGAGAATTGTATTCAGAGGGTGATGATTAATGGCTCCTTCTCCAACTGGGAGGAGGTAACAAGTGGGGTACCCCAAGGCTCAGTCCTGGCCCTGGGCTCTTCAACATTTTTATTAATGACCTGAACCAGGGGGTGCAGGAAATGCTTATCAAATTTGTTGATGACACAAAATTGGGTGGAATAGTTAAAACCTTGGAAGTCAGGAAGAAAATTCAAAAAGATCTTGATAGGCTTGAGCACTGGGCTGAAAACAACAGAATGAAATTTAACAGGGATAAGTGCAAAGCACTGCACCTAGGAAAAAGAAACCAAGCACACAGTTACAAGATGGGGGATACTTGGCTCAGTAATACTATGAGTGAGAAAGATCTTGGAATTGTTGTAGAGCAAAAGCTGAACATCAGCCAACAGTGCACTGTGGCTGCAAAAAAGACAAGATGATTCTAGTATGCATTAATAGAAGTATAGTCTTTGAATCAGTAAGTCCTCCTCTATTCATGACTGGTTAGGCCTCATCTAGAGTACTGCGTCCAGTTATAGACATCACACTTTAAGAAAGTTGGCAACAAACTAGAGCAAATTTGGATAAGGGCAACAAGGATGATGGAAACCCTATGAGGAAGGACTGAAAGAACTAGGCATGTTTAGCCAGGAGAAAAGAAGACTAAGGGGAGATATGACAGCACTTTTCAAATACTCAACAGGTAGTCATACAGAAAAGGAGCAGGATCTTTTCTCGATCATCCCAGAGTGCCAGACATATAATAATGGGCTCAAGCTATAGGAAGCCAGATTTTGGGTGAATATCAGGAAAACTTCTTAACTGTTAGAGTAGTGCAACAATGGAACCAATTACCTTGTGGGGGGGGGTAAGTGCTCCAATGCTGGAGGCATTCAAGACAAAATTGGACAACTATCTGTCAGATCTGCTTTAATTTGAATTGCTGCATTGAGCATGGAGTTGGACTCAATGGTCTTATAGGCCCCTTTCAAGTCAATCATTCTATGATTCTAAGATCAAGTCAAAGTTCAGTATTCCATTTGGTCTAGTCCCTGAACCCAAATGGCATATGCACCTTCAACAACCCTATTTGATCTCCATCCTTTTTCTCTTCTGTCTCTTCCTGTCTCATCCCAGGAGGAAGTTCTCAATTTTTCTTTTCTTTTTTTAAAGTGATGTGACACATCAGTGCTGTCCTAATACAGATTTTTGTTGTTGTTGTTTTAAACCTTTTACTTCCTTGTCCCTCCACAGAGCAGCCACTTGTTAATCCACTTAATAATATGACAAATTACAAGAAGGCAAACTTAAAGCTGCAACCTCTGTTTTGGTTCATTTCCAGTGATCACATGTGCTGGAAACAAACCAAAAGGGAGCTATCTTACCAAAACAAAAAAAAGGAGTAGCCCCTGACAGGGACCCAGAAAGGCATAGATAGGAATGCTCTGGGGACGGGCTGGTTCACTCTGGCAGATACCTTGTGTGATTGCCAGAAAAAGGAGCAAACCAACCTGTCTCCACAACTTACCAAACAGCAAAACTGATGCCAATCAAATCCTAAAATGGAATGAGTCTCCAATCCACTCAAACCCTTTGTTTTATCACCAGGAATAATATTTGAATTGGATTAGAACTGGGCTTGGAATCAAGCTAATTATTTTCTGGGTTTTATGAGGACCCGTACAGAGAGGTTGGAAACAACAAGTCTACCCATAACAAATTGCTTTGGGGAAATAATCACAAAGATATGTTGCAAAAGTGACACAGTGAGTAGGAACAAAGTTATTCTCCTAACAAGTAATGTTTTTTTCTAGAGACTTTAAAGAGTTTTACCTTTTATGATGTTTTAGGGTCCTTTAGACATTTTGACAAGAGTTTTTCAAATTTTATACCACTCTCATATAAGTCCAAAAGGTTTTGTTTTAAAGTAGTAACAAGTAACAAGTATTGAAGAATGTGATCATCCTGCTGTTTGGACCACTGCTGGGACCGGCTGGTGTTCTCTTAAAGTCAGCAATCAGATCTTTTTTTCTTTTTTCTTTTTGCTGGAGTGAACCAGCCTGCCCCAGAGCATTCCTACCCACACTTTTCTGGTCCCTCTCAAGGAGCTTTTCCTTTTTTGGTGCGGGTAAGATCACTCTACTTTGGTTCATTCCCAATGTGTATGATTGCTGGGATTAGACCAATGGAAACTCTCCTCTTTCAATTTGCCAATATTGTGAAGTGGCTTAATGAGAGAGCCGCTTTATGTTAAAGACAAATTAAATGCTTTCTCAGCTCTGCGGAAGTGTTTAATTTTCAAAGGCAGCACAGGGAGGTTGCCTTTGGAAAAAAAAGCCCAACCCTCCTGTGCTTATGCATGTGTGTGCACATGCATATGTGTATCTGTGGGTGGGGGGTGGCTTGTTTAATTAAAAGGGGCAAGTGGAGCAGTGGTGACAGCTGGAGGAGACAGGAGGGGAATTTTTCTTTGCTTTTCTCGACTGGCTCTTTATGAGAAAAGCAAACAAAAGTCCCCCCTTTGCCCCTTCTGACTCCCCATGCTTCAGACAGTAGGCTAGTGAGGACCAAATAGGGTCTCTTCAGGTCTGCATGGCATTTAGATGTGAAGATCACCCCAAGTGGCACACCGGACCTCCTAGTGACCTTATTTAGCCCACTCCAGCCTGCTCCAAAAAAGGCATGTTAACAAGAGAAAGAAGCAAAGAGGTTCTTTTCAACACTCGAACAGAGAAGAACAACACATTACTTTTTAAATACTATAGCCAATAATGGGAAGATACTAGAGATGGGCATGAATAAGAAAAATGGTGATTCATTCGGATTCATGATTTGTCAAGGTTGATGAATCACAAATAACGAATTTATAATTTTTTTTCTGATGAATTGATTAATTGATTCATTTTGCCTTTAAAACCCTATAAAATGCCCCCCCCCCCCAGCACCTAGAGACACCAAAATCATAGAGAAGCCTCTCCTCTACAAGCCCTGCAACTTTGGTGAAGTTTAGGTTTCAAATGTCCAAGTTGTATATACCCACAAAGAGGAGGCCCCCAGGAAAGTTTTCCCCAGACATCTAAGTTATACACCCACAAAGTGAGTTCCCCCCAGGAAAGTGCCCTTTAACAGCTGGCTTGGGGGAAAACCGAAGTGGTGATTTTAAAACAGCCCTCCAATGCATCCAAGAGTAGCAAGCTGTAAAAGTGGGGACCATGTGAAACACAGTGCTCTTTCTTCCAAGATATCAACACCATTCCCTACCACACAACATCTGTTGACTGAGACAGCTGGTTCACTTTGCCCTAGACTGCTTCATATGTCCCCCTTCTCTTAGTATTGGCCTATGGTGAGAACACTCATGCACAGCCCACATTGACCTGAGAATTATCTGCAAACACTTTAATAAAAATCTGTAGTGATAGGCATGGTTTTGCTTAGTATCCACATACCACTATAGCACAAACATTGGGTGTTGCAGTCTTATATAACCATAAGAGGAGGGCAGCATTTCAGGTAACCTTTATACAGCTCTAGCCATCAAATTTTCAAAGAGGGTTCATAATTCTGAAGTTCATTTTCATTAAACATACAGGCTGAAATCCTGTTGCACATTTATGCAAAAGGTGTACTTTTTGCACCAAACTGAGGTAAGTCAAGAAAGGTAATTAGCACAACTCAGCATGCAACATGCCTCCAGAAATAATAGATTTCAGTCATAACAACTTGCTATTTATGAGTAGTTAGATGCTCGTAGACCATTTATCTGTTGTGGCTAATTGTTAGGACTAATTCAAATGTCACTTGCCTTCAGAGTTTTTCACACAAAATAATGCCCCTGTGCTGGCAATCAGGAGATTTCATATTCCATCTACAGCCACATAAATCAATTCCAAAAAGTTATTCCAGGAATCAGAAGTCTGCATGAGAATAAGAAGAACCAACAATACTCTTTTTCCACCTGCAAGGAAAGAATTGAAATTATTCTGTTCTGCTTTCTGAAAATTTTAGAGGAAGAAAGAAAGAAAGAAAGAAAGAAAGAAAGAAAGAAAGAAAGAAAGAAAGAAAGATCAGGAACAGTTTGCAAGAAGGAAAATGATGCTCACCAGAACATGCTGCCTGAAGCAACTGCTTCACCTCAGTTCATCATAAGGCTAGCCCTATTACGTTTAACATATAATGTCCTTACTGTTTAGATGGGCACAAACTGCTAAGCCAGTGGTTTGTGCTGGTCCTTTTTTTTTTTTTTTTTTTTTTTTTGCCAAACAGTTATTCAGCGGTTCCCAGCCCTCCGGGCATTGCCTTAAGTGGGCTCCCACTCAGAGGAAATGCCCGGAGGAGGCAGGGCAGGGAATCGCAAACACCTGTTCAGCTGAAAAACAAACTAGAAGGAACTGTCAGTTTGGTGATTCATGCCCATCTCTACTCACAACCCTGGTTCAATCTCAGGTAGCCATCTTGCAGTTCACTCAGCCTTCCATCCTTCCAAGGTTCGTAAATTGGGTATGCAGCTAGCTGGGGGTGGGGGTGGGGCAATATGCAGCCTCCATAATACAATAATAAACCACCCAAAGGGATTTAAGCTCTATGGGGCGGTATATAAGCAGCACACTTTGCTTTAATAGATTTTTCTTCAGTACTTATTGCCATGATGAACAGCAGTGGGTTTCCTCTTTTGAATTGCTATACAGTCACTGCTTCTTCTGCATCGTTGAAACAAAAGGCAAAAGCAAGGGCAGGTGATGCCTTTATTAGACCACTATTTTTTTTAAAAAAAGAGCAAGCTTTTGACCTATACCAGTCTTCATCAGGCTGTGCAGCAATATATTGTGAGTAGTGCAGGAAAAAAAAAACACATATGCAAGTCCCAAAACTCATGGCAGATGTCCGTGCCAAGTCTGTATTTTAAAAGTGAGTTCCAAAATTTTATTGCAATAAAAGTGCTCCAGTGCAATCTGATTCCCTCAGTCTGATTGCCAGCATCTTATAACTTTTCTGATCATACTTTAGAATCTGAAGAACTGATCAAGATTCATGAATCTACTTAAAACCATTGTTATCCACTGTGACTGGATTCTAACTTACTCTGCAATGAAATGGCAGTTCAGATCAAAATATAATCTCTCTGGGTTTTTTGGTGCACCAATGACCCTATCAACCAATCCTTACAGGACTTTGGAATCTTTTGCCAGTAGACGCGAGGCCCATTATGATTACTAAATGTCATAGTGCCCGACAACAGAAGACAGCAGCACCAACTTGCCAAGAAGGAATGATGCTACAATGACATAGTAGCATCACTGAGATTCCAGTGTGAAAAATGGTGCCCTCAGTTGTTTATGTGAAGAACTCAAGAGGTCTTCAGGATCAGACCTAGGAAACCTGTTGAATCTCCCCCTGTTGTATGATTATCCCTTTTGGCCTTCAGACATGCCAGGCCTCTAACAATAGGGGTTCCATCTAATAACTATGACTAAGACCTCACCTTCAGTACTACCTTATCTTCTTTTAATGTGATTTTCATACTGCCATTGAAATTCCTAAGCAAATCTTCCATCATTAAAACCAACAATGTTTCCTCATGAATATTTGCAATAAGAACAGTGTTTTGTATACACGACATTTCTAGCACAGCAGGGATTTGGGGAGGAGGGTATGTTCTTATTTCTTGGCAGGAATAAAAACCTATTCATATGTTTAGCTCTGTTTGGGATAAACAAAAAACAAACAAATATCTCAGCACAGACGTGCACACCCAAAGGCTTTGTATAGCTGGGAGCTTTATTGATTCATATCCCACCCACATAATCTGCTGAATGTGCTACAAAAATTAAGCGGAGGGGGGGGGGAGATTTCTTGGGAAATTCTAGCCCTCCAAGCTCATTCATTAACAAGAAAAGCCTCTCTGAGCAGCACCAAGCCTGAGCTGGTGAGACAATGTTGGGCACGAACAAGAGAGAATTTTATTCTCTGTACCAAAGAGTTGGGCTTGCATTTTTATTAAAGAACATGTGACCCAACCACATCCATTGAAGCTCTTTTAAACATGAGATTTCTTGGCTAATAAAAACTGACGGTAAAGTGTATTGTAGAGATAGTTTGAGGAGGTAGGATTGGCAGGGAGGTGGAAAAACACATGGGAATGAGATAAAGTTCTGGTGAGGTTGGTTGCTAAGTTTTACAACATTCCTGAGAAGCAGAAATTAGAAAATTACAAACATTCTAATTGTTCATTTGCAAATATGAATCCAGCTCCTAAGGTGAGGTGGAGCTTAGAAAAATTGGGTTTTTTTTTTTTATACACTTCCCAGAATCTCCCAGTGAGCTCTGGGGAATCAGGTGCATGGGTAAACTCTACCATAAAAAACAGAGATTCTTCTGTACATTTCCTGCAACAAGAATGAATACTACATTTAGAACATATGAAGCCTTAATCTGAGTGAGTCCACTGAGATTTCTAGTTTCTTGGGGCAGTGTTTCAGGGATTTAGTCAAAGGTCTTATTTGATCCTACAAGCCAATGACAACACTAGATGTGATGTAAGAGATTTGTGACTGGACTATTTGACACCTCTTTTTTAATTATTATTTCACAATGCTTATGGGATGAGGAAGAGAACAGAATCAAGGTTATGGCATTGGGTACTGGATAGGTGTAATGCTCTACCATTGGACTATGAAGAAAACTTGTTCTATACACTGAAAGGTGATTAGACAACAAATAACTTGCAGCATATATAAGAGATTAACAAAATGCTGGTTGCAACTTCTGTTCTTTTCTATCATGAAGTCCCTTCGTGGTCATCTGAGTGCCGGTCAACCTCAGTACTGATTTCAGGAATAAGGACTCTATGCGCATGATTGGTATGTCCTGGGCCTGGACCACCTTCCGCATGTAGAGATTTGTGCTCAGAGCAATTCTTGCTGGATTTGGGCAAATGAGGCTGAGAGTGGCTCTTGTATAAATTAAAGTTCAGAGAGCAGAGCAGTTTGGGTGATGTTTAAATTGCCAGGAAAACAACAAGAATGAAAAAGGATGCAAGACTTAATTGAGACACTAGAAAAGAAGAACAGCTTCATTGTTAAAACACTGAGCTTTTTCAAAATGGAATGAAATAAAATTTCAGCTTCGGTATAGGACATAATTACCCAAAACATTAAAGCAAATAATTGGTAGCACTGTAATTTTTCCTCCCCAGGTAACTACCATATGTATTACACAGTGAATCATTGACTCCATTCCTCCTCTCATTAATTACTGTGATGCATAAATAATTGGAAAATTATATGTCCCCCAAATGATTTAGTAATACATTTTACGCATCTAATAAGCTCAGGCTTTTAATCATCTCGAGTCCTGTTACAATAAATTCAACTTGGCTTTTTCAACTATTCTATTATCTCTCATAGAAAGCTGTCATCTCTTTGCATAAAAATGCCAGCCTGTCTTAAGCCTTTCACTTGCCTCTATGAAATGCCTTTAGATGTCTGTTGTTGATATTTAGTTCTACCCTATTTCTTGACATTTGCAAACCACGAAACACCCATTCTAGTGTCACAGCATACTACATAAGTTGTGTCACATCCCCTACTATAGTAGAAGATGCCCTAATTTCCACCCTATTTTTTCTTTCTCTGTTAATAAAATAAAAGGAGACATTTACAAATTCTGAATTAGGACACAAATTCTGAATTTAGCACAAAACTGCAATATAGAAATGGGAACATCTGAATTACTTTATAGTGAACAATACCTAATGCCTTAATTGATGCTACTGTGTGTGGCATCTGTTACACTCCCCCATCCCCCAGTTTCAGATGTAATATTACAGTATCTGACACTGAAGCACCAGGTTCTGACTCAACAGTGCACCTTCAAGGAAAAACTCAACCAGGGAAAAAAGCGTGAGGAACATTGATACAATAGGCAGCCATTTGAAGCCATCTCTAGCAGCTGTCAAAACAGCTCAGATTGTCCTTGCCAGTCAGCAGATGGCTGCATCACTGCTTAGAGAACCTGTTGTTAGTTCCATGCTTAGTCTAGAATAAGCATCACCAGGTAGTTTTCTGAGAATAAGATTTAGAGCAAAGGTTTAGCTAAAGCCATCACTCCTCATCCACCCTATGCTTTTTTTGCCACTATTTTGGGGGATTTCTTTCCAGCTGCTAAAGCTAATAGTTGATCACCAGTATGATATTATTATTGCTGTCTGCACAATTGTAAGTGGGGGAGGAAAATCCCTACACATTTGATGTGATGGGGTGGCACAACTTCTCTCATAGTGTTTATGATAATATTCACAACCCAAGTCATGTCAACAGAAAACCATACAAGATGTGCTGTTGTTCTATGGCACCCTTACTGAACAGAAAAGAGGGAGAAGATGCCATGGCTTTATATGGCTTCAGTCCTCATGCTGCAGTTGTACATAAAAAAGGGGTAGCCAACATAGAAGGAAAAATGTGGATTGAAACATTCAAGAATTGTAGCGTTCACAGGACAAACATTGTATTGCAGCAGTAAGAGACATGAAACTCCACTCACCACCCTATTATTTATTTAAAATATTTTTCCCTGCCTTTCTCCTTAAAAGGACCCAAGGTGGCTTATGAAGTCCATGAAACTTTATAACGACCTAATAAAAATAATTGTGTGCTGTCAAGTCAATTGTGACTTACGGTGATCCTTTTCAGAGCTTTCTATGCAGAGAGCACTCAGAAGTGGTTTAACCTTCCCTTCTCCTGAGAGTATCCTAGGACTGTACAGTTTGCCCAAAGCCACCCAAGCTAGCTCTTGCAGGAGGTACAGTGAGGAACTGAACTCCCAACCTCTCCCTTCACAGCAGATCCCCAACTCACTGAGAGCTGTCCAGCCAGCCCTGCCATGCCCTAATTATTAGTTATTTTAGCTTTCCTAGCATTTTTGCAGGGGTTGTTTTGGGATTCAAGTTTTTAAATTTTAAAAAGTTATTATTAGAGATGGCATGAACCAAACTACGAACCAGAGAAAACAAGGAGCCGGGCTGGTTCATGGTTCATTTGCAAACCAGTTCAGGGATCCCATTTTGCCAGAGCAAAACAAAGTGCTGAACCTTTCCCCCCCCCCCCCTCGGTGCTTCATTGTGTTCCAATCCCTTCCCACTGCCCCCGTCACCCCCCTACTCTCAGAGGCAGCCAGCCCAGCCTCCCTTCCCTTCTTGTTATGTGCTGTCAAGTTGCTTCCAACTTAGGGTGACCCATAATGAGTGATCTTCAAAATATCCTGCCTCAACAGTCCTCCTCAGCTCTTGTAAACTCAAGCCTGTGGCTTCCTTTAGGGAGTCAGTCCATCTTGTATTTGGTCTTCTTCTGGGTATGGCAGTCTGAGGAATGCATTTTGTAGATCCTTGAGTTTTGAGTCTCTACCTTGTGGGTCCAAGCAGATGTGATTGTAGCTGAGGGTTTGGCTATAAACAATGGATTTTGTCATGTGTTCAGGTTGGAAGCTGGAAGCATGCAAGTAGGTATATCGATCGGTGGATTTTCGGTACATGTTCTAATTTCACAGTGGTGTCCAGAAAATGTGCCTATTGTGTGGATTGTTCCAGATTGAGGTTGATGTTCAGATGAAAGTTATTGAAATCCCAGTGGAATTTCTCTAGGGATTCCTTTTCATGGGTCCAGATCAAAAACATTTTTGTCAATGTACCTCAAATAGAGGAGTGGATCTTGAGTGCAACAGTTGAGAAAACATTGTTCTAGGTTAGCCGTGAAAATGTTTACATATTGTGGGGCCATGTGAATGCCCATGGCAGTTCCATTGAGTGTGAGCATGAAATTACAGAGAGCGGTGATTTTGTGGACTTCCTCCTTGTTTTTAATGGAGTTTGTGACAGCCTATAGTCTGTCTCTGTGTGGGATGTTAGTGTAGAAAGCTTCTACATCCATTGTGGCAAGGATGGTGTTGTCGGGGAGGTCATGTATGGATTGAAGTTTCCTTAGAAAGTCTGTATCATTTCTTACATAGCTAGGTGATATAGTGGCATATGATTTGAGGATGGAATCCATGTATCCAGATACCCCAACCGTGGCATTGTTGTTGCTAGATACAATGGGTCTACTGAGGTTTCCCGCTTTGTGTATTTTAGGTAGTAGATAGAAGGTGGCTGGTTGAGGTTCTTGTGGTGTGTTGGTAAGAATTTGTTTACATGTGTTTTAAGGGAATTTTTTCATAAGATATTGTAATTCATATTTGATAGTAGGGTCTGTAGGGAGAAGCTGGAAAAATTTAGAGCTGGACAATTGTCCCCTAGCTTTTTGTGTATAGCTTGATTTCTCCATGACAACCACAGCACCACCCTTACCTACCTCTTTGATGACTATGTTGGGATTGTTTTTGAGGCTGTCTATAGCATGGTCGCATGTATATGGCTGCCAAAGCATTTGCCTGCCTGCCTGCCTGTCTATAGACAGATCCCTTTGCACATGCTCTGCCAGCTTTTTCATGGAGATGTAGGATAAAGAGAAAGTCTTGTATTGAGGTTTAGATAACCTTTTTGCATTCTGAAACATTTTCTTAGGGGTGTGTGGAAGCCCCTAGACCTGCTCTGTATCTAAATAAAGGTATACAGATTTGGGCCAATCCATACTGTACCCTTTAGGGGACATTCTAACTGGCTCTGTCCTCGTATTCATGGCAATTTCTCTGCATTTCCAGATCTCTATTAAAATAACAACAACATTCTCACAAATGGGTGGTGGGATACAAGTCTCTGTGGCCTGGAGGATTTCCACAGTTCCCTAATGGTTTTAACTGTCCATTCTAAGTTCATGCAACAATCATCCTTCGATGATCACACACACACTGGGTCCTACTAGTATAATAATATTTCAGTGAAGTTAATAAACTAAGGATGTGGTCAGACAGTGATTTAGCTCACTTTTTGGAGCGCCGACAGCTCAGTCTGATTCAATCTATACTCTGACAATCAGATAAGGTAGAGAAGATCGTGAACTAGCCCGCCCTGCTCAGTGCCTAATCCAGACCTTTTTCATCCAGCCACCAGGATGCTGTGGGTTAAAGTGATCCGTACCTGATTACATGAGGACAGAAGGGTCACCTCAAAGGGTCCCTTTAAAGATTACATCAGTGAAGCAACCCTTTTTAGCATGATCCAATGTGATCTTTATGTCTGATCATATCCTAAGTAAGTCAGAGAACAAAGAAAAAGAAAATTATGCTGAAATGCAAAAAGGCTTTTTAAACAGCTACACAAGTCTTTTCTTTGCCCTGCAGCTCCATGAAATGGCTGATGGAGCAGCTGCAAGAAATATATGAACTAGCAAAAGAGTAGAGAGTTTTTCCATGTAATTCTCCACTTTCTCTTTTCTCCACTGTAAAAAAATACTTTACTTTACTGAGCTTGAAACATTCTCCTTCCTTCCATTCACTTCTTGTCATCTCAAAACAAACAACAGAGTGAGAGGCAGCAACACATGCCAGTGCCTGGACTAGGTGATATTGTTCCTCTGCTTCTTATAGGGGTCACATCCCTATAACTATAGAAGTAACTAAAAGTTACAGGTGTACCTCGGTTTATGAATTTAATGCATTCTCCAGGACATTTCATATTGTGAAAAATTCACAAACCGAAACACGGTTTCCCATAGGAATGCATGCATGGGGGCGGTGCTATAAACCTCCCAGGCGCAATACATCCTTGGGAAACTTGCTTTGTATTGCGAACAAAATTCGTAAACCGAGGCATCATTTTCAATGGATTTTCTTTCGCAAACCGAAAATTATGTTAACCGAGGCGTTCGTAAACTGAGGTATGCCTGTATAGTTAAAAGTTAACTGTAGAAGTAACTAAAAAGGTATACACACTATAAAAGGTGTGAAGCTATCCCTTATTAAGTGCTAATCACAAAATAATTTTGCTGCACCTGAGTTAGTGGTGAAAGGAACCACTTCCAGTTACAAGGAACTGGTTATGATGGCAATTTCCCTTCAAACTCAAATGGAGGGGAATATGTTTTGTTTTTTTGAGGGAAAACGTCCCAAATCTAATCAACCCTGTAGCTGCAGCTGCTATTTACTAATGGAGTAATAAATGCACAAAACCAAAACTCACATTTAACATAATGCACAGTTTTAAAAAAAGAAAGAACAATTCTGTGCCTATAGTAATTGAGAAATACAAACAAATAAATGGCAGATCCTTTCATTGATATACTAGTTGAAAAAGACTGATGACTGAGGCTTTCCTAGAAGAAGATTAGCTACAGAATGACAAATATTTGTTCTTCAATAATTTATATAATTCAAAAGACCAAACAATTTCAGAGGGATATTATGATACACAGTAAATCTATTACAACAACATGTAGTATCAGCTTACAGGGGGCATTTGCTAAAACTTCATGACATTAAAACAAAACAAAAAATAAACAGGGCCATAAAATATTTGTGATGTACTTTGACTTAAAAAAAAAAGTAGAGGTAACAGCCATTAGATGAAGCATTTGTTCTCCTAGTGATTCTGCTTCAGCTTGAAAAAGCTGAATTTCAGAGCTAAAACTTTGTGGTATATTTTGACTCCACATGACCTAAATTGGAACTCAACCATACATAGATGAGGTTTCTTATGAGCAGTAGGAGTCCTTGCATATTCTCCACATGCGAGGCAGGAAAAAAACTTGAATAGCTTTGCCTGGATGCCTCTGAGTGTGTAGAATGAATTACATGATATTTTTATGAACATGCATGGGGGGGGGTGGCTCTTGGGGTTTAGGGTATAGAGGTGATCCCACCACCATCCTCATCATCCCATCACATCATCTGTAATGGGGAGACAACTTAAGCTTCAGTGAGATTTATCTCCAACTAGAATATAAATGGAAACTGCTCTCTACAGCACTCCGACACTGTGTAGGACAAGGAGCTTCTTTCTGCTTCCTGTTTCTGCTTCCAACTTCTTGTTATCAATGGGATGCAAAGACTTCAGCAGTACAGGATATACTTTGTCTTCTGCCCAAACCTCCACCATCTATCAGTCCAGGACAAAACAGCAACTGAAGGGTGTGTGTGTAGAATAACAAGAACAAGGCACTTCTGAATACTTGCTATATTTTCAATAACAGAAGTGGTGTTCTTGCACAAACCCTTTGTCACACTCGTTGCCTCCAATTTTCCACACACTTTCTTGATTTCAGCAGACTACTTTATTTAGGGGAAGAGGGACTCTTGGCTGTCACTGCTTTTAGATCTTGGTGAATTAGAATCACTTGTTGATCACCTGCTGATGATCAACAGTAATGTAATGATGGTGATGACAACAATGATGGTAATGATAAGGGTAATTATGCATTTAGATTAGTTCTTTATATGCTGGGCAACAAGGCCAGTTTTGCTATGGGCTTTGTTTTGTTTCAAACTGAACATCTTACAGGTCCTGCAAATAGTCTGGGAGTACCAGATGTTACTGCTAAGGAGGTGTGCACCTGATCCTTGACTCAGATGGGAAGCAACTAGGAACTCTGATTAATATTGGCAAATCCACAAATTTTGGGACAACTTTTTAGTTGTCTTAAGGCAACTAAAAAGCTAAAAAAAAAACTGGGCTTTTCTCCCAAACTCCTTGCCCAAAACCTGCTGAGCTGTTTCCTACCTTGCTTTGCTCTGGGCTTTCATATCTGATTCCAACTCCCTCCACCATTGCCCCTGGGTTTCATACAGGTGCCAGAATATTTTATATTACACTAACATAGTGACTTTTCATGAGCACTCACAATGATGATCCAGATGTTCACAGATGTTGCTATGTAGAAACAAGCTATGCATTAGGTCCATGTGTACACACAAAGAACTCAGTCCAGCGAAAGTGAATCCCACTTCTGTTGGCCCAGATTAACTTGCCACATTGGTTTCAGACACTTAAGTGGATTTTTTTGCTGGATCAGGGACAGAGCCTTTTTGGTAAAGATTCAACATGATTGATTGTTCTGTGGACATATTGCATAGATCTATGGTTCCTGAACTTTCTCCTCCAGCTGTTTGAGAGATCAACTCCTAGCATGGTCAATGGCAAGGGATTCTGGGAGTTGAAGTACCAAACAGCTGGAGGTCCAAACGTGGAGTGTTGCTGCCACAGACTATCATCAGCTTCCAGAGACTAGAGCATTACAGGCATGGGCAGGAGCCAGATCACATTTCATTGAAATTGATGGGGAAGCTTAATTGAAATTAATGTGACACAATCCTATGCATGTTTCATCACAATTTAAGCCCCACTGAATTCAAAGAAGCTTACTCATGTGTTAGGATAGCAGCCTGAAGCATAAGTAAGAGTCTTTGGTTTGAGGCCAAAATCTGCAACAATATCCTATTCAGTGTCTTCCCTAAACAAACACTGGCATAAAAAGCTTCTGCATCAATCTATCTAGCCATCTGCATGACCCTAAACAATAGATTTCACATAAAAAATAGAGATAAGTGTACATTCTGGCATTGTCTAAGAAGCACTGATCAAGATGTGAGCTTTGATATGCCAAATATGTCTGTTAACACAGATTGAGACATGACAATGTGTCAAAAAATGGCACCAAATGCATGTCATTCTGAAATGATGCAGTTTCTGGAGGGAGTGTTAACAGATAGAAAAGCAGCACAATGTTATCCTTTGCTCTTGTGTACTTCTATTTTTGATGTGTGTTGACCTTTTTACCGCTGAAGCTAGTCAAGCTTGACCTTAAATCAGTCAGATTTCATTTGTCCTGTTTATATGAATGAGACTTGAATGTAAGCCACTTTCCAATTTCTGTTTTGCATTTTGGGGGCACTTTTGGCAGCATGTACAGCCCCCAAAGGCTTCTGCGTGCAGAAAGTCAGCACCCAGACTTACCAAAGTTGCTCTGGATAAAAGCTTCCACCAGTTGTCACACCTGGTAGCAAACTTCATGTAATAATTCTGTATTTGCTTCAGAGTATACATATTGCACAAGTTTGCGGTAATTGGAATGATTTTAATGAGATTCATTTTTTCTGTTGGGAGAGCCAGCTGTGGTGCACAGCATCCTATGAACCAGATGATCTTTGCAGCCCCACTTTTCTACACTGCCTGACATGAATTTTCTGATCACCAAGACACCATTACTATTGTCCATCCATGAAAGTTTTACAAGCTTTTGATCAGCTGTTTTGATGCTCCTCCCTTCTGAACAATGAATCACTGCTGTTTTAAACTGCATTGCCCTATATCTCTCCCTCCCTCTCAATTGCTCCTTCGTCATTACATGTCCTCCATCTTTGGAAGGTGTCCCAATGTGGTTTAGATAGATTTATGCTCCATCTGATTCTTTTTGTGTCCCAGATGGTAGTCAGTTTGTAAGCTTCCCATTGACTTGCACTGGAGAACCAAAGCAGCTATTTGTGTGTTAGGTGTGCATATTTTTGCACTAATGTTCATGCAGTTTGTACATGATGTACCCTAAAGAAAGCACTGCACCTGCCAAATTTCAAACATCTTGGTTCAGGGATTTATTTACTAAGCACCTTTAAGGTTTGCTCTTTCCAGAAGAAAGGAAGGAAGGGACGGGCCAAACAGATTTCTCCTCACTTCACCCAGAATCTAATCCAATGATTTTGCTTTGATCTGTAAATAACTCCAAATCAGGCTGATTCAGTTAGTAATTTGGCATTTTCCCAAATCTAGTGCACAACCATCGTGACTATTGCATTCTTTTAACATGAAGCCACAGTGATATAGTTCTTTACAACTGACTGTGAAACAACAGTGGCTCAGCAGTGCAAGAAGGGCCCAGTGTAGATTCCCTTTCCCATCCGTTGGTGGGAGTTTCCCAGACATCATTAAATGCTAGCAGCTGATGGAGCAAAGCCATGGTATGTTGGAGAGCAGCAGTTGTTCACTACCATCAGAAATGCCTATGTCCGTTCAGCTGATCTCCCTCTGATGGCCTCCCTGAAGTCACCGACCTTCTCCTCTCCCATTCCCTGCTGGCATGACACCTCAGGGGATCAACAAAAGGCAACAGTGTTGTTATCAGTTCAATAGCCAGGGGACAAAATAGGAGGTTTCCGTTAATCACTCTAGGTACAGATTCACTGAAAAATTTATCTCTGACCGCAAGCCAGGGCTGGCAGCCTCCCATGTGGGAGAAACCCTTCACTAATTTAAATTTGTCAGACCAAAGCATCCTGTGGCTTTTATAGCTGGGGAGGAGAAAGTAATGAATTTCTCTCTCTCTCTCTCTCTCTCTCTCTCTGTAAGCAGGCAAATATATATGAGAAGGAAAGCTCCTTTTTAGCACCTTGCACACTATATCCAAGACGACTGTGAAAATAACAACTGAATATGCTTCAGGTTTGAACATAGTGCTGAGAGGGGTTGTTTTTGTTTTTACATGGTGAGCCAAATACAAATACAAGACATATATGAATAGTGTTAGAACCTGTTCTTTCTTCTATTTCCCTGCTTTTTTCTTTCTTTTTCAAGATGCCTATTAATTTTACATCTATAAGCATCTATAAGCTGGGCAAGTGATGTGGTCAATTCATTTGGTTTGCTTTTTTTTTTTGCTTTTTTTTTTTCATTTGTCAAACTGATATGCAGACCGGAACATGATTTATTTTAATTTTTTGCAATGCCATTGTCCTATTTTAGAAAAGCAAACAAAACTCACACAGTAGGGAAAACAACATATACAACGGCACATGATGTGGACAGTGCTTGTCAAAAAGAAAGAGTATATATTTGTAGAAAGTTCATGCAAAAATGTGTGACAATTTTTCTGTGCATTAAAATATGAAGGAAAATGCACATATGTAGATTCAGAACTTAGCAAATTTACTTTTTTTGGACATTAGGTCCTAGAATTCCCCAGCCAAACACAGCTGCAGGCTTTTCACATTCTGGGATCTATAGTCCCCCAAAAAAGTAATGTTTCCAACATCTGTGCAGATTAAAGTAAATTAGATAGACAGATAGTGGAAGCATGATGGAACAAACTAGTGGTTGAAAAAAATTCAAAACAAAAGAGACAGATTAGCCTAGCCCCAGAAGGAAGTAACTTGAAAAACTTCCTTCTGGGGCTAGGCTTGGAGATGGACTGCCCTCTGATTTTCCCATAATAAAAGCCTCCTGCTGCTGTCTTTCCCAGAGGCATCCTCCCAGTGCCTCTCAGCCTACAACAGACCCCAAAGTATTTCTTCCTATCTCACAGGTTTTTAAAAAGGATCTATTAGTTCATGTTTGCAAAAAACTTTTCAGATGAAAAAACTGTACAACTGTTCATATTAACTAGTCTACAGCCAAAATGCTCCGAAACAAATGTAGTCAAACATTACTAATTCTGTGTCACTGAGAATGAAAATGGTGCCTAAAATTGTTGATTGGCTCTAGTTTTCAAGATACGCTATTGGATCAGTATATAAGACCCTTGACTTGGGAATGCCAGAGGATCAGTGAGTTATAAAGGGAAGAGATCTCAGTTTAAACCAGAAATGGCTAAAATACACCTTTGACTGGATCTATGAATACATCTATGACTGGGTTTGGACAGTAGTTGCTTTTTAGGCAGAACAATTTTAGCCTGCAACAACACTGATGGTGTGGTGGCAACCCTCGACATTGTTCATGATCCAGATGAATGGAGACTGTTCATTGATTCATTGAAGAAGAGTCAATGAAGAGCCTTGTGGCACAGTGGTTAAACTGCTGTACTGCAGCCAAAACTGTGCTCACAACCCGGAGCTCAAGGTTGACTTAGCCTTCTATCCTTCCGAGGTCAGTAAAATGAGTACCCAGCTCGCTGGGAAGGCAATGTGTATCCTGCATAATTAACTTGTAAGCCACCCAGAGAGTGCTTGAAGTGCTATGGGGCAGTATAGAAGCAGGACACTTTTTGCTTTGCTTTATAGCTGTTTTGCTGCATAATGGCAAAGTTTTGCCATCAATTCCAGTTGGTCATGCAGTCCATATGAAGGAAACGTATGACAACCTGAAACAACTTTTGAGGTACAGAAACTATGACCAACATCAGTGGTAGGTTTGTGGTGATGTGAAGATTGTTGCTCTCTTGCTAGGTCTACAGACTGGATAGACAAAGTACTACTGTTTTGGTTGTTGTAGGTTTTTCGGGCTGTTTGGCCATCAGTGCTGGGAGCCAGGCTTTGTTGAGTTTTAGACTTTCTTCTTTTTTGTTGAAGCTCTGCTGGTGTTTGTGGATTTCAATGGCTTCCCTGTGTAGTCTAACATAATGATTGCTGGTGTTGTCCAGCAAAGGACAAAAGGATAGCAAAGGAAAAAAGGGACCCCCTCACCACTGCAGGAGTATACTGGATACCTTGCAGTTGTGGCCAGGTATATATTGGGACCACAAAATGCAGCATCCACACCAGAATCAAAGAACATGAGAGACACTTTACACTAAAACAACCGGAAAAATCGGCAGTAGCTGAACATGCCCTGAAACAAGCTGGACATGAAATTCTATTTCAAAATACAGAAGTACAGGACAGCACCAGCAATCATTATGTTAGACTACACAGGGAAGCCATTGAAATCCACAAACACCAGCAGAGCTTCAACAAAAAAGAAGAAAAGTCTAAAACTCAACAAAGCCTGGCTCCTAGCACTGTATTTTATTTATTTGATTAGTCATATCAACCATATCAAAAAGCATACAAATCACACAGATCCAAAGTAAAGAGCTAAAAAGAGATAAAATACATTTCAATAGTAAAATATAAAACAACATGTACATATTTTGATTGAGTGAGTCACCCCTGCAGGGAACCCCTATTTGATCAATGTAGTGAGATCTTATGCCTATCGCCTTAGATATGAATTTTGCTATATTGCGGACAACATTCGTATTGGCACTCTGAAGAAAATACAAAAGTCTAAAGTTCACAGACCAGACTCAGATTCGAACTGCTGGACTCTATGACTCCAAACATGGTCGCTTCCTTCAATTGCCTTACCACGAAAGAATTTGTATCTGCAGTGCCCCCGCTATTGAAGATATTACACATATTTTATTTGATTGTGAGCTATATTCCACTGCTAGGCAAATCTATATATCCTTCCTGTTGGGGCTCCTAGCACTGAAAAATTCAACCTGCAAAAGGTCAATGGACTCTACCCAGCCACAAGGACCAGTGATCACTGCACACAAAAGACTAGCTAACGACACCCATCAATCACAGTGACAGATCATCTCCTCACCCCTTATCACAACAATACACCCATAACAAAAAACACCCTGATCACCATAATCACCCAATCTCCTGAAAAGGACAAAAAGCTGATCCCACAGCTACAAATACTCAAGTATCCCACACACTACACCAGAACACAGACAGAGTTCTAACTCCTGTCCTCTGAAGATAGATGCCAGCCACAGAGACTGGCGAAACTTTAGGAAGAAAAACCTTCAGAACACGGCCAAACAGCCCGAAAAACCTACAACAACCATTGGATCCTGACTGTGAAAGCCTTCGAGAATACATTACTACTGTTTTCTCTGCGAATGGGATCGTTGTACAAGAGATTCCCACTCCATCAAGACAAGTCTGTCTTGATGGCTACCCCAACAGTCACTGAAGCCTGAGAGGAAAAGTGTTGAGCATCCACCACTTGCTGAATCAAGGAAGATTTTGTTACCACCCTTACACTTTGTCAAGGCCATGGACAAAACACAAGCAGCTTTCAAGTACCTCTGGGGCAATTTCCAAGGTTAAGTGAAGCAAAGATAAAGGAAGGTGTCTATGTTGGTCCTTAGATTTGTGAACTTCTTTGAGATGATGCATTTGACCTTGCATTGTGTGGGAAAGAAAAGGTGACATGGAAAACTTTCCAGTTAGTGGCAATAAATTTTCTCAGAAACAACAAGGAAGACAATTACAGATGGTTGGTGGAAAACCTCAAGGCATACAAAAGTCTTGGTTGCAACATGTCACTAAAGATACATTTTTTGCACTCTCATCTAGATTTTTCCCCACTGAACTGTGGAGCAGTGAGCAATGAGCATGGCGAGCAATTTCATCAGGACACTGCAACAGTGGAGAAACTATCAGGGCAAATGGAGCCTGCCCATGAATGCTTGCAGACTATTGCTGGACAGTGACAAGAGATGCTCCATTTAATGAATACAAGAGACAAGCCAAGAAGCACCAAGTACACACGGAGTAGGACTAAATTATGTACATATTAGTTTTTTTTGCCTTTTGTTTCTTAATGCATTTTATTTATATAATCCTTTTGCTGATTTTTAAAGTGTTACATAAACAGGGCAGGTGAAATATTAACATGTAAAGCAACCATAAACACATGAAAAGAGCTAGGTTTACCATTTATGATAAAAACTCTACTATATACACAATATATATAGACGTAAAATGTAAAAAATTTAAATATCTTGGAAACAGTAGCCAATTAGTTGTTTTAATTGTTGTATTTTAATTCAGCACATCAAAATACATAATAAATAGCACATTTTATCTCTGAAGCAGATGACTTCTAATAAATTGTAGACCAGTGTTATTATTGCATTTATGGAATGGATGGGATATAGCTTTTGTGCATTTAGTTTTCTTCCAATTCTCCTTGTAAAATAATGTATTTATTAAAAAGCATGATCAAAACATAGATGTTTAAATAGGATGTCCAAATGAAAACACTGAATCAATATTAAACTTTATTTTTCTTCTCTGATATTTTATTTTTAGAAATTGGTTATATATATATATATATATATATATATATATATATATATATATATATATATATATATAGACACCAAAAGAGAACAGCTCATAATAAACCATGTGGTCTTTCTGTCAATTTTACTTCCATGCTGATTATAGACTTCTAATGCTGTACTGCTTTTAAGCGTGAAAATTCCATTTCTGCATTGCAACGGCCTTTATAATAAAAAAGGAAGAAAGACAGAAAAGGCCTTGATTATTTAATATGAGAAAAGCCAGTATAATCCAATGTATTTTATGGAAGAGGAGAAAAACATAAACACTCACGGATTTTACTGTACATAAAGTGCAAGGACTTTAAAAAAATAATTTAAGTAACAAATAAAATAGAAAAACATTTGCTCTTGTCATCGGAGCTGACTTTGATCCCCAGTACAGCCATTGAGTGGAAAATTGAACCACACTATAATTGCTTTCTCTCTGACTGATAAAGTGGTGTAACAAATTTTGTGTTTGAATGATAAAATCAGCAATTGGCCCCTAGCGTTTCCTTCTGCCATTCCTCTAAGGACACCAAAGTCCCATCAGGCCTCGGGGCGAGAGCAAAGGCTGCCGAACTGTAAATCTACTCCAAGTTGTTGTCGTTGATGATGAGTTTGTGCCTCAGTTTTCCTTTAAAAAAATTAGAAAACCCTGATTTCCTTCTTTTTAAAAACATGACTAATGTAAATCACTTCTGGCTGATGAGAGAGCAGGGCTGGGAAACCAAAGGAGAGAAGAAACAACAGTGCTGCTTATAGAGAATCATAAGGCAGTCACATAGACAATAACCACATGGAATGAAAATAAATTGGACCAGGGTAAAATCTTGTTGGGGGGGATTTCTACCCATCTATAAAGGATGAGAGAGCCCTTGGAACTCTTGCCAGCTAACACAGAAACAAAGTAAAACAAAAATCAGCAATAAACATTTTTGCTATAGAACCAGAAGTGAATTCTATCTTAAATTAATTTGATATTCTATCAAATGAAATACAGATCTAAAGCAAATTATTTCTGTGTAAGTATTTACTGGCACCACCAAGATAATCCAATCACGGGTAGTTTACTATCACCAAATATTTGTTGCTGTGAATTAATTTAGTTCATATTCTACTGTGAAGGAGCTTAGGCTAGTGTCTCTCTACTGTGCACTTCATCATTACAAGAGAGAAAGGGAAGGGTAAGGACCATGAAATAGAAGAAAAAAGTGAGAGATGATGTTTCCTTCACCATATGTATACACAGTTCTCGAACATTTTCATGGACAACAAGGCTAAAGAATAAGATGGCTGCTGTGGGCAGTAGATTTTCAGTGGCTGTGAAAAAGCAGCAAATTGTTAGAAACTTAATTATTACTTTATTATTGTATTTTTATTCTGAGGACTAGTGAGAGGAATTTGTGGGATTTCATACTTCACATGCCAGAAAAGCATGGTTGGCTTGGGCTACTCTGCACCGTCTTTATGGTTCGGGGTGTTCCATTTGCTCCTCCATCTCAGGCAGAAAAGTGTCTTGGTCTGCCCCTGTCAATGGTGACTAATGATGATTACATATCACCACCAATGTAAGAAGTAGTAAGTCTCTGAAAACCAGTTGCTGGGGGGATGCAAGCAGGATGATGGCATTGCCTTCAAGTCCTCTGCAGGAAGGAACAAGTGGGGAAAGGGCACCAAGGAAAAGGAAAAGAGTGTGGCAACCCCAAGGGTATGATTTAAGGAGGACTTGGGAATGGAGGAAGAAGACAACCTCTGGGTGGATGCTGTGGACTGGCAGGCATGCTGAGGAACCCCAACGACAGTACAGAAGCACAATCTATGGATTGGCCAGTGGGTTGACCTCCTCATCCCTTGCAAAGAAGCAGAGTGGATATGACACAACCAACAGTGGCACCACAATGCCTGCTATGCTGAGCACCACCATTAGGCTAGGAGACAATGGAGGAGAGGGTGTGATGAGTCTCAACCACTGGATCCCACCAATCAGCACTCTGGCAGTCAGTGCTGTCACACCCGCTGCCCTCCTCCAGCTCCACAACTCCCAAAAGCCAGGACCACCTCAACCTGGAGAGGGCTGACACCACTACAGAAATTGCATTTGGGTCTTTCCCCAGCTGTCCTGGCTCAGCCTGCTATGCCAGAGTGAAAAGCCAAACCACTCACATGCAGGGACAAGTGTCAGTGTCTGTCCAGCACCCCTGCTGCAGCAACCTTGCCTCTGTGGTGTTCTTGAACTGGTTGAGGAGAGAGACAGACATCCCTTGAAGCCAAAAGAGGCAAGGACTCTGAGCTGAAAGTTGGTGCTCTGATGATGCATAGAGTTGCTTGGCCATGCTGACTAAAACTATTGATGTTCAAGGCTGGCTTTAAGTGTGGCCACCCTCAGGACACTGACCTGAGGGAGGTACAAAGCCGAGCTGAGAGGAGCATAAAACCAAGCTCAGTGACTATGTTTTAAAACTCACTGCAGTGAATAATGAATGTGGTGAGCTATGGTGGCAAAAGGCAAGTGTTTATATCCTTTCTAGAACACGATATTCTAATTCTCCTGAGATGTGTACACATGCCACAACTGTGTCAAAAATAGCTCTGGAGAAATCCACAGACCATATAAAAATAGCAGTGTCACTAGAATCACAACATCAAGGAGCAAGGAGCCCCCATCCCCAACTAGCTGTAGCAATCAGAGGGAGAACTGATTGAACCAATATTCTTGGTCATAAATGTGGCCAACCAACTTCCTTGACCCATTTCTTCCCCCTGGCAACACAGGGGGCAAATTACTTCATCTGCTAGTTTGCCCAGTAGCTCCATGGCCCTCCCATTTATCATCTTTCCTACATGTCACATAGACCTTGGGCAGCAGCACCCGTCACATTCTGCCATGAGTACACACAACCCAGACCCAAGGTGCCTGAGTGCATGGACAGTGGGGAAGTCAGGAGCCCTGAGCACTGAAAGCCCTAGCCTTCCAGGTCTTACCCTGAGACCATTTGAAGTCAGGGGTATGGGCAAGGGACCAGTTTTAGAGAACTGAGAAATCTCTGAAGTGCCCAAATCAAAGTCTTTGCTAAGTAGCATCAAAGATGGCCAAGATCCTGAAATGGGTGGGGTGACTAACCACTCATTCTGTTCCTTGCACTGTGGATCTACAGGCATCAGGATAGGCAACAGCTGAATAGACAACCTGAATAGAAAGTTTCCTTTCCTTTCCTTTCCAAGCTCATGAAAAATGATTCTTGAATAGCATAAAATGAAATATTTACACATCATAAAATGCTTTAGTTATATTGGAGGACTGAATAGCAGTAACAAATTTAGCAATTGCTCCAGAAAAATTAGGATTTTTGTCTTCTAGTAGTTTAGGAACAAGGCCTTCAGAGAGTGTTGTTTCCAGTAAATGAAATAAAAGTTTAGAAAACCCTCTCTTGCAGTTCCATAGAAAGGGCAAGAGCACAAAATATGCATAAAAGTGTCCACCCTGGTGTTGTCACATGGACAAATTCTCTTGGGTAAGGCTGTCCTGACAATCTTCCTTGCATCTCCCTCAAGGGGACAATATTCAATCTCACATGTAAGAAGGCTTGGCAGTAATGTGGAACAGTGCTCCAGCTTCATTTTAGCAACCTCTTAACCCCACAGCAGTCCATCATGAGGTTGCCATGGGGAAAGGACCTGCCTGGAACAAACAACCCTAAGAAAAAATAGCTGGAAACATCTTCCTTCTGGGCTGCACAGAATGAGGCATGGGATGCACCTTCTACCTGTGGAACAATGGCCTGTGGAGAGCAAGAGGTGACACAGACAGAGAACAAGGACGAGTTCTCATGAATGGCCAATGGACTCCTAAGTCTCAATATGGAGTACTTTGAATTTAATGTTGTACCTTCTTCCTAGTGGGTTGGGACTTACAGTTTTCAAAGCCAGTTCTGTTTGAAACAGCAGTGTTTATACAATCCCAGTGCCTCCTATCAAGTCATTGGGGTGTACACAGAGTTGTATTTTCTTTCCAGAGGCTCCAGCTAACACAATTCAATGGAATCAGCAACTGTACAGAACAGGCTTGTACAAAAGCACACTGGAGAATTTTAGGTATTGATTAAGTAATATTAATATACTTTTTGCCTCTAGTCAACTATCCTTTCTTCAGAACATTGCAACTGGGACCTCCTCCATCTTTTCCTGTTATTCCATCAGAATACTAATACCAGAAGCTTTGGTGTTGTCATTTGACCTATACACACACACTCTCTTCTGGTTTCTTTAAAACATACTTATTTACTCACATACAATATTTCTTCCCTGCCAATACCCACCTCCTCATTTTTTCCAAATATAATCCCTTCATTTTTATTTTATTTTTTTTCTGCTCCAGCCCTCACGTGTCCTTTCGGCTCACCGTTGATGCAATGACTGATGGTTGGGAGCGCTGCCTTCCTTGACCTCATCAACATCAGAAAGGTTTTCAAATCTCAGTCATCTCTGACAGCCTTTGAGCAGAGAAATGAGACAGTCTCTCTGACACAAAGGCTTCTGGCCTGGGGTAAAAAATTCCTTTTGAAACAGGAGAAAAAAATATATGAACACTCCACAGACCACACTGCTTCACATTCATCTCACAATGCAGCCACTCCATCCCAGCTCCATATTAGCTTTCAGACAGTGTAGTTTTTCTGTCTGTTGTCGGCCTGGCACTATTTCTAGAATATCTTTGTTGGTGCACTTGACAGATAATTGCGTAAATCTCCAAGGCAGTTCACTTCGTAATTACAGGTTCAAGATGAAAAAATTGGGATTACTTCAGTCTTTAAAAACTAGCAACTGTAGTTTGGTGAATTTACTAAACTTGTATGTACAATGCCTAAGGGACAAAAATCACAACATACACGTGTACACATACACACATATAGACACATGGACAGGAATTTGTACATAGGTTGAGGTCCACAATCTAGCACAAGAACAACAACAGTGTGCCAACAAGTCGATTCCAACTTATAGTGACCCTTTTCAGGGTTTTCTAGATAGACAGTACAGTACTCAGAAGTGGTTTGCCATTCCCTTCTTCCGGGTGAGCTCTGTAACTGTTCAGCTTGCCCAAGACCACACAGACTGGTTCTTCTGGGATGCACAGTGGGGGAACTGAACTTCCCATCTCTGGCTCTGCAGCCAGATGCCTAACTCACTGAGCTATCCATTCAGGTAGCACAATATACACTTACTATGTTCTAGCTACTAAGAGGGGGCAAATACATTGTTAAGTATATTTTCCTAATTTTTCAACAGAAAAACCATTTTTCAGAACCTATTTGTCCCCTTCTGGAAGGAGTTTTTTCGTAGTTTTCCTCTCCCATAGATGCATTTTTTTTGTAACCCTAATATTTGTCTGTTCTGGAAGCAAGTGGCAGCATTCTTAGTCCATCAGACCATATAACTGAGAATGTCCTTTAAGTTTAGTGCTGCTTAGTATCTCTCTCTCTCTCTCTCTCTCGAGTTTTATTAGTATTTAAACTCATTATGCTATTCATATTACTGTATTAAATAATATTATAAAATACTTTGTAAATAACGATTAAATAGCAGAATATACCTTTGGTGTAGCAGTTATACTGCCCAGAGTTGTGCTTTCACTATGTCGGGCAGTATACAAATGACTGAAACAAACAAACAAATAAACCAGACCATACATGGGTAGGTCTAATCTTGTTCAGATCTTGAGAAAACACTAAACCTGACAAGAAGGAACCCCAGAACTGAACTGGAAGAGAAACCTGACTCTGCCTTTCTGTACCCAGGCATCAATATGGCTACAGAAGGAAACTTAGCCCCATGCCCTCCCGTATTGTTTTTGCTCATGCAAGCAGTGACATGTCTGAAGAATGTTTTTTTTTCACATTTAGATTCTCCATGTGAGTAAGAATGCCAGTTTTGCAGTGTTCTTCTGTGTGTGTACCGCTTACATGTGAATTGGAACCTCTCTTTTTCAAACAACAAATATGAGTTATTTGTGACTGAGGATCACTAGACTGTATTGTCTAGTGAGCCTGAGTCACAAACAGCTTAGATGCATATTTCAAAGTCTTTAAAATGGTAGTTGGCTTCTTTGAAGTTGTCCTACTCTTTCCTGAATCTGCTTGATCAATGGGCTCTGAGGCTGATTCAATGCTTCTTGTCTGTCTGATACTTTAGTCGTGCACCTGAGATTTGTCTGTATGGACATCAGAAGTGGCTTCTTGGATTATTCAGCACCTTCATACAATAATTGGCTGAGGAGAGGAATAACAGCTCAGGATGCTAGGCCTGCTTGTTTCTTGTAATTAATGAAGTAGTTGCTGTTTCTGGGAGGGGGCAGTAGATGGGAAAAAATAATTAAACTTAAAGAATTTAATATTGCAGTCAGTGTGACCTAGAAGGAATGTGGGAATGTAAATCAAGTTGTTCAAGATCAATGTATTCTCGAAGGCTTTTATGGCTGGGATCCGATGGTTGTTATAGGTTTCTCGGGCTGTTTGGCCGTGTTCTGGAGGTTTTTCTTCCTAACGCTTCACCAGTCTCTGTGGCCGGCATCTTCAGAGGACAGGAGTTAGAACTCTGTCTGTGTTCTAACTCCTGTCCTCTGAAGATGCCGGCCACAGAGACTGTTGAAGCATTAGGAAGAAAAACCTCCAGAACACGGCCAAACAGCCTGAAAAACCTACAACAACCATTGTTCAAGATCAGCTTTTCAGCAGCTGGGCTGTTGATAGAAAAGTTAGTAGAACAAAGTTATCCATTCCAGTAGAATCATAGAACTGTAGAGCTGGAGGGTTTAAATCCAACTCCCTGCCAGTCATCACTGACTGGTGGCTATCTAACGTCTGTTTAAGAACCTCTAATGAAGGAGCACCTACCATCCTCTGAGGAGGTCCATTTCCCTATCAAACAGGTGTTACTGTCAAAAAGTTCTTCCTAAAATTTAGGCTAAATCTCCTGTCTCATAATTTGAATCCATTACCTGATGGGTCGTACCCTCTCGCTCTATCGAAACCAAGCTTACTCAATCTTCCACTGAGAGCTCCATCATATTTATGGCAGCCCTTCAAAAATTTGAAGATGGCTATTGTATCACCTCTTAGTCTTCTTTTCTCTAGGCCAAAGATACCCAGCTTTTTTTAAACTATTCCTCATCTCTTTATCTGTGGCTTACATTCACTTACAGGGGCCAGAGCTTCCCTAAGAAAGATACAGATGGCAGCAAATAATCTAAACTCAGAGATTTTTTTCTTCAGGTACTTCTGCCTCCCTTTCGTTAACAATGATATCACCTTACTGGGATGCAGGTGCGATGCAGGATGCAAAGAAAGCAAACACCTCTCCCCTATAACCTTTGAGCAGCACTCTCTGCTAACAATAATGCAAATGCATGACCAGTTTATGATTTATAAGTAATACCTTACAAAGAGCCAGTGTTCAGTTAGCATCCTGACAGATCTGTGTTGCTTGCACATATGTCAGCTCAGGGTGCTAATTACACAGCATACGTTACCTGGATCAGGAAGTCTAAGAGCCCCAAGGAATGGTTTCTATGGACCAAAGCTGCCAAATACCTCTGTTTCCTCGTGGTTGACTTCTTCCCTACCACTCCCTGAAGCAAAATCATAGTGTCTTGACTGGATTGAGCTTCAGGCTTTAAGCATGTTCAGCAATAGCCCTGACCTTTTCTTACTGTTGTCATTCCAAGTGACATTTCTGGCATGTACAACCAAATGACACAAAACTGACAGGCTAAGTTGCCATCAAGAAGAAAAGAGGAGGGAGGAAAGACCAAAAATCACAGGAGAGAGAGAGAGAGAGAAATGGATTTTCGCATCATTACTTTGACACATAAGGTACTTTCATACAATAAGGTATAAAAAAAATTAAAATTAACCACAGCATCTCATGGTGCTAACACAGCATAAGCGTAACAGATCAACAAAATTCTACTCAAAGTATGATAGGGGCACATATGTTCAAGACACTTTTTCTCACATTTATGTAAAAGTACACTGTTGGAAAGTGTGATTATGGTTACTTTAACACACTTTTAAAAAATAAACAAAGTGTTTGTTTTTATCTCAATTTTGTTGAACTTCTCTGAATCCTGTCAACATTTCTTTCCCCATTCTCTGTATAGGGGTGCAAGACTCCATTTTTAACTTTCTCCATGGAAATTCATACACATTTTTAGTGTGAAATTTTCCCAATGCACAGCTTTCTTGAAGCATTTCTCAACAGATTAAAGTATGTTTATGCATATATGAATGGTTTTGTGACTCTTTCATTTCTGAACACATCTCAAACATGGATGTATTTCTGAGGCAAGGTGCACTTTATCTCACAGTTGAGTTTCAGGAGGTTTGTGGTAGTTTGTTTCCCCAACCTCCACATTTAAAAGGTGAATTTGTGCTCCAGGAGGCTCCTGGTGCAGCAATCATTTATTTGTCAGAGAAAAGAGGGAGTAGGAGAAGGGGAGAAGGGTGCCCCCTACCAAAAACAAATGGTTCCAGGGCCACACTTCGGTTACTCTTCTATTAAGGTAAGTTAAGTGGGTTTTCCTCAGAATAAGTCCTCACTACCAGTGCACTTTGGACTATGTTTAATAACAACAGGCACAGGGTTAACTGTGTGTTTCCTCAAACGATTGGGCAGTAGACACAGGCTGACAGTCCTAGAGCACGCAGAAGGGGTCCTGTGCACAAGCAGGAAGAAACACATGAGCAGGTGCTGTCTAATTAGTGAGGGAATCTCTGGTGACCCATGTGGAACATTCCTCAGTACTGAAGACTATAAAAAAGACCGTACTCACATAAAAGTCCATGGGTAGTAATAGGGGCCCATGGAGCATTGGATCAGGGCAGATAATTTTATATATGGCTCTTGGAAATGGATTAGTTGTGGAAATCTCTCTCTCTCTCTTACTTACTCATTTCACAACACTGTATAGCTACCTGGTATTCTAGTGCCAGAATGCGGAGTGGAAGGGCCACTGCCTAAGCACCTTTCTGCTCTGGCAGGCTTTCTGTCATGTGACCAGTTGCATGTCTGATCTTACAACCAGTGTGAAAAGGAACACATGCTGGGGAGCCTGTCAGAGTGAGCCTGTCTGCTCTGCAGCTACCCACCAGGATATAGACCTGTGTGTGTGTCTATTTATGCACAGGACTAGTATATCGATAAATATGTCACATACACACCATAATACACACTTATTTTCCCTATAGTTGTACTGAGAATAAAGGCGTCTTTTTGCGTATATGTTCATCCACAGACAACGACATGTGTATGCACGCACATGTATGTTTGTGCAAGAAACAGCAAAAAAAAATATTTTTTTTAATGCAAATATTCAAACTGCCACTCTGTTTAGTGTTTCAAGGAGAAGGGAGGGAAAGAACTTCAGAAAAAAAAAATAAAACATCAGCAGGCAATTAGACTAATCTGCAGCAAGCCAGGCTTGTGGGATCATTGTTTGGTATTTGCTAGGGCCCAAGCTGTGTGCCCTGAAGGGCCGACCTTCTAATCATTATCTGTCTGTTTTATTACCCAGCCAAACTGGGCCCAGTTTTAAATAAAATATGCAAAGGTTTCTTAAATTATCACCTGGGGCAAGGCGGATCGCCTTTCTTGCTGTACATGTTGTTAATCTGTGAAATGCAAATTCCCTTCATCTTATAGTTGAGCTTTATTAACTTTTTTGAATTTAAAATTTTTCGAACAATGAGTTCTGTCAGCTTCTGAAATTATATTTTCTTTCTCTTTTTCCCCCCTCTCTCCCACTCTTCCCTCCCTCCCCCCAACACGGAAGCGAGTTTAAAGCAGAAAATCACCAGGGGAAATAAGAAGGGTTTCATCTCGCTTTCAGAATTTAATTGGCTCCTTAGCAATTATTAGTTTTTGCGGTTAAAGTCATTTTTTATTACTATAAGTATTTTCTTAAAGAAACCATGTTACCTTTCCTGGGTGAAGACCTCAAATGTCATAGAGGAAAAAACCCGGGAAGCCTGCATGGCCAGGGAAGGGTCCACATGATTTCTGTCAACAGTGAGAAACAGGAAGGTGTTTATCCTCTTTGCATCATTTGTCGTGCAATTTATTATTTAAACCACTCTGCTTTTAAACCACAAATATTGTTTATCCTTATCTGAGACCAGTTAAGCATCTGCAAAAGGCCCCTGTGATCTTACAGACAAAGCTTCTTTCTGGCATGTGGAAACCCAGAGTTCTTCTCCTACTGCTGTTGACATGCTGTGCGCCCTTGAGAAGATGATTTATGTCTCCGCTGGCTCCCCCAGTGCAGCTTTTGGGTCTATTTAAACTCAAGATTCTTTCAGGGAAGAGGCTTTGGCTCTGATCCAAAAGCTCTGTGGGGTTCTGATGAAGGTCCCTGCAAGCAGGAGCCGCCGCATTCACTCCCGTGTCAGAGTGAACGCACTCCACCAGTTTCTGCACCCTACTGTGCGCATAGCACAGGTCCCATTGCCAAAATGAATGGGGCAGACTTGCTTCAGATGGTGTCTCTTCCATCAGAGTCATCACTTGTTTGTAATTTTAGAAGCCCTTGGAAAAAAATGTGTGTGTGTACACACACACACACACACACACACACACACACACACACACACACACACACACACATTTTTGCTTGTTTTAACATTGTGAGCCACCTTGAGCCCCCCACCGAGAGAAAAGTAGACTACAAATGATGCAAAATAAATAAATTTTAAAAATAAAAATTATTTTATAGAAAACAGTACTCTAGAAGCAATGTATGTATGTATGGATACATACATACATTGCTTCTAGAGTACTGTTTTCTATAAAATAATTTTTATTTTTAAAATTTATTTATTTTGCATCATTTGTAGTCTGCTTTTCTCCCGGTGGGGGGCTCAAGGTGGCTCACAATGTTAAAACAAGCAATACTAAAATCACAATAAATTACAGGCTGAAAAACAATTAAACTATAATAATAATAATTAAAAATCATTAAGTAATTTAAAACTTTAAAAGCAACCTCAAAAAGCTAAAAACAAGCATCCAGGGACTCAGTCGTGGTTATTAAATAAATAGATGCCACTCACTTACTAAAATTTAAAGGAATTGTTCTTAAGTGGTTGTATCCCAGTGATTTCGCTTTGTTCTCTCACCTTTTTTAAAAACTGATTTGTATTTTTGTTTTGTTTTTCAATAGTCCTTTCCCTCCCAAGGGAAAAAAAAGAAACAAGAAAAAAGTTGGAACTGGCTAATTAACAGAATTAACAGAGTTAATTAACAACATGGAGGGAAACAAGTAAATGAAGAGCAAGAAACTAACTAAAAAGTAAGAAGAAGAGAAACAGAAGCACCTTTAAAGAAAAGGAAGAAGGAAGAAACTAGCAAATAAAGGGACTGCAGTATAAAGAAGCAGGGGATTAACTGAGCTGGACTTAATTCTGGGTAAACATGTATCTGAGTAAACATAAATCTTACTGATGGAGTGGGAAACTGCCGTACTTTTCTGGGTGACATATTAATTGGTAGGAGCAAATCCTACAGCTTCCTTCAACAGTATTAAAAATACACTGGGTCATATCCTAGGACACAGCTGTGGAACAATGGCAACAATGTGGTGAGGCAGCCCCTCAAGGAGGAGAAGGAGGAATCGGGGAACATGACTATTGTCATCACAGATGGCTCTCTTGTCAAAATGCCCAGTTTTGTGAGACTCGACCCAGACGCAATGGAAGGGGTGTTAAAAACAACAACAACGACAACCTGAGAGTGGCCCAGCACAGGCCATTCCCTTTATCACTGCTGGGCTGCATACTTAGCCTTTCTGATGAGGCAGGAGATGAGCACCCCTTTCTTTCTTTTTTGGAGGACAGTCCAAGCTGTAATTTCAGAAAGTACCTTGCTTTGGAGAGCCGCACAGAGCAGCAACCATTCTGCACAGTCTTCAGATCATTTCTGCCAGCAATATGATCTGCCTTTTCATCTCTACCATCTTGACCCCAGAGCCGCAATGGAATACGGGAATCGGATGATTGTTGCAACCAAACAAAACATGCTGCCGAGGAACATGGAAAGATTTAAAGAAATGCTGGATGGCTCAGTGGTTTAGGTATCTGACTGGGGAACCTCTAGTTCAGAATTAAATTCTCTACTGTGCCTTCCTGACAGGGGCTAAACTCATCAAGGTATCCAGCAGGATCTGTAGATTTGGGATAGGAACGTTGGTTATTGGAAACTTCAGGTGCAGCAAGGAAAAGCTGAAAATTTTGTTGGATTAACATTTGAATGCAACTTTATCAAGTAAGAAATTCATCCATTCCCAAGCTTGCACTTTTATTTGTATTGGGGGGGAAAGTGTCAAAAATAATTAATTCTTGCCTACATAAATACATCTTCTAATCAGAAGACTAGAAGAGAAGGGTTACAAGCCTCAAAATGCATGTTTTCTTTCTCTTTAGAGATTTATATCTGTATTATTATTTGCATGAGAAAGTATTCAGAACTGGTATAGTCCACTCTGTTACTTCATTGTGCTGTAGAAATAGACTAGAACAATGAACATATATTGAAGTCAGGGAGCTTTCAGAGGTTTACAGGTGTGGTGAAGAGCTGCAGGTTCAGTGTGATATGTGAAGTGACAGAAACATGAGTGACATATATTTTTCCAAGGTATCACTGATTTTATAGTCACATTTTCTTCAGCCCAATGTCCCATCCACTCAAATGGTATCCAACTATTGCAAAGTACGAATGAGCATCCAGTTTCTATTGACCTTTTCCCAGCTTCTAGCAATTCTGTATTCAGAAACATCCATCTCATGTGAGTTTAGGCATTCTCTCCACATTCATCAACAGCCATACATCTGTCTGTGCTACAGAGGGAAAATAAGAGTAGTATTATAAAGTTTTTTTCTTTCAAAGATTTCAAATTGCTAAGTGTTACAGTATCTTAATGTATTTCTCCCCTCAGTATAATAAGCTGTTTAGCCATTTTGGAAAACGGAAGATTCAGTATTTGTTGGTGTTGCCTGCCCAATAACGAGACAGACACAGATATATGGAATAAACTAGGGCCACAACTTTATTAATTTATTTAGAACTTAGAACTTCCCCAGAGTGCTAAAACTGGTCTGTAACCGGAGTCAACATTGACCATCCGGTCCAGACAGCCAATTGAGCTGCTATACCGGAAGTGCGCTGTCCTACCATACAGCACACCTTTGTGTCTACAATAGCTGGTACCCCAAGTCTGCCCCCATCCGGGCCTCCAAACCTTAAGTGCTCAGCGTCCCCTGGGGTCCCCAGCTTCCCCTCCCCTCAGCTAAACCTCTGCTGCTGCCCTTCTAGGGGGGGGGGTGCTTTGCACCCCTTGGGTGCCTTCTTTGGAACTCAGCTAACCTTTATCTTTTAGCACTACCCACCACGGCATAGGGACTACTTAGTATGTCCCATGCCCCCCATCATGCCAAAAATTTCAGCCCTAAGACCCCCTTGTAAATCCTTGAGGAACATATCTAAACCCAACTCTGAAAGGTGCACACCATCCTCCCTATATAACTCCTGCTGTGAAACCTTAATTTGAGGATGGGTGATGACTGACCCCAGGCCTTGCCAGACTGCCCTGCCAACTTCTCTGTTGACACCTTTCTGGGCCCTGTCGATGCGCCTAGGGTCATATGCATCTCTCCACACCAAGCGTGGGATAATTGCTGACCAAATGATGCGTGTTTTGGGGCACCATGCCACAAATGCCCTTAGATCTGCTATGACCTGGAGGATCAGCGACTTGCCTGACCTTTGGGCTAAGTTGTTGCCTCCCAAATGAATTGCCAGAATGTCAGGGGGCATACCCGGAGTACCCCAGGACACCAGTTCAAAGAACCCATCCCAGAGCATGCCTTCCGTCCCCTCCATTCTACTTCAGCCACATCTCCGAGGCCCAGATTGCGACCCCAACTGCTCCAACTGGCATATCTGGCTGCCCCAAAAATGTAACTGTGCCCACACAACAGAACTCGAACTCGGGCCAACAGCTTCTCAGGATCTGCAACGATAAGTAACAAACAACACCATAGCAGCACCTAACACTGTGGTAATGGGTGATCATAGGCACATTTGCCAGATGACCATTTGCCCACTCATTTTATATCTTCAACATCATATCCCAGGGCAGCTGCCATGGATGCAGCACCAATTCTGAAGGAATGCATCCCAAAGCAGCAACCTTGTATCCCAGCCTTGCACAAGGCCTGGGAAGTAACCTTCCAAAACTGGTACTTTGTGAGTGGTGACACATCCTTGTGACACAAAAAACTCCTCCTCTATCTCCTCTAAATTGCAAAAATTCTAATGTAGCCCTTACTGGAGAAATCTAAACCTCAGAACACTGTCCCAACCATATAACCTGTCCTTTTCCCAACTGATCCATCTTGGATCTACGCAGGTGAAATGCAATCTTGTTTTTTGATACTACCACATCCTTCCTCTGCAGAGAGGATAGCAACGTGTCTGTTTTAGATGCAGCCACCAATTCACTTATCCTCAGGGCTCTGAAGAATGCTATTAGCGTTGCTGCTCTAAAGAGACAGGCTTCAAAATAATCCTCGCAAACTGTGTCCAATGTGCTCCCTAACTTAGCTAGTATGGCAGGCAATATTGGAGTATGAGTATCTGATGCAGGCCACTCGTGCTCCAGGCCCTCCTTCTCACAGAAAACAAAATATTCCTTGCACGCCGCAGTATAACTGTGACGAGTACTTGGGGCTACTGCTAAGCTCATGGCTCTATTAGCCTCCGCCCTCCAAGGTTCCATACCTCGTCAGGTAGGACGTCCGGCTGAAACCGTGGCCCCAGTGACAACACCCTGAACCAGTCCATCTGTTGACAGGAGAGGGCACCAGCAATGGAATTATCTACTCCGGGGACATGGTGAGCCTGAAAAACTGCATTAAACTGTAAGCAATGCAACATGAGGGCCCTAATTAACACCATTACCCTCTGCGATCTAGAGGTCAATGAGTTAACAATGTGTACCACCGCCTGGTTATCGCACCAAAGAGTGACCACAGAGTTAGCCCACTCGCCTGCCCATAACTATAAAGCTCCCACAATCGGGAAAAGTTCTAAGAAAGTGAGATCCCTGGTTATGCCCGAACTGTGCCATTCCACTGGTCATGTCCCGGCACACCATTTTCCTTTGAAGAATATGCCATATCCCTGTGACCCTGCAGCATCGGTCTGAACCTGAAGGTCAGCTCCTAAGCATAGCTCCTTCCTCCAAAATGAAACTCCATTGAATTCCTCTAAAAACTGTAACCAAACCCTCAAGTCCTCTTTCATTCCCATAGACAGTCTTCTTCTATGATGGGGGCTTATAAGGCCCTTCATGGCATCACATAATCTATGTATAAAAGGTCTGCCAGGGGCCACCACTTTGCAAGCAAAGTTAAGGTGGCCTACAACTTCTTGCAATTGCTTTAGTGTGGCCTTCTTCTGTGTCAACAAACCCTGCAGCCTAGCTCTCAAGTTGCACAATTTTTCTTTTGGGAGCCTACTGGACTGTTGGACAGTATCCAACTCAATTCCTAAGAAGGTTAAAACTTGGAAAGGACCTTCTGTCTTCTCCTTGGCCAACGGGACTCTCAGTTCCCGTGCCATATCCTGAAAGGCTATCATAAGGCGTGCACACTGTGCTGTGCCTTGTGCACCACAAATTAAAAAATCATCTAAATAATGGATGACCCATGCTTGGCTGACCCGTCTCTTGAGCGCCCACTCTAGGAAGGTGCTAAATTGCTCAAAAGCTGAACAAGAAATTGAGCACCCCATGGGTAGTGACCTGTCCATATAGAAACTCCCTTCAAAAGCAAATCCTAATAGGTCAAAATCACTGGATTAAACTGGGAGGAGCCGGAAGGCAGATTTAATGTTGCACTTCCTGAGCTCTGCCCCAATCCCGCACTTCCGCACCATGCGCACTGCTGCATCAAACAATGTATATTGTACAGTGCACAACTCCTGGGGGATCTTGTCATTTACTGACTCGCATGCTGGGAAAGACAAATGATGAATCAATCCAAATTCACCTGGTGTCTTCTTCGGAACAACCCCCAGGGGGGATACCTGAAGGTGCACAATGGGCGGGGCCTGAAAAGGTCCCAACTTCCTACCTTCCTGAACTTCCTTATGGATTTTTGTCTTAACTATGTCCTCTTGCCCTTTAACAGACTGTAAATTGTTCGACCAAGTGGCCACCCTGTTCCCCATGGCCGGAACATGGAAGTCATGCCGAAAACCATCACTTAACAATCTAGCAGCTGCCCTGTTGGTGTAATCCTGTAACCAACAATCCAAAACAGACAGCTTAATTGGACTGGGTCCCTTTTTGAATATTGGAGCCACCAGGGGGTGGCTTGCGCCCACTTCCAGTTTCCCTGTTTCCTGCTCCCCCTGTTCATCCTTTGGCACATGTTGCCGATGGATGGGGGCCCCCACAAATGGAACACTGGTGTTTGAATTTACACTGCTTCCTGCTTCAGGCCCCCAGGCATTGAAATCCCAGCAGACCAGGCAGGGTTGAACCACTTGGCCCACTACCAAGCGGGACGTGTTTGGTTGTGCTCTTTGTACTAAATGACCACTGTCAAACCTATCTCCAAGAATTGGATGGACGGGCGTAATCAGCCGCAGCCATAATGTGTCGTGTGGCACATCCCAGCGCATGGTGGGGCGCAGAGCCACCCACATACAGAAGCCTTCATCATAGAGCAACCACACATGCACTGGGAAATCCACATATGCCCTGTAAATTATATTCATGTATTGGATTAATGAAAGGGCTCTCTCTGGCTGGGCACGAACCACTGTCCCTGCATATATAAAGAACCCTGGTAACCAGTTCACCCAACAGCGGTTTGGCTTACACTGCCTCCCCTTCTCCCTGTCCCTTTCCTCCTCCTTGTCATTTTTCTTTTCCTCGATTTCTTTATTCAGGAACTTGAACACGTCTACGTACTCACCCCCTCCAAATTTTCTCAACTGTAACTGGCAGAAGGTGATCACCTAGTGATAGAGACTAATCACCTTCAGGCAATGCTGCCCTTTGAACTGAATTATACCAAGTGTCAGGAACAGCTGTGGAAACAGCTGCTCCACTACCCACGGCCGTCCTAACTTGGGTGACTGCAATAGAGCCCGGGGAAACGCTCCCCACTGGTCCTGCTAACATTCATGCTCCCAAATGTGCTGCCGGCGAAGGTGAGGCTGGGAGGACCAGCACCGCCTGGCTCCCGGTACCCCACGGCCAAGCGCTGGCAGACTGTGTAGTGTCCGGTGCAGCGATACTCTCACCTGATTGTATCCCTATTGATGATGCCTCTGGCATGCTGGCAGGCCCTTCCTCTCTCTGTACTGGCTATCTGCTGCTGGTTTCTCCCTCTGCTTTGACTTCTTCTGTCTACGTGCATGCTGGTGTCATCCGTGACTGGCTTTGCCAGATTGTTCACTTCTCCGCCTTGCTGGAGTTGCTGCCACTGAAGAGGCACCCGAAGGGCTGGACTGCTCCCCTTCCAAAAAAGCAATGCAAGACAACATAATGTCCCTCATCCTTTTAATTTCTCCCAGTTTTTGTGCGTTGGACTCTCTATGCAATCGCCTAACTGCAGAAGAGCCCTCCATCCCTCTAGCCTGCGCACGTTCCCTTTCGAGGATGCTAAATTTCTCCCACATAGACTTGTAATCTGGCCATTCTTCCTCATCAGATGAGGAGATTGCTGGTGGAGAACGTGGGGGGGGGGGCTTGCACTTTGCAGGCTGCTTCCCCTTTCTCCCTCCTTGCCCTTTTTTTGGGACCCATAATTCTAATGATATCCATGGGTTAGGCTATTCTGAAGTCCACTTTTTTTTACATATCATCAGGATCAGTAACTCACTTACAGCCTAATGATTAATCTTCTAATTTCTTTTAAAAAAATTATTATTAATATTAATTAAACCTTGCCCCTATGAAATTGGCCTCAGAGCCCTCCCTGGTGGGCAAGGGCAGCTACCAGGGCTCCAGCCCTAACCTATCTTAACCCCTTATAACCGTTATAAAAAAAAACCCAGCCTTTCTTTCCTCTTCTGCTTCCCCCTCTTTCTTTTTTCTTTTTAGAACAGCTCTCTGTCCGTTTCCTTCACTCTCTCCCTCCCTCCCCCCCTCTCTCTCTCTTTATAACCAGCCTGAATGAAGCCTGTAAAAAGGCTCTTCCCCCAAACCCCAAATTGTTGAGCCTAATCCCTGCTGCCTTCCAAAGCGCTGCGTGGTCTACGTGGCCAAAACCAAAACCACCTGGACCCGCAGCAATGAAGCTTCCTTCCAACACCGGAGATCGAAAGGAGGGCGAGGAGGAGCTGGGCAGTCTTCTTCAAGGCTCAGAAGTACCCAGCCCCCTCGCCCCATATGACACAGTGATGGCTGTGTCTGCCTCGTCCATTCTGGTGGGCAAAGGAGCCCTGCCCGGCAGCTTTGCGCCTCGCAGAGAGGCCCTTGGGAAGTAATTTATACAAAAGAAATACTAGTACTTCTGCTGAAGTAACAAAGAGCTGCAGCCAACCATGAGTCTCTGTACGATACAGGTGTTTCAAAGCATCAAGGCCAGCCCTACCATTAGGTGTATGAGGCAGTCAACCACCTGAGGCAGCCACATGCTAGGAACAGTGAATTGTACCTCTCACTTCACTGAGAACTCTCCTCCCAAGCTACATGTTTTTAAACAGAGCTGCTGCTCTGCTGAAAAACACAGCAACTTCTTAGATTGTCTAGTGCTTCTGCAAAATAATCTACAACAAGTAAGAGGAGCAACAGATGGCAAGGAAGGGAGGCAAGACAAGGCTGGACTAGACTGTGGTATGCACAGAGTTTTAAAGTTGGAGGCGACATCAGTGTTCCTCCTGGCTTAATCATCAGAGAGCTTGGCCACCACCACCAAATGTGTATTTCTTGCATTCACAGTAGAAACACTGTAAAAGCACATCAAGGTGATGGGGAGAGGTTGGTTAGGGGGCCATTTATCCTGTACCTCAAGTGCCCTACCCATTATATTGGAAAATAAGGCATTTGCAAGAGCAGAAAAGGTAGCTCCTTTCCTAACCCATATCTCAACATCCTTGTCAGAAAACTGGTGTTCCCATATATTTCTGTTAATGGATGGTCAGTATTATACCAGCAAGAAAGAAACTCTGCTGGATTGACAAAACTACTTTTGTCACATCCCTCTTTTACTTTCTCCTGAAGGAAGCAGAAAGCAGAGGATGAAGGAGACAGCAGCGTGCAGACCTACTGTATGCACTCAAGAATGTACGTATTTATGTATAATCTCTTGAAACATGTACAGAGAAACATGTCCCACCTAATGTAAATCCATGATCTACACTTCTCATTTTTAGATGTGCACTCAAAAATGTTGATGTCATTTTGCACATTACACAGAATGAGGTGGTCTTCTAGCCCTATTCAGGGCTTGGATTCATAGTGAGGATGGGAGGATGTATGTAAACAGACATCAACATGTTCACAGCAAAGGTTTCATGGGTGCTATTAAGCATGTTGTGTTGAGTTTCTTACATTCTTTCTGTGACAAACGTTTTGAGTGGGCAAGTCATGGAAAGGCAGTAAGTGAATTCAGGAGAATGCACTAATAAACACAATTGCAGATTTTCACCTGAAACACAAGAAGACCTGCCTGTTTTCTGAGTAGGGTGGAGACACAGGGGGAGCAGGACATACCTGTACCCCCACATCACTACCACACTTCAGATTCTACCAGGATTCAGGCTGTAGCAGCTGAATAGAGCTTCTGAGGTTGTCCAATTTTAGATTGCACTACTTCTGACCAGGAAGCAAGGCTGAAGAGCATGTGGTTCTGCAGATGTTGTTGGACTGCAACTCTCCCATCCCTTATCACTGGTTTCAGGACTGACTGGAATTGCAGTCCAACATAAAATAAAGGTCACCTATTTCCCCACCCTGGCAGCTACTGTTGGTAGCATTTCAGTTCCCCTTTCTCATAGAAAAAGCTTCCTGTGTTGTCCCTTGTATTTCGGGGCAAAAGATTGCATTAACCTTCCTCCTTCCTGATTTTGTAATGCTCAAAACTTAGGACATTTTCACACAGAGAAGCTTTTTTTAAAAAAATATGCAATATGAGAGGTCAGTATAGAGTTCTCCACTTTCTCCATATCTTGTCAAGAAGAAGAATTCTTAGGTAAAGAATCACACCCTTAATGTGTGGTGTATTCAACAAGAATATGGAGGCACTTTATGTTGAGGGAACAGGAGTGCCTATCCTAATTCTTGTAACAAGGATGACAATTGTTGGGGCAGTAAGGCAATGGGAATACATTAATACAGGGGCACAGGAACTGACTGGTTCTGCTTGATTGTTTGATCAGTAGGAGTAACAGGCAAATGGTGTTGTGATGTCTTTCCATCACCTACAGTGAAACCATGCTGCCAGGATGAGAGAATGTGTATCTGGATGAGGCAGCTCTTTTCATTACCTTTTCAGATAGTTCAGAATGCAGGTCATATTGCTTGCAATGTCAGATTTTATCATTAAAGACTTTCTGCACTTTTGTTTAGGCATTTCTGGGAAATGGAAAGGAAAAGGTGTCTGCTCTGAAGGCAGATACTATAATGACATTCAAAAATTTGCCGCTGGGGCAAGGGTGGGCTGGCTCCTATGTGATGCAATGTAGATGAACGCCCTCTGCCCTTTCATTGGATGAACATACAATCAACCTGACATATGGGAGGCTAAAATTAGCCTACATCCTTGTCTCTTCCAGCCACATCTTGGTTTCTGCAAGTGACACCAGACAAACAATTCAATCATTTCACTATTTGGCACCATTTATTTATTTTCAAAATATCAAGAGCAATTATAGAGATGGGACAAGAATCTGTCACAACCCAACCAGCATCCAGCTGTCGGAAACTTCCATCCTACAGGAATCACCAGCATAGTTCTCCAATGTTGTTGTCATCTTTTTCCTCACAAACTTAACCAACAATTTTGAGGGGATTACTTTGTTCCATGAAAGTAAAAAAGGAAGCACTGGGAATCAAAAGAGACCCTCTGTACACAGTTTTTCCATGGATTCTGTGGTTTGACACATTTAGAACAAAAGGAAGTTTAAGGAATAGGGAGGGAATGCCTCTTCTTTCTTAAGTGGTTTGGAGTGGATATTCTTTTTTAAAAAAAAAAACACCTCTGGTTTATAAATGTGAGATATTGTGCTTTTGTACCCATAATTCAAAACACCAAGAAATGGCCCGATATTGCTGCACCCACATTGCCAGCATGAAAAAGGATGCCAGACTTTACATAACAAAGGGCAACCTGAGTGTTGACAACACCGATGGCAGATGTCAAGATGGTCTACAGCAGCCCATTCTCAATGGGATCCATATGCCCCCCTAGGGGCTCATGGCACATTTGAAGGGGGCCATAGACTGGAAACAATTCTTCACACACCACCGTATAAGGTTTGTTATGTGACTTATACAATCCTGATTTGGCCCATATTTCTTTCATATTATGTTTGGCCACAGCCAAAAAATGGGTAAGAATGGCTGGTGTACGGACACCCTGTTCTGCTCACTACCATTCACAAAGTGACACCACACAAGGGAAAATCCCAGAAGCTGACTCCTTTTTTAATCAATTAACAACTTTTTTTCCCAAACACAAAGCAATTGTCAGAGCTGTTTTTCAACAAGTGTGATTGGTTGTTCATGTTGTTGTTGTTGTTGTTTAGTCGTTAAGTCGTGTCCGACTCTTCGTGACCCCATGGACCAGAGCACGCCAGGCCCTCCTGTCTTCCACTGCCTCCCGGAGTTGGGTCAAATTCATGTTGGTAGCTTCAGTGACACTGTCCAACCATCTCGTCTTCTGTCGTCCCCTTCTCCTCTTGCCTTCACACTTTCCCAACATCAGGGTCTTTTCCAGGGAGTCTTCTCTTCTCATGTTCATGTTGAGTGCTTCTAACTGCAAAAGCTTTTTAGATTCTCAGTTGAAACCGATCTATCAATATCAGAAAGGAAGGAAAGCAGCTATTTATTGTAAAATAATACAGTTTGTCTCATTGAGAAATCATAAAGAAACCATTATTAGAGTATCTTTATTTCCAAGAAAGGCTTGTACCTTGGGGACATGCAATGTCTAACAGTTCAGTGAATTGTGAAACTGGACAGTCAAATGATAATGTAGGCTGTCTGATACTTCAATGTTCCGAATGTAAGCAAAAATATTTACAGAGCACAAAGATGGAATTCTCTTCCAAAACTGAAAGTTCATTCAGGCTAGAAACCTCAAAATATTTTGACATTAATTTTTTTCAACTTCATAAATTGGAATTTGTGGCATAACTATAGACACACAAATTCAGGAAGCAGACATTTAAATGTAGATCTTCAGAAACAGTTGAGAATACTGAAATTATTTACCAGCACACTCACTTCAGCCTCATGAGCTTTGGTCTATATTTTGCTCGGTGTTTATATGCATGTGAAACTGCCTGTGAAAGGACTCATGGCCATTTGATGAGGTGCTGGTCTCCAATGACCAGGCACATGAGCTGCACTTTGTCAGAGTACTATGGCAACTTCCATGGCTGGAGGTCCATCTGTGTAAATGCTGGACAGTATATTGGCTTTTGTAATTGGCAACTTCCAGTCACTTCCACTTATACAAAAAGGTTCCCCACAGACCTAAGGCAAAAGGCAAGGGGCATTTTGAGAAAGAGGAGGAGGAGGAGGAAGAGGAGGAAAGGTTTTAAAAGGCCATTAAGAGTGTCTCTATTGTAATTCAAAGTTTCACTGATATAAGAATACAAGATGATTCTTAAATGGTTGTCTAGCCCAGTATCCTGCTTCCCACAGTGCCCAGCTGGGTGGGTTCAGAAGCCCACAACCATGTTCCAAAGGTAACAGTCTACTCTTGCTCTGCTGTCTAATGTCAGTCTATTAGCATACAATGGCATACGGCCTCTGACCATGGAGATTCCATAAAACAAATACTTTATTCTTTTTCTGGGAAAAGCTCACAGCAACAAATCCTATAAATTAATTAGAGGTGGCCCATGATCCAACTATGAAAAACTCTTACAGGATGAAGTCAGTCAGTTTTGTCATGTTAAGTAATAGGTGTGGTAGACAAGACTTTCTTTGTAAACATTTCCCACAGTATGCATAATCAGAGCAACTTCTATCAAGGAAGTCAACTTTTTCCAGCTCTATTGTATTGTTTTTTGAAAACAATACAATAGAGCTGTGTTCAGAAGCTCTTGGCTAGAAAACCTTGCTGGTATTTAAACATCTCATGTCTCAGTTTTAATCCTTCCCCTAAACAGCAGTATTTATTAGCTGACAATACTTTCCTTCGCTAGGCAGAAGAAAACCCAAAAGAAGCCCTGGTACAGCTAATATTCCTAGTCTTCTGCACTCATTTTGAATAGGTTGGTGAGCTCCTTTCTCAGCTTGAAAGCATGCTTTATTGTTTCCTAATAAAAAGAATTCACACTATTATTTTAGGAAAAGGAAATGCTTTCTATTTTGCACCCTTGTTCAGGTTGCAGCCAGGGTGGGTAGGTTTTCTAGATTAATGCTAAACAGAAAGACAGGGAGCAAAGATAATAGGGGAAGATGTATTGTAGTGTGACATTTTTATGCCATCATTACCCTGTTGTTGTTTAACATCTATATGAAGCCACTGGGGGAGGTCATCAAGAGTTTTGGAGCTTCGTGTCATCAATATGTGGATGACACCCAGCTCTATCTTTCCTTCCACCCTTCGGCAGTGGATGCTGTCCCATCCTTTGAGCACTGCCTGGACACCATGCTGGGATGGATGAGGGATAATAGACTGAGATAATAGAAACCGGACAAGACGGAGGTCCTGTGGGTGGGTGCCCCTAGTGTCTGCAGTTTGGGTACTTCTCTTTTTGTGGGGACATTCTCTCCACCAAGGATGAGGTGTGCAGTCTGGGTATATCTTGGACCCAGCACTATCAATGGAATCTCAGTGTCTGTGGTCAGTTCCACCTAATTCCATCTTAGATGGATTGAACAGCTGTGTCCCTGCCTTGACACCAGGTCCCTCACCATGTTGGTCATGCACTGGTAGTCTCAAGGTTAGACTACTGTAATGCTCTTTACATGGAGCTGCCTATGAGGCTACTATGGAAGCTTCAATAGGTCCAATATGGCGGCCAGACTACTGTGTGGAGTAAATAAATACCATTGTATCTCCCCCACTCTGACCACCTTGCACTGGCTACCTGTTCATTTCCATGCCAGCTTCAAGGTGAGGACATTGACATACAAAGCCGTAAAGGGTTTGGGACCTTGATACCTGGCAGAACACCTTCTTCCAGTAAGATCTGCCCTACCTACTCAATCATCCCAGGCCAGATGGTTCAGAACATTGACTCTGAGAGAGGCCCAAAAAGAGAAGACCAGGAATTGAGCCTTCTCAGTGGTTGTGCCACACCTTTAGAATAAACTCTCTCTCAAGATCCACCTGGCCCCTTCACTGGGGACCTTTAAGAGACTTTTGAAAACATGGCTATTTAAACAGGCATTTCAAGATACTAAATCAACAGAGCACAGAGGTTCTTTCAGCTTTTAAGTTACTAATTGAGCCATATTGCTTTTATTAATTGGTTTTATTAACTGTTTTCTATTTTTTCCTTTCCTTCTAAGTTTAATTGACTAATATTTGTTTATTCTGATTTTATATTGGTGTTATGTTTGTGGATATTATTTAATGTGCTTTTGCTGTTTATTTTGCTGTGAACTGCCCAGAGTGGCTTTCAGTACCTTTATAGGTGGTATGCATGGATCCCACTGCTCATACACAGTTAGGAATCTCCTACCTATGCTATTGGATTACCATACTATAAGATAGAAAAAGCAAAAGATGCCCTCATTAGAAGGAGGATTCAGAACTAAGGCACATTTCCAAGATGGCCTAACCTCAAACACTCTTCAGTGAACAGTCCCTAATTTTGATCAACCACTGGTTCTACCTTCAAGCAGACTTAAAAAAAAACAGCTGAAAATATGGGTTTATAATGAAAATGCTGACACAACCTTAACTATAGAGGTACTAGCTGGCAATGGCATAATAAATAATGTGGGAAATATTTTACACTTCAAGGCAATTACATGTTCAGCCATCTTTAGGATATCTGGCCCATGAAGGGTAAGGATTAGGTTTCCTTGACAAGTGTAAAAGACCCATGACTCATGACTGCTGGAAGGCACAAGTGAATTACCCTGGCTGAGTGAGAGGCTGGTAATCACCTGTCATTGCTAAAAAATTATTATGTTTATTTGGAAAGAGATAGTAAGCAAGAAAGGGGTGGAGGGTGATGCATTTGGGGAGGAAGGCGAACAGATTAAAATATGTTAAATTGGTTAGAGTGGGGGGAGGGAAACGAGTGATGGAAGTTTGTTAAATTGTGAAAGTTAGTGGAGGCAAATCTGCCCCTGGCATTTGCACACGAGAAAGAACTCATTTTCATTCTCCATGGCAGATAAATAGGTTTTCAGTGGGCAGTGAAATGACAGCTCCTGCTCGTAAAAGATGTGGCCCAGGTAGACTGTAGTTTCACGCACTCTAATGATGCCTAAAGGCCCTGCTGGCTCTTGCAGAGAGATAACCTGTTTTTCCTTTAGGGTTTCCAGATGGACATTCTCTTAAAATAAGGGACCATTTAGAGTATCATGAAACTGTGAAAGTGGCTTATGTTGAAACACTCAAGATCTCTATCCCATATAGACCAGCCACTGAAACCCCAATGAATCTTAGGGTGAAACTAAGCATCACAAGAGATACAGGGCTGCTGGCTCTAATCCAAGTTTCTGCCCCATCATAAAGATGAATGTAACTTAGCCATCAGCAGCTAAAGATGTGGAGGGAAAGGAAATTAACAGCATAATGTCCTTTATGTGTTAAGGGGCTTCTCCACTTGTGCAATTACTGTATGGGCACTGGTCAGCTCTGCCTCCTGCCCACCCACTGAATGCATGAGTTCTTATATGTAACACCTATGCACAGTGGGAGGGTTCCACTTTGCTGAGAAACTTGAAACAATCTTTTATGATGTTGAGTTTTGCATAGGCTTATACTCATGGACACATTATGTACATATGGATGTCAATGTACTTACATCAGAGGGCAGCCCTGCTGTTGCCCACACATTCATTGCAGGAAAAGCCTTTAAAATACCAAAAGGGCATATTTCTTTCTCATTCTCCACCTGTGGGATGAATCAAAAAATCTTTCTGCAACCATCAACAGGACTGCAGCTAAGCTCAGAAGGAAGAGAGAAGTCAGAGAGGAGTGGCAGGTCATGTCATGGTCCCTGTTGCTAAGAAAACTCGGGAGACTTTGAATCCATGAACGATGGCTTCACTACAATACTGTTCATGCTGGAGCTAAGATCTCCCAAAACAGCTGAAGAATTGGCAAGACACCACTTCATTTTGTCAAGATGGTTAGTCTTGCTCAGAAACTCACCAGTGGTGACTCCTTTTTTCACATCTTCAATGCTGGTTCTTTCCCAGTCAGTACCTAAGCGATTAACCTCCAGTTCGAGTCACGGGTTTCAGTCAGAACTTGAGATGAAGCAAAACAAAGACAAACAAACAAACAAAAAGACAAAGACAAAGACAAAAAACAAATCAGGCCATTTCGTGATTCATTTCAGGGTGCTTCCAAGAAACACACCTGCCCAGAATGAAACGAAACAAAATGCCAAATTATTATCAGTGTTGGTGTTTGTACACTTCGTGGTTTGTGTGATTCAGGACTTCTAGCAGTGGTGCAATGGCCCCTGCATGAGTTAGATATGCCAAACTTGCAGCAAATCTTCAGCCGACTGTCCTCCCCACCTTCCCCAAGTTTAGCAAAGATTGGATTTGGGATGTCTGAGTTATAGCCCCTCAAAGCAGGTCCCCACAGGAAAATGCTCTTTAGCCGCTTGTGTTGGAAAGTTTGTGAAAGTATGTGGTTTGTGGTGAACAGTGACCAACCACGAACCATAATGAACCACTGTTTTTCTGGTTTGTGCCCATCTTTACCCAGAACTCTTCCAGATATTTAGGAGAAACTCAGAGAAAACCCACGGCAGTGTGACTCTCTTCACTTTGGGAGAGTCCTGTGGTAAAAGTAAACTGCAATTTGGAACACAGAATGAATGATATAGGTAAGATGAGAAGCTGCCTTGTATATGCTGTCTATTTGCATAAGAGAAGTTTATGCTGTGGAAGGGATAGATGTTTCTTTACCCTATGACATTTTAACCATGCCTGACACAATCCCTGCCTTGAGAAGAGAGAATCTTCACAGTGTGACTATCATCAGAGCTAATTGGTGGTTAGAGCTCATTTATCCATGAAGTTGCCCCAAGAGGAGGGATCACTGGCTGGGCATCCTGGAGATTTTGAGGACTTGGGGCTCACTGGGTGGTGGTCCCTTTCTTTATTTTACACATTGTTAAACATGGGTATTTAATATACTTTTCATGGCTTCTCTGACTGAGCAGCCCTTCTGCTAGAAAAAAAAACCTGAATTATTGTATAATATTCTGAAGAAGGCCATTTACTACATGCTACAGTTATACTACTACAGAGACTTTAAGGATGAAACATTCCTTGCAGTTTGAATGATTTCCAGACTGGTTTCCTATATATATGTCCATATACACAATATGTGTAAGCCAAAGGGAGTTGTCCATGAGGATCTGCTTATTGTACATTAAAGTAGATCACTAGCTGGATTCTGACCTTTTTATTTTGAACATTGTCATCTTGTATATTTGGAAATAATTGATCACACGTGGGCAGTAAAGTTGAACAACTGTGTTTTGTTTTTGTTTTTTGTTTTTACATAATGTTATTATGTTATTTTTCATTGCATTGTCTTCTTACATCCTGACCTTCACATCATTTTCTTTGGTCAGGAACAATCATTCTTGCCCTTTTTTATTTGTTTATTTGAGCCACAAGCTAATTTGGTCCTGTCATATGACTCTGAGATAATATACAGGGAAAGTTATAACTAACACAAGACACTGATAGATATTCTGATTTACTAAAACAGGAGCTCAGAGCACAGAACAATTCATCACATAAAGAACAATTCTATCAAAACTAAGTAAACAAACGAATGCTTCATGCATTGTCTTTGGCTTTGATGTGTCTCAATTCTATTGAATGACAAATGATTCAAATTCCTTGTTTTCGAAAGCAAATTGAATCATCCCAATTTTTTTTGTCCCAGGCGATGTTATTATATCGCCCTCTGTGTTTATACAGACATGCCATGTTTAAATGACAGATAATGGCATGATTGCTTAAGACACTTAAAATAATGTGACACCAATTTATTAACATTAGAAATAAAGCCTTTGAAAAGGACCTTGAGCATTCTATTAGCATTGATGTGTCAATCCTTTACTTGAAGGATGGCAAGCCTGAGTCCCAGCACAGCCTTAATTAACAGGAAATAATTAGTATCTTTTTCCCCAGCTGTGAATTTGAGATTTTTTTTCAACGGAATCCATTGATTGATAATTACAGTGGAGTTAGTTGTAATAAAACTCCCAGTATTGCAATTTCTAATTGGCCTTTAAGGACATTTTACTGTTGGAGTTACTTTGTTCCAGGGTTCCTTTTTTCCCTCCTTTTTTTTTGAGCAAGTTAATGAGGACACTTTTCTCCAAAAGGTAATATGAATACAGAACGGAATGTGTTGATGCTCTTGTCTATATATGTACTGATTTCTAAGGCCAGGATACAGAACACTTGCAGAGAAAAAAGAGAGAGACTGCAAATACTTCTCAATAAGAGGTTATGGGATTTCAGAATAATAACTGGTTAATTCCTCAGGGATCTGTGAGAAAAATGGGAGCTCAGTAGAGCAACTGGATAAAAAATGCAATTGCATGAACTTCCAAGGCTTTAGTGACTGTCTTTCTGAAGTCAGAGAATACACTGTATATACAATGAGGACTATTTAACCTCAAATAGTCATTCTGCCTTTGTGTACACCATGTTTTGTCTGTGATGTTTGTTGTTTTGGTGACTGGTTTATGACTATAATAGTGCTATGTTCATATTTGGAAGTATACAGTTCCCTAAAAAAGAAAGAAAGAAAGAAAGAAAAGACACACAAATAACCAAAACAACCAAAACACCCCAAAGCAATGGCCAATCAGTGTATGATGGAAGGAATTCTTACTAAAATTAAGATATTTCCCAGTATGCATCATAAGCTTGAGTCCAGCTTGAATAGTAATAAAGAGGATGCACCTCATTAATCCTAAAGCAAACCCTCCAAGCCTAGTTCTGAACAAAACTTTCTGTGTGGTCAAAACAGAAAGCCACGTTTCCATGATTAAATCAGTAAGTGCAGGAGATGCTGCCGTTCCCCTATGACATTTCTCTCATGGAGGCTGGCAAGGGACTTGATGTCTGACTACAGATGTCTCTGTCTGATGTTCACATCAGCTCAGTCACCTCATTCCAGGGAGGACTGCCTAGCTTCCCCCAGCATGAGGATGTCAGGCTGCTTATCCATGCCTCTGTGAAGTCTTGACACTGAGTAATGCATCTTTCTCTCTGTGGAGGTCTTCCATCAGTGATATACACAGCATGCCAACTTAGTCAAAATGTCTCTCTTGCATTTTCATAGCACAAGCTGAAATGTCCTCTTCTATTTCAGTCATTTTGATGGCACCAGACTGATTTTTTGTGTGCGCGCGCAAAACATTACAGCAAGATATTCAAAGACTATGGCTTTGTTGGTTGGGGTGTCATCTTTATTTGTTACTCTTCCAATCTACCTTCAAAGTGTCTTTTTCTGCCTGAAATGCCAGAGGCCAAGTTGTGTAAGCCCAGGTCATATCCTTCAGGGAATATGTGAACAGTAAACGTTATCCCCTGGAAAAGTTGCATTTTATTGTTTGACATTGGAGTTGGGTTGGTTCCTCTAACCAACCCAAGTTTCTGATGATGTCACAATTTGCATGTCTTCTTCCTCCATTTATGGTCACAATGTTTTTTTGCTGCCTGCTAAGCTCCCCTTTGATTTTATTTATTTATTGATTGCCCTCAAGTAGACACTCATTAGGCCCATAAGGAAGAAACCAAGTTTGGTGGAGTACAACATTGGCAGTTATAGGCCCGTCGCCAATATTTCTTTCCTCAGCAAAGTGGTAGAGAGGGTGGTGACTGACCAGCTCCAGGTTCTTTTGGATGAAACCAATGCCCTGGATCCATTCCAGTCGGGCTTCAGGCCGCGCCACGGTACGGAAACAGCATTGGTCGCCCTGTTTGATGACCTGCTGAGGGAGGCCGACAGGGGCAAAATGTCTTTGTTGGTCCTCCTCGATATCTCAGCCGCCTTCGATACCGTCAACCACGGAATCCTCCTGGGGAGGCTCTCTGAGTTGGGAATCGGTGGTCTGGTGCTTGCCTGGCTCCAATCCTTCTTGGAGGACCATCCTCAGAGAGTACAGTTTGGGGAGTGTGTTTCGGCCCTGTGGAGTCTCAATTGTGGGGTTCTGCAGGGCTCGATTATCTCCCCAATGCTGTTTAATATCTGTATGAGGCCGCTGGGTGGGGTCATCAGGGAGTGTGGGGCTTCGTGCCATCAGTACGCTGATGACACCCAGCTCTACATCTCCTTTTTTCCAACTACAGTGGATGCCGTTCCGTCCCTTCAGCGCTGCCTGGAGGCTGTACTGCAATGGATGCAGGAGAATGGACTGAGGCTGAACCTGGACAAGACGGAGGTCCTGAGGGTGGGTGGCCCCTCCATCGGTGGTTTGGGAAACTCCCTCTCTTTTGGGGGAGTGACTCTCACCGTGAAGAGTGAGGTTCGCAGCTTCGGGGTCCATCTGGATCCGGCGTTCACCATGGAAACCCAGGTAGTGTCAGTGGTCCACTTCGCCTATTTCCATCTGTGGCGGATTACCCAGCTGCGTCCCTATCTTGATGTTGGGGCCCTCACCACTCTGGTCCATGCGCTTGTAATCTTGAGATTAGACTACTGTAACATGCTCTACGTGGGGCTACCTTTGACATTGATGCTTCAAATGGTGCAGAATGCGGCAGCCAGACTTCTCACTTGGGTGAGAAAATATCAGCATATTCCCCCCACTCTGGCTGCTTTGCATTGGCTGCCCGTTTGTTTCTGCATTGATTTAAAAGTGTTAATGATGACATATAAAGCCCTAAACGGTTTAGGACCTCGATATCTAGCAGAACACCTCCTCCCACCTAGATCCACCCGAATCACTCGTTCTAGCCAGGAAGGGCGGCTGAGGGGCCTAATGCCGAGGGAAGCCCGGAGAGAAAGAACAAGAAACCAGGCCTTCTCGGCAGTGTCCCCTCGCCTTTGGAACAGTCTGCCCCCAGAGATCTGTCTGGCTCCCTCGCTGGGTGTTTTGAAGAGCAAACTTAAGACCCGGCTCTTTAGGCAGCCTTTCCCTCCTGTCATCACCTGATTATTTTTCCCATCTTGAACTATATTATTACTGCTGTTTTTTATTTTATTATATTGTTTTTATTTTATCTATTATTGTTAGCCGCCCAGAGTAGACTTCGGTCTAGATGGGCGGGGTATAAATTTAATAACTAAATAATAATAAATAAATTAAATTTATACCCCGCCCATCTAGACCGAATTATCTTTATCCACACAATTTTAGCTTTGAGAACAATATCAAGGTCCTATCAAAATTCCTCTAGACCAGTGGTACCTGGCCAGTATAGCTGGTGGTGAAGGCTTCTGGGAATTGCAGTCCAAGAACACCTGGGTTATCTGAGGTTGGGAACCACTGATCTAGATGACTGACATTTGCTGGAATCTACAATCTTATTGTTCCTGCTCTAGTGCTAGAGCAAGACCTGAGATGCTGCTTTCTGTTTTATGAGTTCCAGTTAGGATGCCAGCAGAACATCTTCCTGCATGCTCCAAGATCTCCAAGCCAAATTTCCAAGTTCAGAACATAATGGGTTGGTCCTATACTTTAGTGGTGACATATGATCCCTCCCACGCTCCTATTTCAATCTCCCAGGTCAGACTCATCTGTTATGGCACATGTCTACAGGACAGCCCCTAGGACCAGATTGACATGGGCCTTGGTCATTCATCTGTTTCATGAGATCAACCCACATTCCACACCTGTCTGAATAGAGGCTAAGCTATAATGAACTGTATGAAGTCTTGGTCTGCAACTCTTGTGACCTATGGAAGTCCTGCTTTTCACCAGATTTACCTTCATTTTATTTCTCTTATTTTAATTTATTAAAACCAACACATGTCTTTAAAAAAAGAAATAGGTACCTACACACGAGCCCTGAACTTTTTAGCCTCTCCTTTTCCCAGCTCCTTGAAGGAGTCTGCTGGAGCATGTTGCTGCCTTTTCACAGTGCAGCTGAGACAGCCTCTTACCTAGAACCGTGGTTGTGGTTTTTCCTTTCATATTCTTGATTTCTCCACCTACCCATGCACAACAACTTCCCACTTCACCCCCAACTCTGAAAGGAAAAGGAAGCTATGCTGTTGTATGTACATCTATGGGAACCTTAGCCAAAAAAAGTGAGAGTATGTTACATCTTGATTCACTGATATTTTCATTGCTAGTTGGAGAAAAAAAGGAGGTGGAAAAAGCAGTCTTGACAGATTTTTCTAAGGCTTCCAACACTGGAGAGCTCATAAGAGCAGACTTTTGATTCTTACTTTGATGAGCCTTGTTGCTACATGATGCCTGATGCCCATGTACTTTAATGAATAATGGAGCTGTACTATGACATACAAAAAAATTAATCTTCTGAGATAACCTACATTTACTTAAAATAATAACATTATCTTAAACAAAAAGGCAGATAAGCAAGAGTAACTCAGGTGCAACAGCTTGAATAGTAGCTTTTTTGTGTTACATACAGAGGACTATCCTAAGGTAAGGTAATTCAAAGAAGCTCATGGAAGGAAAACTTTTCCTCAATATCATCTTACTTCTCCCCAATTTCCATTTCCACATTTTTCGCCATAAGAAGATTTCTAACACAACCCTCCAGACATCACGAGTGGCTGAAGAGACAAATGAAGGTAAATCTGTCTTTCCTGAAACTTCTTTAGTTAACTTTTCTTAGGAACCACATTACTGTGGTTGAACCAGAGCTGCACTAGAAGAATGAGAGCTGATGGTAAACTTTGTGTGTGTGTGTGTGTGTGTGTGTGTGTATGATTTATTTGAGAACAATCTGGAGTTTAGATTATTCTGTGGATGTCTTAATTTTATAGCTATTATAAGCTGTCACCAGAACCAGCTTAGAGGATATACATTTTAGAATTGTTTATTTATTACAGAAATTCAATTGGCCAAAATGAATTTCATTTGATTCTCTGTGTGGTGCTCAATAGATAGTGCAGTCCAGACTCTAGATGTTGTTCATTTGCATTTTTGCCTGAAGTCATTCCACATTATCAGTTTGTAGTGTAAAAACTGCACAATTTATTTTTGTGTATATGGACTTCACTTCATGTCACGTCAGATCATGGGACTGGAAATCTTAACAGCTGTGCTCTTTCTTGTCTATGCCACTGGTACATATCTTGCACAGACTGCTGTGGTTCACAAACTGACATCACAAGAGTTTGGTGGGATTGCAAATGGTGGCTTTGTGGCAAAATATCATGAGATTTAAGGTGGTTTGGTATGAAAGGGTTAAAATGCTCCAAGAAGCAAATATCCAGAGACCATCAGAAGCAAGAGGAGTCGAAATGGCTTCTTAGCTAAGGCTGTGTTCCTCCTTTGAAGTCCAGAGCAGCATTCATTTACATAAAATAAAAATATGTTTTAAATAAAATACTGTAATTGCTATACCACAGTAAAGAATGGAGAGGTAATTGCAGATGCAGTGCATACTGACAAAGGAAAAAAAAGCTTGCAGAATTAAGGACATAACTCCGAATCACTTGGATTTGAAAACCACAACTGCACCTACTACAGACATCCATTCACAAGAGAAATAGAATTTAACAGCATCTGAATACATTTGTTCATTAATAAAGTACAATCTACATTCTTCGAGATTTTACCGATTCAAGCCCATGGGGGAGGACCAAACCCCCCCCAGTGCTAATGTATACACACACACACACACACACACACACACACACACACACACACACACACACACGTGTGCTAATATATATGTTATATATAATTCTCCATACAGGAGATCTTTTGGAATCCGACCATCAGCCATTCTTGTGACATGCCCAAGCCAATGCAGACATTGCTGTTTCAGTAATGTATACATGCTAAACATTCCAGCTCCTTCTAGGACTACTCTGTTTGGAACTTTGTCCTCCCAGGTGATACCAAAAATGCATCGGAGGCAATGCATATGGAAGGTGTTCAATTTCCTCTCCTGCCGTGCACAAAGGGTCCAGGACTCACTGCAGTACAGGAGTGTACTCAGGACACAGGCTTTATAGATCTGGATCTTGGTATATGCCATCAGCTTCTTATTAAGCCATACTCTCTTTGTGAGTCTAGAGAACATGGTAGCTGCTTTGCCAATGCATTTATCCAGCTCGACATCTAGAGAGTGTGTGTCAGAGATCATTGAGCCAAGGTAAATGAAATCATGAACAACCGCCAGTTCTTGTGTAGAGATGGTAATAGAGGGAGGTGAGTCCACACCCTGGCCCATGACTTGTGTTTTCTTCAGGCTGATTGTTAATCCAAAATCTTGGCAGGCTTTACTAAGACGATTCATAAGTTGTTGGAGCTCTTCAGCAGAATGGGCAACAACAGCTGCATCATCGGCGAAGAGGAAGTCCCGCATGCATTTAAGCTGGACTTTGGTCTTCACTCTCAGAGATTAAAGAGCTTTCCATCTGATCTAGTCCAGAGATAGACACCTTCTGTTGCAGTTCCAAAAGCGTGCTTCAGCATGACAAAAAATATCCCAAACAGAGTCGGCGCGAGGACACAGCCCTGTTTCACTCCGCTTCGGATGTCAAAGGGATCTGATGTTGAGCCATCAAAAACTACAGTGCCCTTCATTTCCTCATGAAAGGACCTGATGATGTTAAGGAGTTGAGGTGGACATCCAATCTTGGGAAATATTTTAAAAAGGCCGTCCCTGCTAACCAAATCAAAGGCCTTTGTAAGATCTATGAAGGCCACAAAGAGTGGCTGTCATTGTTCCCTACATTTCTCCTGCAACTGTCTGAGGGAAAATATCATGTCAATGGTGGATCTATTACCTTGAAATCCACACTGGGATTCTGGATAGACTTTGTCTGCAAGCACCTGGAATCTCTTCAGCACAACAGGGGCAAGCAGCTTCCCTACAACACTGAGAAGAGAGATGCCATGGTAGTTATTGCAGTCGCCCCTGTCACCTTTGTTCTTGTACAATGTGACGATGTTTGCATCCTTCATGTCCTGTGGTACTCCACCTTCCCTCCAGCAAAGACAAAAGATTTCATACAGCTCAGTGGTGATGATCTCTTTACAGCACTTCAGCACTTCAGCACTTCAACAGGGATGTTATCCTTCCCAGGTGCCTTGCCGGAGGCCAGGAAATCCAAGGCCACTTTTATTTCTGCTAAAGTTGGTTCGCTGTCCAACTCTTCCAAGACAGGCAGGCACTCAATGTTATTTAATGCCTCTTTGGTTACTACATTCTCTCTAGAATATGGCTCAGAGTAGTGCTGCACCCAGCGTTCCATCTGCTGTGCTCGATCCTGGATGATCATGCCTGTAGCAGACTTCAAAGCAGCAGATTTATTCTGTATTGGACCTAAAGCCTGCTTGATACCTTCATACATTACCTTGATGTTACCTGTGTCCGCTGCTATCTGTATCTGAGAGCAGAGCTGAAGCCAATAATCGTTAGAACATCTCCTGGAAGTCTGTTGGACATGCTATGAGCAACTCGAACAACCTTCAAGTTGTACTCACTAGGACAGGCTTTGTATGCTGCTAGAGCTCGCCTCTTTTCCTCGATGGCTGGCATCAACTCCTCCGAATGGGCTTCAAACCAGTCTGCCATCTTGTTGGTCTTCTTGCCAAATGTGGACAAGGCGGAGTTATAAACAGCGTTCTTGAAATATTCCCATCGTTCAGGTGCATTTGCATCAGCCGGGCCTGGAAGGGTTTCCTCAAGCGCTTGGGCAAATTCCTCCACTTTTCTTTGATCGCAAGTCTTTCTGATGTCAATATGTGGTCTTCCTTCCTTTTTTGTGTGATACAATCTATTCGCAGTTTTACTCTGCTACACACCAAGGACTGATCAGTATCACAACCAACACCCTGATAACTGTGTGTGATCGTAATACTAGGAAGGCTAGAGCGTCTATTGAGAATCAAATCGAGCTGATGCCAATGCTTCAATCTTGGATGTCTTCAAGAGACTCTGTGTCGAAGCTTCGTATTAAAGAACGTGTTGCTGACACAAAGACCATAATAACAGCAAAACTCCAGCAAGCATTGGCCATTTTAGTTCATCTTCCCAATGCCAAAACAGCCTAGACACGTGGGCCAAGAATTGTGATCAGCACCAACTCTAGTGTTAAAGTCTCTGAGAATGAACAGCGGCTCTCTCTCAGGGATTTTTTTGATAGTAGCTGCCAGATCTTCATAGAATTTGTCTTTGACTTCTGTTGTGGACGACAGTGTTGGTACATATGCACTAATGAGGGTGACCGGTCCTGCTGATGAGTGGAGCTGCAGAGACAGGATTCTTTCACTCCCCACTGTAGGTGGAACAATGGATCTCAGCAGAGTATTTCTAACCGCAAAGCCAACACCATATTCCCTGGTCTCATTCAATGATTTTCCCTGCCAGAAGAATGAGATATTTTTTTCTTTCACAGAGCCCAAGTCTGGCAATCTCATCTCTTGCAGGGCAACAATGTCCATCTACAGCCTACTCAGTTCCATGTCGATGACAGCTGTCTTGCGTGTGTCGCCTATTTCCTGCAGGTCATCAGAAAAGCCAGGAGTCATTGTCCGAACATTCCAGGTGCCCAACTTTAGGGAAGAAGTTTTCTTATGATTATTGCATGGTGCAGGGTTATTGATCTGCTTGTCAGCTTTCACCCTAAACCCCACGCACCCCGTGAGATTAACGGACTGTGGCGAAGCGGCACCTTACTGGCTGGGGGCTGCCCAGCTTAAGGCGGGCAGTAGCTACCTAGTGAGGTGCAATGACCTCTCCCACAATCGGAAGTAGCCCCTGGCGTCATGCTCTATGCCAATCGAGCAAAGACTAATAACCAGTAACTGCTACTTCCCATGTTATTTCGACGCCAGAGTCGGAATTGGAGTCCTGGAAGCAGTTCATGACGTTCCGGCAACTCCTGCGACGTTGCTGGAACCAGTTGTATTGGCTCTTGTCTTTCCATTGGATTATTTCAGTGACGTGGAGAGGGGGGATTTTGTGCTTGGGTAACAGTCTATCCTCCATATTACTTTACCCAGGCTTTGTGCTTCACCCTAATGCAAATCTGACTTTTTTTTTTCCATTTTTATTTAGAAACTCCTCCATAAACATAACTGAAAAGTTTTGCTGTCTACATTAAGGCAATTGTATTTAGCACAGATAACCTCTTTCTCCCCCCACCCCATTCTTAAAGTGTCAAAATGGAAGTACTAACTTGCTTTTGTAAAAGTGGATGGATACTTTATATAAAGGCCATGGGCTGGGGTGAAGAGATTCCCTACTGCTTTTGTATCCCCTTATGGCTCTTTGCATTCACACACACACAAACAACAAATTTTAAAAATTAATGCCCTCACAGGAAAGATACTCCATTTTTTTAAATTCTAAAAATCAAGACTCAGGTATACCTTTATACACAGCAATGCCCAAAATCTCACTATATATTTATGCAGCTGTAACTCCATTAACATAAATTTCAACAACAAATTGCTACCAGTTAAGAGGACAGCACTGAGGGGTTTTTTTTGTTTTGTTTTGTTTTGGGTTTTTTTGGTTGTGTGCCAAGTCATGTGACTGCTGTGTGACAAGAAAAAACAGCAGTTCTTTTTAAATGGTGGCCATTCACCACTGAAATGTAAGCCAGATGAGGTAGGCTAGCAGACATAATAGGATTCTGGGTACTCTTTCTAGTCCATGTGCAAAATTTCCTCTGATCTTCCAAAATCCAGACAGACATAACTGGTGGAATTCAAGCAGAACAAGGATGACATGAGAGTGATAAAATCTAAGAACAAATACAGACCTGACTATAGAGAATCTGGATATCCCTACTGTTTTGTATGTTAACTAGCTTCAAGAATGTCACTTTTCTCCATTCTGGTTGTTGTTGTTTAGTCGTTAAGTCGTGTCCGACTCTTCATGACCCCATGGACCAGGGCATGCCAGGCCCTCCTGTCTTCCACTGCCTCCCGGAGTTTGGTCAAATTCATGTTGGTAGCTTCGGTGACACTGTCTAGCCATCTCGTTCTCTGTCGTCCCCTTCTCCTCTTGCCCTCACACTTTCCCAACATCAGGGTCTTTTCCAGGGAGTCTTCTCTTCTCATGAGATGGCCAAAGTATTGGAGCCTCAGCTTCAGGATCTGTCCTTCCAGTGAGCACTCAGGGTTGATTTCCTTCAGAATGGATAGGAATGTGAAAAAGTACAAAGATTTTGGAAACAATTTTTTAAAGAATTGAACGACATATGTGAAAAAGATATAGAATTTAATTCTGAGATTGCTTTGTTATCAATATTTGAGAATGTGGAATATGATAGGATGACTAAAGAATTGATAACCAATTTACTAATAGCAGCTAGACTGATAATAGCTAGGCAATGGAAATCAAAATCTGAATTTCAAATCGATGAATGGTACAATGAAATATGGAATATAGCTATAAATGATAAACTAACTTGTAATTTAAAGGTTAAGAAAGGAGAGTTGAAAAAAAATAATTTTTATGAAATATGGGATAGATTTTTGGAATATGTGTTAACAAGAGGAAAAGGGAAAACTCCAAATCAAGAATCAATGCAGTTCTGGAGAAGAGGACAATAAAAGAAGAAGAAGAATATAGATGGAGGAAGAAGAAGATTACTGCAAGAGGTCCCGTCTATGGTGGTGGGGAACACGGTTAAATTGTATTTTGGTTTGTGTATTTTATGTTTATGTTTATGTTATAGTTATAAAATAAATTTAAAAAAAAGAATGGATAGGTTTGTTCTCCTTGCAGTCCAGGGGACTCTCAAGAGTCTCCTCCAGCACCACAATTCAAAAGCATCAATTCTTCGGCGGTCAGCCTTCTTTATGGTCCAGCTCTCACTTCCATACATCACTACTGGAAAAACCATAGCTTTGACTATGCGGACCTTTCTCGGCAAGGTGATGTCTCTGCTTTTTAAGATGCTGTCTAGGTTTCTCATCGCTTTCCTCCCAAGAAGCAGGCGTCTTTTAATTTCGGGGCTGCTGTCACCATCTGCAGTGATCATGGAGCCCAAGAAAGTAAAATCTGTCACTGCCTCCATATCTTCCCCTTCTATTTGCCAGGAGGTGATGGGACCAGTGGCCATGATCTTAGTTGTTGTTTTTTTATGTTGAGCTTCAGACCATTTTTGGCGCTCTCCTCTTTCACCCTCATTAAGAGGTTCTTTAATTCCTCCTCACCTTCTGCCATCAGAGTGGTATCATCTGCATATCTGAGGTTGTTGATATTTCTTCCGGCACTCTTAATTCCGGTTTGGGATTCCTCCAGTCCAGCCTTTCGCATGATGTATTCTGCATATAAGTTAAATAAGCAGGGAGACAATATACAGCCTTGTCATACTCCTTTCCCAATTTTGAACCAATCAGTTGTTCCATATCCGCCATTCTGGTACTCTTTTAAAATATTGATTTGCATTATTGCTAGAGTTTTCCAACACCAACGAAATATAATTTGGCATGGAATTATGATGCCTCATCAATTAAGCAATCAGTACAAGTTGTCCCTCAGACAGCCAGTAAGCAGTTGGTTTAATCAGTCTTTTACACATCCATTTTACAGCTTTACCGTAAGACCTAATTACAGCTTTATTAGTTGGACTAGCATTAACTGTCAGTAATTGCAATACATTTCATTTAGGAGCTGCCACTTAAAGTGGGCTTTCACTATTTAACCAGATGCCCTTTTTTTTATTATTGAATGAATTCTTAATATGAAGCCCCAGCTCCATAAGCCAAATAGACATTTTCTTCATTCTCGATGTAATCGATCACAGTGTTACCTTTAGGAAGACATACCGTGTACAAAGTGTCCCAGCAGGAGGACCCTTGGGGAGATCTCACTGATGGACTCCTACAGCTATCACAGCCAAGCTCCTGCATATTTTTTTCAAATAGTTCACAGGCTAGAACTACCTGTACCATGCCCAGCTGAGACTGAAGGCTTTTCAACACGTACATGTTCATTAGTTGATGAAGGCAACATAACTAATTTGTGTGTGTGAATGAGCCACACAGGTATAAGATCCCGGTAATTGGGAGAATATATTCTCACATCAAACAACAGAGTCAACCAGTTCACACATTCAGCTGCCAGTACTCAACTGCACGGTAGTCAATTGCATTTGTGAATTAGGCTTTGGGTGTTCTTTAGACCAGTGATTCTATAGGTGCAATATTATTCTAGGAGGGTTTTCCTAGCAATTCTTTAAAAGTTACTCTCACTCTACCTCATTCCTATGCCTTACTGATCCTAACAGCAACATATTGTCCACCTGTGAACTTTTTACATCCTAGTAATAGCTTTAGATACTCAGTGTCTCCCCTAATCCCATTTTGCTTCTCAGCAGTTTGCTAGGAATGATGAACATATGACTGTCATTTTCAGAGAACGTGGGCTTTATGTTTCTGTCATGGTGGGACACAGGTTCTTTAATAGATTGGTGGGCAAGATTTAAGACACTGAAGATTCAGAAGCAGTGCTTCAATCAACCCCCCCCCCAAAAAAAAAAATTAAAGTGCAGTACAGCTTGTGTTGCATGTCCAAAGTTCAGCATGCTCTCTCTACTCTTTCTTGTGTGGTAAGATTTTCTTGCCCTGCTTTCAACTGTTTTGAGTGCACATGGTAAAACTAGATAGTAAATATGTCAGTTTTGCTTTCTCCCATATAACTTTAAAAAAACTTCAAAATAACTCATTAAAATTGGTTTTTCAAAAAGAGTTCACTGTAATTTGCACCCATACCTAAGAAAACAGGAAAAGAGAGCAAAGACCTCCTGTTACAAAATGCAGAAATTATTTTCTGTCATACAGTTTCTAAGGATTCTGCTGCCTCATATGTTACAGTATGGTACAGTTGCAAGGGCAAATTTTGTCAAAGTTTTATGAATCTACAGTTTGGAAGCTTCCACGTACATAGGAAAGGGGCTGCTATTAATGGAGAAGTAATGAAGGTCCCACCAGAACAAATGCAGCTCAGTGATGTACATGAATGTTTGAACCGAATAGGGCCGTTTCAGTTCATCTTTCACTTTGTTGTTGTAACCAGTGAGTACAAATGGATGTAAATCGATTCATCTTCCCCCCCCCCCCATACCCATTCATCATTAATTTGAGGTGAGGAAGCTATCTTTTTCTCTGGTGGCTGCAGCTGCAGTTCGCAAGAATGATAAATCACATTTTTTTTTCTTCTGCCATCAAGATGGTGAGATGTTTTTTGCCAAGATTGGTGAGAGGTTTTGTATTTGCAAGAACAATTTTTCTTGCACATAGTGTGCAATTGCACAAAACTACGATTCAGGCTGCCTCATCACAAAGAGGATTAAAATAGAAGCATCTTGTGTGTGTGTATATATATATATATATAGACCATCCAGTCCTTGTGTATTTTCTTTATGTGTGCATGGAAGCCTTGACTGGGGTTGGGAAGTCTCTTGAGAGCCAACAAACTGTCAACAGGTTGAGACAGGCTACTTCAGTGAGGACAAGAATTTTAGGGTGATTTTCTTGACATAACTTTGGCAAGTCCCTCTTGGAAGCTGTAATTTTATTTTCCCTGATCACTCTGAGAATAGATCATTCAGTTGCTCTGGATTTCCTGGAATGATTCCAATCTAGAGAATCCTGGAGAAATAATTTGAGATCAGTTCTGTTGCTGCTCCTGTCATTGGTAGCAGTAGCAATCATGGCCAAAGAAGAAAGGCAAAAGAGAGCAAATGGCAACAAATGTGCACTTTAAATGGACAAACAATGCTTGAATGTGACCTTTAACAAATGGTCAGCAAAATGAATAGAAGGTTTAATATGAACAGAGCAGTGAGCAGGGAAATATATATTTTTCACATGATTGTCATATATCTGATGTTCCATTTTAAATCCATGGCTACTGAACACACAAGCATGACACAGAAGTAAAGTTCCAGCTTATTCTATGGCATCTGGTGCCACTCTAAAATGGCATCTGGTGCTTAATAGTCCCTTGGAAATGAAATTGTTTTAGTTTTTACTGCCACCATAAACAGATGTTCTAGGGAACAAGGGGTCACACCTTTGCTTCCATTGGACCCATATCACAGGGCAGGAGCATGGAGAATTTGTTAGCATAGCTGTTTGTAGCTATTTCTGAGATAGCCTTTCCACAAGGCAACTTTTTATTTTACTTAAACAACCTGAGTTCTCTGGTTCCAGAGTGTGAAGGTTCGATTTGTGCTTTAGCCTCATTACCAAAAAAAACCAGGAGACGGTTTTATCTCAAAATTCAAATTGGGGTTTACTATATCTTTTAACTGGAAATCATTGATTAATGGTTCAGATCTTAACTTCTCCTGTGACATCAACGGACGCCTCAGGGGTATCCACAATTCTTGGTCAAACGGGTTCAAAGACTTGGTTTCCCAAGGTCCAGGTAGGAATGGGTCAGGAGTCAACGGACGTTGGTCCTCGTCTTGGTCTCCTAACAACGGTAGGGTCTCCTCCCCTCCATCTTGGATCCAAAACGACTCCTTCTCTCGTCCCAAGGAACCCCACGGTCCTGGTGGCACAATATCCTCCTCGCTTCCTCCGCTCGCCATTGTCGTCTTTCTTCTGCCTCTCTGGCCACCAGTTCCTTCTCTTCCTTTAACCTCCTTCTCCACTCCCTAGCCTCGGACTCTCCCCAGTATGAAGGTCGTTGTGGTAAACCCCTCCTCCTTCTATAATCCGCCTCCTCTCGAGGTACCTTTACTTTTTCCCATTGTCCCGTCCAAGGGTCCTCTACCCAGATCAGCTCCCAGCCGCCTGGTATGTTGTCTCTCTCCCGTTTTATATCCCCCATTTCCGCCTCAATCACGGACCTCCCCCTTTCTTCCTTTCCCGCCAATTCTCCTTCAGTCTGAGTGGCTACTGCCAAACCCCGTAGGTTTTCTTCTAGTTCCCGGGTATCTATTCCCTGATGTACCCTCTCTCGTGGAGTTGGCGGCGGAGTGGTCTGTACTTCTCTGGAAACTTTAGAGATGGACGGCACTCCGATGAGAGCCTCTATACTCTCATCACGCCTCTCACACAGAGGTACTTGAAAAAAACTCCAGTGCTCTGAAATCTTAACCTTTCAGTTAAGATAAGGTAAATACAACAAAGTTTACTATCATTTTGTCTGTCATTTAGATTTGTAATCCACCTTTCTCTGAAAACACTATAAAATATAGTAAAATATGTTTTAAAATATAGTAAAATAAAATAAAAGTGATGTATAGTAAAGTAAAAATGAGCTAGCAACTTCTCCTTTCTGTTCATCAAGTTACTGTACTTCTTCTTTCTTCAAACACCACTACAAAGTGTCTTTCTTTTAAAAAAAAATCCCATCAAAACCTAGCAGAGCTGCATTGGCATTTCCATCAGGTCTTCTGCTATTCATCATTTTCAGTTCCTGCACTCTCTCACCACAGTCCTTACCACCTCATGCAAACTGCAAGCACTCTCATTAGAGCATTTGCCATTCCTGTGCTCTCTCCAGCACCTACCCACGGTGAGAACTGAACAGAGGTAAGGCCACAGCGCAGTCATTTTGTTTTTCTGGACAAGCAAGCAAGTTGGATGTACATGCCAAAAAAAAAAAGGAAGCAGCGGAGTTGACAGTAATGATATCCAACTTTTGGGGACTGTCTTTTCACTAACATAAGCAGATATGATTAAACGTATGCAGGCAGCTGGTCTGCTGAGTTGAGAAAGTGCCATTTTCCCATAGACACATGGAAGAAGAGAGCTGAGCCTTAAGTGCATTTGTCAGTCTTTTCACTGTCAGTTTAGATCTTTAGCTGTAGTGATTCTTGCTCATATGTACTGACGATCAGATCTGAGGTCAGGCATGAATTCTCCCCAGGGGCATACAGGAAAAATTGTTTGTGTGGTTTGCAAATAATATACCTGTCTTCAAAGACCTAATCACGTGGGACAAAAATAGCAAAGGATACTAAAACATTTCTGCACCCACCATTTTCTCCTATACGCATTTGCAACACATGGTCTAAACCTGATAGTTTTATTCATGGTTGCACATTTTAGACTTTTTTTTTCTTTTGCTTTGCTTAAATCTAGTTTTTTCAATTGGGGAAAGGCAGAAGTACATAGTCATGGGTCAAGCCAAGGTGAAGCCTGATGAGTCATAGGAGGACCGGAAACTGGCTGAATTTTGAATTAATTGCCAACTCTGGGTAGGAGAAACAGAAACAGTACCCATGTCACATGAGGCTGACCAGCTTGCAGTCCTAGTCAACATACTCAACAGAATGTGGCAGTAGAACTAAACACAGGATGAACTGTACTTACTGTAGGAAGGGGGTGACTTTTAAAAGAAAATTTCCCCTCCTGCACTTTTCTCTGGGGCCCTTACTTTGGCTCTCTGTCTCATATGACTCTATAATGTGCTTTGACCATCGTATATCCTCTGTGATATACGATGGTCTAGAATACCATCTAGACTAGCGGTTCCCAACCTTGGATCCCCAAATGATCATGTGCTACAATTCCCAGAAATCCTGGCCAGCACAGCTGACGGTAAAGGTTCCTGGGAGCTTTAGTCCAAGAATATCTGGATTGAGGACCACTGATCTAGACTATAAGGTGGCAGTTGCCCACCAATTTATTCTTACTGTTCTTTTTGCCTAAGGGCATTTATGGGTTTAGGCCACATTTGTTACCCTGGATCCATAAATGGTGAGGGTCTTCACTGTGGCCTCCATGTATCCTAGGCCCCCTCCCAAATTCTTCTTCCACCTCACCACATGAGCAGCCTTGTAACTAAGTTGCCACAAAAGGGAGCATTGCCACCTCAACTGTGCTCCCCCACCAAGTTTTTTAAATGGTCTTTTAAAATTTGTGACATGATATAAAACAATAGATTCCCTTCAAAGAACAGGAGCAAGTTAGGAACAGGACCTGTAAAGAATTTGGTCATTAAGGCTGGGTGAGCTTCATCTTGAAGAGTCCCAAAACAGTCTGTGCACTCAAAATGTTCCCTGACTCACAGTGGATTTTTCATTATTACATTCAACGTCATTACTTAAGTGATCCTGGGGAGCAGGGGGGAGCCCAGTCTGTTTAGCTGTATGACACTTGAAAAAAAAAATCAATATTGGAGATGTGCATTATGCACTAAAGTTAGACTCCATCCCTTGGATGTTCTTTTGCTTTATACCTCAGTTTCAGTTTCAATGTTCTCCATTTAGCCAGCAATAAAGAAGTATGTTCATTTGCCGTTAGTAAGAAGTTAACATTTGTTTATTCTGCATTTATTATTATGAGTAGAGCAGTTTGGGGAATTTATTGCTACATGCTGAAATTTCTGAGTTTACACACCCAGTGGATAAAATGTGAGTATAAAAAAAAAACACAGATCATGAATAGATTCTCCCTTGGTATACATATATTAACTTGTATGTGCCACCAAATAACATTCATTTAATCATGGAAAAACTTTTAGAATGTTTACTGTATAAAAATAAACAATACTTGAACATTTTACTTGGTATAGATTTGTGCTTGACAGACTTATAACAGTTTCATAATAGCTTCCTTGATAGCATACTAATAGCAGACAGCATAACTGAAGAAAACATTACTTCTCAACAGAAAAGCCTCATGCTAACAGAGAAACAGAACAAGCAGAATAAGCCTCATTCTAACTGTCACTTATTCTTCTATCTGACAGTTAATCCCTTCAAATACCCATTGGCTAGTACTAGATAGAATCTGATTGGTTACAATGTCTTATTATGTAAATAACACATCTCAATCATTCTTATATATACACATTCACATACATATATGCTGGGTTGCACAATTATATATTCTGTCACTAAAGAGTAGAATGAAGAGAGTGATCTGAAAATAAGATTATTCTACATTTGTATTTGTTCTTTTAAAGTAGTCATATACTCATAGCAATAGTGACTTTTCCTCCTTTTTCTTGAGTACTTAATTTCAAAAGGTGAAAACATCCCCAGAAGAACAGAAACACTGCTGTGCATTTGGCTAGCCACTTAGGTTACGACTTAGGCCTATTGTCTGATTTCCCCAATACAGTATATAAAGCTCAGCAAGGGGCCTTTTCATGTTTTCTGGGCAGAACAATCAATCCAGCAACCATTTTTTAATCAACCAATTGTGTTTTGCAGTTTGTTTCCAATCACTTAGTTGGTCTTTTATACAGCAGCTTTAAACATTTTGGTGCGATTATTCAAAAGGAGTAAAACTGTGAATGTCAGGAACAAGACTAGAAAGAGGAAATGTCAAGGAGAAATTAACAAATATGTCCTTAAGTATTTATTTATTTTCTCTCTTCCCTCCTCTAAACTTGTATTACACTTGTAGTTTAGGGGAAAGTTTGTTTTTAAAGTGGAATCTAAAAGAGAGAGACCTAATTCAGCATCAATAGTAAGCTCAGGAGCTCACTGACACTGATACACAGGAATAAACTGCAGGTAAAAAAGGACTGTAGCTATCAACAAAATCAAGATTTTGAGTATGATATTGCCAGCAATATCTCAAAAAAAAAAAGAAAAGAAAGAAAGAAAGAAAGAAGACTGAGATAATTCAACAGATTAAATTTCATTCATACCGAAAGGAATGTGAAGACTATAATTTGCAACAAAAAATAATTATAGAAATATAGTTTTCTCCATCAGCTGCTGAATTTTGGTTTGGGGGGAAACGCTTAAAAAATGAAGGAGCTACACAAACATGATACATATGTGGTCCATATTTCAGCTATTCCTGCATGGTATGGGGGGGGGGGGGAAGGGAGGGAGCCTCGGATTCAACCTCTTTTTCCACTTTCCTGCACACTGCAGTTCTTGAAAGCAGTTGATATTATTTAGGTTCAACTGTTGATGTCTTTCACGTTTCGTCATCAATGAACATACAGTGAACATACCACACAGAAGAAAAAGAACAAGACCACTTATTTATAAATGCATTTGAATACACTCCCGAAAAAGCTGGGGGGAAAGCTGGAAAAAAGTAGTAAACAAACTCTAGGAAGTTCAAGTTACCAGTCTGCAAACAGGTGGAATGAAATTGCAGAGATCATGGCACAAGTAGTTTGAGAAGACACAGTATTGAACATAGATACAGTGGTACCTTGACTTACGAACGTCTCCACTTGCGAACTTTTCGAGTTACGAACGGCTCCGTTTGCAAAATGTTGCTTCGACTTGCGAACGGAGCCTCGAATTACGAATGAAAAAACCGGAAAAAAACCTTTCCTGCCCTTTTTTTGACCTAAGTTCATCTTAGGTCAAAAGAAGAAGAAAAAATTTAAAAATTCTCCCCCTAGTGGTAGAGTACGGATTAACCGGCTTTGCATTAGTTCCTATGGGAACTAATGCCTCTACCTACGAACAGCGCCTCGACATACGAACGAAAAACAGCAGGTACGGATTAAATGGTTTTCAATGCATTCCTATGGAAAAGTTTGCCTCAAATTACGAACTTTTCGACCTACGAATGCCGTTCCAATACAGATTAAGTTCGTAAATCGAGGTACCACTGTACTGGAGATGTCTGATGGTATATGATCCCAGACGATTCTACTAGAGGCAAAAACAACTGTGGAAATGTTGCTTTAGGAATCTGGTGTGTGGATTTCTTAAACCCACTTTTAAGGTTTATGAATCCTTATTACGCCTCACCTTCTCCACCTGTAAAAGTTGTGGATAATGTAAAACTTATCAAACAATATTTTCATAAGTCTGAAAATGCATTTTTAAAGCATTGAAAAGTTGCAGGTTTGAAAAATGAAGCCTCTCTCATCTTTTGAAACATCACTGGTCAGGCCTTTTGAAAGTTACCAGAATTCTTTTTCTTAATTATAAAAACATATTTCATCCTTCATATTTATTATAGTTATTATTATTATTTTCATTGCTCTCTACACCAGAGTGCATTCTAATAAAACAAATAATGTACAAAAATGCAACAGAACATTTAACCACAACCAATAATTAGGACATGAAGAATGTCAGAACAAGGATATTAAAATATGTCCTTAACCTTCTAGGCAGCCAATGCAATGCCCTATGATGATGGCAAATATGGGAGTAACATGGTAAATTTAAAACTACTCATACCACACTATTCTGTACCAGGGTTAGTGGACAAAGTGAAGAAGAAGGAAGACCTGCCAAAAGGTTGTTACAGTAATCCAGGCATGAAACCACCAAGGCATGGACAAGGAGTTTTGTAATCTCAGGAGTCAGAAAGTGATGGATCCAGTGGATATTAGCAAAACAGAAATTGCATACCTTGGCTGTCTCATTCACAGAGTCATCCACTAGAACGCTGAGATCTGTGGCCTCTGAGACAGATGTTGTTAGAAAGGTGAAAGCTGGAAACTTTGTTTCCTAGCACAAATAAAGAGTTATTCACTGTCATGTAAAAGCATCTGTTTTTCTTAGTTTTTACGAAGAACGTTTTTGAGATTCTCGAACCTACAGGTAATGTGTTACAAGCTGAAGAAACAAGACTGAAAGCCTTTTTTCCCATTTTCAATTTAGTACACAAAGATTTCAATAACTTTAAAATAATACTTTCCTGAAGTCTGTTGTTGTTGTTGTGTGCAGCCAAATCGCCTCTGACATGTGGTGACCCTATGAACACCTTAGGAGGCAAAAATGAAGTATTTTACCAGGTGTAATTCATAGCAAGGAGTAAGATCAAGAAAGAGAAAAGGAACAGTCAAGTAGAAAGGATATAGTTTAAATTAATGGGTATTGTTCTTTTCTTAATCAAATAGGAGATTATATGAAAATGACAAAATAATCAGAACAACAGCATTGTTCATGATTTTAATTCTGAGCCAGTAAATCCTCTTAATAATAACCATATGCCATCAAGTCAATTCTGATGTATGGCGGTGCTTTTCAGGGTTTTCTAGGTAGAGAGTATGTGGAAGTGGTTCTCTGAAGTGAACTTCTGGCTCCACAGCCAGATACCTAAACCACTGAGCTATCCAGACGGCTAGTAAATCTAACTGCCTAGGAAATCACAGGATAATTTTTTGTTCCCAAATATTTCTTAGAAAAATAGAGCAACCCAAATATGTTTCAAGAAATTTTCCAGCAAACAGAAATCTTCACCAATGCATGTTGACTTCCAGCTGCTGCAGAGACTTTACCCATCAGAGTAGCCATTTTGTGAGTAAATATTTTGGGGATTAGCTAGGATCTGTTAGCCGCAGAGACTTTCAATGAATCACAAGCATTTAGGGAAAAAAAATTTCCTTTCATTTATAAAAGTCAACACATTTCAATTTTGATACAAATTTTACATTACTTTAATTCTAGGAAAAATCAAAAGCTGCAATTGTTTTGAGGTAAGATTCTTAGGAGCTCTGCATTTTCTCTCTCTTTGAAAATGTAAGAACATAAGAAGAGCCCTGCTGGATCAGGCCAAGGGCCCATCTAGTCCAGCTTCCTGTATCTCACAGTGGCCCCACCAGATGCCTCTGGGAGCACACAGGACAACGAGATACCTGTCTCCTGATACCCCTCCCCTGCATCTGGCATTTGGAGGTACCTTCCTTTTAAAACTGGAGATTATACATCTCCATCATGGCTTGTAACCTGAGATGAACTTTTCCTCCAGGAATCTGTCCAATCCCCCTTTAAAGGCATCTAGGCCAAATACCATCACCATATCCTGTGGCAAGGTGTTCCACAGACTAACAACACGCTGGGTAAAGAAATATTTTCTTTGGTCTGTTCTCACTCTCCCAACACTCAATTGGAGTGGATGTCCCCTGGTTCTGGTATTGCATGAGAGGGAAAAGAACTTTCCTCTATCCACTTTATCCACCCCCTGCATAATTTTATATGTCTCAATCAGGCACCTTTCCTCTAGACTAAAGAGCCCCAAACACTGTAGCCTTTCCTCATAAGGGAGGTGCCCCAGCCCAGTCATCATTTTAGTCACTCTCTTCTGCACCTTTTCCAGTTCCACTAGGCCTTTTTTGAGGTACGGTGACAAGAACTGTACGCAATACTCCAGGTGCGACCTTACTAGGATTTTGTACAATGGCATTATAATGTTGGCTGTTTTATTGTCAATCCCCTTTTTAATGATACCTAGCATGGAATTGGCCTTCTTCACTGTCACTGCACACTGGGTTGCCACTTTCATCGAGCTGTCTACCAGCACACCAAGATCTCTTTCCTGATCCGTCACAGACAGATCAGAACCCATTCACTGATAAAGTTTTGATTTTTTTGCCCCAATGTGCATTACTTTACTTTTTCTTATATTGAAATGCATTTGCCATTTTTCCACCCATTCTCCCAATTTGGAGAGATCCTTCTTCACCACCCAGAAAAATTTTGTGTCATCTCCAAACTTAGCCACCTCACTGCTTATCCCTATCTCCAGGTCATTTATGAACAGGTTGAAAAGCACCAGTCCCAGGAAGAATCCCTGGGGCACACCGCTTTTCACCTCTCTCCATTGTGAAAATTGCCCATTGACACCTACTCTCTGTTTCCTGGTTCTCAATCCATAAAAGGACCTGCCCTCTTATCCCCTGATTGTGGAGTTTTCTCAGCAGCATTTGATGAGGGACCGTGTCAAACGCCTTCTGAAAATCCAGATAGACAATATCCACTGGTTTGCCTGCATCCACATGCCTGTTGACCTTTTCAAAGAATTCTAAAAAGTTTGTGAGGCAAGACTTACCCTTACAGAAGCCATGCCGATTTTCCCTCAGCAAGGCTTGTTCTTCTATGTGTTTTAAGATTTTATCTTAGATGAAGCTTTCCACCATCTTCCCTGAACATTAGGCTAACTGGCCTGTAGTTTCCCGAGTCCCCCCTCCTTCCCTTTTTAAAGATTGGCATGACATGTGGTATCCTCCAGTCAACTGGCACTGTGGCCGTTTTAAGGGACAAGTTGTATATTTTAGTTAAGAGATCAGCAACTTCATTTCTCAGTTCCTTAATAACCCTTGGGTGGATGCTGTCTGGGCCCAATGACTTACTGATCTTCAATTTATCAATTAGGTCTAAAACATTCTCTCTTTTAACCTGTATCTGATTTAATTCCTTAGTCAGGAGGGGCTGTTCCGGCAGTGGAATCTGCCCAAGTTCTTCTTTTGTGAAGACAAATGTGAAGAACTCATTTAATTTCTCTGCAATCTCCCCATCCCCCTTTACCACCCCTTTACCTCCCTCACCATCCAGAGGGCCAGCCGCTTCTCTGGCAGGTTTCCTGCTTCTAACATATTTAAAGAAGCTTTTATTTTTCCCGTTTATATTGCTGGCCATATGTTCCTCAAAGTCTTTCTTTGCCTTCCATATCATCTTCTTACATTTCTTTTGCCAGAGTTTGTGTATTTGAATCATACCATTGAGAGCTTTCTTGTATGCTTGTCAAATTTTTAATGTTTATAAAAATGCCTATTTATGCAGTAAATATTTTATAAATTTAAGGATCCATTCTCAAAGACATCCACAAGAAAGTTGTACATTTTCTCTAAATCAGTGCTTCCCAACCTTGGGTCCCCAGATGTTCTTGAACTACAACTCCCAGAAATCCTGGCCAGCACATCTAGTAGTGAAAGCTTCTCAGAGTTTTAGTCTAAGAACATCAGAGGACCTAAGGCTGGCAACCACTACTCTAAATGCTTGACAATAGTTGCATTGTAATGGACTCTTACTCTCTCTGTGTGTTTTGTGGGCATCGGTGTTGGTGTTGCCACAGTGCAAGATTAAAGCTGAATATTTAAGCAAGCAAGTTCTACACAATTTTTAAATTTCTTATTCATAGTATGAATAATTCTTTATTTTACATCTTTTGGTATCATTTTGTTCACTGTATGCTTCACTTTTTCCCCTCAATTAAATAAAAAAGATGGCTGTAATTCAATTCCTGGCTATTTTTTAATGTTAACCTGACCTTTACACAGCTCATTATGTTAGTTAACACACTGTCTTCATGGAGAAGGATGAAGGAGGAGGTTCACTGGCTTACTTTTTCCTTTCCCCTGGCCTGGCCCTCATATCGTCTACAACAGTGAGTAGAAAGGGGGCATGGCTGGAGTGCACTGGAACAATGTGCTTCCTTCTCCCCCAGAAGCCCCACCTAGAAATGTGGATGCCCATCCACCAAAGAAGGCTAGCTACTGGTCTGCCTTGGAGGTCTAGAACTTACTTTTTAAACTATGGACTATGACTGAAATGGAAACTAAAGGTATGGGGCCATTATCTTTGGCCATTTTAGTTAACATTTGTGGTTCTTGCTCTGAAAAAGAAACCACGGAAGGTCGTTGTGGCATCCGCCCAGGTCATGAATATTCATATGTTATCTGCATGGACCAATGAGAGTGCTGGAGAGGCGGAGTCATGAGATATATGATTCTCTGCAGGAGGAGGGGGAGATCAGATGAGAGATTGGAGTGGAAGAGTTCAGAAGGGAGGTTTTGGAATTGGGAGTTTGGAGTAGAGAGAGATAGGGTTGGCGGTTGAGGGTGGATGAAGTGGGATGTTTGGTTAAGAGTTAAAGACATTGATTGTACCTTCATCACCTGTATTAATAAACAACTTCTATTTGGTTCTATTTAAAATGACACATGGCCTGGACCTCTATTATTAATAATACTTAATGTTGATGTAATCAACTGGTGGCAGCTGAAAGACATGTAGCTTGTGCCCTGTGTTTGGTGAAACAATCAAGGGACAGGCAGGAACGTGACAGTCGTGGAGTCCATGATCAGTCCATGATCACGTGGAGCAGGGGCAGGGCCAAGGGCAAGTCTGTAAAAGGCTGCCCACCCCCTGCCTCAGCCTCTTTCTCTGCCAATGTGAATGGCCCACCCGGCCACCCAATGGCAGTAAGAAGGGTTTAGTTGGTCGCTTCAGGGCCAGATGGGAATTATTGATGTACTCCCAGGATTGGCAATGAAGGGAACAGATGGGTTTTTGCCTATCCCATTCTTATTCACTGGGGGGGGGGGGGGTATGTGCAATGACATAGGCCACAACAGCCTGTAGAGCAAAAGGAAAGAGGTTCAGGTGAGTTCCATGGGACACCTGGAAGGGGGTGTAGGTCATCCCACCTCCCTGCATTGCAGAACCAGAGATTTTGGGGAAGGGAGTGGGGTACAAGGGGATCCCATGGGATGCAAGCACTTAGAGTCAGGAGGCTCAAGCTGGCTGTGCTCTTTGTGTACTCCAATATTTGGCTGGTGGAATAGTGCTGTACATAGGGCAGTGTGGATTCATAAATGGGAACTCACCCCAGGAAGGTCTGGGCCAGAGGTCGGGGTCAACACCAGACCCAGACCCTACTATGGTAGGCCCTCTTGTGAAAGGGGAAGTTAACATTTAAGATATTTAATAAGTTTAACCCACTTCCTGTGACTTGCCTCATTATTCTGGGCTGGATGGGCAATGCCACTGCATATATTGGCAAAACCCACTCTAGGCTTGTTCGCTGGATAGTTTTTATCTCAAAAATCTTATTGGCAGAGAGAAACCATGGAGCTAGGTGGACTAGAGCAGCCATTTTTGCTTTCTTTTCAGGGAGGAGAAAGTCCTACTTGACCAGGGAGAGAAGGTTAGAATCTTGATTAAGATGCTCCTTTGAAAAACATATCAGATAAAATCTTTGGTGTGGATTAGTATATATATTTAGGACAGCTTGTGCGACTGTGAATATTAACCTGGGGAAAAGGAGTAGCCAGAAAGAAGTGCTGCTTGTCTGCCCATGCCTACTGCTTGACTTAGCTTTGGGGCAAATATTTACCCAATCTAATGTAGGAACTCCTGTCAAATCTATCTTTGGTTTATTCCTGGGACTCAAATAGGAGATCAGTAGTTTTTGCAGGGTGGAAGCACATAGATCTGCAGGTACTGTCATCCTCAGTACTTAACATTTATTCAAGGACTACCTAATCTGTCATATGAGAGATCATTTTGCCCGACTCCCAATGAAATATGGTCATTTAGACTGTCTTCAGAACTTGAAAAGTGTGTGTAGCTTTTCTTGATGCTGACAGGATGACTCTGTGCTTTCCATTGATTCTGTCACCTGGTTCAGACCTACCTGTTCAACATTTTATAAGGGAAATACCAACGCCTCCTTCAGGTATGCTTCACATAGAAGGTCAAAATATGTAGAAACTTAAGAGAGAGCAGGATAGTGCTTCTGTCTCTGGCAATGCATGGCTTCTTTCACATGTGCCTCACTCTGCCCTTACAGGGATCCAGGAAGCCTACACACGTATGCTACCCCACCTCAGAAGTCTGTGTGCATCAGTGTGTAATGCATGAACACCAGTTTGTTACTGGCAGAGCCAAAGGCTTTGCCCTGCCAGCACTTTGCTAAAAGCTTTGAACTTTCACGGAAGTAACATGTACAGGGTGCTGAAGTATGGGTGAGAGAAGGCTCATGTGGGAGAAGGGTCATCACACACAATAATAATGCAAAAGAACCTGTACATCACCTCGGATGTAGGGCTTTTCCAATAGTGTGAATTCACACAAAGGCAGAAAGAAAACAAAATACCTGTCAGAGTGAAGCAGCCATTTCTTTTCCAGCTTCACTATGTATCCTGCTACTGTCCACTTTGACCTAAATCTGTGCTTATTCTTTTTATATAAGGGAGCTTCTGCCCCTTATCTACTTTTCCTTCTCTCTCCTGACTATCACTGTGGTCCATTCTGTACAGATGCTGCTCCAAAGTCATCGTGGGGTTATTTTTTCCAAGTGCCTTCTTCCACCAGATGTTTCCTGGTTCCCAGGTGTGCTTGTGTCTCCGTCAAAGCTCTCACAATTTGACATAGCAGAGGCATAGCTGGTATTCATTCAAGCTAGAAAAATTGTGAACAGTTCCACACCAGTAGCATGGCTCTTTCTGCCAGCAGCTTCCTGAGAGATGCTGTTTACGAACAATGAAATACTCCTCACCATACTGTTACTGTCTGTAAAATATAAAGCAACCTGGTAGAAAGCCTTAATCAGACAACGCTGCATATTTTCAGAACATGATTAAGACTTTCTACCAGATTGCTTGATATTTTACAGACAGTAACAATATGGTGAGGAGTGCTTCATTGTTCATGAACAGCCTCTCTCAGGACGATATAAAATTTCTAAAAATTTCCCTTTTTTCTCAGAAAAAAAACCACTCAAAAGTTTTTTAATTTTATACTTTCTTATTATAAGAACTCTAGTGTTCTTTAGAGATGTAAAATTTCTGAAAAGTTCCATTTTTTCCAGAAAAAAATATGTTTTCCCCCTGTTTTTTTCCTGAAAAAATTGATTTTTTTTTAGAAATTTTACATCTCTACTGGTGATAGGTCACTGCTTTAGAAAACTGCCTGCAAGAATAGACCTTGCATCCCATTCACGAGGTATCTAGAGGTATGGTGCTATGTGAAACTATCCCTATGTGAAATCTCCCTTTCCCACAACTACACAGTGCTCCGCTTGTGTGAATACCCATTAGTAATTACATGAGTCTTTACAGTCATCTAGTTTGTTTCATTACAGTAATCTGGTTTGTATAAATCTTATCTAGGGACAAAGATGACAAAAATTTCATAGTTGTTTCTTTAGGATTTTTTCTTTTGTTTTGTGTTTTTAAGTGTGACAGTTCTTTTGTTTAACAGGAAGGTGAAAGGCTTTTCCAGGTTATTTTGTTTTTGGTTCCCCATTCACATTTCCTGGCACTAGTGTGTATTAAGCCATACAAAACCCTTAAAACTACTCCAAAAACTCTGAAAGGCAAGGGAAAAGAGAATCGATTTAGTCCAAAAGAAGGCATTGGTACAAGAGAAAGAAAAGCATAATCAAATGTATGCAAGCACTAGTTTCTATTATCACGTTCACAGAGACCAGTGGCTCTTTGGCACATTCACAAAATCCCCACCAGCCCACCCACTCAGAAGCAAACAAAGCAATCCCCAAACAACACAAAAATATACACTTTTAACAGAATCAGTATAGTACATAGTAAATCAACAAAACAGCAATTTAAAGCACCACCCTGCACACACACACACACGCACACACGCACGCGCACACACACACACACACACACACACACACACACACACACAGAGGAGCAAAATTTTAAAAGAAACACATAGTCCCTCCTCTCAAAAACCAAGGATAGCAAGCAACCAAATAAAGGCAAAAATGCAATGAAAGACGCCCACCACCACCACCAAAGTACTAGAATATGAGGACTTTTCTCTGTCTCCTACGACCCAACACCTCCTCTTCCAGTAGGGAAAAATAATCAAAAGAAATGGTAGGAAATTCCCAGAAATAAATTATTCAATTCTTCAACAAACTCTCCAGTTTATGAATGTGGGATATTGTGCTTCTGTACCCATGATTCAAAATGACAGGATATTGCTGCACAATGTTGTGCCCACATTGCCATCACTCAAAAGGATACCAAGCTTTACATATCAAAGGGCAGCCTGAATGTTGACAACACCAATGGCAGCAGTCAAGATTGTCTGTGGGATACCATCTTCTGCTCAATCCATTAATACTTGTTGAAAAACAGCCCTGACAATTGCTTTGTGTTTGGAGGAAAGTGGTAATCTGATGAAAAAAATAAGTCAGTTTCTAGGATTATCCCTTGTGTAGTGTCACTTTGTGAATGGTAGTGGTGCTGGGAACTCCTGTTCAACACCTTGAGAGATATCTTGAGAGATAATGGTTAGTCCAAGCAACTTTTTTAAAAATTTGGAATGAATCCAGGCTTCAGGGGGTAAAATACTGACTCTGAAATAAGCCTTTTCAAAAGGGAAAAAACCCTCAGATTTTCTTATGAAATATTTTAAATAAGTAAATGAACAACCTGATTATCAAGATGAATGTTCTAAACAATTAGAAACATTATTTCAGTTTGAGAGCCAGGAAGAGAGATCTGAACTCTTGACCCTATCAGTCAGGACCAAATTAAATGACTCTCAAGAGGACAAATTTTAATTTCTTCCTGGCCAAATAGACATTAAAAAGAGTTTCTATTTCTGGTAAAATATTTTAAAAGATATTTTTAAAAGTAGAGAATAAATATTCAGAAGCTCACTCATTAAAGCTGTGAAATTGCTGGTTTTTACTTCGTGGCTGGGCATGGTCTTTACTTGATGTTAGTAGAGCTTTGTGCCTAATCCACCCATCTTGTCACTATACAGTGGTGCCTTGACTTACGAACTTAATCCGTCCCAGAAGATGTTCGTAAATCAAAACGTTCGTAAGTCAAATCAGCATTTCCCATAGGAATGCATTGAAAACCGATTAATCCGTTCCGGATGTTTTTTGTTCTTATGTCGCGGCGCCGTTTGTAAGTCAAAGCATTAGTTCCCATAGGAACTAATGCAAAACCGGTTAATTCGTCCTCTACCACTAGGGGGAGAATTTTTTGTTTTTAAACCTAAGATGACTTAGGTTTAAAAAAAGGGCAGGAAAGGAGGGAGGGAGGGAGGAAGGGAACGAACACCTTTTAAACAGAACACCTTTAAAACCAAGCAGTTTTAAACCAAACCAAGCACCTTTTAAACCAATTTTTACATTTTAAAATTACAGTACCAGGCAGTACCAGACAGTACCAGGCAGTACCAGGCAGTACCAGGCAGTCCAAAGTCCATTTCCCGCTTTCCCCGCGGTTTTTTTGTTCGTAAGTCAAAGCGCCGTTCGCAAGTCAAAGCAAAATTTTGCGAATGGAGCTGTTTGTAAGTCAAAACGTTCATACGTCGGGGCGTTCGTAAGTCAAGGCACCACTGTAGTAGAGTTTGGTAATTAAGAAAAAAACTTCAAAGATGTTATGTGCCATCAAGTCTCTTCTGATGTGTGGTGACTATATGAGTTACTGACTTCCAAAATGTCCTGGTTTCCAGTGACACTCTTCTCTAACTCCAACTTTTCCCCCTTTTTATTTCAAAAGACAAAGGGACAACTTTTGGAAAATATACACACAACATGCCCATAATACTTTTAATTTGATATAGCTTTTCTTCCTCAGCTTTCATAACTCAAGGAAAGAGTTTGGAAACTGGAACATAGCTTTTTAGTCTGCATTCTGCGGAACGAGCACAGCAACATTAGTTTACCCCACAGGTTAAAGGGTGCGTATGTTTCTCCATTGTAGGTGTTATAACTACTCACACCTTGGCTTCACCATTTTATTAAGTCCAAAACAGCCCTTCAAAACATTTTGACACAGAGGGACTACAGAAACATTCAAGCTGTTCTCACTTCTGTCTTCTCCCAGTAACCATAGTACAATCATATGCTCATCTTCTGGAATCCTCTAGCATTGGTTGATTATAATATGAAAGAAGTTTCTGTTGGAATTTGCCTGTGGTGTATGTATATTTAAACATCGGTTTTAAAAACCCTGGAAATTCAATTCTTTAAAAAACCTCTCTGTGTGAAATATTGTGCTTCTGTGCCAATGATTCAAAACACCAGGAAATGGCCCAATACACACAATACGCAATATCAAGCCCGCATTGCCAGCAGGAAAAAGAATGCCAAGTTTTACATGGCAAAGGGTAGACTGAATGTTGAGAACACCAATAGCAGCAGTCAAGATGGTCTACAGGATACACTCTTCTGCTCACTACCATTCACACTTGGTGAAACACAACTTGGACAATTTGTGTTTGGGTGAGAAGCGGTTAATTAATGAAAAAAGGATCAGCTTCTGGGATTTCCTCTTGCATGGTGTCACTTTTTGATTGGTAGTTCACATGGTAGAGTGATGAGCTACCTCAGTCTGAATAGCTTGGTGGAAAATCCCAACCCCATGTTACCACAGGTGAAACATTAAACTACACACTCAAGGCCTGGTTGTAACTAGAGATGGGGGTATTCGTATACAAATACGAATATCCCCACACAGGTGGTGTTAACAAGGGTCCAGCCCCATGGGGCCGGACAGTCCACTCATCAATCCACCATGAACGTGGACAGCGTGATTCTACCAATGGCTCTGCAGCGCACAATCCACTTGCCACTCCTGGCAGGAGGCAGAAGGACAAGCCTCGTTGCAAGATCGAAGAGTGGCGAGCGGATCACGCACTGTGGAGCCATTGGTAGAATCACGCCATCCATGTTCATGGTGGATCAGTGAGTGGCCCGTCCGGCCCCATGGGGCTGGACCCTCATTAACGCCACCTGTGTGGGGATATTCATATACGAATACGAATATCCCCATCTCTAGTTGTAACCAATTTTAAACCTACCTTAAGAGGATACCCGGCAAACTTGTGCCATGAATTTTTGAGACATTCATGTATCATTTTTCTGTAATGTTGACAAGATGCTAGTGCAATGCTTGAAGAAATGAATTTTAATTTATGAAAGCTCACATTGAATTGTTGTGGGGGTAGTGGTCAAATAAAGGTATTACCTTCTCTTGCATTTATATTGTGTAAGGACCACATGGATCCCTTTGTGTTTAAATAAAAGGGTGCAAGCCAGAGTGATTCTTCCCTATAATGGGAGGAGTGAAGGGCAATTTTCCTCACCCCGTCTACAAGGAGCCACAGGTCCACCAAACAATGTTGAATGTAATATTGGAATTGCTATGCCAAACAAACTCCAGACATCAATTCAACCTCTTTGCAGCATGACTGTTGTTTTGCCAGAGCTTGGACTGTGACATGATTTGAAGCCTCATGCCTGCCTTATACTAACCCCTTCCCCTGCTTCAAATTTAGAAATAGCCAGCTGAAGCCAATTATTCAGATCAGTTGAAACATTCAGGTTTAAATTTCAGTGAGTGCTTTCAGAGAGTTGTGGCAATACTAGAGAAGGGTTGTTGCCAGTTGTCTGTTACTCTGTTACTAATCCCAGCCTGGCCAGGTGCATGGCCTGCAGGTAAGGTGTGGGAACACCAGATTTCTTTGTTGCACATTATCTTGTTAGCTAAGCTGTCGTGACAGTTCTCTGTGTGTGCACATTTACCTTTACGTGCCTGTGTGCCAGCATGTATACACCAAAATACAGAAGTTAATCTGATTATAATTCTCTACACCAGACTATTACAGTAGGACTCTAAGAAAAGTTAACTAATTAAATCCAAACCTGTGTGCAGGATCACAATAATGTACCCTGATCACAGAACCATGAGAAAAGTAACAAGGCATTTGGTGCAATTCAGCATGACTGCTGGATAGATCTGATTTGGTCCTACTGCCCTAGTTCACAGCATCAGCAGTTCTCAGATGACAGCCATGATAATTCCGCTGTAACTGCCTGGTATCTGGCTGGTAAAATTCCACAGTAGATGAGCACTGATGTAAAAGAGTGGTTTCAAATGTTTCCTCTCTTATGCCCCCCACCTGTCATTTTTATCAACAAACCTGAGTCCCACAATGTTAGAAATGCAAAGCCTAATTTAACGATTTCAGGCATTTCATTATTATGTCTTTTCAATCCGAATATTGTTTGATTTGGTGCCTGCTTTTCTTTGTACAGTTTTATTAATAGGATTATTAATCTTAATTTTATTATTGACTCCCATTAGAACTGTTCAGTTTGTTCCTCTTATTGTGTGTAAGGCTTCATCTATCTTTACTCTGTGCTTGTGTCTCCTTCCCCCTTCCAATCCAGTTTAAAGCCCTCCTGATGACATTCTTCATGCAGTGGTCAAACACATTCTTCCCAGTCTGTGAGGTGCAAGACATCTCTTGCTCACAGTCTATCATCTAGAAAGCTTAGCCTGTGATCCCAAAAACCAAATCCCTCATGTTGACACCACTGTTGTAGCCAGTCATTCACTTGGAGTATTTTCCTTTCACTTTCTCTTCTGAGGACTGGTAGGATGGATGAAAAAACTATCTGGGCTCCAAAGTCCTTAGGTTTCCTTCCCAGAGCTTCAAAGTCTGATGTGATGTCTTCAAAGTTGTTCTTGGCTGTGTCGTTTGTTCCCACATGGATGAGAAGAAAGGAATATGTATCCATGGGACTATGCCAGCTCTTAGCACAAACAGCCATTTATTTCTCTTTCTATTCAGTTAGTATTAATGGATTAACTCCCTTGGCCCGACCACCTTTTTGGTCTATTTTCTTCTATTTAGTTTTCCAATATTGTTGATCAGAAACACTTTCTCATCTTTAAAACTTGTTCTTTCTAATGTGCAGGCACAATTCTGTTACACCTAATAAATTTCTTTGTGTTGTGCTTAGAAAAGGAAAATAAATTTACTATCTGTATAGATTCCTTCTTAGATTTCAAACTCCAAATGTGCAAATTCTCAAGCATGCAATTTGCTGACATTTTGAACATCCAAACTGACTTGACCTGGTTTCCAATTTTAAAAAAATCTCCACCCTCTTCACCAACTTAAGTCTTTAGGGGTCTTTGATAGCTTGACACACAGAGAGAGATTTTCTGAGTAAAAGGGGCTGAGAAAAAAATACTGTGATTCAATGCCTGATTATTTGGTCATAGATAAATACAACCATATTCAATAAGATTTACATTCAAGCAGAACTACCTGATGCAGTAAGAATTTGGTCTGATAGATACAAAAGGTAAACTGAATTTAGTTAACCTGTACCCATCCTTCAGGGAAATGCATAGGCTGCTTGATAGGTAACAAAAAGATATAGAGACAAACTTTGCTTTTATGTTAACAAAGTTGGAGATAATTTTAGATGGTGTAACAGTTTTTTAAAAACAGTTATTCCCTGGTGCATAGGGACAGCTTGAGTGCCTGACAGACTCCTTCTTATACTTGTTATGTAGTTATTGTGTGCCAAACTTTCCTCCAGGGAAGAGGAAAGATACTCTTCTGGATTATAATTCCCAGAAAACACTAGCCTGCATGACCAGCACAGAAAAGGTTTGATTTGACACACACAAAAAGCCACACAATAGTGTTGCTTTTCCCAAGTATGTGAGATAGCATGGTCGAGGAAGCCTTAGCCACTTTTGGTTTTCTGTTGTGATATTTTAGTGAAGAGGTATTTATATTTTCAAAATATTCAGAAATTCATTCGGGTTCTGACTCTAGAACAGTTACTCCAAAACAGTGACTCAACACACAACAGCAAATGTCTATGCTGATATCTTAAGTTGCAGGAGTTTGCTACTGAGACTTAACAATAATTGCATTACACTAGCATAAAAACTCAGCAGGATTTTGGCCATCACATGTATACATTTGCCCATTAAATTGAATGTAATTTGGATGAATGTGATATTGGGACTTCCTAAGTTCATCCTGCATCTGAGTATAGGGCCTGTTGTCATAATAGTAATTTAAAAAGGAGCCCTAAGAAATTGTGTCCAGATTTCCTATTAATATCTGCACATCTATGTACCATTGAAGGTGAAGCTTTGTGGGCAACTATAACATGGAATTCCACTTTAGGCAACCCAAATGTTGTTCATTTTGGTAATATTCCTTAGACGGTTCAGCAGTTGGTAGATATTTGTTGCCTCCCCTACTCTTCACATCTCAAACTGCTTGGTCTATCCTTACTGTTGACACCAAAAGCTCAAGGGTAACTCTAAGATGCATGTTATGTCAGGGCAGGAAGCTGCCAACTGACAGGGAAAAGGCTAAGACCAAACCAGAGGGCACTAGAAATAGATAAATTGTGAAGAAGGAAAATCAAAGACTAGTAAAGATGAAAGAAACTGTCAGACATTTGTCATAGGAAATGCTGCTAAGTTGTCTGCTACAGGATTTTTTTCCTTAAGGATTTCTTCTTCTCCCCTTCCCCACCTCCGCACCACACTCTGACATGCATACACTCTGCTCCAAACAATATGTATTAGTAGCAGGTGGACACATTTTCACCTCAAAATAATTCCTACTGCTATGACTGCTCCTGACAAGTGTCTTCATAAATGTCACATTTGGGCTGCGTTTAGTGTAACTTCCTGCTGATGTGCATCTTAGGATTCATGTTGATGGAAGATCAGAATAATGAAAAGCATGTCCATTGCAATTTTACGCAGCAGAGAACACTGAAAATCTCTTTCTCCAGCTTGTATCTTGTCCCTGAAATAGACCCCTGCCAAATCCTCTCAAGTTTCATACCACATATTAAATCCAGACTTAGTCAAACATAATATAGATCTGTTTTAAAACAGTGGCCAAACCTCTTATTGGTGTTTACATAAGGCTTGCATAGCTTGGTGCAGGTAATTGCAACCAATTCATGGTGCTGGGGTGCTTCTCCAGTTGTGCATTTGGGTGCATGACCAGGCACTTAACTAAGACACCTCATCTATTAGGCACAATTACCTGAGGCAAATTAAGTAAACCTTTTGCAAACATCCATAGGATTCTAGCCAGTGAAACTTAAATTAATCAGTTATTTCTACAGGTCAGCTCTATTCTAAGTAACATTAAGAATGAATCCAAACTGAAGACTCAAAGATTCAAGTTACCAGAAACCAGACAACTTACTTGTTAATTTAATGGGATCAATATGATAGTAGTAGTTCATTTTATTATACCTACCATATATTTCCAGGTGACAGGAAAGCTTCCATGATCTGCTGTGATACAGAATAAAAATCACAGTCTTTGAACGAATGGGCAAGGAACAAGGGTGATGAGACACAGCAAGACAAGACAAGCAAAGAAGTAGTGTTTTGTTTCTGTTTTTGCTTTTGGGTTTTGTTTTGCCTTACAACTAGGAATAGGGCTGGATTCCTAAGTATTGTTGGGGGGAAGGATTGGTTTCAGAAAAGAACCCCAACTCACTCATAAAACTACTGATTATAAAATTGTTGAACATACCATATTTTTCCATGTATAAGATGATACTTTTATCTAAAATCTTTAGACTAAAAATTGAGGGTCATCTTATAAACGGAAGTAAGGGGGGAAGGGATCAAAGTGCTGCAGGATCGCAGCCCTTTGATCCTGCAGCCCTTTCATCGCTGGTTTCCCCCTCCACTTCCTAAGCCCCACGGGGCTTAAGAAGTGGCAGGGAAAGCAGCCATGAAAAGGCTGCAGGATCGCAGCCCTTTCATCCTGCAGCCCTTTCATGGCTGCTTTTCCCCTCCACTTCCGCAACCCTTTGATCCTGCTTTCATGGGGCTTAGGAAGTGGAGGGGGAAAGCAGCGATCAAATTTTCTAATTTGGGTTTAGAAAAGTGGGGGTTGTCTTATACATTGGGTCGTCTTATCATGGAAAAATATGGTACATAAATGTGAAGATCAAGATTCAGTGGCAATTTCATTCCTGACATCCCAACTGCTTTCCCCATGGTTTGTGGACCATATTCATTCATTAGTGCTTGTTGTGCTCCAGGGGATCAGGTGCATCAGTGCCATCCTGGTGTGATCAGAACAGTTGTTCAACTATGACTCACTCATATATTTTGTGTTCTTTTTCTAGTGCAACACCTCAACTCTGAATTCATAGAACATCCCTTACTGTTAGAACATGTTGGCCTGGACCAATGCAAGGACTATACCCATTTGGTGAGGGTATTTCTCATTGAAAGCTGCTAGCTTTGTCTCCCTGCCTGACTTGTGCTACAAGAAAATGACAGACTTTGATTGCTGTCATGCTGAACATGACTTGTGCCAGGCCCATGGCATATATGTATCTCAACGCTTTCTCAGCTTGCTTCTTTTTCTCATTTAGCTAGCTGTCCTTTCAGGACACACCCCAGGTCTAAACCTAGAACACTCTATGTTGCTGCAACATGGCACTCCCTCACCATAACATGGACCAGTGCCTGACAAAGGTGTTTATTTCTGTTCATTGCTTTGCCTACATGTCTCTCTGCCTGCAATCCTCCTTGCTTCTTCTCTTGTCAGTGTGATGTAGCTAAGAATGGGGATTCCCAGAGTCATGGGCTCTGCATGGATCTGGCATACAAGCCTGATGCTGCCTCGTCCTGCCTCCATGGTCTACTTGCTTGATCTATCAGTGCAGCCTGGCAGGACATTTGCTGCTCCATTGCACTGCCTCTACTTTACGACAAGGGACTCTGCCTCCTGACAAGGGTATTTCTATGACTTGCCACTGCCCAGCTGTCACTTCTAGCCAATGCTCCTTTCTTCATGCAGGACTGCAATTGGAAACTATGAAAACATTTGCTGTGTTTTCTGAAGTAATACTGTGCTGTGCCCTGAAGTAATACTGAAACAATTCATGATAGCTTTGACCAAAGGTGTCTTTAAATCCTTATTGCCTGCCTGCCTTCCTGCCTGCCCAGTGATTGTTGCATGGGATGTAGCAAACAGTAGCCTATGGCAGAGATGGGCAGACATCAGGCTTGCAAGATTGACTCTGTGATTTCTCTCAACCCTGAGATCTGTCAGTCAGACCCAAGTGCAAAATACTAATTTGGGCAAAGTGGTTTATGTAACGGCAGAAAAGAAGAGGTATCATCCTTCCAAACTCCATCTTTGACTCAGGAATTTGTAATGTGTGCCAGAACCAAGCACTCAAGATCTTCCACAGAATAAACACACTCATGGTTCCCCTCCATTCTATACTGATATTGTACCCTCTCATTGTGTTATGTAGCTATCCTGTTACAAAGCTAGGAATGCTACAGTTAAATTCCAGCAGTTGTAGCTAATTTGGCTGTCTAGGAAGCTGGCTATATGGACATTTAGCTTGCTGTTTGGTGCATTGTAGGAACAGGCTGGTTTGTTCCTAAAGACGGTAATCAGACAATGTATTTGCTGACTGCCCACCCCCAGAGTGGTCCTACCTGCACCTTTCTGGCCCCTGTCACAGGACTTCTACTTTTTTTTGGGTGTGAGTAGGATTACTCTGATTTGGATGGTTTCTAGTGCATCTGATTGCTGGAAATGATCTGAAGCAAGCCTTCCTCTTTTAATTTGCCAGTATCATGAGCCACTTCACAATATTGGTAAATTTATAGCAGGCTGCTACAGATAGCGAATAGGGTTGCTTGAGGTCCACATGCCATTTGAATGCAAGAATTGCACCAAATGGCATACTGGACCTTCCAGCAATCCTATTTAAACCATTCTAGTCCACTCCTTTGAGACCATGTTGATAAGCCCAAAGTCTGTACCTGCCCTTTTCTTTCCCCTAAACAAACTACGTATCTACCTTCCAAAGAGAAAATAAGATGTTGCTAGAGTTAGTTGACTACAATTTCACCTATGTCCACCCATAAAGAAGGCTTTGTGACTGTGTGGATACTATAAGCAAGTTCCCATAAATATACTACTTAACAATACTATGCAACGTTTATAATGTACCTTCCGGTGTTCAAAGTGCTATTAACCAGAACAGTCAGTGTGGCATAATAACTATGGTTCTAAATAGGGACTTGGAAAAATACAGGTTATGGTCCCCAAGACACCCCTACTAACCCATGAAACTCTGGATCACACAAGATGATACTCTTTTCATGTTTTCCCTCAAATGCAGAAGGCCCCTGTCCTTCTCAGTATCCAAATATGGGGATGAAGATAGAGGAGTTTTTTAGTTGTTGCAATTGTGAAATGTTCAAGAAATAGTGTGTAAATGGGGCAAAAAATGGGAGGAACTGTCAGAGGTCTTGCCCATTTGGATGCAATGCAAGACTCCCTCACTTTTAAATAGGAGTATGTTTGTTCTCTTGCTTAATGAATGGGTTTCAACTATCTAGGTTGTTTCTGTTGGAAATGACCTGGATATACTTGGGGAGGTCATTTAACCTTCTTGTGTCTTGGGTCACTTCCTTCAAATTACAATAGCAGGATTTTTCTACATCACAGGGTTGATGAAAAGATAACTACATTAAAGGATTGCAAGGCACACAGGTGCTATGGTAATGGAGGGCATCCAAGGACCATGAATAGGTAGTTTATTAGCAGCTGTTTGGTTATTTATGTGATTAACTGCACATATGACCTATGGGAGAAGTGCCTGGAGCCTGAGACAGAGCCATGGATACCATCAGTGAGATGGATATTTTACGAAGACATTATGAGTTTGCTTAGAAATCCTGAACCAAACTGAAGCAGTAGCAATAATTCTGAGTTTACAGACATCCACGAATTATGACCACACTGCACTTTTGGAAAATATATTACATGTGGGAAAGCTCATGTCCCAAGGGCAAGCGTTCTGTTTCTTTCATGACCCATAACTCAAGAGCATGGCATGCAGCATTCGCCCTTTACAGAACATCTTCATTCCTCACAGGTGAGATAGATGATCACAGAGAGTGTACAGAAAAGCTGACTTGCTCAGCAGTGATTGGGGTGAGATTATTTTAACCTCTTTCACTTTATATGGTCAGTTATCACAGACAGATGAGTGAAAAAAGAAAAGGAAGAAGCAAGGGCCGTGCATCTAATTGTATACTAGATGCATCAGAGCTGTGATCTGATTATTGTGCTGCTATTGTGAATTACACCCTGAGAAACAGTAAGGAGAAAGGATCTAATGCATAATACACGAATCTGTCTAGATGATAATACAGAAAGCATAAAATAGTAGATACAATGCAGCATGCCCGGTAGTAGGTTTTAAAATATATATATCTGGAATGACAAAACATAATCCTGTCACATCTTCTCCTATTTATGGGCCCAGTCCCACAATATTAAAAAGATTTCTTAACTTCAAAACATGAAAGAAATGTCATTAAATGTCCTGGGCTTGTTCACATTCCTATTGACTTCACCACTGGCTGAAACAATAGGTTGGTTACCACATCAGATATCTGCTCAAAAGAATTTGCCTGGATGTTTATGAGCCTAATTATTTATTTGCTGAATTAAATCTTAATTAAAATACTATCTGAAATCCTATTGGTGTTTGTGTAACTCATTCCAGCTAACTGATAAGATTTCAGTTGCCTGCCTCATGATGTGCCCGACTCTGCAACCAAGAAGGACCGCAGCATCTCATCTATTAGCTTCAAGTAGCTGCAGCAAATTATGCAAACCTTACACAGACCCCCTTAGGATTCTGTCTGCTACATTTGAAGACCTGGTATGATCAAGTCTCCTTCTCCAGAACGAATGTGTACCAAATTCTGCAGCTGGCAGCCCCAGGGAAGCTGAAGCTGTCTGCATTATTGCCGTGAATTGGGACCATACAAGAAGGTCACTGTCAGGGGCCCTAGATTTTGGGATGTCTTCACAAGCGTGACCTCATTGCCTGTACCTGACAGCTAATCCTCTCCGGTGCCCATCTCAGCAATATATAGTTTCTTCTGATCTGTTTTGGATCTCCAAAACTAAACTGATCTGTTTTGGATCTCCGCATGACCATCCACACACCATCCTTCGTAATAGTTACATTCCCTGACACCCTCCCTGACCTCTTCCCTTTTGAACTGGCTATCATTTCACTCACCCACAAAACTCCAAAGAAAGTTAAGGTGAATGTGACATTAAACAAATAGGGAGACCAGCAGATTCCCCGGGAAAGCCATGAGTAAACTAACCAAAAGGCGATGTGTAATTGGTTGTTGCCTATTTCAGCAGGGTGGGGCAATCTACACCAATCCTTGCTCAAAATGAGGTGCAAGGGTCCCCCAGCTTTACTAAAAAAGGAGATGGCTGACAGCCAAGGTTTTTGCTCCTAAACTCTTCTCCATTAGCACCACCAAATATCAAAGGACCATTTCTTCTCTCAGTGTGGAGGGGTTCATGAATGCAATAGTCCCTGGGTTATCGATTGCTGCCAAGAGTTCAGAATTCCTGAGTGCACAGCTGTGTTGGAAGCCAAGGTTTGGAACCATTCTCCCTGAAAGTGAGACAGAGTGTTGGCAATGGTGTTATCAGTAGAGATGGGCATGAACCACCAAAATGGCAGTTCGTCTCGGTTTGTGGTTTGTTGAAGTCGATGGACCATGAACTACAAGTATCCAGACCTTTTCCTGAAAACCATAAATTGGTTTGTCCGTTTGTTGGCCCTATTTTTTTTTAGTGGTTGTCTAAAATAAAAAATAAGCCCGGCTGTCTCAGCTGAGCCCCCACCACAGCCTACCCCCTACCACTCCCCTTCCCACTGCCCCTGTCACCTCCCTACATTGTCCTGCCACCTCCGCTGCCATCTTTGGAGACAGTGCCTGACTCCCACTGAGGGAGCGAGGCCTATCATCTCTGCGCATGCCCAGCTGCCTCAGCTGAGAGGTGGGTGCATGGGTAGACAGCTGGCCAGAAGCAGACCAGACTGCTTCTAAAAGTGTTGTTGTTGTTGTTATTGTTGTTCTGTCTCTCAGTTGAGAGGTGGGTGCATGGGCAGAGGTAGCTGGCCTGTGGGAGCCAGCTGGTCTGCCTTTCAAGATGGTGGTGGTGGCAGTAATGGAGGTAGAGGTAGCAAAAGGTAGAGAGGCAACAGGAGCAGTGGGAAGGGGGTGTGGGTAGTGGGTGACTCTCAAAAAATTTTAAAACTTTCAAAAAAATTGTTTTTGAGATGAATCCACAACTTGAAAATTGCTAAAACTTCATCCATTCATATTTGTCGAGGTTCTCACGTTTGATGAACATGAATCCACAAATTAGCTATTTTTGACCATTTTTTCTAATTCGTTGTTTGCTTTGTGCCCATCTCTAGTTCTCAGTCCCAGACACATGCAGTGCCGTGAAGGTGGCAAAATAACATGAAACACTGCACCAGGCACATGACTCTGATTGAACGTGATCTTCTTATCTCTGAACTCCTTCTGCCATATAGTTACTACCACCAAGATGGAAAAGAACCCAAAAAATGTCAGGTCCCTCTTGATACCTGAGACACACCGTGGGTCTGGCCAGCACCTGGCATGCACACACACACTAAAAGTAAACTCCAAATCAGAATGTACTTGTAATGATGTGCTGCCTTGTAAGTGGTATTGCCAAAAGGATACCCCATTAAAATGTGGAAATGCCAATCAAACCTTCATGTCATTCTTAATCCCCGCTATTCCACTGAAATAAAAAGGGAGCCATGTGGTCAAAGCAAAATAAAGTACAAATGCAAAACTAGGTGCCATCTTTATAGACCACTGAAAACTCATCATACAGTTTGTATGGATCATACAGCTTTTGTGGATCAAAACACCACTTCATGGGGATGTACCAGTGTGAAAACGTAAAGTCCAAAGGTTCGTGGCATTATATATTTTTGCAAGGAAAGTTGATCTTAGATATAAAGTCCAAAAGTTCTTGGCAAAATGGATTTCAGCAGGCACGTCTTTCTTACATGGAAGTCAGGAGAGATGCAGTGCTGACCTAACTGAACAGAAGTCAGAGGAGATCATTCCCTAATATGCCTTTTAGATAAGACAAGTGGTGAACTAGACAAAACTCCCCTGGTGTCTTCTTGGGAACGACTCCCAATGGGGACACTCTCAAATTTTCAAAAGGAGGAGAATGGAAAGGGCCAGATACCCTACTGGCTGCCTTTCCTTTATTGATTTTATTTTCTACCATACTAGGGAGTCCCTTTGCCAATGCGAGATTACCTGCATCTGCTGCAACTCATTGGCTCTGATATCATATCAAGAAACCTTTTGATGGCCCTCAAGCAGCCAGCTGCCCAACATCCCCCTTGCACAAGCACCCTTCATTTGGAGCCACTGGTGTTAATTCCTGCAATCCCCTCCTCTCACCCCCAGGCCATGGTTAAGGCTTCCCTCCATGTGGGCATGAAAGGCCTGAGTGGGGGCTGAAGCAACTGTCGCAGTGGTGCTTGAACTTACACCAAGCTTGGTTACACTTGCCCTGATTGTATTCCCAACATACCTGCTTTCTCCCTTCCTTCCTGTTAACTTATTTGGAAACTTTCCCCAGGTCAAACCTCTGTCTAATTTGCAGCCCCACCAATATCAACCATAGTTTTTCATGAAGCAGGTCCTATCTTCTGTTGCTGTTATGCGATGCACGTTTCCTAAAGGGCTTGTCATAAGAAATTTCAGCAGCCACCCCCACCAAAAATCTGGCATGTGGGACGTTGGCTAAATGGTTAGATAAATGTTAACTTCATTCCAGGAAGGCAGCCTGCACCACTGCGCCAATTGAGGAAGGATTATTCTACCTTTTGACTAGTTCCCTTTTTCCCTTCCTTGACCACAGTGCAAGATCCCCTCCATTTCTGGGCATAGCAATGTGAACACATCCCCCCCCCCCCCAAAAAAAGCCATCCAAAATATGTCCTCTCACTTTCATAGAAAGATGAAATCCTGTGGTATCCTCATTGTATAATACCTTGGTTGAGGCCATGGGCGGATCCATCCACACTTTCCTGGGGCCGTCTTGTCTTTCAGCCCTCTCTCTCTCCTTTTCTGGTCCCAGTTTAACAATGCATGGAACTTGGCCCCAGCCACCCAGTAACCCTTCACCTTCTCCCCACCTTCCAAATCAGAGGAAGACTCATCTGAGGAGCTGCTGGAATTGGACTCAACCAGCTGTTGTGTGGTCTCTTCCTCTTAGATTTGCCGTTCTTCTGTCTCTTGACCTGGTGCTTTCAATCCAGTGATTATTTAGGCTCAGGTATGGAATTGGACTTAGCTGACTGTTCCCTGGATCTTGTCCCTGTCCTACACTTTATATGTGCCTGGGTACCTTACCTGAATAATGCTTCTGATGCCTGGTGCTGTTCACCTGCTGTCACCTGCCTTGCAGTACCAGATCCCAGCTGTTTCACACATCCAACCTGGAGGGCTGAGGTGTTTGAAATTCCCTGGAAAACACTCCGTTCCTCTATTACAGAAGCTCTTTGTTGTTCTTCTACAACTGTTGCCACTGGAGCCAGCATTGTGCCTTGACTCTTGGTAGACCTTCTCCTTGGTGCCAGTGCTTCCTAGGCCTTTCATGTTTGCTCTGTCCTTCCTGTAGTGGCTGGCTATGAAGTCTTCTTTCTCTTCTCTGGTGCCTTCTTCCTGGGTGCCATTCTGCAGTACCAAAACAGGTTAGTACCATCCAATGTAAAATGAGCAAACAGGTCAACTATACTGGGCTGATCCCTGGCACTCTTCCCCTATTATATGACCAAGACAAAACATGAAGACAAAAATCATGACTACAGAACTACACAGCTTTAATGTTGACAATGAAGAGACTGAAATTGTTAAAGATTTTGTATACCTTGGCTCAATCATCAATTCAAAGTAGAGACTGCAGCCAAGAAATCAGGAGAAGACTTGGAAGGACAGCAATGAAGGAATGTAAAAAATAATCAAGTGCAAGAACGTGTCACTGGATACGAAGGCCAAGATAATCCACACTATTGTATTTCCAATCACCATGTATAGGTGTGAAAACTGGAAAATGAAAAAAGCTGAAAAGAAAAGATGGATTCATTCGAAATGTAGTGCTGTGAGAGTTTTGCAGATACCTTGGACTGCCACAAAGATGTACAAGTAGATCCTATGGCAAATCAAGCCTGAGCTATCTCTGGGGTTAAAAATCTTGGAACTGAGGCTGTTCTACTTCAGGCACATCATGAGAAGGCAAGACTCTCAGGAAAATACAGTAATTCTAGGAAAGGTTGAAGGCATCAGGAAAAGAGGGAGACTAAATATGAAATGAATTCACTCCCTAAAGGAAGCTCCAGGCTTGAGTTTACAAGAGCTGAGCACGGCTGTTGAGGAGAGGACATGTTAAAGATCTCTAATTCACACGGTTATCAACAACAAAGTCTTGACAGTGTCTTCCCATTTTACCCTGCTCTTTGGCCCCAGGGAGTCTCAGGAAGGAAGTTGCTATGGGTATAGAGGGTAGAATAGCCATGGTTTCCATCAAACAAAGGGTTTTACTCAGCTGCTTTTTGTGGGAAGATACAGCTGACATCCACATCTAACCTAGCAGGAAGCAATGGGTCAGACCAAAGGTCCATCCAGCTCATTGTTATTTACTTTGCCAGCAGCCAATGTCCAAGATTTCCAAGAGGGAACTTTCCTGGTCTGAACTGTAGATGCCAAGAACAGATTCGGTGCCCTTTTGTATGTCCTCTATTACACTTCTTCTCCTGACCTACATAATCTTCTATAGAAAGGGATAAGAATATGAAAATGTTTCATTTAATATATGGGCAGCTCATGGACGAGGACAGGGGGATACCTAACCCCCTCCCAAATGTAAGGAAGTCTGCCACGTGCCCGAGTCATAAGCCACCACTGTGTTGACACCACTATTAGCTATCACCAAGTTTTGTTAGGTAAGCAAATACAATGCAGTGCCTTGAATTTTTCCTTCCTTGAAACTTTCCCTGCTATTCAAACTTTGGACCTGCAATCTGTAATCAAGAGAAAGGAAGAGATGGACTTCCCTTAAAATCCGGCATTTTAAAAATCTGCATTCAGATTAAATGCTGGAGCCTCTCCCCCTCCTCATCTTTAGCACCAGCTTCTGGAGTTGGCTTATTTCACCGATGAACTATTTTGTCTGTCAAGTTAGATTAGGTCAAATTAGTTCTCATTTCAATAACTGACAAAGATTGCCCTTGACAATATCAGTGACCTCACATGCACTGACAAGGGCACATGTTCAGAGTCTGCAGAATGTGCAGAGAAGTTTTCTGCCATGACAATAAATCAGGCAGAAGATGAAATCACTTAAACAAGCTGAGGGGGGTTGGTGTTGTTCTCCTCTCAACACAGAAAGCCCTATATGAAAATTATGTCTTATTAGTTCAAATAGTTTACGATGGTTGTTAAATGAGATTTTTAATTTAGTTCTGCTTTATATAATCTTGGAACATCCATGAAATCATGAAAGATGCTTTATGTTAAGAACACACAAGTCTATAAATAACAGTTTATTGCCTTGATGAATGGTGAGTGAGGTAGACTAAAGGACTACAACAAACAGGGCAAGGATCATAACTTGCTCATTCTCTGTCCTATGAAGCTAATGGCCGTTTGAGAAGGTCTACTTAGATTAGGCAATAGGCTTGGGACAAACAACAAAGGTAAACCTCTTCTGACTACTCCCTACTTGGAAAATGATGAAAAGGGTCACCATCAAATTGGATTTGACTTGATGCCATATGATGATGATGATGATGATGATAGATTATAAAGAGTAATTACATTCCATCAACTCAGTGGAAAGGTATACAATACTCAGAAGTGGCTTACTATTCGTTTCAATTGATGGCTTTAATTTTGTAATAAGCTGTAAAAGCAGCTCAAATATAAAGTGAAAGTTAAAAATCAGAAAGTTCAAATCAGTTATTGAAACAGAATTTTAAAATGAAAACTAGCATGCTTTACTCATTTAAATGGTTTAAAGATCCAAAAAGGTACATTCCAGGCGTCACAATTCTTCCTAATTTTAAAACAAAACAAAAGTTTCTGCTGCATTTCACCAGCATATTAAAATTTTAAAAGTACAACAAAAACTGTTTTTTAGACAAAACCAAAACAAAACAGCCATTAAGTGAAATAACAACTCTCACTGGAAAATGGGAACAATTTACTATCCTATATCTTGGTTTTTGTGTGGCTAGAGAAAGAATGTTATTTTATTTTATTTTAATATTGCCTTTCCTCAGATCTTAGTAAAGAACAGAGCCATATAAGCACTACACAGCTTACCTTGAATGCCCTAAGCTGCCCCTCAGTATGGTAGAGGCAACCAAGATTTAATAGCCAGCCTGGGCAGCTTCTGTATATGGAATGGGGACATAATCTTGCCCTTTGCCTCAGATAGAAAAATATCTTGGACCAGGCTGACTGTACGTATCATAACAATGTTCACATGATCTATCCAAATATATATAAACCTAGGACTCACTGGCTCCGACAAAAATCAAACAAAATGTTGGTGGTTGATGTGACATTGCCTATAGGGTATTACCGAGTACAATAGTGCACATTAATTGTCTATGGATTCTATTTGCATAATATTTACATGGCATCTCCATATTCTTTATAGAAGAAAAGAAAGACTCAAAGCTAAAATTAAAAGCAAAACAATAAAGGAATGCCTTTATGTACCCAAAGAACTAAGCTGCAAATAAATTTCATTTGTACATCAAACTGTTGTCAAATGAATTCTTTAACATTTCATTTTATATTGATTTCTAAGGTTTAAAAAAAGGAGAGTAGTAAGGGTAATAGTGCATTTTTAGTTTCAAGACCAAAAAAAAAAAAAAAAAAATCCAGAACACCACAAGTCATTGTAATGGCAAAGATGGCACAAGTCAGACCACAATCCTAACTGCACAAGGTGGTGACAGGTACTTGAGCTGACACATGGAGCAGATGTAGGACCAGCTGAAGCTGGGCTGAATCCAAACTTCTCCCAGTCTAGTGATACAGGAAATTAGTAAATACTACCCACCCACAACTTAATCTAAGTTTATGCTGCTATAGTGGCTGTGAAGGATGCTGATGTTCAAAGCCTTCTCCAGAACTACACTACACTACAATACAACACAGTATAAAATAAAATAAAATGGCAATAGCCAAATCATTATTTTTGTTCTCTATAGTTAGACCAGTGTTTGAATTCTTGACTCACTAGGTTGATTCCCAGAATCCAGGCTACTCTAGTATTCTATTAGGCATTGCCTGTGATAAGAGGGAGGGATATAAGGGAGGCATCTACTGTTGATCAAGACTCTCAACCCATGCCAGAATGCATTGTGTTATACCATCTTAAACAATATTTACTTGTACTACCATTCTAGAGGGTCTATATTTGTTTGCTTTGTTGTTTTTGTGTGTCTGATTTGTTTTTAGTACAAAGTTGTTCTGCAGTTTTATTATTGCATTTTACTGTGTCATGTTTTGGTTTCTATGCTTCTTGGATGCTGCTACCCAAGGAAGAAGGACAATTTAAATGTTTTAAGTTAAGTAATAAATATTTGTGTTTGGGACATGGCTATTTGAAGGGTTGTCTCTTATCATATGATCCTGTCCCCCATTGCACTCCACGCTCGAGACCCTGTCATGCAACCACCTGCTGAACAGCATGGTTGGTTCATACAGGACTCACAAATGCCTTTGCCACATCAGCATTCCAACCACAGAACCATGAAGAGGTACAGTTGGCTCCCTCAAGCTTTGTGGCTCATGCTCTGAGGAAGGGGGGGTAACCTCCCCCACGCTTTTAGGGTGGGCACCCTGCCATTCATTCCACCTGTGCCCAAACCCAGAAAAGGATATTGAAAAACACTTTTCATACTAGTGAACATTTTTCTTCTCATGTTTAAATGTGGTTTCAGAATGTATAATGGGATCTATTCCTTTTTGATTTGAAAAACTTCCCTTAGTGCAAGTGGGAGCTCTTTTCCCAACCTCAAACAGCAAGCCTTTGGGATCCAAACTAGCAAGCCCAGCAGTAAGCAAAAAGCAAATTCTACCCTGTCCGCACCCAGGTTCTGATCCCAATTGACATTCCTGAGGCTGCTACTTATTTTTTTAAAACTGTCTATGGAATTGCCAACTGATTAAATGGTGCTTATCCTAGATGGATGCCACTTTCTGATATAAGTGCCATTTAAACTTCAGTTTGAGTCTATGAATATCAATATTCTGAAACACTCAGAATATCCTCCCACTACCACCAAACTAGATAATATTTTTAAAAGCCACCTCCTCTTCACAGTGCCATCCAGGATTCTTCTCAAAATGTGAAGCTTGCTTATCAGCTGGTTCAAATTTACCCAAGATGGTAGCTCTCATGTTGCCTCTCTTGATATAGGACAAAATCTCTTTGCTAAATTATGCCAGCATAATGCATACAGTTTAAATTTTGGACATAATTTGCCCCAGGCTAAGAAATCACTATAGATATTATCTATTATCTGTTGCATGCTCAGTCACACAACTCAGCATGCAAGAGGTAATGGCCAGAATCCTGTTGTGCAAGTTACTCCTGAGCAACTTTGATGATATCATCAGACACATCCAAGCTATGGCCATTTGGGAATTAAAGGTTTTTATCCCTCTACCCCAGGAACTCTAGAGATTTCCTCGGTCTTGAGGAAGCCTTTGAGAGCTGCAGAACTGGAGAGGGAACTCTTTAATGCCTGAAAGTCCCAGGGGTGGTCCCAGTCCTGGTGGTGTTGATTTGAGGACATTTAAGAGTGCCCTTCCCATTCCACAGCTCCCAAAGGCTTCCCCAGGATGAAGGAGATCCCAGAGGGATTGCCAGAGCCTGCGGGGAGGGAAATAGGAACATTCTAATACCCCCAAATACTCATGGCTTCACCGTGCTGATAACATCATCACAGTTGTGTGGGTGTAACTTGCACAGCAGGATTCTGGCCAATGTCTGCCATGATTTCTTAACTTGAGGCAATTGGCTTCCAGAAGTTATACTGTTTGTTCAGATGCAGAAGAGGATTTGGAACATAGAGTTATAGTATATATAGTTGATGCCATGTATTTGAATAAATGGAAAATATGCATCGGTGATGTCTTCCAAAGGATCCTGTCCTTGATTTACTTTTATTTTCTGCTTAGAGTTTCAGGAACTGGTACATGTATTTCAAGAAGATACAGTAGCATATTTGAAATCCAAAAGCGATTTTTTTAATGCATTGCATATGGAAAGATTTGTAGCAATATTGCCTATTGCTTGCATCCTTACTTCCCTTTCTCATTGTGGAGCACATTTCTTGATGTAGATCTTTTTTAAAAAAGTCATGATATAAAAACCCATTTGACCTTGTCAAATATTCATCAGCAAATAACCTTTGTGTATTGGCTCCATCATCTGTTTTCTTCCCAAACATCAAAATGTGCAATGCAAAGGGATTTCTGAAAATCTGACTTGTTTTCCTTTTTTTCCCTACTGGCAGCAAAATTGCTGCATCCTCTCTCCTCCATCCTTCTTGTTTAGGTTTCTTTATCACAGCTTTGGTTTCTTTAATAAAAAGGGGTTGTGCTCCTTTTAAGAAGAAAAAAGACTCCGGATTCGTTTAGCTTTCGCAAATGATCTGACAGTGTATCAGGAAGCTGAGCACAGGTAGCAAAACACATCTAGAGATGCTACAGCAGGAACTAGCAAGTTTGGAATTGTCAGGAATTTTTGTTGCTATTGAAACATTGCACTTATGGGGGAAACAGAATAAGATCAAATCACTGTGAAGATATTTTTTATGAAGTTACATTATAGTTGGTGGAAGTAGGCATGAAACATAGTGCTCTACAGTTTTCAGTCAGGAGGAACTTTTTTTTTTAGAAAGAACTGTCACTCCTGGGTAAGAAACCCCAATGATATATTATGGTTCCTCATTCTTATGAAGAGAAACTAATATAGTGCCGTGGCTAAGAGGCGGACAGTGTAATATTAACTCAAAGATGTACATGCTGTGGTGTGTTTTAGAATGGTTAGAAGCCTCTTGGGTCGTCACAACTGGGTGTGCATTGGAAGCAGACTTCTGAGAGTTCTGCCTGTAGAAGGATTTGCCCACATAACTAAGAGCAGACAGCAGAAGGGCCAAAAGAGGGATGGAAAAGAGCTGAGGCAGAGAGGAGCAGAGCCTGATCCAAACTTTCTCTAGCCCAGAGACACAGCCCCCATGGCACCACAAAGCCAAGCCAAAGGGAGTGTAGACCTAAGTACTTTTCAACTCTCTTAGGCTGGAGTGGACCTTGATTCAAATCAACTTCAGGTGGATTAAGGGCAGATCGGCAGGCCCTCAGTCATCTTGGCTAGTAAGAATGACACCCTAAGGTAGAAACCAGGGCATCCTTATGTTAAAGCTCATCTCTTCCATTAATTCCATTAATTCACTCTCCTCTGTATCTCATCTGCAACCATGACGTTTCTTCAAGGATTACAGAAGTAATATACAGTATGCTCAGACAAACAGAAAGCACTATTTTTTTACATTTCTCTGATGCTTCTGCCATGGAGCTTAAGAGTACCATACGTACATAGTCCTTCCCAAGGCCCCCAATTATCTTTGTTACAATACCTAGTGATGACTGAACCGGGATCCCCAGCTTTAGTCCAGTCTAATCACTACACTGCATTGTAGAAAGTACAAACACAGTTGATAAATAGCATTGCCCTTAAAGTCATTCAGACAATGAGCCACATTGCTTCTTAAAATGAAAAGGTGACACACACACACACACCTATCCAAACAACAGTTTGTGCTGAGGTAGTTACTGTTTAGCAGTGAAAACTCTTGCAGTTTACTTGACATACTGAATGCTGCTAGAAAGGCAGGTTTAAATGAAATAACAATAATGTAAAACTGACAGGTGAAAGAATGATGATCAACATCTACCTACCACTAAGGATGTGCATAGCAAAAGCTTTAATTTTTGTTTTATTTCAGGTTCTTTTGGGGTATGTGTGCCTCTTTTGTTTTCATGTTTTCATGCACCAGTCCCTTCATTTAACATAAAAGAGACTGCCTTTTTCAGTTTTTTTATTATTATTTTTCCCCATTTGTATTTTCTGGTGCTAGTCCAAAACCCTCCTAAAGAACACATCAAGTTAAAGAATCAAATTAAAGAACACATTAAAAACTGCCCCTAAAAGGCAAGGCAACAGAGAATCAATCTATTCTAAAAGCAGATAAGAATACAACCAACCACCATCAAACAAAACAGTTCCCACTCCAAATTTACAAATTCAACAGAACAAATACATAGTAAATTAACCAAATAGTTGTTTTTTTTTAATCAGTCAAATAGGGAAAGCATCCCCACATACACACACAGGGAAAAAATAGCAAAATAACACACATACACAACCCTCTCTCCCAAAATCCAAAAAAGCAAGCAGGCAAATAAAGTTAACAAATACAATCAAAGCAACCCCCCAGCACCAAAATGACTAGAACATGAGGATATTTTTATCCTCTCTGCCACATGCCTTTTCTTTTCTTTGAGCTGTGTACAGAAGCAGGCAGTAAAAATGATCCAAGAATGGGAAAGACCCAAGAACCAAAAAAAGAAAAAGAAAAAAGAAAGAAAAAGAAAAAAGAAAGAAAAAAAACAAACAAACCCAAAGAAGTCAGCTCTCTCTCTCTCTCTCTCTCTCTCTCTCTCTCTCTCTCTCTCTCTGTGTGTGTGTGTGTGTGTGTGTGTGTGTGTGTGTGTGTGTGTGTGTGTGTGTGTGTGAATCCAAGAATCCCAAGGAGGCTAGCTGAAAACTCAGGGAGGCAACTAGGCAACAAGATGAAAAGTGCCAGGAGCCTGCACACCACAAGGAATGAGTGAAACAATGAAAGAACAGTCCTATTGGGTTCCAACCAATCCCAGTCCTTTTATAAAATTCACACTTCCCCTGGATATTCTGATTGGTTACTGACAGCAACCCTTGTGTTCCCATTGTATGAAAAATCTCATGGGTGATTTTATAGACAAGTAGCAAACGAAAGGTTACATAAAAGACAGACACACGAAGGACACTTTTGTGTCCCTCTCTTTCATTAATATGTAGCTTTCATGTTTAAGAGTCTTTCAGAAATCGAAAATAACGCAAAAACTGGAGGAAGGCATATTTCATGTTCTTCCCACTTTCATTAGAACACAAAACTCCCATCACTATCTACTACGTGGTACCTATATACTTTTCTCAGTATAGGAAGCCTCTGTTATCCTTTTCTTCCTCCCTATCAACAGAATACTAGTTAGAAATGATTTTTGTTGTCAGGTAAACTAGCTTTATAAAATTAAATTAAATTATCTATCTCACCTCTCTCCCTTTTGGAACTCAAGGCAGCTCACAACATATCATTCAAAAACAGATTCAGCTAAAAACCAGAGAAAGTTCCACTATTAAAACTGTGTTAAATAACTCTTCATTATATTTAAAACAAATATACAATAGTCTGCAAGCAAAACTCAAAACATATATTGTCTGTAGTGGGTTTAGAAGGGACAGAAACCTCATGTGCTGGTGCACTGCAGAGAAGAGGAAAAGCAGGGAAAGAACTGAGTCACACCAGATCCAAACCCTCTCAGTCCAGACTCACAGTCACACGGTCAATACAAAATTAGGCCAGGGTCTGAGGATTCCTAAGTCATTTCCAATACTCCTAGGCTGGGAAGAGTTTGGCCTCAGGCCAGCGTCAGCTGGCATAGTGTCACCACATCCATCTTGGCTAGTTAGAACAGTGCCCTGTTGTTGTTGTTGTTCTTTAGTCGTTAAGTCGTGTCCGACTCTTTGTGACCCCATGGACCAGAGCACGCCAGGCCCTCCTGTCTTCCACTGCCTCCCGGAGTTGGGTCAACCTCATGTTGGTAGCTTCGGTGACACTGTCCAACCATCTTGTCCTCTGTCGTCCCCTTCTCCTCTTGCCTTTACACTTTCCCAACATCAGGGTCTTTTCCAGGGAGTCTTCTCTTCTCATGAGATGGCCAAAGTATTGGAGCCTCAGCTTCAGGATCTGTCCTTCCAGTGAGCACTCAGGGTTGATTTCCTTCAGAATGGATAGGTTTGTTCTCCTTGCAGTCCAGGGGACTCTCAAGAATCTCCTCCAGCACCACAGTTCAAAAGCATCAATTCTTCAGCGGTCAGCCTTCTTTATGGTCCAGCTCTCACTTCCATACATCGCTACTGGAAAAACCATAGCTTTGACTATGCGGACCTTTGTCGGCAAGGTGAGGTCTCTGCTTTTTAAGATGCTATCTAGGTTTGTCATCGCTTTCCTCCCAAGAACAGTGCCCTAATACCATCTAAAACCATTCAACAGCAAAACGACACCTGCTTTTAGAAGAACTAGAGGCCAATGTAAATAAAAATGTTTTTCCCTGTGAGCAGAAAGGCTGTAAGGACTGAATCTAGATTGAAAGCAGGCACATTTCTTGGACTGCTTCTGTTCCAACCGTACATGTTCAGAACTGGCCCTACAAACTGTCAGAGTTCCAGATCTGTTACAGTCTTCCATATTTTCTAATATAGCACCTTCTAGTGAGCATTGTACACCTCTTTCTATTCCCTGAAAACAGAGCCTGCCTCTGCAGCACACGAGTGAGAAAGATCTAGAAATGATGGCTTCTGTCGTGGTTTATGGACCTGCCCTGCTAACACCAGTAACATTTTCACAACAGTGTGTGATTTCAGTCCAGCCACATGACCTATACAACAGCATCTAATTATTACTAATTAAAGAATTAATTATTCATAGCAGCAAGGACTATTAGCATGGCAGAGATGTGTCAGAGTATGAGTTATGCGTGGTTTATGAATCTTCAGAAAATAGATTCTTTAATAAATTAATAAAGGGGCTCTGGGGTTTCATTAAAAGGTGGCTGGAGGGGTTGCATGCCAGTTTCCAAGGAGACCACAGGTGGTTCACTCAGAATTTTTTTCTCTCCCAGTTAAAACTTGTTTGGGCCAGATGATATTTTTCCCCTGCTCCTCACCCCCAGTCTCACTGCTCTTTCCTCAGGCAGAGAACTCAACATTTTAATGAAACCCCTGTTGTCCTTGTCTCTCTTTGATCCCCATGTGATCCTGAGCATCCACGTTGGCCAGTTGGAAGTTGATGGTATGCTTGTTTTTTGAGGGAGAGCTGCAGCATGAATAAATAACACTCCTGATAAAAGCTCCCAGATAAAGTGAGGCTAAGATAAATAAAGGGCATCAGGAAAGGGGACATGGAGGAAAGGGGGTCTGCATAAATTCAAATGGATGCACTAGGATAAGAGCAATGTTAATTACCCTCTATTCAGTCTTGTGGTATATTTGGTGGCAGTTATTACTTTAAACAGGATGTTTCCCCCCTTTGATTTATAGGTTTTATTGTCAGGGAAAAAAAATGTAGCGTCCTTATTCATTTTTCCCCCTGTCACTGCCAATGTTTCACAGCATTTGTTTCACAGTAATAATGATGATGGTAATATTAATACCTTCCAGCACAGCTAACTAAATAGTGATATAAATAATAATATTAATGTTTTCTAGCATCCCCTCAGTTGCTCCTGGGCACATTATAAATTCTGTCTTTGCTTAAGCCATAGAGGCTTAACAAAACAACCATACAATGCCATTTAAAATAAAATAAAATAAAATAAAATGAAATTTTGTTTCCCTTTCAGAAACCTCAAGCTGAAAACAAGGTGGGCCACTTCCTGGGATCTTCTTCCATAAGATTATACCCAGCTCTTTTATACATGGCACTTCCTGGAAAAGGTCAGTTTATTCTGTGATGGGCTTTTCAGAACTCTTTAAGGCAGAATATGAACAGTTTTTAATCTGCTATCTTTTAAAGAGTTTGAAAACTGAATATACCAGAAAAGGCACATATCTTTCTCAGTAGTTTTCTACTGGCTGTTTACCATAAAATATCTCATTTTTCAGACAAGTGGTACTTTTGAAACCAGGATGCAGGAAGACATGAGGTGCCAGCTTTCTAAGGGATTCTCGTTACCAATTCCATCACAATTCTTCAAGGTTTTTTATATCAGGATTGGCAAGACTGCATGTGAGAATAGCTTTTCTACATACAGATTGTGTCCAATGGACTGGGGCAATGGACAGCACATTAGAAGCTTGATGGCACACTCATCTCTAGAAATGGCAGAGCCACCTGCCCACCATGTTTATACTGGTAAATTATTCGTAGCTTGGAGCAGACAGAGATCAAGGCTCTCTGCCACTCTGGATTGAAGACTCTCCCATGATATGAAGCAGACCAATTATTCCAGGACCATGGCCAAATTTCCTCAGGGAAACAAGTGTCACCGTGTACATGTGAGCTGCTTTGCCTGGCAGATAGTCATTGTAAGTCAGTTGTGTCTGCAAATGCTCTAGTTCAGTTTTCTTTCTGCTCAATGGTGAGGCATGTGCATTTGCACAATAAAACACAATCAAGTATAACTGCATTTTCACAATTGCTGTTGGTTTTGAAAAATGGCAGGAAATAAAAAGCAACTGGTGGGGAGGAAAATCACATTTTCCTTTTGTTGGAACAGCCTTCAGTTTTTTATGTACCTTGAGATATCCTCAAAATATCATCAGTAGCACAGCCCGGAAGGTACTATACAGAATATTCCCAAGACTTATTTCTAAACTGGGCTGTTTCTGAGAAAAAGGCACAGGCCCCTATTTTGAGGACAAGAAAGCTGTCCAATATCTCTCAGAGCTTTTCTGTTTGTACCATTATTTGTTACATGTTCACCACTGGTCTTATTGGAATTTTTTCCTAGAGTCCAAAATACATTTCTCTGATGTTGCTTCTTAACATTCCCCCACCCCCTGTCACCAGAGGACCAAATGTGATGATAGCTGAGGAAAATCTTCCTGCACAGTACCCTCCCAACACATTAATCCATTCAGTGCTTTGGCTCTTACACCAACTCTGCAAGGTAGGAATACAAAAAACACCCTCAAAATAGACAAGATCCCAGTAAATAGTTGAAGCAATCATGGTTTTAGTACCAGCAACCCTCTTAATCCAAAAGAACCAAGCTGTAAAATGTTATATTTTATTAAAGGAGCAATAACAAAAGGAGCAAAACTTCAAAACACCTTCAACAGATACAGAATAGTCAAAAGGCTTGTGGAGCCAAATAAACAATCAAAAGGTTTTCAGGCAAGAACAATTTCAGAATATTTCTACAAGAAAATAAGAAAGCTAGCTAACCTGAGCTAATACTTACATCCTAAGATAACATCAGTGTAGTTTCTAGGCTAACTAGGCTAGACTCAGTAAATTCTGTCCTCATTTTTATTCTCAGAATTCCAGTTTCCAGACCCTTCTAGAAGATCTGCCAATCAAGTGTCATGTTTTCCTGAACTTTCATAAAGAAGAAAGTAATTTCTTCCCATTCCTTCAGTCAGCTGAAATCCTTTTGGTAACGAACTCCATACCAAGCAGTGAGCTCAGTCCAGCCTTGAAGTTTCCTTTCTCACAGAGGTAAGGCACAGGTGTTGCAATCTTCCAATTACCAGTGGACACTTTCTCCCCCTTTGCCTGATCAGCTTGTCCTAGACACAAACTACAAAGCCTAATCTTCCAGGTGAGCAACAGAAACCAGTGCTCGGCAGAGGTGAGCTCATTTAAGTGATTTTCCCTTTCATCTGTCTCTAGATATTGTACCAGCAATGCTGCCGCTGAGACCACTCCCCCCCCCCCCCCCCCATGGACCGGTTCCAATACTGCCTGGCTTCTTCCAGTTTCTGGATCCCGCATAGGTAAAGCTCTAGCCTATGAGCCATTGATTTCCCCTTTCTCCCTCATCAAAGAGCAAGGTATTTCTTCTATGGCTCCCAACTTTCCATGGATCCCATGCAAGGAAAGCTGCTATCAAGACCATTTCTTTCCCACACCCTGGAAGCCATGTAATCCTTCCTGCTTGGCTCCAACTCCTTCATCATAACTTTCCTCCTCTGACTTCCAGGCTGCCATTTGTCACTTGGATCCTCTGAAAGGAAATCTGCTGCCAAGGCAATTCTCCATCACTCCTCCTGTAGGGAGCCAAACAACATTGGCCAGCTCCCATCATTTTCATGGATTGTCTCTCCTCATGAGTGTCCAGTTGGCACTTATCACTAGAAGTAGAAGAGGGAAGGAAAGACTAATTCTGACCTATCCACTCAAAGTCCATACAAGGGGAACATAGGCATTCATCCACAGTCACACACACATGCAATTCTAATAAAGATAGATAAGAAAGTATAGAATCTAAAGTGTGAATTCTAGTCCCAAGACCTTCAGCTACCCAAAATTGCTGTAAGAAGATGAATAGCTTGTGGTGACCTTGGTCTGAGCTCTTCCGAGCACTTCTGTGGCAAGAGTGTTCAGGGAAACTCATAGGCTTCCTTGGGGAATTCAGCTGCCACTCACCTTCTCATTAGATGCCAGCATCTCAGCCTACTCATGCTTTTATTGCTTTCTATTTCCCTTTTTTGTGGTTCAAAATGATTAGCATCTTTGGTTAAAAACTGTTTAACTCCATGGAAGCTGCATGAAACACAATGGATTCACATAAGTGTTGTTCTGCCCCGTGTGTAAACAGGTCTTTGTTTGACCCCATGCTCAAACCCAAATCACACATATACCTCTGATGCAGTCTATCCGAAGGTAGTGCACTTCCCTATTTAGTGCTATGGCACTTCTCAAGAATTTTGTCACTAATCTGTGATTAGCACAAGGAAGTAAGAGCTAACACAGCATAAGAAAGCATAACACGGACTGTACTTAACAACAGTAGATGTTTACTGTACGCTGGAAAGTACTATATGACACTGAAGCAGAAAAACAGTTTAGGACTAGACCACTCACTGTCAGGACTAGAGATGGGCACAAATCAGAAAAATTGTGATTCATTTTGATTCGTGATTCGTCAGGGTCAATATATCACAAATTATGAATTTACTTTTTTTCTGATTAATTGATTTGTCAATTCATTTTTAAATTTAAAATCCTATAAAATGTTCATCAGCATCTAGAGACACCAAAATCACGGAGAATCTTCCACTCACTATCTTCTACAATCCCTCCAGTTTTGGTGAAGATTGGGTTTCAGACATCCACATTATACACCTACAAAATGGGTCCCCTCAGGAAAGTGCCCTTTAGCAGCTGGCTTGGGAAAATCCAATCTTCACCAAACTTGGAGGGATTGTAGAGGAGAGTCAATGGAAGCTTCTCTGCAATTTTGGTGTCTCTAGGTGCTTGGGGGCCTGTTTTATAGCCAAATGAATCAATGAATCAAAAATCACTAAAAATTCATTGATTCATATTCATCAGGAGCATTGATTTGAACAAATATGAATAAACAAATTAGCAATTTTTAAATTAATTTGGTGATTGCTTTTTAATTTGTGCTCATCTCTAGTTAGGACACTACTTCTGGTGAATTTCATGAACTTCTGTCTCCATGTGACAAAAAAGGAAGTGAAACACAGAGCTTAAAATGTCCCATCTGGAAGACCCCTGGTTATTCCACCAACAGGACTCAGTCACACTTTAAGCCAAGTCCCTTTACTGATATGGTGGAATAATATATGATGCACCCTCAGAAAAGCAGCTACTGGAGGTAACCATAAGCACAAGTGTGTGTGTGTGTGTGTGTGTGTGTGTGCTGTCAAGTCAATTCTGACTTATGGTGACTCTTTTCAGGGCTTTCTTGGTAGAAAATACTAGAAGTGGTTTACCATTCCCTTCTTCTGGGGGATGCCCTGGGACTGTGCAGCTTGCCCAAAGCCACACAGGCCACACAGGCTGGCTTTTCTCCCAGGGGGTACAGCAAGGAATTGAACTTCCAACCTCTTGCTCCACACCCAGATGCCTATCCCACTGAGCTATCAGAGGGGGAAAAAGATTTTCTCCATATTCTTTTTGGAATTTGATTAGAAAATCTTTTTTTCTAAAGGAAAGGAAATGAAGGGAATACATATTCCTTTGGGAATGTCATTTCCCTTCCCTTCCTTTCCCTTTTTGGGGAGGGGGCAGGGGAGGAAATGAGTTACTCAAAATTAACTACAATCTATAGGGCTACCCTCGAAAAATGTCTGTAAACTTCAGTTTGTCCAAAATGCCAGTTTGCCAGATAGAGATATTTATTATGACTAGCTAGTTCACTGGTTGGAGCAAATGGTAGTACTTAATGTTAAACTGCCAGGTACTTTAAAAGATGTAACTAGCAGTTATATCCACTCCTCCCATTTCATCACTAAGATAACCTGATCCATATAGGGACCCTAGTGTTTGGAGGAAGGTTTTCAAATCTCTTGCAATACATATTGGACCCTTTCATCCCATGCCTCCAATTCATGGTTCATGAACAAAGAATCATTTAAAATAAATGGGTGTATTTTCAACGAAGCAGTTGGAAAGCATGGGAAGTTTGACCTAGGCAGGATCCAGAAAATGGAGCACAATTTGGAAGACCTTCTGCTCGCCATGATACCTATCCAGAACAGGCCCCCTGTACATACTTACAGGTGAGGGGGGATATACACTTACAACATTTAGTTACCTTGCTTTGCTTTGCTTTCCAGATTCAGTTCAAGAGGCTAATGCCAACTTTTCAAGACTTAAATGGTTCAGGGCCTGGGTACTTTCTCTCATATGTTCCCCAGGCATTGTAATCATCAGCAGAGGTCATGTGCCATGCCCTTCCAGTAGAGATGGGCCATTCAGATTACCCCCAATTCAGGTCATCATCACAAGTATTTAACCACAAGTCCATTCTATTCAATTTTTACATCAGCCTGTAATTTTAGTATGAAAATTCACTTTCATTTTTGTATGAAATATTCTGTAGCACACTATTTTGTGCTAATGTTATGCTGCAGATTTCTTGTGTCACATTGTGTTATTGTTTTTACTGATACCTGTTTGCAATCTTTGTGTTTTCCACTTTGGAACCACTTTTTTTTAAAAGTGGTATATACTGTCACTTGTCCCAGCTCCTGCCAACCTAGCAGTTTGAAAGCATGTAAAAATGTGAGTAGATAAATAGGTACCACCACGGTGGGAAGGTAACGGTGTTCCGTGTCTAGTTGCGCTGGCCACGTGACCACGGAAACTGTCTACGGACAAACGCTGGCTCTATGGCTTGGAAACGGGGATGAGCACCGCCCCCTAGAGTCGGACACAACTGGACTAAATGTCAAGGGGAACCTTTACCTTTACCTTACGTTTCGAAAAGAAATTGAAGTAATGCATTCCTGGTCAGTAAAATTAGTACCCAGCTCTTGGAGCTGGGGGATGGAGTTGTTGTTTGAATAATTACGTTGTAAACCACCTAGAGAGTGCTCTAGTACTATGTGGTGGAATAAAAGTCAAAACCACAAACAAACAACAAACCATCTTATGCTTTCTTGCCAGAGAGAAAAATGAAGAAGAACCTTCATTGTTTTCCCTCCTCAGAAGAAAAATGAAAGTTAAGGTGATTTTAAGAAGGGACCGATGTAATGGGAAAGGGTGATGTACATATGGTTCATATGGTTATGCACCCACACACAAAACACTGTTCTTACCCCCAGGACTGGAGCTTCCCAAACATATTTTAAAGATGGACGAGGTCTCATGCCACAGTGTGCCATGTGTTGCTTGACCCTAAGTCCTCCAACAGTGGCAGTAGGGCAAGACTGCTACCAGTTAAATATCCTGAAGGAGGAATTACAGAGAATTTTTTAAAAACGCTTTCTAGTGCCTTAAAAATTAGCTATTTTGTACAGGCTCCACATGGACAAATTGTTTTGGTTTTGTACAATTTTAAAACCAGTCTCTCCTGGGCTATAAATGTAAATGCTGACACACACAAAGGAACTCCAAAAAATTGACTAGCCCACCAAATTATAATTCATTTGATGGGCTTAGGGTCAGAAAATCATGCAGTACAGGCGGGTAACGGTCTCATGCTCATTTTCTTTCTTGTCCTTGCTTATATTACAGTTATGCTTGAGCAGCAGAGAGTAGACAAAGTAGGAGCAGCCCTTGATCCCACTTACTGGCTTTTAGCACCTTCCTGGATCTTCCTGGGATCAGATAAAATAACCTTAGGAGTTCCTTGAAGAGCAAATTGGAGTAGAAACCTCAGGCAATTATGAAGTATTATAATTCTATAATATCTCCTAAGAGCATTCCAACTTTACAGAAGGTAAGTTGTAGATTAATGAAGTCACCATCTAGTACAGTGTTGTTGGGGATGAGAATCAAGTGAATTTGATTTTAAATGTATTTCCTCTCCTTTGAGTTTCATTTTTCTGTGCTTCATTCCACCTACCATGACCCAAACAGCTAGAATAGAGCTACAAGCCCCTAGCTAAACACTGTGTATAGCAACTCAGTGACAGAATTATTTGGAGTCTCTCTGACATACAGGTATATGAATCAGCCTTCCCATTTTATAATAGCTAATGCCACATCTTCTCCTGCCTTCAAGATATATCTTTGGGTTCTCCTTTTTCTAGTTTTCCGTTCTGCTGAAATAAAGGGTATGAAGGGTAGAAGTTAAGTTGTACAGACTGCAAAACTGATGGTAGTTCAAAATTCTTAGCAGAACTTTGGCTACATTTGAAGAGATTCCTGCAACACAGTCAAGGAAGGAACCACAGAGTGGAAAATGTAGGCAACATTAGTAAGACTAATTATATAACAAATGGCCCAACATGTTTCAGGTTTAATATGGAATGTTCTATCTTTGTAGTTAAAAAATTGGATGAAGCAGATATTAGATGAAGCAAACAAAACAAGCAGCAGCAAAAAATGAATAACAGCTGCACCCCCATATATCACTATATAGCAATTTCAGAAAAGGTTGGTTAATGCTGACTTCTACTAGATGCCTCCAAATAGGAAAGGTAATATGGATATATACTTCTTTAGACTGAAGTTTATCTCTACGTTTATCTTTCATCACTTGATGGGAAGCAACAGTTTTGGGGTAACATGTCAAATACTGATTGATTGATTGATTGATTTGACTTTTATACTGCCCCATTAGTATGAACACTCTCTGGGCTCTTTACAATCCATCCAGTGACATAATTACAAATCACACAAAATGATAGCCACAATATACAGTAACTACTGTACAAACCCTGTCACTAGCTAAATTGATAAAACCTGCATTTGAGTAAAATTAAATAAATTTAAACAAATTTAGCATCCCAGGTCTGTTAGCTCAATCACTAATAAAGGCAGCTTTATACAATTTCATTTTAATTAACTTTCTAAAAAGTGAGAGTGGTAGTGCCTGATAAATCTCTGTAGTAATCTTATTCCAGAGGGAAGGGGCCACAACCGAGAAAGTGCAGTTCCTGATATCTGCTTTTTTGTCTTCCTTAGATGTCACAGTGTTTAGTACCAAGAACTGCCAGGAGTGGGTGGACTTGGACACTATTTTGTGGGAGAGATGCTCCAACAAGTATCAAGGTTGTAAACTGTTAAGGGCTTTATAGGACATAACACAAAGAAGAGGATCCTATTGCCTGTGTATCCTGCTTGTAGCCTTCCCATTAGGGTTACCACATCTCAGGGGAGCAGCTGAAGTCTCAGGGAACTGTTGTGCTTCTCTGGGTCTCCAGGCAGGAAGACATATCTCAGGGAGAGCAATGCTGCCTACAGGAGAAGACCATCTGAATTGTTTTTGGTGAAGTAGTTTTAAAATCTGAGACCCCATTTGTACCTCTTCCCAGAAGACTCCAGGGCTCTTTGGTTCAGTATGATCTACAGTTGTGCAATATTGGCATGCCTAAAAGCCAAGAATGAGGGGAGGAAACAGGATGACAGCTGTGGGGGTGCAATCATTTGGATCCATTGTGCCATCTCAAACAAGGCAGGAAGTGGAGCACTGCCATCACAATTCATGAGTCTTTTTTGGTCACAAAACCTGCCATCAAACCTCAGGGAGTTGTATACACATGAATTGGCAATTCCATTTCCTATATGCATAAAGTTGCCCAGTGTGTGAAAAGAAAATTGGGCTAGAAAGGACTTTGGTCTGATCTAGCAAAGCTACTCTCATAGTCTTAGATAAATGATGCTAAAATTACAAAGCAGTATATGCAAAAAAGTGGGACATGGTGGCGCTGTGGGTTAAACCGCAGAAGCCTCTGTGCTGCAATGTCAGAAGACCAGCAGTCGTAAGATCGAATCCACGTGACGGAGTGAGCTCCCGTCGCTTGTCCAAGCTCCTGCCAACCTAGCAGTTTGAAAGCATGCAAATGCAAGTAGATAAATAGGTACCACCTCGGTGGGAAGGTAACGGCGTTCTGTGTCTAGTCGCGCTGGCCACGTGACCACGGAAACTGTCTACGGACAAAACGCTGGCTCTACGGCTTGGAAACGGGGATGAGCACTGCGCCCTAGAGTCGGACATGACTGGACTAAATTTCAAGGGGAACCTTTACCTTTATATGCAAAATGGCCTCAACATAGGCGGTTTCTGTGCTCATTTCCCTACTGGAATTGCAACTATTACTGCATATCCTCAGGCCAGCTAACAGGCAGACAATATGCAATTCAAACAAACATAAGGTAGTAACCTTTAGCTTGAATGGTACTCTTGTCCTGTTTATCTCAGTATTGATGGAATACGAAGCCAGTTTAACTTGGCTCAGCAGAATAAATAGATTGCATTGTTGGTTTAATGATCATCTAGACTTGAGAGTGCAATTAGCAGAAGTAAAATAATCTCAAACATTCTAGTTAATTACTCACCCAAACGGATGTTTACTAATATACATCATAAGAATAGGAATCATTTTAGGAAAGTATTATCGGCCCCTATAGGGAAGCAATTCCCCCCAAACTTTTTATTTTTTAATTGAGCTCAGGAAAGATTAAAGTCTTAATTAAATACACATTTTATTTCTGTACTTAGTGTTCACATACTGCATCCTTTTAATGTAAAACTGACATTCTGGCATTGCTCATATGCCCAAAAGAATATGATAATCAACAGCAGTTTATTATAGAAGAGGACCAAAATAATTAATAAAGTATGAACATTCATTTATGATGTTAACTTTTATCATCATGGCTGGAGATAAGCATATGTTGACTGGCGGCTTTTTTTAGTTATTAGGAAAAAAGGTTTTCAATGAACATCTGATAAAGTAAATAAAAACAAATGCTGTTATGCCTGTTTCCCTGGACGTTGCCAGCAGGCAGTATATTCCCTGTTTTGCACCTCCAGCCATACAAAACAATGCAGTGGTTGTAATGCAAGCTAGAACAAAGATACTACCTAATGCAATATTTTTCTACAGAGTTGCAAGTGAGGCAGATAGATGGACCTCCACTTTTACTGGAGACATTAATTTTCAGCAAAGGCAGTAAACAATAATAAGCATCAGAGTAGCATAAATCAAACTATATTGAACTCCACAAGGGATGCATAGCACGTGAGCAATGGTGGGCAATACCACCTGGGGGAAAGGGCATATGTGTCCTGTATAACCCTAGCAAGTAAAATTCAATTCTTTAAAAATGGCCCAATATTGCTGCACAATATTGTGCCAGCATTGCCAGCAGGAGAAAGGATGACAAGCTTTAAATAGCAAAAGGCAGCCTGCATGTTGACAACACAGATGGCAGTAATCAAGATGGTCTACAGGATAACCTCTTATGCCCATTACCAGTCACAAGTGACACCAAGCAAGGGAAAATACTAGAAACTGACTCCTTTTTTTTATCAGTTAACCACTTCTCACCCAGACACAAAGCAATTATGTGAATGGTACTGAGCAGACAAGGGTATCCTACAGACCATCTTGACTGCTGCCATTCATGTTGTCAACATTCCAAGTCTTTTGCCTCTGTTTTTGTGATTTTTTTTCAATATAAGCAAGATTGGTCTTTTCAATTTATATGAGCTATTTTAAATCTGCGGACATTTAGAGTTGCCTATTTCTGAATGGGGAGGTTGAAACTGTTTTTCTTTTTAAAAATCACAACTCAAAAGTCTTTTGCCCAAATGTCCCCAGATTTGGCACAGAGAAAGAGCAAGCTGTCTGCTACAAGTCTGCCTTATTTGGTGCTGATCTGAAGCTCTGTTTCAAAATTATAATTTATTTTAGAGAAATTTGCTTTTAAGTAAACGTGAATAAAATCAGGCTGTAAAACAGGAATAACAAGGGGGAAAAGACTTTTGTAAATCTTTGAAATCTTTGAAGGTATTTGAAAACAAAGAAAAATATTTTGAAAATAAAGAAAATGCTGTAAAACATGTCGCATTCTGGGATTTGTATTTTTTTAAAAGAAAAATCATTAAATAACATTTTGAAAATATGTATCATACTAATTGGTTGATCGACCTTTTTAGCCAGTAATCATTTTTGCCAGAAGCAAAAATGAAGAGGAGAGCTGGCCTTAATATAAATGTCATGAGACACTTTAAAATGGCATTGCTGGTTTAGGTCAAAGTGCACCTAGTCTTGCATTCCCACTCCCTCCCAAGAGTAGACACACTGGAAAGTCTCACAAGGTCATTTAATAATCTTAGAACTGTAGAGCTGGATCATTGAGTCCTGTTCCTGTCAAGGAGGCACAGTGGGGAACCAAACTCCCAACCTCTGGCTCCACAGCCAGATACCTATTGGCCCCACCTATCACTTGATTCAAGCATCTGGACTTGGAAACACACTGCCTTGGAATGTGGATGTTTCAGACATAGAAAACATGCAATTAGATAAGGCTGAGAGAAGACTACTACAATTATCAATAAATGAAATTAAAATAGAAACAAAAGTATAAAGGCAACACTACTGAATGAATCCAAAATGCTAGATAACAGGCAGAAAGACACATGTAAGAAAAAGGCGGGGTGGGTGGGAAACAATACTAGACACAGAAACCTGCTGTGATGAATTTTGGTACACCAGCTGACAGGGTTAGAAAAGAACTTCACATTAACCATTTTATTTCAAGAGTATTTATAAAGTTCTGGGATTTTCTGTCAGTGGGAAAAAATTGCTGATGTCACATTTTCCCCCTTTTGTTTTGTATACCAATAGCTGTGAATTACTCAAAATGTGTGTCTTTGACAAAAGTTCACAAAGATGTTTTAGTCAATGGGGAAAATGAAAACAAAAATATATGTATTGAGAAAAATCCAAAGAAAAAGTATTAATTAAGGAATGATTGATGATCCATAGAGTCCTTTGCACTTCTGCAGTTCTAAGATGATGATGATGATTTGGAGAAACATAGCAAAGTTGATACAGAGAGCCTTGCTCCACATTACACAAATCCTGTAACTAGAAAGAGAGTACTCCCTCAAGTGGTGAAGATGTTGGAATTATAGAGCTGTATGGAGGGGTGGATTCTCTTAATCCTTTATACAGACATTACACCAATAAAAAGTCAATTGATGGAGAGTTGGTTGAAGCACCAGTAAGTGGATCTATCATTTCTCCTTCATGCAACATTATTTGTGTGAGGCATAATGTCAGATCTTTTATAGAGATTTCAACATGCTCTGGAGTTTTAGTAATTCTGCATGGAATCTGTACTCTTAAGAAGTGATTTGTGTGCTGCTTCAGTTTGATCTACCGAAATGCTGCCCTATTTCAATATATATGTGGACATTTTAAAAAGCTGATCTTTTCCTTATGTTGTATAGCTGACAGGAAAAATTATTCAATGAGTCATTTTTTCTACATCCTGTTAATTTCTATGGTTTATTCCAATTGTTGCAACACCTTCATCCAGGACTCAAATTTCACTTTCTCTGTTCATCCTTTCTCATTGCTTGTATGCAGTAGCTTCCTAAATCAAACAGGCCAGTACACTGGGGTGCTGGGGGAGAGACCATACAAACAAACAAACAAACAAACAAAAAACAGGATAGCATTTGCCATCAGTGTTTAAGCACATTTATCTTCTAAATTTCTATGTCTCAAGAACTCTGTTCACATTGATTTCTCTGCCAAGAAGCCCCTAGGTGTGGCTTAGGTTTTGTGGCAGGATGTAGTCTGATTCCCAATAAACATCAGACAGACAGGCATCATTATTTCCCTGGAAAGTACAACTTGAATGCAGAGGCAAGATTTCTCTGAAGGAACCTCACTCAAATTTACTGATAAAACAAATAGTTCTTACAGATAAACAAAAAAACTATAACAACCTATTCACAAACTGGTCAAATCATCACCACCATCATCATGATAATAATGTCCTAATGAAAACACTGATGCAACCAATGACCATGGAGTAGTGGCTTCACAAATTAGCCACCACTCCAGAACAGTCATTTTAATTCACACCTACAGCTTTTGTGTATGTGTGTGTTCTGTGCCATCAAGTCAGAACCAGCTTATAGTGACCCTAATAGGGTTTTCAAGGTAACTGAGATATTTAACGAGTGGTTTTACCAGTTTCACTCTCCCAATCAGTTTCCATGGCTAAGAGTGGTTCGAACCCTGTTCTCCAGAGTCCTAATCCATCACTCTATCCACTACACCACACATCTTTTATATTTACTTCAACAGACACTGGACTGACTGTTAAGAATACTTCAGGTGTTGGCCTATGCATTTACCAAATCCTTCCTTAACACCAGTGACTGAGGGCATGACCACAAGAGGCAAATGTTCCCTAGTTATACCCCTGTTAGATCATTGTAGAAATTTCCAGTCACACAATGCACAGCAATTATAAAATAATTTACCAGACTAGTGGTGTAAATGCGGTTTACTTCCCACTTGCCAGAAAGCTTCTGATTTTTTGCTCCAGTGGTGTATGGATAGATTCCTTAGCTGATATCTCAGTGGTTTAGGTCTCTGGCTGTGGAGCCAGAGGTTGGGAGTTTGATTCCCCACTGTCCCTCTTTGACAGGGGCTGGACTCGATGATCCATAAGGTCTCTTCCAGCTCTGCAGTTCTAAGATGATGATGATGGTATGACATGTGTGCACAACCCTATCAATTCTTTTCCAAAGCCAAGTCACTGGTGGCTGCCATTACTGCCATGCGGCTGCCCTGCTATAATTTTTATAGTTTTTATATATATTTTTATAATTTTATAATTTATATATTTATATATATTGCAGCTGATATGTTGATACACTTGAAATGTAACCATAGGGAGGTGAGGCAGAGGAAGGGTTGGGCTCAGGATGAGCTGAACCTTGGCCTCAAAGCTTTAACCCTTGGAATGGATTGATTTTCTTGAAATTGGAGGTAGGTTGGATGCAGAGGGAAGCCAAACCTGAGGCTGCAATGCCTCAGAAAAAAAGAGAGAAAATATATCAGTACAACTGTGTAGCCAGCCATAATGATTCAAATAGAAGAAAATGAATCAGTAACATAAAAACACATTGGGATGTTTGCTGCGGTATACTATATATGCCATGTGACCATGATTCAGTACAACAGAAGTATGGAAAGTATAATTAGAAGCGGGAAACATTTGCCTTGTGTGATCACACCCTCAACCATCCTCTTGTCATGCTACCACAAAGATAGTATCATCATGCAGACATCAGTCACTTCTGTTACTCACCTTTCAACAGAATCGTACAGGATTTTACAGAACGTTCTCCAAGAGACTCCTTTGGATGGCATGGGATGGCAAATATGGGGAACCTTTCCTCCACCTTTAGCTGAAGGAGAGAGTTGATCCAAACTGTTTTTACCTCATTGCCATTTCCTCTTTCAAACCCCATTGAAATTGTACCCTGATATATGGTACAATTCTCCTTAAAAGAGTCTGTTGTCTGGAAGCAAGAGTAAAACAATGAGTCCCATTTAATAAGATTAGTTCCAATAAAGGGCAAAGTGGTGTATTTTTTTAAAACACTGTTTCTCAGATCAGGGGGCTGATAGTTAGATCATTATTCTTATGTGAATTTGGCTGCAGGTACTCCTTTTTTCTGGAGACTTGCCATCCTTCCCATTTTAGACTTCATAGTTGATTATCTGTGTAAGAGAGAGAGAGAGAGAGAGAAAGCAAAGAGAGAGAGTTTATACCTTCACTTGATTTTGCATGGTCTGATGTGTGATTCATTTCATTGTTTCCAAAAAATGCTTTGTGAAACAATCCATCCTCTCCCTTTGTAATATGATCACACTCAATTATAGCATCTGCTATAATTCTACTCCTAGGCATGATTTCGCTCCAACTTTCCTTTAGTACTGCAGGTTTTACTGCAAGCAGTTCCTTTGCAAAAAGACGGGCAAATCTGTTGCATTTTGTAGGTCAGGGAGGATGCTGTTTTATTTGTGCTCCTATCAGCTGCTTATATTGATATCAAGAAAAGTAGGAGAGCAGAAGAGGGTTTCCAAGTCAGTAGTGTAAAGAATGGTGGTATGCTGACCCCTTTTGAAACAATTTGCTAATCTTGTTGTTAATTGCACTGTTAGGTTGCTTCTGACTTGGGCTGACTCTGTGATCTCCCAAAGACCCTACTGTTTACAGCCCTGTTTAAATCTTGTAAACCAGGGGTCTCCAAACTACGGTCTGCAGGCCACATCCTGACCAGATAGGCAGGGTAAAAATACAATAAATAAATAAATTAAATAAATAAATCCGACCCGCCTTGCCACTTTACCTGGCCTGTTCCCTTCAGCCGTGCGTGCATGCGTGTGTGAGGGGTGGGTGGGCGTGCGTGCGGGCGTATGAGCGGGCAGGCGGGCGGGTGTCCGTGCATGTGGGTGGGGGGACAGGTGGTGGTGCGTGCGTGTGCATGTGTGTGGCCGCGCATATGTGCATGTGCACCCCGTACATGTACATGTGCACATTCCTGTTCCTTCGGCCCTCAAAAATAATGAAAATATGTGGTGAGGCGCTCACAGTCAAAAGTTTGGAGACCCCTGTTGTAAACCAAAGGCCATGGCTTTCTTCCTTGAGCCAATCCAACTCATGCTCTTACTAATTTTATATCAAATATTTGAGATTGGTCAGATGTTGTGCCCAAGTAGGAAACCCCAAAATTCTCTTCAAATTTTGCATTGTATGAAACCTAGTGGCAACTTACACCACTTAGCCCTTAAAGAGTTTATCAAACCGCTTCGCTTCATTAAAATTTCTAGGATGTTTGGGAAACTTTTAAATGTCCATAGAATAGGATGAATAAGATTATTAATTATGTCAGTGCTAGCTTTAGAAGTATCTGAAAAAAATTAGGAATCTGCATTTGGCCAGCCCCGAAGAAAATATCAGAAAGCCTTATCACACTAAAGAAATACAAAGTAAGGTGGACCTGAAAATAATTAAACAAAGTGTTATCTTTTCATATTTCTTTCTCACTGTTATTTTCATTCTGAATGATTTTATTTTAATGCAATAGTTTGCCTGGGAAAAGAGGACACCAGGGGCAGATGTTCCGTGGAAAGAAGAGGATGGTACTCAATGCTAGCATGGAGCAGTTACTAATGTGCACCATAATTTGCTCTCATGTTATCTGAAATGCAAGAGTAGGTGATACCTATTATAGGACTGCTAAAAATTTTAAACAAAAGCACACACCCTTCATGGATGGTGCAGAATTTTTTTTCCAGAAATTGATGTTACAGATCTGGGAGAGATTGTAAGTTCTTCTTCTGAGGATGGGCCTCTACTGTTTCGGTAGCAAAGTTTGGAATTTTTACATCCTGACTTTGAGACCAAAAGGCTGTGAATTACCCTGATTGTCTCCCCCACTCTCACACTGCTTGCTTGAAATAAATTTTCCTTTGGCTGTGGGGGTGGGGAAAGATGACACAAAGACCCAGCAGCTTTTAGCACAAGTTAGGGCATATAATTTGGTTCATTCACCAGACCAGATAGAAGTAACCAATTGTACCAAACTGTAAAGTAAGATTAATGTTTTTTACCTGGTGAGCATAAATTCATATTCTGGTTATCTCTGGCTGACATGACAAATTCACATGGCTGGTGTTGAGAGTCTACAATGTCTTGTTCGTGGTGCTGTGTCTGGCCATCAATGTTATTTTTTGTACTTCCAGAATGAAGAAGGACCAGTGTGGTCCCAAGGATTACACAAATGCAAAAGTTGGTGATAACTTTTATTGGACCACTAAAAACTTAAACAAATAGCAAGCTTTTGAGGATGAAATCCACTTCCTCAGACTCTAAGCACACCCCTTTCATGGATAGTAAAGTCTCTCATCACCTGGCTGGTATTCTCTCCCATCAAGTCATCACAGAACTCCTCCTACACATTTTGTTTTGCCTCTAGAATGCCTAGACAGGCATGGATCATACATTATACGTAATGTGTTTTGCTTTTTGATGGGGATATTTTAATCTTTTGCCTCTATGGGTGGGCACCTTACATCTAGTCTTTTCAAAATATGACCAGACTGCTAGAACTGCTGATAATTCCCTTATGTTTAGAGACCTCCAGCAGTATAGTCCAACGAGGGTAGGTGAGTCTAACTAACTCAAGCTGTGATCCTGTAAACCAGGAATGGGCCTCTTCCAGAGGTCTAGGGGCCAAATACTCAGACCCTGGTCCTTGGAGATCTGCACCTGCTCCCCCTCCCCCCATCACACTGTGTGTGTGTGTGTGTTTTGTATTTTTCTAACTGAAAAAGACCCACACACACACACACCCTTGAGTGACAAAATTTTAATTTTTAAAAAATTTAAAGGTGTGAGCATGATAGGAGTGCTGGCTTTCTTCCCCATTGCCAGACCAGGGGAGTTTTTGAGCATTTTTGAGCATGGGTGATGGGGGCTGCATTTGCCCACCACTGCTGTAGGCACAAATCTGCAGACACATACATAGGAGTGACACCTAGTGATGAAATTTGCAGATTTCCTCAACTACAAATACCATAATTCTCTACTCCAGCAGTTCTACCTACTTTACAGGCACTTTCCAAATATGCAAAAACAAAGCACCATGAGTAAGGTTTGCTTGTGATGCTGATTTCTCATTTAAAGCTTCTCAGATCACTACATTTCTGAAAATCTTCTCTATAGAAAAATGTGGAAAAGGTACTTCATAGCCTCAGAATACAGAACATAAAAGTCTGAGCAGTGTTTTTGCAAAATATATCACAATTCCCAACTCAGAGTGGTTCCATACAGAATCACCCCTTTCACACCACCTAAATTGGAAGGCCAAATTATTATGCCTTTACAGTACTTTCAAATAATGCATGCACAAATTACTGATCTCTGGTGACATAAACTAGTTTAAACATGCTTAAAACTATATGTCACCAGATCAGTGTCAGTCAGTCAATCAATCAATCAAAGTCTTTATTGGCATACACAGAAAAATCACATATGTAAGATAACAAAGAAACTATTAATTAATTGGATCTACATATTTGTTATGTCTCAGTCTGCGGCTCCTTACTATCTGGTTCAAAAAGGCTGTCACGTTCTCCACTATAACTGACTCTCCTATTGACAGAATATACCTCAGTGTGTCAGAATCTGAACACTAGATCAGTAATTCCTGCATGTGTTCATTCGAAGTAAGGGAACGGAGTAATAGATGGGTGGTGCAAAGAGGGTGATCCAGAATGAGATCATACTGAGTTATGAATCATTACAGATGGGCACAAACCACCAGTTTGGCTGTCCATGACAGTTCATTTATCATCTGAACAGGTGTTTGGTGCCTCAAAGCCCCACCTCCTCTGGTGGGCACCCACTCAGAGGAAGCAGCCTGGCTTCCCTGCCTTGCCTTCTCCAGTTGCTGCCTTTGAATGGGCACCCACCAGAGGAGGTGGGGCTTTGAAGAGTGATAAATGAACCAATGGTTTGTGCCCATCTATAATCATGATGCATTTTGCACAATTACTGTTCAAATGTATGATATTCTATATTCTGAGACTATAAAGTACCTTTTCCACATTATTTTTCTATTTCTATAGAAAAGCTTCAGAAATGTATTTGTCTGACGCTTCAGTGGGAAGGATCCCCAGAGAGGATACTTGGCTGACAGCCAAGGAAGTTCTACCTGACTTGTCTGCAAACAATGACTGGTACATTTGTGCTGGCACATAACCCCTCTCTGGGTCCTCCTAAACCATGTCAGGGGACACTTGCAACTCTTCCCCTGCCCCCAACATCCTGACATCCAGTCAATGCATCACCAATCCCTCCTGTGGCTCTTTCCTGGCTGCACATATAAAAATCCTACCCCATATGGGGGATTTTTGAGACAGTCCAGTTGGGGTTCCAGCTACTTCACTCCAAGTCTCTCTGCTGTGGGCTCTCAGCTGAACCTCCTCCTCCTCCTTTCACTCCTGCTCTGGGGTACAGGACTCCTCTGGAGTGCAAACCATTAAAGGATCAGCAGAGGTAGAACTAAGGAAGGAAGGAAGGAAGGAAGGAAGGAAGGAAGGAAGGAAGGAAGGAAGGAAGGAAGGAAGGAAGGAAGGAAGGAAGGAAGGAAGGAAGGAAGGGCAGTGGGCTGGAATGTGACTTGCATTGCAACCAGCATGAATGCTGAACTCCCAAATCAGTCCACAGCCCCTGTGTGGGCACTTTTGGGATTTGAGATGTAATACAGGCTACAAATCAAATAACAGGAAAGCAATTCAGCTCTCCAATGTAGCCACACCCAAAGTCTGTGCCAGTGCCCAACAACATAAGCTGATGTCAGAGCCAGGGTATGTTAACAAACACTAAAGAAAAGAGGGTTTTTACTGTATCACCAAATAACTGCTAGCAGTCCCTGCATCTCCAGCACCTAAAAAGAAGGAAGAGGTTGACTTTCAGTTCATCCTAATGCTCCAATTTGTTTCATTTTAGTAATTAAACACTCTAAATTTTGCTCTGGAAATGTTGAGCTGGCACAGCTGTCAGTTAAAAATAATTTGGGTTGAAACAAAAATTAGAAAACCAAACTCTACTCACTAATATACAATAATTGCACACAACAAATCAGATGTGCAACATTGCACATTTTGTTTTGTGCAATATTGTACAAGGGTTAGTTCTGTTATTCTTAAAATATGTGTGACAGAACTCTGCACACTTCTTAAAGCCCATTAGTTTCTTGTTACATTAAATTTATCAAGGCTGTATTGCTGAATTCTGTGCAAGCAGGTTCAGCTGCAGCTCCTCCAAATGGATTTAAAAGGACTAAAGCTCTGAACCAGATTTGTAGAGCAAAGCACAAAAATATTTTGATGTCAGGTCAGGACAGCTGTGCGAAACTGCCAGCGCCCACTAGTCTGTAGCCTGTAAAGCCATTATGGAAATCATGCCCAATAAATTATTTGCTTTGAGCCCTCTCTTCTTATACAGAGTGACTGTTCATTGTCCTACCAATTAAAAAAAAAGGAGAGATTTAGAAAGACCAAAATAGCCAGTAATTAGTTTTCTATTTCCTGTTATAAAAATTGGACATGACTGAAGGGCTGAGTCATTTGTATCATGTTCAAAAGAGGGACTGTTATTTCTCTTATAGCTCTCCCTTTTCAGGCTGGACATAATTTTAACATCCCAATTTCTCCGATTGCCATAATCGGAGACAAAGAGGGTATAGGAAATGAGAGGGTGGAACCCAAAAGTCTTTCACTTTTATGTGAAATGACAAGTAGAGCCCAGGAAGAAGAAAAGCCATAATGAGTGGAAGGATTTTTTTCCAAGAGAAAAAACTTCCTTCCTTTTGGCAAGGAAACAAATAATAAGAACAACAAGAGAGCATTCGGTTGTTGTGGAGAAATATAGGCCGTGGGTCTGTGAGGGAGCAGGCAAAAGGCATCCCTTCACAGATGCTTGTGCCTAACACACCCTCCCCCCACATAGAATGGTAGGAAGCAAAATTAATGAATCTTATTAATGTAAATTGTGCTGAACTATCCGACATAAATAACCCAATACCAATGGGGCCTATTACCATTAACATTGGAAATGATCAACAAATAAAACTGTTAAGACTTCAGCACAGGCATTCCTGGACAAATTGACTACTCTCGGCACGGAATTCATGACTGTGTCTGGCTGTTCAGCTTCATTTCGCTGCAAGAGACATACTAAGGCACCATGTTAAGTACAGCTGAGGCTGGTTTTTTAAAAAAAAAAATATATTATCTTTTTTTTTCTCTTGAAAACCTTGGTGCACTGATATGATGAGCTTAGCTACATATTCTTTATTAAAATATTCTTCCTGGAAAGCTTGCTGTTACAGTTAATGGGCCTCTGACATAGGATCATGATAAAAAAATTAAAAATATATATAAAAACCAGGGCTGAGTATTATCTTTATTGGGCCACCAAAATACAATTTTAAAAAGTGATCTGGGTATCAGGCTGGGCATTGCAGAGCTTGGAGTGACAGGGAGAGAAACAGATAGGCAGACAAGACAAGGGCAAAAACAAACAAAGAACCCCAACAATCATCCTGGCTAAATGGTGAAGCTGCAGGATAGTGCCGACAGTACCAGTGCCAAGCTAGAGACTGCAAACTTGAGGAATTTGTTCTATGAACGGTGATATCAAAAGTGTCTCTTCAGAGGATGTAGAATCAATTATTTCTCTCCATTCTATAGATGAAGGAGTGACACTCATGAATATTCCATTGCTTTTTCTTGACACATATGGCTCCATGGCAGGGACTGGAGCCCAACTGTGAGCATTATTTGGTCTTTGAAGGCAAATGGTATTGTATTGTAGTACCTCCTGCATGATCATAAATTTCATTCTGGTGATGAATCCTCCCTTGAGCAGGTGCTCATATTATTTTCCATATAACAAACAAACAAAGCCATGTAGTCCACAAACAAAATTCCAAATCAGTGTTAATTTCTACTACAGATGCATGTTTATGTGTGCATGTTCAAATATTGAAAAAAGCTTCTGTTATGCCTTTCTCTATCCTTTTGTTGATGTGTCACTGCAGCTGCTTGTGGGATCCTGGAAAGAGTTACCATAACCATTAGGGGTATTCTATTTCATAGTCTTTGAGAGGCACCCTCTTATAGAGCCTAATGGGCAGTAAGACTACAGCTCCTAGGAACACTGGAGCTCTTTCCTTCCTTCCTTCCTTCCTTCCTTCCTTCCTTCCTTCCTTCCTTCCTTCCTTCCTTCCTTCCTTCCTTCCGTCGGTCGGTCGATCGGTCCTTCCTTCCTTCCTTCCTTCCTTCCTTCCTTCCTTCCTTCTGCCGGTCGGTCGGTCAGGTCCTTCCTTCCTTCCTTCCTTCCTTCCTTCCTTCCTTCCTTCCTTCCTTCCTTCCGCCGGTCGGCTCGGTCGGTCGGTCCTTCCTTCCTTCCTTCCTTCCGCCAGTCGGTCGGTCGGCTCGGTCGGTCGGTCGGCTCGGTCGGTCGGTCGGTCGGTCGGCTCGGTCGGTCGGGTCGGTCCTTCCTTCCTTCCTTCCTTCCTTCCTTCCTTCCTTCCTTCCTTCCTTCCTTCCTTCCTTCCTAACAAACCATCAACAGGAAGTAAGGGCCGGGGAAGCAGATGGTACAGGTAAAAAACCCTAAGGCCATTCTTAGAGTTACAAAATATATGGGTGTACTGATTTGGGTTTGTAGACTGCATTTCCCAAACTTCTTGGAGAATTCTGGGTATTGCAGTCCAAAAACACGAAAAAGCACATCTCTAATAATCATGTCCTTGACGTCACCACACTTGGATGCTATGAAAGTCTCAGTAAAGTATATCATCCATAACTTATATAACTCTTTGCAATCTTCTGCTTGCCCAGTAGAAGCAGTGAATCCCGGAAGATGCCCAAACTTTATACCTGTTCTGTAAGAGCAACAGGCCAATCTTCGAAAGCCTTTAGCTTCCTATCCAGTATCACTTCAGTCTTGACTTACGTTTTTTGACTTATTGGGTGAAAACTGTTAGGCAGCACCTAGCAAGCTAGCTAGTTTTATTCTCCCCTTCCCCGTTAATGAAGAAGCATAGGGTTAAGGTTCATTCTTGTCTCCCAGAGTTTCTGTTGATCTAGTCACCTTTTGCTGACATATTGCTACAGCATCATGTTAGCCGAGATCTCTTATCTGTGGCCTTTGTATGAAAAACAGCTGTAACTTTGCCCCAGATATGCTTCAGTTCTTCTTATCTCATATCCTAAAGGATGATCACACACAGTCAAGTGACTGCTTGCCAAAACCTTGGGATTTGTATATTGCAAGCAATCACCACATAAAAAAGTGCTAGGATGGGATGAGTAGATTGCTTAGGTAATCTCTCGTTTAAACCAATGTAATCTTTCTTTGTGCAAGTCTTCCTTGGTTATTTATGTCTCATTTTAACTGATTTGGAATACTCTTTGGAAACTGATATCTCATTGCTGTGATTATCTCATCTTCCAGGGAAAAGTTGCAGTTCTGGGTATGGGCACCCACAATGAGAGCACATCTCTTGTGTCATCCTAGGAGCATAACAGAGGAAGAGTTTACCATGGGAGCAGAGGTAGTTTAGAGAATAATGATTTTTCCTGCACCAAAATCTGTTTTATATCTTAAAACACCCTTTTTACGCCATCTATGGACAGTGAAGACAAGTCAAGGATTCCACAGAAATGACAAAAATTGAACCAATCAATAAACAAATAAGGAAATATAGAAGGAATACAAGTCTGTCTTTAGATGTAAATAACATCTAGAGATGGGCACAAACCAAACCACAAATCAGAAAACCTCATGAAATCGATTGGTTCATTGTTTGGTTTGGGAATCTCATTTTGCTAAAATGAAACAAAGCACCACACTTTTTTCCACTTGGTGTTTTGTTTTGTTCTGCAAAAGGGGACGCCTACCCAGCCTCGTTCCACTGCCCCCGGCGGCTCCCTATCATGGCTTCAAGCTGCCATCACTGCCTCTGCCACTGCCACCATCCTGACAGGGAGCAGGCCTGGGCCTGCTGTGTGCATCTGTACCCACCTGTCAGCTGAGTGGTGGATGCATGTGCAGAAGCAGCCGCCCCGGGTCCTTGAAGCTGGGGCCTGCTGCCTGTTAGGATGGTTGTGGCAACAGCTGTGGAGACTTCAAAAGAAGGTAGGGAGGCAATGGGGGCAAGGGGAGGGGGAGGGGAGGGGCGAGCAGGCAGTCCCCCACCCAGCACGAATGTAAAAAGTAAACCGCAAACCAGTTTGTTTTTCAGGGGGTTCATGAAAGTTCATGGTTTGTGGGTAGCCACAAACTGTGAACTATCACCAACCACTGTTTTTCTGGTTCATGCCAGCCTCTAGTAACATCCTTAAATTTTTGTCAAGGTTTTGACTGCATTTTTGACAGCTTCCAGTCTACGAAGGCAATCTTTTCTTCCCCTTATAAAATATATTCTGATATTCCATAACCTCTATGATTTCACAGATGACAACTGGATACTGGTTACAGAGATCATGTGAACCCTCTGTTACAGCACCTCCACTGGCTGCTGATCCATTTCTGGGCACGATCCAAAGTGCTGGTCTTAACAGCTTGGGTCCAAGCTATCGAAAAGACCACATCTCTCTCTATGAGCCTGTCCGGCCATTAAGATCATCAGGGGAGGCCTTTCTCTCAGTCCTGCCACCCTCACAGGTGTGCTTGGTGGGGATACGGGAGAGGGTCTGACTCTGGAACGCTAGGCTGGGCCCATCATTGTCCTTCTCCTAGAAGGCAAAGATCTTTCTGTTCAGGCAGGCTTTTCCTTAATGACAGGTGGTCTGAGAGGGTTTTTTTTTTAAATGAATGGTTGTGCTCTGTTGTTTTAAATGTGTTAGTACTGATTTTATTACTGTTTTAAATGTAATACTTGTTTAGTTCTTTTTAAATATTTGTATACCTGCTGTTTTTAGCTTCTACATATTGTCTTTTTAATGATGTAAGCCGCCTTGGGTCCTTTTTACGGAGAAAGGCGGGAAATAAATAAATAAATTGCTGAGAAGGCCTGTGAAAATGCAGTGACAGACTATATGCCACTATGTCAAAGCAGACTCTTTACTCCTAGCTGGAGAAGAATCCTTGACTCCTCTGACAGCCACTGAACAAATTCAGCATTAGGAGCAAACAGCTCTTTACAGAGGAAGTGGGGGGGGGGGGGCACAGAGTTGAAATCAGAGCTTTTCATTCTGCAGTTACCAACTTGCATATTACATGAAAAAAAGCTTGAGAGTACAATGCTTTAATGATGATAATTAGACAATTAAGTGAGTTATGTGGTTTTTCAATTGCTACTTGCCTTGGGTTGGCCCAGCATCTAAAGAACCTGTAGTTTGGTAAGAATGAGCTGTTGTTTTTCTTGCTACTACTGCTCCCTTTGCATACTGAGGGAACTGACATGAGGACCGAAAGGAGGATTATCTGTAATGCCACTCCTTGGAAGCTCAGATGCAGGCCTCCTGAGGATGCCACTTGTTTAAAAGTGCACTTCATACCATTATATCTTGTTTCAAAAAGAAATTCTGGACACTGCAGGACCTCAGTTTTGCTGCCGATTGGGTTATAATACAAACTGATAAAGCTTTTCTTTTCTTTTTTTTCAAATTATTCAAATTTGCAGAGGTCCGGGGGTGGGGGATAGACACATCAAAAGGATTTTATCCTGAAATAATTCTTTTCAGAGAACACAGAAAGCATTTTCCCTCAAGAAATGTTAAACTGTAGTATAATTTTCCCCTACTCCAAATCAAATGTCCCTCTCTCCTGAAAAAGGTTTGCGCAGTTCTCCCACTTCCTGAAGCAAGGAACAATATGTTGCTCCTCCCAATGTTGTGCAGAATCAACCCACCCACCCCCTCCAATTCTCCACAAATGAAGCTGCATCAAGAGCTGTGGCTGCCTCTTCCTTTGCCAGAGAGGAGAAAAGCAGAATGGACTACTTCCTTAATTTTCCACTCAGTGGAGCTTCCAAGGAAGGAAGGAAGGAAGGAGGCACCATGGGAGCAGTAGCCATCTTCTGAGACTAGAACAACAATGACTAGAGTGTTGGGAGAGCCTTCTCGAAGGAAGAGAAAGAAGCTGAGAACGTTTTGACTACTGGTAGAGGCAGCTCTTTCCTAGGGTTGCCAGATACATGGGTACCAAAAGGAGGACATAGAAAGACAAAAAAAAGAGGACAGAGGAGGACGTATTGAATGTTTCATTTGAATTGTTCCGGATTAAACCCGCAATCAATACAATTTTATTACAATAGCTGCCAATAAATGTCTCTTAGTGAATCGACCAAGAAACAGTCATGTTAAAAAATAAAAATAAATTCAATGGAGGCTTTTTTTCAAAATACCAAAAAGCATTATTTAAACAGCCAATTGTACAACTATTACCTTATAATCTTTATTAATTACACGACATATTTCTCAGAGGAGCCAACTTTTCGCAGAAGATCTTCATTAGCAATCACATATGCATAAAACTGTTCACAGGTAATATTCTTCAAATTGTACTTCCAATTGGGAGCAAAGCAAATAAACCCGAACCCACCCCGGCCCAGCTGTGGGATCCGCCGGCTGCTCGCACTCTGCACAGGCTTAGAGGCAACCTTGCTAATCTGGACGCCCAAACAAGGCTCCGGCGCAGGCAGGGGGAAAGCGGCGCTGGGCAAAGCCGAACGAGGCAGCCTCCCCTCCCCCGAGGGTCATAAGTTCAAGGCTGGGGAGTGTGGGAGTTGGAGTCCCTGAAAGGGACTTTGAACACACACAGTCTGGGCGCTTGCCTTCCCATCGATGCGCTCTGGTGCTGCTTGCTCCTGCCTGGCTCAGCGGGTGGCACTCCACTTGCGCTGCCTTTCTGGGCTCCACGTGGTCTGGGCGGGCATGGCAGATTGCCGAGCAGCCTCCACCACGGCGGGAGAGGGCGAGGGCTGCGCTTCGGTGCCGGCGGCAGGTAACGGGGGGTGGGTGGGGGCAGGGGAAAACAGGGGAGGGGGTCCTTCCACCTCTCCCCCTCCCATCCAAAATTATAACATGAAATACACAAAAGCCAGACATTTTAAAGGTTTTTATCTTTGCCTGCCGGACAGAGGACATTAGGCTAAAAAGGAGGACATGTCCTCCTTTTGCCGGACATCTGGCAACCCTACTCTTTCCCTCCTCTCTTTTCTTTCTAGCTTTTTGGTTTTCTCTCTCCTTCAATCTCTTTCTTTCTCTCTAGGCATTTCCATGTTCTCTGAAACCCGCAAAAAGAGGGGAAGCTCTTTGGAAAAAGATAGATGTTGAGAATGTCATTGCATGTACTCGTCCCTTGTAAATCAGGTCCTCTGTTTTGTCTTTTGAAAACCTCACCTCGCCTTTTCAATGTTAAAATAAGCTGCTATTCATCTATGATGTGAGATGTGGACAGAAGTGCAATGGTAAATTTGGTCATGCAGGTGCTCATCATGGCCAGTGGCATGAGTCCAAGAAGACAGACAGCAAGATTGGTCATATCAACCCAGCAGAAGCAGATTAAAAATAATAATAAAAGCTAATGGTTCTTAACTGTTCAAGACTAGAGATGGGGACGAAGCACTAAAATTGGGCTTCATCTTGGTTCGTGGGTCATCCAACTTGACAACCCACAAACCAGAAATCCCCCCCGTGCCCTGACGAACCACTAATCAATTCGTTGGTTCGTTGTGTCTTTTTTTTTTTTTTAGACAGCCTATGGGGCTTTCTTTTTTAAAAAGCCCCGGCCCGACACCCTGCCCCCACCCCCTTCCCACTGCCACTTACCTTCCCAGCTGCCTCCTCCTGCTCTGCAGCAGCTTCCACGGAAACAGAAGCTAGACTGCTGGGACCACAGTTTCAGCTCCAGCAGCCTAGCTATTGCAAGGAGGAGTGGGGAGGGCTTCCCTTTTGGCACGCCTGACTGAGGCTATTCCCCTGCTGTATTTGCACAGACAGCAGGGGTGGGGGATCACTTCAATCAGGCTTCCTGCATCTTTCTGTGCCCCAGTGGGCATAGAAAGACAAGGGAACTGGGACCCAAGTGATCCCCCACCCCCACTGTCTTTGCAAGTCTTGGTGAGAGAAGATGGGCATTGCAAACATACAAGATTTATTTATTTATTTATTTATTTACCATGTTTCCCCGATAATAAGACAGGGTCTTATATTAATTTTTGCTCCAAAAAATGCATTAGAGCTTATTTTCAGGGGATGTTTTTTTTTTTCATGTACAACAATCTACATTTATTCAAATACACTCATGTCATCTTCTTCTGGTTGCTGCACAATGGTGGAGGCCGGGGTTTCACTCAACTGGGGTTTATTTTTGGGGTAGGGCTTATATTACGAGCATCCTGAAAAATCATACTAGGGCTTATTTTCAGATTAGGTCTTATTTTTGGGGGAAACAGGGTATTTATTTATTTATTTATTTATATCCTGCCTGACTGTGACGGTGGCAGGACTGAGAGAAAGGCCTCCCCTGATTATCTGAAAGCCCGGACAGGCCATAGAGGGAGATGTGGTCTTTTAGATAGTTTGGACTCAAGCTGTCTAGTGCTTTATAGGTTAAGGACCTAAGGCAGCTTACATAATTAAAAAGACAATATTTAAAAGCTAAAAACAATAAGTATAGAAATATTTTAAAAGAATTAAGCAAATATTATATTAAAAACAGTTAATGAAATCAATACTAAAACACATTTAAAATGACAGAGCACAGCAATCCATTTAAAAACCCGTCTGAGGCCACCAGTCTTTAAGGAAAAGTCTGCCCAATCAGGAAGATCTTTGCTTGTTTGCGGAAGGACAACAAAGATGGGGCCAGCTCCGTGGGAGGGAGCTCCAGAGTCTGGGAGCAGCAACAGAGAAGGCCCTTCAACTTTTCCTCACATTACTGTCTTTTCCAGTGAGTGCTGTCTTATGGTATGTCTGAAATGTGATAGCTTAATCATTTTAGCTTCTAGTGAGAATTGAGGCTTGATTTGATTCAGCACCCATTTATTTGTCTTTCTGGCCAGCCATGGTATCCATAAATCTCTTCTCCAACATTACATTTTAAATGAGTTGATTTTTCTCCTGTCAATTTCCCACATTTCCCAGGTTTTCAAATGTTTGCTGTTCTTACAGCAAGAACAATACTTTAATTACAAACAGGTCTGACATTGAAATGATTTAACTGCTTTGTGAATAGAAAATTCAATTTTAAGAAAACTACTGAATTCATATAAAATTGAACAATGTTAGATAAATGTACACAATTCACTGAAGAGGTTGCTTTGCCATAACAGGGCAAGGTTACCATTTCAGAATTATTAAAAAGAAAAAAGAAAAAGGAGGAAAGGAAGACAGAAAGACAGACATTATTGAAAGGAAAGGTCTTGAGGGGACCAGTGTGTGGTATGTGGGCAACAGATTAATTCTTTAAGAAATAGCATCATCTGCACCACAGAGGAAAGATAGTGGTTCTTGAAAGATGGAGTCCTTTGCCTCTGATGACCAACTGCTTTCCTATTTAGAAGTGGCTGCAATATCTCACAAGGGATGGGCAGGGAAGCATTACTATCCTGCTGGTCTGGTTTTAGCCCTAACGGAGGCATTCAAGACAGAGTTATTCTGACCAGATATAAGAGAACGGACTCTGCAGAGCCCCATTGCTGCTCTCCATGTGTGCAGAGAGACGAGGGAGACAAGTCAGGCAAAAACAAAATAATTTTTTATAAAAATTAAGACAAAAACATTGCGGCACCTTAAAGACTAATCTATATTTTAATGCAAGCTTTTATGGACAAGTCCGCTTGTTCAATGGGAGTGGGAGTGGGACTGCACGGCAAATATTTATGGAGTTATACATGGCCCTAAAACAAAGACGCTGATTGTCTCCTGGGCCCAAGTCAATGATGATGTGGCATTTCACACCTGGCAACAATCATTCAGTTCCCCAACCAGGAAGCATTGTTCAGTAAACAATCACAATGACTGGTGGCTTAATTAATCCCAGCCTATAGATAACAAAGGGGAACAACATGGTAATAAGTATCATAATCTCCAATGAGGCTTTTGAGGTGGTACTGGGTCGTGAGTAAGGAAATATAAGGAGATGAAAATAAAAAATGTTATTGGCTTAAAAATCTTGGGCTTATATTGAGACCATTGAGTCTTGGCTATATTGAGGAATTACAGCAGATGCAACATTTTATATTTCATAATGTCCTAAGAATCCTGGGCTTATATTGAGTCCATTGAAATGGGTTCTAATTATAAGTATATATTTTATCTCAGATGTCTCTCTCTCTGGATTCTTATTCTGTAATTTTTCTTTTCCAAAATGGCCTGTCCTGCTTCCTTCTCTGAGTGGGTGATCAGCCGAGGAAGCGGGACAGGGAAGCCCATGGTCCTGCAGAGACTGGTTGAACAGCCAAGGAGGAGGAGGAGAGGAGCACGAACTTGTACCTGCAGTGTGGATTGTTTCAGGCAAAGGTTGATGTTTGGCTGAAAGTTATTGAAAGTTCAGTGGACTTTCTCTAGGGATTCCTTTCCACGGGTTCAGATCAGAAAATTGTCACCAACGTACCTCAAATAGAGGAGTGTTTTTTGTGTACAAGAGTTGACAAAGCATTGTTTTAGGTCAGCTATAGCAGTTCCGTTGATTTGGAGGTAGGTTTTATCGTTGAAGGTGAAATAGTTGTGTTTGAGCACAAAATTGCAGAGGGTGATTATTTTGCAGAGGCAGGAAGACAAGAATCCCTGTTATGCATGAAGGTTCTCCTCACAATTCGGAACCTGAAAAAGTAAGCATTCTGGACCCCCTGGATAGGTTGCACACACCGAGGTCATTGATCTTTTCAGTCTGTCAATCTCCACACAAGGAGAAAAACCAGAGTTGTGGGGGTGAGGTGGTAAAACTAGCCTCCTCTCTCCTCACAGAAGTTCAGACTAACCTTGTCTGCAATATCTGAATGGGGCTTTCTGACTCCACCAGAACAAGGGAGTAAGTATAAGAAATTCCCACCCTAGCTAACAAATTATACCATAATGAAATTTAAAAGGTAATGTGCTATCCTCAAATTGGCATTTTTGACTTCACTGAACATTAGGCAACAAATGTAATATGGAAAACACGACCATGATCAAGTCATAAGGAATCAATTGACTAGTTAGCTGATGATATTTGAGAAGTCAGTGGAGAAGTTAACTCAAGGTTTTGTAGTCAGTCCAGCTACATCATCTCATGAAAAGCAGGCTTCTATGTAGGATATTGAAGTGGGGTGCTTCGTATTTGCAGGTGCATACTATGCTGTGAGGTTTAAATTTTGCCTTCAAGTTCATTAGCATCTGTGCTCTTGAGCTCCTTGGGTGATTGTGATGGGTCAGGAGCCAGGAAGAGAGGATGAATCCAGCCAGGATGCATTTGAGCCCTCCGGTTCTGCAGATTCCTTCCTATGGAAGTTTTCTAGGAACGTGGTCATGAGTTTACTTTCTAATAAACCCTCACTCCCTGGGGGATGGGCCATCGCTAATGAGGAGAACATCCAGTAATGGTACTAAGTTCAACATGATCCCGACATTTCTTCGCCATGCCAAAAAAAAAAATGCAAGAGAGAAAATAATGTCTGATCTGGACCTTGTGTTTCTCTCTCCTAGTATCTTGGACAGTACCCCTGCTGTTTGAGTTATTAGCTAGTCAGAACCCTCCTTTGCTTCCTATCTAAAATTCATACCTATTGAAATTATTATAGGTCATCTCATTTTTCTAAGACTGAAAAATGTTTTTGCTGTTTTTATGTAGCACTTTTTACAGAAAGAACAACTGATTTCATTGGTCCAATCATGGCACATCTTGTATCATTACTGACTTCCTTGTACTGCTAGAAATGAGTTCGTCTTGAAATTATCTCTGTTCTTGCCTTTGTACCTTATAAAACTAGCACCTTTCCCCACCTGCTGTTAATAGCTGAGGCAGACTTAAGTGTTTAAAGGCAGAGTTTATAAGGACAGTTTTTCAAAGGAAATTATTTATGAGCAGTTAAGACTGAGTATGTGACCCACTTTTTTACTCTCGCATTTCATAATGAAGGCAAGAGACAGTTAATTCTAACTATGCTGCAAACCACTGAACAGGATAATCCTATGTGTGTCTACTCAAAAATAGGTTTCATTGAGTTCAGTGGGGCTTACTCACAGGTGAATGGATATAGGATTGCAAGCTTTCCTTATGAAATAATGCAGGCCTAGTCTTACATTATTCTGTTCAGACCTGGGACTTATTGTCAAGAGTTTACTTCCCTGTGCATTTATGTAAGTGGCTTGCACCAGATATTTGTAATACGTAATTTTCAATATACAACTTAGCGGATGGTAGAGTTCCTGTGTAAATAGAAGCCGTCCTTGTCATTTATCTCGACTGGCTCTTATTTCCTCTTGTTGCAGAGACAGGGCTTTTTTGCCCATGGAAGGAGGTACCGTTATTTACCTACGCAAAGCAGGTGACAGTTTCCAGAGGAAAGCAACTTTAAAAACAAAACAAAATCTTGCTTAAAAACTAGTCAATCATTTTAATCTTGTATATACTGAAACACACTCTTATACTGAAGGAAATAACAGCCTTTTTTGCCATTTGTGTCTGTGGGGTGGCAATTCTAGTTTTAAGGAACAATGGACATTTCTGAAATATTCGTGCTTCCTTCTCATTTCTCTCCATTGCCTTCTTTTCCTCCCAGTTCTAATTTCCTCTTCCTTCCTCTAGGGCCTTCTAGTTGAACCCATCATCTGATCTGCCACTGCCCAAACCTCAAACTCTTGCTCAAGGGAAGGAAAGTTTTTTCTTTGCCTCTCAAAATGCTAAAATTGGATCTGCTTTAGATTTATTATTTGTATTACAGGAACACCTAAAGGTCTAATACCATCCAAGATCGGGGGTGCACATTGTGCCGTGTAGCATACAAACATGTCATAGGAGGAAAGACGCAGAGAGGTTCTGTAAAACAATTTCCTCAAGATCAATCATGCAAGGGAGGTCAGTGGCTGAGAGAGCACAGGGGAAGTTGGCTTGCAAGTGCATTCTTTACCTGGATTCGTTAAGCTAGCCATTAAATTGTGCCCTTCATAGAGCTGTACAGCAGAATTAAAAAGAGGCATTCTAGTCCAGTGTCTGCATTCAAGCACAAGTCTCTTGTGTATCTGCCTCTTTCTTTAGACATTAATAGACAGCAGGCACAATGGCAGACCTGCTCCACACCTGCAAGGATGGCATTCAGAAAGGCATAATAATAATCATCATGTCCTATCAAATCAATTCTGACTTATGGTGAATCTTTTCAGAGTTTTCCTGGTAGAGAGTTCTCAGAGGTATTTCACAATTCCCTTCTTCTGGGGATGCCCTGGGACTGTGCAGATTGCTCAAAGCCACATTGACTGGCTCTGTTTCATAGGAGGCACAGCAGGGAATCAAACCCCCAGTCTTTGGCTCTGCAGCCAGATGCCTAAACCCCTGAGCTATCCAGCCAGCCAGAAGGGCATAGGCCACTAAAAATGGCTCAAGGTGTGCAACAGAACACAGCTTAGCAATTTACCATGAGAAAGATAGTATGTCAGGACTTGCTCTTAAGGTGTACCTGCTATTCCTGGGATGAGGAGGGAGGGTCTAATTTTAGTTGCTTGGGCCTCAGCAACTCCAGCCTTGCAGCAACCCTTTGCAGGCACGTTGGTCAATTGTTTCACCACTGAGCAATCTGATGGAGATTATTTGTCTCTCTCATCTCCCACTCCTAGCCACAACTGTGTGATCCCTGCCCGGTACGTGCTGTCTGCTGTGAGTTTCCTGATCCAGCTTCTGATTGTTTGTCTGTCTATTCCATAAACACAGGAAGCAAGAGATCTCCAGAGTTCTAGACAAAGGACTTCCCCACCTGTTATTTTAATCCTTCAGTGCCAAACCGGAGAGGAACTAAAACAGAGCCCCTCTGCTTCTTGCAAAGTGTTATGGTCCCCTAGGGAGTTCCTTCTCAGATGAATGGTTTGGTCCCTCCCTACCATCTTCAGCTGAAATGATATCAGCAGAAGATGAATGGGAAAGAATTGTCGTAGTTTCAACTCTCACTGATATTATTCATTTCATAATCCCTGAGGCTCGTTCCAAAGCAACATGTACCTTGTCTTACAAAAGTGCATCCTCGAAAGGCTAGCTGTACATGAAATCATGCAAACCTTTTTTAAAAAATACAATTCAAAACCTCACATGCAAATACATTTCCTATCTGCTAATGGAGAAAATTTGTGCCAAAATGTGTATGTTAGGGGAAGTGCATAAATAAATGAGGAGATAAGAGAAAATACATATGACAAATGCAAGTGAATTTCCAATCAAAAAGAGAAAGGAAATGAAAGAAACAAGCATCACAACCTGATACGAACAGAAAATGGGACAGGAATGGAGGTGGGATTTGTAGAAACAAAACAAAAACTTCCCCACAAAATGACTGGGACGAGCATCTCTGTGAGACCCACTGTGACTCAAAGAAGATGCTGGGTTGGATGGACCAGCCGTCTGGCAGTGTGAGACTTATTTATTTATTTTAAAAATCTTCCATGTGAAGCATCTTTCTCCCAGCTCTGCTTCTGCAAAGGCCCTGGGAGAGCAATCCTGGGAAGACTCTGCAAGCATAAGGCTGCTTGGGATGCAGCTTTAGGAGAGTATCTTTACCTCTGACACCGAATTGACACATGGTGGCATGGAAAAACATGGTGCCTTTGCTAACCATGCTGAATTAAATGCAAAGTTGCTTTTTACACAGCTGCTTTATATGTGAAGGAGAGAGACAGACAAACAAACAAACAGACAGACAGACAGACAGAGAGAGAGAGAGATGTCTTAATGTGATAATCATGCTGTTATAATGCCTCCTTCTTTCTAAAGCAAAGGACAACTAAATTGACATCCACTGAAGTTGGTATTCCACTGTCATTTCTCTGGACATCACTGATGACAGCGCTGCTTGCGGTGATTTGGTTGGTCTCTCACACATCATTGTTTTCATGTCAGTTCTCCATTTCATGTTGTGGAAATCCTTTCTGTCAACTCCTATTCAGTTTGATAGGTCAGGCTTACACCTGCGAGCTGGGCCAATGCCTATCTGACAGGATCTGTCACAGCGCACCAGTCGCCACGCTTGGCAGAACAGCAACTTCACTCAGAAGCAACTTTGTCACTGTGACTTTTAGAGGTTTCTTCTCCTTCTTCCTCCCTCCCTGCCCTTCTTCGAGCTCCTCCAGTCTATACCAGCCACGGATACAGGGTGCAGAAGGAGAAGTGACAGCTTTCCTTCTTCAACTGAGTAAAAGGGAGCCTTTGGTGAATGACTTGGTCTTCTTCTTTTTGCCACTGACGGGCTTGTTTCAAGACAGCCATTATATTCCTTCAGTTGCACCCATGCCAGAAGAGCTTGTTGAACCATTAGATCCAGATTCTAAAGCTAAACAGAAGGAAGAAATCTGATCTACTGCAGCTCACAAACAGAACAATATTGTTCCCTACATAGGCCCATTATAGCATGGTCCTCAAGAGTTCTGTTTACACACTATTAACTTATGGCCTCATATGTACATGCATGGAACTCAGACACGTGCATTTAAACTAATCCTTGTTAGCCGCCCAGAGTAGACTTTGGTCTAGATGGGAGGGATATAAATTAAATAAAAAAATAAAAAAAATAAGAATCTTTAACCAGAAGTTACGTTATGCTACCACAAAAACAGGAGGACACAAGTGGAGGGGGCAGGGGAAGACAATGAATTAATGTTCAGGATAATGAAATATGTAGTTTATTACAGAAGTGGAAATGTCTGGGCACCCTTTTAAATGGAAACAGAAGCTACTTGTTTAATTTTGTGGAGAGAGTTGTAGATGGAAGGATAAGATGGAGAAAGATGGAGCCTGTGAGCACATGGAAGGAGAGGAGAGGAGAGGCTAATACCTTACAAGGAGATAGGAGGGAAAGAAAGCAGTCAGCCCTCATTCAAGGAACCTAACTGGGTTGGAACTGAAAACTGAATATAAATAACTTGGCCTCCAGCAACACAGGTAGCTGTTCTAAAATTAGGGAGGCAACAGTAGTACAAAAATGATCAGAAAAGAAAGAGAACGGAATGGAGATATAATCTGTTCTAAAGCAAAGAGAGTTGAAGGGGACTCCTGGTCATAGGACCAGGATTTTGTTCATAAAACAGGAATACTAGCATTGGAGGGATTGTTCCTTACAAATTCTAGGTGGCTGAAATAACCCAGACTCTTGTACAAAAAAGGTGCAACTTTTTTCCCACAAACATCTAGCGGAAAAGCTATGATGGAGGTACAATTTCAGGTCTGTGCGGCACAGACTGAAAAAAACAAAACCCAGGTATCCCTTGAACTCTGTATGTTGAAGGAAACACAGCATATGGAAATGCAGTGGCAAAAAGAGAAGGGGGAGTCGCAGCTTATTGAACAAGAAACACACTCATTGAGAAGCATCCAACAAACTGTGGTTGACCAACTGAATGAAACTTCTTCTAATCTCATATAATTCCTGTGTAAAACCTTGGTTCAGGGAGAATGTTTTGCATAGTGCAAAAGGAGGGCCATCTGCATACTTAGGGTTCCTAACATTGACAGGAAAATTCAGTTCTTCAGAAAACCTCCTCTTTATGAATGTGGGATATTGTGATTCTGTAGCTATGATTAAAAAACCAGAAAGTGGCCCAATATTGCTGCACAATATCGTGCCAGCATTGCCAGCAGGAAAAATAATGGCAGTCTTTACATAGCAAAGGGCAGCCTGAGAGATTAAGAGGAGGGCCTCCTGGAAGATCTTAAAAAGCATCAGAGTTGGGTGTCATTAACACACTGGTGGTACCAGACCACAACATCCTTCAGGTTTTTCATGTATATGTAAAATTGTATGAGGAATCATGGAACCCTAAGACATTCTACAGGTCAAGGTGTTGGACAGGAATTCCCTAGCACCACTACCATTCACAAAGTGACATAACACAAGGGAAAATCCCTGAAGGTGACTCCTTCATCAGTTCACCACTTCTCACCCAAACACAAAGCAATTGTCAGGGCTATTTTTCAACAAGTGTGAATGGTAGTGAGCAGAAGAGGGTATCCTGTACACCATCTTGAATGTTGTCAACATTCAGGCTGCCCTTTGCTATGTAAAGCTTGGCATCCTTTTTCCTGTTGGGAACACAGGCATGATATTTTGAAGCAGTATTGGGCCATTTCCTGGCTTTTTGAATTGTGGGTACAGAAGCACAATACAGTGGTGCCTCGCAAGACGATTGCCTCGCAAGACGAGGAATCCGCAAGACGATGGGTTTTTGCGATCGCTTTGGCGCTTCGCAAGACGGTTTCCCCTATGGAGGAATTTCGCTAGACGATGTTGGGTCTATGCTTCGCAAGACGATTTTTTTTTTGACAGCTGCTTCGCAAGACGATTTTTTCTGCAGGGTTTTTTTTTGTTTTTGTTTTTTTTCAAATTTCAACCGTTAATACCCAGGATGCATTGTGCATTGTGCCGGGAAGGTTTAAAAACCCTCCCCAATGCAGCCTGGGTTCACTTTTCCACGTGGAGTTCCAGGAGCAACTGTGGTCTGTGCTGTTTGAAGAAGTTGCAGTGATCTTTGGTGAAGTTGAAGTTTTCAAGAACTTTTTGGCCAGCAAAAGGTAGGTGTGCATTTGTTCTCCTGTGTGGGTGGGTGGGGGTTTCATGCCAAGTGTGTGTTTTTTTACTGTACTGTATTTCTTTGGTAACTTGCACAGGGAAGTTAGGGGGTTAGCTTCTGCTAGGCAGTGGGGGGTTTTTAATGCCTTTTTTTTTTCTTTGGTTCAAACTTGCACAGGGAAGTTAGGGGGTTAGCTTCTGCTAGGCAGTGGGGGGTTTTTAATGCCTTTTTTTTTCTTTGGTTCAAACTTGCACAGGGAAGTTAGGGGGTTAGCTTCTGCTAGGCAGTGGGGGGTTTTTTAATGCCTTTTTTTTCTTTGATTCAAACTTGCACAGAGAAGTTAGGGGGTTAGCTTCTGCTAGGCAGTGGGGGTTTTTAATGCCTTTTTTTTTCTTTGATTCAAACTTGCACAGGGAAGTTAGGGGGTTAGCTTCTGCTAGGCAGTGGGGGTTTTTTAATGCCTTTTTTTTTCTTTGGTTCAAACTTGCACAGGGAAGTTAGGGGGTTAGCTTCTGCTAGGCAGTGGGGGGTTTTTAATGCCTTTTTTTTTCCTTTGGTTCAAACTTGCACAGGGAAGTTAGGGGGTTAGCTTCTGCTAGGCAGTGGGGGGTTGTTATGCCAAGTTTGGTAACTTGCACAGGTCTCTGGTGAAGTTGGAGTTTTCCAGAACCTTTTGGCCAGCAGAAGGTAGGTGTGCATTTGTTCTCCTGTGTGGGTGGGGGGGGGGGGGGTGGGGTGTTTGATGCAAATTTTAATTTTTTTTATTTCTTTGGTAAGGCATCCTGTCTTTGGTGAGGTGAGGTTGGCGTGGTCTTCTCTTCAGTGAAGTTGAAGGTTTCCAGAACTTTTTGGCCAGCAAAAGGTAGGTGTGCATTTGTTCTCCTGTGTGGGTAGGTGGGTGGGGGGTGTTTGGTGCAAATTTTAATTTTTTTTATTTCTTTGGTAAGGCATCCTGTCTTTGGTGAGGTGAGGTTGGCGTGGTCTTCTCTTCAGTGAAGTTGAAGGTTTCCAGAACTTTTTGGCCAGCAAAAGGTAGGTGTGCATTTGTTCTCCTGTGTGGGTGGGTGGGGGGTGTTTGATGCAAAGTTTGATTTTTTTTCCTTAGCTTGTGATGGGGGGGGGGGGGTGTTATGCCACTTGTTTGTCCAGGGCAGTTTTGGCCAGGGGTGGGAAGGTGTGTGGGAAGGTGAAGCGGATGTAAAGCACTGCCTTTTGTTTTTGTGAATGTAGCAGCTGCTGACATGGGTCCCAAGAAGCCTGCTTCTGCAGAGGCCGGGAAGATGATGAAGGAGAAGATTACCCTAGAGATGAAGAAGGAGATCATCAGGAAGTACGATGGAGGCATGCGAATCGTGGACATCGCCAGGGAGTACGGGAGGAATCCATCCACCATCGGGACCATCGTGAAGATGAGGGAGAAGATCCTTGCCACAGATGCAGCCAAGGGAGTCACCAGGATCGTGAAGAACCGGCCAGCTGTTTTGGAGGAGGTGGAGAAGTTGCTGCTCATCTGGATGCAGGAGAAGCAGCGTTCAGGGGACACAGTGACTGAGGCTGTCATTTGCGAGAAGGCCAAGGCCTTGTACGCAGACCTCGTGGAGCAACAGCCAGGAACCTCAGCCGAGCCAGAAGACTTCAAGGCAAGCAGAGGCTGGTTTGAACGCTTCAAAACCAGATCTGGAATCCACAGCGTGGTCAGGCATGGAGAGGCTGCCAGTTCCGATGTTCCTGCGGCTGAGGACTTTGCCACGGAGTTCCTGGAGCTTGTGACAACACAGGGCTACCTTCCACAGCAGGTCTTCAACTGTGACAAGACCGGGCTGTTTTGGAAGAGGATGCCCAAAAGGACCTTCCTCACTCAAGAGGAGAGCAAGCTGCCTGGCCACAAGCCCATGAAGGACCGTCTGACCCTCCTCTTCTGTGCCAACGCCAGCGGGGACCTGAAGATAAAGCCCTTGCTAGTGTACCAGTCTGAGAACCCACGGGCTTTCAAAAAGCACAAGGTCAACAAAGGCCAGCTGGGCGTGATGTGGCGATCCAACACTAAGGCTTGGGTCACACGCGTCCTGTTTGTGGAGTGGGTCAATCTTGCTTTTGGCCCAGCTGTCAAGAGGTACCTGGTGGACAATGACCTGCCACTGAAGGCCCTGCTCCTCATGGACAATGCCCCAGCTCATCCTCCAGGCCTTGAGGAAGACTTGTTGGAGGAGTTCAATTTCATCAAAGTCATGTTCCTGCCGCCTAACACCACCCCGGTACTGCAGCCAATGGATCAGCAGGTGATTGCCAACTTCAAGAAGAGGTACACCAAGGAGCTTTTCAAGCGCTGCTTCGAGGTGACCGATTCCACCAACCTCACCCTGCGTGAATTCTGGAAGGAGCACTTTGATATTGCCAGCAGCTTGAAGATGATCACCACGGCCTGGGACGGGATCAGCCAGAGAAATCTGAACTCTGCTTGGCGCAACCTGTGGCCAGACTGTGTGGCAACAAGTGACTCTGGTGTTTCTGCGCCTGCACCAGAGTCAACAGTGATGGAGGACATTGTTGCCTTGGGGAGGAACATGGGCCTTGAGGTCACAGAGGAGGACATCTGTGAACTGGTGGAGGGCCACGACCAGGAGCTGTCCACCCAGGACTTGGTCGAGCTGCAGACAGAGGCTATGGAGGAGCAGGCCTCTTTGGGAGATGGAGAAGAGCCAGGGGAAGAACAGCTGCCCACCAGTGAACTGAAAGATTTCTTGGAACATTGGCGAAAAGTGCAGACTGTAGCACAGCAATACCATCCGGACAAGGCTATGGCACTTCACCTTGTAAACACATTTGACACAAGGGTCATATCCCCTTTCAGAGGGATGCTCAAAAGGCGGCAGAAGCAGCTGACCATGGAGAGGTTCCTCACGAAGAGGCCGAGACAGGAAGAGGAACCTGCTGCTTCAACCAGTGGTGCCCAGTTGCCTTCTTCCTCCTCCTCGTCCTCCTAGAAGACTGCTGCTGTGATGTGGGGACAGTTCTGTGTGCCTCCAGTTTCCTGAATTGAAACACTGGTCCTGGTGGTTTAGAGCCTCACTTGTTCACTTTAAAATGTGAAATGTAAAAAGTTTCTGTACTGTTGGTTTCTGTGTGTTTATGCACTTTCTGAAGAGTTTCTGTATGTTTATGCACTTTCTGAAGAGTTTCTGTATGTTTATGCACTTTGTGAAGAGTTTCTGTATGTTTATGCACTTTGTGAAGAGTTTCTGTATGTTTATGCACTTTGTGAAGAGTTTCTGTATGTTTATGCAATTTGTGAAGAGTTTTGCACAATCTAATGACTGTTAGTGACTGTTTCTGTTCAGTTTCAATGAAGGCAGATGTTCCTGCCTCATGTTTGTTGATTTTTAAATGTTTTTCTATGTATTTATAAAGTTAAAGTTGAAATTTTTGAAATCACCTGTACAGTATTTATGATGTTAAAGAGCACTTAATAAACCCTTTGTAAACCAAATTTGACTTTGTTCTGTCTTTTTCCCCCCATAGGAACGCATTAAATAGATTTCAATGCATTCCTATGGGAAACCGCGTTTCGCAAGACAGTTTTTTCCGCAAGACGACGATGTTTTTTCCCCATTGGAACGCATTGAAGAGATTTCAATGCATTCCAATGGGGAACCGCGTTTCGCAAGACGATGTTTTCGCAAGACACCGATTTTCGCGGAACGGATTAAAACCGTCTTGCGAGGCACCACTGTATCCTGCATTCATAAACCAGAGATTTTTTGAAGATTTGAATTTCCTGGCTTTTTGAAATGGAAGTTTAAATAAATATATGCTACCCACAAATCCAATCAGAAATTTCCCTCATATAGAATTACCCTGTGGTAGAGGATTCCAGAAGATGAGCATATGATCTGTACTATGGTTACTGAGAGAAAACAGAAGTGAAAACTGCTTGGATATGGCTATACTCCCTCTATGCCAAAATATTTTGAAGAGCTGTTTTGGACTTAATGAAATGTAGAAGCAAAGGTGTGAGTAGGTACAACACATACAATGGAGAAACATACACTCCCTTTAACTTCTCGGTTAAACTAATGTTATGCTCTCTCTGCCAAATACAGACTGGACAGCTATGTTCCAGTTTCATATGCCTTTCTTTGAGTTAGGCAAGCTGAGGAAGAAAAGCTGTACTGGATCAAAACCTCTACAGATTTGTTGTGTACATGTTTTCCAAAATATGTCCCTTTGCTTTTTGAAATTTTTTTAAAAAAGAAGAGTTTGGAATTAGCAAAGAATGTCACTGGAAAGCTAGTTCAAAATCATGTATTCTATAATGAAAAGAAGATAGTGAAGAAAGACAGGGGGAAAAATCAAGTCATTTGAAATGTGGTGTTCACAGAGATACTAAAGACAGTCAGAAAAGCAGAAAACTGGGTGCTCAATCAAGTCAAGCCTGAATTTTCACTCAAGCAAAAACGAGTAACCTGAGCCTATCCTACCAGGCATATCTAATGAAAATGTGAACATTCTAAATGACTGAACTATTTGCATAGCAGCATTCTGACCAATTAAAATATTTCTGAAGTCATGATTTCTGTGTTGTAATCTATGAGCACAAATGGGGCCTATGACTGGACGATGGTTTGGGGATCATTCTAGTTAAAAATTATGTGGATCCATGAGGATTCGTACATCAGATCCATGTTTTGCACCACTGCAAAACCGTGCACTGGGGGACCCATGATTTCTGTGATGACGTCTGTGGGCACTGATGGGCCCTATGATTTGATAGTGGTTTGGGGATGATCCTGTGTAAAAATCATGTATCCCTCCAAACTCTGTTGAAGGGTATTTCAATACATTAAAAAAAAAAAACTCTGCTGATGAAAACTGACCAATAAGGCATGTTGCCTCTTTCTCTGTAATGTTCTAGAAGGCTAGAGATGACAAATAGAGTAAGAATATATGCATGGTGCTAGTCCTTACCGGGGAGAAAAGTACAGGGTAGGTGCCTTATGATGAGAAGATGGATGCACACCTTGTGTCCATGGTATCTCAGGCCAAGTACAGGACCGATGTGATACCCCTGAATGCATGTAGAAACTGGAAGAACCACAATTATGAGCTACTTTTAAACAGTTCTATCTTTAAGAGATGCAGAAAACACTGTTTCTTATGCAAACTTTCTGTCAATGTATAATGAAATGAGGAACACTCTATGTGCAGAGACTTTAACCGATTGTACTGAAGCAATCTAAATTAAAAGAACTGTATATATGCAATACAAATATTAAACTTTCAATGGTGCAATATATTTAACAACACTTCACCCCGTTACTCACTGGAAGAATTTCATTTGTGCCAAGAAAAGGTTCAATTTTCTCATAGACAATCTAGTTTAAAGTTTTGCTCTCTCATCTGTAGGTGGTAATAGTTCTTAGGTATGTTGCTGAATGTGATCTGAATTATATCTATTTTCTCCTTTGGTTCCCCATCTATAAAGAGAAAATGTATTTCTTTCTAGCCTCGCAGAGAAAGAAGCTGGATCAAAAGCAAGAAAAAGAACTGGAATTCATGGTGAAATAAAGAAAGGAAGATAATTTGTGACAGTGAACTGGGGAGCAGAGGTCCACACATACGATACCTTTTGTGTCCACAACAATTTTGTCTTTCCTTTGTCTCAACATCCTGACATGTTGTTGGATTTTAATGGGACTTCACCTAGAAATGTCATATAGGAACACGTTTTTCATATTGCGCAGCTTCCCTGGTAGAATCAACGGCTGGTATTGCGCAGTGGATGGAGCTCCTAACTGAGGAGGCAGGGACTGGGAATTCAAATCCTCACTATCCCTCCATGGACAGTAATCACCCTAAGTGTTCTGTGCCACTTGTGCAACTTTGGACAGGCTGCATGGTGCCAGAGTGCCACCACAAGCAGAGACTGGCAATCCACTTCTAGGTATTTTATGCCTGGAAAGACTTGCCCTATGTTGCAATAAACTTGAGGGCACATGAATATTGTTATACCAGAATCTAAGAATAGTACCAATATTGGAGGAGAACTGAAGGTCCTGAGGTTGGAACTGTCCCTTGTGGGGCAGAGATTCCATGTGGCTCCATGTGTGAGTGCTCATACTATTTTTTTTAAAGGGACTCTTGACTGAAAAAACGGTTGTTCCAAAAATTGTCCCTATTTTAAATTGCAAGCAATCATAGACCCTTTTAAAAAATGCTTTTTGAGCCCTGGTGGGCAGAACAGTGGTACACAAAGACTTTAAAGAACATACTAACTTACTTGTACACTAATGATGGTGTCCTTAGAAGATAAACTGCATACAAGATCTTCAGGATAATATTAATTTCATAATTATGTTTCTTTTCTTCTCCCTTGTATCACATCCCATTTTGCTCTGCTTTGTGTGAGCGTAATATTGGAACTGGCAGGTCATGTTTTCACCCAGAAACTTTTGGAAGATGCCTGCATCTGTTAGGTTAGTGAAAACACATTCGGTAAAAGAGGCAAACTGATTTACTTGGGGGGTGCAGTTGGATACATCATGCTCTTAGGAATCACGAGAACTAATTCATTTGCCTGCCTCCCTTTCCATTTTCCATTATGCATATAATTTCTAATTGATTTATTGAGCATTAGAACGATTATCCATACTTAGCTTAATGATAAAACAAGCTCTAAAGTCCAATATACTTGGCACAGGGAACCCTTGGGATTTTTGCTCTTTTCCTTTTATTCTCATTTGTAGGGTAATTAAAGAGTGTGGAAGATCTTGAAAGAATTGGCAGTATCCACCACACTCAAATCTCTTAACCAGAGGCTAGAGGAAGGAAGACTTGCCAACACTCAGTTCTTCCATTGTCCTCTCTGTGTCCTCAATTAACAACAGGAATCTTGCTCTCTATTTTCCAGAGAAAGAAAGAAAGAAAGAAAGAAAGAAAGAAAGAAAGAAAGAAAGAAAGAAAGAAAGAAAGAAAGAAAGAAAGAAAGAAAGCTATTGTATTTCTTAAAGAAAATATTCTAATGAGATTGTATTGGATTGTCTCAAATACATGTTAGATGTCAAAGTGCACAGAAAGAGTAAAGAAGAAGCCAGGAAGGAAATGAAAATGTCAACACACGGACTAATCAGAATTGGGGTGGGGGTAAGGAGTAATTATTTTCATGTGTTTTGTTTGCCCATTTGTTTTTTCATATTTTTAAAAACCCTATCAATATTACTACTTTGGCTGGAAAATTGAAACCAGTGATTATTCAGTGCTCTTATCTAATGATTGTGCAGACTGTGATCAACCATATCATGCATGGGGGTGGGGGGAGATAGCTGAACCATGAGGATACCCAAACATTGGCAAGGCCAGTTTAAGCTGTTTAAGTCTTACCTTAGTATAGCTGCCAGGAAGTGGTATCATACTCTGAATAAAATACTTTTAAGACTGGGTTGCCAACGAGGTCAACCTGAGCTGACTTCAGCACACATCAAAATGTTTGTATGGATCAGCCCTAAAGATGTTGACACACATTGTGGCATTCAAAGACAGAGTTTCAAAGCTAGGCACTCAATGCCCTCTCTTCCTGGAGAGATCAGTTGTCTTTGCTTTCTCCAACATATTATTTTTAAAAAAATCTTAAGGGTTTTTTTCTTTTTTACTACAAGGTTATGATGTGCACTTTAGAAATAGACATCCAAGCAAACTTCTCACCCATCTCTTTGTTGTTGTTGTTTAGTCGTTAAGTCATGTCCGACTCTTCGTGACCCCATGGACCAGAGCACGCCAGGCCCTCCAGTCTTCCACTGCCTCCCGGAGTTTGGTCAAATTCATGTTGGTAGCTTCGGTGACACTGTCCAACCATCTCGTTCTCTGTCGTCCCTTTCTCCTCTTGCCTTCACACTTTCCCAACATCAGGGTCTTTTCCAGGGAGTCTTCTCTTCTCATGAGATGGCCAAAGTATTGGCCATCTCATGAGACATGGCCATCTCTACCTGGACAGAATATCTTTGGGAGCGGAGGGTGGAGGGAAGGAAGAGTGATGCAGATTTTCCTCACCCACCCTTCTTCAGTGACTCAAGGTCTGCAAGCCTGACAAACTTCCACAGAAATTAGGGCACCCAGAGGCAAAATCACTACTATGAGAACCAAGATGCTGGACCAGATAGCCCTTCAGTCTGATCCAGAATGGATGGCAGCTCTTAGAGTCTGATGTTCATAAAAAACAAGGAGGTGGTATCTGTCACATAATGCAAAATATATTTACTCATGAGTTAGTCCCTCTGATTTCAGTGAGACTTACTCTAAATACCAATGCAAAGGATTGCAGCCTTAGGCCCAGTCTAGATATTACAGATAAACATGTGTTTCTAAATCCCAATGACCTTTAAGTAAAAACATCTGGGAAAGGAAATTTAGAATGAAGAATCTGAGGATGGGGAAAGGCATTCAAACCTCCCTGCTTAGTGTTTTTCTACCTCAAATTATACTCTCCCTTCTCTTTTTCCCTCTCTCTCTCTACACACACACACAAATACATGCACAGGGTGGTGGTGGAGGAAATCCAAATGTGTGATTACATATTGTGCTGCATTTAATTAGTATTCACTTTTGTTTATTGTTCACAATAATTGTTGTCTTACTATTAGCATTCCCTGTTTAGAATTGCTGCTACAATTAACAGTCCCGTTTTACTAATGACAATGCTGAACAGTGATCTGGCCTAAAATTCTTCCTCACTGTTTGAACTTGGGACTACTGCTATTTTTTCAGCCTAACTCCTTAGCAATTAAATGGGAATATTGATTATCCTCTTACCACTTTAACAGAGTTATTGGGGATTCCAAGTTATTTGCCCAGATAAAGTGATAAATTGCACACCATAGAATATAAAGAATCTATGGGAATTATCTTCTCAGTTTTTACTGCTGAACCAAACACACCTTATTGAACTGCATTGGCATCCAATTTAGCACATGCATTGTTGTCATACACTCTGTTTTAATCTGCCTCTTACTCCCCTTACTGTTATGAACTTCCACTACAGTGATTTGTATTTTATTTTGTTACTGGCTGCTGTGACTTCTTTACCCTGCATTGCTTATCTGGTGGAGCGTATGCACCAACTGGTGTGTGTTCATGTGAAATGAGACATGTGTTGCCAATGCTCTTGCAATGACACAAGGGAGGGACTTCCTGCAGTTCCTCTTTTAAAAAACAACAGAAGAACAATGGCTCATTGTTACTAAGAATCAGTACCTCAGGGCAGAGGTCTGATCCTACATGTGAGCAGGAACTCTGCCATTCTAACAGATGGGCCACTGTGCATAGAGCCAAGGAGAGCCATGTATATTCATTAAGACAATAAGAGTACTGAGGGCATGGTTGGCAGCCAAGAACGTCAACATCTCTTGGTGTTTTGTTCTGAGTGAATGTTTGTTCCATGAGGGGGATGCAAAAGCTCTGGACTGAATTCACTTAAACATGAAAATTAAAACAAACACCTCAGTGGTTTGTATCAGAGGCATAACAAGGGCTTTGAGAGACTGCATAAGCTATAAGGTTGCCATGACAGAACAGTGCAGAATGAATCTGTGCTCTCTCTCTCTCTCTCTCTCTCTCTCTCTGTGTGTGTGTGTGAGAGAGAGAGAGAGAGAGAGAGATTCTTTTGTTAGTGGGTTTCCAAATTTGGCTGCTTTCTAAGGATAGCTAAGCCCTCCAATTGCTAGGACCTTGCAACTCCCCAATGGAGAAGGAGGGACTTCATTGTGCTCTGAACATCATCTGAAATTCAGTCCAAGGTCAGGGATAAGGCCCTTCCCAACTCCTAGGTCCAGAGTCCTGGGAAAGGCTGGAAGCAGTGTAGCAATGAGGCACTAAGAGTGGCAAAACAAAGAAGTTGTGCAAAAACACAGAAAATCCCCATCCTTCTTCCCCACATTGTAGGAGTTACACTGTGCTTCCGAACTGTCTCACAGGTTTTTCAAAGGGAAAATAACTCCCACACAGACAAACCCCAGTTGTCCTCCTCAGCAAGGAGTTCAGGAGAAGGGTGAGGGACTAGTTCCACAGCTATGCTACATTACACTTTCAAAGGGTTTGGGCTGTCTCTGCACTGTGGCACAGGTGAGCTTCAGGCTTCCTCTTGCATTTGGAACTGGGGGCAAGGGAACATCCCTGTATTTATACTGTGATCATCCAAGCACAGTTATGATACAGTATAACTAGTGGTGTGCTCCCCCCATTCCCCAAGCATTTTCCAACTCTACTGTCCTAGATAAGAGGGCTGGAGCTTCCCCTTCAGGCATTACACTTCTCAGGCAGTCTGAGAACCTCCAGAGCACAGGGATAGAGAAGAATTTCAATCCAGTTCATTTTTATCAGAATTTTTCAAAGTTTGCAAATGTCTCCTTATTTAGAATTTTGAGAGGTAAAAACAAAATAGAAAAGAAACGTGGATGTGGGAGAAACCAGAACTGACAGGTTTATCCATATCTAGCTTTGTATAATTTAAAGCCTTGCTAGTGATGAAATGGGCTTGCCACCTCTTTTTTCCCCAAGAAGTTCCTCAGCTTTAACACAGCTATGGCAGAAAGAGAACAACATGACCCTCTTCATGCTCAGAGCAGCCATCTCTGTAGAATTTGGATTGTACAGATGGGAGGAAATTTTGTTTCAGTTCATTTTTGAAGAACTTGACAATCAGATATTCAGGACAGCTTTTTTAAAATAAAAAAATAAACACACAAGAAGAGAAATGGGTAGATTTCTCCATCCCTAAGCATAACTGCCCCACTTTCCATAACTGGCTTAAGAGCAGCTTTGGGTCCTACCATACCTGATCAAAGGGGAATGGGTTCTCATCAAGGTGAATGAAGGCCTTAGCTGTGGACTTCTGGCTGTTGTAAATGAAGCGGCTAATGTGCAAGATGGGAGTTTTGCAAACGAAGAGTCTGAGGTGCAGTGGCATACACATCATGGCAAACTCCCTGGGTGTTCCTTTCTTGAGTCATCTGAGCACAGAATTGCCAAAGGACTTTGCCCCCAGAACTGGGACACCGTTTTGCAAAGATCATAGCTCATACTTTAAAATCTCAGCATGCCAAATAGCTGCATGCTTATTTACTTAACCACCGGAACAACTGCTCTGTGAATTTCCCCTTTAGATGAAGGTCTCTCAACTGATTAAACTTTTTAAGAATTTGTTAACTGCTATGGCTTTGATCAAGTGACTATCTACTTAATTAATTTAAAAAAATATTGTTGCAAAACTCCAGTAAGGAACCCATTTATTGGATCATAAATATAATTCCCTGTAAATGTGAGATCGCTCAGAATTTAGGCAAGATTCTTCGCAATTTTTCTTTTTCACTACATCTGGGAATATTGCAGATTATACTAACCAAATTAGGCCAGTGCACTGTCTTCAGACAAAAATGCAAAAATGGAGTGAATCAGGCTCTCCCTCTGATTTGGGGGCAATTACAGGGCAGGGCAAAGAGCCACTGTTCAAAGAGCAATGCCACAACAGATCCTTCATGTTCCACTTGGCATTCATAGGCCAAACTGATGCAGTATAGGGGAAATGACGTCACCTGCAACGACATGAGGCGTCATCCAAGGAGTGACTCTTTAATTGGAAGACTGTGGATTCTGCACAAAACCACCCAGCTTGTTCACAATGAGGGGTCACAGCAGGGGCTCTAATTAGGACCTGCCAATTAAAGAGTCCCTGCTTCAATGCTGGGTCACGGATGACATCATTTCCACTACAATACATACATATAGATAAATACAAATATACAAAAGACGTTGGTTATAGAGTTAAAAAAATCTTTAGCAATTTGAACTGAGAAAAAAGGAAACTGAAGGTAATAGAGCAAAAGACTTCTTTGCTGTCACCAAAGACGAAAGCAAGTGGTACTGAGGTCACCCCACAACAGGGATGGGGGCTTGCTGTCAAGTCAGACTTAGGTCACATCAGTGACTCAACTCAGACTCAACTTGATGTTTTGTTTTGTTTTCCCAATGTCTCGGACTCAATTTGCAACTCTGGGGGGGGGGGGGGGGGAGCCTGGACTTGGGACTCGGACCCAAAGACTTGCCAACATCCCTGCCCCACGGTATATATATTCACTTACAGCCATTCCACCAGCCATGTCTCAGAACTGCAGGCTGATAAGAAAGACTTGTGTTGTGGTTTAGATGGCTTTTTTTCATCCTGGGGTACTCTTCTTTTTCTTTGTTCTTCAGCTTGGTTTAGTTTACTATATTTACTGAAATATTATCAGACTATTAGGACTGAGTATGTGTATTGCTGCAGAAGAATGATTGTTGTATAGGTCACAACAATTACTAACTACGTTTTACCTTTCTTTATCACATTTTTCATCTCATTTCCACTTTTTGGTGCAATTTCAAATACCTGCCTGCTGGCAGTAGTATCACAGGGTACCCACACTTGAGAAGGCGTGTGTTGCACGACTGGCACCTTGTTAATTAGTGGAAATTCACCGCTGCTACTTCCATGACTTTCCTTATCTTGGTATAAATTCTCAGTAGAATTCTGGCCTGCATGTTTAAGGTCCACCACATGTCCCAAATTGGTGGTGCTGCACAGTCCCCTCTGGGTCATACCCAGCCTCTTCATCCATAGTGCATTTGTTAAAAAAAAAAATCAAGTTCTGCATAGGTACAGTTGGGTCATGGACCCAAGACAAAGCAGATTGAAATGTCTCCTAAAGAGTACAGAGCAGTTTGTCCACAAACTCCGTGCTTTTATTTTGGTACAGAGTGGGTGAGGAGCTTTTTTGTATGTTTTAAACTGAATACATCCAGAATGCTTTTAAAATAAGCAAGTTAAAAATCTATCAATACTGATTTGAAAGATTCATATTAATTTCAACTGAGTGCTGTCTATTTATAGTTGAATGATTAAAACAATTATAGTTGTCTCAATTTAAATGGCAAATAGCTTTGAAGTGGCACAGGACTCTTTCATCCCAGCTATGGCTTTTCTTCCTTCATTCTCACCACCTGAATATAACTGAATTGTTCCAAAAGAACATATTTCCAAAAGTCTGCATGAAATCCTGGGAAAGGACAGGCATTCTGACAGGTACTGTTACAGAGTTTTGATTTTCTGGTAAAATTCTCTTCTTGCTACACAGTAGATGTACAGAGATCCATAGAGGAAAATAACTACAAGTTCCCCAGAGTCCACTCCTTTCTCATTAACAGGCACTTCAAGTGTCAATAACACACTCTGAGACATTTGAAAGGAGAAAGAATAAAAAGTATTTCTTTACTTACAGTTGCTTGAAATTACAGACTTGTATATACTCTGTTTCCCCGAAAATAAGCCCTAACCTGAAAATAAGCCCTAGTGTGATTTTTCAGGATGCTCGTAATATAAGCCCTACCCCCAAAATAAGCCCCAGTTAAGTGAAACTCTGCCCTCCACCATTGTGCAGCAACCAGAAGAAGATGACGTGACTGTATTTGAATAAATGTAGATTGTTGTACATGAAAAAAAATAAAACATCCCCTGAAAATAAGCCCTACTGCATTTTTTGGAGCAAAAATTAATATAAGACCCTGTCTTATTTTCGGGGAAACACGGTATTGGTTTCTTTACTGCACACATACTAGCAACTAACCAACCAAATCAACAGCAACAAACCATTGCCACCAGCTGATGAAAGAGTGGGATAGAACACTCAACAGAGAGGCATCTCTTTGAATTTCAAAAGCTAGAAGGAATGATTGGTTAGTGCTAGATAAATAGACAATTGGTTCAGCCTAGAAAAGTCCCTTCCAGTCACTCAAACTACAGACAGCATGTGAGGTTGTAAATAAAACTCCAACAAACCCTTTTCAAACTTGTAAAATTGAAAAGGAAGAAGATGGGCCCTAGCTGCTAAATCAGAAACAAGATAGTTGAGCTTCTGGAGACATTAGGTCTGAGTGGGTTGGGATAATGATCTTTCTGCTTTACCACATAATTCCCACCAACCCAGTAGAGTCTGCAACCCACTGAAGCTGCTGATGGTTCAGTCACAAACTGCTGGCAGCTCCAAGGATTTCATCCCTGATTGCACATTGGGATGGGCAACTGTGGTCCTCCAGGTGTTTTGGAACCGCAGCTCCCATAATCTCTTACCAATGACTGTGATGGAATATGATTAACAGATAAAATTTCTAACCCCCAAAACACTGGTCGGCTACAGCTGTCAACCTCTGCTGTAGATACTTGCAGTAAAATAGCCATGTGGCATTTCTGAAATGGGTCATGGCTCACTCTAGCTTTCCAGGTAAGTCTATTGGCACCACAACAACCACTGCTTTTCCCCTTAGTTGTTCAACTCTTCCTATCAATTCCACACACACCTTTCTCAACATGGACGCTGAGGCAGGGGAAAAAGATGGGGTGAGGGAAATTCAAAATTTGGGTTCTGCTCTTTCTAATTACAAATCACCACCTGTGGTAAAATTATGGAAAAACAGATGAGCATTTCATTCATGTGATAGCCTTAAAACAAGCAGCAGTTCCAACTGCCAGTGTGATGTATAGACACAAGGCAGAGCGGATGAGGGATTAATTAGGTCTGTCCATGCACATTGCCAGGGGAGCACTTCTGTAGAGGTGATTGAAAACCAGGAAAGAGTGGCATTAGTCTTCATTGTTGGTTAAAGGCAACAAAAATAAAGATGCAATTGAGTTGACAAAGCTTCGAGGTATGTGGCTGAGTCATTTTGGAAGGTGTCAAAATGATCAAACTATAATTAATTAGCCACAATGCTATATTTAATTCTTCAACTTTAATGCAGACTTCTGCTCTCCCTTCACACCACTCCACCTCACTGCTTTCTTCCAGCTCAAAACAAAACAGCAGCAAAATGGATACAAGAATTATTTGCCTGCATGAATGCAGACAGAGGAAGCAGGAATGGGATATGTGTGTGTTTAGTTTTATTTTGCTTTATACTCAAACCCTCTTCTTCAGTCTTATTGTCAGACTTGCTTTTCTGTTAGAGAACCGCAGGACTGTGATGCACATTTCTAGTAGCTTCCCACGTCAAGAGGAAAACATAAAATATAGGGAATTCATTGACTTACTGAGAAAAATAGCCAGCAAATTCCTTTATGATCCCTCCATAGTATAAATGTTCAGGTCCATCTACCTGCAGTATACAGCCATATTCATTAGCAGTTACCCTAACCATACTGAACTCTGGAGTCAGGGATTTAATATGGAAGAAGGATGATATTTATGAAGCAGGTGATGAAACATAAAGCATTCTCTGGTTCTAAAGGTATATCCGGAATTCAGCCTTTCAGTATTTATATGGGGGAACCAGAGAATCATAACAGTGCAGTGTTGTGTGATTGGATGGTTGCAATTTGCAGTGATCATGTGCATCCAAGTCATTGCCCTCCAGATGTTGTTGAACTTCAACTCTTGTTACCCCCTACCATTGGCTATGCTAGTTAGGGCCTATGAATAATATGCCCACACTATCTGAAGAGCCACGAATTCTCCACTCCCAATCTACACATTTTGCATTTTAAAACAAAAGCCAATATTTTGAAAAGTGGTTTCTTGGAACTTGTGATTATATAGTGACTTACTGACTGAAATCCTGTTGTGCAAGATATTCCTCTGGAATGGGATGACATCACTGGCAGGGAGCAATTCTGGGTAATTTAAAACATCCTATTTCTGTCCCATGGCTTTTCCAACTTCATGTAATCTCTTTCATCACATGGAAGCCATGGGAGCTGTAGGAAGGTAAGAGGAGGACTTTGATTACCAAAAATCACTTCTGTTGGTGACATCATCACCTTTTGCAGGAGTATATTGTGCAACAAAATTTTAGCCATTAACTCTTCCAAAAACATTTCAATACCTCAGCATTTTATTTCCTTTCATGTTGTCTTTAATACAAATGAAGTTTGTTCCATACTGCAGAGTACTGAGCAAGCACAGAAGTAAGCAACCTCACCAGGACACAACCTACAAGTGACTACAATCTACAAAATTAATTCAGACATACCCATGGGCTTATGTATGGGCTTCTCCAGCTTTCCTTGGAACATTTCATTTTAATGAAATACATCCCCCACATAAAAGAACAAAAATTACTCCATCATAAAAAATACTGGTTTCCTGATGGGAAGCTTTTTAATAACAGCATTTCATGATTCAAAATCTGAAATAATAAAATTATTTTTATTGCAAGATACTAAAATTCTTAGATTGGGGGCATTGCAGAATTTCTTGGATCAAAAAGGATGGCCAACAGAGAAGTAGTAAAGCAAATGAGGACTACAGATGTATACAAAATAATCTTTTGAAATTGTCTATCCTACATCTGGAAAGAGAATTTGGGGAACAGCTTCACTGAATTTCTAGAGGAAGGAGAACTTCTCCAATAGTATCTGAGAGCTGGAGATCTATATCAGCAATGCTTGTAGCTTTGCGTTTTTTCCCCCTTCATTTTTCATTCATTCATTACATTTATACCACACCCGTCTAGTGCCCAAGCATTACACTGGGTGGCTAATAGCAGTTAAAAACAGAACTACCCAGACCACAAGGACAAAAATAATGAGATTCAAAGAAAACATTAATAACCCAGAACACATTCCATAGTGTGGCGGCCACCACCATTTTCTGGGCCTCTCTAAGACTGGCCACTTGCAAATGCAAAACCTGGCTGGCCTGGGTGGACAATCTTAGGGAAAGACACTCTGTCAGGTAAAGAGGTCCCAAACTGTTAAGGGTTTTATATGTTAATATCAGCACTCTGAATTTGGCCCAGAATAGAGATGGGCACAAACTTGAAAAATGGTTTGTGGAACCACGATCCACCATGAACCAACCAGGGGTGTGTGTACCTGCTCCATTATGCCATCGCTGCTGCCACACTGTTGCACTGCCACACTACCACATCACATCACTGCTGCTACCACTACATCACATTGCTGCCACGCTGCATCATCGCTACTATTGTTGCCATAAACTGCATTATCACCACATGGCATTGCTGCCACCACCAGTGTGTAGCATCAGCAGTGCCGCCACCACCACCACCATCTTCAGAGACAGCAGCCCAGCTTCAATAAAAGGGAAGCTGGGACAGCAGTATCTGAAGATGGAGGCAGTGGTGTCGGTGGAGGAGGTGACAGGACCAAGAAGGAAAGCAATGGGACAGTGGGAAGGGGGAGGCATCTGTTTTGCTGAAGCAACATGAAGCACCAAGTGGAAAAAAAAATTGGGTTGCGTGAACCAAACCATGAACCAGACTAGTTCATGTATTTTTCCAGTTTGTATTTCAGTTCATACCCATCTCTAGCACAGAAGCAAACAGGAAGTCAATGCAGGCATGCCAGGATTGGAGAGCTGTGATCATATCTCTGTACTACAGATATAAACCAGTCTGCCATAATTTGCACCTGCTGAAGTTTCTGTATCACCTTCAAAGGCAGCCCCACGTAGAAAGCATTGCAGTAGTCAATCCTAGAGATTACCATCACATGGACCAATGTCATCAGGGCCATAACTGTGGAATCTGCCAAAGATGGAAAAAGACAGACCTGGCCAAAGCAGAGATTTGCACTGCTACTGCGAGTGGCAACAACAGCGACTGTGGCAGCCTAGCCACCATTTGCTTCCTCCACAATGCCATCTGTCTAGTATCTTAGGTGGGAGGCAGCCATCAAACAATAGTGGCAATTTTTTTTATAGTGGGGAAACCTCTCCAAAGTGTTTTCTAGAGGATTATGAAAAAGGAAACAATATAATGTTTCATATACAAAATGTATCCTGAATTTGTTTTGGTTCAACAACTAATTTTGAGGGATCATTGTAGACACTTTTGTCTCTGCTGCAGACTCTTATCACACAGCACCTTCCCTGTAAGCCCTGTAGCAGGCATGACTGCCAGCAGTGTTGTCTCCAACTCCAGGCAAAAGGAAAAGATAGCAAATGCCATAATTTGTTCTCCAGTTTCCCCAGTGTTTTAATCTTGCTGTAACACTGCAAGATGGGAAAGCATGCTTTCCTCCCACCCACCACCCCTTTCTATTACATATCTTCTCATCCTTCTGCAGCTTCCCCAGCTGCCCACATTTCCTGATACAAAAAACCCCTGTGGAAGGAGTTACTTTATAATATCTTCCTATGGGTTTTAATTGAAGACAGGGAGGCTCCTGGCTATCACAGAGATGACTGTAGAATGAAATACAAGAAGTGAACACACACTGCTTGGCCATCTTGCAAGTAAAGTGAAAACAAGGGCCACTGCAGTGGATGCAGCACCGATGCGGAATGAATGGGTCCCAAATTTCCATTCCACAATGCCCGCTTTGTGCAAAGCACGGGAGGTAATGGTCCAAAATTGGTATTTTGTCGATGGTGAGATATCTTTGTGACAGAAAAACTCCCCAGACACTTCCCCCCCCCCAACCTGTACATACATCTGAGTAGCCCACACAGGCCACAGGGTTACTATGGAACACCGGCCCAATGAAATAACCTGGCCTTTTCCCATTTGGTCGGTCTTGGATCTTCTCAGATGGATAATGTTTCGATCTTCAGAGATCACTACATCATCCATCTGCAAGGCTGAGCAGGACTGATCTGCTCTGGAAACTCTCACCAACTCACTAATTTGAAATGCCCCCCAAAATGCAAGTAGTGTAGCTGTTCTATACTGAGCACATGGTGCACCCAAAAAATGATATTATAATGCAAACAATGCAGCATGAAGGCACGCACCAAGTGCATAACACTCCCAGATCTAGAGGAGAGGGAATTGACCACATGTACAACAGCCAAGTTGTCACACCAGAAGGTGCTGGATTGATGAACAGTGTCCAATTCAATATCCAAAAAGGTGAGAACTGTACTTGCCCCTTCAGTTTTTTCTTTGGTCAATGGTACGCCCAGCTCCCTGGCTAGCTGCTGAAACGCTTCCAGAACTCATTCGCAATGAGAGATGCCCTGTCTCCCACAAAAAAGATAGTCATCTAAATAGTGCACCACATGGGGAAATCCCACTCTGCACTTGAGCACCCATTGCAAAAAGGAACTGAAATGCTCAAATGTGGCACAAGAGATGGAGCACCCCATAGGCAAAACCCTGTCTATGTAATAGACGTCATCAAACCTTAGTAATTCAAAATCCATGGAGTGCACTGGTAGCAAGCGAAATGCCAATTTAACATTGCACTTCGCCAGCTCAGCATCAAACCCGCAGGCCCAGATGATGTGGACGGCTGCATCAAACAATGTGTACCGCACTGAGCATAGTTCCTGAGGGATCCTGTCATTAACTGAGTCCCCAGCCCGGTATGATAGATGGTGAATCACCCGATATTTACTGGGTGCCTTCTTGGGCACCATTCCTAGCAGGGAGACACTCAAATTTGGCACTGGTGGCTCCATAAATGGGCCAACCACCCTTCCTTCCAAAACTTCCTTGGTAATCTTTGTTCGTACCACCTCCTCCATCCCCTTAACCGATTTCAAATTTTTGGACATAGTGGCTACTCTTTCCCCCTGCACAGGGATCCTAAAACTTATCTTAATTCCATCAAGCAAATATCTTGCTGCCCCCCTGTCTGGGTAAAACCTAAGCCAATCCTCCAGTACAGCAATCTTAATTGGACTGGGGCCCTTTTCCAGCATTGGCTGGCACTGGAGGTGGTTTCTTAACTCCCCCTCAATTTCTATTTGCCCCCACCCCAGAGCAGCCTCTAAAGCAGGCGAAAGACCCGTGTGGCACTCCACAAATGAAACACTGGTGTCTAAATATGCACAGCTTGTGGTTACAAGACCCACTTGCGTTAAACTCCCAGCAGACCAAGTAGGTTTGAACCACTTGGCCCACCAACATACAGGGAATGTTGGATGTAGCAGCCCTCTGAATGTGACTGCTATCAAAACAGTATCCCACATTGGGACGCAATGGCGTCATCAACTGCAACCATAACCAATGATGATGCTCATTCCAACGCATGTTGGTGTGAATCGCCACTCTCATATGGAACCCCTCATTGTAGAGAAGTCACACATGCCCAGGGAAATCTATGTATATCAGGTCCATGTACTGAATCAATGAAAAGGCACACTAAGGTTGCACCTTTACGATAGTTCCCTCATAGATGAAAAAGCCAGGAAGCCAATTGGCCCAGCATCTCTCAGGTTTCTTCCTCCTAAATTTCTCCCTCTCTCTATCTCTACCTTTGTCCCCTTTCTTCTCCTCTAAGTTCCTATTTAAAAGCTCAAAAACATTTACGTATTTCCCCCTCCGATTTTTTTCCACTGTAGCTGGTAGTAGGTGATCCCCGAACGGCAGGGACATCCCCATAAGGGAGGGCCCTACGTCAAATAGAGTTGTACCCGGTGTCCAGGATAGGAGGTAGTGACTGATGTCTAAGCCCATCGATGAAACCTGGGGTCTGGCTAGGTAACGACTACTGAGGGTAAGGCACCATCCAAGGCTTTGAAGCCAGTCTGGGTGTTACCCCCGTTGGTGCGCCTCTCGCAAAATCAGCTGGTCATTGTAGAATTGATGTTTGGTTAGGTGTAGGTGGACTCACAACCCCCCAGGGCCACATCCCCTCCTATGTTGTGCCTGGTGTGTGTGCTGACTCACCTGGAGTGGAACTAGCCACCACCGTGGCATCACCGCTGGCTCCCTCTGACCCTGGTGGAATGCCCTCCACTACTGCACCTGCAATCGCTGTCCGGCTTGACCCCATTGCCTCTGGGGCTATGCCCCATGGCTCCCCTGCAATCACCACCTCGTTTTGTAAACCGGTTGCCCTCTGAGGAGGTTGCTCAGGGCTCGTAACTGAAAAATGCCCTTTTTTTTCCTTTTCCCTCCCCTCCGGGTTTGTTTCCTTTCTTTCTTTTTTAATTTTAGTTTATTATTATTATTATTATTATTATTATTATTATTATTATTATTATTATTATTATTATTATTATTATTATTATTATTATTATTTATTTATTTATTTATTTATTTATTTATTTATTTATTTATTTATTTATTTATTGCACTTATGTGCCGCCCATCTAGACATAGTCTACTCTGGGCGGCTCACAACATACAAGATAAAAACAATTCAAAATATATATTAACAGTTTTTCAACAATATACAGAACAACAATAGTTCAAGATGGGATAAAAAGAGAAGTTAAGTAGTGCCTGGAGGGAAGGCCTGTCTGAATAACCAGGTCTTAAGTCGGTTTCTGAAAATACTCAGCGAGGGGGCCAAGCGAATCTCGGAGGGGAGTTTGTTCCAGAGAGAAGGAGCCACTGCCTAGAAGGCCCGGTGTCTTGTTTTTTCTTTCCGGGCCTCCCTCGGTGTTAGGCTCCTCAATCGCCCCTCCTGGCTAGATCGGGTGGTACGGGTAGATCTAGGTGGGAGGAGGCGCTCCGCCAAGTATCAAGGTCCTAAACCGTTTAGGGCCTTGTATGTAATCATTAAAACTTTGAAATCAACGCGGAAGCGTACGGGCAACCAATGCAAGGCGGCCAGGGTGGGAGTGATGTGTTGGTATTTCCTCACTCCAGTAAGAAGTCTGGCCGCCGCATTCTGCACCATTTGGAGCTTCCGCATCAATCTCAGAGGTAGCCCCATGTAGAGCACATTGCAGTGGTCTAATCTCGAGATTGCGAGCGCGTGGACCAGAGTGGTGAGCGCCCCAACATCAAGATAGGGACGCAGCTGGGCAATCCGCCAAAGATGGAAATATGCAGAATGGACCACTGACGCCACTTGAGTTTCCATGGTAAGCGCCGGGTCCAGGTGTATCCCCAAGCTGCAAACCTCACTCTTCGCAGTGAGAGTCACCCCCCCCCCAAAAGAGAGGGAGTTTCCCAAACTGCTGATGGAGGGTCCACCCACCCTCAGGACCTCCGTCTTGTCCGGGTTCAGCCTCAGCCCATTTTCCTGCATCCATTGCAGTACAGACTCCAAGCAGTGCCGAAGGGACAGAACGGCATCACCTGCAGTTAGAAAAAAGGAGATGTAGAGCTGGGTGTCATCAGCATACTGATGGCATGATGCTCCACACCCCCTGATGACCCCACCCAGTGGCCTCATATAGATATTAAACAGCATTGGGGAGAGGGTCGAGCCCTGCAGAACTCCACAATTGAGGCACCACGGGGCCGAGTCCCCCTCCCCAAGCTGTACTCTGAGGATGGCCCTCCAAGAAGGAACGGAGCCAGGCAAACGCCAGGCCACCGATTCCCAACTCAGAGAGCCTCCTCAGGAGGATACAGTGGTCGACGGTATCAAAGGCAGCTGAGATATCGAGGAGGACCAACAGGGACATTTTCCCTCTGTCGGCCTCCCTCAATAGGTCATCTAACAGGGCGACCAATGCCGTTTCTGTACCATGACGCAGCCTGAAGCCCGACTGGAACAGATCCAGGGCGTTTGTTTCATCCAAATGCACCTGAAGCTGATCGGCCACCACCCTCTCGACTACTTTGCTAATGAAAGAAACATTGGCGATGGGCCTATAATTGCCAATATCGTCCGCCGCCAAATTAGGTTTCTTTCTAATGGGCCTAATGAGTGTCTCCTTGAGGGCGGGGGGAACCCTGCCCTCAAGGAAAGACCCATTAATTATTGCCGTGGCCCATTCAGTTGTTATAGGCCTGGCTGCTTTGATTAGCCAGGCCGGGCAAGGGTCAAGAGAAGAGGTGGTGGCCCGACAGCGGTCTAGCGCTTTGTCCACAATATCAGGCGTCACAGGCTGAAAGAGATCGAAAGTCACCGGGCAAGGCGGAGCGCTGGACATCTCTGCTCGATCCACTGTATCCAAAAAAGGAGAAAGCTCCCAGCGGATGGCCTCCACTTTTGATTTTAAAAATGCTGCAAATTGGTCGGGTGATATACTAGGAGGAGGCCCATCACTTAGACCAATTCCGGATAGGTCGCGAACTATACGGAAAAGTTCCGCCTGCTGATTTGAGGCCTCGCTTATCCGGTTAGCGAGGTGAGCTGGACTAGCAGCCCTTATCTTGGCAAGGTAAAGGTTAGTCGCGACCCTGACAGCTTCCCTATTATAATCCGTCGGTTTCCTTCTCCACTTGCACTCTAGCCTTCTCCTGGTTTGCTTCATCGCTCGTAGTTCCTGGTTACGTAGTTCCTGGTTAATAATAATAATAATAATAATAATAATAATAATAATAATAATAATAATAATAATAATAGTAGTAGTAGTAGTAGTAGTAGTAGTAGTAGTAGTAGTTGTTGTTGTTGTTGTTGTTATTATTATAGCCAGCAGCCCTTAACCCTGCTGCCCCCACTTTTTGGTGGCTCTAATCCCAAGGCCACCCCATTACCATGTACCCCAAACCATGAAGTGTGCTGTTGTGCAGCCCCTCAGCTGGCCGCAGCAACTGTTGCTACCCCACAAGGGAAAGAGAAACAGCTCCGTTTCGCCAGCCATCCTCCATCTTCCACGAGCGCCAGCAAAAACAAAGAGGCCAAGCTTGGGGGAGCCAGCCTTATAAAGGCTCCCTTCCTTGGCTCCCCCCCTTGGCCATGACGCAAAAGGCCTGCACTCACCAGTTCCGGGCAGGCAGGCAAAACATCACCACGTTGGCAGCTCCATGCCTTGCGGAGCGATCCCAATATTTCTTCACCCACTGGGAAGAACCTATCTCCTTTCACCATCACCAACTTACCTTAGCTGGGACACAAAGAAGCACCTGTCATTCTGACACAATAGCAGGCAGGTCAATATGGGCTCAAGTATCTAACCCTTTAGGGATTTTAAGGTGATGAGAATCAGTTTGATCTGATCAAATACCTTCTTGACAAATGTGCATTGGCCAGGATGACATGGCAAATGGGATGCACTGACGATTTCCCCTGATAGCCAAGATAGTCCTGCAGCCAACCATTCAATATTGTGTCACACAATGACCTCAAAAGGGATTTTATGGAACAACAACAAGCTTGTGAAAGACAGGTGTCTTCTGCCCAAACACATGTACACACATTCATAGTACTGCCTCAGCATTGCCTTCCACACTTAGTCCAAGCAAAGCTTAAGGAGCTATGATCAGAGAAATAATTAAAAATAAACTAAGGCAATGGTTTAATTGTCCCTTCAAGGCAGCTAGCATTGTGCTGAATATTTGTTAATTTTAAACTAATTAACTGATGATTTAAAGTGCTTTGTAAACACTTCATAAAGAGGGTTTATTCGTAGCTATATGTACAATTACCTCTATACAGAAACTCCTTAGTTTTGCTTTATCATTCTCATGTAACATGTTATATTTCTATTAGTGTGTGGTTAGTTTGGAAATTAAAAACTCATCTTCCTAAATGTGTTGCCTTTAGAATACATCAGAGCCATGTAGATACACCCTGTGTAGGGGAAATGAACCTGAAATATTACCTTGTTTAAAAATGAGATAAGAGGTCCCCCAAATGCTCATCAGTTGGTGAGAATGTGTATGAAAACATAGTCACAGTGGAGGGATTATAATTGAATGGGTGGACCCTAGTTTCCCTTTCTAATTAGCTTTATACCAGATTGCTTGCCTTTGGTTTCTTCTGACCTCTCCCCACTCCCTTGAGGCCATTTCCTGTCCATTCCACCATTTTCTCTCAGGCAGGAGAAAAGGTTAGCAATTCCTCATCTCTGGATTATTGCATTCATTCTTTCCTTTGGAATCTGCTACGTATATCTGTGTTTTCTCCATTTCTTTATTCTTACATGATTCATGAACCACCATCGCTGCAGAATATTCATAATTTTTATTTCTCATGGATAGCTCACAGGTGTGATGTTGTCTTCATGACAGCCATCACCACAATGCTTCCTCCCATCTCACTACCTCGTAACAAGCTGAGTAAATATTATTGCATAAGACCTTACTTCATAAAGGACAGGTTGTAGGTCAAGCATCTGTAGGGTGGATTTTATTTAACTTAACACAGAAGTATCTGATTTATTGTGGGACTGATAGTCCACTATCTTTCATGGCATATATGTCCCCTTTTTGGAGACAATATTCCTCCATTGATTTTTTTTTTAAATCAACAGTCAACAACTTAATTCTAAAAACGTGTTTATCTTTGCATTATTAACATAGTGCACCGAGCACATGAATAAAGAAAAGAACTACAATGTCTATGTTTATAAACAAAACGAAACAAAGGAATCATGCCATCTTCCACAACAAAACAGAAACCCAGCAGTACGTTTTTGCAGCTGACACATTCAGGCTTGCACTCAGTGGGAGATGGTAAGGTACCCTGCAGAGGAATCAAACGAAATTAACTGACAATCAAGGGCCTTTGCAGGACATCCAATTTATTTACGTTTGAACTACAACCAAAAGATATAACCAAAAATGGATAGGCATTCTTATAGTACAGCTGTTGCTCCTACAGTAAAGTGGCTTAAGAGCTCACATTGCTCGATTCCATTGGCCCAGGTCTGTTTCCTGTGCAGTTGTCATTAATGTAATCCAACATTTCAGACTTTATTAGAATATAATGCAATGCAATTTTTTTATTAGTTAATGGGCTGCCTTTTTGCACTCCTTTGTACTTTTCAATCTCTTAGAGCAAATGCTATAAAACAGGCAAGCGTGATCCCATCTGGAAGTCATTAAAGATCAATAGAGACAGAATCGCAGAAAGAACCTATCAAAACAAATGTGAACAAAAAAATAAGTCAGCTTCTGTTTTCAAATCCCAGCACACTAAAGCACATCACACTCTCGACGTGACACAGAGTAGCACTGGCATGTTAACACCAGAAATGACTAATCTTGTTTGAAAGGAGGGTAAATATGGTTAAAATCAGCTCTGTCCTTAATTCTTTAGGAACATGGGAAGTCATCCATTGTGGGATGGGTCCCTAATGTCAGTGTCAGGAAAGATGGCAGGGGAGGGTGAGGGTTTTCCAGCACCTGATCTTACTCTCACTTATATCAGTGAACAAAATATACTTAGTCCTCACCAAGCAGAGGGACTATGAGCAGGGTTATGACAGATTCACATAAACGTACAAAATTTTCCATTTTTTTAATTACCCAAAGAGGGGGAAAACCCCACTTCTGATCCCACCAATACGTGTTGGGAATAATCCACCTGAGCTCTCTAAAGAAGAGGAAGAGATCTGTCCTCTCCTTCCTGCCCTGGAGTCAACAGAGACCAATTGCTCGGGAGGAAAGATCCTGATAAATTATGCTTTGCTTTTGTCTTGTTGTGAAGGATTGTTTTGATTGTACTGTGCGTGTCACACTCAACTCGTGTGTACAACACAATTTCCACACACACAAATCTGAGCTCAAAATGCTTCACAAAATTAAGTGAAATAACCATAATTATAATGATAATGCACCATGAAATTAACTTAATCATGATTCATTTAAAACATCCCAGAGGTTTGTGCAAGAGCAACACTATGAGGGGGTTGCTGCTGGCATTGTGGGTGGGTCCCTAGTAGGTAAGGGGGAGAGATGACTGGTACCTGCAAGGGAGCTGGTTGATGACAGCCACCTGGGAAAGGGAGAGGTGGAGGTGGAGGCCAGGATTCAGGAGAAAGGCTGGGAGGACTTGATGGACTCCTTCAGGGAATCAGAGGGAACGATGGTAACTTTGGAGAAGGAGGAGACTTGAGGAGAGACCATTAAGGCTTGGGATCTCCAATTCTGTGCCTTGGCTGAGGTGGAGAGTGACTGTGAACATGAAGTCCTAGCTGAAGTCCCTGAGCCCTGCCCATTGGGCAGAGGAAGGGACTGTGCATAAGGGACTCTGGAGGAGGAGTCCAGGAGCCTACCACACTTCCGACAATATCTTCGTGCCAGCATCGTCCAACAGGAGCAGCGGCAACCGTTCCAACTTAGCTGCAGGGCTAGCAAAAGTACCAGCAGAAGATACAGAGGAGGCTCCAGGAAGAGCAGAGGAGTGAGCACCAATAATCTCCACCTGGCTCTACTGGCTGTCCTTGAAGGGTCTTCGATCAGGACCAGGACTCATTCTCCCCTCCTGATTTTTAGGATTCTCAGGACACCCTGTGGCCTTAACAGGGAATGCTCTTGAAAGAACATTCCCTGGGGGGGGTTGTACAGGAAACTCTACCCTCCAGGAAGCTCCCTGAGGGAGTTCAAGAAGCTCCTTGAGGGAATTGAGGATAGTGTTTCTGTTTCTCTTGGTTCCTTGTTTGCAATAAAGTCTGTTCTTGGTCATTCTCATGACCTGGAGCCCAATGAATTATTGCCAGGAGACTTGGCAGCCACCAGCACCACTAAAGACTGGTCCTGTAGTGCTCACAAACACATACCAATAGATCAGTTAACAATATCAAATTTTAATAAAATTAACATTATAGTTGCATGGCACTATTCATATCAGGAGAGCTAACAAAAATACTTCACATCCAACACACAACAACAGCAACAACAACAACAACAACAAAGAAAGATCAGCAAAACAGCCATTAGGCACTTCTCAGGTATGCCCCATGTCCTAAGCCATGACAAGACTCTCTCTGCTTCATAGCTATTCCTTTATTAACTTCCTCTAAGTAACATATTACTACTAAGTCACCTTAGAAGGAATTGTATCCTCTAAGGTGGGATATAAATAAGTAAATATTTTATTTATTTGTTTGTTTGTTTCGTTTTTATACCACCTATTTAGCCAAGGGCCACTCTGGGCAGTTTGCAACAAAGACACACAGCAGCATAATTAAAATACCAATTAAACAGAGCCGGAAATTTTTTTAAAATACAAATAAGCAATACAGTCAGAATGCATAAATAATCAAATAAAGGATCAAATATGTGATAAACATTTGTGGGGGCACCATGTTTGAACAAACTGAAAAGTTACTATTTGCTGAAATAATGATGGCACCAAGTGTTCTTCAGAGAAAGAGAGGAAGGGACACAAAAATCCAAAAGAACTAGTCACTAGAAGAAAACAAATGACTTGAGCAAATGGCTTGAGCAAGTGAACCAAGCCCTGTTCTGGACACCAAAGCAAATCAAAACCCAGATTGAAAGTACAATGACCACAAAACAACTTGACTAGAAATCAGATTTCTCTCCAGATTCAAATATGGAGCTCTACTCCTTTATATATTGTATTTATTTAAGATGTTTTTATCTTGGTCTTCAGCCAAGGCATTCAAAGCAGTGTACATAAATAAAAAAAAATAAACTATGACAAATCAGTAAGACAATAAATGAAACACAGATACCCTTCAGCAGTAAAGCAGCTTTAAATCTAAACCCAAAAGGCTTTGTCAAAAAAGAAACAAAATAAGCTTTTATTTGGAGCTGAACAAAATCCTCTCTTGTAGAGAGTGCTTTAAATTGAAGTTTCACAACCAAAAAGGCCATTTCTCCAGTGATCACATTCAGTAAGAAAAGTTAGACAGGGACATCAAAGAAAGATAGTAAAACCTCAACATAAGGGTAAAGGCAGTTCATTAGGTATCTGTACTGTATAGGATCTATCTATCTATCTATCTATCTATCTATCTATCTATCTATCTATCTATCTATCTATCTATCTATCTATCTATCTATCTATCTATCTATCTATCTCCCAGAACTGGGACTCAAGGGAGCTTATAATGTTAAAATGTTAAAATTAAAATTAAAACACTTGAAAATATTTCACTACAAGTACTAATAATAACTTACTTTAAAGAGAGCCAACACATGAAACAACTTTATACTGAGAACCTAGCTGTGCTATTATTGCCATCTCTGACTACCACAAGCTCTCCAAGACATAATGAAGAGATGTTCCCGAACACTGATGGCTCTGATTCTTTTAAATGGAGATGCTACAGACTGAAATTGGGGACTTCTGGCTTGAAAACCATATACTACTTCATTCAGCCATTATGCTTTCCCTTTGAAAATACAGCTGGAGAGACGCCTGTAACTTATTCAAGATATTAGTAAACTTGGCAAAATAATATTTTCAAATGAAACATTATCATGAGAAAACAAAAACACTTTCTTTTTCTGATTATGTAATTATTGTGTTTTTCTACAGTTGCACTGATCAGAATTTCTTTCTGCCTCCCTCCCCAAATGATATTTCAGGTAACTGAACGTCCACCTGAAAGGAAAAACAAGAAAACATGAATGATTTGTGAGCACATTCTAGACGATGTGATGTACAGTTAAAAATGCTTCTCCTCAATGGGAGAAAATGTATTTCTATTAAGGGACTAAGATTGTGCTATGCTTGTTGGAATTTTTGCTTGTGCACAGGAATTTAGCTCCAGGACTATGTCTGTCACTAAAATTGACAACTGCCTATGGCTCTGTACAATTGAAACGCAGATCTTAAATTTCACATCATTATCCAAATAAAATATATCTGCCAAAGGGGACTAGTATTACACAGTTAGAGAATTGCGATACCAGTCCTATGATTAACATATTGAGAGGAATATAAGAATTTCTTACCGATTTTCCAGAGGGAGACTAACTGGGGAGCTAGTGGTAAAAGGACTAATTGAACGTGCTCCCTCTGTTAAGCATGAAGGTGCCCAGCACTGGGGCTGCCTCTTCCATAAAAGCACACAGCCCTTCCCTTCATGTATTACCTGTGCTTTTCAGGAGACAATTGGGTGGGAAGGCATGAAATCACTTTACTTTTCTAATAAAAGAGAGAGAGAGACCACAAACGTTTCATCATGTTCTTAAGCTGAGATACAAAACTGTGCCTCTCCTGTCCTTTGAGGCCAAATGCGTTAGGAAGTGAAATATGCTGGGAGATAATTATTTCTCCCTCTCATAATACTAAGAGTAAGGCCAGCCAATGAAGATGATTCATCTTATATTCAAGTTTGCTAAAAAAAAGATTAAACAAAGTACAGTATGTGTGCATAAGAGAGAGAGAGGGAGGGAGGGAGGGAGGAGGGAGTGCAAAATACCTGTGTTTCACTTTCATCAACATGCATGGGCTCCACACAGAAGCACAACTTGGTAGGCTTTTGAAATAACATTCAAATATTTCTATTTCATTTCTCTAATGCATTCTAATATATGTGTCCACATGTGTGCACATGCATGCACACACACAGAGAGACACACAAACACACATGTGTGTGTATATATTAGTTGTTATTAGTTATTTCCATTTGCATTCCTCTGCTGGTGGTTCTATAAACCACCAGCTTTCTGCTTCTATGAACACAAGGGGTTCTCTCTGCACACCTTTCTGTCATGTTCCAGAAGGCCAACCCAAATTTCCAAAGCAGATTTTGGGGTTGGCACAGAAGCCTATAAAGGCAAAGGGAAAACCAGGGAAAATCACTTTTCCTCGTCTGTTCATAGCAGCCTGTGCTGGATAGAAACATTGCCTTCTATGAGCAGATAGGCACAACTGGATGCGACAGATATAAAACCATATCTTGTCATTCTTGTTTAATGTCATAGTCCCTACTATGACTAATTATATACAATATTAAAAACCAGTTTTAAAAACCAGCTAATGTAGCCAGAACAAAAACAAAAACAATACCAGAACAGTAGAATCAGCAGGAATTAAAACATGAAAGAAAAAGATTACTTTTCCTAGGTTTTGACAGTATCACAAAGGCAAGGCAAGGCAAGGCTGAAACAGTTTTCATTCTGTGAACACTTATTTGGGAGCAAACCCCACTGAACGCTGTAAGACAAACCTATTGGGCAAACCTACCTAGGATTGTGTAACACAGCTGCAGCCCTAATGAAAAACAAACACTTTTGTTCAGAATTGAACTGTCTATGCAGTCTTAAACAACAGGATCCTTATGGTAAAGAATTTCTGGATGGAAATTTCCAGATTAAAAGATGAGAATCCACAATAATTCCTACTGCATTCAGACTGAAGATACTGTGATTCATGCCTTGGATGTTAGCAGGTATAACCAGATAGCTGCGGGGGGGGGGGGGGGAGGGTTAAATACATTATGTGTGTGAATCTCACAGCCTCTTGCTTTCCATGAGAAGCTGGAGGGGAGGAGAAATCCCTGTTTTCTCCTAGCAGTTATTCTCTTTGTTTGTTCAAAAATCTTGTGAAAATCTCACAGGATTTATTGGATGCTTCATGCTCTTGTTTTTCCCCAAGAAGAAACGCCAACCTGCACAGAGTTATTCCTGCACAAAAGATCAGGTAATAATAATAATAATAATAAAAGTAAATGGGAAAAGTAAGGCCTTAGGAGATCACAGACGTCATTTTTGCAGGAAGCCCAGAAATCTCACTGATGCAAGGGGAAGTTCTGGTGAGGAGTCTCAACAGGCTGAGACATGCAATATCACTAGGAATGAGAAGTTCTTGAAGTACTCTTTACATCTTAAAAGCACATTAGTCCCGTACGCACACACTTAGAATATATTCTCAGGAAAATTTGACCTGGTTTTACCACAAAGGGGGATTCTAGATCCATTTTAGTTTCTTGCTATTTTTTCTCCCCCATTCTCTCCCCCCCCTTTCCCCCCGCTCTTGGTTTTTAAGCAGGGGCCCACTGGGTGGAGCAAACCACCTCAAGGTAATTTTGCAGGACCTTTGAAAACTCTTAAATATACAAACTGTTTAGACAAGGCCAGTGAGGATGAGCAAGAAGGGACAGGTCTCTGTCTTCAGTCTAGAGTCACTACTTGTGCTAATGTCATGTTTATGATGAGGCAATTAATTCCTCAAGAACCTCAAGCGCTCATGGGTCATGGTTTGTGGTGCTTTTTGTCCATGGAGGCTCTTTGCTCTGCCCTTTCTCCAGTCTTGTCTTGATTTTGCTACTTATCCTTCTGTTCTAACTGGCCCCACATGATGTACAACAGAGATGAAGATGCTGTCTTGCATTGAGAACAGGGAGTCACAACACTTCAGCTGAAATCCTGTTGCTTAGTGTAGAGTTACAACTAGAGATGGGCATGAAACCCAGTGGTTTGTGCCAGTTCATTTTTTTTGTCTGAACAGATGTTTGGTGCTTCCCAGACCTGCCTACTCTATCAGGCACCCACTCAGAGGCAGCACCCAGAAGAGATGGGGGAGGAAAGCTGGGGTGCTGCCTCTTCGTAGTCTCCTGCTGGAGGAGGTGGGGCTGGGAAACACCAAACACCTGTTCAGATGAAAAACAAACTGGCACGAACCGCTGAGCCAGTGGTTCATGCCCATCTCTAGTTGCAACTAAAGTAGGCCCATTGAACCAGCAGGGCTTAAATGCACCAATTTCTCTATTGGTTCCAAAACTAAATCTAAGCCTGCTTGTAGAATGCAAAAACACCTAATAGCATGCTGGCGTGATTTGGAAGCTGGAAGCAAGAGACTCCTGGCCCTGCAATGGTAGTTTAGAATATGACATTGTTCCTGCAAGAAGTATAATAAATAGGCTTTAAAATTCCTTGTCCTTTCCACACCCTTCTGGGAACTGGTAGATCCCCAATGCACAGATGGATAGCCTGTTAAGGGTGAATAAGAAAGTAGGAAAAATTTATCTGGCCAAAATCTTCATACAAACTTACCACATCTTACCCTCTCAAATGTATAATTAAACAGGAACACACTTTCACAAGTGCTCAAACTTCACTCCTCTGAGCCTTCCGGGATGTCACACAAGCAATTCTGAATGCTTTTGCAGCTGGTGGTAAGAACTGAGGCTTCTTTAATGTACGTGGACAATTTCATCAAAAGATTCATCCCATTGAGATTATGGTGGTATGGGAAACTACACAAGGAGGCACACTGCTGCAGGGAAGATCAATCTCAGGAAGGAGTGAAAGAGGGAAGGAAGTGATCTTTCTGAATAACATATGTTGCTTTGTGAGCACAGGAGATGCTTCAATCCTGTTGATGTTACTTGGATGGTGTCCAACATCATTAAGAGGCAGATTTTCCAGAATTTTGTGATCTGGATTCCATCACAACAAATATGCAGAAAGAATGCACATACTAAAGAACCTTATGGACAAATTTGAGTATATTAGAAGAATATGGGGAGATGAGTGTATTAGGACTAATGCATTACAGAAGACTGTTTACAAAGTGACCATACTAAAAAATGTACATACAAATAGGTGTATATTGGAGGAATTAAGACAAACATTAAAATGAATTTTCATATGGAACTTTTTTGCCCCATTTTTGTCATATTATAATCCAATGTGAACATGGGGTGAAACAATTTTGCAGCCAGAGAACTAAGAAATTTGATGAACCCAAATCTGCAGATCCTTCCAATTGCAATGCAGGAAGGAAGAGCAGAACAAGAACATTTCAAAAGCACTTCCCATATACAAATCGTCTGATGCCTACTCAGCCAAAACAGAGGACATACAAGAAAAGAGTCATCAGATGTGCCAATGTTCCTCCTTTAGTTGAGGAGCAGCAGATGCTTGTGAGTGATTATTTTAACTTTCCTATCCCTATACTGGAATCCAAATTGCTATTTGCTTCACAGGAAAGGAATGCCAATTAGTTTTAGATGGGGTGATTTACACAAGGAAGCTGTGGGAGAAAGGTGAAATACCCAGTACAGCTGATCAAACTCAATTCCAACTCCTTCTTCACAACTGCTGGGATATCTAATCATTGGTCTTTTGCATTACTTTCCTTTGAATCCCGAACACAGAATCCCTTCTGAATTAACTGCTTCCTTAATGGTGTGCAGCTCTGTCCGCCTCCTCTTGCCATTTCTGGTGGCTGACAACTTCTTATACAGAGAAAGGTAGGACATAAGACACAAGCAAATTGGGTGTTAATACTTTTTTTAAAAAAAACGAGAGTTCTCTATAGTGGGACTGCTGCAACTGAACTTGTTAGTAAATCTTCTGAAATCAGAGTGAGGCAACCATGTTTCAGATAATACCAAATTATTCAGCCTAGTGAAATTTCAAGCATCACGAAGAGCTCCAAAAGACAAGGCCAGGTCAAAGCATGGGGTAACTGGCCTGCGGCCCTAGGCCTGCTGCCTGAAGGTGAGGTGGTGAGACTAGTGTCCTAGTCCCACATTCAAAATTTTGTACATGTGTTGCTTCATGAGCACAGTTCATTTCTGCCATGTTTGATTACACGTCCTCTATACTAGGTACCCAGTATAGTGTAGTGAACAGAGTCATGGGCTAGGATTCAGGAGAGCTGATTTCAAATCCCCATTCGGTCATGGAAACTCAGGGGGGCATTTGTAAAATCAGTCCTTAAATACCTCACTTAACTTAAAAAGCCTACTAGATTGCTATAAGTTGGATGCGACTTGATAACCTTGACAACACATACATACAATTCTCCATACACAAGCATAAGAGGAGGAGAATTGATACCAACTACTCAGAATCATTTGACCAGAGATGGGCTGTGTTGCATTCCAGAGACCTTTATTTTATTTTTAAAAAATCTGCTTTCTTTTTTTGAAGGTAGCACTTATGCGCAAATACATCAGTTTCTCCCTTATGGAGCCAAGCCCACTCAGTGTGAGGGTGACAGGAGCATGGAACCCTGGGTGTCAAGGTCAGTCCAAATGCACTTTTGTTCAAGTAGACTCTGTCACATAATTAAAATGTAAAAGGATCTTTAGCATCTTCTGCTCTCTGAAAAGCACAGATGATTATCCACTATGATGGGTATCATTCTCTTCTCACATTGTTGTTGCACGTAACATACTTTTCCTTTTCTGTGGAAATGTCACATATATGAATTCAGACCTGGGACGGTAGGGGGCCCTCTGCAGGCCACTAATCCTAGACCCAGCATGCCTTTGATCATACACTGGAAACTGAGTGAATAACAGTACACTATTGTGACCAGCGCGACCTGGCTAATAGCCTTTAAACTATCCTTTCCTTTCCTTAGATGTGCCTTAAGCCCAAATCATAAGAGCAAAGCAGTTTTTGAATTGAAACATCAAAGTGAGTTCTTTATTTAAATAGCACAACAGTTAAAAGGCATGTTCTTAAGCTTGAATCATAGAATGATAGAAAAGTGAAGTTGGAAGGGGCCTACAAGGCCATCAAGTCCAACCCCCTGCTCAATGCAGGAATACAATCAAAGCATATCTGCCAGGTGATTATCTCAGTTTTTCTTGAATGCCTCCAGTGTTGGAGCACTCACCAACTCCCAAGGTAACTGGTTCCACTGTCATACTGCTCTAACAGTTAGGACGTTTTTCCTGATATTCAACCGAAATCTGGCTTCCTTTAACTTGAGCCCATTGTTGCGTGTCCTGCACTCTGGGATGATCGAGAACAGATCTTGCCCCTCCTCTGGATGATAGCCTTTCAAATCTTTGAAAAGTGCTATCATATCACCCCTCAGCCTTCTTTTCTCAAGGCTAAACACGCCCAATTCTTTCAGCCTTTCCTCATAAGGCTTGGTTTCCAGCCCCCTGATCATCCTTGTCACCCTCCTCTGAACTTGTTCCAATTTGTTAGCATCCTTCTTAAAGTGTGGTGTCCAGAACTGGACACAATACTCAAGGGGAGGCCTAACCAGTGCAGAATAGAGGGGGAGTCACACCCCACGGAATTTGGAAACTATACTTCTATTAATGCAGCCTAAAATAGCATTTGCCTTTTTTGTAGCCACATCAAACTGATGGCTTATATTTAGCTTGTGATCTATGACAATTCCAAGATCGTACTGAGAACCCTGAGTGCTCACTGGAAGGACAGATCCTGAAGCTGAGGCTCCAATACTTTGGCCATCTCATGAGAAGAGAAGACTCCCTGGAAAAGACCCTGATGTTGGGAAAGTGTGAAGGCAAGAGGAGAAGAGGACGACAGAGGATGAGATGGTTGGACAGTGTCATCGAAACTACCAACACGAATTTGACCCAACTCCGGGAGGCAGTGGAAGACAGGAGGGCCTGGCGTGCTCTGGTCCATGGGGTCACGAAGAGTCGGACACGACTAAACGACTAAACAACAACAACAACAACACTCACTCATAGTTTTGCTGAGCCAGTTATCCCCCATCTTGTAACTGTGCAATTGGTTTCTTTTTCCGAGATGCAGTACTTTGCACTTTGTTGAAATTCATTCTGTTCCTTTCGGCCCAGTGCTCCATCCTATCAAGGTCATTTTGAATTTTGTTTCTGTCTTCTAGGGTATTAGCTATTCCGCCCAATTTGGTATCATCTGCAAATTTGACAAGCATTCCCTGCACTCCCTCATCCCTCATCCAAGTCATTAATAAAAGTATTGAAGAGCACCAGACCCAGGACTGATCCTTGTTCTTGACAAAAGCTTTGCTGAAGTCAAGATATAATACATCTACAGCATTCCCTCTGTCTATCAGGGAGGTTACCTGATCAAAAAACGAGATCAAATTAGTTTGGCAGGATTTGTTCTTGACAAATCCGTGTTGGCTTCTAGTTATTACTGCATTGTTTTCTAGGTGCTTGCATAATGACCACTTTATGATCTGTTCCAGAATTTTGCCTGGGATTGATGTCAGGCTGACTGGCCTGTAGTTCCCAGATTCCTCTTTTTTGCCCTTTTTGAAGATAGGGACAACATTAGTCCTCCTCCAATCCTCTGGCACCTCCCCCATTTCCCCATGATTTCAAGAAAATAATGGATAGCGGTTCTGAGAGTTCTTCAGCCAGTTCCTTCAGTACTCTCGGATGCAGTTCATCTGGCCCTGGAGATTTGAACTCGTTCAAGGTGGTAAGGTATTCCTTGACTATTTGTTTATCTGTCTCCAACAGCAATCCTGTCCCCCCCATTTGCACTTCCAATTTGTTTGGAAGTTCATAGTCTGTCTTATGGGAAAAGACTGAACTAAAATAGGAATTGAGCATCTCTGCCTTTTCTTTGTCCTCTGTTATCCTTTTTCCATCTCCATTGTGGAGCTGTGCCACTATGTCTTTTGTTTGTCTTTTGCTACTCACATACCTGAAGAATGCTTTTTTATTGCTTTTAGTGTCTCTAGCTAACCTCAGCTCATCCTCAGCTTTTGCCCTCTTAATGCCATCCCTGCATTTCCTTGCTACTTGTCTGTACTCATCCTTGGTGGACTGGCCTTCTTTCCATTTCCTATACATGTCTTTTTTTGTTTTTAGGTCCTCCCTGAGCTTTTTGTGAAGCCACACTGGCCTTTTTATTAAATTTTATTATTAAAATTGGCTTTTTAAAAATCCAGCAGACATGTGTGGCTACACTCTGCTTTCCTTTCCTTTGAAATCAAGAATTCTAGAAGGACATGGTCACTCTCGCCTAGAGTTCCCCTTACTGCCACTTCCCCCACCAAGTCATCTTTGTTGGTCAGAATCAATTCAAGGATAGCAAATACTCTAGTTTCTTTCTCCACTTTTTGTAGGAGAAAATTATCAGCCACACAAGCCAGGAATTTCTTGGAAGGGCCATACTTGGCGGAATTTGCCTCCCAACATATATCTGGATAACTGAAATCTCCCATCACTACTATGTCATGTTTCTTGGAAAACCCTGCAATTTGTTTTTCAAAGGTTTCTTCTGCTTCCTCTCTTTGATTGGGCAATTGGTAGTAAACTCCAACTACCAAGTTCCTTTTGGTTTTTGGCCCAACTAGATTGATCCAGATGCTCTCGATGGGACAGCCAATCTCCTCCTCCTGTATTTCTGTGCAGGAATGTGTATTTTTGACATATATTGCAACTCCACCTCCCTTTTTATTCTCTCTGTTCTTTTTGATCAGTTTATATCCCTCAATGGCTGTATTCCAGTCATGGGAGTCATCCCACCAAGTTTCAGTTATTCCTATCAAGTCATACTTACCCTCCTGAATTAAAATTTCCAGTTCGTCTTGTTTGTTTCCCATACTCCTGGCATTCATATACAGACACCGGAGGGTGTGTGATTTGTGGCCTGTTTGTCTTTGTACCTTTTTATGAATACTATGATTATGATTGTTATGTTTATTATTGTGATTATTATTGTTCATGTTATTATTGTTGCCCCTTTGATCAGCTTGGTTCATTCCTCTTATTGTGTGTAAGGCTTCATCTACCCTTAACTCTGTGCTTGCATCTCCCTCCCCCTTCCAATTCAGTTTAAAGCCCTCCTGATGAAGTTCTTCATGCTGTAGGCAAACACATTCTTCCCAGTCCTTGTTAGATGGAAGCCGTCTCTTGCTAGCAGTCCTTCTTCCAAGGAGCTTAGCCCATGGTCCCAAAAACCAAATCCCTCTCGTCAACACCACCTTCGTAGCTAGTCATCGCCCAGAGGATCTTCCTTTCTCTTTCGATTCCTCTTCCAAGCACCAGTAGGATGGATGAAAAAACTATCTGGGCCCCAAAGCCCTTGAGTTTCCTTCCTAGAGCTTCAAAGTCAGACGTGATTTCTCGGTACCTCCTCTTGGCTGTGTCGTTTGTTCCCACATGGACAAGAAGAAAGGGATATGCATCTGTAGGTTTTATGACTGATGCCAGTCCTTCCATCACATCCCTTATCCATCCTCCAGGGAGACAGCATACCTGGCGAGTCCATGGATCCTCCCGGCAAATTTCAGTCTCAAAGTTCCATGTATGAACTTTGAAGTTCCATGTATTATTACTGTCAACTTTCCCATGCCATAACTACCTCTCCCTGATGTAATGTAATTATATTCTATAGCTCACTGGAAAACCCAGACACCTATCCTTAGATACAATCTAACTCCTCCTTCTTAACTCCATGTTAATTCTCCAAACCTCTCTTGGTAAACTCTCCCTCCGTCCTCTACAGCTCTTGTTTATATACCTCCTGTTAGCTCCTCAGGATTGGTTCTCCTTCTGACGTCTTCCTGCCAATCATGTTCTTCTTGTTGTTGCTGGGTAAAATTGTTGAGGGTTCCGTTACAATGATACAGTCAGATGGCTTGAACAAACCAGTGGTATTACTTGTCCTGTCACCTCTGCCAAATAATTGAGCATGACAAGGAATGGAAACATCCTTTTCTTGTTGTTTAGTCGTTTAGTCATGTCTGACTCTTCATGACCCCATGGACCAGAGCACGCCAGGCCCTCCTGTCTTCCACTGCCTCCCGCATCCTTTTCTAACCCAATGCAAAACATCAAATCCACAGTATTTGTTTAGAGGCAAACATAATTTCCCAAATGTTTGGGGTAATTTAAGACAGACTTCCAATTTTCATGAAAACCAGAAAATATTAATTTGTGATAAAGGATATAATCCATTTTGCTCCCTTGAAGGTGGGATTTTAATTTGACACTCTGGTTATCATTTTATAAACTCCTTAATTGTTCAAGAGAAAACAACTGGAACTGCTGTTTTCTGGAAGAGTCTATTAAACAAACTAAACAAATCAAAAGCCCTAGAAAATGAGGTCTTTGGGGTTGATCCATTTTCCTTACAAGAACATTGCCCCTTCCTTTATCTCGAAACATGCTGCTGTTTCACACCTTTCAAAGCCCTTCGAAAAGACCAGCAAGAGAGAGACTGTGTCTTTTATGTCAATCCCATCATCCATCTGCTTGTGTAGAGCAGGCTGAAGCAGAGCAACAGCCATACAGAGCAGCCTCAGGTAAACCAGTGTAGCACTCCTGTGGGTTATCAAGCAGGCCAGGCCTTGAAGGCAAAGCAAAACCTTCCACTGGGGAAGTTGCTGCTAAAGTGTTCACACTGCATCTCTTGGATTATCCCCACAACGCTAACATATCATCTGGCTTCCAACTTCACTCCCTCTGGCAACGTATACACTCGAAATTCTATTCCCTTCCATCCACCTTCTTATCCTTTCGTTCTGTCTTCCAATCGTGTCTCTGCGCCACCATTGGCTGAGGCCTGCCCCTCACTACCAAACACCAGGCTGGATTAGCTGCAAGCCAATAGCTGGGGGTCAGGATTAAGAGGCCAGCGTGCACTTTAATATAAGCTGCCTATAATTAATGGCATTATTAATAGCTTGACTGAAAAATTCATTAAAAAATCCATTAAAAATAAATACCCTTTTACAAAAGGCATTGCCTTGGGTAAGAAAAACAGGGGGGGGGGGGGAGATAAAGCAGAATTGATTGGTGGTTTTCAGTTCAGAGGAAGACAGACCATAGTTCAAGCTGATTAAAATTGAACATTTGAGATTAAGCACTCTTGCCAAAATATTCTCTGTAGTTACTTAATATGAAAATATTATAAGATGTCACATTTAACATCCTTTATACAGAGCAGACTTGAGTGCATGATACACACAACTGTGTGTCACTATGGTGCAAAGATACCCTCTGTGGAGGAGGATCAGGAATTGTATGGAAATCAGAATTTAACACCACACAATAAACTTCAGCTCTCAACTGCACGTAAGTTTTTCAGATGCTTCCTCAAGTTATCTTCCTAACAAGTTGCCTTGAGAAATTTTGAACTTAAATTGGAGGTTTCCTGTTGGGAAGCAAACTGGACAGCTTTCACTCTTATGATCTGTTGAATCTGCACATAAGGCAATTTTGGCTTCAGCACACAGTGGTGTCCACTCTAGGCACCTTCCATCAATCCTATTAGGCACACTAATCTTTTTCATGTGAATGTACAGAGAAAAACCTATAATAGCCTTCTCAACAAGGCATCCTCCAGATTTGTTTGGATTACAACTCCCATTACCCCTGGCCAATCTTTGCTGAGGATGATGGGAACTGTAGACTAACATGTTTGGAGAGCACAGGTTGCTGAAGGGTAGTCTAGAAAAATGTAAGAAATCAAACCACATCTAACCTATGTGACAGCTTTGAATTGACATAGACTAACTGCTTGAAGGCCTATATCATAATGGCTCTCTCAGGGAATTTAGATCTCTGAACCATAAGCCAAAATTCCAGTACGATTAAAGACTACAGAAGAACACACGAGGGAGCAAAATGCCCAATAGGTCACATCAAGCACTCATCAAGTTCCCCAAGGCAACAAATGCGGCACACTCATTTACAGTTCGCCATTAGTGCCTTTGCCCTGCAAGTTACTTCAGTCTAGTCCTTTGCCTTTTGAGGTTTCTCACTTTAAAGCAGATCAGCTGTTTGTTCCTTTTAGTGCTTTCATTTTAAAATAATACTGTCTGAGGGGTGGGATGGGGCTATTCTGTTGAGGTCCTGGCATTGGATGCATGTATACTCACTCCTGATGATCTCCCATACTGTTTACAAAAAAGTGTTGTATCAGCATTACTTGTTGTAACTGTGGTGTTCATATTTTGTAGGCATTCAAACAATAGTCTCAAAGCTTCACCTTTTTAAGCTGCAGATAAATACTCAAGGTACAAGATTACCATGTGCCACTATCACTTTACAAATACAAATTCCACGTCAATGTAATTGATAAAATGACACATTTTGTTTATCATGTAGTGCGTGGCTGTGTTGTTGTGTTCTATCTTTTTAATTTTTTTCCTATTTTTTTCCCCTTTAATAAAGATCCATGGTTGCAAGAGTTACTCCTCACTTCTAATGTGACATCCAGTGAAGGGGGATATAGTTCATCATTCCCTAGTCATATTCCACAGGGCTCACCATGTGCAGCTTGTCTTTTTAGGGAGAAAGATTTCCATTCCCATCTAGTTCCAGTCAAGACTTTTTCTTCTATCAATAGGTATTTTTCTATAAAGGTTTCTAAGATTTTTCTTTCCATCACACCACTAGGAAAAAGCTGCTTTGCAAAATTGTCTCAGAATAGTCTGCATTTTTGCATTATGGTAGCTGTCATTCATCTGTCCTTATTCCCAAAATGCTATGGAATGAACCCAAAGTCTGTGCCTTGTGAAGGATATAAAACGGGAGTCAGGTGGTTGGTGCCTCTTAAACCAAGAACACCATCAAAAACACATTAAGAAGTACAGAAATAGGAAGTGATACTTCTGCTACTACTATTAGTGACCTCCACCCCCAAGAAACTAGCAAAGTTTTGTGAAATCTTCCCTCATACATATATTTCTGCTCACAAATAGAATGCAGAACTTTGTAAAGCCATCTCTACTCAGTAGTATTTGTGATATGGAAGGAGGGGGCCCTGGGCACATCCTTTTCCCCTTTCTTCTTCTAAAACAATCCCGTTTAGCCCAAGGAAGGAAGAGATGGCATGAAATGCATTTCCAGTAGCCCCATCCAATCCCTCAAAACACTAACAATACTAAGAAGGGAAAATCCAGAATTTCAGCTTGGCTGTTTTAGGCAAGGGTCTCCCACCCCCTCCAGTGCTTGTCGGGACAGTGTACGGTTTTAAAATTTGTTTACTCTTTTAATTTACATACATCTATATTTCTGCTTACTTAGGAAGTCCCTTGAAAATGTAGAAACCATTCCCTCACTTCTGGTGTTCTCATTTTACTTCAAAATTGATAGGCAGTCTGCCATGCATGTTTACTATTAGAAGAAATTATGTTTCTTATCTGCATTTCCAGCATACTATGAGGCAAGCTTCAGGGTTTCACATTATGTTATCTGAATCCTCAGCAGGGGTGCCCCGTGGACTAACGGGGAGGTGTCCTCATCTCACCTAGAATTTAGTAACTATATGCTGAACCTGTAGCCCACCTTATGGTGCACTGGATTCTGATATAGGCAGACAGATTCAGAACATGGGAGAGTTGATTTCTGACCTACAGTTCCCAAAATCCCCAGTCAGCATGGGCACTGGCCATATTGGCTAGGGAATATGGGGAGTTGTTCTAGTCCAAATGACCTGAATTCAGATGCCAGCTCAATCATCCTAGCAGATTGAGTAATTTTTCACTTGATACCACTTGAGCCATGGACAGCTCAAGACACAACAGAAGGTGTGTGTGTGTCTATCACATTATTTCAGGATGAAGCATCCCCTCAGTTCTTGCACTATGGGCTGTACATGCGATTGCCTACAAATGAGATAGTAAAGAAAATTAGATACCAAAATTATGATACAAATTAGAATACTATAATAATGGATTTACTATATACTCCCCCAAAAGGTATAAAATGAGAATTTGGAGGGGGAAAGAGAGTTTTCCCTCTGAGTTACATATGGTCTAAGACATAACAGAGAGAAAGTACAGGATCTGACCACCAAATCAGCATGAAATTTAGAACATCATCATATTGATTGTTTCCCATTGCTTTTTGTGCGCTAGATTGCATAAAAGCAGACTCCTGCCAAATTATAACGCAAAGGACTCAGTTTTCATTACTGTTCTCCTGAAAAGAAATAGGGTGACTCATGTGTAAGTGGTGCAGTTGTGTCTTGCATGTCCAATCTGGGGTATCAATGAACTCTCTCACTTCTTCCCAGGAGGGCAGAAATATTGCTTCTTGGCTCAACATTCCTTCTTGGCTCTTTGTGCTGCCAGCTGTTAGGATGAATGGCAATCAAATTCTTTGTGCCTTGGAATTAAAAGGATCCTGGAGGCTATGTAAGATCCCACCCTATCTCTTGAGGAAGAGTGATTCTGTGTTTAGATCATCCCTGTGTCGCCTAAAGAGGATTGCTAAATTGTTTTCATGGTTTTATCAAAGACAGACAGCACTTGCACTATGCAGAACAGGCTGCAATATCTCCTCACAATAGCTAAATCTTTCAAAGAGTGGCAATGGGCAACTAGTTTCAAAAGAGCTGGTCTTTACAGGACAATTGTCAACAGGCCTCCATCACCACTATGGCAGATTGGTGGAGGAGAGGAAGAGAAAGAGAATGTGTAGTTTTCTAATAAAGGTAGCACAAATTAGGGCCTGTCAACCAACCAAGAATATGCAGTCAGTTCATAATGTGTCCATTAACCAATCAAATTTAAATGCATTTTCATATCACTAAATGCAGGTTAAATGACAATTTCACAAACATAAGTTAGGAGACCTTTTTTTAAAAAAGGAACTGAAATATTTGATATTTTGTCCCCAATTTCTTGGTGTGCTGACATACCACACCAGAATCAAAACAGCCTCACGAAACAAGCAGATTTGTCCTGCAATCAGAGCCACACTGATTAAATCTGCCAACCCCAATGACGATTATCTGTCCTACCAGCCAGGAATGGCCCTTGGTGCTAAAATTGGCTTTGTTTACTGCTCTGTACTTCACTCTGCTTCTGATAACATCTCCCTAATCTTTTGATTCAGCTTATACTACATAGCTACAATGGCTAAGTCCATACGTGCTCCATAACATGGAATAAGGTAAACAGCTTTTAAGTGTTTGACAGTATACTCATAGTAGCCTAGTCCACTGCAGGCAGTCTCCACTTTTCTGTCAGCCCTGGCAACAGACAGGAATAGAGGGCAAAAAGTGTTTATTGTTTCTGGGTAAAGTTTGCAGGGTTTCAGAATGAATGGCCAGTCCACAGCTAGGGAAAAGCCCTGGTGAGGCTTCTCCTCAGAGGTGTGAAGATGTCATTTATAGCTGGGGAGGCTTCCAAGCTCCCATAATCCTCACCTATCAAGGACAGCTCTATGTAACCGATGATGAGAGACCCCACTAAACCCTCTCCTCAGTCTCTAAGCGATAAGTGATGCATGAAGTACACCACCTTGAGTCCCCTTATAGGAAGAAAAGGTGGCCTGTAAAATCAATCAATCAATCAATCAATCAATCAATCAATCAATCAATCAATCAATCGCTGTTCATGCTGGCAAACCTAAAGAGGGAACTGCCATATTTAATTGGATCCACCTTATTTTATGTGTATTGGGGGTGGTCGCATTTCAGTCTCCCTCCTCTTAAACAGCCACCAGTTTCTTGCTGCTTAAAACATAGCTAAAAGTTGAAGTGGAAGCTATCTTACTTAGGGCACATCATGAGAATGCAGGATTCTCTGGGGGAAAAAATAATGCTGGGAAAGGTGGAGGGCATCAGGAAAAAAGGAAGACCAAATATGAGATGGACTGACTCCCTAAAGGAACTCACAGGCTTGAGTGTATAAGAGCTGAGCAGGGCAGTTGAAGGCAGGACATTTTGGAGAGCTTTCATTCATAGGGTTGCTGTAAATCAGGGTCTACTTGATGGCAAATAATAATAACAACAAAAGTTTTGTGATAGTTTGCATTATACACAAACATTCCTCATTTTCAGGCAGATTCCTTAAACAGAGGTGCAGGACATGTGGCTTTCCAGCTGTTGTTGGACTCCCAACAGCCCCAGTTAGCTTAGTCAATGGTGAGGAACCATGGGAATCTCCGTCCAGTCTCATCTGGAGGGCCCCATCCCTGCTTTCAACATGATCTGTTTAATTCTTTATTAAATTCACATGATCTTCTCACTCTTGTTTTTCTTCTTGCCCTCCAGCTCTGTGAAACTATTTCTAAATGGAATTCAGAAACCCAAGATTTTTTCCATGATTCATAAAAGTTATAGAAATGCTTTATGATTTTTACTCTTGTTGAGACAAGATGTATATGCAATGGTATTTCCATTGTTTTTTTTAACATATACCAAACAGTGCTATGCTTTAAGTGACTATTATTTTGATATTCCGCACCCAAGTGAGATTCTAGAAATCACAGATTAATCACCTTAACAAAAGAAGATGGGGATGTATTTCCTCATGGTCTTTCCAAATGATACAAGGCATTATAACAAGCCCATTCCAGAGACTTGTAATGCTGTATTGCAATATCCGGATCAATTTGGGGTGTCTGTATTTCAGAAATCTTTCAGGAAAAGGTAGTTAGACAAGTGTTGTAAAGGAAGAGAGAACGGTCTAAAATATTAATGTGAATGTTGTTCCAGCAGTGTTTCTTATTGGGACTAAACTAGACACAGGAATGAAAAGGGTTTTGTTATCATTTTAACAAGTACACATTTTATTTCATTTTCATACTTATGTAAAACATAGGGCTGTGCACTGCCCCACTGATTTGATCTGCATCTAAACAAAGGTGAACAGATGAAGACCTACAGTAATTCTTCCTGAACCCTTTTAGGTGTACTCCTAGCTTATCTGTGTCTGTGCTGGTATATGTGTGTTACCATATCTCCAAATTGTAGCCAAATCTTCTGACTGAAGTTAGTTACAAGGGTAGGGTTTTCCTCACTTTTATTCCTTTAAATATACTTATTTGGTGGGATTAGGAGTCATGTTTGGATTTAAAAAGAATAAGAGCTGCTCATGTGTCACCCTGCTGCTCCACAGTTTTTCCTTTCAACTTTTACAAGTAAGAAAAGGATCTTGCAAGGGCTGAAGCTATTAATTGAATGAATTGGTACATTTGTAAATTGCACATTAAAAGCATGGATTTTTAATTGGATTCTAATTGGCGCCATTCCCCTTGAAAAAGTTCTTAATGCTGAGGGCATCAGAATGATCACTGTATGCCTCTTGATTGAGGCATTGCATTTGAGATATTTGCTGGTTTTCAGATACATTACATGACAATATAATTATTTTAGAAGCTGGTGATCATGCTCAGGATTCTGGCCTGTTAATTCCAGAGGGGTAGCTGCTGTAGTCTATTGCAGCACAAAGTATCAGAAGTCTTGTGGCATTCTTAAGGACTAATGGGTTCATCGGGGCATAAATCTCTGTGGCCTGCAGCCCACTTCATCAGATGCACCAAATACATATACTGTGAATACTGAGGAAAGTATAGTCCATTTGCAGATAGTATCCACTGGTAGCCAAGCAGAATAGGAAGATCAATTATGTAAACAGTAAAAAATTAAAAGGGTCACTGGTGAATCGACTAGCAAATTTAATGCTGGATTTAGATCCCAACAAATAAAAGGGCCCTGTGGGAATAGAAGAGCAGTTTCTGCTTTCAAACAGTAACTTTATTCCTAAACTATATACAAATAGCTCCTATACCTTCAAGTTTTTTTTCACTTCATACCCTTAGCCTCACCTCATTCCATGCATCCAGCCAGGGTGGTTCTCTTTCAGCCCTTGCCTCTTGCATTCTCCCTTCCTGGGGGGTTCGCTTCAACACACATACTTCAGTTCTTCAATCAGGTGGTTTCCCAGTCTGGCCAGTTACAGGCTCCTCAGTTCCTGGACTCTTCCATTGATCCTCCTGAACCTGTGGACTTTGCTTCAGTTAGTGGAGCCACTTGAATTGTTGCTTCCCCCATCAACGGCGTGGTTGTTGGAGTAGGGCTGCACACCATGTCCCCGTGTTGGCTAAACAGTCATGCCCCAGATGTGGGAGGAGGGCACAGATAATCAAGCTCAGTGTGGGGGGGGGATTCAAAGGTACCTCTGGATGCCAAGGATTCATGGCCCAGTCCTGGGTATCACTCCATTCTTCCCCCACATGCTCATCCTCAGTACTCCCTACCTCCTTCCCCATGGGCTCTGACCCTCCCTCTTTTATTCTCCTCTGTTCCAATCACTGAAGGTTCACCCATCTTCTTTCCTTCCTGCACTACTTCTGCTCTCAACATAGTCGACTCTGCCATTGTTGCCCCACTTGGGAGCTCGGCCAGTCAAGAGTAGAGCCCTGACAAACAGGGCCACATATCCCCTCCTCTCCTTTTGGCATTGGAATCCTGGGGGGGGGGGGGGGGGCAGGGGATGTGGAAAATCTGAAATTGACCTTAGCTCTGGTCTCATGTCCACCTGCTCATGGGCATATAGAACTCTTGTGCATCTTTGGCCATTTGTTGTCCATCCTCTCCCTGCTCCCTTTCTTCCTTCAGTATGATCTTAGAATCATAGAATCATGAAGTTGGAAAGGGCCTACAAGGTCATCGAGTCCAACCCCCTGCTCAATGCAGGAATACAAATCAAAGGATATCTGCCAGGTGGTTGTCTAAATTTCTCTTGAATGCCTTGGTCCCAGAACAGCACTGCAGTTCATTATTAAGTTCCTAGAATCTTCAAACCATTGAAGCACAGCTGACTGGGAGATTCTGGGAGTTTTAAGGCAAAGCAAAACAAAACAAAACCAAAAAACAAACAAACAAAAAACCACCAAACCTTTTCCATGGTCTTGTTTTTGTCTCATCATTTTTTAAAAAAAGTTGATTCCAGAACTGAGAGCTACATAAATAACCCTTTAATACTCCAAAGGAAGAAGGGGAAGGATTAAGCAAGGAAACTGGGTAGGTAAAGAAGGAAATGTTCACTTTTTTCTTAGATGTGTGATGTCTTCATGTTCCAGTTTGGGCATATGATGGCTTAATTAAAACAATGGAATATTCATTGACCATAACATTTTTTTTAAAAGATGTCATATAATTTGATTTTAAGCTGAATATCCCTTTGGGCTATCCTTTCTTCAACTTGGTAGCTTGCACTGCTCAGCTGCAAATCAGTCAGCAAGTCACATCATCCTAATGGCACATTTTCTATTCTGTATGCAAAAGATATCCATGAGTATTAACTAAGTTTGCAAGAGGAATTAGGATCAGTAATAAATGCTTTCACACAAAGAGTCTTTGGGGAATAAAAATGTGTCTTTAGGCAAAATTCTCATAAACCAGACATCATCTTTGATTTACTGTTTATACTGTTTTCTCCACTGTATCCAATATCTTCACCTTTTGCACAGGGTATCATGATTGACTGCTGGTGTAGAAGGGCAGATCCACAGGCTTCAGCTACCGTAAGTCAATAGAATTGTGAACTTTAGGGATATAAACAGGAAAGATGAATATCTGAAAGTTCAGTTAGGGATGGAAGAGAATGTTATTGAACCACAAGAAACACCCACAATACATGTACCTCATTTCAACAATTCACACTCTTGCAAAGCTCAAAGTGTATTTTGAAGAAATAAGGTCGGCACAATGCTAAGTACCTTTTTGAAATATGAACATCTAAACTCATACAATTTTTTTACACACACACAAAGATTCTTTAGTTGATGGCTAAAATTCTGTTGCTTAGCACACTACAGTAGGCACATTGAATCAGTGGGGGCTTGGAGGGTCAACTTATGAGTCCATAAGTTCCATTGATTCAAATGGGCCTACTCTAGTTGTGATTTACTATGCATAAGTCACAACTAGAGTAGGCCGATTTGAATCAACTGAATTTACAGATGAGTTAACTAGCCCAATCCCCACTGAATTAATGGGCCTACTCTAGCTCAAATTACTATGCTCCACAACAGGATTTCAGCCAATGCATATACTAAGTAAAACATGTAAATGCACATTTCAGGAAATGTGAAAAATGTACACAAATTTCAGTGCAGAAAGAAATAAAAAAGCTTCAGAATCTTGTACAATACAAGAATAGAAAGAAAATGTGGTTGATATTTGAAGAAACAAAATGAAATTGAGGTTGAAAGAGTTGAGATACCTCTGGCTTAAGTCATAGTCAGAAATTTCCATAGGACCTACTCAACAGGCAAAATCCACTAAGAAAAATATTGTTTGATATTGTTAACTGTAGCTCAGTAGAAGCAGTCTATTATGATATCTTGTTATAAATAAGTTGAGGCTGAAATCTTGTTGCCTGGCATAGTAAGTTGCCACTGGAAAAGACCCACTGAATCAATAAGGATTTGGCCATCCATCTCCTCCATATGTTCCATTGATTCAAATGACCCTTCTCTAGTTGTCACATACTACGCAAAGCAACAGGGTTTCAGCCACTGAGTCATCATTACAATATAGTATTATTTATTGGTTTCATTTATATCTGAGCTTTCTCCCAAAACTGAGACTCAAGGCAGCCCACAAGGTAAACTAAAGCACTATCAATAAAAATATGATTTAAATATATATATATTGATGCACAATTAAACCCATTATCTTACTGAGACACAGTCAAATTCAAAGCAAGTTAGAAATGCATCAATAAAATGTAGGCAACCCCATTATAAACTCATTCCTCAGCAAGTGGTGAGCTGCCAAGCTGCAACCTGAATAATCTGGAAACGGTGAGGAAGTTCTCTCATATTTGTACCAAAGAATGTAGGGTGTGGGTGGACTAATTTCTTCTAATAATATAATTAATATATATAGTAAAGCCTCTTCAGTATTTGACTCATTCTCACCAGAATTGTGCAACCATTGTTATATATATTTTGTTATATATATTTCCTGGAATTACTTTGCTTAGGCCAGGGAAAGAAGCCAGCAGGAAAGCAACTTTGAAGATACTCCACTAGTGAACCAAAATGCAGGTTTGTCAGCCTAAGTCAACAAGGTCGCAGCACCCAATTTGCTGTCCCTGCCAAGTGCTACTGAAGTGCCAAAGAAACCCTCATTGTCTGCTTATCCTTCTCCTGCTTGAGTCTTGGAAGTTTATTACAGCACTTCTCTCCAAAATGCAGGCTATATACTGCTTATGCTGGCCTTTTGTGACACATTATCATCCTCCTTTGGTAAAACAGTGCACAGAAATAACAGACATCAATTTTTCTGCAATCCTTCACACATTTAGACCACTTAAAAGTTAAATCTATTAAAGTTAACTCAAAAGAACTACAAAATCTTGTAGGATTGGAAACTTTGCCTGTATGGCGATAGTAAGTAGACTTTTTGTTTATCTTTATTTCTTTCTCAGAGTAAATTGCACTGCATTTTAACAAGCAACAGGGTTTTAACTTGTGTCTTTGAATCATAAATCCAATGTTTACCTCAACACAGTGGTTCTTAAGTATTTCTCACAGCAGCAATAAACCAATTTCTATCCCAATGGATCTCAGAGCACTGTGCTAATTGCTGAAAATGCTATAGAAAGGGAGGTGCTAAGGAATACAGAAGCAGAGATTAAAATATTGCTGCCACCATAACTGATGTCGTCATCATTATCCCTTTTTTAAAATATGATGTCCCAGAAATACATGACTTCACATAGTCACACAGCTCTTACCAGTGTACATTTATTTGAGGGAACATTATAGAGATGGTATCGGGATACAAATTTACTGGTTCTTGCTGCAAAGCTGATAGGAATAAAACCCCTTACAGCAGACATTCACTACCACCTAATGCTGAGAAACAGAAAGACAGTGCTGTACTTTAAAAAAAAAAAGGTAAAATGAAAATAGACATGGGAAAAGAGCTAGCAGAAGTTTTTGGTTTTCTTTTAGCTTTAGGCAGAGCATTTTCCCCCTACAGAGTTTGTCCATCTGTAGATTCAGTGCTTATAACAATGTTTGTAATAATCAATTTTTCCCCACTGTAGGGCTTGCTGGAAATTTTGTATCCAATGGAATATCATTTCTCATATTGATCCATGATCTCCCTACATCACCTGTTATGAATGGTATCCAGTGTAAAAATGAAACTAGATTTTCAAACATTTCTTTATTTATTACTTTCTGTCTTTGGCACCTTGGATTTCAGGGTTTCTGCTTTCAAGGAAGCATCCACACCACACCATCTTGTTTACCGAGAAGCCCTGTCATGTCTGTTACCATGCTGCTGAGGCTTTTTGTGAATGTTCAGGGTGGAAGTCAACTGAAAGACAGTGCTTTTTGAGCTACATAATTGCTCTGGGTCAGCTGAGAGTACGCTCAAGAACATGGCTGATTCTGTAATAAGAACAGGGAATATTAGATACTTTTGAATTTGGCAGGCTCTCTTTCAGAAATGGGAAAAACATCCCTAATATTTTCATTGAGGAATACCTGAGAAACATTTAAAGAACCTCAGCTTCATTTGAATTACAATTTTAATATTATGAGAGAGGAAAATGTTTTGTTTTACCTGTTCTCCTCAATTCATTCCTTAGTTTCCTAATATATAATGTTTTCACCCAGTCACCAGATCTTTCAATGAACTATTTTAACCAGAAAGCACGACTTAATGCATTTTGGATGGAGTGTAAGACCTTCTTTCCAAGAGTTACTGTTCGATGAGAAGTATACCAGCTTTGCAGGACGTGGTGTTTTAGTAATATCATAAGACCACGTCCTGCAAAGCTGGTATACTTCTCATCACAAAAAGGTAAGCCAGAGCAAAGGTTCATGATCAGGAAATTTGAATTATAGACTGTCTGTGTGAAGACTTTGTCACATCTATTCATATTAACACAGTCCTTCGAGAATACAGTCCTGAGAATCAATATATGCTAAATACAAATAGTAGCATTAAATATCCTACAAAAAAACCCACCACTCAGTCTTCTGGAAAGCTTTTGCAAAAGTCCCTTGGAATATTTAGGCAATGCTTACCATTAATATTCAAATGCTCTAAAAGGGCGCCTTTGCCATTTGCACTTCTCTCGTTAGAATCAGAATAAAGGTAAATATGAAAAAGCCACTGCACCATAACACTGTTTTTAAAATACTATGTACTTTACTGTGTGTGTTAGAAACAGCTGTGTACTGCAGTTTAAATTCAAGGGAATTGTTCAGCCCAAGTGAAGCAGTGTTACATTTAATACTCGCGGTGCTTAAGGCTATAATCCTATGCATGTGTACCTGGGAGAAAGTATTTCTGAATAAATGTGCATAGAATCAGACCCTCCACATCTCCCACTCTGATAATACTTTAAAGTGCTTTAAGTTTGGCTAGGCTGTATTCTGTTTGCTGTCACAATGAGAAGATTTGCACTGTTTCATCATGCCCATGTTGGGATACACACAAACACACACACCCATACACCCATCTGTCTGTCTCCAGCAATGCCATTTGCACAATAGAACAAATGGCTCAATGTTCTCTCACTTTGAATCAGCTGCAGAAACACATGCCACTTGCTTTCTTGTTCCTTATTGTTCTCTGTTGAACCTCAGTGGCCCAAGCGGCAGGAGCGAGGGGACACATGTTGTAACTCTCACCTCCTTGCCCACAAAACACCCTTATTCTCCCAATTTCTTTTTTGAGGTCACACACAAATTCAAACACTCTATGGCAGTGCATCCTGCTACTCAACTTTGATTTATTTACATTCCAGTCCCATATAAGACTGTTTGCCTGGCTTTCCGATAAATGCAGCACATCCTTCTGAGCTGCTCTAATAGTACCTCAGTGGCACATCCTGACACTACAGCACCACAACACATACAGCCACTGTTAACTGATAAATGAGCTGTCATGTGTAATAAGAAAAGCTTAAAATTGGGGGGTGGAGGAACCAATTCACATACTTAGTGAGAGGCTGCATGTGGTTCTCTCGGTTTAGGGCTGCAGTTTACTTATTTGCTTTCCAACACAAACAGAGTTGCTGATGCCACTAATAATTCTAAAGCAGAACCAAATAGGCTACACCATATGGTAACTTCTTCCAGTACCAAATATCTGCTTTGAGCATGTCCTCAGGGGAAGGAGAAGCCATGCAGCCCCCTTCCCGAAGGCATAGGTCGATCTGCCATTCCTAGTTTCAACTAGAGATTAGACCAATTGAATCAACTGCTGAATGATAAGTCAACCCTAAGTCAACAGTTATGTAATTCCCATTGAGTCAATGCATGTACACTACTTGGGACTGGCATTGGGATTCTGCTCATAATGTTTTGCTCTTCTTCATTACCCTGAATAACAGGATGTTTCAAAGGATAAACTTTTACAGGGTCAGCTTCTTTATGAAGTCAGTGCATCAGAGGCTACTCTGCTTAAATGGTTTCAGGCTGCCCCAAAGTGAAACTATTAGAGCAGCTGCCAGTAAGGAAGATAACGCATCATAGTCAAAATCACATGCAAAGAGTACAAGCCAACTTTAAATGTTTAGGGCAAAATGGTAGTACAACAGATAAAACATTCATGCAGTGAATTGAAGGTCCCTATTAAAAGTCCAGGCAATGACCAGAGAACCAAAAATGTATTTGTCCTGGCACCAGACTGCAGATTGCATAAAAAGTGTCATCTGTGGAGGACAGGTTTAAATAGTAGGAATCCCAAGCTATTCAGGTGTTTATAGACTTTAAATTGTGTTTAGAACTCAATTGGCAGCTGCTGTGGAAGGAAAATATCACTTTCTCCTGTGATACCCCTGTATACAGTATATCAATCCCCACTCACTACAAACCCTATCCGCATACAGTGATTACACCAGAAAAGAGTTTTAAATCCTTCCTGAATCCTGTATGCTCCTCTCCCACAAATCAGCCCCCCATCAATATGTGGCAATGGTTCCCCTTGTTAGCAAGAGACTTTTCTCAAACCAAACTGCAGGGGTGGGAGTCTGCAAGGAGAAGGTGAAGGTGGTACAGTTCTGCCATGTGAGCAGAAATCTATTCATTGCATCAGCTGTAATTTGCCTTCAGTGCAAATTACCTGTGACTTAGAATTATGATAGTTGTAGATTAGCTTTTACCTCCCATATTGTGTTCTTATTCATTTTTGTATTCAAAATAAAGTTTATGAAATTCTAGCTTTGTTGCCTATGCTAAGCTAAGTTTCAAGTGAGTAAATAACTAAAACCTGGAATAAATCCATGTGCAAGATAGTGCAATGCCCTGCTTACAAAGAATCCTTTGTTACTGATTTGGTGTAATTCAGCACATTGTAGCAATTCAACAGAAAATACAAAACCCAACAAAGACAAACTAATTATGGTGATCGACATAACAACAGTTGACTTGACCAGTATATTGGTAAATGTAGAGGATTTTACTACATGGGACAAATAAAATGGCAAAGACCCAAAAGCCAGAAAAAGAAAGAAAACCCCTTCCCTCATTTGGGTTTCAACAATTTTTCCAACCAATCGCACAGAAACTTTTAAAAGGCATAAGAAAAAAAATGTCATTTTATCATCTAATGACCTCTGGTGGATGAATCTAATTGATTCAGAATACACCATAGAATATCTAAATATTTTGATTCAACTATTCTATGATTGGATCCTTTGACCAAAAACAAAACCATCTCTAAAATGTCTTTCCAATCTTATTCGGCCCAGTTTCTTAGTATTTTTTTACAGCAAACATAATTTTATTTACTTAAAATATGTATACCCTGCCTTTGAGTCTTAATATCCAAAGCAGCTTGCAACATTGTTGGGAATAAACTTGAAAATATTTAATACGTACAATGAAACAAAATGATCAGGCACCAAAAATAAACAAAGTAGCAAAGAGGAAGATGGGTTAAACCAGCAAGGATTTAATGTACAAAATGGCAAAGGTGAAGATAAATACAACATGTTTTTTGGTGGGTTTTTTTTTAATGGTAAACAAATGCTGGCAAACAAATACCAGCACCAAATGGCAAGGAGTATTATGTGCCCCTGAAAGTTTATGCAGAGAGCTGTATCTTTAGCTGGCCTCTGAAAGCCATCAAAGAGGTCACAAGATGAACGGAGTGCAAGAGAAACTTCCACAAACGCCACATGCCATGATCAAGAAGACTTTATCACATATTGCCCCCCACATTTCCTGTTTTTGCTGGGTTTCTACAAACCACTAACCTAAATCCTGAAAAGGTACTTTTTGGACATTACTAACTAACATAGTTCCAAGGCCCTGAAATGTAGTTGGGTGCCATTAAAATTGCATGCTTTAAAAAAAAAATTGTTCTTTACTTTCTCCATTTCTCAAAAGTAACTAAGACACATACTTTTTTAAGTGTTTGGAGTTGTTTTTACAAAATCCAAATGCTACAGGCAGCTGGCCTCTTTGCCACGTAGACACCCACATCAGAGCATGAGGGAGCAGCACAAACACTTGAACTATGCAATGTTCCTCCTCCACTATGTAGTGAGGCTAACCCCATGACTATAAAAGTATTTAAAAGTTGTAGTGACACTGCAAAAGAAGTAAGATTTCCCCTAATTAAATTTCAATCATAATGCAATGTACCACACCACATGTTTTGCTTCTCCCACACCGCATGTTGTGCTTCCTTCCCCAATGCCCAGTGACAAAAACACTTTTATGGAAACAAGGGTGAGAAATACTTCTAGAAGCCGAACTGTAACTCTTATATTCCCCCACCATTGGCTATGCTGTCTGGGAATGATGGGAGTTATGGTCCTGGTTCATCTGAAGGACCACACAATCCCTGGTTCTCAGCTACATAAGTGCTCCTGTATGTGAATTGTATGGGGACAAAGGGAGTGCAGCCTTTAAAATAACTAAAGTTTTAAGAAGAAAGGAACATGTCTTAAAGTTCAACGAATGACACGAGGAAATCCTGCTATTCACCACAACTGAATATGTGCTGGTTCAATTTGCACACATACATTTCTATAGAATTCTAATAAGTGTAATGACACGGTAGTTGGAGAGAAGAAAAACCTATGTTTCCCAGGAACAAAAATGTTACCATTTATGTGGAAAATATGATAACTCCATAAGATAAGTGCTGCCTGCAGGAAATACATCTGGATTGCTGTACCATAAATAGTAACAGCTGCACATTTACCCCATCCCTCTCATGTGATCATCTAGAGAGGTCCAATATTTCTCCAGTCGCCAGATGAATATTTGTTTAGGAACATGCTGCTCCTCCCTAGCCCCACAGAGCATATGAGAGAAAAGCTGACAGCTATGTTGAAGCATCCTTCCTACGAGCCAAGAAAAATGCAATATTATCATGCCACATTTCCTCCTCCAGACTTACCTAATAGCATGGCAATAACCAGAAGCGATCTTCCATTTGCCCTGTCCATTTCCTGCTTCTATCATCCAATGACATGTCTAGGTGGTTCCACAACCACCACATAGTTCTTTTTTCTCCTGGATGGTCACAGGTTTTCCCAGATTCCTGTCCATTCTGAACTTTAATAAGCTAAAATCACTTCTCTGGAAACCACCTTTCTTCCACAGATCTTTGAAATTCTAGATACAAATCCATTTCCCTACTGTGCTAATTAAAACTTCCAGTCTGTAGTTTGCAGTTCAGTGCATTTCTTCCATCTCCTCCTAAAAGCAGCAAGACAGAGGTGCCAAGAGTAGCAATGTGAAATAGCCAGACCTCCTCCAACCCAATGCCCTCCAAATGTGTCGGACGACACCGCCCATCATTAGCAGGCAGCATTGCCAACTGTCATTAGGGAGGTGTGTGACAAAAATGTTCATATTTGCCTTGTTTCAGGTTTTTTTGAGGGTTGCACCTTTCATTTTTGTGTTGTTCATGCACCACTCCTCTGTTAGTACATGACAAGGGAAAAGATTCTTTCAGATAATTTTGTTTCATGCTTTCCCATTCATGTTTTCTAGCACTCCCAAAGTTATAAAGGACCCATAAAAACTCCCTGCAAAAAGCAGAGGCAAAGCAACAAAGAATCTATCTATTCCAAAAGAGTCAACAGTACAGGAGGAAATAAAATCACCAGCAGACCTAAGCAGGCACTAGCTTATATACATGAACAACAACAGTTCAGAACCACCCACCCAACAGATCAGGTCATCTGAGCTTGGGGAGCACAATAGAAAAAGGCAAGGAAGCAGCCAGCCAGCTACATGATCCTCACTGGTTTGCGCTCAAAGCAGGCTTTTTTATAGATTTAAAATTTCTGCTCTATCAGGACATTCTGATTGCCAGCACTCCTTGTGACTCTATTGGATGAAAAATGTCTTGAGCAGTTTAACAATCAAATGGTGAAATAAAGGTTAAATGAAAGAGTGAAACAGGAAGAAAAACGCTGAAGTTTCAGTTGCCCAGGAGCTTCTTTAATATCAGTCATTTGTGTTGAAGAGGCTCTCATTCGGTAATCAATGAAAGAATACAAAAATGAAAAAGAGAGCCTCTTTCATATTTCCCCCTTTCTTTTAAGCATGAAAGGTCCAGCCCTACTTGACCTGCTTTCTGGTTTCCTTCTAGCTGTGGTCCAACTCCTCTAGAGGGCAAGAGATAGGAGCGAAGTGATGTATTTTGCGGGGTGACGGGGCTGAAACCGCGTTGTTTCAAGATACCTCTGCTTGTGTGAAATGTGGAGTTTGGGGGGGTGCAACCAAGAAATTTATTTATGTTTGCTGAAGTGGGCTGATGGAGTGGAATGGAATGCCTGTTCCCTCTGAGGTGTGTGCCTGCTCACACGCATGTGACTCTGGCCCCCTTTGCACAGGGCTCCTCCTCCTCCGTGCACCCACGGCGATAGTTTTCAGCCCCTTTAGTTCCGGTCACAATGGAACCCCAGACAGGGAGGTGGAGGTGTATGTGAAGTCGTGCGCACAAGGGGCAGAGCCCTGCCCAGCAGGGCTGAACATTAGAAGGAACATTGCCTGTAATATATGACCAAAACGTTTTGAAGTATCCTGCTTCATTTTGGACTCTAGAAACAACTAAGGCATTCTTGCAGTTGTGATGAATGCAAGAATGCCTTACTGCCAATAACTGAATGACAATAAGAAGAGGATCATAAAAGGCTCAAGGGCTGTGTAGTTCTTCTCCCTTTTCCCCATCATAGTTTTATCCTGCTCCTTGCTTAATTCCAGAGATGTTTTTCTGAATATCAGTGGCATGTCAAGTAGTTTTCTTATGTCCTCCTTATTGTACCAAACATCACAAAAGCATGGGATAGTATGTCTGACCATCTTGTGGATGTTGTACCATAAAGGCCAAAGGGCTGTGCTCAAGTGTCCCATTTAGGTTTGTGTCAATTTCAGGACCAAAATTGCAGGGGGTGAGTCATTGAGATGACACAGAGGCCAAGGCCTTTCTGATGTCACAAGAGGTGATTTCTTGAGTAGCAATCATATAATAGTACACATGTAGATGTCTCCTTGTACAACAGAAAACACACAAGTCATGGCAATAGTGTCCCACACCCTGCCTTGGTCCAAAGGACACAAATGGCCCAAGTGCAAGTATCCACCAGTTATCTTTCCAGTCCCCTCCTGCACTCTTGGCTTTTTAGTGCACCCATGTTGTGTTCATACAACAAACATGCAAATACCTTCTAATTAAATATGTGAGTTTCGGTTCTATCTGCGAATGGATAGAGGTGGGTTGTCAACCTACAAAACCATCTCATCAACAAATCGAGCAGTGCTTGCCCTGATATTATTCTGCCCTGCTGGATACAGTTCTGTGAGACTTCTGGTAATCCTAGTCCTGTATTTTCATTATACAATTTTCTCTCTGGCAGTTCGTAGCTGCTCCAACTTCCACACTTCAGTTAAAGCCCCTAGGGGAAGGTGTCATGAGGTAACTCCTCCCACAGCACTTAGGGAAAGTACACAGCCAGAGACACTGCAGAGCACTGGGAAGAAGTATAATTGAAAGAAAGAAAAAACAGCCACTTTAGCCACCTCCCATAAATCTCAAAAACACAACAGAAAGAAATCCAAAATCAATCAGAGAATGACACAGAAAAAGTAGCTCCTCTTCAGATGGGGAAGAAAACTACACAGATATTGGAGAACAGCACAGCAATATCCTATTATTCTCAATTCAATTGTTCAAAAAACAAAATAAGTGGTGAACTGATGAAAAAAGGAGTCAGCTTCTGGGATTTCCCTTGTATGGTTTCACTTTATGAATGGTAGTGGTGCTGGGGGGACTCCTATTCAGCACCTTGGCCATTAGCCTGTGGAGTGTCTCAGGGTTCCATGATTCCCTGCACTATTTCACATATACATGAAAAACTTTAAAGGGGCTGCCCAGAATTTTATGGTCTGGTACCACCAGTATGCTGATGACACCCAACTTCATCTGCTTTTTATGAACTTCCAGGAGGCACTTAACCACTTCTCACCCAAACACAAAACAATTGTCAGGGCTGTTTTTCAACAAGTGTGAATGGTAGTGAGCAGAAGAGGGTATCTTGTAAACCATCTTGACTGCTGCCATTGGTGTTGTCAACGTTCAGGCTGCCCTTTGCTATGTAAAGCTTGGCATCCTTTTTCCTGCTGGCAATGCTGGCATGATATTTTGCAGCAATATTGGGCAATTTCCTAGCTTTTTGAATCATGGATAGAGAAGCACAATATCCCACATTCATAAACCTGAGGTTTTTTGAACAATTGATATATATATATGCTACTCACAAATTCAATCAAAATTTTTACTCACATTGAACTATCCAGTGGAAGAGGATTCCAGAAGATGAGCATATGATCTGTACTATGATTTCTGGGAGAAGACAGAAGCAAGAACTGCTTGGATGTGGTTGTGGTCCCTCTGTGCCAAAATATTTTAAAGGGCTCTTTTCGACTTAATGAAATGTAGAAGCAAAGGTGTGAGTAGGTACAACCTTTTGCAACAGAACATCAAGGTTAAGGGGCAGTCTACCTTGGAACTCTCTCTCTCTCTCTCTCTCTCTCTCTATCTATCTATCTATCTATCTGTCTATCTCTCCTCACTAGAAGCCAATTTGATGCTTCTAGGAAACCTTTAAACAAGGTAAAGAGGCAAGGTAAAGAGTTCTGCCTCTGAACTTGTTGCAATGAAGCCTCCAGGTTAAGAGGCATATACTGTACATACTGCAGAGCCATGCACTGAAGGACCCACAATTTCTGTGTTTTAGTGTGTGGACAGAGATGGGATCTATGATTGGATAGTGGTTTGGGGATGATCCTACATAAAAATCGTGTGGATTCATGGGGATCCATGCATCAGATCCATGTTTCTGCACCACTGCAAAGCCATGTGCTGAAGGACCAATTATTTCTGTGGTGTAGTCTGTGGGTGTAAATAGGATCTGTGATCTGACATTGGTTTAGGGAGTATAACATCTAAAAATCATATGAAATTATGTGGATCCATAAACCTATGAGTAAACTGGGTAAAACGTACTTTGAGATCATTCAAAGTCACAAAGGGAAAAAACAGTAATTTCACTGGTTAAATGAGTGAACTGCAGTATATTATCATCTGTTTTTTAAAACAGCTTTTAAAATATTTCCACAGGCAGAAGCTAAGAATGTTGACCAAGAAGGAGTTAAATGTTTTCTTTCACATTGAAGGCCGTGGCAGGGTCAAATGTTCACTTAGAATGGCCCTGTGGGCTGACTGGGGTCACATTCTGATTGGCCAGAATGCTATGCAATGCAAATAACTCCTTCAAAATTCTCAGAAGTTATGAAAAAAGGAGTGATTTGAGAAGTTTTAGGGGTTAAAAAGCAGCAATTAAAGGGTCTGACTAAGAGCCAGAAATGACCAAATTCCTGCGGATGAAGGTTAAAATGCAAGTTTTTCTCCCAAAATAGTTGCATGGTTCTGCACAGGGTAAAACAGTGTTATTTTTTTAAAAAAACTCACAATCTGAAAACCCTTTGCACAAACATCCCCAAATGTGGCACAGAACAAGAGCAGACTTTCCATTACATCTGTGCCAAATTTGGTGCTGATCTGAGGTCAAGTTTCATAGTTATAATTTTTTTTGTTTGGAAAACCACCACCCCTATCTTTTGATTTTGGTTGTAGAATCCTGTTTACTGTCCTTTCACAAAATATATGCCACCACTATTGTGGTGCCATAATATCTCATGGTGTAGCAGCCTTTTTGAATACAGTAGATTTTGCATTTTGTCAAGACCTTTGTGAGGATGACTCCAGCCCTTAAATCACATGTTCCACCTTGTTCCTGCCCTCCAGTGTCCATGCAGGAAGGGTGAATAAGTTCAGAAAGGGAGCGGTAGCACTGATAGTGACATGAGTGGAGACTTCTTCTCGCAGATGTCCCCACTGTATGCATGAATGCTGGAGGTGAGGCTACTGTTTGGAGGGCATGGCATCCAGCAAGGGCTAGCTGGCTTGTCCACCTTCACATATTAACAGAAGAGAAGATCCATTCTTCTAAACAGCGCTCATGACTCATAACCAGAAATTGAATATATTGGGCACTTCTAGCCCCCAAAAGGAACTTTTTCAAGCACTGTTCACAGCTAAATATGAAAAGTCATTTCGCTGAACAGCGTTACATTGTGAAAAATTACCTGTTGTCTTTGACCCTTCTGTGTACAATGACACATAAAATGCACAATAATGGTGAACATGTTCACATGCATTATCTTTAAACGTTTTTGTCCACAGGATCTTTTTGCATCAGAAGAAAAGGTATTCAATGACTCTGATGTAACTGTCCATCAAGAAGGTTCTCCAACAGGTAGCGTATGAATGGTGAACAGAAGCCCCCTTATTGTCTAGTGCTCTGGAAAGCTTAATTGGAGAGCAGAGGAGATGCCTTTCCCTGCCTCTGTGCTACCAAGGACTAGATTAATGGAGGTCATTAAACTTGCCACCCAAAGGCTGAAACTGTGCTGCTTAGTGTAGTAAGTCGCAAGAGCGCAGGCCCACAGAATCAGTGGGGATCTAGTGAGTCAACTGCTCTGTAAGTTCCATCAATTCAAATCAGCCTATTCTAGTTGTAATATACTGCACTTGTTATAAATCACAATTAGAATAGACCCATCTGAATCAATGGAACTTATAGAGCAGTTGACTCACCCCACTGACTCAAAGGGCCTATGCAGGGGATGGATAAAGTGAATAGAGGAAAGCTCTTTTCCCTCTCACACAATACCAGAATTAGGGGACATCCACTCCACTTGAGTGTTGGGAGAGTGAGAACAGACCAAAGAAAATATTTCTTTACCCAGCGTGTTGTTAGTTTGTGGAACTCCTTGCCACAGGATGTGGTGGTGGCATCTGGCCTAGATGCCTTTAAAAGGGGATTGGACAGGAAAAGTCCATCGTAGGTTACAAGCCATGATGGGGATGTATAATCTCCAGGCTTAAAAGGAAGATACCTCCAAATGCCAGATGCAGGGGAGGGGTATCAGGAGATAGGGATCCCGTGTGCTCCCAGAGGCATCTGATGGGGCCACTGTGAGGTACAGGAAGCTGGACTAGATGGGCCCTTGGCCTGATCCAGTAGGGCTCTTCCTATGTTCTTATGCCTACTATAGTGTGACTTAATACACCAAGCAGCAGGATTTCAGCCATTGAGTCAAGGTGTCAAGAATTGTGCAACTATGTTAGGTGGTTGCTGCAAAACAGTATTCTAGATCTTAACCATAGAATCACAACTGATATATGGAAATCCCTTGCAGATTTATATCAAGATGAAATAATTTTAGTAATAGTTTTTCAGAAATGTTAATGAGTCATGGACACATTATGAACACATAATGAACACATTACAAAACACTGGAGGAGGAGCATGATAGACCCTATATGCTACTATGGGAATGCTGATTCAGGGCATCACCATGAGCATAGGTCTTTAGTCTGCAGGGCCTGATTGTCCTTGGCCAAGTTCAACACCGTATACTGACTGAAGAAAGTCTATAATTGTCTTGTCCTCTTCCAAGTCACAAGACTTTGATGGAGTGCCGAAGGGGGGGGGGGGGGGAAGGAATCCAGGAAAATTATCCCAATGTTTTATTTTGCAGACTTTCCTCCTTTACAAAAAAGTGAGCACAGGGCAACCTCTCATTTTCCAGTGGGAAGAACACCTGCAAGGCTGAGTCTGTCATAACTGCCAATTCCTCCCATGTTGGATTGTGACTGAGACATGGCACCTCTGTATTAGTTTCTAGGCATACCTGCAAGGAAGCAAGAGGGATGTCTGCCAGGTAAGATCTGGTGGTTGGTAGAGGCTGGTAAAAATCAGGGCTTGAGCTACATATAAGACACAAGCCATATATTCAACATTCCTGTCCCAGCATGTAGTGCATGTTCAGGTGCTCACATCTTAATTACGGAAATGGTCAGTTCATCTGAACAAATGAAACCCTTTCTCTGCAATACTCGATAAGATATTCTGGATATTTATATTAATTAAGGATCTTTGATTTGATTTTGTTTACTTTCTTGAATCTTTTTTTTTCCAGAAGAAAAACAGGGTACAAACCAAATAAACCAAATGAAGGCAATGTCCTGATTACAAAAAAATTATCTTGTATGGAATAGTGGTCCTGAAAATTGTTTGTGTTTAGGGGTATTTTTTTCTTAGTTTGTTTGTTTTGCATATATAAATCCTGAAGTGACACAAAAAAACTAAATGGTTTAATTCCTGCATGACATTTTTTGAAGATGTAATTATTTAAAACTATCTAGATTTTGGAAACTTGTCTGAAAGAAATAAAACTTCTGTCAATGTTCAGAATATGCACATAATTATATAGAGAAAAGTCAAGGCTAGAGCTGTAACATTTTGTTATGCTTTTAGTACCAAATTACAAAATCCATTAAATTATTTCTCCTACAGGCGGGCACTGCACATTATGTACAACTGAATATCTTATGAAATCTATGCATGCATTTCCACTGCTGTGATATAAACAGCTTCTTAATTTCATTAGCCTCATATTTTTTGCAAAAAAAAATTAGAGTTAATTTTTGCATGCAACTCCATTTAAAAATTATCTTCATTACTATGTATCTTTTACCCAATGGGTAGAATATCTGAAATGTACAATTATATAACAATCACAGACATATTCTCATTTGCCTGCATAGAAATGGCCTGGATGGTAATGATATACACAGCTCTATCTGAAAAAGTAGAAGCTGTTGAAAAAGTATTTTTCTTTTTTCCTTTTCTTATTTTCTTTGTAAGGAAAAGCAAAGTCCAAATGAGTCATACCTTTTGCCTATTTTTTTCTTCTAATATGTGGGCTTTGGCATAAGCTATAATTCAAACTACTGAATCGTAAAATTAATGTTTTTCCATGAACTAATATTTTAATGCTTCTATGCCCCAACTATTGGAAATCGCTTGACTAGGCTTTAAGGCAGGTCCAGAGATAGCCAGTAACATACCGGAAAAAAGTTTTTATTTTATTTTATTTTATTTTTGTTCTTCTAGTAGAGACAAAACTTTCACTGCAAACAATTGAAATTCATGCATGTGTGGAATTCTATGGCAGATTACACAGGATTTATGTGAAAATATGAATATTCTATTTCAGAAATTAATTCTTTATAGTGAAGAGGGTAAGATGTGTTCCTCCTCATGTGGCGGTTTACGGCACTTCACAATTAGCAAAACAAAAAAAATCTTAGTTAATATTACATATCTCATACAGCATAGATAACATTAACAAACATAACGTATGTGAAAATAGGAGGACCAGACTTGCTTGGTCATCTTTCAGCTTCAAATGAATGATTGGTAGGATAGGAAAACCCTATGCATGAGTTTCTTTATGATTGTCAGTGTGAACCACCATTTATCATGTCCCCCCACAGAGACCAAAAGTTAGGCTTTCTTTCTTTCTTTCTTTCTTTCTTTCTTTCTTTCTTTCTTTCTTTCTTTATGTCATATTTCTCCGTAAAAAGAACCCAGTGAAATACACAATATCAGTGAAATAACTCAATCTATAACCCGAATATCTAAAGCCATTTTAGTCACCTGAGTGCCTGATCCAGTATAAGTTTCCTGAGGAGTAAATTCATTTATGTACACTAGGATATGACATGAAGAAAATAACAGCCTATATGTTTTATAGGAGACTTTACCTCCATATTTTAATTCATTGTAATTCAGTCACAGGAGTTCATATTTGACTGAAGCAGTGTTTGAAGTTGTGATGGGGTAGGGAGTGTTTATTGCATTCTCCCCATGCCATTTTCTCACCTAAACACCCTCCTTTGATACTGGATCCTAGAGCAAATCAATCCTGAACTTTTTTCTTGAAGCAAAACAAAACAAAACAAAACAAAAACCCTCTGGCTGTCGTACTTTGGGCACATCACGAAAATACAAGACTCACTGGAAAAAACAGCAATACTAGGAAAAAATGAAGGCAGCTGAAAAAGAAGAAGACCAAATATGAGATGGTCTGACCCCATAAAGAAAGCGACAGCCTTGAGTTTGCAGGAGCTGAGCAGGGCTATTGAGGACAGGACATTCTGGAGATTGCTCATTCATAGGGTCTCCATAAGATGGAGGTGACTTGATGGAACACAACAACATCAAAATACTGCTGCCAGCCTTGTGTGGGAACATTACTCATAGTCAAAGTATGATTTTAATCAGGAAAACCATGTGGAAAACATCACAGTTTTAGTTTTTTTTTTTCCAAAAATCAAGGACTTAATTTGCTGATATAGGTAAACTCCAAGAAAATATTGAAATGTATGGATGGTATTCCTTCAAAATTGCCCAAGTGGTCAAATCCATCTGCCAGAATATGCTTTGGCTTCTTACTCTGAAATATCGCACTGAAGTTGTTGCAGCTGTGTAATAAAAATGGAACATTTCAGCACAGGTTATCTCAATCTCTGTTGAATTTGTAGTGTGCTCCAAACATAAGTGCCATCCTTTTTTTCATTATACAGGTCATATTACTTGGTTTTCAGAAGTGCTTGAAAGCAAGAATGCACAAAGTATTTGTATTGTTGTTGTAAAATGTCAAAAATCATATAATTTTATTTGGAAGAGAAATGGACATCATCTAGCCCACTTTTTCTGAACACATGGTCTACAAAGCATGGTATAGCTGCTGTTCGTGACAAATTTAATAAATTGGGGAAGGACAGATTATATCTCTCAATTACTCAAAAACTGTACGCTTATATATAGGCTAAATTGTATGGACTAAATTGATTGTTACTCTCAATTGGAGTACACCCGCTGAATTGATGAGACTTGCATTACTACAGACTTAACACGTTTCATTCATTCAATGGGTCTACTCTAGCTGGGGCTGACAATTTGATTTAGCCCTATATATTTGATACCACTGGTCTTAATGATGAAACAATTTAAAATCATGTATTTACTATAATTGTTTATAAGATATATACTACCATTGTTTCCCCAAAGCCAAAGTTTAGTTATTTTCATTCAAGGGAATATTTGGGCATGAAAGATAACATCACTTCTATTTCAAGGGTTTTAAAAAACAGCCTGCAACAGATCTTAGCTTTTTCTTCCATGCAAAGGGTTAAACAGGCAAAATGTTGAAAGGAGCAGGGGATAGAGAAGGAGTAGAATAAAAGGTTAGTGTTTTCTGTCCATTAAAGAAAGCTTTCTTTGCTGAAACCCAATTGGTCATGCATTCCTGCTGTGTTTCCTGGCTGAGAGAAGCCTAGCTAAAGCACCTGCCCTACCCTATTGTGAAGAGAAGTTGGGCCACCAATGTGACCTAGGCGTTCCTTTCATGATTAGTTGGAGTCTGTAATTTATTACACAGTTTGCTCATAGGCCCAAAGATGTTGAGAAGCTGAGGGGGAATGTGTTTCCTTAGCCCTATAGGAAATTTTCCTTTTAGCGTAACTGAAAAGGATTGTTTCAGTCTCTTTGACCAAGAGTCTAGCCAGTTTCTCCAAAGTCTTACAGTTCGTCCAGACAGCAGCTCCACTCCCCTGCACATCCTCTCTGGTAGCTTTGCAGCATTTCTACCAGCTCTGCACAGTGCTGTACTGCTGTGAATTGTATGTCCATATCTGGCAGATAGTGTGGGGTGGACTCTGGCAGTGAGGGTTTGCAAAAGAAGCAAAAGAAACTAAGGCATCTCAACAAACATATTTTCATGACCAAATATTAGCTCGACCAGAAGTGTACGGTTTATTTGTTTTCAGATTTATGCTAAGTTTGGCCCTGGTTGGAAGAAAACCGCTTAGAAGACTGCTAAGTCTTCACTCATTACTTGTCTGTTTATATAAAGTCAGTACTCAGAAAGCAGTCTACAGAGCACATTTTAAAAAATTATGAAATAATTTTACAGTCCTGACCCACAGCACTGATACCTTCATGAAAGATATGGTCAACAGACAATATCATATATTCATTTGGGTGGATGTATATCTTAGTTATTTGCCTTTATTCTTCTTCAGGTTGCAAATGTTTATGCTATAAATTATAGTGTGTACTGTTTTGAAGACAAATCTTCACCTCAAATCACCTCAAAAAACTCTATCTCAGAATCTTCTATGGCAAAAAAGGCCAAAACCAGTTGTGCTCCAGGCATCCTGCAGTATGTTTGTGTGACAAGGTCAGTGTTGCCTATCCTCCAGTGTAAGGATCCCTCTCCATGTAAAGACATGTAGTTAGACTTTGTGAGATCATATTCCATAATTTAAGGAATAGCCATTGCAGATGGATACTACTAGATCCCCCCTGAAGACACCTGACTACTTACAGAATGAAACTGAGAATGCACAGGGTGAATTTCCCAGGAGTTGCTGTTATAAGCCAATATTCTAATGAGTTTGTGCCCATAGTAACACAGGACAATGTGCACAAACATTTGCTGTTGTGCAAATGATTTCAACAAAATGCACCATTTGCTTGTTCAATGGCAATCCTTGCAGAAGCTGCATGATCCTGCATAACTATGCTGGTGACAGTTTTAACTCAACAAGATTCCAGAACAGAAAGCTAAATAATTTTTGAACTGCTGCTTAGAGCTTCTTCAAAGCTGAGAAATATTCCCTCCTTCAACAAACATGAATGAAATACAGTAGTTGTTTTCATCACCATTTGATAGACATATCTGATAGGATTATCCCTAACTTGGGATTCTGGATCCAAAAATCTAAAACTTGAATTCAGCATGAGTTCACGGTTCCTCACTTATAATTTAAACATTGTACCTACATCAACATTTATCATATTGCTTTGCAGTTTGGTACTGAGCAGATCCACAGTGGATCCACCAAGTAGATCCTGGTGACCAATTTGGAAGTGATTAGTTCAACAGGTATGATTTTTCAAAAAGACTAGAAACTTGAAGCTTATAATGATGGATATTCTCTCTCTCTCCCTCTCTCTTTGTGTGTGTGTGTGTGTGTGCGTGTGTGTGTGTGTGTGTGTGTGTGTGTGTGTGTGTGTGAGAGAGAGAGAGAGAGAGATCTAAAATCCTTAAATATTCAAGGTCTGTTGATTAAAATATGCATTTTGAATTAGAAATCCCTCATCATTCAAAAATAAAGTTCTTTAGTTTTATTGCTATATCTTAACTGTTTTGATTTTGGAAGGCAGCACCAGTAAAATGCCATAAGCCATGAACTGTGAAATACAATCAAATCAAACTAAACGCCATTACATGTTATGTTCCCAGTGCTACCAGATAGTAAATATATCACCAATAGGAAGATACCAAATGTTGCTACACATGAGGTTTCAAATATGGCAAAACAATAAATACAGCTGCATAGCAAATATTTTAAATTGCAAAATAATATTACATGTTAGCTATTGAATACTATCAAATATGACTGACCAAGTATCAAATAAAGAACTCAAATGCCAGATTCATATAAAATACTTGATGAAAACAAATACTTGATTTTTCATAGAATATCTGAAAATGCTTCTAAATCAGACTTACAAAGAAGAATGAAGAATGCAAATACATCACAGCTGTAAATATTCGTTAACCACTTGAACATCACAAACCATGTTTGGAAGACACAAATGTAATTTGTAAGGGTGATACCTTTTATTGGACCACTAAGCGATCAAACAACATTGCAAGCTTTCATGGAGAAGATTCTACTTCATCACCACTTCATGGATTGTCCAGAAAAATTGTAGACAGGAGTCTAAAACTGATGGTAGATGTCTGTGCCAAGCCTGTTTGGAGTGGAGTTCCTTAGAGGTTTGATGGACTGTCTGTCTCACAACCAGCTGGGCATTAGTTGTGAAACTCCTCATGCAACTGGCTGCATGCAGGATTACCGATCAAATGGGGGAGCCACTTGTGCAAGTGCTGTTGCATGTGTTTCCCCCCCAACAATCTTCTGGCCATTGCCACAGAGTCCGTGTAGGCAAAAAATAAAAATAAAAATAAATGATTTGGCATATGACCTAGTGATTGATTATTTCCAAGCATTTACAGTATTTTAAATATTTGTATACCTCATGATCAGATACAGATGCATTCTGGGGGAGGGGGGATGCACCTAGATTCTCATTATTTAAATCACATCACAAGAAGTGTGTGTGTGTGTGTTTCACACCATGATTGCCACTCAGTGCTCTCCCTCTCAATATGAATAATACTGAATAAGGGCAACATTGACACTGTACATTGGAATTTCCCTAAAGGGTCTCATCTTTGACTGAAGTGCAAACACACACATAATACCAACTCAATCAACACAGTGTGGCATCCAAAAACTCACCTTGGCACTTCTGCTTACTTACTTCCTGGTTCTGATTTTTGCTAATAGCAAATTATCATTTCCATTGAGGCTCAAGTAATTGTTGGCCTTTCCACTGATGAAATCCAGTTGTTTCAATATGTGTGTGGCTTACTAGTATACACCCCTGGCTATCTGTTTGATTAATGAAACGTGTTCTTTGTCACTGAATCTTTTTTTCTTTTGGTAGGGGAGGGAAGGACGGTATATATACAGCATCTTATAGCAATGGCACTAATCCTTAAATATCTCAACCATTGCATTTCAAATTGATTGCTATAAACAGATGGTAATGGTAAGAAGAACAATAGGAGGAATGTATTTAATATGGAAAATATTCAGATATTAACAGTGTGGTTATTATTTTAAACACTCAAAATACCAGTGTGCATTTGTTGAAATGCTGGGCCTTAATGGATGGAGATATATATATATATATAAGGCCCCAGCATTTCAACAAATGCATACTGGTATTATGAATATACATAGATGCATAGCAAGACTTTTTATATAGAACACCCCTACCCCCTTGTGGCAAGATGACACTTCTGGAATGGAAAAAGCAGTTATAAGAGTTGTAATTAAAACATCTGTACCAGAGCTAAAGCAGCTCAGATCTCAGTCTTATTACATCTTTTATAATAATCTGAATAAATGGTGTAAGCGGAATTGTGTCTGTGGTAGTGCCACAGTATAAAACCTGAGAACTCAGTACAGACATACTAGCTGCTGTCATTATTGATTTTTAATTCTCTAAAACTGGAAGTAAAATAGAGAGGAAAACATAAATTTACTCAAATGCATTAAAAAGTATGCATTTGTCTGGTTCTACATCTATTAGTAATACAGGTTTCTTTACATTTAATATTAATCTTGGTACATAATATAACAAAAGACAGTATGGTGTAGGGGATGGTGTATCAGAGTAGGACTCCGAAGACCTAGGTTCAAATATGCATACAGCCATAAAAACTCATCTCTCACACCTATTTTGGTTGCCATAAATCAGAAGCAACTTGGCTTCAAAGAGCAGCAACAAGAATATAACATACCAATTCATATGCATTACTGCTGTTTCATGAACTCAGAAATTTCCAATACAGAATGCAAACTTGGCATGCTCACAACGCAGGCATTATGCTGAAATAGGCACTAGCTGCTTCCACAGTTCTTTTCCATTTTGGACTACAATCTAAAGCTATATATATTTTCCTCCTTTCGCCCTCCCTTACACCTTCAGTTGCCTATTTGATCGTTCTGTTTCGAATCTTCATGGTAATCTCACGCTGCATTTGTCCAAGGCTGGACTTCTCATATTTCCTCATAGATTCTCTTGTTACCATTGATAAAGTCACCATGTGCCCTGTTGATGAGGCATGAAACTCTAATGTTACCCATCAATGTATAATGTAGCTTTGGCCAATGCAATCTTCTCTTCTGGTCTCATTGTTCCCTCATATCTGTCTGAAAGCCTGCTGTCAAGACAATTGATCCATCTTGTCCCTCTGACCATTCAAGATCCTTTTCAAAATACCTACACTGGCCTGTCATCTACACTTCCAGATCCTGCACAAGCTTTCCCATTGTGCCATCCTGCTTTCTGCTCTATTGTTGCACATCCATCTCCACTACACTCAGCTATTTCAGCATCTTCTGCTGCTCTCTAAACAGTTCTGCTCTTTCTCCTCTGCTGCTCCTTACACACAAAAAAATTAAAATAAATGGTTTCCTATAATATTTCCATGCATTCACTTCCTTCAAGTCCCTCCATATGAAACCTATTTTCAGACTATAGACATCCAATTTCATATCCACAAAATGTTCCATACAGCTTCATCCTGTACCATCTAACAGCAGTTATGGTTGTCACTAAAACCATCAGGAATGGGCAGGAAAGGTAATATATCTGCTGAAAAGGCAATGCACCTGCACTGGGGGCAATGGTTTCATTGGGCTTACCCACATGCAGCTCATGACTATAGAAGGAATGCACAGATATACCCCCTCCAGGTGATGCTTAGGATGAACAAAGGCATCCACACTGTGAGGTAGTTTCAGGGGCCTCTATTCTCAGAAAAGCTATTCAGAATCAGTGCAAATAATTGCTCTTTTATGAATACAGAATTGTTATTATTTATTTCTCTCTTCATGGACAAACATCATATGACAGCCATGTCATACCCATCCTTTGAAAACACACATCGTATCGTTTTGAAGGAAAATTGTATGTAATAAAACCAGTATTAAAAACAACAACAACAAAGGATTCAAAAAGCTATCCTACCCTACCATAAAGAGGAGTTTAAAATTAAAATGCTAGCCATTTCCCCAGTTATATTACAGAGGAATAAGCCATCCTGGAGGTGGTGTGAAACAAATCTAATATTTCTGGCTTTTGTTGAGAACATGCCTTCAATTGATTTTAAAATCTCTCTAGGGGTGGTTACTTCAATTAAACTTAAGTGATGCCAGGCATCAATTGAGATCTGTCAAACAGATTTGGAAGAAAAAAAAATGTAATAAATGACAGTGCTTTCTCTCCCTTACATTTGTTTTATTTTAGTAAATTCAGCTTGCAGAGAATCTTTAATGGGATATTTTGACCTCCTTTCCTTCATTCATAATAAGTCACTTCCTCTCCCCCCCCCCCCCCACTGCATCTAATAATCTGTTTTAAAAAACCATTAAAAGCTCTGCTACTGCGGGACCTCTGCTGACTTAGGCTTGATCCAGTTTGTACAACTCAGCTGGTAGAAACAGATTTCCCTGTACTGTCCACTCCATAGCAGACCCTACCGACCCAGAACTGTCCTCCCCTTACCAAAGTTCATTCAGTCCCCTGAAAAATGCAACAGAGACAGATCGACGTGCTGGGATTTATGTTTGCAGTAAGTAGCGGCCTGAGCCTGTGACTGCTAAATAACTAACAGGGGAAGCTTACTGTTTTATTAACTCAGGAAATCCATTTGTTGACAGTGCAAGAGGAAAAAAAGTTTCTAAACTTTCTTAAACACCAACTGAGTGAGGTTCAATGCTTGTACCTCTTGCTCTCTAATTAATATAGGCAAACTAATATAGGCAAATATAGGCAAATAAGAAGTAGGATGTGGCCCTGGAGAACACAAAATCTAGGAGTACCAACCTACATCTAGCTTTACGTATTCTGCCCTGTTCAAGGATTATTTGCCTAGATTTTATCCCTCACATGAGCAACCTCTCTCTTCTGACTTATTATTTTCTCCTCACAAACAGGGACACATCTACAGAAGTGCCCATGTCTACACTCTACATGTGAACAAGAACCCTGGATGCAAACTCAGGATACTTGCTTGCATGGAATGCCTGTGCATGAGCAGGAAACTCTCCTCTGCAGACATTATCATTTTTCAAGTGAAGAAAACAACGGCAGAGCAAGAAGGGGCCAGGCACTCCTCTGCTCCTGTGATGCATAAAACCAGGGTGAGTAATGTTTGAATAGAGCTTTGGAAAGAACAAGAAAAGAAAACACCTGGGCTGTCTCTCTACTTATTGTTCCCCTCCCTGTTGCAAATTACATGCTCTGTGCATTGATATTCTGTTCCAACAAAGGGACCCTGCTGCATGGGGTGAGTTCTGGTGCAGATGGGTGGGGGAATCCTTCAAATGAAATAGATTAAGTCCCTTCCTGCCCACAGCAGGCCAGAACTTGGATCCAACGCACAGGCTTGTTATTTAAATAGCATCTTAGTTACTAATTCCAAATGCCCTGCCATTATATCATGTTGTGCTCTGGAGCAGAAAGGTATGAAATCAAAATATGCTAGGTAAGTTTACTCATGCAGCAAATGAAGCAAAACTGATGTGAAAGAGGGATAACCACTTCAGATCGAATATGGCGGTGTGAGAGGCAGTGTGCATGTTTTCCCTTGAAGTTTTAAAAATTGTGTCTCTGCAAGTAGAAACCTGGCACCTGGGGTGGAGGGAGAACTGAAGTTGACTGTTTCTCAGTAAGGATCTCGTTTTAAGAGAATTTTTTGCAAAAATGACATTCTCCCTCTGCAATCTTAAATATTACCATCTGTTCTAACATAAGAAATCTGTCACCACAGAGCCAATGTCTGTTGGACTAGCTGGGGCATGCTGATTCTTAAAAATGTGGTCCCACTAGTGAGCTGCATCCCTTTCCCACTGATCCCAGATTCATCAAGAGATAATTCTGTGAATTAAACTAGGTCAGATCCTGGTATGCTACATCACAGAAGAGGAACAAACAGCATTCCCCATCTGCTCAATTCAAGGTGCAGAATACTAAAGCCCAGCCATATTATTTCGGCACATAAGGCAGAAAATCTCGTAAGTACCTCTCCTCATTCAGATGTTTTAAAAAACACAATGAAAAATGAAAAATCTAGTCATCTGCTGCCCTTTCATTATACCCCAAATGTGCTGTTTGAAGCAGTCAGCTCACCTTGCCATTTAGTCCTGTATTGATCCTGAATTAAATCTTTCATATGGTCCAGCTTGATGATAGCCTAGAAAAAAGTGCTTGAAAAATCACGAGGGATCCATGAGACATTAAGCCAAAATCAGGGGATTTGACCATCTTGTGCGGTAGGGAGTGCAGAACCCTTCTATTTTTTAACTTCCTTTCCAAACTAAGTTGCTCCTTCAATAAATGGCTATTCTGGTAAGATAGTTTCTCACACAGGAACCTACTTGCATGCAAAATGGTGTTGCTCCCATCTGATATTTTCTCATGAATACGTTGCACTGGCCTGCTTTGTATCTTGGTTATTGGAACCCGTTATTTTCTCTCGCTAGGTATAATGTGATACCTGCACACCCACCATCAAGCCTGCATCTTCATCTTGAGACCTCCTTGTAATCAGATTAAGATTTTTAGAGAACTTGAAAGCTTGCACACCATTCTGAAGTTCTGATTGACCCTAAGAAAGGCATTGCCCTCCTATAGATTTTGCATTTTATTTTGTTCTTATATGTAGATCAGCAGGGCAATTTTTGTGTTTGTACTATGTAGATATACTGTGGTGCCAAAGTAATTTGATCCTGTCATCTTCTACTGCTAAATTGTATATTGATTGATGAATGTAGCCAATTTTAATAATATTTTTGTGGATCTCAAGGTTTCTCTGAATTTCTGATAGACTTTAAGCTTCTTCCATTCCACTGCTGGTTTCCTTGATGATGACTTCCATTGATGGCTTCATAAATTTTCTGTGATGAAATATCATCACATTCCATGCAAGGAGAATGGGGATAGGATAATTATTTATTATTTTATTATTAATTTTAATTATTAATTTTAATTATTAATTATTAAGTGGGGTATTATTGCCAAATTCCTGCTATCCCTGAAAGGGGGGAAGGCTCAAGAAGCTGAGGATAGTAGCAGAGCTCTCTCAGAGGAGAGAGAACAGCAGGATAAGATGTTGCCACATTGGTTAGGACCCAAATGAGCAACTTTGTTGTTGGCTCCCATGCTCTACCCATTACCTGGCATATCAAACAGGACCTTATCAAGAGCTTTAAAGGAATCTGGGCTCCTGGATTTCTGTTTGGATGAGCCAGTGTCTTGTTCTTAGGTGTCCCATGTAGGGATGTGAAAGGATCCTGCTCTGGCAGAATATTTTTTAAAAAAAGCAAAGTCTGCTGCTTATATATCACCCCATAGTGCTTAAAGCACTCTCTGAGTGCTTTACAATTTAATTATGCGGGCTACACATTATACATCCAGGCTGGACTTGGAGTATGGCATCCTTCAGTGTGGTGATTTCAGTGGGATTACTGGTACCTGCTGGCTCACCATGAACCCTGAATGTGTCAGGACAAACAATAATGTATGGCCAGCAATATAAAGGGGAATAATAAAAGCTTATTTAAATATGTTAGAAGCAGGAAACCTGCTAGAGAAGTGGCTGGCCCTCTGGATAGTGGAGTTGGAGACTGCAGAGAAATTCAATGAGTTCTTCACATCTGTCTTCACAACAGAAAACCTTGAGCAGATTCCGGTGCCTAAACGGCCCCTCCTGACTAATGAATTAAATCAGATATAGGTTAAAAGAGAGGATATTTTAGACCTAATAGATAAATTGAAAATCAGTAAGTCATCGGGCCCAAATGGCATCCACCCAAGGGTTATTAAGGAACTGAGAAATGAAGTACTGATCTCTTAACTAAAATATACAACTTGTCCCTTAAAACAGCCACTGTGCCAGAGGACTGGAGGACAGCACATGTCACACCAATTTTTTAAAAGGGAAGGACAGGGGACCTGGGAAACTACAGGCCGGTTAGCCTAACGTCTGTTCCAGGGAAGATGGTGGAAAGCCTCATCCAAGATAAAATCTTAAAACATATACCGTGTTTCCCCGAAAATAACAGGGTCTTATATTAATTTTTGCTCCAAAAAAATGCATTAGGGCTTATTTTCAGGGGATGTTTTATTTTACAGTCATGTCATCTTCTGGTTGCTGCATAATGCTGCACAATGATGGAGGGCGAGGTTTCACTTAACTAGGGCTTATTTTTGGGGTAGGGCTTATATTACAAGCATCCTGAAAAATCATACTAGGGCTTATTTTCAGGTTAGGTCTTATTTTCGGGGAAACAGGGTAGAAGAACAAGCCTTGCTGAGGGAAAATCAGCATGGCTTCTGTAAGGGTAAGTCTTGCCTCACAAACCTTTTAGAATTCTTTGAAAAGATCAACAGGCATGTGGATGCAGGCAAACCAGTGGATATTGTCTATCTGGATTTTCAGAAGGCATTTGACATGGTCCCTCATCAAATGCTGCTGAGAAAACTCCACAATCAGGGGATAAGAGGGCAGGTCCTCTTATGGACTGAGAACTGGTTGAGAAACAGGAAACAGAGAGTAGGTATCAATGGGCAATTTTCACAATGGAGAGAGGTGAAGAGCGGTGTGCCCCAGGGATCTGTCCTGGGGCACACCTGCATTTCAACCTGTTCATAAATGACCTCGAGACAGGGATAAGCAGTGAGGTGGCCAAGTTTGCAGATGACACAAAACTTTTCCGGGTGAAGACCAGAAGGGATTGTGAAGAGCTCCAGAAGGATCTCTCCAAACTGGGAGAATAGGCGGCAATTAAAAGCCAGAAGGCTTTTAATTGAAATAATATCAACTGTGGGTCCTGATAGCAATTTTTAGAGTATATATTTTAATTGCATTTTAATTGTTTTGTCTTTTTATTGTATTTTAACTGTTGTAAGCCGCCCAGAGACCTTTGGGTAGTGTGGGCGGCATATAAGTTAAATAAATAAATAAATAATAAATAAATAAATAAAATGGCAAATGTGTTTCAATGTAAGAAAATATAAAGTAATGCACATTGGAGCAAAAAACACTTTAGTTATCAGCTAATGGGTTCTGAGCTGTCTGTGATGGATCAGAAAAGAGATCTTGGTGTGCTGGTGGACAGTTCGATGAAAGTGTCAACCCAGTGTGCAGCAGCAGTGAAGGCCAATTCCAGGTATCATTAAAAGGGATTGAAAATAAAATAGCCAACATTATAATGTCATTGTACAAAATGCTGGTAAGCCTGGAGTATTGCGTATAGTTCTGGTCGCCACACCTCAAAAAAGACATAGTGGAACTGGAAAAGGTGCAGAAGAGAGTGACTAAAATGATGACTGGGCTGGGGCACCTCCCTTATGAGGAAAGGTTACAGCGTTTGGTGCTCTTTAGTCTAGAAAAAAGGCGCCTGAGAGGGGACATGATTGAGATGTATAAAATTATGCAGGGGATGGATCAAGGGGATGGATAGAGAGAAGCTCTTTTCCCTCTCACACAATACCAGAATTAGGGGACATCCACTCCAATTGAGTGTTGGGAGAGTGAGAACAGACAAAAGAAAATATTTCTTTACCCAGCGTGTTGTTAGTCTTTGGAACTCCTTGCCACAGGATGTGGTGATGGCATCTGGCCTAGATGCCTTTAAAAGGGGATTGGACAGATTCCTGGAGGAAAAGTCCATCGCAGGTGACAAGCCATGATGGGGATTTATAATCTCCATGCTTAAAAGGAAGGTACCTCCAAATGCCAGATGCAGGGGAAGGGTATCCGGAGACAGGTATCTCGTTGTCCCGTGTGCTCCCAGAGGCATCTGGTGGGGCCACTGTGAGATACAGGGAGCTGGACTAGATGGGCCCTTCACCTGATCCAGCAGGGCTCTTATTATGTTCTTATGTTAATAAATGCCTCATCTTTCTCCAAGGTCCTGTCTGGTGTCTAGTGCACAGTAATGAGGTGCTGTTTTGCACTTTGGAAGTTATAAAGAAGAAGAAGAAGAAGAAAAGAAGAAGAAGAAGAAGAAGAAGAAGAAGAAAAGAAGAAGAAGAAGAAGAAGAAGAAGAAGAATTCAAATGAACATGCATCCTCTTATAGGAGGTTTTACTAATCAGATAATTCAAAAACTGAAGATGATGGTAGCGTCTCCTTCCAGAATATAAATATCCCCAAGGTTTTCTGATGTTGGCAGACAATACTGAATTCAGGTGTAACTGAAACCAGCTGTACGTCAGGTCATTTCAAAGCCAAAACACCTTTTTGAAATAATTAACCCCACTATTAGCTAATATTTTCAGTTAGTATTTGTACAAAAATCAGACACCAGATTTCTGAAATACGCAGGCAAAAAAATGCTGCTCAAACAAGCTCCTTTATCTTTCCTGAATGATAAAATCTTTCCTTTGTTGCTAGCATATTGGCATATAGACTAAACAAAATAACAGGCAAACATCAAGACCAAATATTTTGATATTGGGGAATACAATTGCCTACTCATACCAGATACACTTTATGCAACATTGCAAAGAGACTATACAAAGAAAGCATTAGGACAGAATAGGATGACAACTTTAGATCTTAGAAAAAGTCAACATAATGACCACATCCTCAGATGCATTAAAACTGATTAAACCAGTTGCTATGTTATTACATGACTGCTGGAGTGGGCCTATGTTAGGACAGAAAAGGATGAATCACATCCCACCATTACTATTGGAAATTGGGGAGCAGAACACAGACTTCCCAGGTTTATCCTCAGGAAATGGTTGGTCTGAAATTAGCAGTACTATAAACATCTTCATGTCCATCCACTCAAACAAATAGCGCTTGAGAAAGGAACATAACTCTACAGGCAAAATAGATCTGCAAGAGGTCTCCGCCTGCTGTCCATCGCTCCCCTGTTGCTTTTGGATTGGGCATCAGGATACATAAAATCTTAGGGATGAGTAAGCAACTTGTGAAGTGTTTTTGGAAAAGCTTTGGCAAAACAGAGTCATAATTTGTTGCAAGTGGGTATGATGTAAGATACAAAGATAATTCACTGAGGATAGTTGCACACATTCAGAAAGGTACATGACCTTTTGGTCCTGTAACAATCTTAATGGGTTCAGTAGGCTAGGAAACAATAGAATAAGCAAGATGGAAGCCAATGCTCTTCAGTAAATATCAGGAAACTAGGGTGACTGAAGGCTACTTTGTAAACAAGCATAGTATGTGAGACTTGGAACATGTACAATGTCCACATGACATGGAAGTTAACTCTAGCTGCTATCTCTTATACTTTTTTGGTTGAAACCGGCCCAAGACTTATCGAAGGGCTGCACTGTGGCCAGCATGGCGGCACAGCCTCCTCCGCACTCCAACGGGGCTGAGTGAAGATGGTGGAGACCACATGAGAATGCCGCACAGCCCCCTGGGAGTTGGCCAACCAACTGAAATCATGCTGGCACTCCTGGATTGGCTGGCTTGGGCAGCGTGCAGGGCCAGCAGCTGGCCAGCAGACCTGTGAGGAGGGGTTTCAAATCTGGACGAGCGTACAACAGGAGCTTCAGCTGCCCCCCCCCCCCCCATTTGACTCTGGACAGTGTTTTCCCAGCCCCATCCACCCTGAGGTCTCTTGGGTTCATGGGACTGCTTTGACTGGATTGTAGTACTACTTGTTTTTTTCCATTTTTGGGTTTTCCATTTCTCAGAGTGATTTTTTTTCTTTTTTAATATTTGCATACTTATTGTGTTAGCTTTAATATTGCCTTTTAATGATGTAGGATGCCTTTTTATACTCATTGTTCTTAGCTTTAAATATTGTATTTTAATGATGTTAACCACCATTGTATACTCATTATATTTAACTTTAAGTATTGTCTTTCAATGTTGTAAGCCGCCTTGGGTCCTTTCCAAGGAAAAGGTGGGGTAAAAATATTTTAATAAATACATTAAATAAATTAGGAGTTGGCCATGAGGCACTGTTATGATTGTTAACTCCCCCGCCCGCCCCATTTCATTCTAGTCACAGATTTGTTGGTGGTTTGGGCACTTTAGGATGGATCCAGGGGAGTGATGGATAGCAGACAGGGACCTGCCGGTCGCAATTGGTAAGGAACCCCTTCGGGGGACCAGGGTAAAGGGCCGGGAAGTGCCCCAGCTCGGGGGACCAAGACTCAGGCACTGCCCCTGAGTGGCAGGGAGACACAGCTATCTTGTGGCACATTAAAGAGGAATGGGTTTTATCTGGCATACATTCTTATGGCCAGATAGTGGGATGCATGTTTTTTTCACCCAAAGCAAGTTGCTTTTGGATTGGGCATCAAGATACATAAATGCCTGGCATTCCTGTGTTATCGCCCAGAAGGAGCTGGGACGATAAAGGATACATCAGGTGGCTCTCAGACCTTGCAATGGGATGGGATCCAACCTCAGTGCTTGAGCCAGGGGGGCTGTATGCTGGAATCAATAAAAGCTGTGGCCTTTTTACCTCCAGTTATGTGTTTGTTGTGTTTTAATTTGGGAAAGGGTGGGCCTGCCTAGCAGTAGGCCCACAAACACGGTTTCTTTGAAACTTGTTGTTTTTCCAGGTCTAAAATTCTTACTGCATCTGTAATTTGGCAGTAATTTCCACTAAACTGCTGTGTTCCTCATCTAATATTATTCTGTGAAATAAATTTACTCTTGCTACAAGGAAGCCCACAGTACGCACCCCTGGCCTTTTGTGAAGGGAGACAAATAAGGCAGAAGGCATTAACTGACCCAGAACTTCTGATTAGCTTTAAAGGGGGGAGCTTTAAACACAGGTCCCAGATGCTTAATCCATGCTGTTCAGAGAACTATTGATTCCTCACATGTGGTTGCTAGTGAATTCAGTTAAGGCTTCCCTGAACCCCTTGAACATGGGCTCTAAAAGTTGGAAGCTCAACCCTGATTATATTGATTTTTGTCAGTTTTAACGTTTTAAAAATTGGTTCAGCTTCACTTCAAAAATTTACTGAAACATGATTTTTTCTGAACTGGCATTGCTTGAAACAATTTTATAAGTTTCATAAATCTCCCCAAATGCACCCTCATGTTATTTCTATCCAGTGATGTTCTGGGAAATGCAGGATAGAGAAGCAGAAGGAATCAAGAGAGACATGAGGTATACATGGAACATACACTGCATCTCACCAGGTTTTTATACTGCAAAGGTTTTATGCTCATAAGCCACTTTCAATGTAACCTGTCAAGTTACTGCAGGCTATAAATTATAAATAATAATAAATCAAGAACATTCGCCTTTCATATTGAATTAAATGGAAATAAATTTAAGAAATACTCATAAAGAACACCCACAGTTTAACGAAGTTACTTTGAATTGCCTGTTCTTCACACATCTGTCTTGTTCTTCAAGTACATGTAGAAAACAACACCCCAAAATGTAAGAGTTTCAAATTTTAATTTCTTCCACCCTAAAATACATAGTGACCAAATTCTCTTTTGCCTGAAGGAGAAAAACAACAATGCTTGGGAGAGCTAGAACATGAAACTCTTCTTTACATTAGGAAAAATCTTTCTGAGAAGCTCAAAGTGCTGTGCAGTAGTTATCCACAAAGAAACCAAATTAGCACTAATTGTATTGTGGCTTGCTGTTGTGCAATCAATGTGACTTCACCAAAGGAAACCGGCGTTGGTGTCACTAGGTGGCATAGTTTTGACACATTTACAGATCATTACCTAATGCTAATAACATTTCGCAGCGAGATTGGCTAGGGAAGGAGGGGGGTCCCCTTTAACATCATTCAGCTGTATGGGATTGGCAAGTGTGAGCTGCCTATCAGCTCCCAATAGGCATAAGCTAGAAGCTAAGGTTTGTCATCAGGCCTTGAAATTAAACCACAATGAGTGGCCCTGCACTTGCCAAAGAAGCATTCAAAATTAGTATGATAGCTGGGGTGAGGGTGAGGGTGGGGGCTAAGGTCTTGATCCTTAAACGAATAATCCAGACGTCTAACAAATTCTTCTGAAGGTAACATTTTAATGGAGGGGCAGCAATATTCTGTTGTGTCTTGTGGCACATTAAAGATGAATGGGTTTTATGTGGCATCAATTCCTGTGGACAGCAACCCATTTCAGATGCAAGAAGATGCCGAATAATCTCAAGCGTGAACACTGGAAACATAGCTTACATTCAACTAGAAACTTTGTTCAACTGTTAACTGAACAGGTTCAAGATAGTCAATAGCAGATTGAGTTATCAAAACTAGAGATGGGCACGAATTAAAAAATGAATTGCAAAGTTTGTCAAGAATAGCTAATTCATCAATTCATATTCGTCCAAATCTATGCCCTAACAAATACAAATCCATGAATTTTTAGCAATTTTTATTTTGTCAATTCATTGAGCTATAAAACGCACACACACCCAGCACTTAGAGACACCAAAATCATAACAAAGCTTTCCCTGACTCTCCTCTACAACCCCTCCAAGTTTGGTGAAGATTGGGTTTCCCCAAGCCAGCTGCTAAAGGGCATTTTCTGGGGGGCCCTCTTTGTGAGTATATACCTCACATATCCAAAACCCAAACTTCACAAAACTTGCAGGGCTTGTAGAGGAGATTCCTAGAAAGTTTCTCGGTAATTTTGGTGTCTCTAGGTGCTTGGGGGGGGGGGCATTTTATAGAGTTTAAAATGCAAAAATGAATTAACAAATTGATTATTCAGAAAAAAAATCATGAATTCATTATTCATGATTCGTCAAACTTGATGAACCATGAATCAAAATGAATTGCCATTTTTCCAGTTTGTGCTCATCTCTATTCAAAATCTTGGCAATTTGATAAGTGTAATAAAATGAAACTTTATAGAATCATAGAATTATAGAAAAGTGAAGTTGGCAGGGGCCTACAACGCCATCAAGTCCAACCCCCTGGTCAGTGCAGGAATATAATCAAAGCATATCTGCCAGGTGATTATCTAAGTTTTTCTTGAATGCCTCCAGTGTTGGAGCACTCACCAACTCCTGAGGTAACTGGTTCCACTGTCATACTGCTCTAACAGTTAGGAGGTTTTTCCTGATATTCAACCGAAATCTGGCTTCATTTAACTTGAGCCCATTGTTGCGTGTCCTGCACTCTGGGATGATGGAGAACAGAACTTGCCCCTCCTCTGGATGACAGCCTTTCAAATATTTGAAAAGTGCTCTCATATCACCCCTCAGTCTTCTTTTCTCAAGGCTAAACATGCCCAGTTCTTTCAGCCTTTCCTCATAAGGCTTGGTTTCCAGCCCCCTGAATACCTTTGTCGCCTTCCTCAGAACTTGTTCCAATTTGTTAGCATCCTTCTTGAAGTGTGGTGTCCAGAACTGGACACAATACTCAAGGGGAGGCCTAACCAGTGCTGAATAGAGGGGGAGTCGCACCCCATGGGATTTGGAAACTATACTTCTATTAATGCAGCCTAAAATAGCATTTGCCTTTTTTATAGCCACATCACACTGTTGGCTCACATTTAGCTTGTGTGATCTATGACAGTTCCAAGATCCTTCTCGCGCATAGTTTTGCTGAGCCCCATCTTGTAACTGTGCAATTGGTTTCTATTTCCGAGGTGCAGTACTTTGCACTTATCCCTGCTGAATTTCATTCTGTTGCTTTCGGCCCAGTGCTCCACCCTATTAACGTCATTTTTAATTTTGTTTCTGTCTTCCAGGGTATTAGCTATTCCACCCAATTTTGTATCATCTGCAAATTTGACAAGCATTCCCTGCACTCCCTCATCCAAGTCATTAATAAAAATATTGAAGAGCACCGGACCCAGGACTGAGCCTTGTTCTTGACAAATCTGTGTTGGCTTCTAGTTATTACTGCATTGTTTTCTAGGTGCTTGCACAATTACTGCTTTACAATCTGTTCCAGAATTTTGCCTGGGAACTCAGGCTGACTGGCCTGTAGTTCCCAGGTTCTTCTTTTTTTGCACTTTTTGAAGATAGGGACAACATTAGTCCTCCTCCAATACTCTGGCACCTCCCCCATTTCCCATGATTTCAAGAAAATAATGGATAGCGGTTCTGAGAGTTCTTCAGCCAGTTCCTTCAGTACTCTGGGATGGAGTTCATCCAGCCCTGGAGATTTGAACTCGTTCAAGGTAGTAAGGTATTCCTTGACTATTTGTTTATCAATCTGCAGCTGCAATCCTGTCCCCCCTACTTGCACTTCCAATTTGTTTGGAAGTTCATAGTCTGTCTCATGGGAAAAGACTGAACTAAAATAGGAATTGAGCACCTCTGCCTTTTCTTTGTCCTCTGTTATCCTTTTTCCATCTCCATTGCGGAGCTGTGCCACTATGTCTTTTGTTTGTCTTTTGCTACTCACATACCTGAAGGATGCTTTTTTTATTGCTTTTAGTGTTTCTAGCTAACCTCAGCTCATTCTCAGCTTTTGCCCTCTTAATGCCATCCCTGCATTTCCTTGCTACTTGTCTGTACTCATCCTTGGCGGCCTGGCCTTCTTTCCACTTCTTGTACATGTCTTTTTTGGTTTTTAGGTCCTCCCTGAGCTTTTTGTGAAGTCACACTGGCCTTTTTTGCCGCCTCCCCTTTTTTTCTTGTTGGAATTGTTTGTAGTTGTGCCTTTAGAATTTCTTTTTAAAGAAGCTCCCACCCTTCTTGGACTCCTTTTCTTGTTAGGATCTCCTGCCATGGGACCTTACTTATCCTTGTTCTGAGATTATTAAAATTGGCTTTTTTAAAGTTCAGTTCCTCTTACTGCCACTTCCTCTACCAAGTCATCTTTCTTGGTCAGAATCAAGTCAAGGATAGCAAATCCTCTAGTATCTTTCTCCACTTTTTGTAGGAGAAAAGTATCAGCCACACAAGCCACACAAACCAGGAATTTCTTGGAAGGGCCATACTTGGCAGAATTTGCCTCCCAACATATATCTGGATAATTGAAATCTCCCATCACTACTATGTCGTGTCTCTTGGAAAACCCTGCAATTTGTTTTTCAAAAGTTTCATCCGCTTCCTCTCTTTGATTGGGGGATCGGTAGTAGACTCCAACTACCAAGTTCCTTTTGTATTTTGCCCCAACTAGATTGATCCAGATGCTCTCGATGGGAAAGTCAATCTCCTCCTCCTGTATTTCTGTGCAGGAGTGTGTATTTTTGACATATATTGCAACTCCACCTCCCTTTTTATTCTCTCTGTTCTTTTTGATCAGTTTATATCCCTCAATTGCTGTATTCCAGTCATGGGAGTCATCCCACCAAGTTTCGGTTATTCCTTTCAAGTCATACTTACCCTCCTGAATTAAAATTTCCAGTTCTTCTTGTTTTTTTCACATACTCCTGGCATTTGTATACAGACACTGCTCAAGAGTTCTATCAATGTAGGCTTCATCTTCCCTTATAGCCTTAAGTGTGGCTAATCGCTGCTCCAGGTCTCTGACCTTCTCTTCTAGCAGTGCCACCAGATTACACTTGTTACATGTGTACAGCGTTTTGCACTCAGGAACAAAGACAAACATAGACTTGGCAGGTAACCATAGCTAAATTGTCTCCACCCTCCATAATCCCTTCTAATTTTTTTCTAATTTTTTTCTAATTTTTTCCCAAAGGAACCCAAAAAAATTTGTTAGGGGCCTCCCCCGGTGAACTCCCACAGCAAACTCCCTGTTTGCTGTCCTGTTCACGAGCTCTGGTCATGAGCTCCCTGGGTCTGCCTTTAGCTTTATTTGTCAGCTGTGCTCTGCCCAGATTCAGGAATCAAAAGGCCCTCCCAGAACTCACAGCTGCTACTTATAGCCCTCAGCAGTAATCAGGACACCCCCCCTTTCTGTTAGGCCAATCAGACGGCTCTTCATGTTAAGGACACGCCCCTTCCTGTTCTACTAAGCACACGGCTCTTTAAGAAGAGTATGTGGTGCTTCTGTCTGGGCAATCCCTAGGGGTTTTAGTTCTTTCTGGAACCCCAAGTATCATGCATGTGTCTAATGGAGGCTTGTTTTTGCTCATCTGACACTATGTTAGTAAGTCTGGATGCTAATTTGAAAGCCTCTTTGTTAAAATTATTACAGAGGTGGTCACCAATTACTTTTTCAAATATTTCTTATGGTCTTTGCATTGGCCATTTTGCTCCAAGACTCACCAAGGCAGTAAATTTGAGCTACCATCACAAACTGTTTCTCTATGCAAATAATAGCAGCAATAATTCCTCCATATAAAAAAGTAGAAGACCTTCTTTGTGACATCTTAATTTTCTGTGTGCTGGGTTTGTTTTCATATGGGAGCATTCAATATTGTGAGTCATGGATGAGCACTGTCTTTGGGGAGGTGGTAAACACAGACTTAATCAAAGATATTGTACACTCCTGAGGTGACCATGGGGTAAAGCAAAAAGCCCAGGGACTCTCATGGGTGGAGCACCACCTTCCACAGATCACTCTTATAACATCTACCTTTTGTGAGGTTTAAAATGTTAAAATGGGGGGGGGGGGGAAGTCATATGATTAAAAAGGGAATTGAATGTCATGGAGGAAAGGGAATTGAAAGTTATTGATTTCTTATAAGGAAGGCACTGAACTAGTGCTAAAGAAGGATAATGCTTCAACCCCCTCCCTCCTTGGAGCCTAGGATCTCTCCTGTGTACTCCAACCATATGAATTTTGTATGGAACTTTAGAGGTCATCTAGCCCAACCCTGCTGGCTGAATACAGGAAATCCAGAGTTGCAGCTTCTCTAACAGATGTCTGTCCAGCCTTTACTTGAATACCTCAAGTGAAACAGATAAGATGGGTTCTTCCTTGCTGGAAATTTTCAAGCAGAGGTTGGAAAGCCATCTGTTAGGACTGACCTAACCTCAAATTTCCTGCATGAAGGGTTGACTTGATAACCTCTAGGGATACCCTCCAACTCAATGATTGTCAATTTCTACCAATGTTTACATTGTTACTTTTTAAAAGTCATTTGTTAACATTGCAGTACCCTACTTTCCCATTTTGAATGGTTCATTCTCATATGCCCAGGTCTATCTATCCCACACCCTTCATCTTTGCATTTTGTTTTCTTATTATTGTGGTGGTAATTACCGCCAAAATTCATAATAGGTGTTTCCCACTTCCCCTGTATTGTGTTATCTGGATGAGAAGTGGGCAAATAATTCTTCCAGAAGTAATTCAGATGGTGTCATTTAACCCTGCCACCATAAGTCACAGCTGCGTTCATTCCTCCATTTGTGGGAGTGGGATTTTTCTAGATATGCAGAATCATACCAGTACTGGCACAGGCCCATACAAGTATCAGGTCGGAATACCACCTCTAAAAGGGCACAGGATAAGTCAGGCACCACTCAGTATGCCCTTAATTGGACATGGACTAGGTTGGGGGCCAATGCACTTCCCCAATGTGAGCCCTGTCCCACACATTCCAGTTATGGTGATTGCCCCACTGCAAATCAGGCCAGGTCAGTCCCTTTGTCACACCAAAAGCAAGAGAGCTGCTGAGCCTGTGCTGAATGCGCTAAACCAATAGAGTGGTTTAAATTTTGGAATGGTGGCAGGAAAAGGTTGTAGATCACTCACCCTCATGGTGAGATTTTGCCCCTGCCATTGCAGACCTTAAGCAGGAGGCTGAAACTCATCCTCCATGGAAATTCAACTCAGTGAATGAGACTCCAGGCTTGACACAAGAATCTGGTCCTGTCTCATCCTCCATTTTGGGAGGCCTCCTTTCTGATTATTTGTTTCCCTTTAATAGAAATTAAAGAGAGAGACAGCAGAAGAGAGGAGAGATGGCTAAAAATAGTTATCCTAACCAGGACATATTACAGCAAGCTCCTTTCGCCTCTAGTGGTTAGTTGAGCTTCCTTTGTTGTCTTCTTTGATTATTTCATTTATGTGGCAGGTTAGACAGCAACAGACTTCTGTTATTGCCTTTTCTCAGTGGTAGATTTTCTATGCACCTCCCCCTTCCCAGCCTGGAGCCCCCTCAGGGCAGTCACTCCCCAACTACAGCTGGTGGCAGGAAGATCTCTCTCTCTCTCTCTCTCTCTCTCTCTCTCTCTCTCTCTCTCTCTCTCTCTCTCTCTCGTTCAATACTCAAGAGCTGAGTGGCAAGAAGATTAACAGCCACAGTATTAAGTGGGCAACAGTCTCAATTTTTAAATTGCTTGGGCCTTTAATAAAAGAAAGAGAGAGAGAAAGAAAGAGAGAGAGAAATGGAGGAAAGGAATCTGAAAGTGTGACATCTTCTGGAGGCTCACATTTTATTTCACCGGATGCTAAATTGCTTTCTCCCCACGCACCCCCGCCAACCCCCTCACACTTTCCGTTCCTCTGTAAGTACATTCTGCTGCTTAATGCTATCTCTCTGTGCTCAGAAAGAGTCCTTTAATCAAATTGCAATGGTAGTCCGTTAAAGGGGGAAGATTAGTGGGCTCAGAGTTCTGCAGCACAGTGTGCTTCTGTGAATCAGAAATTCTCCATCCTAGGGCTGTTTTAAGAAAGTTATTCCAGGAAACTTTTTATATCATTTGTTACTTCCTTGCACTTTCCATTAGTCTTTTCACTAATGCTGTCGAGAAGGGAAGAAAAACAGATTTATAACATGAAGATGTGACCTCCTCATTGGAGCTCATTAAATCAGCACAAACACATGGTGGCACAGAGAATGTCTATACCAGAGGTTGGAAGTAACATGTTCCAAGTAATGATATTACTCACAGTGCTTGACTTTGGGGGGGATCATGAGAGTGCACCAATTTTTCTTTTGGAAATAATGTAACAAGTTCCATATAACCGTTGATTTATTGTTTACTTTTAATCTTAATTTGGCAGAGATTAAACTGCTTTCTTGAAACATTTAGAGGGATTTCCTCCAAAATTTTCAGCTACTTTCTTACTTTCAACAACAACAACAAAAGAGGACCAAAAGAGCAGCACGAAAGCATGCATCAGTAGAAATAATAATATAATGAATTTCCTTTTTTGTTTGCAATATTAATAGCAACATGTTACTTTCCTAGGCTTTTCAACAATTTACAAAATGAAATACTTGTTTAAAAACTAAAATTAGTTTTTTTTTTGTTTTATATTGCATATTACAGCTAACAGAGCATAAACTGTGTTATTCTGATTGGCCAACTCACAACAAATTATCTGGTGATAACTTTAAATTTGACACATTCTTTAAATAATACGGCTGAGTACACTCACTCCTGAGATGCTTTCCTAGTCTTAAATATTATGTTCACTCATTCAACATTATAAAGGAAGGAGGTTATGATTTCTTGATCCATCCTAAATTTTTCCATTCACAGAACTATTTGCACAGGTCAGAACCTGCCAAGGGTCTTTTTCATGGTACAACCCAGAAGGTCCATGTGTAAGCAGGCCTGCATATATATAGATCCAAAGTGCAAGACCCATTTTTAAAATTCATAATGATAGATTTAAAATCAACATATATTTGAAAATTGTTTGGAAATTTGAAAACTGTCATTAAGAGCAAGGAAACATAGGCCTCTTTATGTTTTGGATCACAACCAACAACTGCTTGAGAGTAACTGCTGCCTAGGGTTGATGAGACCTATAGGCCAAAATATCTGGTGTGCTAGAGGTTCGCCGTCCATGATCCATACAGCTTCAAAAGATATAATAGGAGAAGTCTCTGAAGAAGTAGAATTGAGTTAGGACCCAATGAAGAAGATGAACTGTCTCATTGGTTTCAACATCTTTCTATTAGAAATGGGCACTTACTGTGGTTTGGCGGTTCAACACAGTTTGGCGAATCAGGCCTACAGATGTTGTGTGGGAGCCCAGATTCCACATCATCAGGAGAGGCCTTTCGGTCCCACCACCTTCACAGGTGTGTCTAATGGGGACACAGAAGAGAGAGAGCCTTCTCTGTTGCTGCTCCCAGACTCTGGAACTCCCTCCCACAGGAGGCTAGGCTGGGCCCATCTTTGCTGTCCTTCCGCAAGCGGGCAAAGACCTTTCCCATCAGACAGGCTTTCCCTCAGTGACTGGCTACATGAATGAGACTTTTAGATGGATTGTTACGCATTGCTGCTCTGACTGGGTCTTTAGTACTATTTGTGTTTACCATCTCTCAGAGGAGTATTTGTTTGCTCCTTTTTAATATTTGTATACTTATTGTTTTAGCTTTAATATTATCTTTTAATGATGTAAGCTGCCTCTTTACACTCATTGTTCTTAGCTTTAAATATTGTAGTTTAATAATGTAAACCATCATTGTATACTCATTGTTTTAAGCTTTAAATATTGTCTTTCAATGATGTAAGCTGCCTTTAAGGAGAAAGGTGGGGTAATAATATTCTAAATAAATAAATAAATAAATTTGATACAAACAGTTCCTCCTTTCCTTAATACTCTTCTTTTTGTAATTCTATAATAGTAATAATTCTAATTCATTAATATTTCACTATTAATCATTATCCTTCTGGGATTCAGTAGCTGAAATCTAGTAGTAAATCACCACTACAGTAAGCCCATTGGATGAGTGGGGATTTGGTGAGTCAACTCCTCCATAGGTTCCTTTGAATTAATGAGCCTAGTCTAATGCAGCTCACTACTGGATTTCAGCCAGTGTTAATCCAACTGCATGGTAGATTTAAAAATAAATAAATAATACAACCACATGCCCAAACCCATTTTATTGCATGAAGTATTGAAAACATTTTTGTTCCAACAGCCTTTTAGTGTTTAATATTTAACTTCAACACAGCTAGTTTCCCTACACAGGCCAAAATATCCTTTTTAATGTATTTTTAGAATGCTTTTATACTTCTTAATCTTTTTAATATGATGATTTTAATATTTTCATGTTTGATTATTTTAATGCTTCGTGTATGCTTTCTTAATTCCTCTCTCTTTTAATGACCTGAGAGCTGCCTTGAGTCCCTTTGCCAGGAGAAAGTGCCATAGAAATGCCATAAGTGAATACAGTAAAAATAACAATAAATTGTGTTAAACGTTGACTTCCCTCTCACATCAATATGCCAAAAAATGTCCTAAAGGTAGATTGAGAAGGAGACCCAGCTTGATCTGTTTTGAAAGGCAGAAAGTTGCAAGGGGTAAATATCAGGAAGAACCAATCTAGATACTATTTTTCACCCAGGCTGGAGCCAGTCCCTCTCACTGCAGAGCTTTTGTCCTCTTGGCCAGAAGCCTGCCTGCGGGCAATATCCAGTTTTCTAATAAAGCAACCCCTTTGTCAATGACAGTAATGATTATCTCCTGCAGCTGCCCATGGAGTTGCATTTTGTAACACAATTTGGCCTCCTTTGGCCCCTGCTTAGTCCCATTTGAAGTCCTGCAGGGGTTCTCTATTTGATCTCTAATTGATATAATTGACTGGGAATAATCAGGGTGGCTTTATAGATTTTTATTGATAGTTAATTTTCCTTCCACCATTGTTTCATCCAGAAGAGTATAACGTAATTTAGTGTTTCCCAATAGGGATCTATCATTATCCTTTTTGGAAAATGCTGTTGGCAGCTACTTGTCACCAAGGATCAAAAGAGCTGTTAAACCTTTGGTGCCTATCGTTATTTAGCAGTAGTTTAGGAAGCTAATGAGCATTATAAATTACAATCAATAAGTACATAGAAAATACAGTTGTTCAGCAAGGCATTGCCATGTTATTAAACAAACATAAGCTGTTTTGTTTTGTTTTTCTTACTATATACACACAGGGAAATTCTGAATTAACTTCAGAGTCTGATAGGACCAGCTGATTAGTAAAAGAAAGAGCTTCCTGCCTCAACTGGATTGTAAGACAAATTCCTAATGGAGCCTGAGAAGAGAAAAAAGAAGCCAACAATGTTTTATTTTGCTGTATAAGCAACCCGAGGCCTCCAAATACACTAGCAGAAAACAACACCCCTTGTGTCACTGCGTGTTTGATCTACTCCAGCAGTGCTTCCAAAATGCATAACAAAACTATTCAGCAAAAAGGAGAAGTGCCTAGATTTATACCAAGAATAAAGAAAAGTAAACACAGGATTTCTTTCATGGGTTTGTCTTATTTCCTCTGAAGGTCCAGTACTGAGCAATGCTTTCTTGTTTCAGATTATTGCAGTAACTAGGTCACAAACAGATTCCAAGCACTGGTACAGCTTAGCAGGTAAGCTCACTGAATAACAGAAACCTGGAATTGGAAGGGGAATCTTGGGTCATGTCATCCTGCCAGTAAAGGAATGGTAACTAGACTTACTCCTTTTAAAAAATGATGCTCTGTCATCTCTGCTTATGCAACTGAAAATGAACTCAAGACCTTTGATTGTCAGTCCTCTTCTGTTGGAACTTGAATCCAAACTAGAGGTGTGCAGATTTGTCTTTTTGAACTACAACTCCTAGAATTGTTCACAACCCAATCTAACCCTTTGCTGGTCTAACCTATTCAAATAACTAATTTCATATGAAAGAGCCACTGTGCAGAGGGAGTTGTCTGCAGTGGTATCCATGCATGTTGGCTACTATACACACTTAAGCAACCATTCTGCTGAATCAGATATCACTACAAGATCTTCTCCTTGTTGGCATACAATGATGATAGAAGTGTACTGAGGTGGGCTATGGAGACAAATTCTTCAGTGGCAATCAAAAGCACTAACAATTGCTGCCAGAAGTGTCATATATGTTGGCTCCTTCATGTTCAACAAAACTTAAGAAGAAATGTCTATTATACTTCCAGACAATGTATTTCAGTACCTCATCACCTTTACTTTGACAAATATATCTACGTGGAAGAGAAGCTCACCTCATCACTGGCTGGTCTTTCACCAGGCTCTGTGGGCACAGCTCTCACTGTCTAGCAATAAATAGATTTAGTCAGATAGAATGGACCTTGGAGCTTCAGGGCAGCAACTGGACCATTATTCCTGATCCCTGGCAAAGTTCTTGTAATGGAACTGCCAGCCACTAAATATCAGGAACTTGTTTGGTACTTCACAATGCCAGTGAGTAACTTTTACCATAAGAATAAAAGGTCCAAACTGAATGTCCAATTTGGACCTTTTAAGCTAAAGGTCTTGACACTAACAGGGAAAACAAAAAGGAAATTCACACAAAGGATAAACATAGACAGCCAGTACATGAGGAAAAATGTTTTTTTCAAATGTATATCACCAATAATATTAAGACCAGCAGTAAAAAAAAAAATTAAATACATCAGAATCAGGAAACCCAACACAAAGGTGGTCTGATATTTGGATGACAGGGGCATTAAATAAGTACCAAATGAGGATAGGGAACAGCTGAGAAGCTGAGTGAGTAAGAAGTTAAACATGTGAGCCAGTATCCTGTTCAATGTTTATGAGTGTGGGGCTCCAACAGAAGAAGCTACCAGCCAAATCTCATGAGTTGCCAGACACATGTGGTCATGTATCTGGTTGCTTGACCAGTCAGACCACTGTGGCATCTTCTGCAGTTAGAGCTCCACATATGGGAATATGGAACAAGATACAGTACTAGTATTTTTGTTGGATGACTTTTTAATTAATTAAAATATCTCTATATTGAGAGTGGTCGCAAGACCAGATAGGCGGGGTATAAATGAAATAAATAAATAAAATAAATAAATATATTACTCTTAGTTAAAGACTGGTCACAGTACAAAACAGACAACATTTGTGGGCAAATTTGTGGGTTTTTATTTTTGTTTGGTTCTTATTTGGCCAAGACTTTGTTTTTCTGAAGGCAATCTTTTTTTTTTCTCCTAATAGTTCTCTTGATTCTGCTCACTAAGAATGTTGGTGAGCTCTTGGACTTGGTAGTTAGTAAACGTGTCCAGGAAATCTGATCTCAGATGTAGACTAGCCTTATTGCACCCGAAACCAAATTTGGACAACTGCAATTTACACATATGTCTTTTGCTTCTAATAGGTCAAGCTCTCTTGACTTCATGGAAAGTGACAGAGCTGGCAAGTGCCTGCATCTCTTTTTAAACTAAGAAACATGTTGGAGGGTATACATGGGTGTGTAACAGCGTGAAGAGCTATATGGGCCTTAAAAAGTCTTTTATTACCCAAGCTCTGGAGTTCTTTTGGCTTCCTCTGGGCAATGAAATAATACAATAAAACAGAAGTAGGACATGAAAAAAGAGGAAAGGACAACCAGAGACACCAACTTAGCTAAGAAAAAATTGAGGGAGATTACAAGAAACATGTGCAATTCTCTACAGTCCCTAAACTCTCTTGCGAAAAGGTGGAAATGAACTAATTTATTAGTGAAATCACATCAGGGGCAGTAATTTCATGTTAGTGAATTTACATGTAATAACATTAGGCTTCCATCCCTGCATATCATCACAGCATGGCCCTCCCAGATGATGAATGAACTGCCTAAAGAAAGATGATGGTTTGATTGTTTTCACAGCAAACAGAGCAGCATTTTAATTTCTTGCTTCTGTGTTTATTGCTTATTTGGCCCCTTGCTCAGCTTGTAAAAACTCAGCTAAGTGGAAATGAATAAATGTAATTACTGTGGGTGACAGTGGTAATCTGTGTGGGTTTTTCATATTGGCTTTGCCAGTGCTAATCTAATCACTGGAGAATATGTGTCACTGCACCAATGCATTGACATAAAGCAGAAGCCCTCAGCCAGTCGGTGGCTGGAAACAGGAACCTTTATGCTGGAAATCAAAGAGAAAACACTAACTTAAATGCACCTTATGCACTGTGCCAGGAACTGCTAATCTGATCCATCACCACCCATAAAATAATGTGAAATTGTAGTTTTAAAAGCCATTTATGAGGCAAAAGAATCTTCACAATATGACTCCCCATGCCCACCCCACTACTCAGGACAATGGTGTCAATAAATTACTATGCGGGGGACCTTTTCATGAGCTAACGCAACCACATTAGAAAGCTAACCTTCTGAAAATTATTATTAGGATAGCATTTTTCACAAGGCCATTTCACTCTTGAGGGGAGGAAATATGGCAAGTTTTCCACTTCACCAGTGGCCATGGGAAATGCTTCTAGATCTTATGGTTGTTGTAGGTTTTTCGGGCTGTTTGGCCATGTTCTGGAGGTTTTTCTTCTTAACGTTTCGTCAGTCTCTGTGGCCAGCATCTTCAGAGGACAGGAGTTAGAACTCTGTTTGTGTTCTGCTGTAGTGTGTGGGATAGTTGAGTATTTGTAGCTGTGGGATCAGCTTTTTGTCATTTTCAGGAGATTGGGTGATTATGGTGATCAAGATGTTTTTTGTTATGGGTGTATTGTTGTGATAAGGGGGGAGATGATCTGTCACTGTGATTGATGGGTGTTGTTAGCTAGTCTTTTGTGTGCACTGATCACCGGTCCTTGTGGCTTCTAGATCTGTTGAACCCAATATGTTTGCAACAAATACTGCATAATGCAAATACTTTTCATCATTTTGCAGAGAGGAAGTGTGTGTGTCTCTTGCAGGAAAAGAGCTCAAGAAGAAAAGAAGTCACTCATGTGCTTGTATGCACACACACACACACACACACAGAGAGAGAGAGAGCGCAAAATGATGCAAAAACTTGCAGATAAGAACTCAGACAGCAGGTCTAGCAGCAGCTCTGTCCACCTGGTCCCAGAAAGGCAACGTCCCTCCCTCCCTCCCTCTCTCACACACCCCAGCCCAAGCAAAAGAAATAGGAGCCCCATGCAAGCCATGAGAGGTTTCTGCAGTACAATTTCCCTCATTCTGCAGCCTGTTAAAAAAAGAGGATTCCTGTCTGATAATTGAGCTGTTTAAAACAGTGGTCCCCAACCTTGGGCCTCCAGATGTTCTTGGACTTCAACTCCCAGAAATCCTGGCCAGTAGAGGTGGTGGTGAAGGCTTCTGAGAGTTGTAGTCCAAGAACATTTGGAGGCCCAAGGTTGGGGACCACTGGTTTAAAAGATAAGTGAAGCAAGATTTTTTAAACTTTTGAAAACCTTTTAAAAAAGCTTTCAGAAGGGCAGAGGGGAACAAAAGTAGCTGGTTCACAAGCCTCAGACCTCCCCATGCACATCCCACACAGAATCCACCCACCCCTCCCTTTTTTCTGTGAAAACAGTTTCTATTAAAAAATAAACTGTTTTCACAGAAAAAAGGGAGGGGTGGGTGGAGTCCTTGAGACTCGAGACTCGGACTTGAGTCTTGGGACTCGGGACTTGGTACGAAAGACTCAGACTCAGACTTGGGACTTGGACCCTAAGACTTACCAATATCCCTGCTGCCAAGTTTGAGTGAACCCTGGACAAGGGGACATCTGGGGGATCTCCTCCTTTTCCAAAACCTCCAAAACCTGTTCTGCACATTCCCTTCCTGCTGCTGCCTTTCTCTTTTTCTTGTATGTTTATCTCCTTTTTTTCTAAATTTAATTGGTTAGAATTGACATTATCACATAGTTAGCATCTTCCAGTATTTTGGATAGTGTATTAACGGTAATAAATAAATAAATAAATAAATAAATAAATAAATAAATAAATAAATAAATAAATAAATAAATAATCTGCATTTATTCTGTGGTCAAAACCCTTTTGCACACTTCTACACTATGCAACTATTATTATTATTATTATTATTTATTTTATTTATTGAATTTATACCCCGCACCATCTGGCAACCAGACCACTCTGGGCGGCTAACAACAATATGAGCAACAATATTAAAACACAATAAAAAAATAAATTAATACATAACCAAATAGTGTAAATTAAAACAGATGGCAATGAAGGTGGTAAAAAGGGTGATGGAGAGGATGGCAAAAAGGATGGTAAAAGGGAGGCCGAAATCTTAATGCTCCGGGAAAGCCTGGCGGAAGAGCCAGGTCTTCAATGCTCTTTTGAACCCATCCAGCTTCATTCAATAAACATGCTTCATTCATCTTCCTCAACTCCACCACAGACATCGCTCTGCGGCACCGGGACGGCTCGCTGGCCGTCAGCCCTGCCTCCCGCTCCAGCTGTGCGGCCGCCCGCCGCGGGGACTGAGGCAGGACCGAGGCGGGCCAGGAGGAGGGCTCGAGCAGCCGGCAGCCTCGCCTCCGCCTCCTCCGCCTCCTCTCCGCCGCCACCCGCCTTCCCCCGGAGGGCCGGGCCGGGCCAGCCAAGCTCCGGAGGGGGCCCGAGGGATGGCGCAACGCCCGCCGGCCTCGGCAACTATGATGATGTCACAGGATGTCATCTTTATGCAATACCACTGTGATGATGGGGTTGAACCGAAAGCTTCCTATTCTCTCCTCCCCAGGGTCAGAGAATCCCTAAGGACTGCTTTTTGTCCTAGGAAAGCCTCTGGGAGCCACCGAATGGAGGAGGGAACTCTTCAATGCATGAAAATCATCACTGCTGGCACCTCACCTCTCCCACACAATGCCTTTTAAATGAAAATCATGGTTCATGTTTGGCTGGGAGATTTTTTCATTCCACATTATATGGGGCTTGTCACATTTCTTTGTTGCCTCTATGCCCAAGCCCTGAAGAAACCATGAGTTTCTATATAAGACATTTCAGGGAAGGGGTGATGACTGGCAAATCTTTCTCTAACAGTTTTGTGGCATCTCTAGAGATGAAATTTGAGATCTTCCATCTCTGAGCGGATTCTGCAGTCCCCATTTTGGAGCTTACTTTAAACAAATAAAGTAGCCCTCACATCTGGGCAGGGATTTTGGAAGTTTTATATAGACACTGTTATTTCACTTTTTTTAAAAAAGGTCCAAGTATACCATGAGGATTAAAAGGTATTTTTGTTGCTGTTTAGTTGTTGAGTCATGTCCGACTCTTCGTGACCCCATGGACCAGAGCACGCCAGGCCCTCCTGTCTTCCACTGCCTCCCGGAGTTTGGTCAAATTCATGTTGGTCGCTTCGATGACACTGTCCAACCATCTTGTCCTCTGTCGTCCCCTTCTCCTCTTGCCTTCACACTTTCCCAACATCAGGGCCTTTTCCAGGGAGTCTTCTCTTCTCATGAGATGGCCAAAGTATTGGAGCCTCAGCTTCAGGATCTGTCCTTCCAGTGAGCACTCAGGGTTGATTTCCTTCAAAATGGATAGGTTTGTTCTCCTTGCAGTCCAGGGGACTCTCAAGAGTCTCCTCCAGCACCACAATTCAAAAGCATCAATTCTTCAGCGGTCAGCCTTCTTTATGGTCCAGCTCTCACTTCCATACATTGCTACTTAAAAACCCATAGCTTTGACTATGTGGACCTTTGTTGGCAAGGTGATGTCTCTGCTTTTTAAGATGCTGTCTAGGTTTGTCATCGCTCTCCTCCCAAGAAGCAGGAGTCTTTTAATTTCGTGGCTGCTGTCACCATCTGCAGTGCTCATGGAGCCGAAAAAAGTAAAATCTGTCACTGCCTCCATATCTTCCCCTTTTATTTGCCAGGAGATGATGGGACCAGTGGCCATGATCTTAGTTTTTTTGATGTTGAGCTTCAGACCATGTTTTGCGCTCTCCTCTTTCACCCTCATTAAGAGGTTCTTTAATTCCTCCTCACTTTCTGCCATCAGAGTGGTATCATCTGCATATCTGAGGTTGTTGATATTTCTTCCAGCAATCTTGATTCTGGCTTGGGATTCCTTCAGTCCAGCCTTTCGCATGATGTATACTGCATATAGGTTAAATGAGCAGGGAGACAATATACAGCCTTGTCGTACTCCTTTCAAATCAAATCAAATCAAATAAATTTATTGTCATTGTAAGTATATACATAGTATACCCATACAACGAAATTCACACAGTCACCCAGAGACCAGACCCACATGCACACACATAAAAAATCCCCAAACACTCCCCCCCACTAAAAATCCCCCACTAAGAATACAAACATCTACACCGCAGGCTAAGTAACACTGTCCAACTATTCACTACTGGTGCTCTTTAAGCTCATTGTTAAGTGCAATTATAGCTCTGGGATAAAAACTATTCAGAAAACGTGTGGTCCGAGTCTTAATTGTTCTATATCTTCTGCCAGATGGCAACAGTTCAAAAAAGTTGTAAGCAGGATGGGAAGAATCTCTCAGGATGTTGTGTGACTTCCTCAGACAGCGGGATGTGAAGATGTCATCCAGGGTTGATAGCAAAATTTCCCAATTTTGAACCAATCAGTTGTTCTATATCCAGTTCTAACTGTTGCTTCCTGTCCCACATATAGATTTCTCAGGAGATAGATAAGGTGGTCAGGCACTCCCATTTCTTTAAGGACGCCATAGTTTGCTGTGGTCCACACAGTCAAAGGCTTTTGCGTAGTCAATGAAGCAGAAGTAGATGTTTTTCTGGAACTCTCTGGCTTTCTCCATAATCCAGCGCATGTTAGCAATTTGGTCTCTGGTTCCTCTGCCCCTTCAAAACCCAGCTTGCACTTCTGGGAGTTCTCGGTCCACATACTGCTGAAGCCTACCTTGTAGGATTTTGAGCATAACCTTGCTAGCGTGTGAAATGTGTGCAATTGTACGGTAGTTGGAGAATTCTTTGGCACTGCCCTTCTTTGGGATTGGGATGTAGACTGATCTTTTCTAATCCTCTGGCCACTGCTGAGTTTTCCAAACTTGCTGGCATATTGAGTGTAGCACTTTAACAGTGTCATCTTTTAAGATTTTAAATAGTTCAACTGGAATACCCTCACCTCCACTGGCCTTGTTGTTAGCCATGCTTTCTAAGGCCCACTTGACTTCACTCTCCAGGATGTCTGGCTCAAGGTCAGCAACCACACTATCTGGGTTGTCCGGGATATCCAGATCTTTCTGGTATAATTCATCTGTGTATTCTTGCCACCTCTTCTTGATGTCTTCTGCTTCTGTGAGGTCCCTACCATTTTTGTCCTTTATTATGTCCATCTTTGCACAAAATGTTCCTTTAATAGCTCCAATTTTCTTGAACAGATCTCTGGTTTTTCCCTTTCTATTATGTTCCTCTATTTCTTTGCACTGTTCATTTAAGAAGGCCCTCTTGTCTCTCCTTGCTATTCTTTAGAAGTCTGCATTCCATTTTCTGTAACTTTCCCTATCTCCCTTGCATTTTGTTTCCCTTCTCTTTTCTGCTATTTGTAAGGCCTCGTTGGACAGCCACTTTGCTTTCTTGCATTTCCTTTTCTTTGGGATGGTTTTTGTTGCTGCCTCCTGTACAATGTTATGATCCTCCATCCATAGTTCTTCAGGCACTCTGTCCACCAAATCTAGTTCCTTAAATCTGTTCTTCACTTCCACTGTGTATTCATAAGGGATTTGGTTTAGATTATACCTGACTAGCCCAGTGGTTTTCCCTACTTTCTTCAGTTTAAGCTTGAGTTTTGCTATAAGAAGCTGATGATCAGAGCCACAATCAGCTCCAGGTCTTGTTTTTGTTGACTGTATAGAGCTTCTCCATCTTTGGCTGCAGAGAACATAATCAATCTGATTTCGGTATTGCCCATCTGGTGATGTCCATGTGTAGAGTCGCCTCTTGTGTTGTTGGAAAAGAGTGTTTGTGATGACCAGCTTGTTCTCTTGACAAAACTCGATTAGCCTTTGCCCTGCTTCGTTTTGAACTCCAAGGCCAAACTTACCTGTTGTTCCTTTTATCTCTTGACTCCCTACTTTAGCATTCCAGTCCCCTATAATGAGAAGAACATCTTTCTTTGGTGTCAGTTCTAGAAGGTGTTGTAAGTCTTCATAGAATTAGTCAATTTCAGCCTCTTCAGCATTGGTGGTTGGTGCATAAACTTGGATTACTGTGATGTTGAAAGGTCTGCCTTGGATTCGTATTGAAATCACTCTCTCATTTTTTAGATTGTATCCCAGTACAGCTTTTCCCACTCTTTTGTTGACTATGAGGGCTACTCCATTTCTTCTACAGGAGTCCTGCCCACAATAGTAGATATGATAATTGTCTGAATTGAATTTCCCCCCCTTTCTGTCCATTTTAGTTCACTGATGCCTAGGATGTCAATGTTTATTCTTGCCATCTCCTGTTTGACCACATCCAGCTTGCCAAGGTTCATAGATCTTACATTCCAGGTTCCTATGCAGTATTTTTCTTTGCAGCATCGGACTTTTCTTTCACTTCCAGGCGCGTCCACAGCTGAGCGTCCTTTCGGCTTTGGCCCAACCACTTCATTAGCTCTGGAGCTACTTGTCCTTGTCCTCCGCTCTTCCTCAGTAGCATGTTGGATGCCTTCCGACCTGAGGGGCTCATCTTCCAGTGTCATATCTTTTAGCCTTTTGTTTCTGTCCATGGAGTTTTCTTGGCAAAGATACTGGAGTGGCTTGCCAGTTCCTGCTCCAGGTGGATCGCGTTTAGTCAGAACTCTCCACTATGACCTGTCCGTCTTGGGTGTCCCTGCACGGCATAGCCCATAGCTTCTCTGAATTACTCAAGCCCCTTCGCCACGACAAAGCAGCAATCCATGAAGGGGAAAAGATATACAACATAGGAAAGCATTAATGTATTTGGCTAATGCTTTCTCTGTAGCATTCTCCCCCCGCAACAAATTTATTATTGCACAATTTTTAAATTCATACACCACTTAAAGACTATTGTTTTCAAAGCAACATGTTTAAGGGGAAGGGGTGTAAAGAGAAGACCACATGTTATAGGCATAAAATGCCGGATTCATTTTCCGTGATCTCCAGGTAAACTAAAGAAAAACGCCTACCTCCAGCCCTTGAGAGCTGCTGCCAGTTATTGCGTTGTGGGGTAGATGGACCTCTGTATAAACCAGCTTCCTATGCTCCTATGTCTGCCTTCTTATTGCCTCTCCATGTATACTTGTTTTATAATGGGGTGGGCAAACTACATGGACTACATGGGGCCCCTGAGCGGCATTTTTGCAGTTGTCTCAACTCTCAATTAAAAAATATTATTTATTGAAAACGATAAATTGACAATTTCTGCTTCCAGACCCCCAGGAACAGCATTTTGTTCATTGAGGGTTGGGGGTGGGGGAGTCTCCTAAAGCCCCAGAAGTAAAAAATAATAATTTTAAACCAGAAGTGCCCATTGTGGCACTTCCTGCTTACTTTAAAAAATAGCAGAAAATGGCCACTTTTAGATTTGGTGAAGACTTCAAAGGAAGTGAGGGACACACACTTGGTCCTCAAGTGCCTTTTGCATGTTCATCCCTATTTTAGAAGAAACAGAATGGTACCCAAATTAGAGTAGTGGACAGAACAATCTATTAGGACTCAGGAGACTTGGGTTCAAGTCCCAGCTTGGCCATGGAAACTCTTGAAAGGGGATATGGTACAGGTAAAATGACTCCTTAAATATCTTGTTTATCTTGAAAACCCCATTAGGATCACTGCAAGACATTTCTGACTTCGTACAAAATTCACACACATACACACATTAAAAGAATAGGTATCACAAAATGTAAGATGCCTCTAGTATTTCCACACCCACTCCAAGATACGCACAGACACATGGTTATTAATTCTATAGTGGTCTGCTCTGATATATCCTTCTGCTCAGAGAAACATTCAGTCTCAGAAGAACAGATACTGAGATGCAGTTTTAAAGGTATGCATAGTATCTTCCTGACATAGCAAGGCATAGAATGAGAGAGCACTGCCAAGCATCCACATACAACCATATCGGCTCCCCAGTGACTGCTCATTGGTATTTTGCCAGCTAGCCAGGCTTGCTGTTCTTCAAGACAGAAGCAAGTCTGGGGGTTTGATCAGACACCTAAGCCAGCTGAATTGAGGCCTTATTAGAACTTTACTCCAAATCAGCCCGATCTGTATTTTAAAAAATAAAAATTCTGATACCTATTCAGTTATTATTAATTCATTATCTATTCCCCAGTCAACTTGTTTTATGGAATAGAAAGGAATTCGCCCTCACACCATATCTATATTTTAAAAGGGTAGAGAAAACTTTCTGATTCTTTTTTATTCTTTGCTTTTTACCTGGTTTGGAAAGTTTGTGCACAATGCTTGTCAGAAAATGACTGCATTGCAGGCGAAATGCTTAAAGGTGCAATATGCACCAGATAATTTTCCCAAGAATGCAGTGGGGCTTTTATTGTGACACATAATCAGTATTAACCAAGAGTCTGTAAAACCAGGAGAAGAAAAGAAAGAAAACAGGGGTTTGTTGGGAGAATATTGAGTTCCATTCAGGAAGACCTGAAGCCCTTTTCTTCTCTGTGATTTGGACTTAATGCATATTCTCCATTATTGTGAGAGGTGCTCCAGTCCATGACATTTGTCAAATGCTACCAAAGGGTTTGTCTTTAGACTACAGGAGTAAGACAACTTACCAGAAGAGGCACTGAACTTTGCATGTGGGAGGGGAGAATCATAAAGTTGTAGGAAGTGGGGGTGGAAACAAGAAGGGAACACAAATAAGGATGAAGAGGGCTAGATGATGTAACATTCTGAAATTAATGCTCAGGCTGGGGAAGAGATACTTCTGGCTGACAGGAACAGCAAGGTAAAGGGCACTGAGGGAGTGATCTGGGAGTACATAGCCCAGAAGCCTTTTCTGTGGACACCAGTAAGGAGAGGGGCTGCTTTGTCAGAAATGGCACATGGGTTTCTGACAGTCCTTGTTTTAAGCCTGTGTAGTGATTCTTGCCACATAACTCGTTATATCAGCAGTCTGTAAATCTCCCATATAACTTACTTATTTAAGTAAGATTTATATATGTAGACGTATGAAGAGCAAAGAGAACTGGGATAACAGAGAGAGACAGAGAGGGCACCTCAGGGACACAATAAGAAGGCACGGATTGAGGGGATACCTACCAGAACACGATTTATTAATCCATGTGGGGACAGAACTGGTGAGAAATTGAGCATGAGGAGTTGAGTAGGCTTCTCTAATTAAAATAAACAACAATCCCATACTCTTGTTATACAAATACAAACCCTTCTAGTTCCCAGGTTTTTGGAAATGCCACTTGCAATAGAGGTGGCTTACAATAAAAATATAAGCTACAGCAAAATTAAAAACAAAACTAACAATCAGTTGTAAAATAGCATCATAAAGACCAGATTTGCAGGCGCAGACAGAAACAGGAGCAGACCTCCAATGCAGCAGGCCCCTACTATAAAGTCAGTAATGATACACCCCAGAGGACTCTTCAAAAATGGAAAGACCTTGGACTCTCCACCTCTCCACCCAGATCTCTTTTGCCCTCAGCCATAGTGCAGGATGTGGGTCATATCATCCTGTGTGTGGCTCTGAAATGAACCAGTAGTAGAGAGAAAGAGGCTGAAGCAGGACTGAGCACTAGAATCTCAGTAAAAGGGAGTCCCAGGGGCATGGCAGCCAAAGAAAAGGATAGAGTGAGTCAAGAGCTGAAAGTAAGGATGGGCAAATTGGTTAATTTTTGTTTTTCTTTCTTACTTGTCAAACTTCAGGTTCAGTTTTCCTGAACATTGATCAAAATTAGAGATGGGGACGAATAAAAAAAATGGCGATGCGTTTTGATCCGTTATTCGTCAAGGTTAACGGATCAACGAATACAAATATACGAATATTCTTTCACGAATCGACGAATCGATCCGTCGATTCATCTGCACTTTAAACTGCTATAACACTGGTCCCCGATGACCTAGAGACACCAAATTTGCAGGAAGTGTCTTCAGACGTTATTCTACAACTCCTGAAAGTTTGGTGAATATTGGATCACGGACCCCCAAGTTATATAGTCACAAAGAGGACCCCCAGGAAAGCTCCCCCCAGGTACTTAGAGAATCCAGAATGACAACCGAGCTTCCTATGTCTTTCCCCAACAAGCCTGTCAAGTTTGGTGAAGATTGGATATCAGAACTCTGAGTTATTCACCCACAAATTGGGTACCCCCATGAGAGTTTACCACACAGCACAGAAGCCCATGGCATTGAGGGAGTTATATTTAGCCCCAGCAGAATGAGAGGTCCCTTTGGCAGCGGCATGCATGAGGCATTGAGTTTGTCTTCAGCTCAGCACAACATTACATTTGCCAGTGAAGTAGAGTTTGCCCTCAGGAGGACTGGAGGCAAGGAGGTATTTGGCAGCACAGCAGGCTTTCTGGCTCCGTCGGGCACTGAGGAAGTTGGCAGCAGCAAAATACCGTGTCTTGCCCCATCGGGGAACTGAGGCAAAAGGCAGCAGAGCAGACTCTGGTCTTCTTCAGCAACATCAGATTTGCCTGCAAAGGAAAGGTTTTTGCCCCCAGGAGGCAACTGAGATTGCTTGCAACTTCCAACAGCACCAGCAGCACCATCAGATGAACAGGGTCGGTGGTTAATCCACGGGGCTGCGGGGCTGTCGGAAACAGATAAGCTCTGCAATCTGAAGCCGGGCGATGGGGTGATGGGGCGACAAAGATGCTGGTTTAGAACTAGAAAGCTGGGGATTGCAACTTGGCTACTGAGACTGCCCGGATATGATAAAGATAGCCCTCGGAGGTTTCGGGGGGCTTAGACAGGCCGGCCCCCTTGGCATGGGTTGAAAACCAGATGAGCTCTGCAGTCTGAAGCCGGGCGATGGGGCGATGGGATGACGCCTGGACAGGCTTTGGGTGGGGCTGAGACAGGCCCTCTTTGGCACGGGGGACGCCCGGACAAGCTTTGGGTGTGGCAGAGCCTGGCCTAGGAGACTCACCTGTCCACCAACGTCTAACTAGACTTGATGACAACCTTCAAAGAAACAAAGATGCTCGTTTAGAACTAGAAAGCTGGGGATTGCAACTTGGCTGCTGGGAATGCCCGGATATGATAAAGATAGCCCTCAGAGGTTTGGGGGGGCTTAGACAGGCCAGCCCCCTTGGCACGGGGAGGCCTGGACAGGCTTTGGGTGGGGCAGGGACAGGCCTGGTTGGGGATTAGCAAAAGGTGGCCATGGAGGTGTGTTGTTTGTTTTTGAAAACAAAAGGAGGCAAGCAACATTTATTAGCAGCAACAATAACACCATCAGATGATTTGCTCCACCTCATTGGGAAGGTACTACTAACGGCATCGGCGTTCTGTGTCTAGTCATGCTTGCCACATGAGGAAGTTGGCAGCAGCAACGTAGACTGTGTTGCCAACAAAGTGTTGGCAAAGTGTTGCCAACTGTGTGTTCACAACAAAGATAGCCCTCAGAGGTTTTGGGGGGCTTGAACCAGCTGGCTCTCTTGGCACGGGTTGAAAAACTAGATCAGGTCTGCAATCTGAAGCCGGGCGATGGGGCAATGGGGTGACACCTGGACAGGCTTGGATGGAGCAGAGCCCGGCTTTGGGTGTGCCAACATGGCTGGACAGCCCTCTGTCTTGGCACATTATGGGCATCACCCAACACTTTGCTCTTGTACACTTTAGTTGTACAAGAGCAACTAATTATTCATTTTTCTTACTGCTCAGTCTGGGTCTGCCAAGAGAGCTGGACGGCCCTCTTCGCTTGTTCGGGGGTGCCGGGACCGGCTCTGGGTGTGCCAGCCAAAAGGGTCAGATGGCCCTCTTGGCACGTTCGGGTGACACGCAGACAGGCTTTGGGTGGGGCAGAGGCTGGCCGCGCTGCTACTACAGCGGTTAATCCGCGGGGCTGCTGGTGAGCTGAGCTAATTCATTTGGGTAGTTTGTTCCAACTTCTGCCTACCTACTGAGTTAGAATGGGACTGAAAGCAGAGTGTGTTGCCCCATCGGGCACTGCGGTAGTGGGCAGCAGCAACGTAGAGTGTGTTGCTGCATCAGGCACTGAGGTAGTTGGCTCCAAAGTAGGCGGGAAAGCATGTCTTAATAGGCATCGGGCACCAAGGCAATTGGCAGCAAAGTAGGCTTTGCCCATTGGGTGTGTAGTGGCAGAAATCTTCAACATCGATGAGCAAGAGGGTGGCGTTTGCCATCAGGGTAGCATGTGAAACACAAGCCTCCAGAAAGAATTAATTATTTAGTCAAGTATGCTGTTTTTGACTACCAGGAAGGGCTTGGGTCGGCCCAGCCCTCTTGGCATGGGGAAGCCACGAGGACAGCTTTGGAAAACCAGATGATCAGCTCTGCAGTCTGAAGCCGTGCGATGGTGTTGTTTGTTTTGTTATTGATGAAGAAAAGGGATGGTGGTTGTTGTTGGCACAAGATAAACTCGGCAGTCTCAAGCCGTGCGATGGGGCGACGCCTGGACAGGCTTTGGGTGGCGCTGGGACCAGCCTTGTTGACGCGTCCATGCCCGGACAGGTCAGGTCAGGTCAGGTTGGGGTGCTGAGCCAGAACCCATTTGAAAGCATGTAACTGCAAGTGGATAAATAGGCACCACCTCGGTGGTAAGGTACTAGTAACAGCAGTCCGTCGGGCACTGAGGCACATGGCAGCCAGAAAGCAGGCTCTTTTGGCCCCATCGGGCACTGAGGGAAAAGGCAGCAGAACAGACTCTGGTCTTCTTCAACAACATCAGATTTGCCTGCAAAGGAAAGGTTTTTGCCCCAGGAGGTAACTGAGGTTGCTTGCAACTTCCAACAGCACCAGCATCACCATCAGATGAACAGGGTCGGTGCTACAAACAGCGGTTAATCCATGGGGCCGCGGGGCTGTTGGAAACAGATCAGCTCTGCAATCTGAAGCCGGGCAATGGGGTGACAAAGATGCTGGTTTAGAACTAGAAAGCTGGGGATTGCTTGCAACTTGGCTGCTGAGACCGCCCGAATATGATAAAGATAGCCCTCAGAGGTTTGGGGGGGGGGGCTTAGACAGGCTGGCCCCCTTGGCACGGGTTGAAAACCAGACAACCTCTGCAGTCTGAAACTGGGCGATGGGATGACGCCCGGACAGGCTTTGGATGGGGCAGAGCAAACAGACCTTTTGGAATGTAGCCCAAGTGGAAGGAGCTGCAGGATTAGGAAATTGTTCAAATGGGCAGCAACGTCGTTGACTTTTTGCCCCATCAGGCACTGAGGACGTTCGCAGCTGGAAAGCAGGCTTTTTGGTCCCATCGGGGCACTGAGGCAAAAGGCAGCCGCAGGAGACTCTGGTCTTCTTCTTCTGAAACATCACATTTGCCTGCAAAGTTACTTAAGTTTGTCCCCAGGAGGCAACTGAGGTTGTCAAAGCAGCAGCAACAGCAGGAGAATAGGGTCCGACTGCTAGGTGCTACTAACAGCGGTTAATCAGGGTGGCCGCTGGGCTTCTCGAGCGGAAGATCAGCAGTTCAAATCCATGCAATGGGGTGACCTGAGCTCTTGTCCCTTGTTCCTGCTTCTGCCTACCTACTGAGTTAAACTGCTGCTGAGCCACTAGGCTTGTTGATCGGAAGGTCAGCACAGCAGTTTGAATCCGTGAGCTCCCATGGCTTGTCCCAGATTCTGCCAACCTACTCAGGCAGTAGCCCGAGTGGACTTCGGAGCACCGTGTTGGCATGGGACGGCCGGACAGGCATTGGGTGGGGCAGAGCCCAGCCCTCTTGGCACGGGGATGCCCGGACAGGCTTGGGGGGGCAGAGGAAAAGGAAGAGGCAGAGGCAAAAGGAAGGAAGCAAAAGGAAAAAAGACTCTTCTCTTCTTCAGCGCAAAGGTACTTCAGTTTGCCCCCAGGAGGCAACTGAGGTTGCACAAATGCAGCAACAACAGCAGATGAATAGGGTCCAAGGTGCTACTAATGTAACGGCGGTTAATTCATGGGGCCGCTGGTGAGCTGAGCTCTCGTAGTTTGTTCCAAGTTCTGCCTACCTACTGAGGCTGTAGAATAGCTAGGAAGCTGGAATGAACAGTCTGCCAGTTTTGGGTGGGCCTGAGACAGGCCCTCTTTGGCACAGGGGATGCCCGGACAGGCTTGGGGGGGCTTGAGATAGGCCTGGTTGGCACTTGGATGCCCAGACAGGCTTGAAAGCAGACTCTTGCCTTCTTTGGGAACATCACATTTGCCTGCATAGTTAAGTTTACCCCCAGGAGGCAACTGGGGTTGCACAACAACAGCAACAACAGATGAATAGGGTGGTGCTACTAACGTAACGGTGGTTAATCCACGGGGCCGCTGGGCTTCTTGAGCAGAAGATCAAATCCATGCAACGGGGTGAGCCGAGCTCCTGTAGTTTGTTCCAGGTTCTGCCTACCTGAGGCAGTAGGAAGCTGGAATGAACAGCCAGGAATTAGGAATGTAGCCCGAGTGGACTTTGGAGCACTAATGTAGCCCTTTGAATAAGCAGGCAGGCAGACCGAAAAGAACTTGGCCTGATGAGGCATCTTCACCCAGCAGTCAAGATTTGGAAGGCCCTTGGCCTGATTCTTGGCACAGAATCAGCAGCAGGCAAGCCCAAGGCAGCTGGAGACGGATGCAGGATTTGGGGCCAACATGGCCCAAGGAGGGTGGAATTGATGCCCGGTGAGGTGGGGAGGACGCCCGCACAGGTTGCACATAGCAGCAACACAGACTGTGGCACTGCGGGTTAAACCGCTGATCCACTGGGCTTGTCCATCAGAAGATCAGCACTGCAGTTTGAATCCATGCGACGGGGTGAGCTATGTCCCGTTGCTTTTCACCCAGCTTCTGCCAGCCTTCTGGGGCAGTAGAGAAGGCTAGGAGGCCGGAATGAACAGGCATGAATAATTGGAATGAAGCCCAAGGAGGCTGGAATCATGAAATACGTATAAATATGCATTTCCGAGATTTTTCAGAATAAATGAATCAGTGATTTTTCAGAATAAATGAATCAGCGATGATACTGATCCTGGAGATAGGGAGGGACATGTCACACACAGCACATCTCAGGAGGAGGGAGCACATTGGTCAGGTTTGGGTGGGGCTGAACCTGGCCCTCTTGGCACGGGGACGCCCAAGGAGGGTAGGACGCTGAAGTCAACAAGCAGCATTTGAGAATCAAGCCTGAGGAAGTTGGAATGAGCACGCAGGACTCTTGGAAGTGGAAGGAGCTGCAGGACTCAGAAAGTTGTCATGTAGCCAGCAACGTAGACTTTTGGACCCATCGGGCATTGAGGAAGTTGGCAGCAAGGTAGACAGTGGCACTGCGGGTTAAACTGCAGTGCTGCTGAGCCACTGGACTTGTTATAGGTGCTGTTGTTGTTGTTGTTGTCCATCTTGGTACAGGGGACGCCCGGACAGGCTTGGGGGGAGCAGAGCCCGGCTCTCGGGAATCAGTAGCACCAACAGGAGAAAAGGGTCCAAGGTGCTACTAGCGGCGGTTAATCCGCAGGGCCGCGGGGCTGTCGGAAACAGATGCTCTGCAATCGGAAGCCATGCAATGGGGTGATGGGGCGACGCCCGGACAGGCTTTTGGTGGATCTGAGACAGGCCTAGGAAACTCACCTGTCACTCACTACCAACATCTAACTAGACTTGTTGACAACCTTCAAACAAACAAAGATGCTCGTTTAGAACTAGAAAGCCGGGGGTTGCAACTTGGCTGCTGAGACCGACCAGATATCATAAAGATAGCCCTCGGAGGTTTTGGGAGGCTGAGACAGGCTGGCCCTCTTGGCACATTCGGGATGCCAGGACCGGCTTTGGGTGTGCCAACTGCCAAGAGGCCTGGCTGGCCCTCTTGCCACATTTGGGGATGGGGACAGGCTTTGCATGTGCCACGAGAGGTTTGGCTGGCGCTCTAGTCACGTCCAGGGGTGCTAGGACAGGCTCTGGGTGTGCCAAGAGAGGGTTTAGGCTTGGATGCCAAGAGGGCCGGTCTGGGTCTGCCCCACCCAAAGGCTGTTTGCACGTCACCCCATCACCATATTGCCTGACTTCAGATTGCAGAGCTGATGTGGTTTAACCCATGCCAGGCAGGAGTTCTGCAAAACTTAGCCCGCTGGGACTAAGTAACCTAGCAGACAGGCAGGGAGGCAGAAGGTGGAACAAACTTAGCCCGCCCGGACTACGTAACCCAGCAGGCAGGCAGGGAGGCAGAAGGTGCAACAAACTTAGCCCGCCGGGACTATGTAACACAGCAGGCAGGCAGGCAGAAGGTGCAACAAACTTAGCCCGCCGGGACTATGTAACGCAGCAGGCAGGCAGAAGGTGCAACAAACTTAGCCCACCGGGACTATGTAACCCAGCAGGCAGGCAGGCAGGCAGGAGTTCAACAGTTCTTGGCCTGCTGGTCTGACTTGATCCAGCAGGCAGGCAGGCAGGAGTTCAACAATTCTTGGCCTGCTGGTCTCACTTGATCCAGCAGGCAGGCAGGCAGGAGTTCAACAGTTCTTGGCCTGCTGGTCTGACTTGATTCAGCAGGCAGGCAGGCAGGAGTTCGACAGTTCTCGGCCTGCTGGTCTGACTTGATCCAGCAGGCAGGCAGGCAGGAATTCAAAAGTTCTTGGCCTGCTGGTCTGACTTGATCCAGCATGCAGGCAGGCAGGCAGGAGTTCAACAGTTCTTGGCCTGCTGGTCTGGCTTGATCCAGCATGCAGGCAGGCAGGAGTTCAACAGTTCTCGGCCTGCTGGTCTGACTTGATCCAGCAGGCAGGCAGGAGTTCAACAGTTCTGAGCCTGCTGGTCTGACTTGATCCAGCAGGCAGGCAGGCAGGAGTTCAACAGTTCTTGGCCTGCTGGTCTGACTTGATCCAGCAGGCAGTCAGGGAGTCAGTAGTTCAACAGTTCTTGGCCTGCTGGTCTGGCTTGATCCAGCATGCAGGCAGGCAGGAGTTCAACAGTTCTCGGCCTGCTGGTCTGACTTGATCCAGCAGGCAGGCAGGAGTTCAACAGTTCTGAGCCTGCTGGTCTGACTTGATCCAGCAGGCAGGCAGGCAGGAGTTCAACAGTTCTTGGCCTGCTGGTCTGACTTGATCCAGCAGGCAGGCAGGCAGGTAGGCAGGCAGGCAGGTACGACTTGATTGGAACTTGGCCCAAGGAGGCGACTGGAATCGGCAGCTGGAGTTCTGACCGAGGGGCAGGTTTACAGGCTGGCAGGCAAGTAGGCAGGTCTCTCTTTTTTTCAGGAGGACTGGAGGGTGAGCAGGTGGGCGGGCAGGCGGTGTGTTAAGGGAGAGACTGTCATTGGAACCCTACCTCTTTGGGTTCAGTGAGGGGAAGCCCAACAAGGGAAGGTTCACCTTGATGAATGACAGTCTCTCCACAGTAACGGGATCCAAATGTGAGCGGCGTGATCGGAGTACATCTCTGAGATGGGAAAACACGCGCTCGCTCTAGACGCTGGGGGGGGATGGAAAGGAGGTCCATGGCCACATTGGACAACTCCGGCCATATGACTAGTTTCCTAGCCCAGTAATGGAGGGGATCTGACTGGTGGGGCTGAGGGGGCTCAGCCAGATATTCCCGCACCATTATCTCTGCCGAATCCTCCTCAGCCGGCTGTCTTTCCTCTGAGGCAAGTGCCAAGGTCACCACAGAGCTCCAGTAATGTTGGTGGTGAATGGAGCCTTCACCAGGTGAAGTCCTTCCCTGTGGTTCGGGCAAACCACCCTGCCCCTTGTGGCCTGACGTTCCCGTCGCCCCACGCAAGCGTTGTGCCCCCAACGCCCTGCAGACCTCAGTCTCCACTGGGCAGCTCCATTCTCCACTCCTCAAGGTCTGAGGTGCGTGCTGCCAAGCCCCCCTTGATTCAAGGATCACACAGGCAGGCCATGCTGTAAGCTCTGTCGCTGTAGACAGGATGGAGTCGCTTCTGCACACCTGCCTGCAACCTCTTCACCAAATCCCTGGTCTGTGGAAGGAGGGAGGATCCTGGTGCCACAGCAGTCTCCAGGGACCAATCGAGGGCATGAATCAGGGGGATGACCTGCCCCAGGCTTGCCGTATAACCACACAAGATGTCCGTGGTTTCCAGGAAGGGCTTGAGCACCTCCACCATCTGGGAGAGGGCCAGCCAATCCATGGCACTGATGCCCACCTCTCTCCCCCCAGGCAGAATGGGCATGGAGGACATGATGTCCTCCAAAACGGCCTTCTGCTCCACCAGGCGGGACACCATGGTGTAGGTGGAGTTCCACCTGGTGGGCAGGTCTGTCAGGAGAACGTAGGTCTCCTGACCCAACTCCTCCTGCCTCTCACGCAGCTGGCGGGCAGCTTTCAGGCTGCGGGAGAAGTGGCCCACCGCTTTGCGGCATTGCTCCAGGAGTGCCCGTGTCTCCCGGGTGCCTGCGTCCCACTCGGGCTTGACGTGGCTGCCCAGGCCGAGGGCATTGTGCACCACAGGGTGTAATTTGTGCACCATGCATACGATGCCCTCAAAGCCCACCGTGTTCAATGCCGCCAACATGTTCCGCCCAGCATCTGTGACCATGTGGCCAAGGGTCACCTCCCCCTCCAGTGCCCACTCCTGCAGCGCAGACAGGAACTCATCGGCAATGTTCCTCCCCGTCGCCTGAGCTTCCATGTGCCGCGCCTGCAGCAGAACGGACCTGTAGCCTGGGGGCAGGGCAAGGGCCTCCCCCTGCAGCCCTGTCGCCGATGCCCTGCCACTACTCAAGTCCTCTGGCTGCCATCAGTGGGCTGTGAGCGAGAGGTAGCCGTGCTGACATCCGCTCCACAGGTCCGCTGCAAAGTGCACCTTGTGCCCCTGTAGCCGTGAAAAACGGTCACGGACCACCTCCCTCACAGAGTCATAGAGCAAGGGCAGCACTCTAGAACTGAGAGTTCTCCGTTAGGGGAGGTCGTACCAGGGGGCAAAAAAATGCAGCAACCAGAGGAAGGCTTGGGATTCCACGATGGACAGTGGAAGTCCAAGCAGGGCGATTGTCTCGGCGACGAGACAAGTAGCAACCTGCTGGGCCTTGCCCTTCGACCGCCGGCTGAGGGTCATGGTGGACCCAACGGGTGCCACTTCGTGGAGCGTGGTCTGCCTCATGCTCCCGGCCCCAGAAACCCCTGTGGCTGCCCTTTTGAAAGGAGGCGCCTCCTCCTGCCTCCCCTGGAGCTGCTCTTTTTCCTCTCCCAGATGGCGCAGACGAAGTGCCTTCCCTGGACAGGAGCCTTGGGTGGTGCCTCTCCAGATGTTGGCAGAGGGTGGTGGAGGACAGATGCCTGGGGTCTGACCCCCTCCGGACCACCACAAGGCAGGTATTGCAACGTGCCAGCCATGGGTCATCGCTGAGCGCTGTGAAATGATCCCACATGGTCCCTCTGCCATGTTTGCCCAAACGAGGACCCACTGCCTGCTGCTGGTCTGGGAGGAGGGAACAGATGACTCTGGGGACGGGGGGGGGGGGCTGTGAAGCCTGCCTTGCCGTTACTGGTTCCAAATCGGACTGGGGATCTTTGGAAACCAGTAACTCCTCAGATTCCTCTAGGAAGAAGAGCGGCAGTTCTTTTGGCACCTCTGGAAGCTTTGGTTCCATGCCTGCCTGCAAGGCCACCGGAGGAGGGACAGTGGCACTGGTGATCGTAGACGTGGTTGTGCACGTGGTGGTCGTGATGACGGTGCTGCTACCTAGCCTGCGTAGCTTCACAGCCTTCTTCCCCTTGGATTGCCCCTGAAGAAATCCCTTCATTTTCTACTGCCTGCCTAACAAACCAACTAAACAAATAAAGCAATGGAGATTGAGGAAGGAAACTAATAGAGGGTCAGAGTGTGTGGTGTAAATTTTATTTTTAGAATGATGGTGGTGTAATTCTTTTACTAAAATGTGACCTGCCTGCCTAAACAAAGCCCCCACTCAGTATTATGTAATTAGGAAAATTTCCCCCCTGACCCACTGTGGCAGAGAAGCCAAAAAAGTCCAAAAAGAAAAGCCCTGCCAGCTAAGTCTCAGTCAGACACACACACACACACACAAATAAGTTTTAGAAGAAAAAGGAATGATGGATCCAGCCACCCACCAAATTCCCTGAGAGACACAAGCCTCCCTAAAATGAACTTTTGAAAACTGAATAATCCTCCCACCTAGACACACACACACACACCCAATAAGTTTTAGAAGAAAAAGGAATGATGGATCCAGCCACCCACCAAATTCCCTGAGAGACACAAGCCTCCCTAAAATGAACTTTTGAAAACTGAATAATCCTCCCACCTAGACACACACACACACACACACACCAAATAAGTTTTAGAAGAAAAAGGAATGATGGATCCAGCCACCCACCAAATTCCCTGAGAGACACAAGCCTCCCTAAAATGAACTTTTGAAAACTGAATAATCCTCCCACCTAGACACGCACACGCACACACAACCAATTTGGGGAAAGGAAAAAATGATTCTCCTAAAATAAACTTTTGAAAGCTGAATATAAAGGAAAAGAGATTCCACAGTCACACGACGACAGTTCCCACCACCACCACCGGACAATACACACACACACACAAGCCTCCAGGGAAAAAAAAGGTTTGATTGATTTGAATTTGAAATAAAATTAAGCCCTTCCGAAGAAGTAGCCTAAGCTACCTGAAATCCCCCCCAATTCCCAGTAAAGTTGATGATGATTGATGAATGATGATGAAAAAGAAAAATGTAAGTCTTTGCTTTGCTGCCGCAAAAGCGAATCCGCAAGAGCACCAGCAAGCCAGCGAGCAGCAACTGTTCTCACTCTGGAGAGCACGAACAGAAGTGGGGAACGGCTGGATGGGAAAAGCTTATATGAAGCATCTGTAAAAGTAGATACACCTTTCAGCAGCGCTATTGGCTGCCGGACATGCCAATCCAGGATCTCTGTCCTGATTGGCCAGAGCTTCGAATTGGCGCCAGCAAGCTCAGAGAGGCCCCCAAAAGGGGTAACAAATATAGACGAATATGAACAGATCGACGAATAAAACCAAGGAAATATTCGTCAAGCCATATTCGTCCTGATTTAAAATTTTACAAATACGGATCGACGAATATATGACGAATCGGCTATATTCGTCAGAAAAACTGATCCATTTTTATATTCGTCCCCATCTCTAATAAAAATTATATTCTGTGAAAGTTGAGATGAGCAAACTTTAGAAGATATGGTTCCGAAAGGTGAAATGTGGTCAATGCATCTTAAAGTGTGGTACAGAAAAACTTTCTTCCATTTTGCTAACTGAAAAGTAGAGAAATAAAAGGAAGACTCAGTGGAGGATGCCATAATGTCGGAAGCAAAGAAAGTGTTTATAGGCAAGCAGTTAGCATGTGCTAAAGATTTGATAAGAACAATGGGATCCTCCTAGACCATGCTGTCCACAGTATACCCATCTGTATTTGTGGACTTGCATTTTTTTCATTACTCTTCATGGAGGCATAGGTGGCAAATTTGCCTGCCACACATGGGGACTTGTATTCATTTCCATTACTGTTGCGCCAATCTCAGAAGCAGCCCAGCTGGCCCTTCCCTGCCTCCCCGCGCAGCCGACCACTGCAGCACGGAGGTGGGACAGGGAGTCTCCCCACTCATCTAATGTGTGGTTTGCTGTGCAAGGAGGTGGAAAAGAGCCAGCCAGGCTGCTTCCACAATTGGCACAATAATGGAGCCGAGAGCTGCGGGGAGCCCGGTAAGCGACCCGGCCAGTTCTGGGGGGGTGGGGGATTGGGAAACGAATACGAAGTGCCGTGTCTATTCTGGGTCTCTGAAGTGCAGACTCTGTTTGCAGCAATGTATCACAGGTATGTGCTTGTAACATAAAATAACCTAAAATAAAATAACAAAGGATAGAAGCAGGAGGCAGGTGGGCAACCTCAAAGTTATCTCTGTCTTCAAAACAAAACTGTGTAGGGAAATCTTCATTCCAACCCTAAGTAAGATCTGACTGTTTAATCTATTGAAGTTGCCCCCATGACCTCCACCTCTTACAAAGTTTTAATTATTCCCAAAAGGACAAATCAAAAGAAATTGCTCATTTTTATGGATCATCCTGTTGGTGGCAGCAGTGAAATGGAACTTAGATAGCTTTCACATCAGGTAAGCACTATGCAACACAGCACATGCTGTTTAGTGGAGATTCTGTTTGTCTCTGGTGGAAAGCCACAGGCTGGCCTGAGTTTCAGCAGGTAACCAAATTAGAAAATGAACCAGCAGCATGCCTTAAAAGTCCTATGAACCAGCAAATGGAGAAAGTGAAAATGTCTTGTTTCAGCACTTTGTTCTAAATAGTGTTCAAAATATTTTCATATTTTGTTTCAGTCACACTCATGGTCAGGACCAGTAATGCACCATAACAGCATTAAGACATGGCTCTTTCTGAAATTTAAAATATACATTTTAAATATACCTACCTTGGAAAATCACATTCTATGGACAACTAGAAATTTGGGCACCTGGGGCAAGTGATGCAACTTCCCACTCATTCCACTCTGAGGCAAGCACATGGACCACCACCACCCCAAAGAAAAAGGAGGAGGAGAATGTGGTATCCTTCAAAACAGAGAGAAAGTTTATGCTTACAAACAAAGGAAAGTGAACCAAGCTAGGAAGTGCTGCCATTTATTTTCTTAACACTCTGAAGTAGGTTTACCTCTAAATTTTAGTGGCCTCTAGATTTTGGTGCCCTGGGGCAAAGCTTGGTTGCCCCATGCTAGTTACAGCCCTAGAAATCAAGATGACTTACCTCCAAATAAGGACTAGAACATTAGAGTTGTTTTTATGTTCATGCATCTGCCTCAGCACAGGCTTAAAGCCTCCCATTCAGACAAATAAATGAACAGCCAATATGGTTCCTCAATTATATCCACTGCTTTCACTAAAGAGGGTTGATACAGAATGGCTAGAACTGCCTGAGGCTTTGATGAAATACAAGTCAAGATTGGGAGCCATTTATAAAGTTTCTTCAGTATAGCAATAAACACTTAGCTGAAAGAGAAAATGGTGTCAATAACAGCCTTGTTCTCAGTAAAGCTGGAATACACATGGCTCACCTGCAACCACACAAATCACTCCACTGAGAAATCTGGAATTAACATCCCATACCAAATGGAGTATGATTCCATTAAACTCAGAGTTCAAAACAACTGGAATACTATGTGTCCAGTGTGGTAAAGTGATGAGAATGCTGAACTACAACTTGTGAGACCATGGTGCAAACTCCCACCGAATCGGGAAGATCAGTGGGTAACCAAGCGCCATCCCCAATGTTTCATCCTAACGTATCCTCACAAGGTTGTGTGGAAAAAAAGGGAAGGAGGAGAGCCAGGCACAGCAACCTAAGCTATATGACTTTTCTATCCTGCCTTTTCATATATATATTTCATATATATATTCATTATATATATATAATATATAATATATATAATATATATAATAATATATATAATATATAATATATATATAATATATACTAATATATATATATAATATATATATATATATATTAGTATAGGTTTAACCCAGTGTGATATAGTGAATAGAGTGATAGACTAGGATTCTGGAGAAAAGGGTCTGAATGTCCACTCGGCCATGGAAACTAACTGGGGGAGTGGAACTGGTAAAACCACCCCCTAAATACCACACTTACCTTGAAAGCCCTGTCAGGGTCGCTATAAGTCGATTTCGACTTGACGGCACATAACAACAACTTAGGCTTCATGTATATATTTAATGTGACACACATACGCACACACATCTATGAGATGAAAATGACAGACGTTGCTCTGGGCAGCTTAACAATGCTAGCCTCCAGTGGGAGTTGTCAGGTAGAAATTCCATTCTTCCCAGAATTCCCCATTGAAATGTTTGTTATTATGAAGATAAAAAGGTTGACAGACAGATATGAAGTAATGGAGGAAATTTGAACTGAACACAAATTCTCTGCCCTGAATGGAATTTTGGACTTTTAAAATACAGGCAGGCTTATGTTTCCCTTGTTATGGGGCTTTTCTTACTGATGTCGAGTACATGGCAGGGGCTGGCCTGTCCCATTTCTTGCACAAGCAAATGTGCTTTAGGAAGGTCACCCACATGGCCTTCTTCCTGCCCTCCTCACACATGACTGGAGGGATCTGTAGAGAGCAATCTTATTTTAAAACCACATCCATGGTTATCTCAAAGCCAGACATCAAAAAGCTAAGCAATCAAAGCCCCCTACTAGAGCAGCTGGATCTAACCATTTTATTTTCTTCTGTTTTCAAATTTTAAAAAGTCTGCACAACTATCTCTCTTGGATTCAATCATAAATAAATAAATAAATAAATAAATAAATAAATAAATAAATAAATAAATAAATCAATAAATCAATAAATAAATAAATATTATTCATTAAGTTTCTCATTGTTTTAAAAACACTAACATAGATTCTAATTGTTGTGTTTCTCATATTTGGTTTACATAATTGTGCAACAAGTTGGAAACATTTATTTATTTGTTTGTTTATTTATTTATTTATTCGTTCATTTGTTTGTTTGTTTGTTTGTTTGTTCGTTCATTCATTCATTCATCCTGCTTTTTTCCTTAAAAGGACCCAAGCAGCTTACATCATTAAAAGACAATATTAAAGCTAACAATAGTGAGTAAACAAATTGTAAAAATGATCAAACAAATACCATATAAAAAACATAAGCAATACCACAATACATTCAAAGCAGTAAGGTACAACAATCCATTTAAAGTCAGGCCGCCAGTCTAGCACTTTATATAGACTTAGTGATACTTTTCACTGACCTGTTGTCTGATTAGGACACTTGTCTGCAAAAGTGAATATGCTGATTTAGGTTTGGAAGTAGAAAATCTTCACAGCATCCTTCCCCAAACAAAATATCCAGCTCTAAGAAAGAGAGAGAAATGATACTGCTGAAAATCACCATGAAAGTATGCACCTCAAGCTGTGTAAACTCATATTACCAACAAAGATAAAAATGGTTGGGTGTTGTTGATTTTTAGCACATTTGAAAGGGAGACCAGAAGTTCCATAAGCAAGTGGCATGTCCTTCAGCTGTAGAACTTCCTAAGGGAGAGAACAGAAAACATGGTTCTTTTTTAAAAAATAGAGGAAAAAGAAAACTCAAAAGACAGCACTAATCTTGGTGTGCAAATCTGGGTATTCTTTGACCTCCTAAAGGGCAGCATAGACTAAGGGCTGCATCAGATGGGCATTCGTTCTGCTGTTTGGTCAACTTCGAGGACAATTTGGTTCATCCTTTTGTCTGGCAATCACACGATGTAACTGCTTCAGTGAACCAAATTACCCCCAGAGCAGTCCTACCTGCACCTTTTTGTCAGGGGCATCTATTTTTTTGGTACGAGGAGGCTCTCTCTGTTTTGATCCATTTTTAGCAAGTGTGATCACTGGAAATGGACCAAAAGCAAGCTTTCCTGGCTATCATGTCTCCTTTGATTGGAATTTCATGATGTCAGCAAAATATCCTCTGCTCCACCTGCCAAGGAGCAGAGGAAGTAATATTTTTTAAAAATTCTGGTAGACTATCATTGAGGCATTGTATCACTTTAAAAGAAAGAAAAAATAATATTTGCTTTGTTTTCTCTTAAAATACCAGTCAAGAAACTGCCACAGCCAATTTCACAGATTCAGTGGTTCACTTATCAAGCATTTCATAATATCAGAAGCAGCCAGACCAAATAGGGTCACTTGAACACCAAAATACCATTTGGATGTGAAGATTACACCAAATAGTATATCACACCTCCACTTGACCCCAAGCAATCCTATTTAGCCCACACCAGCCCGCTCCAAAAGAGCCAGTGTAGGTGAGGCCTAAAGGGAAGGACAGGTCATGTCTTCTTCAACACTTATGCCCTCTTTATGCATTGCTACATCCCTGAGTACAAACAGTGCAGTCGCTAATGATGCAACTAGATTAAAGCTGAAAGGACATCTGGTGTCTGGTGTGCACAGGAGTGAAAGGAAAGTCTGGAGCTGTAGAACACATACAATTGGAACATGGAACATGAGAAGTATGAATCAAGATAAACTGGAAACCGTAAAGCAAGAAATGGAATGTTTAAACATTCTAATGCTTGATTTCAGTGAACTAAAGTGGAATGGTACATTTTCATCCAAACAACTATAAAGTGTTTTACTCTTGAAATGACAAACTCAGAAGAAATGGAGTGGCTCTAATACAGAGAAAAAGTATAGCACATGCAGTTAGGGTCTGACCAAATAATATCCATCAGACCCCATGGAAAAACCAGCAAGACAACCACAATTCAAGTCTATGCTTCAACTACAGATGCTGAGGAAGATGAAATTGAAAGCTTTTAATCAGGCATCCAAGAGGAAATTGATCACACACCAAAATAAGATGGCTATAATCATAGATGATTGGAATGCAAAAGTAGGAATAATGCAGAACCTAATGTTGTTGGGAAATTTTGTCTAGTGGTCAGAAATTAAGCAGGAGAATAGCTTGTTGAGTTTTGTGAAGCCAACACTCTGCTTATTGCAAATGCATGCTTCAGACAACTGTTTGTCTGTTTGTTTGTTTGAGGATATCACCACATGCTCATTACAGCAATCAAACAGATTACATAACTTGAAACATCAGGTGGAGAAGCTGTATTCTCTCTGCCATACAAGACAAGGAGTAGATTGTAGTACTGATCATGAACTCTTAATATCAAATATTAAACTTAAGCTAAGGAAGAGTGCTAAATGAATCCTAGTGTCAATATATAATTTAAACAATATTTCTGATGAATTTAAAGTCCACTTTAAAAAGATTCAATTGACTGAGAACTAGAAGAACTGTAGAACGTAACCACAGATATTATTAGGGAAGAATGGAAAAACTATTCCTGTAGTAAAAATAAAAGAAAAATCTAGATGTATCAGGTAAGATAAACTAACGCTTCACCTTCCCTATAAGTCCTACAGACCTTTATAGACCTCCCAGGAAAAATCAGAAGTCTGTGTATGTCACAACTGTCATTGTTCCCATTAAAGAGTTAACTCCAGAATGCAACCAAATAACCGTTAACAATCATATCAAAATTCATATCGAAGTATGAGTATCGAAGTATGTCTTTTCATTGTTGCAATAATTCCAGGCAACATCAGCTTGTCTACTTCTACAAGCTTTATTCATCTACAATGCTTCTATGTTCCATATACACAAAATACTTCAAAATTTGGAAACTTCCAAAAGTCTTACACCTATGTAAAAGGTGTAGGTGCAAATGCTTAAACAAAATCCTTCTGAAATACAGGTGTATATCTTTTAAGTGTAAAAGAGAACAATGAGAATATTTCAGTTATATTCAAAAATTGCAAGATATTATAGCCTAGTAAGACACATTTGAAAAGAAAAGACAGAGGATACATCTCCTAAAATATTAAAGAAGAGCAATAAATGCCTGATAGTCAAGCTGAATTCTGAAAAGGGAGGCACTTGGGATCATATTGCAAATATCTACTGGCTACTGGAGCACACTAAAGAATTTCAGAAGATCAGTCTGTACTTTATAGACTACAGCAAAGCTTTTGACTATGTGGTTTATGAGAAGCTATAGATATTTCTGAAAGCAATGTGTGTGCCTCAGCACCTGATTGTCCTGATGCATAAGCTGCATTGTGGACAAAAGCTTCTGTTAGGATACAATATGGAGAGAAAGCATGATTTCCTATATGCAGAGGTGTCAGACAATGGTGCATTTTATCTCCCTATATGTTCAGAATATATACAGAAAGCTGGGCTAGATTCGTAGGAAGAAGGAGTGAAAAGTGGTGGAAGAAACATCAATAATTTAAGATAACTAGATGACACCATCTTACTGGCAGAAAGCATCAAGGACTTGAAATGACTTAGGGAAAGTGAAAGGGAAAAAAAGCTGGGCTGCAGTTGAACATTAAGAAGAGAAAAATCATGACTACAGAAGAACTACGTAACTTTAATGTTGACATTGAAGAAACTGAAATTGTTAAATGTTTTGTATACCTTGGCTCAATCATCAATCCAAATGGAGACTGCAGCCTAGAAATTAGAATAAAACTGAGCCTCAGAAGGGCAGCAATGAAATAATTAGAAAAGATCATCAAGTGTAAGGGTGTGTCACTAGAGACCAAGGCCAAGATCATCCACACTCTTGTATTCTTGATCACTATGTATGAGTATGAAAGCTGGACAATAAAGGAAGTTGACAGAGAAAAAGTTGATTTGTTTGAAATGTGGTGCTGGAGGAGAGCTTTGCTGATACCCTGAACTGCCAGAAAACTGAACAAGTGGGTCCTAGAGCAAATCAAGTCTGAACTATCTCTGGAGGAAAAAATGACGAAACTGACACTGTCCTAGTCTGGGCACATAATGAGAAGGCAAGATTATCCAGAAAAGCCAATAATGCTGGGAAAAGTAAGAAAAGAGGAAGACCAAGTATGAGGTGGAATTACTCCCTAAAGGAAACCAGCTTTACAAAAGCTGAGCAGGGCTACTGTGGACAGGACATTTTTCAGATCTCTCATTTATAGGGTCACCATAAGTTAGAGGCAAATTGACAACCCATAACAACAACAATATCCCTGAAAGCACAGATGTGCCTCTTCTAATCCCAAGTCTGTAATTCCAAACGTTCTCTTAGTAGCTGAAATGCAATAGTTGGTCACAGGTAGAACAGATCCATTGAATTATTGGAACTTAAATAGGTGTTGACTCACCAAATTCTCACTGATCAAATGGGCCTACTCTAGTTGTGACTTACTACTGGATGTCAGGTACTGTTTCCACTCAACTGCTCTTGAGTGCAATGAACCTCCATACTAATCTAGACTGGATCCTCCCCCACATCAACAGCAGTAAGACGTCATAGTTTATTAAGCATCATATGCTGATCTTCTCAGTAAAAGCAGTCACCCTTAGATACAGAGCTAAAATCCTGCCAGCTTTCATACCCAGAACTCAAACAATATAATTCAGTCACTCCCAAACTTGGAGCCCCAGATATTCCTAGACTAAAATTTGCAGAACCCAAGCTTGCCAAACCAATAGTCAGGATTTTGGAAGTTGTAGTTCAAGAGCATCTGAGGCCCCATATTTGGGCACCTCTGGCATCATTAAATTTACCCTTTGCACCCAATGAGGAAAAATAATTAGGCTATTGAAAAGAAAGCAGATGATAATACGGCAGGGTTTTGGAATATTATATTTCATTTATATTATGAGCTAATGCTATTGATTTCAACAGGAAGAAAATTTCAACATTAGTCTTTCTATCACATGGTCACCAAGGTAAGTGCACAGTTTCATTTTCTCTTGCATCTAGTGCACCAGATGAGAAATAGATCGAATCTTTATCCTGTAAGATTACTAGCTCCTGTCCTGGAGGGAGAAGGAAGCTGTTTAGGCAGCTCATTCTGCTACAGTCATGTCAAAAAGAAAGTACGCCCTCTTTGGATTCTATGGTTTTATCTATCAGGACATAATAAAAATCATCTTCAGCAAGTCTGAAAATTAGCTAAATACAACCTCAGATGAACAACCACACATGACATACTGTGTCATGACTTATTTTACAAAAATAAAGCCAAAATAGAGAAGCCATGTGTGAAAAACTAAGGATAATAATTCAATAGTTTGTAGAATCATCTTTAGCAGCAATAGCTTGAAGTAATCGTTTTCTGTATGATTTTATCAGTCTCTCATATCATTGTGGAGGAATCCTACTCTTCTTTACAACGTTGCTTCAGTTTATTGAGGTTTGCAGGAATTTTTTTTTTTCACAGCTCTCTTAAAGTCTCGCCACAGCATTTTAATTGAGTTGAGGTCTGGACTTTGACTGGGCCATTGCAACAACTTGATTCTTTTCTTCTTCAGCCATTCTGTTGTAGATTTGCTGGTGTGCTTGGGATCATTGCCCAGTTTTGGCCAAGCTGTCGGACAGGTGGCCTCACATTTGACTCTAGAATACTTTGGTATACAGATAAGTTCATAGTCGACTCAATGACTGCAAGGTGCCCAGGACCTGTAGCTGCAAAACAAGCCAAAATCATCATGCCTCCACCACCATGCTTGACAGTTGGTATGAAGTGTTTGTGCTGATGTTTGTTTTTTTGGCAAATGTGGCACTGTGCATTATGGCCCAACATCTCCACTTTGGTCTCATCTGTCCAAAGGACATCGCTCCAGAAGTCTTGTGGTTTGTCCAGATGCAACTTTGCATACTCAAGCTATGCTGCCATGTTCTTTTTAGAGAGAAGAGCTTTCTCCTGGCAACCCTTCCAAACAAACCATAATTGTTCAGTCTTTTTCTAATTGTACTGTCATGAACTTCAACATTTAACATGCTAACTGAGGTCTGTAGAATCTGAGATATAAATCTTGGGGTTTTTGCAATTTCTCTGAGTATTTTATGGTCTGACCTCTGGGTAAATTTGCTTGGACATCCACTCTTGGGAAGATTGACAGCTGTCTTGGATGTTTTCCACTTTTGAATAATTTTTCTCACTGTAGAATGATGGACTTTAAATTGCTTTTAAATGGCCTTATACTCCTTCCCAGATTGATGGGCAGCAACAATGGCTTCTCTACAATCATTGCTGATGTGTTTCCTTCTTGGCACACACCTGAGTGCTCCAGACCAGCAAACTGCTAAAACCTTGGCTTTTATAGAAGTTGTCACAGTTGCTGATGATAAATTACTCAAGGGTATTTGATCAGCAGCACCTGGCTACTACTTAGCCTCTTAATTTCTAAGGAAGCAGTAAGGGTTTACTTAGTTTTCCACGCATGGCTTCTTTATTTTGGCTTTATTTTTATTAAATAAATCATGACACAGTGTAATATGTCATATATTGTTGTTCATCTGAGGTTGTATTTACTTAATTTTCAGACCAGCTAAGGACCAGGTGATTTTTATTATGACTTGATATGTAAAACCATAGAATTCAAAAAGGGTGTACTTTCTTTTTCACATAACTATACATCAAAATCCCCCTGCAGGCTGTTAAGAGTTATGAACTTTCAGCAGCACACATCCATGTAACAAAATCCTCTGTGTAGGATATGTATGTGCCAATATAACAAAGAGGTTTCAGATAGAGATCAGCACAAACCTTGGTTCAGAGATTCATGCCAGTTCATACACATGGCACCACAGGTACCATGTGTTCCTTTCCCCTGTCTCCCTGGCTAGATCCCCCACTCACCAGCCAGCACATGTTCCTCTCCTCCTCCTCTTTGGCTGTTCAACCAGTCCTTGGCAGGAGCATGGACTTCTCTGCCCAAGTTGACTGATTGGCAACTCCAACAAGGAGGCAGGACAGGCAAACCCATGCTCCTGCTGGTGACTAATCAAACAGCCGAAGAGGGGGAGAGGCGTGTGCACCAGCTGGTGAGTGGGTCATTGGCCAGAGAGGCAGGAGAAGAGAATGTGCGGCACCTGTGGTGCTGTTCGTATGAACCGGCACAAACCTCTGAACCAAGGTTGCTGCCCATCTCTAGCTTCAGAAGAAAATTCCTACATGGAAATGAACTGTCTGTGTGAATGTGCTATTTATTACTAATGCCATCCGGATACAGTAATTACAGGAATATCCAGTACTCTTCTCTGAATTTGATGTGCATGTTTTCCCCTTCTAGACCCTCTGCCACATGAAGGTAAGGCTGACAGAAATTGTTGATTATGTCAATTTTAACTTGGCTAACTGGAAAGAATTCTGTTCAGCAGCAGGGAATTCTTATTAGTGGGCTGTTGCACTGGGCCTGAGCTAATTTCCCCCATCAGTTGATGCTAAGTAAAGACATGATGTATTACGCAGGTCCTCGCCAGCCTTTATACATTAAGAAATGCCATGTAAACGTAAATGTGAAGCAGGAGCAGTGGCTCAGCTAAAATTCCCACTTGCCTTATTTGGAGCGGTGAAGAATTTTTCCAAAGAAAAAGAATGAGCCCCTGCAGAAAAAAAACATTGCTGGAATTAAGTTGTCTCTTTTGCTTCTAGCAGTCTTTTGCCATGATCATTTGTTTATTTCTTTAAGAAATCTAGTGTAGAAAGAGGTGCTGGATTGACAGCAGTTCTGTATTTATCCAAAAGAGCAGGCCAGGACAGGCAGTGGAGCTGCAGGCATTCCCCATGCTGTGTAACCTGCATGCTTCACCTCCTGACCCACCAGGACCACCTCCTTGGGTGAGAAGGCAGTTCTGATTCTAGGCCTTACCTTCAGGGACTGCCAATATGTAGAAAGGGGTGAGTGTTGATTATTTATACAGTCAGGACCAAGCCTTTTTTAGACTTGGAAATCCAGCTCTAAAATCTTATTGGCCTTGAAATCTTATGATAGATTCTCTCTTGAGAATGCTGTTCTTTCTTGCTTTCTTTTCTGGCAGAAATGCATTCCCTTTCAGAGCAACCCTCCTCCCATCAAAAGGGTTTGCTTAGGCAGCTGTACAATGCAGACAGCCAAGTCTCAGGATGCAGCTCAAGCCTTAGAGGACAGCTGTGCCTCCCTGGATCCCCTGGAGGGGAAACGAGTTTCAGGCCAAGTAATGCTGGAGGAGAAGAAAGCTTGATTTCAGTCTGAGGTGGGCTAAAGCCGGGGAGGGGTATCAGAAGAGAGGTATCTAGTTGTCTCATGTGATCCCAGAGGCATCTGGTGGGGCCCCTGTGAGATACAGGGAGCTGGACTAGAGGGGCCCTTGGCCTGATCCAGCAGGGCTCTTATGTTCTTATGTTCTAAAGCATCAAGGATAAAGTGTGCCTTGTGGACCATATATAGCACATCAGGGGCATTTTTGGAGCACCAGATCAACCCAGGGCTCCTTATCCCCCAGGGCAAAATACACCTTTTTGGCATAAGCATGGCAATTTCTACTCCACCAACTCTAGAAAAAATGGGATTTACTTAGGGTCTGGGGAGGTCTCCCAAGCTCTCTCAAGCCTTCCAAAGCCATAAAAGTAGCTATCTGAACATTTCTTGTTTCCTTCCCCCCCCCCTCTCTTTTTTTTGCCTTTTCCCGCCATTTCTGAGTCTCAATTGGCCCATTTCCCAGGATATATTTGTGTCCTACACCCACTCCATTTTATTAAAGCAATTTATTATTGCTTTAATAAATAAAAATGCATAATTTGCCCACCCCTGCTTTAAAACCTGGGCACTCATGACCACCCATTTTTAGCTGACACTAGGGCTCACAGTCTCACATGGAAGTTTTTGTATATGTGTTGGGCTTGTGTGGTAGCAGCACATCAAAAATCCAGGAATAAGGAGAAGCAACTAGGGAGAGAGCTGAAGGGTACGAGAATTTGAGCCCATTATGCCGTTTGAACCAATGCAGAGAATGTAATACTAGTATCATAATTCATGACCTTTCTTTTTTCACAAACCCTGGTAGCAGACCATTAATTGGATGGCTGCAGCCTCACCTGCATTTGATAATAAAAAAGCAAAGCAAAGCAAAACAAAATGTGCTGCTTATATACTGCCCCATAGCACTTCAATCTCTCCCTGGGCAGTCTACAGTTTTATAATGCAGGATACAGCTTGCTCCCCCACCCCTGCCCAGTGAGTTGAGTACACAATTTATTGACCTCGGAAACATGGAAGTCTGAATCAACCTTGAGCCAGCTACCAGAACCCAGAAGGATTGAACTCAGATTATGACAGAGGCTTGACTGCAATACTACAGTTTAACTACTCCACCACGAGGCTCTGTAAAAAGAGATAAAGTTGGTGTCATCAGAATTTTGGGGATACTTCAAATTGAATCTCTAGATCAGCGATCCCCAACCCCCGGTCCCCGGCCCGGTGCCGGTCCAGGGCCTGGGCCAGACCGGGCCGGCAAGAGAGACCTCCCCATGTGCACTCACCCCCGTGCTGCCCGTTTGCGACTGCGCGCGCGCTCCGGCATGCCCGCACGAGCGCCGCCCCGCCATTTGCGCATGTGTGCGGGCCCGCACAAGCGCGAGCTGCCGTTTGCGCATGCGCACGAGCAGTCGTGCACATGCGCAAAATGGCAGCGCCCGCTCGTGAGGGCGCGCGCCCGTGCAAGAGTGCACACATGCTTGCTCGCGCATGCGCGCGAGTGCGGGGGGTGCCCCGCCTTCCCCAACCGGTCCGTGGACCGGAAAAGGTTGGGGAACACTGCTCTAGATGATCTCTTCCAAAGTTTTCATGTAAATATTAAACATTGTGGGAAAAGCCAAGGGATCTGCTAAGGGATCAGGCAGTAATCTTGCATCATCAATTTCTGGTAGTGGCTATCCAAACAGGAGAACACTGCTACATGGCACTACCTGCAGTCAGCCAGGACAATCTACCTAGAATGATTTAATGAGTGACACAAGACAATAGAAACAAAGTTCTGCCTTGAGTGAAGCCTTTACTGGATCACTAAAAAGTTAAACGGCTTGGGCCCTGGATACCTGAAGGACCGCCTCCTTCCATATGAGCCTACCCGGCAGTTAAGATCTAGCCAGGGGGCCCTTTTGAAAGAGCCGTCCCTCAAGGAGGTAAGAGGGACGGCTTGTAGACAAAGGGCCTTTTCGGCAGCTGCCCCCAGACTATGGAATGCCCTCCCGACTGAGATTCGTCTGGCGCCGACGCTGATGACATTTCGGCGCCAGGTCAAAACCTTCCTGTTCCAGAAGGCTTTTAATTGAAATAATATCAACTGTGGGTCCTGATGGCAATTTTTAGAGTATCTATTTTAATTGTATTTTAATTGTTTTATTTTTTTATTGTATTATTATTGTATTTTAATTGTTGTAAGCCGCCCAGAGACCTTTGGGTAGAGTGGGCGGCATATAAGTTAAATAAATAAATAAATAAAAAACTGTGCCTCCTTGACAGGAGCTGGATCCGATGATTAAGAGGGTCCCTTCCAGCTCTGCAAATGGTGATGATGATGTTGAAGAGAACCAAAAAGCTCACACTCACCCTGTCTCCCTGACACAAGGGCACGCTTGTTCTCAAATCACATCAGGCATTTTATTTGAAACAACACATTGGTTTCATCCAAGATCTACTGAAGCTGCATAGCGACTATTGTCTTTGTTACATTGCCCACGAAGCACGTTATCCTCAGGCCTGTTTAATATCATTAATAACATTTACAATGTTAAAATCATGGGGGTTCACGCCACAATTCTGGAGTGATCAAATTGTAGCTCCTTTTGTACTATGCCTGTTCTTTTTCCTTTCTTTTCTTTTTTCCTCGTGTGATCAAGCCCCAAATTTGAGGCTCAAACTTAGGGCCTGATCACACAAGGCAAATGTTCCCTAGTTATACCCCAGTTGTATCATTGTATAGATTTCCGGTCACATGACTTATCGCATCATTTTCCCAGCCAGCGGTGAAACTATCATTTATTTCCCCCTCGCTGGGAGGGTCGTCTTATTTTGTTCTCATGACATATCGGAACATTCCTTACTGTATTGCATGTGTGAACGTCAACCCCACCAGGGAAAATGGAGAAGGGAGAGTGGCCAGGACCAAGGTGCCACCTCAAAGAACCGCACTGACCTGTGGGGCTCGGTGCAGGGGCAGCAGCAGAAACACCCAACCTTTGCCATAGGAGGGGCGGGGAGGGAGGGAGAGAGGGAGGCATGGGTTAGAATATTTATATTTTTTACCACACACACAAAAAAAGGAAGGGGGTGTGCTGCCCCAGGACAAGACAGATAATAAATTGGTTCCATGGTGTAGCCAGCCATAATGTTTCAAATAGGAAGAAATTAATCGATAATGTTAAAACAAATGGGAAACATTTGTCCAGGTATATATCACATGTGACCGTAATTCAGTACAAGAGAGGTATGGAAAGTATGGTTAGAAGTGGAGAACATTTGCCTCATGTGATCATAGAATCATAGGAAAGAGAAGTTGAAAGGGGCCTACAAGGCCATCAAGTCCAACCCCCTGCTCAATTCAGGAATACAATCAAAGCATATCTGCCAGGTGATTATCTAAGTTTTTCTTGAATGCCTCCAGTGTTGGAGCACTCACCAACTCCCGAAGTAACTGGTTCCACTGTCGTACTGCTCTAACAATTAGGAAGTTTTTTCTGATATTCATCCGATATCTGGCTTCCTTTAACTTGAGCCCATTGTTACATGTCCTGCACTCTGGGATGATCAAGAACAGATCTTGCCTCTCCTCTGTATGAGGCTAAATATGCCCAATTCTTTCAGCCTTTCATCATAAGGCTTGGTTTCTAGCCCCCTGATCATCCTTGTCACCCTCCTCTGAACTTGTTCCAATTTGTTAGCATTCTTCTTGAAGTGTGGTGTCCAGATCTGGACACAATACTCAAGGGGAGGCCTAACAAGTGCTGAATAGAGGGGGACTAGCACCTCACGGGATTAGGAAACTATACTTCTATTAATGCAGCCTAAAATAGCATTTGCCTTTTTTGTAGCCACATCACACTGTTGGCTCATATTTAGCTTGTGATCTACGACAATTCCAAGATCCTTCTCGCTTGTAGTTTTGCTGAGTCACATATCCCCCATCTTGTAACTGTGCAATTGGTTTCTATTTCCGAGGTGCAGTACTTTGCACTTATCCCTATTGAATTTCATTCTGTTCCTTTCGGCCCAGTGCTCCATCTTATCAAGGTCATTTTGAATTTTGTTTCTGTCTTCTAGGGTATTAGCTATTCTGCCCAATTTTGTATCATATGCAAATCTGACAAGCATTCCCTGCACTTCCTCATCCAAGTCATTAATAAAAATATTGAAGAGCAACGGGCCCAGGTCTGAGCCTTGGGGTACCCCACTAGTTACCTCCTCCCAGTTAGAGGCTCTAAATTAGACTATTAATTTGGAATATAGTAGAAATTTGTTAGGTCACAAGTTTTAGATGAACATACCACATTCAAATTTGACCTATGTGTACCAAAAGTTTATTGGGACCTCGATATCTGGCAGAATGTCTCTTCCCGTCAAGATCTGCCCATCCTATATGATCTTCCCAGGCCAAGTGGTTGAGAGTATTGACCTTGAGAGAGGCCCAGAAAGAGAGGACTAGAAACCAAACCTTCTCGGTGGTCGCTCCCAACTCTGGAACAACCTCCCACCTGAAATCCACCTAGCTCCTTCACTGGGAACTCTTAAGTGGTTGCTAAAAACATATTTTTTTAAGATAGGCCTTCCTGGACCTCATAACATCCTAATATAGTGGTGGTCTTAACATTTCTATTATCAGTCCTGCCGCCTTGCCTTTATATCATTTTAATTATTATTAGTTAAGTTTTGTTGATGTGTTTGTGTTCAACTTTGATTTTATAACTATTATGCTTATTGTTTTAAATTGTTGTTTGATATGTTCGTTTAATGTATAAACCGCCCAGAGTGGCCTTGGCAGCCAAATAGGAGGTATAAAAGTCAAATAAATAAATAAAAATAAATGTTGCTACTTTATTTACAACTCAGTATGTGTAAATAAAAATCAGTATATTAAACAAAAGTGTACACATAAGTCATTATACTGGGGGAAATGTTTCAAAATGAACATAAAAATTCATAAGTTAGGGAACTGGGAGATTTACTACATTCAGACGCTGACACAAATAAAGACAAAATAAATGTACAGCTGTGAAAATGAAAAATTTGGTGAAACCAAAATTAATAAATGTACTGATTTGATTTCAATATACAGCATGTGGCTTTTTCCTGATTTATAACTACTTGATCTAGTATAGATCAAGATTACCAGCAAGGAGCTGACCCTCTGTCAACCACTGTGGTATTGAGCCAGATCAGGGACTCTATCGCTATAACTTACATTGTCAGAAAAGACTCCATTAAAACAAATAAATTTTAATTTGGTCATGTGAATTGGAAATAGACGCCTCCTGATTTGGAATACATTGCCAGAAAAGGTTCAGTTGAAATAAATATAACTGTTTGGCAATGTGAATTGCAGATATGGCCTCCACAGTTTGTCATGGGTCCCAATGCAGATTAGATTTCCAGCACTTGCGTTTGAGCAAGGAAAATCTTCATTGCATCCTGTGTATGGAAAGCATTGTTTAAGTCTGCCTCTAAGGATCAGCAGTTAAAATTCTCAGCACTACGTTAAGTCATATGAGTGAAGTCACGCCTATGAAATTATTGTAAAATCAATATAAAATTGTAGCAGTGAGTCATATCAAATCAGTTGAATTTGTGGAGCATAACAGAGTGAAATGTTTGGGGACTCCTCAGTAAATGGCTCCCAGATATATTTTGTTTGGGTCACTTTGCCCTTTCCTAGGTTTAAATAGTCGCAATGGTTTCCTAAGACATGATTCTCAGATCCTCTGTGCAGAAGTTTTCAGAGATACAATTCTTGAGATATATACTGAACAATTGGTTTTTAGCTGCAGAGCTTCCAGTGTTATTTCTATTCTGTCCTATACATGGGATATCTTGTAATTAGAATGGTGAAATTATAACTCCTGTTTAGGATGTGTGGTCCACAGACTTCCTCAGCTAATATAATTGCTTATTGGATCTGTCAGTATCATCTCCCATTTTAATATTTGATAAATCAAAGGAAATGGAATTGCTTAAAATCTGTTTCTGGTGTTCATGAACAAAACTAGTACATTCCACTCAAATTAACTTCTACAAGAAAAAGAGAAAAATCAATTTGAACGCAGAATAAGATCTTTGTTTACTGTTATTATTGCTCTTATTTTACCCTCAGGAAGGGGACAATATGGTGCAGTTAATAATTTGGCCGAGGACACATTTTTGTTGGTGTGGTGGAAGATGGTATCTCTTTAATTCTCATCACTTTAAATATCTTTATCATTAAAACTGCATGGCTATTTTGCTAAAACATGGGGAAGGCAATATTGCCTTTCTTTTTTGCCAGCGTTGCCTGTGTTTCAGATTTTTGCATTGTCTGACCCCATTTCAGTGAATTTTCCATATCCTGCCTGTCTTGAATTCGCTGAGGGAACACACTGATGCTGTGTTTATGCTAATTTTATGCTCTCTGAGTTGTGTCTGTTATTCAAAGCAGTTGAAGCAGTTATTGCCAGTAATCTTATTTCTGCTGGAGCCCCAGGGCAGACTAGGCCTCAAAATCGGGCCTGCAGACAAAGACAGAGCCATCACAGCCTGCTGGTAAATGGCAGTTCTTTCCCACAGAATCTGATATCAGTTACTTTGCAAACACAGTAATAAAATGAAACAAATCAGATTTTCAAGTAAATAAACCAGGCTTCAGTGGCAGTGACAATGGTCAGGACAACAGGATTTTAATAAGTGGTACTATATACTGGGAAAATATGAGAGCGTCAGGACTCCTCTCTCCTCACCTCACCATCCCCCTGAAGTCAACGGGTGGTCGGTCAGACAGTCAGTCAGACAGACATGAATAGGCTATCACCAGCAGCAAAGCAATGAAACTACAGATGACAGTGAACACTTATGTAGGTGTTCAATGCTCATGACACATTAGCTGGTTTTTCAAAAGAATGCTCACTTATCTTGAGCCTTAGTCAGGCATTACCTCACATGTATGAGGGACGGCAGAGGTCCCCAACTCTGGGCCTCTTCTCATCCTTTGGAGACATCTCTGTGATGGAAAGCCTACTCTACCCATGTCAGTTCCCTCCTTGACCTAGAACTCTTAAGGCTGAATCTACACTACACAGGTGTAGCAATTGGATTCCATTTTTCACTGTCATGTCTCCATCCTGTGAACTTCTGGGATTTGTAGCACACTACTGAGGTACTTAAGGGACGTGGTGGTGCTGCGGGGTAAACCGCAGAAGCCTCTGTGCTGCAAGGTCGGAAGACCAGCAGTCGTAAGATCGAATCCACGCGAGGGAGTGAGCTCCCGTCGCTTGTCCCAGCTCCTGCCAACCTAGCAGTTTGAAAGCATGTAAAAATGCGAGTAGATAAATAGGTACCACCACGGTGGGAAGGTAACGGCGTTCCGTGTTTAGTCATGCTGGCCACGTGACCAAGGAAACTGTCTACGGACAAAGGCTGGCTCTACAGCTTGGAGACGGGGATGAGCACCGTGCCCTAGAGTCGGACACGAGTGGACTAAATGTCAAGGGGAACCTTTACCTTTACTGAGGTACTTAGAATTCTACACCAGGGAGTTCTAGCTTTCACCTTTGAACTGCAGCAGAGCATGCCCCACCTCCCTCAGAGGCTCAGCTGGTCCGCGGTAAGAAAAAGGTTGACGACCTCTGTCCTATAGAACTATGATTTTTTGCTGTCTATTTTGTTATGACCTGTAATCAAAACATAAAATTTTGAACTGAATTGGAAGAAGCCACCGTATAAGACAGTTATTTCCAGGAGGTTACGGAATTCTATCAATGGAATGAGCATAAGAGTGAGAAAGAAGCTGTGTAATAAGTTGAGTACCTGTCATGCCATCAGTGGGGATAATCTTATCACTACTTGCAACTACTTCACACTATAACATAGTCACTGTGGCCTGTTTGTCATCAGGTAGCCAACTTCCTGGTGAAAAACTTCTTCATGTTTAGTTAGAGTAATTCTCATATGACAAACACACCATCTGCTCTTGGCACTGAGCTGAAAGTTGGTGGAACCGGCCAGAACTTGTGTTCTGCTGACGGAGCCCAAGAACATTACTGCACCATGATGAGGTAGCAAAGTGGGAATCATGAGAAGTTGAAAAAGTACCATCATTGTCTCGTTTTGATTGAATGAGGCAAGACAAACTATTGAGGATTCCCCAACTCCCACAAGAATTTTAGCCTCTGCCAAGCAAGTTTCAATTCCTCATTCCCTCTTCAAACACTCTGCCCATCTAGTGGGCTGGGATTGTTTCTATAATTTCACCTTTCATATCAATTTAATTATACTGGATGGACTTGCGTACCTGAAAGGATCATATCACCTTTTGTCATTCAAGCCCCAAATTCAGTTTGTTGTTATGCTGCATGATTTTGCCATTCATGACACTGGAAAAAGGTAGTCCTTCCTCTCTCTCTCTCTCTCTGTCACTAAATTTCTGCTTCACAACCTTGGCTACCACTGAGCAGACTAAAGTGATTCTCTGCTCTCTGGCCTTGTGCTCTCTGACCTTGCTCCCCTCCTTTCCACCCAGCATTCTTCTGTCAGATCATTCAGCTCTCTTTTTGCCTCTTTTTGTTCACCTCTCTTATAGCCCTCATTGCTCTTTAAATCCCTACATTGGCTTCCTATCTACTCTGTAACAAATTCTTTCGAAATCATCCATAGCACCTTGCACTCACATCAGTCTGTTCTTATCACCTTGCCCAAGATCTTTAATCCTCTAGCTGTGCCAACATGCTCTACTAGCCATGCTTCTCCCACTTCCTGACCTGACTTTGCTGTTTCTCCTGGAGGCACATTCATCTGTATACCTCTTTCATACTTTAAATAACTTATCAAAATCTACATTTCTTGTGAAGCCTATGGCTCAGTCCCCTAGTTCACATGCCCTATTATTACAGGAGTTGGGGATATTTGGCCCTTATCAGCATGCCTAATGATCAAAGATTATAGGAACTGAAGTCCAAAATATCTGGAGGACCAAAGTTTTCCACACCTACCCTACTGCAGGTACAGCTCAAAAAAAAAAAACCCCTGAGGACATATAACTGAAACAATCACATATTCTTTCCCCTGTATTGTCTATCCCTGCCTCTACTAACAAAAACACCCCAAACAATGGGGAACCCTTAGTGTATAGCCTAACATGTCTGACTCAGTAATATTCCTTCAAGATAAGTGAATAAACAAAAATATTTTCAGATAGATTACAATAGTAGAGGATAATTATTTGTTTAAACATTCTTTGTCTGAAACTATGCAACTTTTTGTGAATAGCCAAGATTCAATTTGTGTTAAATAAAAATTACTGTTTTAACATATAGGCACTCCATGGTAGGCATCCTTCAGTTTCGAGAGACTATGGTAACATGCTCTGAATAGAGGTCTTGGAACAGTGTCTAGTGTGGCTGAGAAGGCCAATTCAAGAGTGACAATCCCTTCCACACTGAGGATAAATACAATCTGTCCCCTGTCCAGCTCCCTGATTTTGCTGGTTTCGGGACTGCCTCTTTGCCTTGGCTTGCTGAACAAGTGTCTCTTCAAATTGGGAGGGGCCATGCTGCACCACCTGCCTCCAGGCTGAACGCTCAGATGTCAAAGTTTCCCATCCATTGAAGCCCATTCCTAAAGCCTTCAGATTCCGCTTGCAGATATCCTTGTATTGCAGCTGTGGTCTTCCTCTGGGGTCCTTTCCCTGCACTAATTCTCCATACAGGAGATCTTTTGGAATCCGACCGTCAGCCATTCTCACAACATGCCCAAGCCAACGTAGACGTAGCTGTTTCAGTAATGTATACATGCTAAAAATTCCAGCTCGTTCTAGGACTACTCTATTTAGAATTTTGTCCTGTCAGGTGATACCAAAAAATGCGTCGGAGACAATGCATATGGAACGTGTTCAGCTTCCTCTCCTTCCATGCACAAAGGGTCCAGGACTCACTGCAGTACAGGAGTGTGCTCAGGACACAGACTCTATAGACCTGGATCTTGGTCTATGCCGTCAGCTTCTTATTAAGCCATACTCTCTTTGTGAGTCTAGAGAACATGGTAGCTGCTTTGCCAATGCGTTTATCCAGCTCAACATCTAGAGAGAGAGTGCCAGAGATCGTTGAGCCAAGGTACACGAAAACATAAACAACCTCCAATTCTTGTGTAGAGATGGTAATAGAGGGAGGTGAGTCCACGCCCTGGCCCATGACTTGTGTTTTCTTCAGGCTGATTGTTAGTCCAAAATCTTGGCAGGCCTTACTAAGACAATTCATAAGTTGTTGGAGCTCTTCAGCAGAATGGGCAACAACAGCTGCGTCATCGGCGAAGAGGACGTCCTGCATGCATTTCAGCTGGACTTTGGTCTTCGCTCTCAATCTAGAGAGATTAAAGAGCTTTCCATCTGATCTAGTCTGGAGATAGACACCTTCTGTTGCAGTTCCAAAAGCGTGCTTCAGCATGACAGCAAAAAAGATCCCAAACAGAGTCGGCGTGAGGACACAGCCCTGTTTCACTCCGCTTCGGATGTCAAAGGGATCTGATGTTGAGCCATCAAAAACTACAGTGCCCTTCATTTCCTCATGAAAGGACCTGATGATGTTAAGGAGTCGAGGTGGACATCCAATCTTTGGAAGTATTTTAAAAAGGCCGTCCCTGCTAACCAAATCAAAGGCCTTTGTAAGATCTATGAAGGCCACAAAGAGTGGCTGTCATTGTTCCCTACATTTCTCCTGCAACTGTCTGAGGGAAAATACCATGTCGATGGTGGATCTATTAGCTCGAAATCCACACTGGGATTCTGGATGGACTCTGTTTGCGAGCACCTGGACTCTCTTCAGCACAACACGGGCAAGCAGCTTCCCTACAACGCTGAGAAGAGAGATGCCACGGTAGTTATTGCAGTTGCCCCTGTCTCCTGTGTTCTTGTACAATGTGACAATGTTTGCATCCTTCATGTCCTGTGGTACTCCACCTTCCCTCCAGCAAAGACAAAAGATTTCATACAGCTCAGTGGTGATGGTCTCTTTACAGCACTTCAGCACTTCAACAGAGATGTTATCCTTCCCAGGTGCCTTGCCAGAGGTGAGCGAATCCAAGGCCGCTTTTATTTCTGCTAAAGTTGGTTCGCTGTTCAACTCTTCCAAGACAGGCAGGCACTCCATGTTATTTAATGCCTCTTCGGTTACTGCATTCTCTCTAGAATATAGCTCAGAGTAGTGCTCACAGCGTTCCATCTGCTGTGCTCGGTCCTGGATGATCACGCCTGTAGCAGACTTCAAGGGAGCAGATTTCTTCTGTATTGGACCTAAAGCCTGCTTGATACCATCATATATTCCCTTGATGTTACCTGTGTCCGCTGCTATCTGTATCTGAGAGCAGAGCTGAAGCCAATAATCGTTAGAACATCTCCTGGCAGCCTGTTGGACTTTGCTACGAGCAATTCGAAGAGCCTGCAAGTTGTACTCACTAGGACAGGCTTTGTATGCTGCTAGATCTCTCCTCTTTTCCTCGATGGCTGGCATCAATGGCTTCAAACCAGTCTGCCATCTTTTTGGTCTTCTTGCCAAATGTGGACAAGGCGGAGTTATAAACAGCGTTCTTGAAATGTTCCCATCGTTCAGGTGCATTTGCATCAGCCAGGCCTGGAAGGGTTTCCTCAAGCGCTTGGGCAAATTCCTCCACTTTTCTTTGATCGCAAGTCTTGCTGATGTCAATATGTGGTCTTCCTTCCTTTTTTGTGTGATACAATCTATTCACAGTTTTACTCTGCTACACACCAGGGACTGATCAGTATCACAACCAACACCCTGATAACTGTGTGTGATCGTAATACTAGGAAGGCTAGAGCGTCTATTGAGGATCAAATCGAGCTGATGCCAATGCTTCGATCTTGGATGTCTCCAAGAGACTCTGTGTCGAAGCTTCGTATTAAAGAACGTGTTGCTGACACAAAGACCATAATAATAGCAAAACTCCAGCAAGCGTTGGCCATTTTCGTTCATCTTCCCAATGCCAAAACAGCCTAGACAGGTGGGCCAAGAGTTGTGATCAGCACCAACTCTAGCATTAAAGTCTCCAAGAATGAACAGCGGCTCTCTCTCGGGGATTTTTTTGATAGTAGCTGCCAGATCGTCGTAGAATTTGTCTTTGACTTCTGTTGTAGACGACAGTGTTGGTGCATATGCACTAATGAGGGTGACCACTCCTGCTGATGAATGGAGCTGCAGAGGCAGGATTCTTTCACTCCCCGCAGTAGGTGGAACAATGGATCTCAGCAGAGTATTTCTAACAGCAAAGCCGACACCATATTCCCTGGTCTCATTCAATGATTTTCCCTGCCAGAAGAATGAGAATTTTTTTTCTTTGACGGATCCCAAGTCTGGCAATCTCGTCTCTTGCAGGGCAGCAATGTCCATCTGCAGCCTGCTCAGTTCCATGTCGATGACAGCTGTCTTGCGTGTGTCGCCTATTTCCTGCAGGTCGTCAGAAAAGCCAGAGGTCATTGTCTGAACATTCCAGGTGCCCAACTTTAGGGCAGAAGTTTTCTTATGATTGTTGCATGGTGCAGGGTTATCGATCTGCTTGTCGGCTTTCACCCTAAACCCCACGCACCCCGTGAGGTTAACAGACCGTGGCGAGGTAGCACCTTACTGGCTGGGGGCTGCCCTGCTTAAGGCGGGTGGTAGCTACCTAGTGAGGTGACCTCTCCCACCGTCGGAAGTAGCCCCTGGCATCATGCTCTACACCAATCGAGCAAAGACTTATAACCAGTAACTGCTACGTCCCGTGTTGTTTCGACGCTGTAAGCGAAGCTGGAGTGTCCTCTCCAGAGCACGAAGCCTGGGTAAAATAATATGGAGGATAGACTGTTACTCAAGCAGCAAATCCCCCCTCTCCACGTCACTGAAATAGTCCAATGGAAAGGCAAGAGCCAATACAATTGGTTCCAGCGACGTCACAGGAGTTGCCAGAGTCATGAACTGCCTTCGGGACTCCGGCTCCGGATTTTGCCTCGAGGTTAACTCCTGAAGCCTTTTCCATTGGTGGATATAGCCACAGGGCAATGGAGGTTTGAAAATGGAGTTTTCCTTCTCCTAGATGGGCTGCCTTCCAAGGCTAACGAGCCCCACCTACCCGGGATATAGGCACTACAGTGTAGGGTAATCAAGCTAATCTAAAAGAAACACCTTTATGCATATGGTGGTAATGCACAATCAGGGTTGCCACCCCTTCTTTCTGACACTCTCCTCACCTTTGACAGTTTCACGGTAGACAGATATAGTGTAGTCCTTTCCATTCTGTGATTAAGGAAATACCTGTAGCTTTTTATAAACAGCTGTGAATTTGGCCAGGGCATGTAGGTGAGAATTGTATTCAGTTTGTTTGTTTGTTTATAAGATCTTATCAAAATTTGAAATTTCTTCATAAATCAAATGGAAGGAAGGTTTTTTTAAATTGAGATTTTAAAAAGTTGAATTTGTGAGAAAGTAAAACTGGCAGATTTACCCATCTCTAAGAACTCAATTTTTCCTGTCATAAGAACAATTAATCTGATTTGCTGATCTGACATTTGTGGGATGCCTGTTACTTGTTAGAAAGGGTGAAGTGTGGTAGTTCAGAGTGAAACATGAAGTGTTAAAATCGAATTTTTGAAGAATAATGTTTAAAAGCAGAAGTTTGTCCACAATAAATTAGGATTTTGTCACTTTAACCTACTAAAGGGAGGTGCCAAGAATGGTCAGATGTCTACATGGTAAGCCCATAAAAGGAAAGCAATGTGTTGTACTTTGTCCAAGCAGTCCTGGGGTCAAATCCACAGACAATTACAAACCATGCTGGTTGGCTCCTGTGTACCAGTGTATTCTATGTAGAAGATTTCACAGAGCATTCTTGCCTCAGTGTATATACAAAATATTTTATAATACACTGCAGGAAGATACACCACAAAATGTTTTATTTTTCTTAAAATGTTAAAATCTGCATCACGTGCTGAAAGAATCCACTACGACTGTATATCTTATATTGACAAATAAAGGAATACAATAACAGAAGTGGCAGAACAACAGGTTATTTTCCCAGCATGACCTTTGAATAATACTTTCCAGTAATAATTATCTTTGCCCCTAAAGTTTGTTTGTTCCCTAAAGTTGCATGTAAATTTGGAGGCTATTGTCCATTTACTTCCTTCTGTTGCATAAATATAATAAATGAGAGCCGTATTATATTGGAATTATTAATATTTGTTTGCTTTATCAGCTCTCCAGATTTCTTGCATTAGCCTTGGGGCTTTATCCCAAACATATTTATACCAGCTATTTATGGACAGTTTTTTACCATCTTTCCATTTACAGCCCAACTCTTACCTTGCTGCTGCAAGTAGAAATGTTAATATATTTTTGTGTATAAAGGTAAAGGTAAAGGTTCCCCTTGACAATTTTTTGTCCAGTCGTGTTCGACTCTAGGGGGCGGTGCTCATCCCCGTTTCCAAGCCATAGAGCCAGCGTTTGTCCGAAGACAATCTTCCGTGGTCACATGGCCAGCGCGACTTAGACACGGAACGCTGTTACCTTCCCACCGAGGTGGTCCCTATTTATCTACTTGCATTTGCATGCTTTCGAACCGCTAGGTTGGCGGGAGCTGGGACAAGCGACGGGTGCTCACTCCCTCGCGTGGATTCGATCTTACAGCTGCAGATCTATAGATCTTACAGCACAGAGGCTTCTGCGGTTTAACCCGCAGCGCCACCACGTCCATAAACTGTAGGTACAATTGCTTAAAATATATGGAAATTAAACTGGGGTTGCAAATACTGAAGAAATATTTTTGTGTATACTCACCTGTAAATAGATTCAGTAGGGTTAGCAATGGATCAAAAGAGATTCTTTGACTTATGATTTACTCTAATTCACCTTATTAGTTTCTTTGCCATCGAGTTGTATCTGACTCATCTCAACCTTAATAGAATTTTCAAGGTAAGTGAGATATTGAAATAATGGTTTTATAAGCACCACCTCCCCCCCATGGGTTTCCATGGCAGAACAGAGATTTGAACCTAGTCTTTTGACTCACAATCTGCCACTCTATCCACTACACCAGTGGTCCCAAACCATGGGCCTCCAGATGTTCTTGGACTTCAACTCCCAGAAATCCTGGCTAGCAGAGGTGGCGGTGAAGGCTTCTGGGAGTTGTAGTCCAAGAACACATGGAGGCCCAAGGCTGGGGACCACTGCACTACACAACACTGGCTCTCAATTGGACATGGCTCAGGGAGCAAAAGTTAGCCACCAAGGGGCATAAAGTATGATCAGACAGGTATTTAGTCCACTGTTTGGAGAACTGCAGGGACGGGCTGGTGAGCTCTTCCAGACAATATCTTTAGAGGAGTGAACCAGCTCACCCCAGAGCATTCCTACCCGCACCATTCTGGCTCCTGCCAAGGGGCTTCTACATTTTTGGTGCAGGTAGGATCACTCTCCTTTGGTTCATCCTCAGCACATGTGATCTTTGGGAATGAACCAAAGGAAAACCTTCCTCTTTCAATTTGGAAAGCCAAATACTCCTGTGTGCCCCTGTGTGTGTGTGTGTCTATGTATGTGTCTGTGTGTCTGTCTGTGTCTATGTGCCTCCCTTTCTCTGTCTGTCTGTCTGTCTGTCTATCTCTGTCTTGTCTTGTCTTGTTGTGTCTTTGTAAAAGAGGCAAGCAGAGCAGTTGAGGTGGCAAGAGGAGAAAGAAGAGGGATTTTTCTTTGCTTTTCTCAATTGGCTCTTTAAGAGAAAACAAAAATTCCCCAAATTGCCCCATCTTATCTCTTCCCACTTCTGACAGCAGACTGGTGGGGACCATATAGGGTTGCTTCAGGTCCATATGCCAATTGGATGTGAAGATTGCACCAAATGGCATACTGGATCTCCTAACGACTCTATTTAGCCTGCTCCAGCCTGCTCCAAAACACGTGTGTAGACAAGGCCATACTTACCATATCGGATACAACATCTCAAGTTCCATGGATCAAGGCCCCCGACATTCATGCCCAATGCATTTACAGATCATTTGCCCCAAAGTTCATCTAAAGCATTTTCTTACCTTGATTGGTTTCCCCCCTCAACATGTATGTTACACTTATTTCTCTTTTCCTTACATCAGAATTCAAGTATTTGGAAAATGTTCTTAGCTCTTCTGCTCTATATTTGGGGGGGGGGGGGAATAGCCTACATTCATCAGCTTACAATGTTATATAACATCATTTGTTACAATTCTTTGAGGAACCTCATTTTTACTTTCACAAAAATATTTCTGAATATTTGAGGGGGTGGGCAGGGAGGACTGGAAAAATTAAAATTAAACTGTAGGTAAGGTAAAGGTTCCCCTTGACATTTAGTCCACTCGTGTCCGACTCTAGGGCGCGGTGCTCATCCCCGTCTCCAAGCTGTAGAGCCAGCGTTTGTCCGTAGACAGGTTCCGTGGTCACGTGGCCAGCGCGACTAGACAAGGAACGCCGTTACCTTCCCACTGTGGTGGTACCTATTTATCTACTCGTATTTACATGCTTTTGAACTGCTAGGTTGGCAGGAGCTGGGACAAGCGACGGGAGCTCACTCCGTCACGTGGATTCGATCTTATGACTGCTGGTCTTCTGACCTTGCAGCACAGAGGCTTCTGCGGTTTAACGTGCAGCGCCCCCACGTCCATAAACTGTAGGTACAATTGCTTAAAATATATGGAAATTAAACTGGGGTTGCAGGCAAATACTGAAGTCAGAGTTCAGTACAAACTATAGGAGCATAGAAGTACAATAAAATATCAGAAAGAATGTTTTACTTACACCTTAAAATACTGGTGCTTATAGCCTAAAAAGGTAAAATTAAAACACAGAGAATACATTTCTTAAACTGTAAAGGTTCTTAAAAGTAAGGACATATTAAAGAAGATTATTTTCTTAGCCTTGAAACATACAGTAGAATCCCTGTATCCGTGGAGGATTGGGTGCAAGCCCCCCCCCCCCCACAGATGCTGAAAATTGTGTATAATAGTGAATGCTGTTTAGAAATATATATTTCTAGGATTTTTCTTTTAATATTTTTATTATTTCCAGACCATGGATATGTGAATCAGTGGATATTGATCCCATGGATAAGGGGGTCCTACTGTATTATAAATGACATAGAGAAAATATTTCTAACTGTTCACCCAATCCTGTTTGATTCTGTGGAGGAAAATCCATGTTGTCATATCCAAATGTTATACGAAGCTGAAGCAACCCTATTTGTACACCAGCTTGCTGCCGCTGTGCTGCTATTGCTACAAGTTGCTGCTCTCTGCTATTAGTGTTGCTGGTGTCTGATGTGTTTGGCATGCAGCATGTTGCGTTGACTTGTTTTGTTGCATTGATATGTGTGCCTCCTACCACCCTATTAATATTTTGTCTAGCAGGTTCAGAGCACAGCTGTTTGCACTGACTATCCTTATAAGCTACTGTATAAGGATAGCAATTTGCAGAAGTAGCAAAACACTGGAATTAATCTATCAAAGTGTAGCAAGCCACTGTGTCTGCTATTGCTGTCTACTAGTCATGTTAATACATTGCAAAGTTTTACCAATTATTTCAACACACTTTCAATTCTCTCCTTTGTTTACTTCCCTGCTGAACTTTCAGCTATGAAAGAAATTCCTTTGCAAGGCATTGTTATCATACAGAGTGACCTTCTTTCCAGACTCAGCTGGAGAGCTGGCTAATTGTTTTGCAATGGCTTTTAATACTCGTAAACTGTTCAAACTGTTGTTGTTTTTCATTTGAAAAAAAAATCACATCTTGACTAGAGATGGGGCTATTCGTATTCGTGAATAAATATGAATATTCCAGTCCCAGGTCCACTTAATGCAGGTCAGGCCCTCAGGACTGGACCGTCCACTCATGTTTCACCTCACTGCCAGCCTCCTGCTCTTCCTGCCAATCGCAGAAGTAGCTCCACCGTCTCCCTGCTCAGGTGGCCACTCAGCAGCCGTGTGGGGAGACTTGTCCTCCTGCCCCCTGCCTGGACTGGCCAGCTGAGCAGATAGACGGCGGAGCAATTGGAAGGAAGAGCGGGAGGCTGGCAGTGCAGCGAAATGTGAGTGGACAGGCTGGGTCTGAGAGCCGGACCTCATTAGGCACACCTGGGACGTAAATGAATACTAATATCCCCATCTCTAATCTTGACACCCCTCCAAACCTTTGAAGCTGGTAAAGTAAAGCTGCTTATTAACTCAGTGTAGAAAGCAAGTCCCCTCTCGCTTGACTTCTCCCTTTTTGGTCTTTTCACTTTACCTCCTGTACCAGCAAATTTCCTTTCCTTACCCAGTTGCCGGCACAAATACACCACAGAGAAAAACTCTTGGCCTAGCCCAATTTGTGCAAAACTTTCCAAAAGATTTTAGTTGGCTTGGGATTTTACTCAGTGTAATTGATTTTTTTTTTCCTCAGCTAAGCAACACAAATATGCTAATTCAAGTCTGCAAGGAATTTGTTTTCATGAAACCTAAAGGAAATCTTTCTCCTTCTACTCCTTCCTTTTCAATTTGTAAAAATTGCCTGGGAGGAATCTAGAACCTACAGGTAATTGAGCATTTGGATAAATGGAAGCTCTGTTTACAAGAGGCTACATTTAAAAGGAGTTTCTTTTATTTCATTAATTATTTAAAGTATAGATATTCCATCTATGGATTAAGATGCTTGAGGTGATAAATATCAGTACATACTATACAATGAATTTCAAATCCTAAAAATACATAAAGTAATGTACTGCAAATTTAGAAAATGTGAGGTTCCCCATACACGTTATCTCTTAGGTGTTTAAAATGTTGTTTCTTCCTTGCTTTTGTGCTCTGCTCTTTTCATGATGGTGCTGAATTTTGTGAGGGGGGAGTTCAGTTCTGAACAGAATTCAAAGTAATATTGACCTTGCCTCCTCACTTGTGCCGTTTTCATATCCATACGCACAGATATGCACAGAGAGAGAGAGAGAGAGAATCTCACTCTTCATGTAGGTGCACATATATGTGCATGCACACAATGAGTATTCATTTGTATGTGGGTTTCAAAATATTTTATGTATTTGATCCATATATGAATTATATATAAATATATAATATCTAATATTTTGAATTCCAAATATTGTGCTCAAGCATTTCTCCTTGTATATAGGCTTGGGAAGAATTTGGTACTAAATAAATGCTGCCTCAAACCAGGCAAGATAAAACATAAATCATTGCATTAAAAACCTCTAACAAGTCTATCTGCTTTTTGAAATGACTGGGAGATGAAAGAGAGGAGTCTCATTTAAGAAGGCCCAGCGGAACAGTTCTGCATTTATATAGCTGTTATCAAAAGCAATTCATTTGGAGATCAAATAGACTGACAGATAGGACAAGCTGGGGATCACAGCTGCCTTCAGGCAGCTAAAAGCAAGGATGGTTTCCCAGTACCATCACTAATATTGGGCCTAACCGGTGCTTGTGTCTATTACGGTGTGCAGGAAATGCCAGCAGAATTTTAATGTGCTGCTGCTCACACTTGGTGCTGAATTATAGCCCAGGGAATGGAGAAATGCAGCCTCAGACTGGTTTTTGAAGAAATATCCTCCTTTGAGCCAATCCCAATTGGTATTTATTTTGAGAAAAGGTGACAGTGCTGCCAACAGGAAAGAATAACAAAAGACAAAGCCAGCTCCATTCCCAGTGTCCTATAAGCAAAGGGCTGCTATACTTGGATCATCGCTGACTGTATTGCAAATATATTCTGTAGGCACATTCATTTACTTAAATAAAGATGGCAACATTCTAACTGAATGCCTGAATGCACCATTCTGCAACAGTTTCAAGCCATCATGGAGTTCCTAACTATAAGATAGACAACAAGGTTTGCCAGGTCAACAGCTTCCCATTTCCTGAGATCTCACCTGAGGCCAGGAGATACGTAGGTCTTTGTGATGTCTCTGGGGGTGGTCCCTTGCATAACACTTCCAAAATAAATTTTATACGTTCAACACGTATAAAAAATTTTTGTATTGCACCAGTGAGAGCTAGTGAGAGCTGGAAGAAGAAGAAGAAGAAGAAGAAGAAGAAGATGGTGATGATTAAGGAGGAGGAGAAAAGAGTTCCATTTCTGTAACTGAGAGACTATTACAGTGAATGTGATGTTGTATTCAGACTCTGGATAAATACATTTACAGTAGTACCTCGGTTTGCGAAACGGATCCGTTCTACGCAACGTTACATAGTATGGAAATTTCGCAAACTGAAACACCAATTGCGCTATGAAAGGGGCAGCGCTATAGGCGCAATGCGCCCTGGGAAAGCCCTTTCATAGTGCGAAAAAAAAAGAGAGAAAACAATGTAAACCGGGGCTTTATTTCTTATGGATTTCAGTTCATAAACCGAAAATTACGTAAACTGAGGCGTTCGCAAACTGAGGTACTACTGTACTTTTAGAACCTGTGGAAGGAATGGACCATATATATGTTCCCTAATTTGATTTAGAAATGCCTCCATACCATTGTCCATATTATTTAAACATTTTGATCGTTTTGATCGTCATAGAAATCCTCCCCCATCTGGGATCATGTATATTTACAACATTGTATGATCAGACCATGCTAGACATTGGCAACATGGTATGATTAGACTGCTATCCCTTTAATATGGTGCCTATTAATGTTGAATCATGTTAACAGTATGACAGCGTGAAACACTGTTGTAGTCTCGTATGGAGTCATGAAACACAAAGTAGATGCCCAAAGGCCAGTAGCAGGTTGCTGCTAAAAGCCCATGCCAGCATTTATTCAGGTCGAAGCAGTGCCATTGTGTCGAGTGCAGAAGGAGAGGACAGTGGAGATCCTCTTCTGATGATGTGGCTGAATGGCCCCAAAGGCCATGAGGCTGCACTGCAAGCTGGTAGAGGGGGAGGTCTGGTGAGGAGCAGCCTGACAGCCCAATAGCAGCATGGTCCAGCCAGGCTGGCTATGGTAGTCTAGGCGCTCTTTAATTTCCAAATATCGCTACCAAACCCCCTCTCCATCCTGCAGCTATGACAAAAGGGATTCCAAGGGTGCCTGGGAAGGAAAGGAACTGCAACTTTTTAAATTCTGAAAAACCTCCACAGCTAATTCAGGCATCAGCCTTACATAGTATGAGACAGGCTTTCCTTTAATGACTGATTGACCAAAGGTATTTTTAAAGGGATTGTTCTATTCTGTTGTTTTACTTGTGCTTTGAATATTGCTCTTATTTATAAATTTTAATACCATATGCAATCCTTTTTTAATATTGTAATAATTTATTGTTTTAGCTTTCAGCTTTGTTAATTTTAATACTGTAACCTGCATTGGGTCCTTTATAGGAAAGGCAGCAAATAAATAAATAAATAAATAAAGAAAGAAAGAAAGAAAGAAAGAAAGAAAGAAAGAAAGAAAGAAAGAAAGAAAGAAAGAAAGAAAGAAGGGTCATTTGGCCTTCCCATGTTTTGCCTCATTTTATTTTGGTTGAGTTTAGTGGTCCTTTTAATTTGCTTCCTCTGGCTTAGAGATATAATGGACACTTACCATGTTGACATCCCCTGACAAGACCTTCCCTTGTACCAGCAAGTTTTCCTGGCTTCCCAGATGCTGGCCTCATTTTACATGCATTGTTCTGAGCAGGAAACTGCAAATTCTGTGCAGCTTAATGTCCTTTCCAGGGAATCCTCCAAAGGAAAGATCTCATTCTGCACAGAAATTGTAATAATCCTGCACAGCTTAGCATTCCTTCCAGAAAGAAAATAACCAGGATATTTCCAGAAATCCCATGAGATTTCCTGTGAGATTTCTTGGGGGGGAAACTCTCCCTCTGTCTGGTTCCATTTTTATTTAGTATTACTTGGTTCCTCTGGCTCCATTCTTCCTTCTTTCCTCTCCATCTTTCCATTCTCTTTCCTTCAATTTTCATGAATGCCATTCCTCCCAACCCCAGCAGAACCAAGCAGCCTCAGCTGGTGCTTCTTTTGAAATGGCTTGCAAGTGTATAGCAGTCAGGACAGACCCCATAACCATGCAGTTCCAATCACAGACATGTACCCTCAACCTCAGGGTGGAAGGTCAGTGTTGTTGATCCACGAGTCTTTGGAGACATGACACACCTTAAATGTACCTTGTTGGAAGCTTGCTATAGGCACATGAACAAATGTGTTTCTGTTATTGGAGTTTGCTGAAGAGAAGTTCAGTGGAATATTTGCATGTGGAAAAAGAATGGATGAAATACTAATTACGGTCAGCATTCTAGCCTCCAAGCAAGTCTACTGTGGAAGAAAAAAAAAATAAGTCCTCGGATTTGAATAATTTCCCAACAGATAGGATAAAGCTTTCCCTTGCTTCTTAAACCTCCTACTCCCACCACGTTGCCAGTATTGCAAACGAGAAAAAGAAACACTAGGAGCTATTTTACTGGATAACCATGCAAATGAAGCAGCAGATTTGGATGCCTCAGCCAGGAGATCAGAGGGAGAAGCCTGAAACTGCTGGAAGGGGCATTTTCATTTTCATAAGTGAAGGAGATGGGCATATATGGGATGGTGGCTTCTGAAGGCATATGCAACACACATATGTCCAGATCATCAAGTAATTGATAATGGGAGCTGATTTGATTAGGAACTAGGTACACTTCAAAGAAGGAATACTCAACTGTGGATGTACCCCTGGTTGAACTGAGTGTCTAACATAGCTGAGGTGGACAGAAACTTTAAGCAGCTCTCCCCTGCCACCCCTCACTATTCTAGTTTGTTCTTCTTTTGCTTAAATGGTGGAAAGGGGGCATCTTGTGGAAGAAAAGAGAGCCACATAGGACGCCAAAGGGGTCTCCAGAGACAAAGGGAAACGCCTATCAAGATTCTCATTAACTAGAAATGACATTGTGTTTTTTCCTGCTGGGATGGTGGGGCTTGAGGACCACCTCTATTAACCTCACTAGGAGAACACCTTCAGACTATGCTTTGCTTTCCTGTGTTTAGGCCTTTGTCTCTTACTTGCTACCCACATCTCTTCCTAAGGTAATACCTACTTTTCTGTGAAAAAATGTCCAGGACAAGTGGGTACCAGAGGGCAGGCTCTGCTGCCCACTCCAAGAATCAGGCAGAAAAGAGGTCTCATAAAGTGGAATGCTCAGAAGACCGGGTCAGTTTCTATGTATCAGAAAGGGTGAAAATGAATACAAATCATAGTTTTTAAATAAAGCAAGTCCTTTGCAAGTAGTTCACCATTGACCAAACCATGGTTCACATGATTATCCTACAAAATAATAACATACATGATAGAGTGAATCGATTCCCCCCCACAGAGGCAAAATACTGGAAATTAACATGCACATCTGATCTGTCATTGGTCTGCTATCAATTTGCATGTATATTTTGTTTGAATTCTAATTGAATTTCAAAGCATCCAGAAATCTAAAGCGTCCAAAAAATTTTTGTTTTCCTTTGAATGACTCCCCTTTTGTTCTTACTGTTTTTGACTTATTTTTGTTCATACTCACACACTTTGACGTGAAAGGCCACCAGGAAGGCCTAGTCTACAGTGAGATGAGGACCTGGCTGGTGCTGTAAGACTGAAGTGAATCACATTATAATGCCATCACATTCACCATGTGGTATTTGATTGGATTTAATAGACCCATGTAGTTGTATTCATATTACTGACTAAACAACATATTATCCAGAATCCTGTTGATGTTCACGCGAGGTTTGTGTTGTGGACAATTCAAACTAATTGATGAGGTGGTGGGGCACAACTCAGGGGCACGTGACTGGTCACACATCTGAAAACTCAACCAAGATGTGCATCTTGCACAAATACCAAAATAATTCCAGCCATCTACTGCTAATTATTACTACCAGCATTTTGATGCCAATGTGGAATCATTTCAATTTGAAAAGTTGAGTATCCTAATAGACAACATAATACTTAAAACAATTCCCTCTAAGTCCCAGCAATGAGAGCCCGTGTGGTGTAGTGGATTGGGTGTCATCAGACTAAGGCTGCCATCAGACAGCCGAAAAGCACCTGATTGCACTGGAATAAAATGCACATTTTAACACCTTCTGACCTTTAAAAAAAAGAAAAAGATGAGAATGCACAGGAATATTAAGAGAATGTGGAAGAGGATGGATGATTTTGTGACAGATCATATGTTAAAGCAAGTACATATTTCCTTCTCTTACAGAATTATCTCTCTGGCAACACAAATCTTTCAGTGCTACAGGCTCGAGACATCAGGGATGCTAATAAGGTAATACCTTTCAGATGACAATTACATAATAAAAGCAAGCTAATGTGCCAAATGTAGGTTGAAGCAAACTTATGCTAGAATAGACCATTTTAAAGGGTGCATAGCTTCCTGATACAGAATTAGTATTAGTCTAGTAAGGTCTTATGTTCCAATCCATACATTCATCCAGATAGTGGAAATCAGTTCAGGTCATATTGAATTCACAAAGATCAATCTTCCCAAGCCTGCCTTCCTACACTATATTTGCATGATGCCTACTGAGTTTGTCCATACAGTGTGAAGTTTGCCATTCAGCTACGCTTCACTCTTCCCCAAATCTTAACTGTCCTGCCTCCAATTCCAAGGAGTCCTTTCTCAATCTTTATATAAATAATTCCTTCACACAGTCAACGTTATTAGTCATAGTATGCAATTGGCTCTCAATTGGAATAGCAAAGACGCCCACTGGCAGTGTGAAATGACTGATCTCTTGTGTGGATGTATCTACAGCTTGGAATCCCAGCAGCCTTCTAGCTGGAGGCGTGGGAGAATGTCTGTCAGTAAGGTGGGAGAGGGAAGAGTGAAAGTAACAGAATTTGCAAGTCACACAATTCGGTAGCTCTTAGGCAAAGTGTATACTTTTCAACATACTAATAAAGGTATGAAAAAGCTGAAAATTTCAGTCTCTGAATGCCTGCTTTTTCCAGGTGGTCAGAGATGGGATTTCAGATGAAGCTGTTATGCCAGATTACACAAATCAGCTGCATTGACAATGGTTTACTAACAAAGTGATGAGAGTTTACATGGGCAAAAGTACCAAGCCTTCATCCTCATGCAAGCATTTGGAAAAAGAGTGAGTACATCTGAGAGCATGGTGAGGCTGTCAGTTGAGTAGGACTTCTATTCCGGGATAGCTCCATCAGGAGCTTTTCAACTAGATGTTTCTCCAGGTGAACCACAATTAGGTGTTTGTAGGGGTGGGTCTGTCAGGTGGAACTCCCAGAGTGGAAAATTCTTGAAGTCCAAAAAATCCAAATGGCACATCTCTAGTAATAGTAAAGAAAACTGTGCTTGCTGCTTGCACATAGTCCTCCACAGTGACTTCTGTCTTGTGTCTTTCTGTAGCATTGTGGTGACAGTGAGAGGAAGGAAGTTGCCACAGAAGTGGCAGGTACATTTTGGAAATAATTCTATAAAGTGTGTGGTGTTTTGTTTTGTTTTGTTTTCCTAGGGGAGCAAGAAAATTTTTTAAAAATGATGTTTTTAAGAAAAATACCACCTGTGAAATTTTGGCTCAGCAGTAATTGTCATTCATCAGGATTCAGTCTCCCCCAGTTACATTTTGGAGGGGGAGTTGATGGTTGAAATGTTGTTGTTTATAGCAGTAAGTCACAACTAGAGTAGGCCCATTGAATCAGTGTGAATTGGATGAGTGAACTCCTCTGCCAGTTCAGTTGATTTAATGGGCCTACTCTAGTTGCAACTTACTGCACCAAACAACGGAATGTCAGGCTTTGTTTCTACTGAAGAAGAGTCTTATAATACAGCTTATTCTCTGTAGGACTTTTAGCAGGTATGAGTGAGAACAGTGTTGTGTCCAGCTCCATGAAAATGTTAACACTAACATATAATTACACACTAACATTTAATTAACATGTAATTCAGAGATGGGCTATGCCGTGCAGGGACACCCAAGATGGACAGGTCATAGTGGAGAGTTCTGACTAAACGCAATCCACCTGGAGCAGGAACTGGCAAACCACGCCAGTATCTTTGCCAAGAAAACTCCATGGACAGAAACAAAAGGCTAAAAGATATGATGCTGGAAGATGAGCCCCTCAGGTCGGAAGGTGTCCAACATGCTACTGAGGAAGAGCGGAGGACAAGGACAAGTAGCTCCAGAGCTAATGAAGTGGTTGGGCCAAGGCCGAAAGGACGCTCAGCTGCGGACACGCCTGGAAGTGAAAGGACAGTCCGATGCTGCAAAGAAAAATATTGTATAGGAACCTGGAATGTAAGATCTATGAACCTTGGTAAGCTGGATGTGGTCAAACAGGAGATGGCAAGAATAAACATTGACATCCTGGGCGTCAGTGAACTAAAATGGATGGGAATGGGCGAATTCAATTCAGACAATTATCATATCTACTATTGTGGGCAAGAATCCCGTAGAAGAAATGGAGTAGCCCTCATAGTCAACAAAAGAGTGGGAAAAGCTGTATTGGGATACAATCTCAAAAATGATAGAATGATTTCAATACGAATCCAAGGCAGACCTTTCAACATCAGAGTAATCCAAGTTTATGCACCAACCACCAATGCTGAAGAGGCCGAAATTGACCAATTCTATGAAGGCTTACAACACCTTCTAGAACTGACACCAAAGAAAGATGTTCTTCACATTATAGGGGATTGGAATGCTAAAGTAGGGAGTCAAGAGATAAAAGGAACAACAGGTAAGTTTGGCCTTGGAGGTCAAAACGAAGCAGGGCAAAGGCTAATTGAGTTTTGTCAAGAGAACAAGCTGGTCATCACAAACACTCTTTTCCAACAACACAAGAGGCGACTCTACACATGGACATCACCAGGTGGGCAATACCAAAATCAGATTGATTATGTTCTCTGCAGCCAAAGATGGAGAAGCTCTATACAGTCAGCAAAAACAAGACCTGGAGCTGATTGTGGCTCTGATCATCAGCTTCTTATAGCAAAACTCAAGCTTTAACTGAAGAAAGTAGGAAAAACCAGTGGGCTAGTCAGGTATAATCTAAACCAAATCCCTTATGAATACACAGTGGAAGTGAAGAACAGATTTAAGGAACTAGATTTGGTGGACAGAGTGCCTGAAGAACTATGGATGGAGGCTCGTAACATTGTACAGGAGGCAGCAACAAAAACCATCCCAAAGAAAAGGAAATGCAAGAAAGCAAAGTGGCTGTCCAACGAGGCCTTACAAATAGAAGAGAAGGGAAACAAAATGCAAGGGAGATAGGGAAAGTTACAGAAAATGGAATGCAGACTTCTAAAGAATAGCAAGGAGAGACAAGAGGGCCTTCTTAAACAAACAGTGGAAAGATATAGAGGAAAATAATAGAAAGGGAAAAACCAGAGATCTGTTCAAGAAAATTGGAGCTATTAAAGGAACATTTTGTGCAAAGATGGACATGATAAAGGACAAAAATGGTAGGGACTTAACAGAAGCAGAAGACATCAAGAAGAGGTGGCAAGAATACACAGAGGAATTATACCAGAAAGGTCTGGATGTCCCGGACAACCCAGAGAGTGTGGTTGCTGACCTTGAGCCAGACATCCTGGAGAGTGAAGTGAAGTGGGCCTAGAAAGCATGGCTAACAACAAGGCCAGTGGAGGTGATGGCATTCCAGTTGAACTATTTAAAATCTTAAAATATGATGCTGTTAAAGTGCTACACTCAATATGCCAGCAAGTTTGGAAAACTCAGCAGTGGCCAGAGGATTGGAAAAGATCAGTCTACATGCCAATCCCAAAGAACGGCAGTGCCAAAGAATGCTCCAACTACTGTACAATTGCACTCATTTCACAGGCTAGCAAGGTTATGCTCAAAATCCTCCAAGGTAGGCTTCAGCAGTATGTGGACCGAGAACTCCCAGAAGTACACGCTGGATTTCGAAGGGGCAGAGGAACTAGAGACCAAATTGCTAACATGCGCTGGATTATGGAGAAAGCCAGAGAGTTCCATAAAAACATCTACTTCTGCTTCATTGACTACGCAAAAGCCTTTGACTGTGTGGACCACAGCAAACTATGGCAAGTCCTTAAAGAAATGGGAGTGCCTGACCACCTTACCTATCTCCTGAGAAATCTATATGTGGGACAGGAAGCAACAGTTAGAACTGGATATGGAACAATTGATTGTTTCAAAATTGGGAAAGGAGTATGACAAGGCTGTATATTGTCTCCCTGCTTATTTAACTTATATGCAGAATACATCATGCGAAAGGCTGGACTGGAGGAATCCCAAACAGGAATTAAGATTGCCGGAAGAAATATCAACAACCTCCAATATGCAGATGATACCACTCTGATGGCAGAAAGTGAGGAGGAATTAAAGAACCTCTTAATGAGGGTGAAAGAGGAGAGCGCCAAAAATGGTCTGAAGCTCAACATCAAAAAAACTAAGATCAGGGACACTGGTCCCATCACCTCCTGGCAAATAGAAGGGGAAGATATGGAGGCAGTGACAGATTTTACCTTCTTGGGCTCCATGATCACTGCAGATGGTGACAGCAGCCACAAAATTAAAAGACTCCTTCTTCTTGGGAGGAAAGCGATGACAAACCTAGACAGCATCTTAAAAAGCAGAGACATCACCTTGCCGACAAAGGTCCGCATAGTCAAAGCTGTAGTTTTTCCAGTCATGATGTATGGAAGTGAGAGCTGGACCATAAAGAAGGCCGACCGCCAAAGAATTGATGCTTTTGAATTGTGGTGCTGGAGGAGACTCTTGAGAGTCCCCTGGACTGCAAGGAGAACAAACCTATCAATTCTGAAGGAAATCAACCCTGAGTGCTCACTGGAAGGACAGATCCTGAAGCTGAGGTTCCAATACTTTGGCCATCTCATGAGAAGAGAAGACTCCCTGGAAAAGACCCTGATGTTGGGAAAGTGTGAAGACAAGAGGAGAAGGGGATGACAGAGGACGAGATGGTTGGACAGTGTCATCGAAGCTACCAACATGAATTTGACCCAACTCCGGGAGGCAGTGGAAGACAGGAGGGCCTGGCGTGCTCTGTTGCATTTTCTTTCTGTCTCAGGACTTGATCCCATTGACAAAAAAATCTTTTGTACTGGGTTGGGCTTAAAAAAACCCTGGAACCCTGGTACATTTTAGTGTACGCACAAGGCACGTGCACTCATGGACTACTGTGGCAGGGAAGCAGGTTTTTCTGCTCTTCTGTTAGAGGTGCGTTAATTTTGCAACAAATGTGGATTCTATTCTTTGGAATCAATTCCACATATGTGAACACCTCTGCCACTTTTTAAAAAAATCCTGCTATCTGATACATAAATTACATTAATTAAATGATCTGATAAATTAAAGTACCACACTTGCCCCCCACTCATTTGCCCCATGCCAGCAGAATTGCTTGGAACCCCTCCAAATTGCTTGTCCAATAGTCCACCACATTGCCCCCCCCCATTGCCAGCCCGGTCAACCCATCCTATCACCCCCTTGTCCACTCTACTGCCCCCTCCAGCCACATTGTCCCCTGTCCCCCCAATCATCCCCCCCCCCGCCAGCCACATTGCTCGTGACTTACCTTTCATTTTCCCATAGGCAGCAGTGCTTGCAGGAGCAGCATGTGTGGACATCCACACTGACACAAAACTTTTGTATTTGGGCTGAAGTCCATGTGACTTTAGCCTCAATCCAAAAGTCTGCCAGATTATCCTGGCAGTGTAGATTCCCCCTTAGTCTCAGACCTCTACAGATATTCTTGAGCGTAACATAACATTTCAAAGTGGCTGAGGGTGCTACATTTGGGTTTTCTTTATACTACACCTCTCTTTATGACCCTGAAACTTTCCTGGCTGCTCACCCTTTCTGATTTCAAACAGCCCTGTGGGAGGAGTTAGCTAGACTTTTATTGAAGTGTAAGTAGCAGAGGAGTCTGCCAGCTGTCACTGAGATAATTGCATAAGACAGAACATTTTCATAGATCCTCAGCCATCTACTAAATGAGGAAGTACAAAAATCCTGAACCTTACTTGTAAGGATTTCTGTGAAATTTCTCCTCCTGTGAAATATTTTTTTAAAGGAATTCCATTTCTATGACTGAGAGAGAGAGAACAAATGGAATCTGATATCTTCATGGGAAGATTTTTGTTTTTTAACACAACACTAGATTAGCATAGCGTAGATAGCCAGTGTAGTGTACTGGATAAAAGTGACAGGCAAGGTGTCAAAAGATCTGGGTTTAAATCCCTGTTCAGCCATGCAAACTCACCCAGGGGAGAGATAGGTAAAAACATAAATAGTTTTGACTGCTTTAAAGAATTTCTTTGCTTCTTCCAGATCAGCAAAGTCCTGAAGCTGCTCAGCCTTCCTACTGACCCATGAGTTCTTGCAGTTTAAACTGAGGCTTGTGACATATTTTGTTAAAAATAGCTTTAGTGGTATCTGATTTGTTGAACAAATATACTTCACAGAGTTGGTGCTTTGGTTCAAGAAGTTTCACAGTTTCTCCATTACTCTCATCAAACCAATCTTGACGAACATATTTCTTAAATTCAAGAATTTTCATAGCAGTAGTATATATGATATAGCAATAATCATGTGACACCAAGTCAATTTTGACTTATGGCTACTCTTTTCAGAGTTTTCCAGTTAGAGAATACTCAGAAGTGGTTTGCCATTCCCTTTTTCTGAGGGTGCCCTGGGACTGTGCAGCTTACCTAAGGTCACACAGGCTGGGTCTTCTCTTAGGAGGCACAGTGGGGAATTTAATTCTCAACCTCTGGCTTTGCAGCCAGATACCTAAACCTCTGAGCTATCGCTGGCAGTTTGATCATTAATGCATCTGCTTTCAGTTGGAATTTTATCTATATTTGCAATTAATTTTATCTCAGGGATCAAGCAAGATCCCTTGTGACAAAGCTCGGGTAGATTTGGCTTTTTACTGCTTGATTTTCTTGTGGGCATCATGGCATTTCCCCCCATATATTTATTTTTAATTTATTTTATTTACGTATTTGACTTCTATGCTGCCCATCCAGCCCAAGGTTCACTTTGGAAACAGGTAGCAGCTGATGGTTGGTCCAGCTTTCTCCCCCATAATCACTTTCTTTAGTGATGTGTACGTCTCATCTATCTCTATGTCTAACATTAATAACAATGTAGTTTAACAGACACCAATGTAAAGAGCACAGATGTATCCAGGTTGTTTTAATTTAATTTGAAATAATGTATTTGAGATTAGCAGACTCTATTCACTACAAAACCTCAAGAAAAACAAGCTATTGCTATTACAAATTCCAATGCCATGCTTTTTAGTGACTCCATTCCACATTTGATGAGCTGAGCCAACTTGGGCATTAAAGTTACCAAGGAGGATCAGCTTGTGTGATCTTTGCACACGATCAAGAGTGGAGCAAATTTATCTTTGATGTCATAATCATCAGTCATGTTTACAGCATAAGCACTGACAGGCATAGCATGTATCTTTCAAAAAAGTGGGAGTCTCAGAGTCATCAGGTAGTCATTGATGTCTTTTGGGAATGTGTTAACTTTGCTAGCAGTGCAGTTCTGAATAGCAAAGCCAATTCGTGCTTCACAATAGTTCTGCTCCAGAAGAACAAATGGCTAACACCAATTTCTCTCAGTCATCCTTTGTCTGAAAGGTGTGTTTCACTAAGGGAGACAATGTCAACACAATAGTATTGGGGTCTCTGGTCACAAGCACCATTCTCCTCTAAGGTCTACTACTTCAGGTGTTAGCTCAGGGAAAATGAAGATTCCATGCCCTGATCATAATTAGGGTAGGACAACAACAACAACAACAACAACAACAACAACAACAACAACAACAACAACAACAACAACAACAACAACAACAACAACAATTTATTACAGTCAATGACCAGGAAGATAAAAATACATTAATTAGATAAAATCACATAACATCAGAGACATTGGTCAAGACAAAACACCATTAATGCACCCTCTGGCTCTTTTATGACATTAAAGTTAAAAAGAAGTTCTGAGTTAGCCAGCAGCATTGAAGGATATAAAAACTTTTAAAACATCACAGTAGTCACATGATATAGGATGAAATTGGGAGACACATATAACCATCAGCATGCCATCCCAACTCCCCTAGAAAGTAAGTTAAACAAAACATTTCTAACAAGGACGGGGGCACTTGAAGACCTTATGTGGTCAGGAGACTGCGGCAAGCTATTGTTGCGGTGCAGTGTTTGGCCACTTTACTAGTAAATGTAAGAAACCTTATCGGAGAGCAGCAGAAGAATATAAAATTCGTCGGATCTCCCCAGAAATTTTTGACAAATACAGGAGAGAAGATCCTTGTGGAGATCTTGATAAAAATGACAGTATAAGAGGACATGCTCCACTGTTTTTACTTCACCACCATTGAAAGGACATAAATGTTCAGAATAGGGTATGCTCTAAAATCTTCCTCCCAAGAGATTAGAAGGCAAAACAATAAATCTAACTTCTTCTAGATTTAGGTGGTGTTATACTGGTCATATAGGTGGGAAGTATAAAGGTGTTGTTTTTTACAACACTCGATTTGTCCAGTGAACCTGAATGTTCTTGAAGTTCTATGTCCCAGATCCTTTGCTTGACGGCTGATTTAGCATTGGCCTAACCCATCACTATAAGGGTATTTGGGGAAAGACCAATTAGCAGAGCTTCATTTGTCAGGTGACACTTCCATTCCATTTGGAAGGTGTCGGAAAGAGCCAATGGTGCCAAACCTTGTGGGAAGAAGATAAGTTTCAGCCAGTGATTGAACATGTAGACCTTGGCACGCGCTCTGATGGAGATTAAACCTGCCTCTAGTCGTAGAGCTGCATTAGGGACACAAGGAGGCATTGCCAGTGTAGCTCTCAGAAATTTGGACTGAACAAACTCAAGGGGGTGCAGATTGAAATATACAAATAATTGGGAACCATAGAGCATTTGTGCGATTACTTTAGCCTTAAACACTTGGATCACTGATGGAACATGTTGCCCCTCTTTATTGGGGTACACTTTCTTCTGTTTTTTAAAGTTCCTTCCACGAAATGGAGATCCTTCCCAACTACAGCTAGCTGGCCAGAGTATGGTGAAATAGACAATGTTTAGGGAACCTTTTCTAGCCCCTTCCTCAACATGGAGATGAACAATGTGATCCTAAACAGGGCTGCTCAGTCACTCAGGGGGCTGACTAACTCAACGGCTGCTTCAGTCCAGCTGAGAGCAAGCCTGTCTCTTGAATTGCCTATGTGCAGGTCTGTAACCATAGCTGCCAGTGTATCCCACCTCCTGCTTTGCTTTTGCTCATCCATCACCATAGGTCTTTTTTTTTTTTTAAGGGTAATAGTCTAGAGACCTCCATCAGACTTTACACCCTCTCATATGACACTAACTGTTTTGATTCTCTCAGGAAAGGGCAACACTTGCTCAATCTCCAAATCCACTGCACTCCATTATTAATAATACCACTTTTTGTTGAATGTCCCAGTTATTACAAAGAAAACCTCTGGCCTGGCTACTGAGCTTCATTATGGACATGTGAACAAAATTTTCTGAGTATTTTAACATGCCCTTTTATGCAGTAGCTAATCATCACTGCTGATCAGGCATGATTATATGGAGATGATACACAAGGCACAGCCCACATGAACTGCATCTTTTCTTCTACTGCGAATACATATTTCCCCTTCTCTGGGATTAACAAAAAGATTGTATTTTAATTTTTTCAGTTACAAAACAGAAAAATATTTTACTAAAAAAAGAATGGTATTAAGAAGAAATGATTCCTCATTTGCCCTTAGGCAAGACAAAGACAGGATTTGATTTACTGTGTTACACTGGAATCTGGATTGGTACCCAGAGATGAGAGAGGTGTTTAATAAAATTTACATTTCATTTTCTCACTTGACACCAGTCGCCTGCCACTCACCAAATGAAGGGGATCTAGCAAATATTTTTTGTCAGCATGAGATGGGAGCATATTTATAGAAGCTGCTTCTTCCTCTTCTTCCTCGTCTTCTTCTTTGTGTTTGCAGTCATGTGTGGTATATCTGGATACATTGTTCTTCTGCAATAGGAGCTCACAATACAGCTTTGTTGAAACCAAAAGAAACCAGTCTCAGGAGTTTTATCACCAAGAGGGATGCTTTGTGTCTCATCCTTTTTTACATATGTATTTTGACCGTCACAGCTGCTAAGCCCTATTGAGGTTGCAATCCTAAATATACTTGCTAGGGAGGAAGCCCTACTGGAAACAGTGGGACCTTCTTCTGAGTAAACATACCTACCATTGTGGAAGGCCCCTTTTGACTACCTTATTGCTATGTCAATTTCAACTGGTATGTAAAGGTGGTAGTGAAAAAGTGGTGTTTAAGGATGTACTTCCTTTTATCCATGCTGAAACTCCCATCAAGTTCCTTAGATGATGTAACGACCCCGTCTCCCTAAAGAGACCCAGATCGCAGTCAGGGAGTCCCTCTGGGCACAAAATTACCACCTTTATTTCCTGAGGTAGGTCCTCTAGGTCTCAGAAGTGCGTAGTAAGCTCCATAGACAAGCCTGAACCTTAAAAGTAACCTTTGATTGCTTCCAAAGCAATAAACCATAGACTATGTGCTTCCTTAGAATGCACACCAGCCTTGCAAGGTAGAACAGTAGGACCTTTTAACTTACAGTGGCAACTATTACCTTTCTTTCATCCACACTGGATTTAGATATAGGCCTCCTGTAGCAAAAGACTAGTCCTCTGTTGAAGAATTATATTTGTTTTATTAAGAAAATAAAATAGATTCATTAGCATACTGTTGTAGCTTTAAAGCATAAGCATTGAGTATTTTCAGACCGTTACAATGTTTAAATAAACTTACAGTTTCTAGTTAAAATAAAAACAGTTAGGTAATCATCTTTACTCTACATCTCTACATGTTGGCATCTAGAAGCTGGGCTATTCCCCCCCCCCCTTCTTCTTTCTAAAGTAAAACAAGCCTCTGTGTCTCACATTCCACAGCATTCACCGAACCAAGTTTTTTCTACACACACAACCCTCTCATTTTACATATTTTTAGGACCTCCTTCTTCATTACACTTTCCAACTGTCACCCAATTAAGTCCAAGTGGGTGTAACTCAGATCACTCTGATCACCGCCCAAAGTTCTCATGCTCCAGGCTCCAGGTGTCTCATCTTGGTCTTTTGTTTCGTCTTCTTTTCCTGGACTGTCCGACCTTGTGACTTTGACAAACAACTCTGCACAACAAGCTCTTGAAAAACATCTCTTTTAAATTCATCTTACACAGAACCTAACAGAATCCATTTTTGCATGACTACAATTCCCAGTTTCCTTCCATTTCCTTACAGATGATACTTTGTGGAAATAAGTAGGAGCCATTTTAATCAAGTGAACAGATAAGGCACACAGGCAAATAAGGAATGGAAAGAAGGGATAATAGAAAAAAGCTGGTGTATAAATGCTTAATTTTGTAAAGGTTTATATTAAAGTAATGGTTTAGCAGTCTATCAACTGTTCTTTGTCATATAAGGAGAAACTCTTGTTAACTACTTGCTAGGCTTAACTGAAAGGGTATAAAAGATCATGTGAACAGCCCAAAGATGGGACTCTCACTTCATGTGATTCTGCTTTGAAGCTGCATTGCCAATACATGGCCCTTCCAAAGTTTTGTGTTTGGTGTTCACTTCTACTACGTCCTAAATTTCTGTATGGGTTGTCTTACCTTTTCCCAAACAGTGGAGCTCTTAGCACTGTCAAATTCCTCACTGGGAAGCTGGCCTTTTCTGTACCTTCACCGATATCCTTTCTGGGATGTGATGGCCAGAATTGTATATGGTATTGCAAGCATGATCACACCATAGATCTGTATATGTACATTCTGATATAGATTGTTGCTTTTCAATGACTTACAAGACAATGCTCAGCATGTAATACGTTTTTCTCATAGCTCTGCAGGCTCAGTTTTGGATTCTTTCCAGAACCAGCTACACAGCTACTTGCTCTCTCCGACTTTCCTGCTTGCCTTCAAAAACAGTGACACCCATTCCCTCACGGGGTGGGGGGTTGAGGTAGGGTAATGTCTCTAGGGTTGAGAGAGACACAACAATCAATTCATAAGATTTCTGTGGCAGAATGAACTGAAGGGTCTTCAAAGATTTATAGATTTTTGGACCACTAATACTACATTGAATCGACAACATTGTCAGCTAGAGACAAACAAGGTCAGATATTCATTCTGTGTGCCTTAATTTGAAATTGTTGTGTGAGGAACTATAAGTTCACACAATAACTGAGGCTTTTTTTAGCTAGACAGGCCACTGGTGTGTCTCAGTAATAAGATCTTATACATTTCTATACAATATTCATGGCAACAAATGTACATCACAGCTAGAAACCAAGTTCAACAACTGAGCTATTAACTGTGTTTTTCCATAGCAAGATATGATTTGCACTATACAAAAATGCAGCATAAACAGCAACAATTCTGGATTAGAGAATTAACTGAAACCTTAAACTCTTATGGATACGCAGTTTCCAAGTTGCAGACTACTTGCATATTGTTTACATTAATCTGTATTGATTTAGTTACTGTTTTTGTTTGCACTTTATACAATACAACAATTGCATCTCTAGGGCTAAAACTGATGCTTGCTGTGGTAATGCCAGGGCGAACACATTCTATTTGATCTTCTAGGTTCCTATAGGCATTTCAACGGTGTGTATGTGTGTGCGTGCGTGATACTTCCATAAGAAAAACATAACACTTCACCATTTCTGTTTAATTTTAAAGAATTATTTTATTAATCTCCAATTATAAAGAATGCTGTTACTCACCATCAAATTGTCTCTGACTTATGGTGACCCTATGAATGAGGGATCTCCAGAATGTCCTGTCCCCAATTGGACCTTCACATTCTTCTTTAATCTATGAATGAATGAATTTATTTATTACAGTCGGGTGACCAGCTCATAAAACATATTTATGGCTAAAATATACAAAATGCAGTTTAAAAATATACAACCAATTCATAAACATATTATGTGGTTAAAATATACAAAATGCAATTTAAAAAATGTACAGCCAGTTCATAAAATATATTATATGGTTAAAATGTACAAAATGCAATTAAAAAGTGTACAACAGATAATTTTCTTTAATCTATGCTTTCCAAGCTATCTTTCGAGTCTAATTATGAATTTTTTCCCTATTTTTTAGTCCTTTTTAAGGTAATCTTCATTTATTACTTCTGTTTCCTCCAACAGCTTGACTTCCCATGTCTTTTCTGTCAGCTCTTCTAAGTCTGGGATATCCATTTTCTTCTAGTATTTTCCATCTAATAACTTAACTGTAGAAATTACATGCATTATCAAATATTTCATTTCTCTAACTAACATCTCAGGTCTAATATTCAATAAAAAGAACAAATCTGATTTAAATGTTGTCGCATGGAATAGACTATTTTTCAAACTTTCATACACCTACAGTAATTCCCTATATATCCACCAAACATAATAAAAGTGTCCTCCTGTGTTTTACGTTTCCCATACTGTTTAAACACATTTTTATATCTTTTTAAAAAAACTTTGTTGGCATTGTGTACCATCAGTAAGTCATATATCATCTATAAAACATCTTATCTACATTTTCTTTAATAGTTACTGATTTTTGAGTATTAATATTCTTCTACCATTTTATCCTACAGTCTTTAACCACTTCATCTTTCACTTTCATGTTTTCTTCGTTTAGTCCATCTTTATTGTTGAGGTTTTCTTTCTTCCTCCTGGATCCTCTTGTTTCTATAGTGTGCTTTCTTTTAAAGCTTCTCGCTTGCTCTTCTGCTCTAGTTGAGCTTCTTTCTGCCTCTGATCCTGATGAGCCATTTGATTTCTCCTCTTCTCGTTTCTTTTTCTTTTTAAAATTTTTTTATTTTATTTTATGGGTTAGGTGTAGGGATTGGGGACAGGGGGCATGGGATAAACAGGGGGTGCAAATCAACATAAACATTTTAAAATGCTCATTCTTATGTTACATTTCAAATATATATAAGTTCCCGGTATAACTTAATTATAATTCTATATTCTACATTCTATTGCTAGATTAATCATAGGCTTTCAATTATCAAATATTAATTTGCATTCTATTTCTGAGCCAGTCATAAAATTTATGCCAACAATCCTCATGGTTCGTCTTTCTTGTCGAATCTAGCCATTCTGATAATTTATCCATTTCCGCCGTATCCAGAATTTTTGCTATTAACTCATCTTGTGATGGATTCTCCAGGTCTTTCCAATGTTTAGCAAAGAGAATTCTTGCAGCTGTCAAGATATGGATGTCTAAATATGTTTTCATTGGTTCTATTGATTCCGGAATTATGTTTAGAGGAAAGAATTCAGGGGTTACAGTTATCAGAATCTCTAGAACCTCTTGCAAAAGCATTTCAACCTTTTCCCAATATTTTTGGGTTTTCCCGCATGACCACCATATATGGTAAAAAGAAACTTCATTTTGTTTACATCTCCAACAGATGTTTGAAATTGTTACATCCATTTTGGCTAGTTTTGTGGGAGTTATATACCATCTGTAAAACATTTTATATATTTTTTCTTTAAATGCTACTGACTTGGTAAGTTTTATATTGTTTTTCCATATTTGTTCCCACTGATCCAAACTTATATTGTGCCCAATATTTATTTATTTATTTATTTATTTATTTATTTATTTATTTAACTTATATGCCGCCCACTCTACCCAAAGGTCTCTGGGCGGCTTACAACAATTAAAATACAATAATAATACAATAAAAAAATAAAACAATTAAAATACAATTAAAATAGATACTCTAAAAATTGCCATCAGGACCCACAGTTGATATTATTTCAATTAAAAGCCTTCTGGAACAGGAAGGTTTTGACCTGGTGCCAAAATGTCATCAGCGTCGGCGCCAGACGAATCTCAGTTGGGAGGGCATTCCATAGTCTGGGGGCAGCTGCCAAAAAGGCCCTTTGTCTACAAGCCATCCCTCTTACCTCCTTGAGGGACGGCTCTTTCAAAAGGGCCCCCTGGCTAGATCTTAACTGTCGGGTAGGCTCATATGGAAGGAGGCGGTCCTTCAGGTATCCAGGGCCCAAGCCGTTTAGGGCTTTATATGTCAAAACAAGCACTTTGAATTGGGCCCGGGCATCTGTGCCCACCTTATCATACATTCCTTAACCCATCTCCTGGGTATCAAATTCTAATAAAAAATTATATAGGACTTTAATATGTTTGTCTTTGGTATCCAGGAAGATTCTATCAAAAGGAGTATTGTCCACATAGAAACCTTGCTGCTTATCTTTATCATATCTTAAAATTAATTGAGAATGTGACCACCAATCCATATCAAATCCCTGTGCTACTAATTCATCTTTGTTTTTCAGTGTCCAATCTGGTTTTAGTACTTCTCTATATCTTAAGATTTTCTTGTTTTCTCTCAAGTTTGGAAGAGAAAATGCCTCCACTGGTGTTACCCAACGTGGTATTTTGACATACATCTGTCTTTGAATTTTAGTCCAAGACTATAGTAAAGATTTTCTCAAAATATGATTATTAAATTGTTTGTAATTGTTCACTCTGATGTACCAAAGAAAGGCATGCCACCCCCATTTCAAATCATGACCTTCCAATTTTAACAGTCTTTGATTTTCCAATAAAATCCAATCTTTGATCCACGTTAATGAGGCTGCTCTGTAATATAGCAGCCAGTTCAGGAGACCCATTCCTCCTCTCCTGTTTCATATCCTGAAGTGCCTTTAATTTTATCCTTGGTTTCTTCCCTTGCCAAACAAACTTAGAAATAAGCTGGTCGAGTACTTTAAATATTGATTGTTTCAAAATCACTGGAATGTTTTCAAATAAGAAGATCAACTTTGGTACGATATTCATTTTAACTGTTGCAATCCTGCCCATCATTGTTAATTGTAGATTCCCCCCATCTAGTCAAGTCTTTCTTTATTTCTTCCAGCAATTTCAGGTAATTATCTTTCATTAAGGTACTTGTGTTGTTGTTGTTTTTTGTAAAGTTTATTCCAAGATATTTTACTTTCTTTCCCTCCTGGAAATTTGTAAGATTCAAGAAGCCATCTATTTCTTTATGTTGCAAGTTTTTGGATAGAATTTTTGTCTTTCTATGGTTTATTTTCAGGCCCGCCATTTCTCCAAACTCTTTTAATTCTTTCATAAGTGCTTTAGTTGATTCTTGTGGATCTTCCACCACTACAAGTAAGTCATCTTCAAAGGCCTGTACTTTAAATAACTCGCCTCTAATTTTGAGCCCTTTGATTTTATCAGAAATGCTTATCTGATACATTAACATTTCAATTACTACCAAAAACAGCAATGGCGATAATGGGCAACCTTGTCTCATACCTTTTTGTATTTCAATTTATTCTGATAGTTCTCCATTAATTCTTATTTTTTCTTTTTGATGGGAATAGATCGCTTTTATGTTGTTGATAAAGGATTGGCCTGCCTCCATTTTTTCTAATTGAAATATCATAAAGTTCCAGTTTATGTTATCAAAGGCTTTCTCTGCATTGATAAAAAACAATGCTGTTGATTTTTCTGGATGTGCCTCATAGTATTCCAGGAAGTTTATGAGATTCCTCACATTTTGTCTTAAATATCTTTTTGGCAGAAATCCTGCTTGATCTTCACGGATTACATTGATCAATACCTTCTTCAATCTTGTAGCTAGAATAGTTGTATATATTTTATAGTCAACATTAAGAAGAGATATTGGTCTGTAATTTTGAATCTCTTCAGGATCAGTGTCTTCTTTATGAATTATTGTGATTATAGCTTCTTTCCATGTATTCGGTATCATTTTCTCCTGTTGAATTTCATTGAGTAGTTTCTTAAAAGGTAAAACCAATATTTCCTTGAACTTTCTATAATATTCTGCACTAATCCCATCACTTCCTGGAGATTTCATAAGTTTTTGTTTAGAGAAAGCAGTTAAAATTTCATTCATGGAGCATGGTTGATTTAAAATTTCCTGTTGTTTGGATAATTTCAAATGTTTTTTTCCTGTAAATTTCTTTTTTGATCTTGGGATGGCAGTCCCTTCTCCGTGTAGAGTGTTGTATAGAATTTTTCCACTATTTTTTTTAAATCTTTAAAGTTTGTAAAGTTCTCACCCACTTTATTCTTAAGACTTCGAATGTAGTTTTTGGATCTTTCTTCAATTTGTATGCAAGCCATCTTCCTGTTTTGTTGGCATTCTCAAAATAATGTTGTTTAACAGATTTCAGTTTGGTTGCAATATCTTCTGTCAAAAGAGTATTTAGTTTATGTTGTGTTATTTGAATTTTCTGTTTTATTTGCGCTGCTGATGGATTTTTTTTCATTTATTTTTCTAAATTTGCCAATTCTTTCTCCAAATTCTTATATCTTGCCTCTTTTTACTTCCTTCTTTTTGCTCCAAGTCTTATTAAAATGCCTCTAAGGACCGCCTTACCGGCTTCCCATAGCATCTGCATGGGCATTCCTTCAGTAAAGTTCCTCTGAAAATAGTCCTTCATTTCTTCCTTTACTGACTTGGCAATTTCTTCATCTCTAAGTAAGTTTGTATTCAGTGGCCACAGTATTGGTCGTTTAGATGTCTCCAGCTCTAATGTTATTATACAACGGTCTGATATTGTTCTAGGAATTATTTCTGTCCCCACTAAATTCTTTATCTATGTTTTCGGAATCCATAAAGCGTCAATTCTGGACCAAGGTTGATGTCTATTTGAGAAGAAAGTATAATCTCTAGACTTTGAGTATCTTGTTCTCCATGCATCTATCAATGAGAGTTTTTCCGCCATCTGTAGAAAAGATTTGGGAATCAAGGTTCGGCTTTCAGTTCCTTTTTTGCTCTGTGTCTTAGATGAATCTCTTTCTTTGTTAAAGACCGCATTGAAGTCCTTTACTATACAGCATTCCTGATATTCTCTAATTGTTGTATCTTTGTATAATTTTTCAAAGAATGTCTTTTGGTTGCAGTTCGGTGCATAAATATTGACCAGCAGTACTCGCTTTTCTTCTTTTTGCACTTCTGCCATTAAAATTCTTCCATCTTCAGATGCATGGATTAATTTAGGTTGTAATTTTTCTTTAACAAACATCACTCCCTTCTTTTTCTTCTCTGGGTCAGAAGATAAGACTAGCTTTCCCAGACCTTTGTTTTCAATCAGTTTGGAGTCTTGTCTTTTTATATGGGTTTCTTGGAGACAGATTATATCCATATTCAATTTTATCAAATATTGAAATGCTTTGGCATGCTTTTGAGGCGAGTTCAGACCATTGATATTCAAAGAACAGATCTTCCACTTTCCCTTAGACATCTTTTGCTTTTTTATTAATTTTATCATCTTTCTGGTTCTTGCTTTGTCTCTTGGTGCCCTCCTGGTTAGTGGTGGTGCTGCCACTCCCATCAGATCCCCTTCTGATTGGCATTCTTGATCTTGTAAGTCTACCAGGTTTTCTTCTAGGTCTGACCCTATTTCTGATTTATCTGAATGATCAGATTTATCCATATGGTTATCCTTCTCTTCGTCCTCCTTGGTTTTGTCCTTATTTTTTCTTAAGAAGTGATCCGCTTTTATAGTAGAAGTGATGAAGTATCTCTGAGACTCATATTCAAATGTAAGCCCCTCTAGTGTGGTCCATCTATAAGGAATTGAGTTTGTTCTGAGGAAGACCATCAGTTTCCCATATTCTTTCCTTTTAACTCTAACTTTCCATGGAATATGTTTCAGAGCTTTAACATTCCTACCATCTTGCACTAACTATTTATCTTGTATTGCTCTCAGGATTCTGTCTCTAAAAGTCGTTTTGATGAAGCAAATATGAAGTTCTTTGGGTAAACTGTTCTTTCTGATATATGCTGAAGATGTCCTTTTCACCGAATCGATATTCTGTGATATCTCATCTCTTCTAATTCCAGACCATGTTGACAGGAGTTCGCTAGTAACTTCCAGTAAATCCTCAGATTGTTTCTCAGGGACATTCTGAAGTCTTAAAATATGGTTAGCTTGTTGCATTTGTATCTGTATCAAGTCTGCCTCATCTTGTTGTCTGCATCTTTCACTTTCTTCTAGGGTCTTCTTGACTTCATCTTCTTTTTGCTCTGCTCTTTGAGATTTATTTTTACCTTGTGTATCTCTCTTTTTTTATCGTCCACCTCTCTTTTCATCTTCTTGTTTCTCATCTGCTTTTTTCCCTTCTTTTCAGCCCATCCATTTCTCCTTTGTTTTCATAAAACCTTCTGCCTTCATTTTTGAGTTAATATAATAATTCTGTTCCTGGAATTCAAAGAGGACACCTTCAGGCACCAACCACTTATTCATAATTGAGTTTGTTCTCAAGAGGAATGTCAACTCCGCATATTGTCTCTTTCTCTATCTTATTTGCCACAGAATATGTTTCAAGATCTTAATTTCTTTATCTTTTCTGTTAAGTTCCTTGCCTTGTATATTTCTTAGAACTTTATCTTGAAAGATCTTTCTCGTACATTTAATATGAATTTCTCTGGGGAGATTTTTATTCCTGGTGTATGCTGTATCAATTCTTCATCCTGTGTCTATATCTTGTTGAATATCCTCTGGTCATATCTTCATGAGCAATGCTAAATAATTAGTAATCACTTGTGCTGTATCTTCTTTTTGTTCTGGTAGATTCTGGAATCTAAGTATGGCATTGGCTCTTTCCATTTGTAGATTTAACAGAGTAATTTAATCTTGCTTTCTTTCCCGTTTTAGCTCTCCCATCTCTGTATTCAAGGTCTCCAGTTTTTCTTCTGTTCTTTTTGATGTCCCATCTATTCTGACTATTTGTTTTTTATTTTCTGTAATATCAGTCATTTGCATCCCTAAATCTTTCATTTGTACATATAGCTGAGCCATCCCTCCTTCTAATTGCTGTAGCCCTGTAGATAGCATCCCTTGAATACTCTGTTGCCAGTCCTTAAATGACTCTTGCCCCAATATCCCACTGAGATTCTGTTCCTGTGCCAGTGAGCCTCTTTTAGTTCTCTCTTTTCCACCTTTTGTCGCCATATTGATTTTTTCCCCTTCTTCTTAAATTAAGTAAATAAGGGATGCTGTTTAAATCTTCTGTCAGCATTTTTTTTTCTCTAAGGAGTGCTGTTTAAGTCTTCTGTCAGCAGATGTCATTGTAACCTTACTTTTCTTTCTCAGTCTTATTTACATCTCAGATCCAAGAGGGGTGGAGCTTCCCTCAGGGTAGAAAGTTCTCACAGTTGCCAAGTCACAACAACAATAATTTAAAGTACCCACAATGCTTTAAAGTGAACAGGATTTGATACAATATTTCAGAAAGCCACAGGAGTGAGACTTTTATCTTAGATTGATCTCCTTTTATGATGAGGTAGTTTTCTTCCCCTTCTCCCCTTTTTCTCCTCTCTCCTCTTTTTCTCCCAATCCAAGCTGGGGGGGGGGCTTGCTTCTACTGTGACAGTAAGATTTTAAAAAAAGGTAAAGTCCATTTTGCAGATTCTTTATATCTATCTCTTTTCTGCGTAGTTATTTGGGTCCATGGAGATTTTCTTTACATGAACAAATATTTTAACTTATTCAGAATATCTGGTTGAGATATTTCCAACATCCTTTTGCGGTCTCTCACTCTCTGCTTGGAGTGTTCCCAGCTCTTTGTCAAGATGGCTTCCTCCTCAGTCCATGCACTCAGATGTGACTTTGGAGGAGAAACCAGAGATCGCCGATCACATTCCCCCCCTTTTGTCATCTCTGCTGCTTCAGACACCGCTTCTCCTAGCAGCATCCTTTCCCCTCCTGGTTTGGGGGGACAGAACTGAGGGGTCCCAGTCAGTTTCAGGAGTTTGCCTGAAACCCAACCAGTTCTTGCTGTGACAAAACCCCGCCTCTCACATTCCTGGCTTTTCCAGAGAATCTTGCCTTCTCATTATGTGCTCAAAATAGGAGAGCCTCAGTTTTATCATTTTTGTCTCCAGAGATGGTTCAAGCTTGATTTGCTCTAGGACCCATTTGTAACAATCACCTCTCCCTAAAGAGAGCATGATGTTTGGACAGGGAGTCACTCTGGGTGCAAAACTACCACCTTTATCTCTGAGGTAGGTCCCTTAAGCCTCAGAAGTGCGTAGCATAAGCCCCATGGACTATCCTGACCTTAAAAGAAAACCTTTGCTTACTTTCAAAGTAACCAAGCATTGACTTTGTGCTTCCTTAGACAGCACAACAGCCTTGTAAAGTAGGACCACTCAAATATAGTAGCACTTAGTGACCTTCTCAAATCTCCACTGGATTTAGGTGTAAGTCCTGCTGTTCAAGAGACAAATCCTCTGTAAGAATTATATTTGTTTTTATTAGGAAAATAAAGTAGTTTTCATTAGAATACAGTTGTTGCAATAAAGCATAAGCATTTAACATATCCATCCATTAGAATGGTTAAATAAAGCTGCTATTTCTAAATAAAATAAGAACAACTAAAATCTAAGCTAAGTAATCATTCTGATTTCTAAGCTCAACTATTCACTCCCCCTTCTCCTCTTTTCAAAAGGCAAACCTTTTTTCTCTTACATTCTGTAAGCATTCCTCAACATGCCACGAACCAACATTTCACATACACAAACAATCATTTTTCTACATGTCTAAGCCCTCCTTCTTCCTGACACTGCCTATTCATCAACCAATTAATTGCAAGAAAGCTTAACACAACTCTGCACCCATATTTCACATGAGATCCACAGGTGTCTTATCTCGCTTCCAATTAAGCGGTATTCTTTTTTGGTCTTCCTTTCAGCTTCTTCGGCCTTGCCTTCTTATCTCTGTACCAGGTTGTTGTTGTTTAGTCGTTTAGTCGTGTCTGACTCTTCGTGACCCCATGGACCAGAGCACGCCAGGCCCTCCTGTCTTCCACTGCCTCCCGAAGTTGGGTCAAATTCATGTTGGTTGCTTCGATGACACTGTCCAACCATCTCATCCTCTGTCGTCCCCTTCTCCTCTTGCCTTCACACTTTCCCAGCATCAGGGTCTTTTCCAGGGAGTCTTCTCTTCTCATGAGATGGCCAAAGTATTGGAGCCTCAGCTTCAGGATCTGTCCTTCCAGTGAACACTCAGGTTTGATTTCATTCAAAATGGATAGGTTTGTTCTCCTTGCAGTCCAGGGGACTCTCAAGAGTCTCCTCTAGCACCACAATTCAAAAGCATCAATTCTTCGGCGGTCAGCCTTCTTTATGGTCCAGCTCTCACTTCCATACATCACTACTGGAAAAACCATCAATTTGACTATGCGGACCTTTGTCGGCAAGGTGATGTCTCTGCTTTTTAAGATGCTGTCTAGGTTTCTCATCGCTTTCCTCCCAAGAAGCAGGCGTCTTTTAATTTTGTGGCTGCTGTCACCGTCTGCAGTGATCGTGGAGCCCAGGAAGGTAAACTCTGTCACTGCCTCCATATCTTCCCCTTCTATTTGCCAGGAGGTGATGGGACCAGTGGCCATGATCTTAGTTTTTTTTATGTTGAGCTTCAGACCATTTTTTGCGCTCTCCTCTTTCACCCTCATTAAGAGGTTCTTTAATTCCTCCTCACTTTCTGCCATCAGAGTGGTATCATCTGCATATCTGAGGTTGTTGATATTTCTTCCGGCAATCTTAATTCCGGCTTGGGATTCATCCAGTCCTGCCTTCCGCATGATGTATTCTGCATATAAGTTAAATAAGCAGGGGGACAATATACAGCCTTGTCGTACTCCTTTCCCAATTTTGAACCAATCAGTTGTTCCATATCCAGTTCTAACTGTTGCTTCCTGTCCCACATATAGATTTCTCAGGAGATGGATAAGGTGGTCAGGCACTCCCATTTCTTTAAGAACTTGCCATAGTTTGCTGTGGTCCACACAGTCAAAGGCTTTTGCGTAGTCAATGAAGCAGAAGTAGATGTTTTTCTGGAACTCTCTGGCTTTCTCCATAATCCAGCGCATGTTAGCAATTTGGTCTCTAGTTCCTCTGCCCCTTCGAAATCCAGCTTGTACTTCTGGGAGTTCTCGGTCCACATACTGCTGAAGCCTGCCTTGGAGGATTTTGAGCATAACCTTGCTAGCGTGTGAAATGAGTGCAATTGTACGGTAGTTGGAGCATTCTTTAGCACTTCCCTTCTTTGGGATTGGGATGTAGACTGATCTTTTCCAATCTTCTTACCACTGTACCAGGTAAGTAACTGCAAAAACAGTCTCACACATTCCATTGCTTTTAACTCATCGTACACAGAACCTAACAGACTCCATCTTTATATGACTACAATTCCCAGTATCCTTCAGTTCATTACATGAATTGAAGGATACTGTTTGTCTTTCTGAAAAATACATGTTTGTCTTTCTGCAAAATACATGTTTGTCTTTCTGCAAAACTCTCCTCCAGTACCATATTTCAACAAATCATTTTTTTCCCCTGTCATCTTTCTTAAGTGTCCAGCTTTCACACACACACACACACACACACACACACACAGTGATCAGGAATACAAGACTGTGGATGATCTTGGTCTTGGTTTCCCTAGTGACACATCCTTACAGTTCATGATTTTTGCTAATTCTTTCAATGCCATCCTTCCAAGTCTCCGTTTTCTTCTGATTTCTTTGTTGCAGTCTCCATTGGGACTGGTGACTGAACCAAGGTATGCAAAATCTTTAACAATTTCAATTTCTTCATTGTCAACATTAAAGCTGTATAGTTCTTCTGTAGTCATGATTTTTGTCTTTTTCGTGTGCAACTGCAGTCCTGCTTTGACACTTGCTTCTTCATTTTCACCAGTCATTTCAAGTCATTGCTGCCTTCTGCCATTAAGATGATGTCATCTGCATATCTTAAATTACTGATGTTTTTTCCACCAGTTTTCATTCCTCCTCCTTCTTAATCAAGTCCAGCTTTCTGTATGATATGTTCTGGGTACAGATTGAAGAGATCAAATGCACCTTTGTCTGATACTTTTGCCTATAGGAAACCATTCTGTCTTCTCCCCATATTCTGTCCTTATTGTCCACAATATAAGTTAGGCATCAGGACAATCAAGTGCTGAGGTACTCCCATTTCTTTCAGAACAGCCCATAGTTTCTCATGCACTACACAATGAAAGGCTTTGCTGTAGTCTATAAAGCACATACTGATCTTCTTCTGAAATTCTTTGCCGCACTTAAGTAGCAAGTGGATATCTGTAATACGCTCACTAGTGCCTCTTCCTTTTCAGAATCCAGCTCGAACATCATGCATTACTCATTCCATATGAAGTGAAAGCATTTTTGCAACATCTTGATCATCACTTTGTTTGCATCATTGGCATCCCCTTTCTTGGGGATTGGAATGTACATTGAATGTTGCCAGTTTGTGGGCCATTGTTTGTTTTCCATATTTGTTGGTGTACTCTTATTAGGATTTTGACAGATTCAGTCTCTGTGGCTTGAAATAGTTCCTATCTACCCTATGAGATTTATTTCTTCCCAGTGCTTTCAGAACAGTTTTCACTTTACGCTGCAGGTTCTACATCATAGGTTTCTTCTCCAAATGAATCTGCCATCCTTTTATATCTTCTGTATAGGTCTTCAGTATACTGTTGCAATTTAAAATTAAACAAAATACAGTGGACCAAAAATTAATGTGCCACCCATTACAATATTTTAAATAATTCTGAAATAAACTTAATCCTAATCCTTTCATCATTGTTTTTCTCTTTGCAGTTGAGCACCATAGCCCTAGCTAGATTACTGATTCTTTCTCTTTTTTTATTTCTGTACTGTCAGTTAACAGATGTACATGTTTAAGACGTTACCTTCAAGCTGGGATTCATCCAACCTAGAATAGCAGTAGCAGATATTTGATTAAGTGGGCTGAAGTCCATAAAAATGTACGCCTAATAAAAGTCTGCTAATTCCACAAAACCTCATCTTCTACTGTGCAATACCAATTATTATACAATAGCAAGAATATACACCACCGCATACCTACAGTTATCTCAAAACCCAAGTATAGATACATTTTTCATGGCTTTTCTAAAATGCATGGCACAAATTTGCTTATGTCTCAGCATTGGCTGGGTTTATCAATATGTGAACCATGTGAAAGTTTTATGAGTTCAAACATGCTTATCATAAATGCCATCACAGGAAATATTTGATTATCATTTCACTGTAATTTGTTGTTTCCCTTTATATCTCCTCCTGAATTTGTCACAGGCTTTTTTAATCCCTCACCCCATTTGTGTCTCTCCCCCCCTTGTTTTGAACATAATCAAAGATACACTGCTTGATCTCCTTTCACTCATTAGGTTCTTAGATGCCAATTTGTTGATTCTTCAGTGAACTCCAGACTGTTTTGCTATAGTGCGACCAGCAGCTTTTTTGAAACTATTAAATGCCTCTTCGTACAATTTTGTGTTTCTGTATGTGTGTATGAGTTCACTGTGGAGCTGCAGATCAGCCAGGAAAAATACAATCACTCTGTCAAGAATAGCAATGGATATATTATTAGTGTTATCAATAGATGGTCAGCTGTTGCTTTAAGGATACATGATAGGAAGTGCCATTTTCTGCACAGCAATGTTTAAACAGAAGGGGAAGGGAACTATTTTCCTACCAAGAATTATGTTTCAAGTTACCCTTTCCTATTTTATTTTATTGTGTTGATTTCCCAGAAACAGGAAAGTATGCCGATGTATAGTTGGAAATGAGACTTCTCTCTAACAAAAGTGTTCTGTTTGTGGAGGGAAACTAGTTGGATTCCACCAAATGTCTTTGCACAGCTGGGTCAGCATAAAATCAAAGCACATGAGATTAAGTTCTAAACTGCTTTATATCCCTAAACAAAAGTTAAATCACAGAAACATTCTTTTAAAAATATTGGATCAAATATTTAGGCCTTGCTCATAGGAAATAAAATTAGTTGGCATAAACAAAATAGAAATAACTTAACTTTGATGTTCTCTCAGTTTTCAAAACCAACATCATTTTAAATAAGGGAGAATTTGAAGATTAGACATTCTATGTCATGCATATTATATTTGCTTAAGATATTGTTATTCTTGTTTAAATCTGAACATAGCAGAGTTTTTAATGATCTTGCAAGAGTTTCCTTAATAAAGGACTGGATTTCCTTTTGCAGAGGGTGGGTGGGTGAAATCTTCCCATAAATTATTTACACACTCGCTCCAATCAATGTGGTTTCTGTCATCCTCACCAGCCAAAATGAAAGTTCACTATGTAAAGGTGCCAAGGGAGAATGGCAGCCTCCCACTGCGATTTTATAGACAGAACTAAGTCAGCACACATTACGTGTCAGAGCCAACATCAGAAAGAATCAGATCCTTTGATCTCAGACCTCCACAGGAAGCTTAGATCTCAGACAAATTAGATAAAAAAATGAATTTATAGCAGATACGTAACCTAAGGCATAGAACTGAACACTGTATTTTGAAAGAGTATGGCAAATATCAAAACATATAAACTGTAGCATTTCCTCTCTTGCTCCTTCTGCTTTTCTGTGATAAATATTAATTAAAATAAGAAGATGAGACCCTAACTAGCCTCTCTATGGTTCTTACATAAGCAAGAGGTTTAGGGCCAAGGAAACTTCCTTATTTGCCTTTCATTATTACACGTGCCAACAGGAAGGTGGGGAAAAGAATGAGGTCAGTACTTTTGTTAAGCAGTCCCTCCCTCACTTGCAACATATAAAGCAAAAGTGGGGAACCTTTTTTGAGCCCAATTAAATTTTATTCAGTTTTCAGTGGCCATGTTCTAGTGGTGGGTGGTGCCAGAGGGAAAAAAGGTGGAACCCAGATATTGTACATCAAATCTATTGCTGCCAATGGCTAAGCATTAGAAGAGGCATTCCAGCCTTTGGCAAACATCCCTGCTTGCTAACTCTATAAAGCTCAAACTGCCAGGCAAAGAGTAATTTCCAGACACATGTTAATTCTAAATTAAACAATAGATAAACTACACTTGGATTTGTATAATCAATCAAAGAACAACCGGGGAAAAAATGACCACAAATATTTAACGGGTTGAATCCAAATATTTTCTTCTACTCGGGGAAGTTATCTTCTGCTCACTGAACTGGAATTTAGGAAAGCAGTTGTTGCACTAATGTCCTGTAAGACAAATGAAGCTAAATCTGAAGGCATCCTCTGCTCCTGCAAGAATTTGTACAAGAGCCAGCGCAGCCTGTTGTAAAAGGGGAAGAGGGAGAATGATGGCAGAACCTACCTGCTTTGATTCTTCTGAAAGATCTGTGGAAAGGCAGTAGTGGCAATTCTCCTTCTATGCCTGGTTCTTTAAGTCCAACCATATGCTACTAAACCCCTCTTCCCCCAAACTGAAAAGGTACCCTCCCTTTTACATACAGATTGGGCCCAATATAGATGAGCCTCCCTAGGTCACTGAGTTCAAAGTAAAAAAGATGTTTAACTGCACAGTTAACTTAATGTGTAGTTTAATCTAAGGCCACAATCCTGTGGACATTCTTCAGGAGCTAAGGCACAGTGGTACTTAGTTCCAAATAAATATGCAAAGTATTATGCTGCAAGTATATTTGTTGTTGTTGTTTAGTCGTTAAGTCGTGTCCGACTCTTCGTGACCCCATGGACCAGAGCACGCCAGGCCCTCCTGTCTTCCACTGCCTCCCGGAGTTTGGTCAAATTCATGTTGGTAGCTTCAATGACACTGTCCATCCATCTCGTCCTCTGACATCCCCTTCTCCTCTTGCCTTCACACTTTCCCAACATCAGGGTCTTTTCCAGGGATTCTTCTCTTCTCATGAGATGGCCAAAGTATTGGAGCCTCAGCTTCAGGATCTGTCCTTCCAGTAAGCACTCAGGGTTGATTTCCTTCAAAATGGATAGGTTTGTTCTCCTTGCAGTCCAGGGGGCTCTCAAGAGTCTCCTCCAGCACCACAGTTCAAAAGCATCAATTCTTCGGCGGTCAGCCTTCTTTATGGTCCAGCTCTCACTTCCATACATCGCTACTGGAAAACCCATAGCTTAGACTATGCGGACCTTTGTCGGCAAGGTGATGTCTCTGCTTTTTAAGATGCTGTCTAGGTTTGTCATTGCTTTCCTCCCAAGAAGCAGGCGTCTTTTAATTTCGTGGTTGCTGTCACCATCTGCAGTGATCATGGAGCCCAAGAAGGTAAAATCTGTCGCTGCCTCCATATCTTCCCCTTCTATTTGCCAGGAGGTGATGGGGCCAGTGGCCATGATCTTAGGTTTTTTTTGATGTTGAGCTTCAGACCATTTTTGGCGCTCTCCTCTTTTACCCTCATTAAAAGGTTCTTTAATTCCTCCTCACTTTCTGCCATCAGAGTGGTATCATCTGCATATCTGAGGTTGTTGATATTTCTTCCGGCAATCTTAATTCCGGCTTGGGATTCATCCAGTCCAGCCTTTCGCATGATGTATTCTGCATATAAGTTAAATAAGCAGGGAGACAATATACAGCCTTGTCGTACTCCTTTCCCAATTTTGAACCAATCAGTTGTTCCATATCCAGTTCTAACTGTTGCTTCCTGTCCCACATATAGATTTCTCAGGAGGTAGATAAGGTGGTCAGGCACTCCCATTTCTTTAAGAACTTGCCATAGTTTGCTGTGGTCCACACAGTCAAAGGCTTTTGCGTAGTCAATGAAGCAGAAGTAGATGTTTTTCTGGAACTCTCTGGCTTTCTCCATAATCCAGCGCATGTTAGCAATTTGGTCTCTAGTTCCTCTGCCCATTCGAAATCCAGCTTGTACTTCTGGGAGTTCTCGGTCCACATACTGCTGAAGCCTACCTTGTAGGATTTTGAGCATAACCTTGCTAGCGTGTGAAATGAGTGCAATTGTATGGTATTTGGAGCATTCTTTGGCACTGCCCTTCTTTGGGATTGGGATGTAGACTTATCTTTTCCAATCCTCTGGCCATTGCTGAGTTTTCCAAACTCGCTGGCATATTGAGTGTAGCACCTTAACAGCGTCATCTTAGGATACTAAGGATAGTTAGGATATTAAATGGAGTCGAACCATTGACTCAATCAGCCCATGGTTGCCTATTCTGATTAGCTGCTAAAGATCTCAAGGAGCAATCCTTTCCAGCCCTGCTGAGATCTGTTTATCTCACCAGGGATTATCAGAGCATGGGCACGCTCTAATGATATTTTGTCATCAGGGCAAAATGAGATTCCACAAGGCATATCTGAAAAGGGTGGCAGTACAAACAAAAATATTTAGCTTTAAAACCAGGCTTCAGATCAGCACCAAATCTGGCACAGTGAGAGAGGACAGTCTGTTCCTGCTCTCTGCCAAATTAGGTGATGGGTAGCCAAATAGTTTTAAAGTTATGAGTTTTTAAGTACATATGTGATTTACCACCATCTCCATGCAGACACCAGTGACCTGTTTTTGTCAGCAAATAAGAAATGCTGGAGTGTATTATAAACTAACATTTTTCTTTTAAAAAGTAGAATAATTACCTTAGCCCCCCCCCTTTTTTATTTGAATCAAGTCCATTCAAACTTTGTAGAGAAAAACTACTTAAATTGATCACCTAAAATGGCTCCTTTAAACAGGAAAAGCAGCCACTTCATAACTTTTGAGCTTGCTCAGTAGAACCTTGCCAGAAAGAATAATGCTTCACAAGCATTTGCTTGCCCTTACTTTCTGCATATTCTCTCACCAAATGAATGAGGAGAGCAATAGAGACATGGGCTTGGCTGACTTTGCTCTTAAAGGGCCACACATTGTCCAGCAGTCACTTTTAGGAGTCTCGTGGCACAGTGGTTAAACTGCTGTACTGCAGCCAAAACTGTGCTCACGACCCGGGTTCAATCCCAGGTAGCTGGCTTAAGGTCGACTCAGTGTGAAGTTGGTAAAATGAGTACCTAGCTTGCTGGGGGGGGGGGGGGGGAGATGTGTAGTCTGCATAATTAACTTGTAAACCACCCAGAGAGTGCTTTAACCATTATGGGGCAGTATATAAGCAGCACAATTTGCTTTGCTTTTGCTTTTAAACAGGCAGAAATTAAACCAGAGCAGCTCTTGCTTTACCCAGCAGGAAGGCTGGCTTTTCCTCCTGTTTCCTCTGTCTGGCATTTCACTTTAAAGAATCCCATCATTTCTTTTGAAAATGTTCCCTTTTCCCTTCTTTTCTTCTCACTCTACTCCCTGATGATCACATACTGGACTGTGTGATTATCAAAGGCATTGGAGATCTCTCCGATGAAGAGTACTAGATAATCTGGTCCCTACAGTTGTAAATCCCCCATAACCTGTGGTGAGTACCATGGCTCCTGCCTTCAGCAACTTAGAGGAGAAGTCGCTTCTCACCCAATGATTCCAAAAGTAAAGGTTTGTTCATTTCATGTCCTTTCATTTCCTCTTAATTTATTTCATTGTATTGTGATGTATTTCATTTGTTACTATCCATGTATTGAGCAAAACATGCCAACTGGAGCTCCAGCAACAATCTTTGCTAACTCCAAGCCCACACTTTTTAAAAATTTCCAAAGACGAGGGGACATCTTTTGGAAAGTGTGGAGGCATCATGTAGAGCTTTTGGACCAAACATAGCTTTTCTTTCTCAGCAAAGAGTTTGGAAATAGGAAGATAGCTTTCTACTCTGCAACATTAGTTTGCCTGAGAGAGTAAAGGGTGTGTATGTTTCTCCATTGTATGAGTTGCACTTACTCACACCTTTGCTTCACCATTTCATTAAGTTCAAAGCAGTCCTTCAAAATATTTTGGCACAGAAGGACTAGAGCCACACCCCAGCAACCAAAGTACAGATCATGTGGTCATCTTCTAGCACTGGGTAATTCTACATGACAGAAGTTCTTGTTGGAATTTGTATGTAGTGTCTGTATGCTTACATTTATATTTTAAAAAGCCAGGAAATTCAATTCTTCCAAAAACCTCCAGTTTATGAATATATGATATTGTGCTTCTGTACCCATGATTCAAAATGCCAGGAAATGACCCAATATTGCTCCACAGTATTGTTTCCACATTGCCAGCAGGAAAAAGGATGCCAAGCTCTACATAGCAAAGGGCAACCTGAATGTTGACATCACCAATGGCAGCAGTCAAGATGGTCTACAGGATACCCTCTTGTCCTCACTACCATTCTCACTTGTCGAAAAACAGCCCTTTGTGACAGTTGCTTTGTGTTTGGGTGAGAAGTGGTTAACTGATGTAAAAAGGAGTCCGCTTCTTGGATTTTCCCTTGCTTGGTGTCTCTATGTGAGTGGTAGTAAACCTGAGAGAGATTTTCCATTTAAACAACAAAACAAAAATAAAAAAACCATAAAAGTATTAGACCATAACAGATTTATTTCACTGTGAATGTTCATGGATTATAGTCCTTTTGTTGAGATGTTTATATTCAAATATTTTCTTACATTTAAACATAACCTGCTGGTGGCAGCATAAAACTTTGGCTTCATATAATATGAAATCTTTTAAAATCATATGCTTTTTTCCCTCTGTTAAATGTCTAACGCAGATAGACGGAGATATCTTACAGCAAATGTGCAGCAGCCTCATGTATTATTGGGCTACAGGGACAGGATTACAAGAGCTCTAGAAAGTGCAAGGAAGATGCTACAGTTTACTGTAACATATCTCAGCTACTATTTTATTTTAGAAATGTTGTTGATCTATGTTGTCAAGTCACCTCTGACCTATAGTGACCCTATGAATGAGTGATCTCCAGAATGTCCTGTCCCCAACGGACCTACTCAGCTCTTGTAAACTCAAGCCTGCAGCTTCCTTTAGGAAATCAATCCACCTCACATTCCATCTTCCTTTCTTCCTACTGCCTGCACCTTTCCCCAGCATTATTGCTTTTTCCAATGAAACTTGCCTTGTCATGATATTCCCAAAGTATGACAGTCTCAATTTCATCATTTTTGCCTCCAGAGAAAGTTCAGGTTTGGTTTGCTTGATTTGTTTGTCTTTCTGGCAGTCCAGGGCATCCGCAAATCTCTCTTCCAGCACCATATATCAAACAAATCAATTTTCTTCCTGTCAGCTTTCTTCACTGTCCAGATTTCACATCATGTATTTTAGAAATTCAGTTCTTCACATAGAGATACCAAACAAGGGAAAATCCGAGAAGCTGACTCCTTTTTTCATCAGTTAGCCGCTTCTCACTCAAACGCAAAGCAGCTGTGAGGGCTGTTTTTCCACAAGTGTGAATAATAGTGAGCACAAGAGGGTATCCTGTAGACCATTTTGACTGCTGCCATTGGTGTTGTCAACATTCAGGCTGCCCTTTGCTGTGTAAAGCTTGGCATCCTTTTTCCTGCTGTCAATGCAAGCACAATATTGTGCAGCAATACTGGACCATTTCCTGGCATTTTGAATTGTGGGTATAGAAGCACAATATCCCACATTCATAAACTGGAGGTTTTTGGAAGAACTGAATAAATAGATCTAGAATGTTTTACTTGCAAAGCAAATGTTCTCCTGTTAATCATGGCTCCTTCTCTTTTGTATGTTTATCCATCTTATATTTCATTTAGATATTACAGATTGTTAGTAAAACTGTGAGAAGGGCTTGTAACTACTACAAATAATAATCACATGCTCACAAGGCACTTCCTGTCTTAGAGTTTTCTAGGTACAGATGACTTAGTTTCCTGTTCCCTTCTTTTGGAGGCATCCTGGGACTGCTAAACTTGCCCAAGGCCACATAGAATTTCTCTTTTCCTATGAGGGACAGTGGAGAATCAAACTCCTGACCTCTTGCTCTGTAGCCAAGTACCCAACTGACTGAATTATCAAGCTACAATCCATAAAACTGCATGCCAAATAATAGTATTTGAGGCCATTGTGGCAATAGACTAATGAGACTATCACTAATAATTCTGTTCCATCAAGTTGATTCTAACATGGTGACCCTTCCTAGAGTTTCCTAGGGATAAAGTAGTCAGAATAGACTTAAAAGTCCCTTCTTTTGTTGACACTCTGGGAAGCATGTAGCTTGCCCAAGACAACATCAGCTGGCTCTTCTCTTACGCAGCACAGCTTGTAACTACTAGTCATAAAAGGGATGCAATGTACTCTATGCTCTTCTTTTGCTCTGCAATTTGCCCCCCAGGTTTATCTGAGTTAGTTTCTCTTCTGCCAGTATAGTAACATCACTGAGAAGTATAATAATGCAAAGGGATATTAATTTCACATAAATGTGCTTTATCCATCATTCTTTGTAAGACAGGCCTGTGTCTGTCAGTGGCAAAACTCCATTTGCAGCCCTCAAATCTGACCCAATGGAGATGGGGAAGCCTTCTGGAGCCAATTTGTGTGTGGAGGATGCAGCAGAAAGGAGAAGGGACACCCCAAAGCACAAGCTCCTTGTGTGTTCCTTTTGTGTGACATTGAACTGAGCCAAGTGGATCCACTTCTATAGCTGTTAATATTTCCATGTAAATTCATTAGTCATTCCCAAAAATTAAGCACATCTTATAATGGTGGAATCCTCTGAAATAACACCAACAACCCGGACAATACATCAATTTGTTTAGTGGCTAAGCTCTAGAAGTCCAGGTATTTTCACTTTAATCATATCCTCTTTTATGACTTCGAACAAAGTTCAATCTGATTAATTGTATATACCCCCTGATGTTTCATCGATTATTGTGCTGCCTGAAAGAATATTCAGCTTCAATAGACTTAAGGTCCTCCATGGCAATAACATTTCATATTTGTATTTTATTTTTAATGAGCTTATATTATGAAACTTTCCCCTAAGACGTTATTTCCTTCATATTAGCAGGGAAGGACATGAAAGAGTTTTTACACACACACACAAAGCCATATTATCTGAGGAAAAACTTGGTTTGTGTTGCGCCTCCTATACTCTCAGTGTCCTGATTATTCCTAATTACTATCACCAAAGGCTACAAACCTCTGTCACAAACAAGATAGTGGATACAGGACAGCCTTGCCTTCCTCTGAGATATTGTTTTAAAGCCAACTCTCTGTTTTCGGTGTCACCATTTTAATATTTTCTATTATTGCTTTAATTGTAGCTCACTATGAGAACAATTGTTGAAAAGTAGGCAATAAATTCACCAAGTACACAAACAGACAAAAATTATCTGATAACTACCAGTTCTAATTCTGGCTTTAGAATTTTGATAGCGTGAATTCACGTCCCAGTCATAGACACCCTTTGCAAATTTTCCAGATTGTCATTTTTGACATACCTACTATGAGCTTAAAGTCCACAGAAGGAAAGAATACTGTTAGATGAGAGGGATTCTTCCCAACCTCTATATTCTGATTCAGCTAAATCTTTTTTTAATTTATTTGTGTATTTATGGAAAAACATTATCCTGATTTTTTTGCCCCACACAGAGCCTTCAAGGCCTCTTGGTAGTTAAAACCATGATGTTAAAAAAAAAAAAAAAAATGAAACCAAGAGCTAGATACCAGAGCCAAAATTTTAAAAGAACAAAAAACAAAACAAAAAACCTCATTCAGTGAGGTTGTGGAGGGGTTTAAATCAACTAAAAACTTTGAGAAAGCCAGGAGCATTTTTAGATGGGGAGTTGCAGTTGCAGCAATTAAAAGAAAAATTCACTCAAACAAACTTTCAGTGAGAAGAGGATGCAGAAGACGACCTCCAATGAACAACACAGAATTCAAACAGCTTGTTTGGAAGAAGGCAGTTTTCCAAATAGTCAGGTCCTAAAATGTTTAGAGCTTTAAAGACAATAATCCACACTTCGAATTCTGCCTAAAATCAAAATGATAGCCAGTGCATTTTGAAGTAAAACAGAACCAAATGTTCCAAAAGGCAAGACCCAACTGACATTCCTGTAGTCACATTTTGCACCAACTGAAGTTTCAAATTACTTTTCAGAGGCAGCCCCGTGTACAACGTCTTCTAGAAAATTAACCTAAGTATGACTAAGTCATGTGTGACAGTTACCTAGATCTACTTTTTTGCCCAGAAAGGAAACAGCTTGGATATCAGATAAAGTTTTGTGTGGAGCACAACTAGGTCCAGAAGCACACACAAACTGTGTATTTGCTGTCTGTGTGTGATGTGCCATCAATTCATATCTGAATTATGGGAACCCCAACAGAGTTTTAAAGGTATGCAAGATATTTAAAGAGTGGTTTTATCAGTGCCAGCCCCACCCCACCCCAGTGAGATTCCATAGCTGGGCAAGGATTTGAACCCAGGTCTCCTAAATCCTAGTCTATCAATCTATCTATTATACAACAGTGGTTCTCTTACATAGTAGAGTGACTGTGCTTCCCTTCCAGCTCTGCATTTCTAAGATGATAATAATGATGATGATTAATTCCTATCTAAAACAAGCTGTAACGTAATTCTAGAATGGATTTCCTACTGATCTGCAGCATCTCTGCCTTATTCAAATTAAGTCTTAGCCAATTGTTATCCCATATCTAATCCTAAACGGAATCTAGGTATCTGTGGAGGACCTCTACAGCCTTCCTGAAACCTGGAATTAAATGGAAGGAAATGAATTTATCACCCAACCCAGGTCTCTGGAGACCTCTCCCAGTGGTTTCACATACATAAAGGTTGCATGGCATGTAGGACAAGATCCCACAGACAACCAGCCATGTCCTCCATTACCAGAATCTTCTGAAAAATATTTCCCACCCCAATAAGATTGTAGACACCACAAAATGGCACCTAACATCTGTGCCAGATATCCCATCTGTTTCTCTTCTTTCTCCAAGGCTGTGCACAGGTATGATGGAGAATTCTGGCAGCAAGACTGCTAGGAAAACGATTAGCACTCATATTGTAGAACTTACAGACACGAGAACTGTTTCTCTGCTGGGATCTAGCAAGACTACATTGATAATGTATTTGCTTTTGCCGGCTATCAAAGCAATGTATGTGTTTGGAGAAAGAAGAGAAAGATATAGTAGATAATAATGCAGATATAAGTTACTTCATGGATCATTTTAGTCATGTGAGTTAAATGAAACATTGTCCCTGGTCTATAGAATGGGGTCTCTGCATCATTTTCCAGAAGACTTGCTTACTCATTCATTGCCTTTGGCAATGTGAAAGGGCCAAAGATCCAAGAAACTAAATGAACATTTTGCTGCTACACTTAATTTAAGATTTGTAGTTGCAGGGAAGAATGATTTCCAAATTACAAGGCAAAAGTAAGTCCTGAAGCCATGATTTGATATTTGCAAAAACTATTATTTGGAGAGATAAGGATATCTCTAAGTTGCTATAAATGGTTATTGGAAAGAACTAAAGAGGAAACTTTCAGACACTTATGCACTCATTCACAGACAGAGAGCGTGCACACCACATAGGGGCACACTTGCAAATACAGGTGCACCCACAGTTCAGTATAAACACACATACACACAAACACTCTTCCCATGTCAGTACACAAAGATGGGGAGGTTTCAAACTCCCCTCCTTGCACACTGACATCACATAACTCCTCCCACATTTCTAATTAGTGGAGGGAAGGAAATAGAGGAAACTGAACATGAGGATTGTCTTTCCCCACAGAACTCATGCTCCTGATAGCCCAACCTGATGGCTGTTTTGCAAGTTATCAGGATTGCCATAATTGCCTCTCTTTAAATATCCTCTTCCCCAGCACAGCTGCACTCCTTACAGTATGGCAAGCTATGTTACAAAGTTATAGCAGTTTGATAGCATTTTAACTACCATGGTTCAATCCTATAGGATCCTGGAATTTGTAGTTGTATGGGGTACTTAGAATTCTCTGCTAGAGAACTCCAGCTCTGCCCCTGAACTATGGCACAGAATTCAAATTCTCTCAGATCTGAGGATTTCATTGGATGCAGGCATGGAACACAAAGTGCTATCAAACTGGTGTAATCATACAGTTAGTGTAGGTATACTTGAGGTATACTGAGAAAGAGAGTATGCAAGAAGTCATATCCCCACACACTGTCTAGCACAATTGCAAAAGGAGTGACAATGTGAGGAGAGTCCTGAGGTTCTGGCAGCATGGTTACTTATGATGGCCAACCTAGGAGGCCTCTTAGGGACAAATGTAGTCTGTGAGCTCCCCGTCTGTGCACTAAAAGAAGCAGAGTGAAATACGTTCAAACCAGGCACTTGATTCTGATAGGTTAGCATTCTAACCTGCCACATGTTAAATGTTTTAAGTTGAAAGTTGCCTTGTAATATGATGGAGCCTCAACAGATTCACTTGCTCTTTCAGTCTATGATATGTGAGTTCCAGTATTGATTTTGAAATGCTGAGATCAATTAGTTAACTAATGTTCGAATTTGATTACAAAATTTCATCAAAGAATATGGATATAGTTTACTGCCCATCAAACCATGTTGTGGACTGGAAAAAGCACAACTCTCTTAAATAACTTGCAATATTATAATAGCCAAAGACCTTAGCACAGCACCAGTCACTTCCAAAAGCCAGTGCGGTATATTAAATAGAATTTGACCAACAGAAATTGGATTCAAATCTCTGCCCACTTTTAACCTAACCTATATCATGTAATTGTTATGAGGATGAAACAGACAGGGAGCCAATACATGACACCCTAAATTTATGCAGGAAGAACTGGTTAATGTAAAATGGTTTACACGGATAAATGTAATAATAAAAGTAAAAATACACTAAATTGCATGTTAAGGAGTACATACATTGGGAAGTTGTGTGCCTCATAACCCCTTTTACATTCCCAATTGAGGACTCTTTTGTCCTTGGTAGCAACAGAGAAAGTACCGTGGAAGACATTGCAGGAACATATGTAGAGTGCTCATGGGACACACATGCTGATCTATTCAGTGCCAGTTATTTCTCTACAGCCATTGTTGGAACTGTAGGTTTACAATCAGCTACAGCCACATACCATCAATTGCCCAGAAAATCATCTGTTGTTCTGTGAAACACCAATAGAACCAATTTTCTGGGTACAAACCTTATTTCAATTTTACAGTTCCTTTTGCTTTTCTTGAATCCAACAGTTACAAGAGATCCCACCCACCTCCCAAAAAAGCACCAGAGATACAGAACTCAACACAACAATACAAATTATGGCAGCTTCTCCCCCACGCTCCATGATGGCAACACATTGTATGGTAAAAGTACTAGATCTAACAGATACTGCAGCACCTGAAAAAATAAAAAAATGCAACACAAAACAATTAAAATAATGAAGAGCATGTGTTTCAAGACTTGAAGATACAGTTATTGCCAGAAGCAAGGAAAGTTTGTTTGGGATTGTTCATGGCTAAATGGAAAAGACGAAGTACTGAAACCACTGTCTTTATCACAAATGAACATCAAACTTCTAATATTCCTTATGGTAAGAAGATGTGAAGAGCCATTCGGGATCAGCACAGAAGCCCGTCTTACCCAGCTGCCTGCTTTGTACCATGTCCATCAAAAGAAGAGGAACACGGTGCTCACCCAAATAACCCAAACAAAACACCCAGTGTAATATGGCTAAATATGAATTCTTTACAATACCTATATATTCTTATAATATCAATTTCAATATTCAGTCATTACAGAGTCCATTCAGGTCCAACAATTAAATTCATCAGGAAGCCAAGAGATCTTGCTCAAGTACGTGTGGCTCATGTTCTGGAAGACTCGGATCAGGATTTCAAGTCCCACACATTTCTTTATACCAGAATTTCCTTGGGGAAAAGCTTCAGTTCTTTAGTTGGTACTTTAAGAGGTCCCAGTTAACCCTGCTGCTCGCGTGAAAACCAGGTTTCAATTTCTTTCTAAAAGCTGAGGCTGTAGGTCTTACTGGAAAAAAGATTTAAAACATACAAAACATACAAATACAAACTTATTTCCAGAACAGCCCCAAACAGTATCCCTTCATTACAAACTTGTCTTCACATGCTCACTGTTCACAACCACATGGACATCCTGGGAGAGAAACTTTTCACCCAGTAGCAGTTCACACCCTGGACCTGAATGGAATCTGTAATGATTGAATATTTAAATTGATATGATATTGCAATAATATATAGGTATTGTAAAGAATTCATATTTAGCATGGTTTACATGGGTTGTTTTGTTTGGATTATTTGCTTTGTACCATGGCCAAGCCAGAGCACCTGGGAAGCCCACAGATGGAATCAGAAAGTGCAAGGGCCGTTCACTTCTCTGTCAGAGGTATGCCATACTTCCAAACATGGAGATTCAATTTACTTTTTAGCAGCTACACTCCATTAATTTTTCCAGTCCCTTATTATTGCCCTCTGCGTCAGGGCTAACACATTACCTTGGGGAAGAGTATACCATTAAGTTAAAAGTACAGCATTGTAAGAAGACTTCCTTTAATCTGTTCCGAGCCAATCTGTTCTGAGCTAATCAATTACTGTCTATCTAAATTGTTTCCCACCACTTTTAATTGAGATGAAAATCAGGCCAACAGGTTTCTAACTTTCCTCCTCCCTCTTAGACTTTTCTTTTAAGTTATTGGTAGTATGCTAGCTACCTTTTCAACCTCCATTAAAACAGCTGAGTTTAGTGACATTGCATATTTTTGTTACAAGATGAGCTGTTTCAAGTATGTTTGATTTATTATGCTATCCTAGACATGTCCATTCAGAAGTAAGCACCACAGAATTCATTGGGGCTTCTTCCTAGATGAGTTTGCAAAGCACTAAATCTAATACTGTTTTTGAGGTAGCACCATGGCTTTCTTCTTTTCCTCTTCCTCCACCTCCCCCTGGTGCTGGATTCCCCAAGTCTCTACAGTAAGCTTTAGGGTATGTAGAGCAGCTACAGGAAGAAAATATGACTTCCCAATTCTTCTAGCAGAAGCTGGTTCTACCAATGGAAGCAACCCCATTGAATTCGACAGGAGCTTCAGGTTTGAGATGTATGATGTCTATGTCTGATAATTTGTTAATTTGAAGTTTTTGTTTAAACCTAAAATGTCATATGAACACATGAAACTACCTTATAAGAAAAGTAGTCCATCTTGTCTACTGTGACTGGCCAGGGTCTTATGAAACAGACCACTCTAGTCCCCAACCAGGAATCATTTCACCTACAGATGCCTGGGACTGGAAAACAGACTATCTGCATGACAAGCACATGCCGTACCACTGAGCTGTAGCCTTTCCGGATATAATAGAATCATAGAAAAGTGAAGTTGGAAGGGGCCTACAAAGCCATCAAGTCCAACCCTCTGCTCAATGCAGCAATACAATCAAAGCATATCTGCCAGGTGATTAAGTTTTTCTTGAATGCCTCCAGTGTTGGAGCACTCACCAACTCCCGAGGTAACTGGTTCCACTGTCGTACTGCTCTAACAGTTAGGACATTTTTCCTGATATTCAACCGATATCTGGCTTCATTTAACTTGAGCCCATTGTTGCGTGTCCTGCACTCTGGGATGATTGAGAACAGATCTTGCCCCTCCTCTGTATGACAGCCTTTCAAATATTTGAAAAGTGCTCTCATATCACCCCTCAGTCTTCTTTTCTCAAGGCTAAACATGCCCAATTCTTTCAGCCTTTCCACATAAGGCTTGGTTTCCAGCCCCCTGATCACCCTTGTCGCCCTTCTCTGAACTTGTTCCAATTTGTTAGCATCCTTCTTAAAGTGTGGTGTCCAGAACTGAACACATTACTCAAGGTGAGGCCTAATAGAGGGGGAATAGAGGTGCTGAATAGAGGGGAACTAGCACCTCATGGGATTAGGAAACTATACTTCTATTAATGCAGACTAAAATAACATTTGCCTTTTTTTGTAGCCACATCACACTGTTGACTCATATTTAGTTTGTGATCTACAACAATTCCAAGATCCTTCTCGCTTGTAGTTTTGCTGAGCCAGGTATCCCCCATCTTGTATCTGTGCAATTGGTTTCTTTTTCCGAGGTGCAGTACTTTGCAGTACTTTTTCCTAGGTGAAGTACTTTTTCCTAGGTGAAGTACTTTGCAGTACTTTATCCCTGTTGAATTTCATTCTGTTGTTTTAGGCCCAGTGCTCAAGCCTATCTGTAATATTTTGAATTTTGTTTCTGTCTTCCAGGGTATTAGCTATTCCGCCCAATTTTGTATCATCTGCAAATTTGACAAGCATTCCCTGCACTCCCTCATCCAAGTCATTAATAAAAATATTGAAGAGCACCAGGCCCAGGACTGAGCCTTGGGGTACCCCACTTGTTTCCGCCTCAAAAAAAAAAAAGAGAGAGAGAGAGAGAGAGAGAGAGAGAGAGAGAGAGAGAGAGAGAGAGAAGGACCCATTAATCATCACCCTCTGAGTACAATTCTGCAGCCAATTGTGTATCCACCTGACACTTGATCTATACAGCCCACACCTAGTTAGCTTGCTAATCAGGATATCATGGGGCACTTTGTCAAAAGCTTTGCTGAAGTCAAGATATACTACGTCTACAGCATTCCCTCTGTCTATCAGGGAGGTTACCTGATCAAAAATGAGATTAAATTAGTTTGGCAGGATTTGTTCTTGACAAATCCGTGTTGGCTTCTACTTATTACTGCATTGTTTTCTAGGTGCTTGCACAATGATCGCTTTATGATCTGTTCCAGAATTTTGCCTGGGATTGATGTCAGGCTGACTGGCCTGTAGTTCCCAGGTTCCTTTTTTTTTTTTTTCTTTTTGAAGATAGGGACAACATTAGCCCTCCTCCAATCCTCTGGCACCTCACCCATTTCCCATGATTTCAAGAAAATAATGGATAGCGGTTTGAGAGTTCTTCAGCCAGTTCCTTCAGTACTCTCGGATGCAGTTCATCTGGCCCTGGAGATTTGAACTCGTTCAAGGTGGTAAGGTATTCCTTGACTATTTGTTTATCAATCTGCAGCTGCAATCCTGCCCCCCCCCCCCACTTGCACTTCCAATTTGTTTGGAAGTTCATAGTCTGTCTTATGGGAAAAGACTGAACTAAAATAGGAATTGAGCACCTCTGCCTTTTCTTTGTCCTCTGTTATCCTTTTTCCATCTCCATTGTGGAGCTGTGCCACTATGTCTTTTGTTTGTCTTTTGCTACTCACATACTTGAAGAATGCTTTTTTATTGCTTTTAGTGTCTCTAGCTAACCTCAGCTCATTCTCAGCTTTTGCCCTCCTAATGCCATCCCTGCATTTCCTTGCTACTTGTCTGTACTCATCCTTGGCGGCCTGGCCTTCTTTCCACTTCCTGACATGTCTTATTTGGTTTGGTGACCTCTCCAGCACCTTCTGAGGTCAGCCTTGATGCAATTAATGAATTTATCTCTTTTGTAATCTTCCTGTCCTCTTCCAGAAGTTCTTACATGCATTTGTTGGCCGTGTAATGCTCCTACGCTTCCCTACCTGGTTTCTTGATTCTGAAGAATTAAAACAAATTATTGAATGCATTGAACATACTGGATTTGGTTTTATCCACTTTACCTTAATTTGGAAATATCCCCATACCAAATTCTACCAAGCTTTCTCAGTTAAAAGTTTTCTCCTTGCTGTAACTCTTTCTGTACCCTCCTAAAATCTGTTCCAGGAGATTTTCTAGCTCTCCTAAGCATGTTTTGAGGAGACGCAGGAGGCTGCGCAGGGGAGGAGAAAATTATTTTTCTCCCAATTCTCCAGAGAATTTCATCTCCATCAATGAAACAGTAGTCTTGAATCCAGCCCACTGAGCTTCTTTTTCGTTTGGCCAGCATTCCAGAAGCTCCCACTAATCCTGGTTAAGATGGGCAACTCCCTCAATCTTTTTTCTAAAGCTTCTTTTAAAATCTCCCTCAATCTTATACTAAATTCTTCTGCTGACGGTAGAAATTGCTCCCATGTGCACAAAGAGCTTGCCTATTTTGCAAACAAAAAGACCTATTCCAGGTGAGCCTCAAATATGCCAGTCAAGAGAAATTTAAAAACCTATATGCATTTTACAGTTCCCTTTTTTCAAGAACAAGCTTACAGGGCTCCAGGTGGTCTCCCATAAAGCTGCTAATCTTACCCAACTTGTGCTAAACTTGTGCAGAATATCAATAATGTTTAGTAGTCTCTTTGGACCGTTCACTGAAAAAAGGATCTTAGCTGGACTTTAAGTAACTTGGAAGACAACATTCTGTAGAGGACCCGGAGATGACCTGATTCCAAAAGCTAGCTTTTCAGTTTTGGACCTTGGTGCCCTTGTGTTTCATGAACAATGAGAAATATGCCTGCAGAGGTTAACAGATTCTGCTGAAATACACAACAAAAGCTTCTAAACTTAGTGCAACACCAAGTAAAACAGCACATTCCAGAAACAATTTGTTTATGAATTAATGTTACGGTTATAGTTTTTACAGATGTCACTGTGTCTAAAAGAACCTATAGGAAATTTTTTGTAATGTTGAAAACTGAGAGGTTATTTATATATATTCATACCTCCATCCTCTTCAGAAACTATAAAATTATTGAATTAAAAAATATTTGGGAAACAGTGATAATCCAGAAAGAATAAGAGAAGTATACAGACCAGATTAAAATATGTTAAAAACCACAGGGATCCTAGCCTGAGAGTGCAAATTGATCATTACTTGGGTGAGTTATTTGCACCACTGTTGTGTTCTAGCCTGCTGAGGTTTTGTTTACATGTTAGAAATAGTTTTTTGATAATGTGTTCCAAGACTAACAACAACAAAAATCAGCTTGCATTAAAGAAGATAAGTTCTCCCATTTGCCATTTGAGGATAAATCAAGTCAATATTTACTTTCTTATTAGATACCTTCTTTTCATTCTACAATCCTCTGGGCACTAGCTAAATGTTGGCCAAAACCTGAGCTTCACATACGCACAAAGTTCTAAGTGTGGAGCAGTTTGATCCAACTCCAGTTTTCATCAGATTTCCTTCTCCAATGTCTCAGAATCTAAATACTGGGCAAGATGAAAATCTTGAGGTGAGCCAGACATCAGAATCTCTGTAGGCTACTGGACAGAGAGGACAAATGCTTATTTGTTTAGAAAATCAATCACTTTCAATATGACATACATGTGCCCACTATGGCTCAAATAATGTTTTATTGCATTTCTTCAGATACTCTTCTGTTTAAGAAATCAAAGTATCTTACCTGTTCTTGTCCATAATCCTTTGCTAAGAAATAAGATACTCCTTCAAGATGGTCTGAATACTTCATTGCTTTTAAAAGCAGAGAACTGCAGTATTGTTAGAAGACTGGTGCACGAGTTTAAATTATTAGATTGGTCACTGGGTACATCTGAAGTGGGCCACGCTCAGTGTGTCATATCACAGGAGTAGCACTGCTGCGTTTGTGTGCAATGTGACCAAGAGACAAAAAAAGTTTGTATAAGAAACTCTCTCCCACACACAAAGTATCCTTTTTGTGGTGAGTGTGTTCTGTTTTCCATGAAAAATACAATTATTTCTATGGAGATTTATTACCCTGCTAGCAGTCTGGGTTGGGTTCAGGCACATCCCTGGTTTCATGGGTATTCATCGGACTATCTGAGTGCCTTGGCTACCCACAGCATTCTCAATTCTCTGTGGTGCTAGGTTTCAAGAGGATTCCATCAGCAGCCCTTGAAGGTTTTTGTAACTGCCATTCCAAGTCTATCATGAAGCCTAGAATAACATACTGTACTCTTGAAAGGAGAACTATCTCAGTTTTCTGGCACATATGCTTCCGATCCCAGAATATTATGGATATATATTGTGCTCATCACAAAGATCTCCCAAGCAAGCTGGTATTTAACGCTGGAGCGAGCTCATTTGAAGCTAAACTACTTTGCGAGAGGCAGTTTGGCTGCTGTCAGACGAAGGAGGCTGAGCATGTGCGGCAGACCCATTTCTTTAAATGCTGCTAACAACAATCACAATAAGGACGTTTGTCAAAGGAATAAACGCTGCAAACGATTACGCAGCGAACATCTGCAGAGCGCACTTCTGTCATCCCTGGTGTTTATTGACTATTAATTTGATGTATGTTTCTTTTAAAGAATGCATAATGCCTCCCCCCACCCCCCGTTCGGTGACTGTCCTTTATTTGAGCCTTCTTCCTCCCCCACTTGTTCTTTTCTCTTTCTTTCTTTCTATGGCTTCTTCTGTGGCTTACTGAATTTGGGGTCAGGGAAGGAAATTTTGTTTCCTAACTCAGAAAAATACTTTTTGTTTGTTGATCAGTTGGTTGGTTTTTATAAGGAAGAAACGAACTAACAGAAAACCACATGCAATGAATGGTGCTGTAAAGCAGCCCAGAAGATCATATATAAAACTTGTCACTTTCCATGGCTTGAATTGTTTTCAAAGCCCTGCACATTTTTAGCCCTCAAACATCAGGCAGCTGTCCTGGGCAGAAATGGGCCAGGTGGTTACCATTATTTAACAGTAGACAAATGTCCACCCTGTGAAATAAGTGTGGCAAGCTGATGTCATCGGCCAGCATGTAAATCAGAATTACCTCATTGGCTTCCTTGGAGCGATGCCAATTTAAACCAGCTGAGCAACTGCCCAGGTTAATGTCAGTCACAGCAATGAGTCCATTACATTCACAGCTTAAAAGACCACAAGGGGGGCATCAGGGTCATTAAGTCCATAATTGAAAGACATTTGCACACTGTATTTCTTTTCTCTGTTCTCAGCCAACCGTGCCTACCTGCCTAGGCTGTTACAACCCCTGCAAAGATATATTTACCGTGATCAGAGTTCGTAGTTACAAAGCCCAGTTGTGACTTAAAATTGGCACACAGTAGGAAGCTCCTCGCATCGCTACTGATGTACTTTATTTACTCTGCTATCTTTAATAGTTCAGTAAGCACAGGTTGTGTAACTGTATGCCTTAGAGCTTAAATGGCCTCTATCACTATTGAAATATCTCTGATTCTTCAGAACATTATTCTCACGAAGGAGCTGCAACCCCTGTTGTTGTTGTTTAGTCGTTAAGTCGTGTCCGACTCTTTGTGACCCCATGGACCAGAGCACGCCAGGCCCTCCTGTCTTCCACTGCCTCCCAGAGTTGGGTCAAATTCATGTTGGTAGCTTCGATGACACTGTCCAACCATCTCGTCCTCTGTCATCCCCTTCTCCTCTTGCCTTCACACTTTCCCAACATCAGGGTCTTTTCCAGGGAGTCTTCTCTTCTCATGAGATGGCCAAAGTATTGGAGCCTCAGCTTCAGGATCTGTCCTTCCAGTGAGCACTCAGGGTTGATTTCCTTCAGAATTGATAGGTTTGTTCTCCTTGCAGTCCAGGGGACTCTCAAGAGTCTCCTCCAGCACCACAATTTAAAAGCATCAATTCTTTGGCGGTCGGCCTTCTTTATGGTCCAGCTCTCACTTCCATACATCATGACTGGAAAAACTATAGCTTTGACTATGCGGACCTTTGTCGGCAAGGTGATGTCTCTGCTTTTTAAGATGCTGTCTAGGTTTGTCATCGCTTTCCTCCCAAGAAGAAGGAGTCTTTTAATTTTGTGGCTGCTGTCACCATCTGCAGTGATCATGGAGCCCAAGAAAGTAAAATCTGTCACTGCCTCCATATCTTCCCCTTCTATTTGCCAGGAGGTGATGGGACCAGTGGCCATGATCTTAGTTTTTTTGATGTTGAGCTTCAGACCATTTTTTTTGTGCTCTCCTCTTTCACCCTCATTAAGAGGTTCTTTAATTCCTCCTCACTTTCTGCCATCAGAGTGGTATCATCTGCATATCTGAGGTTGTTGATATTTCTTCCGGCAATCTTAATTCCAGTTTGGGATTCCTCCAGTCCAGCCTTTCGCATGATGTATTCTGCATATAAGTTAAATAAGCAGGGAGACAATATACAGCCTTGTCGTACTCCTTTCCCAATTTTGAACCAATCAGTTGTTCCATATCCAGTTCTAACTGTTGCTTCCTGTCCCACGTATAGATTTCTCAGGAGATAGATAAGGTGGTCAGGCACTCCCATTTTTTTAAGAACTTACCATAGTTTGCTGTGGTCCACACAGTCAAAGGCTTTTGCATAGTCAATGAAGCAAAAGTAGATGTTTTTCTGGAACTCTCTGGCTTTCTCCATAATCCAGCGCATGTTAGCAATTTGGTCTCTAGTTCCTCTGCCCCTTCGAAATCCAGCTTGTACTTCTGGGAGTTCTCGGTCCACATACTGCTGAAGCCTACCTTGTAGGATTTTGAGCATAACCTTGCTAGCGTGTGAAATGAGTGCAATTTTTGGGGTACCAGGTGGAGAAATGAGACCCGACAATAACAGCCCTGTCTTGGCTGGCATCCAAGTCGAGGATCCAGTTTCTAAGGTCCCGGGGGCCTAGACGGAGGAATTTTTCCAGTGGGAGGTTATAGGCTTTTAGTTTTTGATAGCACTGTTGTGCCCATCCACGAAACTGTAGTTGTTCTAGCCAGCAGCACTATGTCAAGGAGAGGTCCTCTAGGTTGTTCAGTCTGTGCCAGTATCTAAAATAGGCCAGGTCAGTTTTAGTGCCAATTGAGGAAAGGCCTAACTCAGCTCTGAGATGAGCCGAGGGAGTTCCCTGAGGGAGCCCCAGTATCAGCCTCATGAATTTATTCTGCAAAATTTCCAATTTTGGCTTAGCTGCTTCTCCCCATAATTCTGCCCCATAAAGCATCTGTGGTAAGATTTTGACAGCAAACACCTTTGCAGGATTTACCAGTTGGCCGTCTCTACTATATTAAAAAAATCTTTTTAGTTGCCCTATCAATCTAGAGCTCAATAATATAGTGGGATTTAAATGTTGTTTCCAAGAGAGTTTCTCACAAAAGTGGATACCCAAATATTTAAAGGAATGTACCTGTTCCATGACATGCCCATCCAATGACCAATTAATCTTAAGGGCTCTCTTCCCATAGACCATAATCTTTGTTTTAGTGTAATTGATTGTTAGCTGTTCCTCTTTTCAGAGCTGCCCAAATTTAGATAGCATTCTTTTAAGACCAATTTTGTTCAGGGATAGCAAAACCAGGTCATCGGCATAAAGTAGCATTGAGATTTTCCTACAGCCTATGGTTGGGGAGAAAAAAGAGGGGGAAACCATTTGCGGGATCAAGCAGTTTATATAGAAATTAAAAAGAAAGGGTGCTAAAATGCACCCTTGTTTCACCCCACGGCTAATGCAGATCTGTTGTGATAGAGCTCTTTGTAAACCAATACACACCTGCACACTGGATGAATCCCAAACTGGAATTAAGATTGCCGGAAGAAATATCAACAACCTCAGATATGCAAATGATACCACTCTGATGGCAGAAAGTGAGGAGGAATTAAAGAACCTCTTAATGAGGGTGAAAGAGGAGAGCGCAAAATATGGTCTGAAGCTCAACATCCAAAAAACTAAGATCATGGCCACCGGTCCCATCACCTCCTGGCAAATAGAAGGGGAAGATATGGAGGCAATGACAGATTTTACCTTCTTGGACTCCAGGATCACTGCAGATGGTGAAAGCAGCCACGAAATTAAAAGACACCTGCTTCTTGGGAGGAAAGCGATGACATACCTAGACAGCATCTTAAAAACCAGAGACATCACCTTGCCAACAAAGGTCCACATAGTCAAAGCTATGGTTTTTCCAGTAGCGATGTATGGAAGTGAGAGCTGGACCATAAAGAAGGCTGACCGCCGAAGAATTGATGCTTTTGAATTGTGGTGCTGGAGGAGACTCTTGAGAGTCCCCTGGACTTCAAGGAGAACCAACCTATCCATTCTGAAGGAAATCAACCCTGAGTGCTCACTGGAAGGACAGATCCTGAAGCTGAGGCTCCAATACTTTGGCCATCTCATGAGAAGAGAAGACTCCCTGGAAAAGACCCTGATGTTGGGAAAGTGTGAAGGCAAGAGGAGAAGGGGATGACAGAGGACGAGATGGTTGGACAGTGTCATCGAAGCTACCAACATGAGTTTGACCAAACTCCGGGAGGCAGTGGAAGACAGGAGGGCCTGGCGTGCTCTGGTCCATGGGGTCACGAAGAGTCAGACATGCCTTAATGACTAAACAACAACAACAACATACCTGACTAGCCCAGTTGTTTTTCCTACTTTCTTCAGTTTAAGCTTGAGTTTTGCTATAAGAAGCTGACGATCAGAGCCACAATCAGCTCCAGGTCTTGTTTTTGCTGACTGTATAGAGCTTCTCCATCTTTGGCTGCAGAGAACATAATCAATCTGATTTTGGTATTGTCCATCTGGTGATGTCCATGTGTAGAGTCGCCTCTTGTGTTGTTGGAAAAGAGTGTTTGTGATGACCAGCTTGTTCTCTTGACAAAACTCTATTAGCCTTTGCCCTGCTTCGTTTTGAACTCCAAGGCCAAACTTACCGGTTGTTCCTTTTATCTCTTGACTCCCTACTTTAGCAATCCAATCCCCTATAATGAGAAGAACGTCTTTCTTTGGTGTCAGTTCTAGAAGGTTTTGTAAGCCTTCATAGAATTGGTCAATTTCGGCCTCTTCAGCATTGGTGGTTGGTGCATAAACCTGGATTACTGTGATGTTGAAAGGTCTGCCTTAGATTCGTATTGAAATCATTCTATCATTTTTGAGATTGTATCCTAGTACAGCTTTTCCCACTCTTTTGTTGACTATGAGGGCTACTCCATTTCTTCTACGGGATTCTTGCCCACAATAGTAGATATGATAATCGTCTGAATTGAATTCGCCCATTCCCATCCATTTTAGTTCACTGACGCCCAGGATGTCAATGTTTATTCTTGCCATCTCCTGTTTGACCACATCCAGCTTACCAAGGTTCATGGATCTTACATTCCAGGTTCCTATGCAGTATTTTTCTTTGCAGCATCGGACTTTCCTTTCACTTCCAGGCACGTCCACAGCTGAGCGTCCTTTCGGCTTTGGCCCAACCACTTCATTAGCTCTGGAGCTACTTGTCCTTGTCCTCCGCTCTTCCTCAGTAGCATGTTGGACACCTTCCGACCTGAGGGGCTCATCTTCCAGCGTCATATCTTTTAGCCTTTTGTTTCTGTCCATGGAGTTTTCTTGGCAAAGATACTGGAGTGGCTTGCTAGTTCCTGCTCCAGGTGGATCGCGTTTAGTCAGAACTCTCCACTATGACCTGCCCGTCTTGGGTGTCCCTGCACGGCATAGCCCATAGTTTCTCTGAATTACTCAAGCCCCTTTGCCATGGCAAGGCAGCAATCCGTGAAGGGGGCTACAACCCCTAGGATAGTTCTATTTAAGGAATCTCTGGAAAAGAATAGTAAACCTTTTGTCAATGTTTATGTCTTAATACATGTAACTCCTTTTCAAAACCTTTTAAATCATATTGAGTGGACACTAGAAATATAAAAGGTCCAGAAATTTTGAAGATGGGGAGGAGAAATCAGGTCCTCTATTTGGGTGGATAAAATGAAAATTGGGGGGTTGGGCATCAAAATATATACAATACTTATTTTCATATTAAACCTAAATTCATTCAACTGTTTTAGCAACATAAAATGTTCATTCATAATTTATGCATGTACAGTAAGTATACATAGAATTTTACTATTTGGTGTATATAGTCTCCGTTTTGTATGAAACATGGAGCTGCAAATTTCTGTACTAGTGTACAGGATTAAGTGTTAGACTGAGACTCAGGAGACCAGGATAGCCACTGATAAAACCATCCATTAAGAAGCCCTACTAGAATCACTGTAAGTAGGAATCAAATTGATGGAACATAACACACACATGTTATATAAAGGTATCTATCTCCCTTTTTGTCTTTCAAGAAGTAGGAAAAATATAAACAGAAAACAGAAATATTGTAATGCCGTAAAGTGTGTTATTTGGACAGAACCAGCTTTGCATTCACTGTGACTATCTCCATTAAACTAGGAGTGTGATCAGATAGTGATATGTGTCCAATCACACTGGAAAGGATCACTTTGCAGTGAGTGATTTCCCTTAAAGCAACCCTTCCTCTTTTGGGGAATCATTCCAGCCCTACCTGAAAAAGAAGAAGCCCTACAGTTGGATCAAAAAAAGTCCAGCTTAGTCATGGATCTGGGTCATGGCAGAACACAATTCCCCATATGTCATGTGATCACGGAAACAGATTGCACTGTACTGTTCAACAAGCAGTACAAAATATGATCTATTTCCCCATGTGATAACACTCTAGAGCACAGAAGACAGCAAGCAGTGATCCACAGGCAATGAAGCACAAACCTTTCTATTATGTTCCAGTTTCGGAAAATGGCAGCATCTACTACATAAAGAAAGCTATCTTTGATGTGTGTGTTGTTTTTGTCTCTAACACATACAGGAATTATTGTTTGGTAATTCAGTAGTTTGTCTTCTATAGAAGTCATTATACAAAGTAGTTCCTGGCATTTTGTGTGTGTAACAGAATATCTTTCAAAAACATTTCACTCGTTCCAAAAGAGAATATATTTTATCAGATTTTTCCCCACCCTAAAGTCTTCATAGTTTCCAATTTTTCATTGACAAAAATGGGAAGAAATTGCCTGCCCCCATCTTTAAAAAATTTTTCCCCTTTGAGCCTCCACATTTCTAACCTGCACCCAATCCAAATGTATACAATAAAGGAATAAAAAACACACAGCATATATCATGCATTCTACATTTGTATCTTGATATGGGTATAATATGTGCTGGCAAAAATTCCTTATCAAATGTACAAATCTTATAAACAGCCCATTTCTTCTATAAAAAGGATTTCCTCTGAATTTTCAAATCAGGATTACCCAGTGACTTTCATTTAACATGAGCACACAGCTCAGGGCAACAGGTTCTCTACCCTTGGCTAAAGCGTGCAACAGAGAGGTGATGTTTGGATCAGAAACTATGCTAGAAGCCAAATAAAGCTTCTGGAGTGCTTTCCAATTGATCAAATGAACATTCTTCTCCAGGAATGAGGGGAATATGCCCCAGTGCTGTGCAGAAACACAACAGATCTTAAGAAACCCTAACCCAAACCTGACTCCAGACTAGCTTTGAAATACATCGCCACAACCAGAAGGAAATATCAAAATGATTCTATTGAAGAGAAGAAAAATAAGATGTGTTGTTCTTGTTTTGTGACTGTTGCCTTTCTTAATAGCATCACTAATTTAACTACACAGAAGCAAAAATTAAAGTGCTATATTTACTGATAAGAGAACAAACAGATGCAGTTTAATGCAGTGAAAATGTTTCCATAAATATTAGAAAATCACAGTGATGGTTTGCTGAGATAGTATTTAATAATGTTTTAGCCTCAACTGCTTTTCTTCTCTTCTTTCTCTCTACATGCGTATGTGAGAGTCATCATATCAATGGCATGAATTCATGCAGTTCATCCATACTTGGTCAACAGGTATTTGATCAATTAAACCATGTGCCATCAAGTCAATTCTGACTTATGGTGGTTTTTTTCAGAGTTTTCTGGCTGCAGAACCAGTGATTGATTCCCTACTGTGCCTCTTGCGAGTAAAGCCAGGCTGTATAGCCATGGGAAAGTTGGACAGTCCCAGCGTACCTTCAGAAAAAGGGAATGGTAAACCACTTCTGAGAAAAGAAGACTGAGGTGTGATATGATAGCACTTTTCAAAGATTTGAAACGCTGTCATACAGAGCAGGGGCAAGATCTGTTCTCGATCATCCCTGAGTGCAGGACACACAATAATGGGCTCAAGTTAAAGGAAGCCAGATATCAGTTGAATATCAGGAAAAACCTCCTAACTGTTAGAACAGTAAGACAATGGAACCAATTACCTCAAGAGGTGGTGAGTGCTCCAGCACTGGAGGCATTCAAGAGAAATTTAGACAACCACCTGACAGATATCCTTTGAGCTGCATTCCTGCATTGAACAGGGGGTTGGACTCGATCGCCTTATAGGCCCCTTCCAGCTTCATGATTCAATAATTCTACAGTACTCTCATTCTTTATAAAACATTCTGGAAAAGTGCCAGACGATCAATGAAGCTATGGCAAGAAAATCGCAGATTTAGAGTGCATCTCAGCCACATCAGGCCCCTTCCAACTTCACTTTTCTATGATTATATGATTCTATTACTCTCTAACTGGAAAACCCTGGAAAAGGTTGCCATAATTTGGATTTTACCTGAAGCACACTACTATTATTATTATTATTATTATTATTATTATTATTATTATTATTATTATTATTATTATTATTATTATTATTATTATTATTATTATTATTATTATTAATTACAGAGCAAGTCCAGGGCCAGTTTAAGGCATTTAGAGGCTCTAAGCACTAAAAAGATTGTGGTGCCCCCTACGAATATAACAAATATAAAAATATTTGTGCACATTATATGCATGAAAATACAGTAATTTAATTGTATAGCATATGACAAAAAAGGAAGCACGTGTCCTATGCAAAATCATACATGCAATCAAATTACCGGCTTTCAGCCAAATCTTTCACACTTCGATTAATGTAGACTGATTTTGTCAGAATCTGTAAATCTGTAAACTGAAAAGCTCAAACAAGAGCTTAAAACCCCTTTTGGGGTGTTTTTAACAGTGCCTGTTATTTCTTTGGCTTGCATATACTGTATACTGCAGAGGCAATAGATCTAAAAGACCTGCAGCTTTTTTTATCCTTATCCCCACCGAACTTCCCAAAATATAGAAGTAAAAAATTTTTTAAAAAAAATTACCAAGTGATGATGACAGATCATTTAACTCAAAACATGAGTTTTCTTTCTAAGTGAGTCTTTATAGTTTTTCCTGGTTCATATTTAGATAAAGAGGTGGTTTTCTTGGGGCTCTTGAGGGAGGGAGGGAGGGAGGGAGGGAGGGAGAGAGCCAAGGGATTTGGATGTGGTTTGTTAAGGAGGGTGCACCATTTGCACCATGATGAATCTGGCACTGAAAAAGCTCCACTGAAAAAGTGGTGCCCCCTTCCTTTATTGATGCCTTAAGCACATGCTTATTTTGCCTAATGGTTAATCGGGGGCTGTGTTAGTCATAAAGTATTTGTCAATGGAGTCACAGCCTAAGTAGCCCGGCCGGGAATGTTTGATGGAATAATCTTTGATCCTTGCAGAATTTCCTGCAAAGTAGAGAGTGCTTGTTATCAGTGTGCAAAAAGGCTCATATCTAGCCGCTTCTCATCCACCAGCAACCCTAGCATTTGGTTAAACTTCTCCATGTGGTGTCATGGGATAAAGTAGCAAGATAAGGAAGATGGACCTTTAAAAAAAGGGGGAAGGGAACTTGAGAGAAGAGCAGGACGCCTTGAGGGCTTTGTGCTGTTACTTGTGCTGTTTCTGTGAAGTAATGTAGAATGATAAGAAGTCTGCAAAAGCAGAGAAAGCAAAGTCTCCAAGTATACGAATGTCAAGGAGGCAGGCCAGAATAACACTGAACTTCACATATAGTCAAATAAGTAGGCAGAATTTCTAGAAATAATGTATGTGGTAAAGTGTATCCTTCAGCAGCAGCCGCACTCTTTCATTGTCAAATTCTGAAGTATAATTTGCCAAATGTACAAGATGCAAAAAAGGAACTTTTGATACTGTGAAATGTTATACAGTACTGAATATTAATATTGGAGATTTAAATCAAGTCGTCTTAGGTATAGCGTAGATGTCTAGCCTACAGTAAGGAGTAAGGAGGCAGCAGCAACAGAAGGATTGCTCATGTGAGAGTTGAAATAGATCACACTTAAGATAAGAACCTTTTAAGCATTTATTTTTAAAAAATATTTTTACCTTGCCTTTCTCCTTGAAAAGGACCCAGAGTGGCTTACAACATTGAAAGACAATATTTAAAGTTTAAAACAATGAGTATACCACAGTGGTTAACGTCATTAAAAGACAATATTTAAAAATAAGAAAAATGAGTATAAAGAGGCATCTTATATCATTAAAAGGCAATATTAAAATTAAGAACAATAAGTACACATTTTTTAAAAAAAAAATGCTATTCTGAGAAATGGAAAACACAAAAATAGAAAACACGAGTTGTACTAAAAATCCAATCAAAGCAGTAATGCATAACAATCCATCTAAAAATTTTACTTGGGAACCTGCCCCACTAGAAAATCCTTCTTGGCTATTCTCACTTCTGTGATTCTACCAATTATAAGACCATGTGTTTTCTAGCCCACCAGAGCAACCTTGAGAACTTGGCGTTAACTTTAAAGAAGGTGGAAGTTGAGATTTGGATAGGTCAGTGTTTAAGCTTTCTGGTTGCAGAGCCAGAGGCTGGGAGTTCAATTCCTCACTGTGCCTCTTTGACAGGGGCTGGACCCAATGATGCATAGGGTCCCTTCCAGCTCTGCAGCTGTAAGATAAGATGCCCAGTTCTTATTTTCCACATACTTCTAGGAGGCAGTATTTCCATCTAAATATAGATCACAGAGAGAGTCCCATTTCTACTCTCTTCTTGCCCACATTGGTAACCAGGTAAATGAGCAGCACACAGCTTCCCTCAAGTACTTCTGACAGTAACTTTCTGTGGGGGCTGCTTTGGCAGTGTGCATGAACTGGACTGCACCTATGTGGACAGGCCCTAAGTTGCACAGAGAATTTGCTTTCTTGCAGTACAACAACAATATTTAAAATTATCAACAGTTGTTTACAACTGTTATTTTGCTGTTTGTTCCCATTGTAGCCATTGCTGGCCTTACATGTCCCTGGTACCAGTTTTGCTGCTTCATGCCAAGCAATACTCATAGGTAAGCAGGTTTGCTTCTGAGGGCCACCAAGGAAGAATAAGAAAGCTCACGCCACCCAAGAAGAGTAGGCCCATGTGGAAGCTATAAAAAGGCAACCCTGCAGGAAACACAAACATAGACTGGCTGAACATAGCTGCAATCTACAGGAGAGCAAATACTTGAGTCAAAATAAGACAAAATAGGATATGAGCAACAGAATAAACTTTATCTGTAACTATTTAAAACATATGAAAGAGCTGGAACACATTTCTATTATTCCAATGAAGCCAAGAAAAAAACACGTATGTACGAGGGTGGGTGAGAGGAACTCTCTTATCAGCCTCTTCAAAGGGCCATGTCAGAATATCGCTGGGAGGGTTGTTTTTCCTCATAAGAGCTGCAGTTACAAATAACTTCTGCAATCACTCAGGGCCAACAGAAGATAATGGGATACATTTTATGAGCAATACACACAGGAAGACCTAATCCTTAGATCTGCTCAGGCACTCTGCCTTAAATAGTTGTGTGTTCCAGGTACACACTACATTGTCAACCTCCCTTGTTGTCAAAGAATTACTCTGGACTCTGCCTTTCATGGATGATAAATACCTTGGATCTAATGCTATTAAATGGAGCTATGGAAAGGGGGATAGACCCAGGGAATATACTTTCCTGGCTGGTTGTGGTGCTTCAGCTATTGAATATTTTATCATTTCTTCTGAGCTGTTAAATCTGGTGCTCAGTTTTGAAGTTGGCACACATAGAGAGAGTGACCATCTCCTTCTAATTACAACCTTATCCTGTCAGAGTCAGAATGTTCATGTGAATTACGAATCATTGCTGAGTTCAGAGGCATAAATAGGTGCGTCTTGTGTGAAATGGTCAGCTAAGGTAGAGTGCGCTTCAATTGCATTTTTAAATACAGAAAGCTGTCTCAGAGTGCGGGAGTCCCTCTTGACAACAAGATCCCCTGAAAAGGTCCTGGATTTATATCAGACAATAGTTACATTGCGACAAAGGTGCTTGATTCATTAAAAAAAAATCCATAAGACAGAATGCCCGTTTTTGCAGATCTTGTAGATCCAAACTTTGGTTTGACCAGGAATGACTGGATCCGAAGAATCTACTAACAGGAAATTACAAGAGATACAGGGAATCAAATTTGACATTTTTGCCTCCTGATTGGTTTTTGTTAAAGAAAAAAAATATAAAAAGCTAATTAAAGACCAAAAAAAAGTTTGGCATTGAGGATGAATTGGCAGAAATTAATTGTTGCATCAAGTTTGTGTGATTCAGTTACTTTCTGGAATACCGTTTCCAGAGGTTTAGATGATAAAGTACATTCAGCAGACTCTTATATCCATGTTAAGACCTAGGAATCATATTTCACTGGTCTGTATGCTGCAAGTCAATTTGAATATTTGATTCCTCAAACTCGCATTCCATGACCTTCCCGATTGGCCCCGTTTCTGTTCCTGAAATCAGTAGACTTATTGCTAAGCTTAAAGTAGGTAAAGCATCAGGGAGTGATAACATTCCTCCTGAGATGCTTAAAGCCATTATAAATTGGTGGGCCCAGTACTAGCAGCATTATTCACATGCGTTGACTGGCTTGCATGCATACCAGACGACTGGGGGCTTGCCATTATCATTCTAATTTATAAAAAAGAAAAAATGTAGACCCTGCAAATTACAGGCCAATCAATTTCTTAAGTATTATCAATAAGCTATATGCCCATCATCTTCTTGAAAAATTATTAAGCTGGATGGAAGCGGGAAACTTTTTGGAAGATGTGCAAGTGGGATTCAGATCAAGACGTTCTACCAGAGATCATGGTCTAGTTTTAAACCATCTTGTAAATAAATACTCATCTATGACTAAAGAGCCATTATACACAGCTTTAACAATTTTAAGTCTGTATTTGATATGATCCCACGAAACAGGCTATGGCAGAAACTGAAGACAACTAATACCAATAGGCACTTGTTAACCTTGATTTGCAACCTTTATGTGAAAACCTAGTTGAAAGTGAGATACAACAGGCCAAGGTCACCTTACCAAGGCCATTCCAATGTATGCCAGTGTCAAACAAGGCTGTGTGTTAGCTCCCACTTTGTTCAATATTGATGTCATCTCCCTGGTTAGGAACCTATCTGGAATAAATTTTCACCCTTCTAGCAGCTAGACCTCTGTCAACTTTTCTCTATGCAGATGACATGGTACTTCTCTCTTTAACTCGCATTGGCCTGCGGCAGCAGCTACTAAGAGACCTAGGCAACTATTATAAAACTGAAAAGTTAGTAATTAATTATGATAAATCTAAAGTTCTAGTGTTTACCAGAAAATGGATCACACATAAATGGCAAATAAATGATCACCCAATTGAGCAAGTTAAATCTTATAAATATTTGGGAGTGATCTTTCAGTCCTCAGGCTCCTGGAAAGCTCAATCATCCAATGTCATTAGAAATGCTTAGAGATGTATCAAGTCACTTATATTTCTTTTCTTTGTCAAAGGAGGTCAGCATGTACCATCAGCCATTCAGGTTTTCAACGCTAAGGTGTTGGTGCAGATATTACATGGTGCACAATGGTGTGTATACAGCAATTTCATTGCAATGGAATCCACTCAAGCAAAATTCCTTAGAACTATTCTTGAACTTCCAAGCTGTGTGCCAAATGTACTTCTACGCTTAGAAACAGGTCAAATGTAGACAGAGTCTTGGGCATGGATTCTTAAGTAAAATTTTTGGTTTAAAATGTGTTTTGTTTTGTTGTTGTTGTTGTTGTTTAACTTCTGCGGGATTGGCTCCCCTAGTTTTAACCAATAGGTTGCAGTCCAGGTGGAAAAGAACACTGAATGATAAATTATTTAAATTGGGCTTCTCATGGCAATGTTTTGTTTGGCAATGGAATATACAAAAGCAAAACAGGAACTACGCCAGCGTATTACAGATAATGTAAGTCCAGCTACTGCCTATCCTGAATTTAAAGATAGCGGTCAGGCTTTTTTACCTGCGAGCCATCTGAATATTTTAATCATTCCAAAATATGGGAAAGCATTTACTATCCTCAGTTCTGTTGGAAGGCAAATACAAGAATGTCCCTTATGATATACGCTTATGCTCTTGTGAGGCTGGTGTGATGGAGATAGTAGGGCATGTACTGTTGTATTGTTCCATTTATAGTGGTTTCCATTTTTTCCATTTTTATTTATCCAATCCTGCAAAGCAACCCAGGAAGAGATGATGAGCACTATATATGTGATCTGCTGGCAGACCAGTGCCCATCGGTAATGATTAAAGTAGCCAGCTTTTGCGCAGCAGCATTAGCTTGCCGGTGAGAAATGGTATCATAATATTTATTTATTTATTTATAATGATTATCTTATGAAAATTCTATTTTTAAGAGTTAATCATATGCAATGTATATTTAATTTGTATTTAGTAATTCCCAATGTTGCATAGTTCTGTTACTGGTTTTTATCTGATCTGTTGATTGTAATGAAGGAATTGATTGATTGATTGATTAACCACATCCCATGGTTTCTCTTTCCATGCTTACAAGACCTAATGCCTGAATAGTGCTCTTGTATTGTACATTGTGAGTTTAGCTTAGTCAATATGCAAAATGGTGGATCCTGAACAGAATGCAGTTAAGTGTCTGAAAACTAGAGACACATGAAATTATTTCTATAACTGAAGGCAGTCTTTCTCATACTATACAGCTCATCCCCAAATCCTTTCATTTATGGATGTTAGACCAATGGTGAGAAGAAGCATGACTCTGTCAGTAGCAGTGGCTATTCTCTGGAACCTGGGAAATCAAGCTAGTTGTGATGTATCATATTTCAGAAATTTAGTAAATACATTTTTTTTTGTTTTTCATTTCAGCCACCATTTGTGCGTGCACAGGAGGAAAAAACAGACAGCTACTATGTGAAATTGAGCATTTTATCCTTCTGCTCTTTGGGATTTAACACTTGATTGCTTTAATGGCTATATAGTTTGAATTCATTCATGCCTTTATTGTTATTCACTGTTCTTAAAAATTAGCATGCTATCCTAGAGGGGCATAAGTAGTACAACAAACAAAATGAATACAACTTTGACCTGCTGGGATTTTACTCTGGGATAAGATAAATTAACACAGGCCATGGCAGTGAATTACAGTTCATTAAAAAGATGCCCATCACATGTGACGTCACATACCCAATCATATGACCAGTACACAGCCAGGCATGTGACTGGCACTTTCAGTAATTAGCTGCAATTTGCTGCCATGACAATTGTGATTTCAAGAAGAAAAAAATCCCAACAAGATTTGGGACTTTTTCTGGAGAAAAACAGAAATCTGTGCAATAGAAATTGGTTGATAGTACATTAGTGTCATCAACTTGTGGGCATGATACTGTGCAGCAATATTGGGCCATTTCCTGGCTTTTTGAATCATGGGTACAGAAGCACAATATCATATATTCATCAACTGGAGGGTTTTGTTTGTTTGTTTGTTTTTGGAGAACTGAATATTAATGTGTGTGTGTGTGGAGGCAAGAATAATGGTAGCAACTTCTGTATAGGTGTTGTATATTAGTTAAAACAGTTTATGTTAGTTACAGAAAAAACAGCTAAAGGCTCACCTGTACATTACAGATAGCCCCCTACAATAGGAAGGAATTTCTTAAGTGCTGGATGTGTGTATGTCACAGTAGGAGTTGTTTTTGCCTCTTGTAATTTGCTGGTTAACTTGCTTTGTTTTGTGACTAGTTTTCAGGCCATAAGCATGTTCTTCCTTTAGAAGCCTGATTTCTCAGACATGGAAGGCTGCTTCAGTCTCTTGAACAAACAACATGATTGCAGCTGTAATGACAGGTGATCTGTAATGCATAGTTCCATCCAAAAAGCCTTGTGGCACCTTAAAGATATGGCATAATGTTATCTGGACTGTAGCCTACTTTTTCAAATGTGTGGAGTACATTCTCAGTAGATGAGACATTTCTGCAAACATTTAAACTCACACTGTTTGCATAAATGCTGATGTAAAGATGCTATAGTTCATTTGTGCAAAGAAGTGGCCTACATTCCACCTTATGCCAAACACGGGTTAAACTTTAAGGTGCCACAAGACTGTTCCTTTTACTGCAACAGACTACAGATGGACAATGCTACCCCTTGGGTAATTTCAGTCTGTGTGAGTGATTGGCTGAGCTTCTTTGATGTCACAAGGCTCCAGAGCTCCACAGGAATGTGCTAAGAAATTGAAAGACAAGCCTTGACTAAAGTAGAAAATCTGGAATGCTAGCTGTCTGCCTAGTTGTTTTTCTACACATATAAAATTCCCATATGGACTTACCAGAACCACTGATATGTCTCCTCTCTTTATGCCCACTCCTATGACTACCATTGGTAGGGGGACATGGTTCAAGGCTGCTTTCTGGCACATGTTAAGACGTTGTACAGCCCCTCCATTTTTGGTACTAGGCTTTATTCCTATGCACAAAGCATAACAGGTTTGGTGGATGACGGCAGGAACAGCTGCTGTGTTACAGGCTTAGAAATTCCCTTAGTTACCTACCTAAGCTTCTGAAAGTGTGTAAGAACTGACCCAAGTCCCATAATAAACTCTTATCTTTCCTGCCTCTGTCTCCTAAGAGTTTTCTGACTGTTTACTGGACCCTCTTTGGTAACCTATAGTAAACAAGCAGTCCTTGCTGCCCTTGATACCCCTTATACATTATGTTTAAGACACGCTATGGATGGCCTGGTTTAATGATGCTGTGGTTTAGATTGGTCATTATAACTATTAATATTTGACCCTTTCCATGCCTCTACACCTGACTATGAGTGGTTTAAGAAGTGAACCTAGGCAGTCTCCTAATGTACTTCTTATGATTTGCACCTGATGAACAATACCTTTGTAAAGGTAAACAGCCTTGTGCAGCAGGAAAAGCAATGCTGATTGGCTGCTGCAGCATATCCCAAGGTAATACCACTTTAAGCTCCACATAAACTCTTAACAGTTTCTATCCTAAAACTAGACCGTAGGTGGTAGAGTTTTTTACGATATGTTATAATAGTGCAATAAATCTGTTAGCTTAAAATCGAATCTCCGTGGCCTTTTAGAGAAATCATCATTAAATGCAAGGCCCTCTTAATGATGCCATCCTGGTGAAATTGTTTAATCTGCAAAGAGGGTGAAAGGTCACCAAATGAATTTTTTATAATACATCAACTTGACACGCAATAGGGAAAACTGTAATAGATAAAAGCAAAGGAAAAGGGCACTGTCTTCTTCTGATAGGTCAATAGCAGCCAAGAGAGTCACTCATCCACTTTTCCTTCACTGCTGTGCTCCTTTCCCATTTAATATGGACACCCAATTAATACCTCAGCACCATAGACAACCTCATTTTAGGTGAATTATAGCAATTCCTTCCCCCTTCTCTGAAATGAAAGTGATCACAATACATCATAGCATTGTGCGAATTAACGTTAATTGATTCCAGTTACCAAGCATCGATGGGCCACTTCTATAACTTGGGCCTTATTGGGAGCTGGAAGGGATGGAAGGAAGATTAGATTGCAATGTCCGTTGCTTTGACGACGGCAGTCACCTGACACCTTGTTAGGTGGTTTGTACTGTTCTATTGCAAGCCCCAGTGGGGTCGTCAGCAAACTGGAGTGATGTCCAAACATCATTACATGCTGCTTCAATATTAAAGCAAAGGGATTAGCACCTTATTGCAAGCAACCTGGATTTGTCATTGTGCTGTCCTTATCCAATTTCTAGCTGATAATGTGACTATGGCCTCTGGGTACAAAGTCCTCTAGCTAAAGGGAGAGCATAAAAAAAAATTCCAACTGGCCAACAGCTAAAAGCTTTTAATCCTTACTTGCTATGCTTCCTACCAATGAGATCTGCTATTTTTCTAAATCTTTATAAAGCATTAGGCAATGGAAAAAAGGAAAGAGAAACCCTTCAGTATTCTGGGTCCTGATTCTCCTCTACTTTATAGTAATCTCCTGTCAGTTTACACTCTCCCTATAGTAGCAGATGGAGACTTGACTCCACTTCTTGTACACCCAATTCATGTTGATGTTAACACAAGTTGACTTTTGAAATGGATTTTCAGTGTGCTGAATCAGTCTTATGACTGGAAACTATTCTGAAGATCTGAAAGTACATGCTTTCATTATGATCGGGACACATATTAAACCATTTGTAAAATTGGCCAAGTGCATGCAACTACCGTGAAAAATTACCCTGGATCCCTATCAATGTGTAAAGAATGGTTGCAACAATTTATCTCTACAAGCTCTCTTGTACAGCTTACAGGGAGCCCTAAAAAAAGCATATGCCTGCCTCATGCCATAATGACAACAATAATTGATGTTTTAGTACATTTACCTCTCTCCCCACCAAAAAAAGAGGGCAGAGATGTTGCCAAGGGTGGATACTCCTGACTGAAGCTGTGTATCAAATATGATCAGGTCACAAGGAGGAGGTTGCAGAATCAGTCTGATGATTACTCAGATCTCAGCTGGCCTTTTTGGACAGAGTTTATCAGCATTATGAATACAAAAAGGGGGGGCTGAGCACAAGAGAGACACAGATACTAGCTCGATTTTGCCTGTTTCTAAGATTACTTATAAAGATTAGAGATTAAAGAACTATGTGAGTGCTAAATGTGGGTGGAGGAAAGATGTCTTTGGGGCTCTAATTCTTCAACACAGGTTAGCAGTTCTAGTAATGGAGGGATCCATAGTGATATTGATGTGATCCATACTGTGACTCAGAGTTTGTAGTAATATCTCTAAATAAATAAATTTTGGGATTACAAAACTACAGTTACATGTACAGCCAACACATCAGCACTTTTGATTCTAAAATTTAAAACATAAGGAAATGAAGAACTAACGTTTCACAACTTATCATAACTTTTTAACTGACACATACACACACACACACAAAACAAATCCTGAAAAATTCAACAAAAACAATGAAAGAAATCATATTAATTCATTTGTATACACAATGGCCAAAATCCTGTTGCACAGCTATGTGCAACTTGAAATCGTGCAAGTTGTTGTGAAAGGTGCACCAAAGTTGAAGCAGTATCCAGGAAGCAGTTCTGAGGGCACAGTTGCACAGTCAGTTGCATAGACAACTCTGTGATCAATTGCCTGGCAGTTGTGTAGTTATTTGCATAGTTCAACTAGTTACACAATTAGACACATGATGTGCGTGGGTGTAACTCTCCATAAAGTTCCACAGGCATAACTTTACCCTATGCCAAATGCAACAGGATTTCAGCCAGTATGCCCTCACTACATGTGGCATAGAGTGTTGGGCCCAAAGGGCTAAAAATAGTCAGCAGTTAATTTAGCACAGATACAAAGTATTCCTACACACTGCCCTGTAGCGGATGCAAATATGTGGCTGTACAGATTCTGAATGTGTGCATATATTGCCCCCACATCTGAAAATGAAGCTAATTTATTGTTTAACTTGAATTGCTCTCCTGAATATATTTCTTATTTCTTAGCAACATTATGGATATTTGTGGACGGGGCAGGAGTTGCTGACTGACTGGCAACCCTTTATCTAACATGATTGGCAGAGATATCAATCCATACCATCAGAGATGAAATCTGAAACTTATACCTTTGATGTGAGTCTACTGCCCCATTTTGAAACATAGTTGTAATGAAGGAGCCTGGCACACACATCTGGCCATGATTTTGGGAACTTTGTGTTTTTTCTGTACCACCCACAGCTTTGTGGTACTCTGCCTGATGAAGATCCATAAAGGGTACAAAGTTAGCTTATGGTTGTGCTTTTTTTTATCTGTCTTGTGATATCAAGCAGTATCCAAACACTATAAAAAATCAAACCAAGCAACCTCAGGAAAATCTGACTAAAAAGAAGAGCTTTTGTTATAACCTATTTCTAGGTAAGTTAAGGTGTGTAAGGAACAATGCACTCTTGCCACAATTGCATCCATGCAGTGCCATGCAGCAATGACGTCCTCTTTCTGGAGCCTTTTTCAGTGTAGAACCCTTTGAAGCCTGCTGTGACTTATTTGCTATGTAAATAGAAACTTAACTGACTCACATCTGTCTTGAGTCAGGCATCACTAGTTCTGCAATTCAGCCAATCAATGTTTCTGAACTAACATCTCACATGGATTTATTGGATAAATTGCCATCTCTGAGGTTGAGGATGCTTGGAGTGGTATGTCTATTACTTATTCCCTAAATACCTCCTCCCTGCTCACAAAACTTTATGGAAGAAGGATGACTAGTACTTTCACTTGAAAAAGGTGTCTGAGGATTCTCTTCTTTAAAAGAATAATCACTTCAGAGTTACAACGAGTCTATAATTCCCTTGTTCCAGCAGCTTTACTAGCTACCAGTTTGTTTATGAGCACACTTTAAAGTGCTGGTTATGACCTATACAGACCAGTACAAGTTATATCTGAGCTATCTCAAAGGCTTATTCTCCCGTACAAACCTACCTGGGCTTCCTATGGGAGAGGTCCTTGTGTTGGTCCCTCACCTTCAGAGGCATGTGTGGAGGATGTAAGAGAAGGTCTTCGAGGTGGCTGCCCGCAGGTTATGGAACTCTCTTCTGAGGCAGGCTAAGCATTGAGAATCCTTAGTATTCAAGTAGGCCTTCAGAACATGCTTGCCTGTTAAGACATGAGCTTTAAAGCATGTACTGTACTTTTGCATTTTAACATTGTCATTCTTGTTAGTATTATTAACAGTGGAGATGCTTTAAAATGATTTTAAACTTTACTCTGCCTCCTAAGTTATTCAATTGTGTTTTCATATTTTAATGTGTTGTATATTTTAAACACAGTTTTGAAAAATGAAGTGATTACATTGCCTTGGCTCCTACTGGATTAACCGGGAGAAAGAAAGGATGTAAAACAAATAAACAAACACACTTCAGGCCCAGAAGACTGTTTTGTTGGTTTTGTTTTTGAATGAGACACCTGAGCAGGTGATGATAAAGCAACTCCACATATTCCTTGATGCCACTGATATCTGGATCCATTTCAAACGGATTTCTGTTCTGTTCAACTGAAATGACCTCAGTCACCTTGATGTCAGTCACCAACTGATTCAACCTTAGTCATAATAATACTGTATTTGAACAAAATTTAGGGATAGTTCAACTTTACTGGCACAACCAATGATCACAGTTCAGTATGTGAACCTCTTTGGGATGTTAAATCTTAAAGACAGAATATTTTCCAGGGTGATAGAATAACTCTACCACAGAATGTGCTTTGCCCGCACAAGTAATGGGTTGAACTAGGGCCACATTTTATTGAAAACATGTCAGGTAACTTCTTGCCCTTAGAACCAGGGGAGGCTGCGGTAGTGTGGAATCAGGTTTGGTGCCGAAGGTCTCACCGGACCCCCTCACCAACCTTATACAGGCGAATCCCACACCCCGTTGTTGCGAGGTCCTTAAGACAGCATGACCCTGGCCAATGAAATATCAAGCCCCCTCGGGCCTGTAAGCTCCCACTCTTTGGCGGCCCTCAGCCCAGGGAGGGCCCCAGCACATCCTTCCTCTCTACATTGTAACCTCACGATCCACAGCGCCGCGAGGTTGGGTGTGCTATCACCTCCATTGTATTCCATGGGCACTCACTGATCCTAGTTCCTTCTGCACTACCCACCATGGAACGGATTAGCCTAGCTATGACCCATTCCCCCCATCAAGCCGAGAATTTCGGCACGTAGGCCCCTGTACAAATCGTTCAGGAAAATTTCCAAACCGGCCTCTGATAAATGAACCCCATCACCTCTGTACTGTTCTGGCCAGTCCAAACTGATTTCCGGGTATCCAATTACCAAACCTAGCCCGTTAATAACCCCCTGCAAACTTCTTTATTAACCTTCCTACAGACCCTATTTAAACAACATGGATCGCATTCCACTCTCCAAATATGCTGGGGAATTAATGTAGACCAAACAAGTCTTGATGATGGATACTTGACCTTCCAGCTCTGTGGGTCCCTCAAAATACCTAACACTATGGACTTGCCACTCCTTCTGGCTAAGTCATTTCCACCCAGGTGAATCAACAGTACGTCTGGGGGTGCACCCAAAAAACCTGAAGATACAACTTTACTGAACTCTCCGCCCTTTCCAATCCAGCTGATCAGAGGCTCCGAGTTCCAAATCACAGCCCCAAGCTGTCCTGGCAGCATGTGCGCCTGCCCAGTAAATAAAGCTGTGGCCCACTAGCAAGATCCTCCATCACCACTTGGGCCATTCCTCTCCTGAAACAAAAAACACAAAGAGCCAGGAGGCAGCCTACAACTATGGTATGTTGGGAACATAAAGCCTGTACCTGTTGGATGACCATCTCCCAACCCTCTTGATCTCTTCTGGGCTGTATCCCAGATTAGCTGCAGTTGATGCTGCCCCAATACAGAATGAATGGGTTCCAAAGCACCATCCTTCCAAACTCACCTGTCCCAAGGCAGTACCTGTGACCTTCCAAAATTTATACTTTGTCAGCGGTGTGCCATCACTGTGGCAGAACAGATAACCCTGCGTATCTCCTCGATGCGTCAGGTACGCTTCCAATTCCTGAAGAGGGCATATTTCCTTGATAGAATATGTCCCTAATATGATGTTCGTCCCTCTCCCGGCCTGGTCTGTTTTAGATCTGCGTATATGCAACTGTATTCTATCTGCTGCCACCGTCATATCTGATAGCTGCAATGCAACCTGTGATGTGTCACTTCTACCTGCCGCAACCACCTTGCTAACTCTCAAAGCTCTGAAAAATGTCAGGAGTGTGACCGACTGAAAAAGTGAAGCTTCATACGCACCCCTACACATGGTACCCCAGGTCTGGCTAAACCTCACTAGGATGGCGGGAGTAAATGGGGACCTATCATCTGGTGTCTGAACCCTTTCTTTGCTCCATCCCTTAATCATCTTACATATTCTAAAGTCGGCTGTTGTACCAGCAACCCCCAGTGCCTTGGCCTGGAATGCCAATGCCAACTTTTTTCCGTGAATAGAACTAGGTGCCAAACCCTTCCTAAACAAATAAATGCCAAACTGTTGTAGTTGCTCTACTGGTATAGGCCATGCCAGCTCCAGATTTTCATTAACTCTGAAAACCCTAAATTCCTCGCAGACCACTGAATAACCCCGTCGAGTACTTGGGGCAAGTGCCAACCCTATCATTTGCAGAGCTTCCCACTTCCAATTAACCATACCTCTTGAGGAAGGACTTTGGGCCACCTGCAAGCTCCTAGAGCCAATGCCCTGATCTGCTGATGGGATAGGGCATCAGCTATATTGTTAACTAGTCCGGGAATGTGTTGTGCATGGACAACAATATTAAATTGCAAGGTGTGTAAAACAAATGCCCAAACTAGCCTCATTCCCCTTTTGGATCTTGAAGACAAGGTGTTGATGACGTGTACCACTGCCAAATTATCGCACCAAAATCTAACAACTGAGTTGGACCACTCATCTACCCACATCCATAGGGCTCCTAAAATAGGAAAGAAGGAATGTCAGGTCTCTAGTCAAATTTGAGGTCTGCCATTCCTCTGGCCAAATTCCAGCACACCATCTTCCCCTGAAATAAATGCCAAAACCCAATGGCCTGCTGCACTTGCAGTTCAGTCCTTAGCTGAATCTCTGATCTCCAGAAGGAAATCCCATTAAAACTTTCCAAAAATTGCTGTCAAACTCTCAAGTCCTGTCTCATGCCCGTTGTAACTCTGGTTCTATGAAACGGACTGTGCAGACTGCTCATAGCAGCACACAGTCTGCGTAGAAATGCCCTACCTGGAGCTACTACCCTACAAGCAAAGTTGAGGTGCCCAATCACTTCCTGCAACTCTCACAGTGTAACTTTTTTCAGGCCAGAGAGGTGCCCCAATCTTGCCTGCAGGTCTTCTAGCTTGTTAGCCGGAAGCCAAGAATATTGCTGTTGGGTGTCCAGTTATATTCCCAAGAATGTTGTTGTTGAAGCCGGGCCCTCAGTTTTTTCCTCTGCCAATGGGAATCCAAGCTCCCATGCTAAATTCTGGAAAGTCTCCATCAAGAGCCTACAATGCCCAGAATCCCTTTCACCACAGAAAAGAAAATCATCTAAATAATGGGCTGTACTCTTTAGCCCCGCCCTACGCCAGAGTTCCCACTCCAAAAAGGAGCTGAAATGCTCAAAGGCAGTGCAGGACACTGAACATCCCATGAGTAATGCTCTATCCAAATAAAAAAACTCCCTCAAACAAAAAATCTAACAATTCAAAATCATCTGGGTGGACTGGGAGGAGACAAAATGCCAATTTTACATCACATTTCACCAATTCTGCCCCTAAACCACAGGAGCAAATCATGCACACTGCATCGTCAAATGATGTGTATCGCACAGAGCAAAGCTCCTGAGGTATACCATCATTCACTGAATCACCCTCCGGAAATGAGAGGTGGTGAATAAGTCTAAACTCCCCCGGGACCTTCCTGGGTACTAAGCCTAAAGATGAGGCACTAATACCCTGCCATCTCTAACTTCCTTAACTATTTTTGCCTTAACAATATCCTCCATTTCCTGTATAGACTTCAAATTCTTGGCAAAGGCAGCCTTACGCTCTCCCATCACTGGAATAAGAAAACCAAACTGAAAACCTTCTAACAAGTATGCTGCATCTACTTAATTTATTTTTTCATCCCATCTTGAACTACTGTTATCATTGTATATTGCTGATAAATTGTTATTATATTAATTGTTTTTATTTTGTCTGTTGTGAGCCACCCAGAGTAGACAATGTCTAGATGGGTGGCATATAAGTGCAATAAATAAATAAATAAATAAATCCCTCTTTGGGTATCTTGTCAACAAATCTGCCAGCACTCTCAGTCTAATGGGACTGGGCCCCTTTTGCCGCAGCTGTGGATCCATCAGGCTCCTTGACTATGCCTTGACTATGATGCCAAAATAAATCAGGAAGCCTGGCAGCCAATTAGCCCATGAGTGCTCTGACTTCCTGCATCGTCGCCTCTGCTTATCAACCTCATCTTCCTTATCATATCCTCGCTGCCGTAATTACATGTATTATCAAATATCTCATTTCTTTACCCACAATTTCAGTCATAATATTCAATAGAAACAATTCCGGTTTAAATGGTATCATATAAAATAAGATTTTTGTAACATTTCATGTATTGATCTCCAATAATTTTTTGTATCCCTGCATGTCCACCTGATATGGTAAAAAGTACCCTCCTGCATTTTACATTTCCAGCATTTGTTGGAGTTATTTTCGTACATTTTAGACAATTTAGTTGGAGTCATATGCCATCTACAAAACATCTTATATATTTTTTTCTTTAAAAATTTACTGATTTTGTAAGTTTAATATTATTCTGCCAAATTTGTGCCCACTGTTCTAAGTCAATATTATGACCAACATTTTGTGCCCATTTTATCATACAGTCTTTCACTAATTCATCTTCCATTTTCATATTTAAGAGATATACATACATTCTTTTAATTATTTTATCATTTGCTTCTAACAGTAGTTTATCAAATGTCATTTGTTCTTCATAAAAAACCATTATTTTATCTTTTGCATAGGTAAAGGTAAAGGTTCCTCTTGACATTTAGTCCAGTCGTGTCTGACTCTAGGGCGCGGTGCTCATTTCCAAGCCGTAGAGCCAGCGTTTGTCTGTAGACAGTTTCCATGGTCACGCAGCCAGCACGACTAGACACGGAATGCCGTTACCTTCCCACCATGGTGGTACCTATTTATCTACTTGCATTTGCATGCTTTCGAACTGCTAAGTTGGCAGGAGCTGGGACAAGCAACGGGAGCTCACTTCGTCGTGTGGATTTGATCTTATGACTGCTGGTCTTCTGACCTTGCAGCACAGAGGCTTCTGCGGTTTAAACCACAGCGCCACCACGTCCCTTATCTTTTGCATACCTGGAATCTAATTGTAATCTCGTCCACCAAACTAAAAAAATTTTCTGCTCCTCTAACTCCTCTCTAGTCTTTCTTAAGCAAATCTCTGTACCTCACCAGTCTTATTGAGTCCATTAAAGTAGGCTGTGTAAATGCTTCTAATGGTGACACCCAGCCCAGAATTTTATTATATATTTGCTTTTGTATCTTATTCCAAGTCCATAACAAAGACTTTCTTATCATATGGTTATTGAAGACTTTATACTCTTTAACTTTTTGATACCATATAAAAGCATTCCATCATAGGTTAAGATCATGTCCCTCCAATTTAAGCAGTCTCTCATTATCCAGAGCAATCCATTCCTTAATCCATACCAGTACACAAGCCCTATAATAAATTTCCCAATCCAGAAGACCAAAGCCCACCCTTTGTTTAGAGTCTTGTAATGCCTTCACTCTAATTCTCAGGTTTTTTCCTTGCCAAACAAATTTCATTATTTTTCTATTGAACTCCTGTAGAAGTGTTTGCTTTAACAACATTGGTATTGTCTGAAAGAGAAAGATCAATTTAGGTAACACATTTATTTTAATTACCAATATTCTTCCCATGAATAAAAGTTGTAGCTTATCCCACTTTTCCAAGTCTCTCTGTATCTCCTTAAAAAGTTTCATATAATTATCTTTTATCAGTGTACTTGTTTGTTATTTGAATTCCCAAATATTTGATTCTTTTTTCCTCTTGGAAGCCCGTCATGTTTGTCAATTTGTGAACCTCCTCTGTTCGGATATTCTTACCTAAAATTTTTGTTTGCTGTCAATTCACTTTCATTTCCACCATTTCCCAAAAGTTTATTAGTGTTTCCATCAGTTCATCAATAGATTTACTGGGTTCTTCCAAAATAAAGGCTAAATCATCAGCAAATGCCTGTAATTTATATTCTTCTCCCTTTATTTTTAGCCCTCTTATGTTTTTGTTAGCTCTAATTTGCTCATTAAGGACTTCCAATGAAAGTATAAATAATAATGGGGATAACGGGCAGCCCTGTCTTGTATCTTTCTGTATTTGAATATCTTTTGTAAAATCTTTTGAAATAGCATTACTGAATATCATGCCGGAAATTATTGATAAGAAAATAAAATATTGTCTAATGTATATACTCACAGCAGCTAGGCTACTCTGGGCCCAAAAATGGAAAAATGAAGAAATCCCAACGATGCAGGAGCTTCTAAAGAAGTTATTGGATATTGCAGAACTAGATACACTCTCAGAAGCACTACGGGAACAACCAAGAGACTATGTAAAGCAAAGTTGGAAGCTAATATATGATTGGGCCCAGAAAAAAACAGGAGTTCAGGGCAAAACATAGTATTTGATGAACTCAGTGCTCACTGGAACCCTCTTGGAGACACCCGAGATTCAGACGATGATGGAATCTCTGTCCTAAAAGGGGGTGGTGGTTTTAGATTGTTAATTTTTCATTTTTGTAGCTGTTGTTGGTTGTTTTGTGTGTGTTTTTGCCTGTTTGCTTTGTACTGTTTTTAGAAAATAAAATATAAATTTCTGTTAAAAATTTTTTTTTAAAAAAAAAGATTGTATTTAATCTCCATTGTTGAACTTTGCAAGATGTCTGTAACTGCAGTAATATTGGACTGTAGTCTGTAAAGGTGTTTGTAAGGATTTCTATTTCCTTAATCAAATTTGTCGAGATCCAGCAGGCATCAATTCTTGACCAGCTTTTATGTCTATTTGCGAAATGTGTATAATCTCTTTGTGTCAGATATTTTGTTCTCCATGCATCTACAATATGTAATTCTTCTGCCAATTGTAAGAATATTTTTGAATCATATTTCTTCTTTTTTTCCCCTCTTTTCTCCTTGTTCTGTAGAGGTATCTAGGTTTCCATCAAAGACTGAAGTCCCCCATTATGCAATATTCCTGATAATCTCTGATAGAAAGTTATTTTTGTAAATTTTTGTAAAATATTTCTTAATCTTCATTTGATGTATATATATTCACGATCAATATTTTTTCTAATTCTTTTTGTATTACCACAATTAATATTCTTCCATCTTGTGATGCATGTACCAATTTAGGGTTTAATTCTTTCCTCACATTGACAGCCAATCCTTTTTTTTTCCAAGTCTGATGCTGTAAATATCTCTCAATTTTTTATTTTGTAGTAACTTATTGTCTGTTATCCTTATATGTGTTTCTTGTAGACAAATCACATCCAATTTTCACTTTTGTAATTGTAAGAAGATCCTTTTTCTTTTTTGTAGGGAGTTTAATCCATTGACATTGACTGAAAGAAATTTCCATTGGTTCTTATTCATTAGACTTTATTTTACTATCTGTTTTTCCCTCTCTTTTCTTGGCGCCTCTTCTCTGTATCCTTGACTTGGTTTCTATTTCTTCTTCGTCTTCTTTTTCTGAATCTGTTTCTTCTTCTGATTCTGACTCTTCTATTTCAGAACTTTCCTTTTTTTTGTTTTTCCTCCTCTGGCTGTTTCTCTTTCTTCCCCTTCTTTTCTGATTCTTTCCCTCTTTTCTCCAAAAATTCATCTGCTTTCTTTGGGGTATTTATAAAGTATCTTTGGGACTGGAAATGGAAAGTAAGCCCTTCTGGAGTTAGCCATCTATATATTATCACATTTTGTCTGAGATAGTTTGTCAGATGTTCATTTTTTTAATGTTTTGTCGTATTTTCCATGGAATGTGTTTCAAAATCTTAAATTCTTTTCCTTTTATCTCTAATTTCTTTCCTTGAGTAGATTTCAGAATTGTATTTCTAAAGGTGGTTGTTAAAAATTTAACATATATCCCTCTGGGTAAATTATGCCTCTTTATGTAAGCTGAGGAAACTCTCCATGCTTTGTCTATATTTTGTATCACTTCCCCCTGTTGTAGTTCTAGAATTGGTGCAAGCGCTTCCGATACACAGTCCATTATGTTTTCTTCTTTCTGTTCATATATATTCTGGAGTCTAAGTAAATATGTTGCTTTATCCATTTCCATATTCAATAGCATGTCCTCATCCTGTTTTCTCTGTGTCTGTTCCTCTTGTAATTCTTTAGCTAGTTTTTCTAATTCATCCTCTCTTTTTTTTGACAGTTTGAGATATCTTTGTGACTTTTCTCTTGTTTTTTTCCATCTGTTGCCTTGTCTCTATAATATGGTTCCCAAGTAGGAGAATTGCTAGGAAGGAGTTCAACTGGTGCAATGAACTTCTGAGGTACAAGTTTTGGTTGAAGTAAGGAGTCACTGAGAAAACTTAGCCTGGACACAGAAAAAAGTGTCAGGAACTGTTTCAACATATTTCCTGAGGTAAACATTTTAAATTAATTGTGAGGACATACAGATACATGCCTCCCCAAAAGACAAAAAAGTCAGAAATGGAAACCCAGATTTCTGAAGTGGACCAAGCTGATGTTGAGAGAACGGAGGAAGTTACACCCATAAACCCTCTTGTTGTTGAGGGTCCACAGAGTTTGGAAATATGGAAAATAAAGAGAGAGATAGAAAGGGAACAGATTCAACTGAGATTAAGGGAACTAGAAATTGAGAAGGAAAAAGAGGCAGAAACAGAAGAGAGGAGATTAAAGGAATTGGAAATTGAGAAAGAAAAAGAAAAGCTGGAAAAGGAAATGGAAAAGATGAAGTTAAGGGAGAAAGAAATAGAACTTCAGTTAAGAATAAGGGAATTAGAATTGGCAGACAGATCCTCAAATAATAACAATGGTACCAACAGTTTTCCTCAAACAGATATGAAGAGATTTTTCAGATATTATAAAGGGGATAATGGTGACTCTTTTCTCACACATTTTGAAAGAACCTGTGCAGAGTTAGGAGTTATAGATCAATAAAGAATGGGTTATTTGAGATATCAGATTTCTGGGAGCTTAGCATAAATATATGGATAAATGAGATTGGACGAAGCCCAAGATTATGAATTATTTAAGTGCAGAGTGAAACAAAGGTTTGGATTAATGACTGAACATCATAGAAGAGAACTGAGAAATTTAAGAAAGAAACATGATGAAATGTACACGCAACTAGGCTGTAGATTCGATTATTTACTGACTCATTAGATTGAAGGGTCAGGTGTTAAAACAAAGGAAGATTTGATACAGTTAGTAGTGCTAGAACTATTTTATAACACTGTATCCCACAAATATAGGTGGTATGTGTAAGAAAAGCAGCCAAAAACATTTGCTGAGGCAGCTGAATTAACTGACAGATTAGTAATGTTGAGGGAGATTAAACACCCTCAGTACAGTGAGAAAAGGACTGAAAAGAGATGGCCAAGTAATAGAAATAAAGCATTTGAAGGATGGAAAGTAAAGGCAGGGTAGAGGGGAAAATCTTCTCAGCAGAATGAAGGCGGTGGCCAGGGGAAAACAGTTTACCAAGGGAAAAATAGGAAATAAAATCTGTTTCTGATGTGGCAAGGAAGGACATTTCCAGGCTAATTGTGTAGAAAAAGTTGTTAGGGTAAAAAGTGCACCCTGAGAAGAAAGTATATTATATTTCAAAGCTGTGGAATTTGGAGTTAAACCACTCACAAAATGGAGAGATTAACAGGCAGGTTCCTATGGAGATAGAACTGTCAGAGGTGAGTGAGGCCGGGCCAAGGCAAGAAGTGAAACATTGTTTGTTACAGTAAATACAGAGTTAGTGGAAGAATATGGACAGAGGATTCAGATTCAGGACAAAGCTGTGTGGGGTGTGAGAGATACATTCTCACAAGTGTGTGTGTGTGTGTCACCCTGAAGTGATACCAAAGGAAAATATGTTATCTCACCAAAGTGTCCTAGTGAAAGGATTAGAAGCACAGCCATTTTATATGCCAATGGCCAAGGTATTCAATATAAGGACTGAGCAGGGCCTTGGAAGGTCACTGTTACTGATGATATTCCAGCCCCATGTCTAATAGGAAACAATCTGGCCAGACATATAAAAATGTGTGTGTAATCTCCATCTCAGGGCCTAATTCAACCCTTGATACAATATGAGAAACAATCTGATGAAAAACCTCCTCTTCCAAATAAACATCAAAACCATGATGAGTCACCTAGTTAGACAGAGGAAAAAAGTACTCTGTATGTTTTTAAAGAGCAAACCGCCCCAGAGCTGGCAACAGAACAAAAGGCAGATGACCACCCCTAGCGGCCTCATATAGATATTAAATAGCATTGGCAATGCGGAACCCCACATTTGAGGATCCACCTTTGAGGTGGAACCCCACAATTGAGGATCCACCTTTGAGGATGTTAGCCTTTGGATATTAGGATTGAGGATGTTAGCCTTTGGACTTAAAAATGCTCCAGCTACATTTCAAAGGTTTGTAGACAAAATTTTAAGATGGTTAGGAGATTTCTGTGTGGCCTATATTTATGACATTGAAATACTTTGCCAGACATGGAGTGAATCAAGAAGGCAGTGTTAACTATAAAAGCTCCTAAATGTCATGTGGGGAAAAAGAGATCCAATATTTGTGATATGTTGTGGGGAGCGGACACATCAAGCCGGTGGAGTCAAAGGTGGAAGCTATCAACAACTGGCCAATTCCCACCTCTAAGACAAAGGTATGAGCTTTTTTAGGTCTAGTAGGGTATTACAGAAGGTTTGTACCAAATTTCAGTACAATAGCCACCCCTATGTCTGAATTGACACAGAAAGGACACCCTGATAAGATCATCTGGACCCCTGCTTGTCCGGAGGCTTTTATCAAATTAACATTGGTACCAGTGTTAATAGCCCCTGATTTTGATAAGGTATTTACAGTAACCACCAACACTTCCAATATAGGTTTAGGAGCCATGCTAAGTCAATCAATTACCAATGGTTTATTATGTCCTATTACATTTATAAGCAAAAAATTACAAAAAGAGTTATAAAATTTAGCCACATTAAAAAAAAAGTTTAGCAATTTTTTAGACCATACACAAACTAAAACCTTATTTATGGGGGTGGAGAGTTGTACTCTGTACAGACCATTTGCCTTTATGTTGTTTAAATTACTTCAAGGTACCAACAGTAAAATGTTGAGATGGAGTCTATTGTTACAAGATTTTGCTTTTGAAATCTAGACAATAAAAGGAAAAGAGTAGTGGCAAATGTTCGCCCAACAACCTGAGGTTGATATCTAAGATGAAAATAAAATTGAAGGATGTAAATAAAAGTATGATGAATAGTGTTAATTATAGAAAAAACACCTAGTAAAATTAACTAAATGTAATTTATTATTAATATGATGTGACTGGTATAAGAGTGTATTTTGGGTAAGTATCATTAAAGATGTGTAAGAATTACATGTTAAAGATCTGTGAAATATGTAAGAACGGTGAATTATATATGTGTGTATGAATGAATGAATTTATTTATTATGGTCGAGTGACCAGCTCATAAAATATATGTGTGTGTGTATGATTGTTCATGACTCATTATGGAGAACCATGCATTGGTTCTCAATCAAGCAAAGAAGCAAAGGAGGGAGCAATTGGACGAAACCCTAACTAGTTTTACTAGTAACAGCAGAAATAGGGTGATTGGTTGGAAGAATGCAGAAGGTGAGCCAACCCAGGAGAGCTTGCAGGAGGTGGAGTGAAGAAAAGCTGAAGAGAACGAGAGAGTTAAATTGTATCTTGATGAGGGAAATTGGATTTTAAGAGTGGGCTCGAAATTGAGAGAGTTATTTTGTATCTGGGAGAGGGAGGTTATATATTTGAGAGCTGGTGTGTAACTCAGTGTAAACTTGTTGGACTCTGTTTATAGATACCAGTTGTTATGTTATAATAAAAAACATTTTATATGATTCATTCTTAAAACTGCTTGGGTTCATGTGTTTTGGCTGAAGACAATCGTTTTAAAGAAAGGGTATGTTAAATGTGATTAGCCTGGGTGAAAGCTGGTCACACATAGAAAGCTCTTTTTCTTCTGAAGTACAGTGTCCATCTTATTATTGAAATATAAATTCAAATATGAACACATATTGTTTTATAAAACCGGGAAACAGAGATACAGTATATCACAGAAGTGAGTACACCCCCTCACATTTCATAAATACTTTAGTATATATTTTCATGTGACAACACTGAAGAAATGACACTTGGCTACAATGTTCAGTAAAGCAGTGAGTATACAGCTTGTAAATGTGCTGTCCCCTCAAAATAACGCAACACACAGCCATTAATGTCTAAACCACTGGCAACAAAAGTGAGGACACCCCTGAGTGACAATGTCCAAATTGGGCACAAAGTGTCAATATTTTGTGTGGCCACCATTATTTTCCAGCACTGCCTTAACCCTCTTGGGCATAGAGTTCACCAGAGCTTCACAGGTTGCCACTGGAGTCCTCTTCCACTCCTCCATGACGACATCACAGAGGTGGTGGATGTTAGAGACCTTGCACACGTCCACCTTCCGTTTCAGGATGCCCCACAGATGCTCAATTGGGTTTAGGTCTGGAGACATGCTTGGCCAGTCCATCACCTTTACCCTCAGCTTCTTTAGCAACGCAATGGTCATTTTGGAGGTGTGTTTGGGATTGTTATCATGCTGGACTACTGCCCTTCGGCCCAGTCTCCGAAGGGAGGGGATCATGCTCTGTTTCAGTATGTCACAGTACATGTTGGTGTTTGTGGTTCCCTCAATGAACTGTAGCTCCCCAGTGCCGGCAGCACTCATGCAGCCCCAGACCATGACATTCCCACCACCATGCTTGACTGTAGGCATGAAACACTTGTCTTTGTATTCCTCACCTGGTTGCCACCACACATGCTTGACACCATCTGAACCAAATAAGTTTATCTTGGTCTCATTGGACCACAGGACATAGTTCCAGAAATCCATGTCCTTAGTCTGCTTGTCTGCAGCAAACTGTATGCGGGCTTTCTTGTGCATCATCTTTAGAAGAGGCTTCCTTCTGGGTTGACAGCCCTGGAGACCAATTTGATGCAGTGTGAGGCGTATGGTCTGAGCACTGACAGGCTGACCCCACCCCACCCCTTCAACCTCTGCAGCAATGCTGGCAGCACTCATACGTCTATTTCCCAAAGCCAGCCTCTGGATATGACGCTGAACACGGGCACTCAACTTCTTTGATTGACCATGGCGAGGCCTGTTCTGAGTGGAAGCTGTCCTGTTAAACCACTGTATGGTCTTGGCCACCATGCTGCAGCTCAGTTTCAGGGTTTTAGGCCATCTTTATGTAGAGCAACAATTTGTTTTTTCAGATCCTCAGATACGGTAGTTCATTACCATGAGGTGCCATGTGGAACTTCCAGTGACCAGTCTGAGAGAGTGAGAGCGATAACACCTGCTCCCCCTTCACACCTCAGACTTGTGACACTAACAGGTCTCATGACACCAGGGAGGGAAAATGGCTACTTGGGCCCAATTTGGACATTGTCACTTAGGGGTGTACTCACTTTTGTTGCCAGTGGTTTAGACATTAATGGCTGTGTGTTGCGTTATTTTGAGGGAACAGCACATTTACACAAGCTGTATACTCACTGCTTTATATTGTAGCCAAGTGTCATTTCTTCAGTGTTGTCACATGAAAAGATATACTAAAATATTTATGAAATGTGAGGGGGTGTACTCACTTCTGTGATATACTGTATGTTTAAGTGGCTGAAATCCTGGTGCACAGCTCTGCATGCACAATGGAGACGATGTCAGCAATAGCAGCAAATCACAGCTGATTAAATGTGATCTTGGTGTGTACATAACTCATACACAAAGCAGCAAAGTTGTATGCACCCTGAAATCTCCAAGCCTTTAATTAGTGACCTGCTGCTGAAAATGACATCATCTCCAATGTGCACAATTGGAATTCAGCCAAGATGTGTTATGCTGGCTTTTACAATCTTCTGCTGCACAGCCTGCTTGCTTTTTGTACTCTAGCATTTGTGGGAAGGGAAGTACAACATTTCCTCACATATGACCCAGCCCTTGCATGTGATGTGATATGAACTCTCCTTCATAAGGGTTGACTTCTTTTCATTTCTCAACCTCTACTGCTGCCATGTCCCCATTAACACCAATATCTATTTTCATTCCCATGTTCTTCTGACCTTCCATGGTTAGCCCAGCAGCTGGCATGAAATCAGCTGGATGAGTCACTATTGCTGCCTCAAGAAATGCTGCTGTAGCAGCAGACAGAGTGGAAGAAATAGGTTATTTTTGCTTTCTGTGGTTCTCTTATTTACAGGTCTCCGTCTTTGGTATGATCAGTGGATTTTCATTGCTCCTGGCAAGAATTGACACCACTGAATTATGAGAGCTTAAGATAGCTTTGTTACGGACAATAGATACTAAAAGCAGAGCAGATTAAAATAGACCACAGCATAATGGTGATAGAGAAATAAGTAATGTGAGAAAAAAATGATTTAACTTTTATGACACAAAGATTATTTAATTTAATCCAAACTGGCTATAGCTAAAATGTTCACATATTGATGTGTTGTACTGTGGCAATAATAAACTAACATTGCAATTCTGTGCATGTTCATTGAGAAATGCAATTCTGGAAAAAAAAACCTCCAATTTATGAATGTGGGATATCGTGCTTCTCTACCCACGATTCAAAAAGCCAGGAAATGGCTTGCTATTGCTGCACAGTATCATGCCTGCGTTGCAAGCAGGAAAAATTATGCCAAGATCTAAATAGCAGCTTGAATGTTGACAACACCAGTGGCAGCAGTCAAGATGATCTACAGGATGCCCTCTTCTGCTCACTACCATTCACAGAGCCCTGACAATTGCTTTGTGTTTGGGTGAGAAGTGATAAACTGATGAAAAAAGGAGTCATTTTCTGGGATTTTCCTTGCATGGTCTCACTTTGTGAATGGTAGGGACGAACTTTAGTTTGGAGGTTTATGCTGTTTCGCTGGTGCAACATCACAGGTGCCGCACATTCACTTCCCCCACCCCTCCAGCCAGCTCCCCCACTCACTAGCTGGTGTGCGCTGCTTTTCTCCTGGGGTGTAGTTTTCAGAGAGGGCTGTGAGAAATACGGCTATCTCTCCAGTCAGTTGAAGAATAAGTAAATCATTATGTATAAACAAAGTCCACCAGATCACCAAAAACAAAACAAAACAAAAAAAAAACAAAAATCGTGAAAATAAAAAGACTTAAATTACACAGAAAAGAAGTTTCTGTAGAATTTTCTGCAGAAGGGCTCCTGGAGAATCTTAAAGTTTTTATATCAGAATGGTTGAGAATTTAGAGTGAAAAAGGCAGACACAGTAGCAAAGGGATGTACAATGGGGCAGGATCTGTTCTCCATCATCCCAGAGTGCAGGACATGCAACAATGGGCTCAAGTTAAAGGAAGCCAGATTTCGGTTGAATATCAGGAAAAAACTTCCTGTTAGAGCAGTATGACATTGGAACCAGTTACCTCGGGAGTTGGTGAGTGCTCCAACACTGGAGGCATTCAAGAAAAACTTAGATAATCACTTAGATATGCTTTGATTGTATTCCTGCATTGAGCAGGGGGTTGGACTTGATGGCCTTTACTTTTCTATGATTTCTATGATTCTATGATATCCGGAAAGGCTACAGCTCAACAGTTCTTGGATCCACGTGATTTTTACATAGGACCATCCCCAAACCACTATCCAATCTTAGGGCCCATCTGTGCCCACAGACGACACCACAGAAATCATGGATCCCCCAGTGCACATGGTTTTGCAGTGGTGCAAAACATGGATCTGATGTACGAATCCTCATGGATCCACATAATTTTTAACTAGAATGATCCCCAAACCATCGTCCAGTCATAGGCCCCATTTGTGCTCATAGATTACAACACAGAAATCATGACTTCAGAAATATTTTGATTGGTCAGAATGCTGCTATGCAAATAGTTCAGTCATTCAGAATGTTCACATTTTCATTAGATGTGCCTGGTAGGACAGGTTCAGGTTACTCGTTTTTGCTTGAGTAAAAATTCAGGCTTGACTTGATTGAGCACCCAGTTTTCTGCTTTTCTGACTGTCTTTAGTATCTCTATGAACACCACATTTCAAATGACTTGATTTTCCCCCCTGTCTTTCTTCACTATCTTCTTTTCATTATAGAATACATGATTTTGAACTAGCTTTCCAGTGACATTCTTTGCTAATTCCAAACTCTTCTTTTTTAAAAAAAAATCAAAAAGCAAAGGGACATATTTTGGAAAACATGTACACAACAAATCTGTAGAGGTTTTGATCCAGTACAGCTTTTCTTCCTCAGCTTGCCTAACTCAAAGAAAGGCATATGAAGCTGGAACATAGCTGTCCAGTCTGCATTTGGCAAAGAGAGCATAACATTAGTTTAACCAAGAAGTTAAAGGGAGTGTATGTTTCTCCATTGTATGTGTTGTACCTACTCACACATTTGCTTCTACATTTCATTAAGTCCAAAACAGCTCGTCAAAATATTTTGGCATAGAGGGAGTATAGCCATATCCAAGCAGTTTTCACTTCTGTTTTCTCTCAGTAACCATAGTACAGATCATATGCTCATCTTCTGGAATCCTCTACCACAGGGTAATTCTATATGAGGGAAATTTCTGATTGGATTTGTGGGTAGCATATATTTATTTAAACTTCCATTTCAAAAAGCCAGGAAATTCAATTAGTCAAAAAAATCTTAAAAAGCAGATGGAATTGGGTGTCATAAGCCCATTGGTGGCACCTGACAACAACATTCTGGACATCCTCCTTCAGATTTTTCATATATATGTGAAATACTATGGGGGAATCATGGAACTCTGAGACATTCCACAGGCTAATGATCAAGGTGCTGAACTGGAGTCCCTCCCCACAATTCTTCCCCCTGCTTCATTACACTTGCTTACAGCAGCCGAAACTGAATCCAAGAATGTATATTTGAGGAACTGCCCATTAAATTTGTATAAATACTTATGTTCTGTTTAAAATTCATTCATTAAGGTTGTTGCAAAATTATTCTTAGCAACTACAATCTCTGTTTCTTAAGAAGCAAACAATTATTTTTTCATGTAAAGGCATTTGCTATTGGAATTTTTATTTTTTCTGTTTTGCCCTCCAAAACTGTTTCAGGGTTGCACATGGATTAGATGCTTTTCCTATGAAGCAGTAGGTGTCCTCTGTTCTATATGAGATGCCAACTTCACAATTAGAAATGGAGCTCCAGATTTTTCATATTGCATGAGGCAACAATCTGCATTATATGAACTTTTGGAGCCCAGTATAAACTTGCAAGATGGGTTCTTTCACACACATACTGAAGTTCCATCCCATATATATAGTAATAGCCAGACACATGTATATTTCTGCACAGCAGGCATATATTTTGGGCTTTTAAATTCTAACAGCAGCCATTATACTCCTGATTATTAGGAAGTTTCATTTCTCCTACTATCGCTTCTCCTAGCTTCTGAGCAGGACCTCCGGAGAGAGAGCAGCTCCTTTCAGGTGACCCCAAAGAGAACACAGTGACCAAACGAGGCGACATGCATCAGTTCTAGAGATAGGCCTGAATTAATTTGGAACCCTCTACTCAGATATCATCACACGGCAGCACAGCTGGTGCACAGACTCTTTCCCCAGTCCCTGGACAGGCAGGACTACTCACCTTTCATCACACACCATCAGGATCCTTTGTCACCAGCAGAGTTCCAATCTGGGCAGGAGCTCAGCCAGCTAGTCCCCGCCTCCGCAGGCAGCCATCCACTCCCCGTCCTGCCTGCTTGATGAGTGGACAGCTGCCTGCAGAAGCAGGGACCAGCCAGCCAAGCTCCTGCACAGATTGGTGCGCTGCCGGCGACGAAGGACCTCGACAGCATGTGACAAAAGGTGAGTGTTTCCGCCTGTCATGGGGATGGGGAGAGAGTCCACGCGGTGCTGCCACATGATGATATTTGGTTAGAGAGTTCCGAATTAAAATACTGTGTTTCCCTGAAAATAAGACAGGGTCTTATATTAATTTTTGCTCCAAAAACGCATTAGGGCTTATTTTCAGGGGATGTTTTATTTTTTTTCATGAACAACAATCTACATTTATTCAAATACAGTCACGTCATCTTCTGGTTGCTGCACAATGGTGGAGGGCGGGGTTTCACTTAACTAAGGCTTATTTTTGGGGTAGGGCTTATATTACGAGCATCCTGAAAAATCATACAAGGGCTTATTTTCAGGTTAGGTCTTATTTTTGGGGAAACAGGGTAGCTGGAACGTTCAGCTTTTATCAGATGTGTATTTCTGTAGAGAAACAAACCATACAGTGGTAGATTTTGAAAGTATGGGTGGGTACAGATTCAAGTCACAGGTACCGTTCTCTATCTGTACCAGTGCTCAGCAGTTCTGTTGATACATTCTCGGGGGGAAGTTTTGTGTTTCAGAAAACACAAAACTCATGCAAAGTAGGTAAATCAAAAATAAGGGAGTTAGGTTAAAGAGGAAAAAGAGAGAGGATTCCCCCTCTTACAGTTATACATACAGTACACACAACACTACAAATGAGTGCAGTTAGCCCTCTTTTTGCTTATCCTCCTAAATCTATGTAATATTAAACTTCACCAATCCATGTGCCTGCGTCTCCATGCATGTATACATATACAACACACAATACACATTCAAAACAACAGACGAACAATAATAAAGGGAGAAGGAATGGTCAAAACAAAGCAACAAAAAAACAACCCCTAAATTCCCCATGAAAACAAACAAACCAGAAACTCATCAGGCAACTGCCAAAACCTAAACCAAAAGTGCTGGGGAAAATCAGGTAGTCAGCCACTTGATTTACTTTTGTTTTTAACAGGAACCAATCCAAGTGTGACTGTGGGTATAAGCAGGAGGAGAGGGAAAGGAGTTGGGGATAATCCCTTTTAATTTGGGTAGTACCTGGCAGGAAGGGAAGCTGAAGAACTGGGAGCCCTCAAGGTTTGTGTTACAGTCCTTTTGTCAGACTGCCTGATGTGACGCCATGCAACCAGCTGAGCTGAGTCACGGTTTCCCCTCCTGGTGCCATTTCCCCACTGGACTTCTGATTTCTGAGCCAGTGCTTCTTCTGTTTTATAATTGCAAGGATTTCCATTAGTTGGGGGGGGGGGGGTTTCCCAGCTGCTAGAGCCCTGGTTGGTCCCTCTCTCCCTCTACCCTCACCCCCTTTCCTCCCCTCTTCTGAAGGGCCTTATCTGCCAGTCACAATTTCTGTGGCCAGCAATTTTGATCACTTTTAAAATGAAACCCATGCTGGCCTTGGTAATCATAATGTCATTTACAATTTGCCACAAAACACGTTTATTCAGTTAGTAGCACATTGAAGAAAAGAGAACTCCATATGAACTCACCGCTGAAGACCTAATCTGATTATTTCCTCATGAAAATCCAAGCAGGGGTGCTTGTAAGCGGGACTGGGAGGGGAAGAAGGAAAAGAGGCCTGCTCGCAGCTGACTCTCATAATCAACACAAATAGATAAGTGACACACCGTGTCAGGGGCAACATCTAATCTGCCTTGCGGCTTTCCTCGGAGAAAAAGGCCAGAGTGGACAGGCCTTAATAAATACTGATTGACCACTGAATATTGAGGTGACATATGCTATTTACATTAGAGAAAAACAATAACAGTGATAAATTCCAGAAGCCTCCTTTCTAAATGACTGAAATTAAATTAAATGAGTATGTTTGTTGGGCGGGAGGGGGGAGTTAGTGCTCATGTACATAAGTGTGTACATTTGCCAGAATAAGTCAGAAAGTCAATAAGAAAGTGAACACATGAATTCTAGGTAGCTGACATGTGTCACACTTTGTGCCACTGCTATGTTCATTCCCTAACATGAGGAACTGAAGTCCTTTTAACTGCAGAGATGTGTTAAATCCAAAATTATAGTGTCCAAGAGAAGAAAACTAACATTTGTGCAAAACTGTCGAAGAGTGTAATGACGATACAGCTTCCTTTGGATTTTTTTTAAACATTCATGCTTTATCTACTTTTTTGCATTCAGGACATGATAGTTTCTTTTTAGTACATAAAAAAAAAAACTTTCACATCAAATTTGTTATTTTACTTAATTTACTTCTTTTCATACATTCAGGTTGGTTGCTGAGCTTCTGACAAATATTAACTTTGTGTCAATATTTGTCCTTCCTGTCGTGAAATGAGGATTTTCCACCTCATTTCACATTTGAAAAGAAAAATATGCCGTGGGGGTCCTTTCTGCTTAAGAAAAAAGAAAGAAAAAACACCCCACACAACTCATATCTTTTATTTAGAAAACAGAACAAATGGGAAGGGATTTTTAAAATATATAGATAGATAGGTAGATATAGATGTTTCACTTAAAGGCAGAGATCTGTGCTGTTCTTTTTGTTTGTTTGTTTGTTTGTTTTTTGCCCCCAAAGTTCTACATTTAAAATTGAATGAAATACATCAACATTAATGATTTCCCCCTTCAGGTTAGTACCACCATTTCCTTCTACTAATTTCTTCTCCAGTTTATGATAGATTTCAAAACACATATTTGTAAGAAAAAATACAGGCATTGTTGACTAAAACAAAGAGGTGTCATCAAGTACTTCTAATATGTCTTTTATCAAAATAAAACAAATGTCATACAATGCTGTTTCCATCTGCCTGGATTTGCCAGTCACACATTTCTAATGCAAATATAGATGCAACTATCATGTTAAAAATAAAAGTGGGGGCATAAGTAATGGGACACTATTTATACATTGTAGCTAAGTGGCCTTGGGCAAATTATTCAACAAATTCAACATGAAGAAGTGAAAGAAAAAAATTAGTGGCCAACAAGGAAAACTACATGCTTAGTCTCCTGCTTTTCCACAAACTATCTAAGGGCTTGTTTACATGGGCTCATTGGAGTGGGCTGAAGGGGGCTAAATAGTCATGGTCTGGTATGCCATTTGGTGTGGTCCTCACATCCAAATGGCATATGCACCTCAAGTGATTCTATTTGGTCCTGCTCCTTCCTCTTTTAATTTTCCATATCATGTCACCAGAGCATTTCTACTCAAACCTTTCTGGGTCCCTGTCTGAGGCTTCTCCTTTTTTGGTGCCAGTAGGATCACTCCAATTTGGCTCATTTCCAGCACTGTGATCACTGGAAATGAACCAAAGTGAGTCCACTTAAGAAGACAGTTGCTTTACAATAGTTTGCAATTAAACACTTCCTTTGCTCCCTGTCAGTAGATTTGACTGTGGACAGGTTCTGGAGAAGGATGGAAGCCTGAGTCAACCTTGAGCTGGCTATCTGAATCTGTTGGGATCGAACTCATATTGTGAACAGAGGCTTGATTGCAGTACTTCAGTTTAACCACTGCAACACAGGGCTCATGCTTCTCTACATCTTCTGGTTGTCAAAAACCACCATAGGGCCCTCAGAATTCACAATGGTGTCGGAGTAAAAGGATTGAAGCAGAAAGCTTGCGAATTAGGAGGGAAAGGTACTGGAGGTGAAAAAAACTGGAGCCTCACAGAACCATTGTGCTAAATTATCAAACTGTACAGTATATGGAGGTTATATGAGGTATCCAGAGTGATATAGTGGATAGAATGACAAACTTGGGCTCTGGAAACCAGAGTTTGAATCCCCACTCAGCCATGGAAACTCACTGAGGATGTGGAACTGATAAAGCCACTTACCTCGAAAGCCCTATTAGGGCCTCCATAAGTCAGTTCCAACTTGACGGCACATAACTAATTATTCATGGAGGTAGGTGATGGAGCTAATCATGAGAATGCTTAATGAAAATATTTATCAGCCATATAAAACAGATACATTGACAAAGGAAAGAGGGGAAACCTTAATGTTATATATGACAACAGTGGTACCAGTGGATATTGCTGTAAAATCTAAAGAACATAGATTCATATGCCTATTTAAAAAGTTGAAAACAGACAAACATGTTCGGTATAAATTGCCTAGAAGAACAAAGGTCGGACTGGTAAGAAACATGTAAACTGGATCAGGGAAAAAATGGGGGTTTGAAGTACTGGGTGATCATGCTGCAGTAGGTCAGGGAGGGTTAAATAATATTCAAAGGATTAAAGCAAAGATTTATATCCCAGAGGTGAGCTGACCAAAATATTTTAAAGCCAGACTGTTCTATGTGCCCTTAGCATGAAGTACGAAATTGAATTAGGAGAATGAAATGTAGGGAAAAAATAGCATAATTTCCATGAAATGCTTTGCAGAATGGACAAAGTCCATAGTAGCAGTGGCCGAGGAAGAAGGAACCGTTTGCATTAATTTGTGGCCAATACAAAGTCACAGTAAATCAAATCCACAAGCTAAAGAACAGTCCTATATCTTAGGGGTAATGTGAATCAGAGACAAATGCATCTATTTTTCAGATATTCGCACCCGAACCAGGTGAGCTCAGACGGCAAAACTTCCAAGGCTTCAGAAGCAAGATGAAGTTCTCTCTCTCACCCTCTCTCTCAATCTCTCTCTGGAGATAAAAATTGGAACACGCCTTCCAGCTCTCCAGAACAGAATATGCCAAACAGGCTGAAGAGGGGATTGGGGAAGGTAGCGTTATGTTTTATGCCTTTTTAAAAAATTAACTATTTTATAGTTTTTTAAGAGTAATTGAAATAATTACTTGGGAGGAGGATCTGATTGCTGTATGCCCTGGATTGTCATATGAAACACATGTACATAACCTAAGACATTAAAAAGAAACACAGAGAAATAATTTTAAAAAACCTCTATAGAATTAATAAGAAAATGGCACAAAGTATTCCCAAACTCGCCCTCCATACCTAGAAATTACACCAAAAAGAAATGCACAGAAATATTTTACAAGTTTTTTTAAAAAATCCACCTAAAATATTGATTTTAAAATACATTCTTGTTCTGCTTCAGAAGAACTAATTACTCAGAGAGCTCATCATGGAGTGAAGTTCACAGGATTGTTAAACTCCCATAAGAGAACCTAAGAATCAAAGTGTTTACTGAAATAACTCAGATTGTGGTCCATGTTAACCATGGAAAGAGTTAGCTCTTACTTTGGAGGGTCTGCATCAAATGCATGTAGTAGGAATGGCATCTCATGAGTTGAAGAATCAGGAAAAGCAAACCATTAGATTCACCTTAATAAGAGGACATGAAGCAGAATGGATTGCCTTCAAATGGGAAAATCATGTTTGTTACTGAGAGATTTCTTCAGCACCGAAGTGGCAAACCTTTCATTATTGTAATTGGGCTATTGTACCAAATGGAAACAGTGCCAACTGTGGCAGTAACACGACTGTAACACTGTGCTTTGGTACAGCAGGACCCCTGTATTGATGAGGGATCGGTTCCAAGCCCCCGCGTGGATGCTGAAAACTGTCGATAATAGTTAACCCTATACATAGAATGGCCGCTGGCTCCCTTGGTAGCCAGTTCTGGTAACTAAATAATGGAAATATGTATTTCTGGGTTTTTTTTCTTTTTCTTTTTTTTAACATTTTCAGGTCATGGATAAGTGAAACCATAGATACCAATTCCATGTATACAAGGGTCCTACTGTATTAATGATCTGTGAATATGAAATAGTCTACAGAGATTTGAACCATCCTAACAGTGCTGATGCTTTGACTAACTACTTGAATAACTGAATCCCTTGATTCTCAAGGAAGCTGTTTGCTTGTTTGTATGTTTATTACATGCATACCCAACTTTTCCTCTACAAACCAGCCCTCAAGGCAGCTTACACTCTTCATCAAAGAATGAAAACAAATAAACAAAATTTTAACCATCAAATCTTTACAAACAAGTAAAACGAACATCACGATAAAAGCCATTAAAATCAACTACGTATATGCTTGAAAACAACAATCGCAGTAGATAAAAAACATATGCCAGTTCCAAAAGACAATCATATAGCTACATGATTCCCAGAAAAGAGGATAAACTTGGCAAGATGCTCTCTTCTCCTGGACAGCAGAGTATACCGTATATTGCGCATTTGTACTGACCCCAGAAGAATCCAAGCAAAGAACTCCATGCATTTTGGGCTAAGAGCACAGAACAAACCATACAGAGCGATGATTCCCCTACAAAAATGACATAAAGTTCTGGTGGAGCTTTATGAAACATCACCAGAAATGTAACACACAAAGGCATTTACTCTTATTTATGTTTTGCAAAATCTGGACAAAGATGTTGAAGAAGTAGTTCAACTAGCATTCCCATTGCCAAGAGCATCAACAAATCCCACTGGGTGAGCCTTTTCATCTATGGAAAGTAGCTTGGACAATCATGGCTCTGTTTATAGTGAGCTTTTGCATGCTCCTAGGCTGGGCAAGATGTTTTTGATTATAGCAGATACCCATTCAAAGTGAAGTACATCCAGTGATCTGAAGCACTTCAGCAACTGCCATGGCTGAAATATCTTTGCTTAATATAAGAAAATTTGTAACTCGTAATCTGGTGCTCACTGGCAAAGAATAAGTCCCCACTGTGATTCTTGGGTGGGTGGGGATTGCATGCACCACACCAGTATGTATATATCCCCCAAAGAAATCTTCCAAGTAGGAAGAAACTAAAAATTGTGAATTTACTTATACTAAACAAGATTTTCAGTCAATTTGTAAAAACAAATAAAAACTCTGAAATACCTTTATCTCCCATGAAGTGCCCCTACTAAGAGTCACAGATAGAGATGGGGGTATTTGTATTCGTATACGAATATCCCCGCACAGGTGGAAATAATGAGGGTCCAGCCCCATGGGGCCGGACTGTCCACTTACGATTTCACCACTGACGCGAGCTCATCAGACCTTCCTATCATGCCGTTGTCTGCAATCGATTACCCAGTCCTGGCAGGAGGTGGGATGACAAGCTTCTCTGCTAGGTCGGAGAGTGGCTAATCCATTGCGCGATAGGAAACCTCCACGGAGACGGCGGCAGCGGCAAAATCATGAGTGGACAGTCCGGCCCCATGGAGTTGGACCCTCGTTATTTCCACCATTGCGGGGATATTTGTATACGAATACCCCCATCTCTAGTCACAGATCATGTTCCAATCTCCACTTGCCATGCATGCATTTTTTTAACATTCTGGACATAAAATAAATCTTTCCAAATATCACACTTCTACCCAGTTTCAAGTAAGAGATGGATGAATAGTGGGAGTTGCAATAAGGCTTGTTCAGTTCTCTCTGGAATTAAAAAAAAAAAGACAGCCAAAGCCAGTACTGGTTTACTCTTAGCTCACTTCAGTGAGAAGGATGCAGATGAATATAGGCTTTGACTTTATATCCGTGTAAAGAAGGAAATGCAGAACAAATGACACACAAAAGCAGAACCAAAAAGACACAGTGGGTTTGATGTACTCAATAATGTTTACATAAAAGGTTTCTGTGCCAGTCACTATAGGATGCAACAATAAATTTGATTTTGTTCTCACCAAAATTTATTTTAATTACAGTAGAATGGGTAGCTGATCTCAAGAAAAACTCTGCATACAAGCCAATGCATCTGTGCCTGAACTGCACTATGAGTAGTGACTGAAATAACAAAGTCATATTTGGTTCTGTGAATGAAACTGTGCCCCCTGCTTCCCCTGTGTTAATGGATGAGTTTCATTTGCTGCAGCCTGATGATGTGGTCAGGATCCTCGGGGAGGTGAGGGCTACCACTTCCCTCCTGGATCCTTGCCCTTCCTGTCTCATACAAAAAACGCCAGAAAGGGAATGGTTGATTGGGTAGGAGGAATGGTGAATGCCTCCTTGCAACAGGGTAGGATCCCATCTTGCTTAAAGGAGGCAATAGTAAGACCATTGTTTAAAAAGCCCTCTTTGGATCCCACAATACTGAATAATTACTGACTGGTATCTAATATCCCACTCTTGAGGAAGGTACTAGAGCGGGCTGTGGCCTCTCAGCTCCAGAGGTTCCTGGATGAGACAGAGCATCTAGACGGATTTCAGTCTAGCTTCAGGCCTGGTTATGGGACAGAGACAACTTTAGTCGCCTTGGTAGATGACCTAAAACAGGATCTGGATAGGGGATCTGTGTCCCTTTGGTTTTGTTGGACCTCTCAGTGGCTTTTGACACTATTGACCACAGTATCCTCCTAGCCCATCTCTCTGAAGTGGGACTGTTTTGTGGTGACTCCAGTCCTTCCTGGAGGAGAGAACTCAGAAGGTGGTGCTGGGGGATTCCTGTTCAAAACCTTGGCCGATGACATGTGGAGTCCCTCAGGGCTCTGTTTTGTCTCCTATGTTATTTAACATATACATGAAACCACTGGGAGAGATTATCCGGAGTTTTGAGGTTCGATGCCACCAGTATGCGGATGAAACCCCACTCTACCTCTCCTTGCCACCTAAATCCAAGGCTCTAGATCAGTGTCTGGTATCAGTAATGGACTGGATGATGGTGAATAAATTGAAACTTAATCTAGACAATTAAGTTTGTCTAGATCTGTTGAAAGGCAGATCAAGGAATAGGAAAGCAGCCGGTACTGGATGGGATTACACTCCTATTGAAGAAAGAGATGTGCAGCTTGGGGGTGCTCCTGGATTCATCCCTGAACCTGGATACCACAAATGGCCTGGATCCGCACCTCTCATTATGAGCTGGCTTGGGTGTTAAAATCCTCAGGAGAGGCCTTTCTCTCAGTCCTGCCACCTTCACAGGTGCATCTGATGGGGACACAGGAGAGAGCCTTCTCTGTTTCTGCTCCCAGACTTTGGAACTCCCTTGCATGGGAGGCCAGGCTGGCCCCATCTTTGCTATCCTTCTACAAGCAGGCAAAGACCTTTCTTTTCAGGCAAGCCTTCCCTCAGTAACCAGCTGCCTGTGTGTGATTTTTAGATAGATCGTTATGCATTACTGCTTTGATCGGATTGGTAGTACTACTTGTGTTTTCCATTTTTTAAATTTTTGTATACTTATTAATATTGCTTGTTAATTGATGTAAGATGCCTCTTTATTCACTGTTCATAATTTTAAAATACCACCTTTTAATGTTGTTAACCACCATTGTTTTCAACTTTAAATATTGTCTTTCATTAGAAAAGCAGGGTAAAAATATCTTAAATAAATAATAAATGAATTTGGATGTTGATGAGATTACTTAAACTGTGGGCCACAGTTTGGAATTTTTAAAATTTAGTTTTAATTTATTTCTTCCAAATAATGGCTGAAATCCTGATGCTTTAACTTATACTGTGTAAGGCTGATGATGTCATCACACATGGTAGTTAAATCAAATGTTTCCAATTCTCTCTCTCTCTCTCTCTCTCTCTCTCTCACACACACACACACACACACACACACACACACACACAAAGATCCAGCAGTTCCATTGGGATCCCTTTTGTTATGTTGAAGCTGCTGGAAGCTGAGGGATGGAGGGGAAGTTTTAATTTCCAAAAAGTCACCATCACAGGTAAAATCATCCCAGTGGCAGCAACTTTTAGAATTAAGTTTTACCTCTCATGCTGTGGCCCCCCAACAGCTTCCCCACAATGAAAGAGAGCCCAAGGGAGCCTTGGGACCTTGGAGGAGGACAAATCAGAGAGATATAAATTTCAGAAAAACTCATGCAACTGATGACACCATCAGCCTTACGAGGCATAAGGTACATTACTGGACTTGAGCTAACATGTTAATTATTACTTATTCCATGTTATTTTTAAGGTCACTGCATTAATAACACATTATGTTTTGTTGTTGTTAAGTGCCGTCGAATCAGAACCAACTTATAGCAACTTGAATTGGGCTTTCAAAGTAATATTTTAGTTACATCATCATGATTATGGAAAGATATATATAAAATAGGAGAACATCCTTCTCCAATCATTTTAGAACTTACGAGCAAATATTACTCACTTCTCTACTGACATTATAAATCATGTTATTTTGAGAAACAACCAAAATCATAGTCTTTTTATGTCCCCCCTCCCCCACATGAATTAAGTTACAGTGGTGCCTCGACTTATGAACGTCCCTACTTACGACCATTTCAAGTTACGACCAGCTCCGGCTGCAAAATTTTGCTTCTACTTGCGACTGGAGCTTCCACTTATGAACAGAAAAAGGCAGGGGGGAAAGGCGGAAAATTCAAATTGCTAACTGGAGGTGGCGACGAGGCTGCTTCTTTGTAGCTCTTTCGCCACAGCAGTTAGAGAGTGTGCGTCGGAGGAGGCTTGGGACTGCCTCCTTCTGCTTCTGAGAGCATGTGTGTGTGTTTGCAGGGAGGTTTCGGGCTGCCTTGTAAGGTAAGGTGCTGTTTTCTGCTTTTTAAAAACTGTTCTGGGTGTTTTTGCAACGTGGTTTTGAGCTGGGGGGGTTATGTTTCTGTGCTGTGATGGGTCTTGGTGGGTTTGTTTGTGTTTTTTTGCTTCCCCCCCCCATTTCCGATGGGCCTTGGGGGGTTTGGTTGCTTTTGGGGGGGTTTCCCCATTTCCGATGGGTCCTGCATGCTTCCCTTGCTTTTTCCTTTGTTTTCTTTGCATTTCCGACCTGCCCCCTTTGTTCTCTGTGCATTTCCGATCTGCTCCGTTTGTTTTCTGTGCATTTCCAATGGGTCTTGCATGCTTGATTGCTTTTCTTCCCCCCCCCCCCCCCCTTCGGCCGGAAGGGATTAATCGCGTTTCCAATGAGTCTTGCAGTGATTTTTTTTTTTGTGGTGATTTTTTTCTTCGGCCGGAACAGATTAATTGCATTTCAGTGCATTCCTATGGGAAATGGTGCTTCGACTTACGACCATTTCGAGTTACGCCCATCTTCTGGAACAGATTATGGTAGTAAGTGGAGGCACCACTGTATAATGAGTAGCATGGCTAGATGTAAACACATTGCTTTAGAGTTCTGATTGGAGTTGATGCTCTGTAGAAGGTCCCCAGTCCCCAGTGTGGTGTAGTGGGTAGAGTGACAGACTAGGACTTAGGGGGCTTGAGTTAGAATCCCTGCTCAGCCATGGAAGCTCACTAGGGTTGTGGAACTGGTAAAGCCACTCCTTAATTATCTCACTTACCTTGGAAGCCCTATTAGGGCTGCTGCAAGTCAGTTCTGACTTGATGGCATGTAACAACAACACTAATTGAAAGCCCCTCTCCAGTGAAAGAAAGGGTATTCTTACTACTAAAGAAGACTCAGCATTATTTGAGAAATGTCCATGTAAGCCAGTTGCAGGAAAGGCAACATGCTAGGAAACTGGAGGACACTGCAATGCTGAATTATGTCATACACTCCCCCTGCATACCACTATGGGAATAACAAGACTGAACTACTTTATAGGACTAACATAATCTTTATGGCAAGCAGAGGCATGAATTCAGTCACAGTCCCAAACCACTGAAATGCAGGAGTGGGTTCATTTTTCACAAAAATATTTCAGCAAACAGTGACTGCAAATTTTGCCTCATTTCTCTGGTTCTACCAGATTTGAAACTTGTTTTTAAGAGGAGAGGAGCTGGGAATCAGATGGCATAGTTACAGTCTAGATAAAACTTGGCAATATGGCAAATCTATTAAAGGAAAGTTAATATTCCTATGGCCAAAATCCTGTTGCTCAGTTATACATGTGAAACACAAAAGGAGTAACTTGTAGCAGCTTCTCACTAGCAATTAATGAGTCCCTGTTTGGATTTTTGGGTGTGTACCAAGCCAGTGGGGATGTACACACCCAAAAATTCAACTGTGGATTTATTAATTGCCAGAAAGAAACTGCCGCAAATTATACCATTTGCCTTCCTCAGACATAACTAAGCCACAGAATTTTGGCCTATGTTTCAGACAAAAGCTGATGGCTAACAAGGAAAGAAACAAAGTTGGCCATAGAGCACAGAAGGAAGGCAATGGGAAAAGAAATATACTGTTAGGTAATTATGAAACAAAAGCAGTTTCTGAAAAGGATGTTTCAGTAAGAGAGCCAAAGTTTTAAGTTCAGTAGTCACAAATTGGAGTCTAGTGTTCTAACCTTTCTCAGCCATGGCTGCAGCTACATTGACAAGCTGAATCAGAGCAATTTGCCTTTGCTGTGACTTAATTCACAGCCTGTTTTATGCTTCTATTTGGATGAGATGATCACACAGAAACCACAGGTTGTTTTGGTGCCACAGCCTTTGCTCCTGCCCTCTGTTGATCTCCAGCTCTCCTTTTATGGTTCATAAAGATGGCGGGCTGTTTAAAGTATGGCATGGCATTATGGAAAAGGAAGAGTTTTCCAAAGTTCTCCGTAATGAACACACAGCCATATATCATGGAAACACAGGAGTCTACTGTAGTTTGTCAGAGTTATTTCTATTTCATATCAATTTGTAACAAGGTGATCTAGTGCCAAACTTGGTAATTTATTTCAAAAAATTCTTTGGGGCAACTAGGGAGAAAGATGGCTGGCTGGTCCTGCTGTCCAAAACATCATGGCCCAGCATAGTATGTCACCAGAATATCACCCATAATCATGCCCTCTCCTTCCCCACATAGTTTTGGAGAATAAAACAACTGATCACAAGGGGTCAGTTACCATTCAATACCATTCAAATTGCTCCAGCTTGAAAAAAGCAGAAACTTCCAGCAGCAGGGAAAATGTTCACCTCAGAAGAAAAAAGAGCTGGGCTGATTCTTATTGGCTGCTGCATTGTGTGATCAGTTTTTTTTAAAATAAAATTGAACACATCCTTATTTCCATAGGAACTCCCATACTGTTTACCTTTCTAGACACAGCCAGAGAGGTTTCATGTTTTAGAAACAAAATTATGTCACTCTCAAATGGGATCAATGCTGATTGCTCAATGTGTGATCAAAATCATTTGCAGATTTTAATACTCACCTCTTATCTTATTGCTAATTATAGCTAGAGTAGTCCCATTGAATCAATTGCTGAATGGTAAGTCTACAGTTCGGTACATCCCATTGAGTCAATTGATGTATTCTAGTTGGCCCTTTTAATAGAATACTGGTTGTAGTATCACACGTCACCCTGGATTATTGCTGCCATACCAGTCCAAAAATTTAGCCATGTGAAGGTGACAGGACAATAATGGTTTGGACCTGTGAAAGGGTGTCAAAAGGAGAGCTAAACTGCCATAGTAAATTTGGGGTAACTTTGATGCATGTGGGGTGGGGGTGGGTGGGAGAGGACCTTCGTATGCATGGCATTTGGTATGAATGTATGCTAATTACAAATCCAAACACATCTACTCTGTGTTTTAAAAACTGATACACTTGCATGCAGCAGTAATACATTTTGTTTAATCCGCAGCCTTATTAAATGGTCCTTGCTAATAGTGAATAACATGGCTCTTCAACATTTTGAAACAGGAAAGCCATTACTTTTTCGGTGCTATTGGATTTGAATGCCCTGTATCTTCTCATATTACTTGTGCACAAAGACTACAGATTTATTTACATACAGAGAGAGCTGACCACAGTCTTTCTTCCTCTTCTGAGTGGTAACCCTATAGAAAGGAAAGCTAAACAGCATTCTTTTCAATTCATGGCTTTCTCACTGCAGCACAATAAACACATCACCTCTTTTTTTGAGAACAGAGCTCTGATTTCATTGGATGCTAGTCGAAAAACAAATGTGGGTTGTGCCAAGCACTGCTCTGAGCTGTGGATATAATGGGATTTGAATGGGAAGTCCCGGACACAATAAATCTGTGCCATATGTGACCATTTCCTGTGTCAGTTCCTTTCTCATAACCAGTGGACTTCCCTCCCTCCCCCTTCCTCCCCCCATCCCTTGTCTCTCCCTTTCTTTCCCTTTCATGACCCCACACCAGGACTCTGAAATCTTTCATGGCTGCTTATCTGCCTCGGGCTCTTCCACAGCAGTTGCATAAATAAATGTATTTGACAGCAAACATCATAACAGTTAGCAGGAGTGTGTACTCCCCACGAGTGCCTTGTCCTGCTTCACTAGACAAATGGAAGAGGAAAGTGCTTGTTTGTTACTGCAGAACAGAAGTATGCTCTTTGACAGGCATTGAAATAATTAGTCAAATAAACTTGTTGGGTGATTGTTGCCATGGTATATTTTGTTTTGTTTTATTAAGAAGGAGAAAGGTCCTTAGACTCCCCTTCTTTGTATTCCGTTCTCTCTTCCAACATCCATCACTTCCCAAATGAGATCAACTGCAGCAAGGGAAGCATATCTGCAGCTGGGAACATTTCAAAATACAAATTCCCCCTGTGTGAGAAAAGCCCCACTTTATTTCGAGTCAAGTCTAGACGCCAATGAATTTGGATCCAGCTCAAACTTTGATTCATCCTTGTTGCTACTCAATCCTTCCTGTATCTCCATCATCCCACCCTGTGGTTGTGGAGTGTCAGGACACTGACTGAAGTCTAGAGGAATTGCTAAGTTTTCCCTAAGTCTCCAGGTGTGGAGGCAACTCTGCAGGGGAGATAAAATAGTGTGCTGACTGTATGTGAGATGGCTTCAAAGTCCAGCCGGTCATTTCCACTCACTTCCAGCTGGCACCAGGGCTCAGCATGAAGGTGCTTGTATAGATGTTGCTCACAGCTTGAGACCTCAAGCACACGCGGTAACCTGCCTTCTGCCAAGTCCTTCGTTCTTGTTCCTGTCTTCTAGGCACACTGGCAATGGGCCCAGTGTTCCAAAAACAAAGCAAGGCAGGAAGCAGAATGCCAACATTTTGGCTCACGAGATTTCTTGCTGCAGGAGCTTCAACAGCAGTGATGCAAAGCCCAACCTTTACCAAACCCACTTTTCTTGACATCACAAGCGACTCTGCCTTGGTGGTCTCAGTTTTTTTGTCCTAGAAACCTCTGGGAATGAGACGCTGCTGACCTGGCAACCCTACCCCACGTAAAACAAAAATCATTACATTTGAGAAGAGAAGGGGTTCATTAGAAATGGTACAGGAACAACTTTTCCCACCTGCCAAACTGAATTGGAAAAGAAAATAAGTTTGCAGCCGGGTGTTCCCATGTTTCCAGCAAATCTCCTTACTTTGGTTTGCTCTCATCCTTCTCAAAAGTAACTAAGGGTGTGATCAGAAGGTGATATAGGATTGTGCTGGGTCGCCCTGGAATGAGTTGCTTTGCTGAGTGCAACCTCCTTCCGTGCATACACAATCCAGTCTTCCCTGTTCCAGTCCAGTTCCAAACAAAAACAAAACAAACAAACAAATAAAAAACCCAGTAGCTGTGCTACTAGACCAAAAATGTCTTGATTGTTCATGGAGCAGGGTCAGGCTCATTCACAAATTCCTGTACATTGTGTAGTCGCTGGAAAATAGTCTTAACTGGGCCATGCCACAAGCAGTCCAAAATGCAAGCTGTATCATCATCATACCCTTAGAAGCATTCCTTGAGAATCCTCAAAAAAGTCTTGCGTTTCTTCATGGATCCTCAAGGAAAGCAGAAGGGAGGAGAGGACTCCCAACATGTATGTATGTATGTATGTATTTTAGATGAGCGAAGGGAAATCTCGTATACAAAATAGTCCCTTTATTTTGCAAAAATAAAGTTAGGAAATCATGTAATTACTCCAGAATGGAAATGTTCTATTTAGTTATTTATGATAGTTTCTCCATTAAAACTAATTTGTGCCCCATGAGCTAGAAGGTAGATTTAAGATTTAAAATATCACAGAAATAGCTTGAAATCTAAATTAGTGATGAGAGATAGTCCAAAGCCCATATTCCTGATCTACCTACCTGGAGCCTATTCACTAACTTGTAGTGTTCTTACACTTTAACACATTAAAACTACATATGACAATATTTCTATTTTTCAGACTAGATTTAATTGAAATATATATTGTGGTACCAGGTTGGGAGGAAGATCTCAAACCGGGGCTCCCAGAAGACATTTATTGACATTTGCTACTTCTGTGGCTTTAGCATGAAAGAGTCCACACTAGGGATGTGACAATTCAAAATTCCTCAGGCTTTTATGATTTTCTGGTAAATACAAAACCACTAGTCTAGGGCCTTCAGTAATCTGGCTCTAATTTGTTGATCAGTAGATGGTTGTTCCTTTTTCTTTGTGATTCTCCAAATCTCATCAATGAGAAGACTCCCTGAGCAGATTTCCAACTGAACAGCTTTCCACAGAAAGGAGACCCTGGTCTCTCTTTCCCCTCCCCCTTCCCCCAATTATTCTGCATTTGCAAATTCTGCGCTCCTTAATGTCCTCAATAGTGAACTCTATGCATGAAAAATCCTGTTCCTTACAAACCTGCACAGACTGGGATTTCTTCTGCTTCTTCCAGGTGAATCATGCACAAGTAAAATGCCATTCAGCACAGGAATTTAATAACCCTACACATCTTGCAGGAAGAAAATGGCCAAAAACATCTAAGAAATCTTGCAAGATTTCCTACAAGATTTCTCAGGTGGAGAAAATGCAGAGAAATTTCACCATAAGGGAAACAAAAAAGGAAGTTCCCATCTCCTCTCTCTCCCATTGATTTCTCAGAACTGGAGGCTTGAAAGATTCACATCCCTAATCTGTACAGGCATAGGCAACCATAACACTCTTCTTTTGATGGCTTAAAGAGATATGGGGTTTTGATGTGTCTACTGGCATACCGGGAGAGGGGGAATCATCATTTTGCTCTAGCACCCACCACTGTCCAGCTTCATTGTTTGTGCTTCAACAGGCTGATAAGAAAAGAAGAATCCATTCTCTGACTTTGTCAGCCCACTTCCCTCAAGACCCTGCCCAGAGGACTCCATCTCATCGCCTTGAGGAATGTCATCATGATTGAATTAATTAGCAGAGACATGTGGTGCTGCTGTCTCTGTCTGCAGTGTTTCCTGATTCTCTTTGCCTCATTTCTTCCTCACTGGGTAGGCCAGCCCAAGCCCACTGCTGGGGAGACCCCAGTTCCCACTGCAGAGGCAGCCATTTCTATAAGCAATATACTTGTAGTTGTGGTTGCTTTAGTTCCTTTATCAGTCACACATTTTAAATACATTGGTAATAAATACATGTTTACAAGCCTATTTTAATGATACCCATAATATTTGTTTAGCTTTAAACCTGCTAAAAGGGTATTATCTTCTCCACCCTAATTTCACATTTGAAGAACGTAGCAGCTGTGGTCTCTTCATCTCTATGCTGATTCTGGCACATCTGCATGCTTCCCCCACCCACCCTCTATTTGGTCACTGTTTTTCAGTCCCTGCCAGAGCAAAATGGATTCCTCTCCAGGCAATAGGCAAGGAAGGATATTTTCTGTTTCACCAAAAAGAGGATCGTCATAGCTGCAAGCGCACCCTGGGCAACAACCAAATACCAAAATAATACATTTTTATTAAAAGATTCCATTCCATTGTGGCTTTTACCTATTCACAAACTTAATGGCTGTTTGAAGGTTCACCTCTCCTCATATGAGTATACCTGGGTGTAAGTTCCCAAGGACAGGCCTTTCTTTCTGTCCCAGCGCCCTCACAGGCCTTGTTGTTGAAGACAAAAGAGAGAGCCTTCTCAGTGGCTGCTCCCAAGCTGTGGAACTCTCAGGAAGGCTGCATTGGCCCCTTCCCTGATGTAATTACAGTGGTACCTCAGTTTACAAACTTAATACGTTCTCCGGGATGTTTCGTAATGCAAATAATTCACAAACCGAAACGTGGTTTCCCATAGGAATGCATGCACGGGGGTGGCGCTATAAACCTCTCAGGCGCAATGCAAACTTGCTTCATATTGCGGAAAAAATTTGTAAACCAAGAGATTATATTCAATGGATTTTTGTTCGTAAATCGAAAATTCCATTAACCAAGGCGTTCGTAAACCGAGGTACCACTGTATTTAGAAAGGCTGCTGGCCATTGAACTACTGGTGGAGAAGGGCCTTCTAACGGTATTACATTTCTTTCTGTCATTGCTTTTTAAAATATGAAGCATTAATTTGGTGTTTGTTCATATGCAATAATCCATTTAATACTGTTTTTATATTGTAGTTTTCTTGTGTGTGTGTGAGAGAGAGAGAGTGTGTGATTTAAAGCCCTGACTGTCTTAAATATATATTGTTACACTGCGATCGGGCAGAGTGCCGAGGTGGGAGCTCTTTGCTCCCCCCTCCTGCCCAGACGATAGGAACACATAGTGTCTACGGTGACCAAAATGGGGTGGCCAGTGGCAAGCCTTTAAGAGGCTGCCCGCCCTTACTTCGGCCTCTCTCAACCCTGCATGATGATCCACCCTATGAGGTGAGGGTGAGATTAGCTGGATGCTTCGGGGCTGGATGAGAATTTTTGGCCTGCCCTATTCTTATTGGCATTCATGGAGCAGGTGGGTTTTCAGCCATCACATTCTTAAATTTCAAGGGGCTTTGTGGCAGATTGATTGGGGACTGTAGATAATTAGGTCACACTGGCAGGTAGTGTGGAAGAAAAGAGTTTTAGATAAGTTCTTAATAGCCACCCGAGGTGGGGTGCAAGCTATCCCACTTCCTTGCGTTGCAGATCCAGAGATTTCAGTGCATTGAGAAGGAGGAGGCAGGGGATCCCCTGGGCCATGGACCGCCTAGAGTCAGGAGGCTCAGGTGGGCTGCAGCCTCAGGGGTACTCTGACATTGTACTGGCTGAGACCATGCTGTACAGAGGACAGCATGGTTTTGGGACTAGGAACTCGCCTGGGAAGGTCTGGATTGGAGGTCAGGGTTGACTCCTGGTCCAGATCAGGGTTCTGCACTATGGTAAGCCCCCTTGTGAAAGGGGAAGTTAATTTTCAAAGGTTTAATAAATTGTGGCCTGAGTTCAAGCCACTTCCTGTGTCCAATTTGTTATTCCAGGCTGGACAGGCAAAGGCAGGATAGAAATTCCATAAATACAGAATGGGTGGATGTTGCCATGCCGGTACCCTACTTATATGTGGACCAGTTGTGACATCATCTTGCTTGTGTGTGTGTGTGTGTGTTGTAGAGGGTGTGTTGTAGAGGGAATTAGGAATCAGGGGATTAAGGGACTCCAATGGCACAGGAATTAGAATGGCTATACATTGTACCATGCTTAACCAAAAGCTGACATTTGTTTATACCAATTGACAAATAATGTCAGTCTGGCTCTGTATCTTTAGCTAAAGATATGTTAATTTGGGCCTCCTAACACAGTGGCCAAAATCCTGTTGTGGTATGTAACACTGTGTAAAGCTGATGGCATCATCTTCCTCAAGTGTTTCAGAAATTAAAATTTTCCCATTTGTCACCCCCACCCCCAAAGACTGTGAGACTCCCTTGAGATCATTTTCATTAACAGGAAGCTGTTGGAGGCTGTGGGATAGGGGATTGTTCCTTAATATCTGAAAATTGCCATAACCGGGATGACTTTACTGCTGCCTGGATGATTTTTAGAACTTAGCAAACCCCCCTTCCATCCAAAGGTTTTCAATGGCTTCCCCATGATAAAAGGGATCCCAAGATAGCCTTGGGACCTTCAGGGGTAAAATGGGAAATCTTTAATTTCCAACAAATTGCCTTGGTAGATGATGTCATCAGCTTCATGTGGCATAGCATATGGTGCATAATTCCTGGAAAACCATCGCAGATGATGACATCACCTGCCTTAAATGGCATAATTTACAGCAACAGGATTTCATCCAACATCAAGAAGAAATGCCAATATTTCAAAAACTAAAGTAAACAGTGGCCAAAATCCTACTGAAGTTTTATGTTGGCCTATATGTTATTGCATAACCCGTGGCATCAAACTGCTGATATTAATATGTTGCTGCTCACATTCCATGTTATATGATAGATACACAAATCCAAGTGGCTCCTTGTTAATTTATGTAATCACACTTATACTAGTATAAGTGTGATTACATAAATTATAAGTTCCCAATAAGATTCTGGCCAGTAAATATGAAATATGTGTACAAGTTAAAATTATTGCTTTAGCATTTGGTATTTGACAATAATTTGTCAATAGAGTTCCATACAAAACCTGTGTCAGTAAATGGGGTCCTCATACATTTGTCCATTTCAAGGCAGGGCATCCTGGTAGCTAATTAACCCATTTATTTTTCTACTTTATAAACAACCTTTGTAAACAAACAAACAAACATTGAAAATCCATTTAAAACTGGAGTTATCATCAGGGTTTAACAAGTATCGGGCCCAAGCTAAGAGTCAGAAATCAGCTGCCTGACTGTAGGGGGCAAAAATGAGCAATGAGACCTGGAGCGGGCAAAGGTTATATTTCCTTATCATGAGGGCTAAAAGCAGGTAATCTAGTTGACAGGTGTTTCCAGACAGGCCACTCCCAAATCTAACCATTTGTTGCTCCTCTGCTTGTGAGCCATGTGTGGAATAACATTTGGCTTTGTACAGGATCAAGATTACTGTTAAACATCTGGCAGTCTTCCATCAACCTTGGGTGTGACACAGCTATATGGCCCTGGAAGGAGGAGGGTTCATACTTTTTTTTTTCAAATTAAAAACAAACAAACAAAAAACGGTCTTTATCTCTGTTATTTGCTGAGTCCATAGAATCCCTCCATCTTTTGCATCTCAAGCAAAATGTCCAGCTGTTCTTTGGTAGTTGCCCAGGGTGCCCTTGCAGCTCTGATGATCCTCTTTTAGGTGAAAGAGAAAATATCCTTCCTTGCCTATTGCCTGCAGAGGAATCCATTTTGCTCTGGCAGGGACTGAAAAACAGTGACCAAACAGAGGGTGGGGGAAGCATGCAGATATGCCAAAATCACCATAGAGGTGGTAGTGGTGGTAGTTGTTAAGAAGTGTATGTTCCGACCCATTCTGTACTGTTCTGTTTTGTTTTTACCTATTCCCATCAAGTTTAACTTATTCTTAATTGCAGTTTCGGTCAAAGATGCCAATTTTGAGACACAACTGTTTTTCACAAGCAAAAAACAAAACAAACCCAAAACATTTTATTCATTTGTCCCAGCAATTAAACAAATAATCTGATGTCTAAGGTTCTGTTTCAACAAATAAAATCCCTATCCTATAAATAGACAATACTGAGTTGAACATGGTCAGAGAGGGAGCAGAGAAGGAATCAATTTACTAGGTCTAGCCAGAGAAATACCGACCCCTACCCTATAATCAGAATTTCTTCTAATTGCATAGAATTGGTCCAAAATTGGTCCAAAATTGACAGGAAATAAAGAAATACAGAGAAAAGGATGCTTTTAAAAATCTTATTTTACTTCTTTCTTTCTTTAAAATAATTTTGCCTCACCTTTCTCATAAAAAAAGGACTCAATGTGTCTTGCATCATTAAAAAAGACAATAGAGAAAGCTGGATGGATAATCCTTGTTAATCAGAATGTATCCCTGGTCCAACACAGAAACATTTCTTTCAAAACTTTATTTTGAACTTAGTTTAGTATGGTAAAATACCAAAGGAAATATGTAAATAGACAAATAACACACACTTTGATGAGACATCTTGAAGAATATGATTTTGGATTTCCAGATAATAGGTTTCTTAGTATGCTTATTAATTATGTTTTTTAGTAACAAGCAAAGCATGGAATGGTAAATTTTAAATGGAATTCATTACTTCTTGGCATCAAGTTTGCCATTATTGTCACTGTTGTCCCTTTATGTGCAAATAATTTGTTGCATTGAACATTATCAGCTGTGGTGTAGTTGATAGAGTGATGGACTGTTCTGGAGAACAGGGTTTGAATTCCCACTGAGCCAGGGAAACTCACTGGGGGAGTGGAACTGGTAAGACCACTCCTTAAATTTATCTCACTTACCTTGAAAGCCCTATTAGAGTCACTATAATTTGGTTTCAACTTGAAGGCACAGAACACACACTAACAAATGTTGCCACTACCAAGGGGCCAGAAGAATTCCCTTTAGTGTCCAGTTCTTATATTGTACCTTGGAAATCCTTATAAAAATAAAATAAAATGAAAAACCATCAAAAAACAAAGAATTTCCACTTAGGATTGGAAAGAGGATGGCATAAAACCTAAGAAGGTCACCAGAAGCACCAGACTACTTTCTGTGCATCAATGCCTGTGTGATTGCCAGGAAAGCATCACCAGTCTGAGTCTGACTGGAAGGTCTGGATACTGAGAAAATGAGCAGACACGCCTGTGTACATTACAATTTCTGTCTGTATTTTATTACAAAATAAATTCCTCTCAAAATTTCTCAACAAATGCCTTAAAATGGCCCATCACGGTAATTTTAAAAAATAACTGGGCGTTATTCATTACACCTAAATCATCATCATCATCTTAGAAATGCAGAGCTGGAAGGGACCTCTGCCCATCAAGATAGCTTTAGTGTTACTTGCACTTAATGGGAAAAAAACCTTTGTAATTTGTTTCATTAGTTGTTACCACAAAAGTAACCAGTTGTCCAATCTCAGACAACAAGAATATCAAGGGTCAGAACTTGCTAATGGAGAGTTGGTGAAATTCTTTACTGTAAAACTTCTGCTTTATGGCTCAATGATATGTATCATAAACAAATACTGGCCAGAATCCTATGAAGGTTTTGCTTAAGCCTTGTGTAACTTCTTTTAGCAAATTGTAACTAATCAAGTGTAACTAATCAATAATTGTAACTAATAAATGAAGTGCCAGGATGCATGTCAGGTTCCTATCTAGGCACACAACCAAGAGGTGTCCTGGCACCTTGCCCGTTTACCACAATTAGCTGCGGTCAATAAAATTCTGGCCATAACTTTATGTATAGGAGAGTCATTACTATTTGAGCAGTGAGGCATGCTTACATGCAGGAGCACCTCTGCCTGAATTTCTGCCGGCAGAATCCTGGCAGGCCCACTGCATTTTGAGTCAGCAATGCCCCTCTCATTTTGGCTTGCACTCTTTACCTTCCATTTATCTGCTACTCTGTCTCTTCAAGAGCAAAGAACCAACAATGGTGTCCAAAGAAGGGATATCAAAGTGGCAGCAGACACCTTTGGAAAGAGGAAACGCCTAAAGGGCTTCTGCTCCTTCATCAAATGTTTATAAAGTGAAGGTGCTACCAGTATATAAGCACTGACAATGTCCTTCCCTATTAGGCTCTTGAACACTAAACTACAAAACCCATGATCCTTACTGAAAAATGTTACAATCCACTTGGCTTACAGACCAGATCTGGGGGCAGGAAGTGGAATGACAGAAGCCAAAGCAGTGCTCAGATTACAAAATTCCATGACACACTCAGGGCTGACAGGTGTATAACAGAAAGTGTGATGGTAAAGGAATATATTTATTTTATAGGATCACAAAGAAATGTCCTGACTTTTCATAGAATCATAGAAAAGTGAAGTTGGTAGGGGCCTACAAGGCCATCAAGTCCAATCCCCTGCTCAATGCAGGAATACAATCAAAGCATATCTGCCAGGTGATTATCTAAGTTTTTCTTGAATACCTCCAGTGTTGGAGCACTCACCAGCTCCCGAGGTAACTGGTTCCACTGTCTTACTGCTCTAACAGTTAGGAAGTTTTTCCTGATAATCAACTGAAATCTGGCTTCCTTTAACTTGAGCCCATTGTTGCGTGTCCTGCACTCTGGGATGATCGAGAACAGATCTTGCCCCTCCTCTGGATGACAGCCTTTCAAGTATTTGGAAAGTGCTATCATATCACCCCTCAGTCTTCTTTTCTCAAGGCAGTCTTCTTTTCTTCTTTTGCCCAAATCTTTCAGCCTCTCCTCATAAGGCTTGGTTTCCAGCCCCCTGATCATCCTTGTCGCCCTCCTCTGAACTTGTTCCAATTTGTTAGCATCCTTCTTGAAGTGTGGTGTCCAGAACTGGACACAGTATTCAAGGGGAGACCTAACCAGTGCTGAATAGAGGGGGACTAGCACCTTGCGGGATTTGGAAACTATACTTCTATTAATGCAGCCTAAAATAGCAGTTGCCTTTTTTGTAGCCACATCACACTGTTGGCTCATATTTAGCTTGTGATCTACGACAATTCCAAGATCCTTCTCGCTCGTAGTTTTGCTGAGCCAGATATCCCCCATCTTGTAACTGTGCACCTTTGTGAGGCAGGAATTAACAAGCAATCCTAACATCTTTACGGTTCCTTATGCGACATTTGATGCGCAGCATGTGCATTTCCCTGAGAGAGAGAGAGAGAGAGATGTTGCCCCCCCCCCCTTCCTCTCCGGATGCCGGTTTGCTGTTCTCAGCACAGAGCAGCCTGCTCTGCATATGTGATTCGTTTTACCATATTGCATATCAGGAGCTGGCTGAACATTCAGGTGATGTCTTTAAAACATGCCCAACTTGGCAAGTCTGAGTCAAGCCTCCAACGTCTGACATCTTAGCAGAGCACAGACAGTAATGGCAAATGTACAGCTGGCCCTGTCTGCTCGCTTCCTTGGTACCCAGACCTTTCCCTCAAACTCATTGTGGGGGTGATTTCCTGGCAGCGCACAGACATTTCTCTTCTGTGATGCACAAAACCAGGTTTGAAAGCGGGCTGGTGCTTCTGGTGACCCTTCTGCCATGCAAGATGAGTCATCTGAACCGGAATTCTATTCTTTGTTGACCCAGATTTCCAAGACAGCCGTACACATGGTAACTGTGGTGAGAAGCACCAGTGCGATACTAAGATTTCCCACAACACCACAGAAAGAGGGTGAATGCCATGCAAAACTTCACACTTATGTCTGATCGTAATGGTGAATCTTTTCTAACTCAGGCACAGGTTCCTTTGAATTTGGAAATACCTTGACGACTGGATATGCCCTGACCCCCACTGTGAGTCCCAGCCTATCATGACTTAGTTTAGGAGGCAGATAAAAACAACACATTTCATGCTTCCTGACAACTTTAAGCATATTTAGGGCTTCATTCCCATTGAATGGAGGCTAAATTCTTATCCTAACTATAGGAAGTCCTTCCTGCAGGTGGTAATATCCTTCATTCTCAAATGCTAAGAACACTGGGGTTTAAAGTTTTTTGTACAAAACATTTCTTCAAAATTTGAGCTCTGAGTAATTTTCAAGAAAGAAAAAACAGCAAATCCATCACTGATTTCTGATTGCCTGTCCAATGCAGTCAAGCGTTCTGGGGCCCAGTATTGTTTCCAGGAGTGATGCACCTCAATGTTCATCATCATCATCACTGTATGCTGTCAAGTTGATTCCAATTTATGGCGACCCTTTCCAAGGTTTGCTAGGTAAAGAATACACAGATGTGATTTACCATTGCCATCTTCTGGCGGCATCCAGGGACTATGCAGTTTGCCCAAGGCCACACAGGATGGCTCTTCTCACAGGAGGTACAATCGGAATTGAACACCCAACCTCAGGCTCCATAGCCAGATACCTAAACCACTGATCAATCCAGCCAGACTTCAGTGTTAGGCTGTAACATAATCTCATTTTGTCAACTCTTTTTGCGTTTGTTGCAGGAAGCTATAATGCAACATAGATATTGGTGGTAATATCTGCAGTGAGGTTAAGCTGCCCTGATCCTAGGTCTTTTTGGGATGCAAGATGGAAGAAATTAATACTAGGTATATAATACAAGGAGGAATTCTACACTGGTACTCCATACCTGTGTGAGAATATCAATCCTCCTTTTGGGGCACACCGTGGGATTTTTCAAGGTTCTCCCGACACAGTCATTGTGTGAGCAGAGCCCATATATTGCCCTTTCCAAGGGCAATTGTATGGTAATTGGGCATGATTTTAATAATCCCATTGGTGTCTCTTTCATGTGCAGAATTTGTATAATTTGTATTGGAAACTTGTACCATATGGGGTATGGATTAGAAGCTAGTTGCATGAATGATGGCAGAGCACAGAACTTAGCCCTTTAAACTGGGAGAGCTGAGAGAATGAAGAAACACAGACAGCCCTCTTGAAAAAGCTTTGCAAAATTAGTTCTCAATAATATACATCTTCACATTTCAGCATTATTGCCAAGAATCCTCAAGGACTCTCCATAATCCTCCCAAAGAAACTTCCAAGGGAATCAAGCATAATGTGGACTTCATTCTTTTCCTTTCATCCTGCTTCCATGTATTTCCTCCTGTTTCCCATTACTTCTCTTGTTTCTGACACTTTTCACCCAATGCACATTTTGATACAATCATACCATGTAACTGCACAACATCTCTCAAAGTACTATCCACCTATCCACCCCAACTGCCAAGCCCTCATGTTTTGTTATGTTAACATGGCAGATCTTTAAGATCATGAAATAATCCACTTTGTGTAAAAATGGCTGAGGAATGCCTTCAATGTAAAAGGAAGGAAGGACCCACACACATCCATTAGCCACACCCCTTAGCAATAGGTCCTGTTCTGGTAAATTGCATAGCTGTGGAGTGCAGGCCGGGTAGGTGGGACTCGTTCAGCCCTGGAAGGCAGCCCATCTAGGAGAAGGAAAACTCTGATTTCAAACCCCCACTGAGGCGCCGCCATCGGCCTCCATGCCATGAGGGAGCAGGCCGGGTAGGTGGGACTCGTCAGCCCTGGAAGGCAGCCCATCTAGGAGAAGGAAAACTCTGATTTCAAACCTCCACTGCCTTGTGGCTATATCCACCGATGGAAAAGGCTTCAGGAGTTAACCTCGAGGCAAAATCTGGAGCCGGAGTCCCGGAGGCAGTTCGTGTCATTCTGCGAACTCCTGCGACGTCGCTGAAACCAGTTGTATTGGCTCTTGCCTTTCCACTGGACTATTTCAGTGACGTGGAGAGGGGGGATTTGCTGCTTGGGTAACAGCCTATCCTCCATATTATTTTACCCAGGCTTCGTGCCCTGGAGAGGACATTCCAGCTTCGCGTACAGCGTCAAAACACTAGACGCTGTTCCAAGTCCTCCATACAGAGCACGTTACCATAGTCTCTCGAGACTGAAGGATGCCTATGATGGAGTGCACAAGAAACCTGAAGATCAAATGAAAAGTATTCTGTTTTTGAAAAGTCATAATGAAAAGAGTAACAGTCTCACCATTTCATCCAAAAATCCCACCCAAATTTTGAGTTGGGAAAGAGTTTGTTTGCTATGTTAGAAAGCATGAAATGATGGTAAAAGGGAAAATTATTTGGGTAGTTAGCCCAAGAAAATATTTTACTGTGACATTTCAAGTTAAAACATAAGGCATACACAATCTATCTATCTATCTATCTATCTATCTATCTATCTATCTATCTATCTATCTATCTATCTATCTATCTATCTATCTATCTATCTATCTATCTATCTATCTATTGCCATTTGAGACTGTCTTACAAGGTGCACATGCTTTTTTTATTATTTATTTTTTTGTTTTGCTATAGACAGACCTTTGGGATCTAACCCTCTGGCACTTTCAGATATGCATAGTATATTATACTCTGTTACACTGCTTTGCTTAAATTTATTGACTAGGTTAAATAAGACTGTTTCATGACCTTCCATACAGAGATTTGAATTATCTGAAGTACAATTTACCATTCAAGTATTGATGGACAAGTTTCCTTTTCTCAAATCTCTGGCCATTTTCTTCGGAATGTGAACACCCAGTCACTGAGGTCCCACAGAATTCAGCCATTTTCAGCCAGTGTTTGAACTCACCTTAAGAAACAGACCTGGCACAATCATCTGCCATGAATTGTTGGGACTCTCATATATACTTTTCCCCCCTGAAAATACCCACAGAAACTTGGTGTACAGCCTGAGGGAGACGTTAGCTAGCTGTTTATTTGATTTTTTAATTGGTCTAATAAAGCTATCACCTGCTCTTGCATTTGTATTATTTTAAGAATCACATGGCCTTTTTCTTTTTTCTTTTTTTCTAATTCTGAATTCTCACACTGTGCCTCTTAAAACATCACTTTCCTCATAGAAGTGAATCACAGTTAGGGATATGAGAAGAATCTGATGCTCTGGTCAACGGGATTCTCGACAATTTCCCCTCTCAATTTTTCTCACAGATGAACTGCAGTAGCTGGACACATTTTAATAGGGAGCATAGCAAAATTTCACACAATTCAAATGTTGCCAAAAGACTGCTAAAACGTGCTTAAGTCAATGGAAGAAAAGTGTTCAAGAAATGCTTATAATTTAAGTCACACACACCAATATTCACATCATCTGAAAAATAAAACTAGCAAAGAAAGGGACCCAGCTTGCAAACAACAACAATGGAACAGGGCCCAGGCCAGATAAGAATGTAGGGAATGTGGGATGTAAGCAGATGTGGACTTCATAAACATCACATATATGGAAAAAGTTTTTAAAAATGTACCTGTTTCCAGGGGATAGGAGTTAAGGATATGCTCTTTCCCCGAAGCTGGGATTAATCAATACTTGTACTGTTGCATGTACACATACCAAAATAAGCTTGTAGGTGTGTTGTAAATAACTGCATAAACATGCTATGCATGCAATGTCTTACTGAGAGGTAGTATCCAAAAAGAGATTTGCCACATGCAACATCTACTCTCAGAAGAGTCCAAATGCTAATGTGGTTGCTTCACTAGTGCATTTCCCAAGAGCACAGGAGTATGCAAAGGGAAAGTGGCTCCCCACCTCAGTAAGTGTTCATATGAAAGGAGCCTTAGCTATACATTGGTTACAATAGTGACTAGAATCTTCTTCATGAGTTGGCTTGAAAGACAGAAGTGAAGCCAGCTTTTTTAAAAAATCACCATCTCTGTGGGAGAAGGCTCACAGCTGAGAAGGCTTATGAAGCAATTTCCTGTGGTTAGAAATGTATTATTTGTCTTTAGGACTCTGCCTCCATGTTCTTGCCCTCCACAAGTGTGTTAAGGTACTAAAAAACATTGTACATTCTTATTCTCCAAAAATTTATATTGATTGATTGCCCCTGCCTAAACAGACTGGGTTTAGAAAACAAAGCTGCTTCCTTTCACACATGCAAAATCAAAATCAGTCTTGTCTCTCCAGGGTTTCTTCCACAGATTAAACACAGTCACTTGTCTGAACCAGATCCTTGTTTCAGATTGAAAACAAAAATTGAATTGAGTCAATAGCAGTATAACAGCAATGGTTAGGATACAGATGGCAAGTTCTCTGAAACCTTTAGTGATCTGTACCCAAAATTACCTGAAAATAATAATATGACTTGACAATCCAATGGTTTCACTACCCTAGTAGGTCATGCAGACCACAGCAACACTGACATAAGAACAGCCATATTGGATTTGACCAGATGTGTACCTAGCCAATTTGACCAAACTCTGGGAGGCAGTGGAAGACAGGAGGGCCTGGTGTGCTCTGGTCCACGGGGTCACGAAGAGTCGGACACGACTTAACGACTAAACAACAACTACCTAGCCAAAGGTTATGTTCACGGAGTGACCATCCAGCTATCAATGGGAATCCCATAAGTTCAAACGCACCTTCTTTCTCTGGTTCACCAGCAACTCTCATTCAGAGGCTTACTCCCTTATAGCCATCATATCTAATAGCCATTGATAACTTTTTCTTGAAAGAATATATTTAGTTAAGCCCCATTTTTCCTGCTCTGACTTTCAAGGCACCAGACATAAAGTTCTTCTCATCACAGATTTAACCTCACTACATCTCAGAGAGGTAAGTCAGGCTGAGAGAGAGAGACAGGCAGTAGTCATTCAGTGGACTTCCTAGTTTAGGGGAAACTAGAATCCAGTTCCAAGTCCCAGTCCAATATTTCACTGTTTTTGCTTCTAGACCACATTGGTTCGGGATTTGGCTAGTTTATGTGTTGTGTTGAGAAGTAATACTTTTTAACAATCTTGAATCTTTTTACCATTTAGTATCCTCAGATGACTCTTCTTCCTGTCCACTTGTTCCACAATATGCATAATTATGCGGCCTTCTATCATGTCCCTTTATTTGCCAATTAGCTTAAAAGAGCTGTGCATGCTTGTCATCTTTTCTTATATGGGAGATACTCTCAGTCTTTGCTCATTTTCATTTCATTTTCTAGCCTTATAATATACCTTTTCAAACACAGTGCCCAGAAGTATACTATTTATTTATCATATTTGGCACATTTCTATCTAGTCTTTCCCATAGATCAACAAGAATAGTTAGAAATAAACTGAGTTGGCCAACTTGGGGTGTTTGTTTGTTTGTTTGTTTGTTTGTTTGTTTGTTTGTTTGTTTGTTTGTTTGTTTAGGGGTAACAGAAAGGTTGTCAGATTAAATTGCATTTAAATTTAAACTAGGAATAAGTTAGAAATTAAACTGGTTCCAAGTAAAATTGGAAAGTGAACCAGTTCATTTTACCTCACACTGAAGAAAGAAGTGAAAAAGAGCACCACATGCTGCTGCAGTCTTCCCTGGATCACCACCCTATCTCACCTCATTCCTCTGCTGAAGTCCATAAAGATTGCAACCAGACTTTCACTCTGCTCCTCTCTCTCCCAAGTTCTTCACCTCCCAAAGAAGATGAGAGAAACAAGAGGCAATGAAATATGGTCCAATCCTGTGACTGGTTTTGGTTGCATGCAGGACATAAGTCTGTGAGTGAGGCAAGTGAATCAGAAGTCACCACTAGATCAGGATTGTGTGGGCTGAAGGCTTTGTTTATGGCCATAACCCATGTTGGGAAGTGAGATCTCCAAGAGCTATTTCTGAGCTGCATTGTGGATTTCCTCTTTGAATTCATAATCTGGCACCTTCCACCAATTCCTCTACTGCAGCCTTTGCCATCTCTCTATGTACCAAGCCTCCTTCTCCAATCAGTTCTCCTGACCTTGGAGGCATATGGAGGGGCGTTGGATTTGGGGCATTTTGATTTATTTTTCCCACATACACACACAATATATATAGCTATTGTTGCACTCATATCTTGGTGACTGAAAGGGAGGACATTCCCTTACTTTTTAAAGTGCATCTTTGCAAATGAAGTGAAGATTAAGGTAAATTTGAACAGCATCCTTTGTATATCTATTCAGAAGTAAATTCCACTGAGATCAATGGTGCTTGCCACCAGGTAAACGGATGTACTTTATGTGATAGGCTCAGGTTCTATGGTTTAAACTGGCTAGCAATGTGATCTTCTGCATGTCCATTCAGAAATACGTCCCACTGTACCAAGTGGAGTTTACTGTTTGTTACATGGGGATGGAATTGCAGTTTAAGTGTCTCCACACAAAATATCTCCAGAAAGATGTATTTCATGAAAAATAATTGTTTCATTTCATGAATTAATTGTTTCATTTCATGAAAAATAATTGTTTACCTAAAAAGAAATAAAATATTGGGACACAAGGCGGACTATATATGTAACTAATAAACAAATAAATCTAATAACAAATAAACAAATAAATCTATTTGTTTATTTAAACAAACAAATAAATAAACAAATAAATCTATTTGTTTATTAAGCACAGGAGTATGTGTAAATGACATTGAACATTTCTGATCCTTTTACTGAAAAGATTCACTCCACTCCGAATTTCTTTGGGAAATCAGTTGTCTTCAACACCAACTCTTTAGAAAATGCAGGCTTCACCGCCGAGCGCACTTTGGCGGTGTGGAGCACCATTGCTTCCCTCCCGGGATATTGCGAGACCAGGTAAGTCTCGCGAATGTGACCCAGGAAGGGAGGGGGAGGAGTGCCCTACTTAAGGAGTGATCCCCCCTCCCAACAGTCTCTTCCATTCTTGGCAATCAGAAGAACGGAGCTCCATGGTTCAAGACTGTTTTCTTACTGCATAGCTCCGACGATTTTGACTTGGAAAGGGGGGTTGCATCAGCACACACCCCACCCCCACAGTTTGAGAGCAGAGCTTCTGGACTCATTGGCCTTACGGGGCTAAATTGGGAAAAGGAGCTGCTTTTATTTTATTTATAATTTAAATAAATAAATAAAAAAGGAACAGGGAAGGAATAAGGGCCAACGAAAAAGGTGCAAGGTGCAGCCACTAGGGCCTGGCCGGGCCTGGGCGCATCAACTATGTACTTCCACGAATATATATAAAGTGGAAGTAAAGTGAAAGAGAAAGGATATAATAATAATAATAATAATAATAATAATAATAATAATAATAATAATAATAATAATAATAATAATAATAATAATAATAATAATAATAATAATAATAATAATAATAATAATAAAATAGGTGGCACTAGTGTAAGATAGGGTAGTTGGGTCTGTGGAGGTTTTTTCTGAGATATTTAGTTGCATAGCCTCATACAGGGTGGATTAATAAATAAAGTTTATTGATATTGGTCGGTCCATTGCCAATTAGTTGTCTTAATTGGGTTTTTCTGGCAATTAGAGTAGGTAGTAAGTATTCAGGCAGGTTAATAGGAAATAGAGGGCCGAGACTGAGTAGTGATAATGGCTCCCAGGAAGGGCCAGGGGAAAAGTAAAGGTAAGCAGCCTGCCAAGAAGCACGCAACCCCGCAGGTCTCACCTCCTTAGTCATCCTTGGACAAGGAGACCTGGCCCATATGGGAGCAGCTGCAAAATAAGATTGCAGCTCTTGATGCTGAGCGAGGGGCGCAGGGTGCTCCAAAGCCTAGCGATCAGCAACCACGTCGCTCAGCAAGAGAGGCAAAGAGCCGTAAGTGTGCTGAGCTTAAGGCTTTAGCAGAAAATTTAATGTCTCGTTTTGCTGCACTCGAAGCTGACCGACAAGCTTCAGGAATGTCAAGGAGTGTATCTGTTCCCTCAATGTCAACACCACTACGGCGAAGCAAGGAGGAGGAGCATGGCGAAGAGGCAGTGGAAGTTGCCAGGACATCCACGATGGCCAGGGGTCAGCAGCAAGAAGTCCCAGATTTGGCAGCAGGTCAACAGCAGTGCAGAGCAGAACAGGACCGCGTGCCAGTTGTTGCAACAGGTGAGCTGGCGGTGGCACCAGACACCTGCCAGACCTTGGCTTGGCCCTGGCCTGGCAGTGCACAAGGAAACACATCTCACAGCACACCACAGGGCTTACAAGGGTATGGGACCTGGGCCAATCAATGGCCTAGTACTAGTACACCAGCTAGTAGCTGGATGGCTCCCTACCCACAACCTGCATTCCTCGCACCAATGGGAGTAACAACTGGGGTCGGGGTTTGGCCCTACCCCTCGGTGCCTGATACAGGTTACAATTCAGTCCCCCTAAAGGCCTTGCTGTTTGGAGATCATGCCATGCCTTTAGGGGATCATCTCACTGAGAGTAAGGGGTTCTTTGCTCAAAACTTAAAGTCAGTACAAGGGATGGAAGGTATAGTTAGACAAAAAATAGAGAAGGAAGTCAGGGAGGGCCGAGTGCTCTGCCCCTTTTCACACACTCCGATGGATAATTTGTGCGTTTCACTGCTGGGAGTTGTGCCCAAAAAGAATCAAGGTGAGGTTCGGCTCATACACCAGCTGTTGTATCCAGAGGGAGAATCAGTGAATGATTCCATTCCCTCCAAATTATGCACAGTGTGCTGTACATCACTTGATGAGGCAGTACGTATGGTACGTAGGTGCGGCATAGGGGCGGAGCTTGCGAAATGTCACATTAAATCGGCATTTCACATTCTTCCGGTTCATCCACAGGATTTTGATCTACTGGGATTTCATTTTCAGGGATCTTACTACATAGATAGGGCCTTGCCTATGGACTGTTCCATTTCCTGCGCTGCATTTGAGCATTTTAGCTTGTTTTTGGAGTGGAAGCTCAGGCGTAGGATAGGACTCAAGAGCACAGCCCACTAACCTAGATGACTATCTTTTTGTGGTGAGAGCAACACTGGCAGATGTAAATTTATATTAGATTCCTTTCAGTCGATGACATGTGAACTTGGGCTGCCTTTAGCTGAGGAGAAGATGGAAGAACCAGACACTTCTCTCACCTTTTTGGGGATAGAGCTTGACACAAAGACGCAGGCTTCCAGACTACCAGACAATAAACTGAATGAGCTCAAGGTTCGGCTCAGTTGTCTGTTGGGAAAAAAGAAAGTGTCACTTGAGGAGCTGCAAGAGATTGTGGGACACCTGAACTTTGCATGTAGGGTAGTGGTGCCTGGTCACGCTTTCTTGAAAAGATTATGCGATGCCATGAAGGGGCTCCGTCGCCCATTCCATTGTTAGGGTGACGTTAGGCATGAAGCAGGATTTGCAGGTTTAGATCCAATTTTTAGGGGTTTAATAGAGATCCAAGATGAACCTCAGGGCTGATTTTCAAGTATAGACTGATGCTGCAGGCTCCTTTGGTTTCGGAATATATTTTAGGGGTAGATGGTGTGCAGAAGTATGGCCAGAGGAATGGCACAAGGAGGGGATCACCTGGGACCTAACGTTCCTGGAATTCTTTCCTATAGTGGGCGCGTTGTGGTTGTGGGTACACGAATGGGCTAACTCAGTGGTCCGCTTTTGGTGTGACAACCTAGTGGTGGTTTACATCATAAACAACCTCACCTCGCATTCTGAATGGGTGATGGGACTTGTGCGAGCATTTACACTGCGAGCCTTAAACTTCAACGTTCTGGTTCAAGCAAAGCATATCCCTGGCCTTGATAACAGCCTAGCTGATGCCCTATCCTGCCAACAGATTGATTGGTACAGGGATTTAGATCCAAGAGCCAATGAATAGCCAGAGACACTCCCCCAAGAGGTTTGGCAAATTGGCAGGATGATGCAGAAAAAGTTATAGGTTTGGCCTTGGCCCAGAAAAAAAGGGTATGCTGCAGTGAGTATAGAATTCCAGGAGTTCAGAAAACTTGTAGGTTTAGAGCTCATATGGCCTGCTCCAGTAGAACACTTGCAGCAGTTTATAATTTACCTGCAGAGGAAAGGGCTGTCACTGGGATCCATCCAGGGCAGGATGTCCGCGTTAGCCTTTCATGCCAAGGTTCAAGGATATCAGGATTATACCTCTGACTTCCACATTTGGAAGATGATAGAGGGTTGGAATAAAGAAAGGGGTTGGGTTAAAGACACAAGAGTACCTATCTCCCCAGCATTGTTGGAGAAAATTTGCCAGCAATGTTGTTTTCTTTGTAGGGACAAGTACGAGGCAACATTATTTAGAGCAGCATCTTTAATAACATTTTTTGGAGCACTAAGAGTACGCAAAGTGGTGGCAACAGGAAAGGGTGACCTGTCTAGGGTAGCTTTACAGAGGCATGATGTTAGGTTAGAGGACAATACTGTCAAGATTCATATTTGCAGATCCAAGGCTGATCAGCGACAGAGAGGAGCAGACATCACATTAGCCTCGTGCTTTATAGGGGATTTATGTCCAGTAAAAGCAGTTGAAAGCTACTTGGGAGTTAGGGGCCAAGATTATTTTTTCATACACGAGGATAGTTCCCCCTTAACAAAATATCAGTTTTGGAAAATGACAGATACGGCACTGCAAAAAGTAGGAATACAAGGCCTGAGGTTTGGAACACATTCGTTCAGGATCGGTGCAGCTTCAACGGATGCCGCATTAGGCTACCATCCTGAGGATATTAAAACATTGGGGCGGTGGTCATCGAACACCTACCGTAGATATGTGTGACCCTTTCCTAATGGCTAGGCAGGTGCCTGGTTCTTTTGTTTCATTGCAGGTATGGTAGTGGCAACGAGGTGGCTGCACATCATGATAATTGGACATAGTTATATTTTGGGGCAGCACGCTATGCTGCTGCTTCAGCTTGGGGAAGCAATTTGGGCCTCGGACCCAGAGCACAGATCAAGTGGAAAGGGCTTTGCGGAATGCTATGGTACCAATTTTGCAGGGCGGCTGCATTCAGCTCAGTATGGCGTAAGGCCCTGATATTGAACGTAATATGTGACCTCAGATGGCTGAGGGCAGCATATCCTGAGATGCGGATCATGTGGTCCACAATTATTCCACGGCTTGTGTGGAAAGGGGAATGCCATGCACAGCGGGTTAACACTGCGCGGAGGAGTGTTAACAGAGAAGTGTGTCGGGCAGTATGCAATGGTCTTGGATCAGTGATTGGTCACCAGGAGATCCGCATTGATAGGCCTCTTTTGGCGCAATGGCGCGCACCTCTCAGACAGAGGCTTGGATATATTCCTTGGAAGCATCCAGGGGGGCCTGTTTTTGGAGATGGATAGGATGTCTGGCGGGCATGGGACTTAGTGTTGCTAGTCCCTATGCTGTGGCGGGTAGTGCAGATAGAACAGGTTTCGGTGAGTCCCATTGCAATCACAGGTAATGTATAGCTCATCTGATCTCCCAGCCCTGCGGATCGTGCGATTACAGTGCTTGGGGGGGAAGATGCACTGGGGCCACACCCGGACCGATGGTCACCAAGGGAAAGGTGGCTCGAGGTCCGGGAGTGGTCAGATTTGGGCCAGCCGGGCTCTCGCTGTCTTCACAACCGCAAGACCTTGGGGCTAGGGACTCGGCCATTTGTTTGGTAAGGTGTCCGTTGAGAGCCCTATGCAAAACCTGATTCCGCACTACAGCAGGACCCCCTTTTATGGTGGGCATTAATGAATCTTCAATAAAGTGTGCCCCGTGTTTATACCATAATACTTGTCTTGCATCATTATTCCAGGGTATGGGGAGCAATGTCAAGGGGAAAATTATCTTCTATACTGGTTTGCTGTTGTTATTTTGAGTAGATTAGTGCTAACATTGAAAGCTTCTGATTTGAGCTCTTTTCTACTCCTAATCTCCTTTAGAAATCAGTTGTCTTTCACAACAGCTCTTGCATAAACAATGAGAAATCCCTTGAACCTCTCAAAAATATATTCTTTGCTGGATTTTGAGTCTGTTTATTTGCTTCTGGAATAGCAGTGGTTTTAGAAGTTTTCAAATCAAAAAGGTCTTGATGCCTGGACCATTCTCCAGTACAAAGTGAGGAGAAGGTCAGAAATCCAGGGTTTTTGTCACTCTTTGTCATTGTTTGTAATGATTTGAGGCCTTTTTCATCTCAATGGGAAGAAAAATATCAATGTCATTTGTGCTCAGATGGGTAAATAGAGAGGGAAAATGTTCCATCTGGATGAGCCCTTAAGGAGGTGAGATTACAAGAGAGGAGAGGGGAATGCAAAAGAACAGTTTTGATGAGGTGGGTGGGAAATTCATGTAGTTGTTTCCTTTTCTCCAAAGTGCCGAGAAGGGAGGGTGGGGAGAGGAGTAAAATAATGGATGGGGTTTTTCTATTTTTTCTTGTAAGGTTTTACAAGAAAAGGACCTAGCTCAAACACTTAAATGGCCTCAATTTAACTGTTAAAATGTTTCCCTTTCCAATAAATTTTGAGTTCTCAAGGAGTTAACTGTCAAACCTACACCTACCAACCTTCCCATCTTTGCCCTTTTCTCCAGTGAGCTTATTGTGTATGTGGTTTTCTTCCTCCCACTTTACCTTCACAGATGAATCCCCTTATTAGGAGAAAGGTAACCTATAAATAAGACAGACAAACAAGCAAACAAACAAACAAATATCCTGAGAGGTAGGTCAAGCTGAGAGACCATAAATGGCCCAAGGTCACCTGGTGAGGTTCCTCGCTCATGGGAAACAGAACATAACACAATGTTTAAAACATTATTGCAACACACAATATTCAAATCTATTACTTTTTTGGCAGAATATTGCATATGCTCCCCCAACTACTTTTCTAATAATCCCCAAGTGGGATTTGCTTTTTTCACAGCAGCTGTAAACTAACTCAGCATTTTTATCCACACATATACCAGACCTCCCAAGATCCTTTTCCTGAAAAGAAAAGATTCTCTGGTACCAACTCAGATGAGGGGTGATATCCCTCCTATGCACTGATCATTGTCTGTTCATTCATTCATTTATTCAATTTTATCCCATTTTTCTCCCCTAATAGGGACCCAAGGCAGCATGCAAAAAAAATAAATTAAAATCAATAATTAATTACAATAAATACTATGATACTACAATACTATGATATAAAGTGTAAGGATTTTGGGAGTCTGGGGTCTAGGTAATTAAAGCTGAGGAGAAGGTAAGCCAGCAGCCCTTTTTGATCCTAAGCCCCCAACAGGCTAATTTCTCTTTGAATTCTTGGTAAAAAGCTGCCACCAACCTCCTCTTGATTCCAAGCACTCTGCACATGCTCTAAAAACATTGCCCTCCCAGCCCGGAAATAACGAGGCGAGACACAGATTGTTGGATTAAAACTTGGGCCACAACTTTATTAACTATTTAAATTGTATCCCCCAAAATACAAGGGGGCCTACCGTAGTGCGAGTTCCTTTTATGTCCGGATAATCCTAGATCTCCGGATGCTTCCTAGAGCAGGGCGAGCTCCTATTACTGAATTGTGCTGTCCTCTGAACAGCACGCCTTCAGTTGCTCTATGAAATGGTACCCCCCAACCAGCTCTTCCCATCAAGCCTCGTGACCCTAAATGGGCAGCTGGCAGGGAGGTCCTTCCATATAAGACACCTCTCACCTGCTAGTCGATAGGCTCGACCTGCCAGCGAGATGTCCTAATTTTTGGCAACCCCGTGCCAACATGAACTCACCCCTACTTTTTCCATCACACTACCCGCCACGGCTAGGGGCTATTTATATGCCCCAAGCCCGCCACCCAAGCCGGAAATTTTGGCTCTTAAGAAAGAGGCCCATGCCCAACTCCGATAAATGAACACCATCGCTCCGATATAATTCGGGCCGGCGACTCACAATCTCAGGATGTGAGATCACAGACCCCAACCCCACTCTCATTGCACGGCAAACTTCTCAATTCACACCACGCCGTGCCCTGTCTATCCTACCAGGCTTGCAGTCAGCTCGCCAAGCCCTCCGTGGGATCATAGTGGACCAAATCAGCTTCATTGAAGGAAACGTATCCTTCAATACCTGGAGGTCCTGGATGACATGCAAAATCAAAGACTTGCCCGTTCGTTTTGTCAGATCATTACCACCCAAATGAACAACAAAAATATTGGGGGGTGCAACCCTGAAACTCGGTACTGCAAGCTCCAGGAGCTCATGCCACAGCATACCCCTTTTGCACTTCCTTTTGAGGGCAGCTGAAGCCCCCAAACCTAAATTACGCCCCCATCCAGACTGTACGGTGTGCTTCGCTGCCCAGTGAATATAGCTGTGACCATAAACAGCCACTCACAGCCACGAAGAAGCAACCCTGGGTTCTGAAAAAGAAAAAACAGCATCACTTCTATTGAGGGAGGGAACGAACATACGTCTTAAACCTACAAGATGACCACCTCCCCAATTTCTTTATTTGATCCTCACCATAACCCAAAGCCGCCGCTGTGGAAGCTGCACCTATATGAAAGGAATGTGTGCCAAATTTCCATCCTACAATGCCTGCTTTCTTAAGCCCTCGGGAAGTTACAGTCCAAAATTGGTATTGTGTAAGGGGTAAACCGTCCTTGTGGCAAAATAAGTCTCCTCCAACATCCCCTCTCAAGTGAACAAATTCAAATAGTGCTTTTACTGGGCATAGTTTGGTTACAGAACAAGGCCCTAAGCTTATAACCTGTCCCCCCCAAACTGATCATTTTTAGAACTGCGGAGATGAAACAAGACCCTGTCTTCGGAGACAAAAAGGTCACCCATCTGCAACGCTGTCCGAGAATCATCACTTTTGGATGCTCTCACCAGTTCACTGATACGGAAAGCCCCGAAAAAAGCACATCGTGTAGCTGCCCTAAATAACTTAACCTCATACTGATCAATACAAACAGCTTCCCAAACTTGACTCAATTGAGCTAGAAACCTGGGGGATATAGGGGTACGCGTATCTAATTGCTTATCCCTTTCTTTGCTCCACCTCTCTATCATTTTTTTGACTCGGAAGTCACCGGCCAAATCCGGGCACCCATGAGCCTTAGTATAGAATGCCAACGCCGACAATCTACCTTGAATGGTGCGGGGGGCCAAACCTTTGAAATGAAGGTGAACTGCAAATTGCTGCAAATGGTCCACCGTTATAGGCCATGGCCTACCCATGCCTTCGCATTTGTAGAATGCAAAAAATTCTTCGCATGCCGCTGCATAGCTGCGCCTGGTGCTAGGAGCAATTGCCAAACGTATCGCTCTGTTGGCTTCAATCCTCCAATGCTCCATACCTCCTGAGGCAATATGTCTGGACAAACTCGAGCTTCAGGGGCCAACTCCCTGAACCTGTCGATCTGTTGACAGGACAGGGCGTCAGCCAGCTCGTTCTCTATACCAGGAATATGACAAGCCTGGAACACAATATTGTATTCCAAACAGCGTAGTGTGAAGGCTCTTATGAGTCTCATAACCCTCACAGATTTAGATGAGAAGTTATTCACTACGTGGACCACAGCCATGTTGTCACACCAAAAGGTGACCGCTGAGTTGGCCCAAATGTCTGCCCAAAGCCATAATGCCCCAAGGATTGGAAAAAACTCCAAAAACGTGAGATCTTGGGTGACTTCGGAGTCACACCAAGCTGCCGGCCATCTCCCAGTGCACCAACGGCCTCTGAAATAAATACCATATCCAGATGACCCTGCCGCATCAGAGTGCACCTGGAACTCAGCTCCAAGCCGCAGCTCGTCTCTCCAAAATGAAATGCCATTGAATCCATCCAGGAATTGCAACCAGGTACATAAATCATCTTTCATGTCCGCTGACATTTTTCTCCGATGACGTGGCTTCTTTAAACCACTCATGGCTCCGCAAAGCCTTCTCAGAAAAGCCCTGCCTGGGGCAATGACTTTACACGCAAAATTGAGGTGACCCACCACCTCCTGAAGCTCTCTCAATGTAACGCATTGCCGCTGCAACAGGTTCCGGATTCGGATCTGCAGATCAGAAAGCTTGCTATCCGGTAACCAACTGGATTGCCGAACGGTATCCAGTTCAATCCCCAGGAAAGTGAGAGATGTGGATGGGCCCCCAGATTTTTCTTCTGCCAAAGGAACACCTAGGTCCCATCATTAGAATGCTCTAATGATGAACTGGCACTGTCCAGATCCGGGTTTCCCACAAAATAAAAAATCATCCAAATAATGGATGACATGGGAAAGCCCCGCCCTGCGCTTTAGTGCCCACTCCAAAAATGAGCTAAAGTGCTCAAATGCTGCAGAGGACACCGAGCACCCCATGGGCATCGCCTTGTCCATATAGAAACCGTTTTAAAATTGTTTTATTTGCTTTCAAATTGAAAACCCAACAGTTCGAAATCAGCTGGATGAACTGGCAGCAAACGGAAAGCTGACTTAATATCTAGGTTCAAAACATGGGGACTTGTCACCCTTTCCTTCAAAGCTCTTATGTTTCTGGGGATTCAGATCTGAGGGCTTGCCTTTAAAATGGCCTCCAGATGCTTGCCTGTCCCTGAGGTAATCTCTGGGCTCTTTCCTTCTGTCGTCCCAGACTTTCCCACCAATTTTTACCTCAGAGAATCTGGGGTTCTTTATATATTTTATATAGTCAGCAATTTCACTTGCCTCTTGAACATTTTTGGGCTTTTTGTCTCTGACTAAATATCTCAAATCCCCAGGCAGGATTGAATAAAATTGTTCAAGCCCTATTATATTTTTCATTTCTTCTAGGGACGTGACATTCTCCTGCTCTATCCATTTCTCCAAGCATCTAACCAAATTTGCCCCCAAATGAGAGTATGATTCCTCAGTCTTTTTGGTCAATGCGCGAAATTTCCATCTCAGGTGTTCAGCATTAATCCCAAACCTCGAGAAAACCAATTTTCTGTAAGCCTCATATTCTCTGGCTTGATCTATGGACATTTGGGAATAAATTTCTGCTAAATCCCCACTTATCTGAGACCTTAGCACAATCATCATTTCTTCCCCTCTCACGCCAAAGTCCCAGCATGCCCGTTTGAATGAAATAAGGAAGGCTTCTGGGCAATCACCTCTTCTAAATTGAGGGAATTTCTTTAGGTCTAATTTCAAGACATTTCCCTCAGCAGCTGTGTTATTACTGTTGTTATTGTTTTGGGCAGTCACTTCTAATTTCTTCATTTCTAATTGATACTCCAGTTCCCTGTCTCTCATTGCCATTTGTCTCGCTTCAGCCTCAGCTTTTTCTCTCATTTCTATTTCCCTGAGCTGTAGAGCTTTTTCTTCAGCTCTGAGCTGTAAAGCTTTTTCCTCAGCCCTAGCCCTTTCTGTAATTTCCATTTCCTTTATTCTTAACTGGAATTCCTGTTCCAATTTCCATTTCTCAAACTCCTGAGAGGTTAAAACAGTTTCTCCTCCTGAGGCATCATCCTCCTGTTCAGGTATTTCAATAGGGACTCTATTTCCCTCCTCTTCCTGAGGTAAAGGATTGGCTCCCTCCATTGCCACCTTTTTCCCTTGTTTAGGAGGCATGTTTATCTGTATTTATTTGGATAAGCTGGTCAATTCTGCAAAGACAGTCAGTCAAGCCTCTGTTTAAAATACTTTTTTTCCTTTTTGAGTTAGAGAGTTACTCAGTAGCCCTCCGTTGGCAGCCACGGATTGCTACTTGGTTTCTTATGGCACCCAGCCACCCTGTTCCTTGTCTGAGACACTATATCCTTGCCTCCAGACACTAGACAGTTTCAGAATTATTTATTTATTTAATTTTTCTTTCAAGCCTCTGCTAGTTTCATTCACCTTAGATATCTTGACCCTGGCTTCCACGTTTGTCCCCTCAGTGCTCCCTTCTTAGAGTTTAGGATTCACGCTAGCCCACTGGTCTTTCCACTCTAAGTGTGAGGTAATCTCAAACCACAGAGAATTTTTCCTCAGAGTCTTCTCCTTTCTTAGTCTCTCTCAAGATCTGCGATCAGGAGTCCCTACTAAGCTTTTCACCAAGAGCTCTAGAGTTAGCCACTCCTTCACGACAGTCCCTGACTAACAGGTACCTTCGACTCAGAAAAATCTCTCTTTACTTCGGCTTACTGGGCTCTAATCGTATCCCACCGCTGGTCACCACTGTGACGATCCACCCAGTGTTCCCAGCTAACTCTCCCTCTGTCTCTCTGTCTCCCTCTGTCTAACTGTCTAACTGTCTCCTTGACTCCGCCCCTCCTGTCTTCTCATAGGCTCCTGCCCTTGAGCTTCGGCTATGATGGACAGGAGTGACGCGGGCATTCTGCCACAGAAACAATAAGATCAAAATGCACCAGCCCAATTTAAAATTTTGAAGGAGCAAAGGGGGCTGGGATGCAGTGGGGGGTGCAGAGTTAAACCACCAACCACAGCCTGTGAAACCACAATTAAACAATTCTCAAAATGGAAATCACTCCCAACCACCACACTTAAATCACCCTTTAAAAAAATATATATATAACGTAATTTATAAAACAGCAACAAGTCCCAGGAAAATACAGAACAGAACCACAATACAATGAAGCAAAGCCAATCCTCCCCCCCCCGCTGCGAAGCCTGCGGAGGGGAAGAACCAACCACGCGCCCCCCTTGCGCCCACAAAGCAAGCTCTAAAGAATTCAAATACAGTAAACACAAGCAAAGTAAAAGAATTAAAGTAAAAGAAATAGAGATGAAAGGGACTTAATCCTTCCGATCACGAAAAAAGGTCTCCTCCAGGGAAAAGTAGCTGCTTGCGAGAAAGCGAAACCGCGGTCTCGCAAGGCTACACGGCTCACTCCTTTGCTGGCTCCACCGGCAAAAGAGGCTGAGCCGGGGAAACGGAGCCTTTTTGAAAGCTCCGTCCTCCCTCCCCTCCGAAAGCAGCGTCACCTGTGCGACGCCACTTTCCGAGCGGGAGGGCAAAGCGTCCCTGCCCCGGCAGGAGAGCGCCGCGGCAGAGTGGACAAAACACTCTGGTAACATGGGCCATGAATGGTGAGGCACTTGGAATTAGCTTTGAACCAAACGTAGCTCTGCAAGAGGCAAACATGCCCACACTACAAGTAGACTGTTAACTTTATTAAAGACAAAACAGGTAAAGCATTGTCTAAGGAGCTAAGCAGTAAAGTTATACAGACTGCTTCACCATCTCCTAGGCTTAGTCATAGGCAATCTACAGGATGCAGCTATTTTAATCTAGCTAGTCTCCATCGGTTTAGGCTTTGCTAAACGGAATTTACTTAGGTATTGTGTAATGATTCTCTAGCAGAAGAATCCATCATCTGCAGTGGTCACATCTCTCTGGTCGGGAACGCAGGAGCCCCAGCCCTTTCTGTTAGAATCTTGTCTCAGTACTTAAAATTTTTCAGTCTTTTGTTTATTCCTGATCTCCTGGCCAACAGACAGATCAAAAGGGGGCTTTTGATCTAAACACTTAATAATCTGCCTCTGAGGTAGAGGTGATCTCTCCAGTTGCATATTTGCATATGAAGGGATTTAGGCCAGAGGTCAGCTGTCCCTATCTTCCTACACCAAATGGGGATTTCACAAGCCCATGCTTAAAGAGACACTTTGGAATGTGTGTTTACCATCTTCTGGAAAGGGTTTCCTCAAGAGTGTGATTTTCATAACATCTCCGGTGTTTTATGTCTCTGGCATCCTGACCTCGGTGTTTCTCCCATATCTCCACATACAGAGATTTAAAAAGAAAGAAGTTAAAACTACAAATTTTACAAGGCCTCCTCATATCAGTTGCCTGATAGGTTCCCAAAAGCCTCTCTAAAGAGGTACTGTACATGTTCAGCTGCTGGCAGAAGGAAAGAAAGGAAGGGGCCAACCACATCTCCTGAGGGAGTTCCATAGTCTGGGATCAGCCACAGAAAACTCCTCTCTCAGAAACTCAACAGACATGTTTGTGAAAGTGATGGGAATAAGAGAAGGCACTCCTCTGAAAATATTAATAAACATGAGGCTCATAGAGGGAGACAGTCTTTCTGATAGCCTGGACCTAAGGCATAAAGGTGTTTAAAGGTTACAACCAGCACTTTGAATAAAGCCCGGAAATAAACTAGCAGTCAATGAAGCTATTTTAATAGCAGGGTCACACAATGCCCATTCCAGCCCCAGTCAAAGTCTGGCTGTAGCATTTTGCACCAGGTGAAGTTTCTAAACCATCTTCAGAGGCAAGCCCTATGTAGAACATACTGCAGTAATCCAACTGGTAGGTAACCAAGGCATATGTCAACATAGCTAAGTCAGGCTTCTCAAGAAACAGGTACAGTTGGCACACTTGTATTAATTGTGTATACTCACTTCAGGCCACCACCAAGACCTGAGCATCCAGGCTTAGAGAGTAATTCAGAAGTATACCCAAACTACACACCTGAGTTTTCAAGGGAAATGTCATGCAAACTGTTCACAGTGGGCTGTTAAGTGGTTTACCTTCTTTTCTTGTGGGCAAAAATGTAGGAGGCCTTTGATCACTCAAAACAGCTCCACTTGGTGACTCTGCACAGTTGCAGTGGTGGCAGAGAAGAACAACATCTTCACCATCACTGCCACCACAGAATAGGCTTTCCAATGGTTCAGCTAGACTTGCTCTGAGTTTTCTGCCATCATCGCTCTAGTCTCCATTGCATTCCTTTCATCACTGCCAGCTCCCTAGTAAACCAGGGAACAAACCGAGCTCCATTCCATGGGAACAGACACGTAGAAGCGATCATGTCAACTGTCCTGATCAACCATGGCTTCAACAAGTTTGCCTACTGAAGCAACAGGCAACTCCTCAAGACCCATCAGAAAACCATTGGGATCCATCAGCCTCTTTGGGAGGGCCATCTTAATTGATCCTTCACCCCTGCAGAGGTTTCAAGTCATAGTGAGTCTGAACCCCTCCAAGTAGTTATCTGTCCATAACAATGGAGTTAAACAATGGAGTTATTAAAGTTCATATACAATCAGTTTACACTCATCTCACCCAACAGAGAAAAATACCAGATATATTTTAGGACAGTCCCATGGTCATCATGGCAGACATGAAGTCCTGAGTTGATCCTGATAGCATTGTCTCATCATGAATGTTGAAGTCACCCAACAGTGCCCCCAAGACCAGTGCAGTGTACTTAGGCAGGGAGACTATTAAGCAGCGGGGTGGGTGGTACACCTACAGAATCCCTATTTTGTCCCAAGCCCCCACTTTCAAATATAAACACTCGTATCCAGCAGACTGTGGGCCAGGGCACTTGGAAAGGGGAATGGAATCATGATAAACTACTACAAGCCTCCCTTCCTACCACACCCCTGGTCTTGGTTGCTGCTGCACAGAGTATCCTTGTAGCAGAGCCCGGAAAGAGACTGTCCCAGCTTCATCCAACCAACTGTCTCCATAATACAAGCCAGGTCAATATGCTAACACTGGATCAGATGGCTGTAGTTTTTCCTTTCACTGATCCAGTATTCAGCAGCAGCATTTTTAACCCATTGGACCATCACCACAGCTATCTAGGCTATCTGATTTGGTGAAGAGTTTTCTCTCCCCTCCTTTATGATGATATCACTTTGTGCCCCTGCTGTATCTCCCTCTAATTTCTATGGTTTTGATGGCTCCTTGCTTCCCCTCAGAACCCTCCTTCTTTCCCTTCCTCGAAAACTGTATTCTCCCTCCAGCAGATAATTTACATTTACCATGCGAAACCCCATCCCCCAGTTTGGAAAGTTCTTTCTGATGCTATTCACTGTCCCTTTTTTGTCTTACAATTTTTGCATCACCATCAAACATTACAACCCTGGCCTCAGTCCTAAATCCAGATGATTTCTGAACAAGTTAAAAAGCAGCTGTCACAACACAGATCCTTAGGGGACTTGTTTACAACCCTCTTTTGCAAGAAGTGTCCATTTATAACTGCTGCCTGCTTCCTGTTCGTTAACCAGTTTCTGAGGCTTATGAAGACTTCTTTTCTTATTCCATGGCTGCTAAATTTGCCACAGAGTCTATGGTGAGTGACTTCGCTAAGAGTTTTTGGGAAGTTCTGAAAAATATTTACAGGGTCACCCCTGGCCATGTGCTTATCAATGCTCTCAAATAACTCTAAAAGGTTAGTGAGATAAGACTGACCTCTGCAGGAATCATGTTGGTCATTTTACAGCAATATTTTTGTCGTGCTATAAACTTGATAAATTTGTCTCGAACAACACTTTCCACATGTTCATGTCCAACTACAGTAACAGGTTCCACCAATAATCCTGGGACAGATGCTAAGCTAACTGGCTGGCAATCTACTCCCCCCCCCCAACTCTCTCTCTGCAAAATAACAGCTGCTAGTGCCCCACATTTCAGATTGGTACAATAGCACTGGTAAAGGGTGATGAACCTCCCTTTCAAAAAACACAGCCCCAATTATCATTCTCCTCCGGCTGTTTTCCCTGGGAGGGAAACTGCTTTTTTGACAGCAAGAGCAGCTTTCCCTTTGCATGTGGAAGGTATGTGACCATTGGAGAGGGTTTATGAAGTAACACCCCTCTATAGTCCTGATCTAGATGGCAGGACATGAAGTGGCTGTTTAAACACACACATTAACACACACACTTAAGCACATGTATTTTGGCTCTAATTCACTTTTCTATCTCCTGGTGTTCCTGCAGGGAATGAAGAGCTGTTGATAGGGGGCTTTTGGACAGTCTTCCATCCAGGCAGTGACCAGGTTGAAACACACTGAGCTGCAATAATATATCCATACCATGTGCCTTCAGCATTCCCTCACATCCAGGGTTGCTTAGCCTGTATGCCCTTATGCTGGGCAACTGGACAGAGGTCAGATGTCTGAAGTCTCCTCCCAGAAGGTTTATATGAGCTGCTACCTTTCATCCTTTCTCATCATTTTATCAGGGAGAATTCCCCATCCCTCCGGCAAGCAGCCCGCCTGCCACGCTGTATTCATTCAAGCTGTACTGAAGCTTAAACAGCTTATACTACAATGTAGCCACGAACCAAGTGCACAAACCCTCAGTCCAGCGGTATAATGCTGTCTGTTGAGAGAGACAATATCTAGTTCTTGGAAAAAATGTTTTGCTTCCAGCAACCTGAAGATTAGAAAGATAGGGTGAGGAGGCAAGAAGAAGAGAAAAGATAATGATTCCATATTTGCAGAGGAAATGGCAAGTGCAATTAGAATTATCGTGTGAGTTGTGATCAAAACTCTGATTAATTGCTTACTGCTGTTTCACAGAGAAGAAATTAGTGCATATCTAATTGGTTTTACTGAAATGTACCCTCTGCCTACTTTGCCCAAATTTAAATGTACAACGTTTTGCATTAGAGAAGAAACAGCAAGAACAATGGTTGGGAGTAAGTGGAGGGAAGGAAGGATAAACGTTAAAGGCCAGCTTCTCAGACATGTAAATTCAATTGACATCTCTATCATTCATGCTCTGATATGTGTTTGTGTGTGCATGCCTGCAAGTGTGTTTGTACATTACCTCTCTCTTTCATATTGCCTAAATATTTGTTACATGATATGTATAAGGGCAGGCCTGAAGGCTTCATACATTTTGCTTATGAATATCGGCTTTGACTGATCACCACAAGCAGAAAGATGCAATCTGATTGTGCCTATACATATCAAACATGTCCTGATTAGTGGGTTGAACACTTGGTGGGTTGGCTTTAAGCATGATTAACAACCAGCAAAACACAGTAACTAGGCTACTGAGTGGAGCAAGTCACAGGGACTTTATCTTGTCTATATTTAATGAGTTAAACCAGTGACTCTTGCAGATCGTAATAAACTACCTTAAAATACAATGGTAACCATTATGGGTGCAAAATCTAAACTTGTGCCTGTATCTGAATCCTACTATATTAGTTAAGCTTGAGTTCTGAAATGCCTTTGAATGTTGGTGCCATTTTGGTCCAACCTGTTTCATTCTGTCCTGTTCTACCCTGCCATATTGTGACCTTTTGCTGGCATGCAGCATTTTTTATAGAATCTCAGTGAGCAAGATGATCCCCATATTAAGAAGAAAGCTCAACATCTTCATATGATAGAGAACTGTAAGCTTTTTCTCATCATCTGTGGGTATAAAATAACATGGACAGATAATAGGTGAATATTTATATAGAGGTACTATTGTCTAGAGAAACATGAACGTACAAGAACACAAATTGTCTCAATCATATAAAGAGATCATATAAAGAGTACATAAGAAAGCTTGTGCATGTGTATTATCTGCTGGATCTATAACCCTGGACATAAATGAAATGTGCCTGCTGCTGATTTTCATTGCTCTTGGGTACACATTTGAAAGTGAATCCTTATTTACTTTATTTCAATTATGACAATTGGACTGAGATAAAGTATAGAATGCCCAATGTTGTACTTGAATTAGCTGCCCCAGGAAGGCATCTAAACGTTATGTAGAAGGTTTATAATTAACTTCATTGTCTTCCTGAGAAAGCAAGAATAAAATTAAATATCTTTGTAAGTTGCATAATCTGTTTTGTTGATGATATAATATCTGCATATTACATTGTTTCTCTCTCTGCAGAATTCTTTTCCTTTAGATGATATTTCCATGTACTGACATTAATTTCCTAGCTGTGACCTAGATGTGCCCAATACTACAACAGACCAAAGCCTGGGCAGTCAATAATTACTTTGTTCTCCTCCCCTCCCCCAAACAATTTCTCTTAACTTTCTAATCTTCTATCTTTGTCTCTTTCCTTTTCCAGACAGCTTTATTAAATTCAGATCTTTCCTTGAGCCTGCTTTGTCTGAGTGCTTGTTCTGTTCTAGCTGCCTTAGAGTGAAAGAAATGTACTCCCATAGATTTCTAATCCCACTGGTGTCTTCTACTAGAACTGAAATTTTCCCCACCCCATTCCCTTTAATGGCACACAGCATCACCAAAAGTTATCACTTACTTTGAACCACTGGAAAGGGATAGAAAAGCAAGCAGCATTCAAGGTTATTTCTGGAATTCAAAACCAGCACAATTTTTCTCCCAAATGAGTAACACACATTTAGAAACACTCAGATGGGAAAACGCATGCAACCACAAACATACATAGCATAATTTTAAGTTCTACTTAATTAAAAGAAACAGTATTGGAAGCTCAGAACTTGCCTGTCCGAATCATTTGTGTTACACTAAAAGAAGTTCAGATTCTGAAGTAGTCCTTCCTGTTTTAACGCAACCCACAAAATAAAATTAAAACACACTGATGGAGAAATGGCTGAGAATCATAGCTTGCTAAACATTAACAGGACAGCAAATCCTACATCTGTTACTCAGATGAAGCCCATTGTGAGATTATGCAATATCTCTGGATGGCTCAGTGATTTGCGTATCTGGCTGCAGAGCCAGAAGCTGGGAGTTTGATTCTCCACTGTGCCTACTTGACAAGGGCTAAAGTAAATGATCCATAGGGTCCCTTCCAGTTCTGTAGTTCTAAGGTGATGATGATGATCTCATTTAGCTCTGGCCTCTGTGAGTGTACAGCTAGATAGCCCTGCTACTATTGTGGAAACTGTGATGCTTGGACTGTGTTGGATGGCTCTGAGCTTTGCTGGGGAGAAAAATTAAGTCATGCAGCAGTGGTGAGGGGAACAGAGGTGGAACAGGTTACTTTTTTGTACTGCAACTCCCAGCTATATATTAAAACTTTGCATGTGAGGTATATATATACAGAGTAAGACTTTTATTTATATACTAAAAAGTATAAGAATGTATTAAAAATATTCCTATAGAAAAGACAATAAAATTATTTTTAAAAAATCTCCTTCAAAGTTTATATACTGTAGTTTAGATTTAGATTTAGAGTGGAGGGAGGGAGTGATCATTTCTCTGAAGTTACAATTGTTTGCATGTTGTGTGAAAAAGAGCTGACCCCACAGGTCAGAGCAGTTATTTTTTTAGATTCCAAATTAATATGGTTAATATGATTTTAAGACAGGTAATTAGGCTTAAATCAGCACAGTTTTCATCTTAAGAAGCCATTTCTCCCAATAAAAGGACTACAGTTCCTTTCAGAAAAGATCAAGTGCCATTACCACAATAAACAAATTTTTAAGACAAAGGAAATAGGATTGTAGAGAATACTCACAAAATTCTTTGCTATCATTTGTTTAGGCTGTTTAGATGACTAAGACACGCCAGCGAAGATTTCTTCTTAGCATCCCTGTAATTTACACAAACTACTTTTGCATAAAACTAGTGCGCTTTCTCATTGAGAAGCAAAGCATATCCACACAACAAGCATAGAACTAACAGCTGACTGTTTAAAAAGATGCAAGCAACCACTCCAACACTTCTAATTCTTAGAAGGCCATGCAACAAAGCCGGAGCCACCATGAGTTTTTGTCATTTGGATTATTTGCCGTAAAGTGCTTTTTCACATAATTCCCTTCCACCCCAAAATGCATCAACTGCATCCTCTCTTCTTTGACAGCATCACAAAATATCTTGCCCTCTGATGGCATGAGATGTTGATAAAACCTCTTCTAATCTATTTGACATGACAGCCAGATGTTATGTTCAGAGATGGGGTGGAAATCTCCCCCACTCTCCCTCTGCTACATGGCTGCTGTACTCTAAATACATGTGAGAAGCAGTGTGGAGTATAGTAGCTACAGTGCCTAAGACTCAGGAGACCTGGATTCAAATCCCAGCTCAGCCATTGAAATCCCTGGGGGGCCTGTGGCAATACTAAATAGCCATTCCTTGAATTTCTTATGTCCCCTTGAAAACCCTATTAGGGTCCTAGGTTGGAAGTAAGTTGGTGGCACATAACAAGTTTGTGTGTGTGTGTGATTCCAAAAGAGCGGGGAAATGTAGGGTTTAGAAATGTAGATGAGTTTTCCCTCCATATCAATCAAGTGATGTTTATCAATTATTATGTGAAAACCCCTCCAGTAAATTCCAGTGGTGTATACAGTGGTACCTCGGTTTACGAACGCCTCGGTTAACGTAATTTTCGGTTTACGAATGAAAATCCATTGAAAATAATGCCTCAGTTTACGATTTTTTTTTCACAATACAAAGCAAGTTTCCCCAGGATGCATTGTGCTTGGGAGGTTTATAGCACTGCCCCCGTACATGCGTTCATATGGGAAACTGTGTTTTAGTTTGCGAATTTTTTCGCAATACGAAATGTCCTGGAGAACGCATTAAATTCGTAAACCGAGGTACCACTGTACTGGCTTTTCTTGTCATCACATTATCTTCACAGCAACCCTGCAAAGTACATCAAGATTGGAGAAAATCAGTGGCCCACGATTAGCCCATTCATTTCATGGCTCAATGAGGATAACAACCTAGATTTTCCGAGCCCATGTCTAGCACTGTAACTATTCTAGAACATTGGCATCTAATATCAGAAAATTATGCATTGGAACTCTTAATATCTGCTTATTTGGAAAGGAGGAGGGAGAGAAGAGCTGCACCTTAAAGACAGCCCAAGCGCAGGGCTCTTTCAAGTTTTAGAACTTTAATTCCTCAAATTCTCCAATAATTCCAGGAATTGCATCCCAGGCAGCTAAATCAGCATACTGGATAGCTTTTACCTCACCCCACCCACAACAGAAGAGGGCATTCAAATGGTTTGACTCCACTATCAGCTGCTCAAGCCTTATTTCCTCTTGCTTCCTCTTGTTCAATTGTTAAAATAAACAGAAGCTGATATAGTGCTTTCTGGGAGCCTTAGTCCCGCTGCCCATTAGGCTCTATAGAGGATGCATTCAAAGAGTTATGGCTCCCAGGAAGCAATGTGGCAACATTTTTTTTTTCAAATCAGCAACAGGAGGCATCAGAAAACATTAAGGCCTGAGGAGCCAATGTTGGAGGTAAATCACTCAAAAGCCCTTCTCTGAGGGCAGCAAAACCTACAGCTGTGCTGATTTAGGTTTCCAGGCTACAATTCCCTGAATTTGTAGATAATTTTGGAAACTGAAGTCTGAAAACGCAGAAGAGCACACCCCTACCCAAAAGTCACTTGAATGCAGGTTGAAATCCGATGCTGCACAAAGGTCTTTCCACTTCATAATGTGCACTTTGGTGAAATTTAGACATTTATTTAACTCTACATCTCCTATTGAAAAAAATGAGCTGCCAGAGGACAATATGCCCACTATATGAAACCTTTTGGAATTCTGAGGTTCCAAGCCCTAGAGTTAGCTCAATGTGAACATACTCTTCAAATTATATTCGTTCTTTTAATGTTCTAATTAGTTGCAGCAACTCATGGTTTTTAAGCCTTATCTCGGATTGCATTGTGAGCACAGTAAAAATCTCAAAAACACTTTTCACATAATACATCTGGGCATTATGGGTTGCAAAGCTGTTATTACCTGCATCAAGCTGCATCCACCTTACAGTGACCCTGATAGGGTTTTTGAGATATGTGAGGTATTTAAGGAATGGTCTTACCACTGCTGGCTCCCAATGAGTTTCCATGGCCAAGCAGGTATTGGGACCCAGGTCTCCTAAGTCCCAATCCAACACTCTCTCCACCACATCACACTAGCCCTCATTATGAGTTGGGGCAATACATATTCTGAATCCTTTATTTTTGACTATTAGTGGCAACACTATCGTGTTTCCCCCAAAATAAGACAGGGTCTTATATTAATTTTTGCTCCAAAAAACACATTAGGGCTTATTTTCAGGGGATGTTTTAATTTTTTTCATGAACAGCAACCTACATTTATTCAAATACAGTCATGTCATCTTTTTCTGGTTGCTGCACAATGGTGGAGGGCGGGGTTTCATTTAACTGGGGCTTATTTTTGGGGTAGGGCTTATATTATGAGCATCCTGAAAATGACTCCTGCAAGCATATGCCTCTCCTCTGCTTGCTCCATCTCACTTGTTCAAGCCAAGAATGTTCTCTCTGGCCTTCGGGGAGACTTTGAAGCAGTGGCTCTGTCTGAGAAGTTCTGCCTTTGTTGTTCAAACCATCAAACACTCTCAGTGTGCAAGGAGGAAAGGTACTGAGAGTGTCAGGCCACATAGCAGGAGACTGCAATACGGCTGCAAACAGCACTTTGCCCAGAGGTCTATCCAGTTGAGTTAGAGGGAAAAGAGCAATTAATTAACTTGACTTAAGTAATCCCTGATGTAGGGCAATGTGACCTTTTCTCTATGTCACATGCCACATGGAATTCAGCCTACGTATGATATTGTGTCACCGGTAAGACCCCGGCCCACTTTCTAAAGATTGTTGACTTGCATAAGGATGTGCTGTTTTGGGACAATGGATCAGTAGCTCTATTCATTGGACCATTCTAATAATATTTCTCTTGAAGAAAACAGAGGCTTATGTTGATTATGTAGGAACTCATACATGGGCACATGAGATTTGGCTTTTAACTTAGCAGTACACACACACCATCCCATAAAGCGCCCAGTATGTTTTCTGGTTCCCTTCCCATTCCTTTGCTTTAAAAAGGCAGATTTCAATGTGGCAAGAAGACAGAGGACTAAAAAGAAAATATAATTTGTTCTGTACATGTTAAGGTCTTTCCAAAGCACCATTCCAGCAGTCTGCAGCCATATTCTACCCCTGCTCACTATTCTACCCCGTTCTGCCAAGTAAGGCACTACAATGTTTCTCAAAACGACAGCTGGGGAAGAATAGCTTCACCAAAGCTACACTTGTGAACTCAGAGGTGATTCAAAGTCATTTTTTTCCAATAGTTTTCTTGGATGTAAAAGGTAATCACATCACTTCTCAAAACAGCATCTGGACAATTGGACAATTTTTCTGCACCATCCATGAAGGGTATGTGTGTTTAAAGCCTGAAGAAGTGGATTTCATCCATGAAAGCTTGGTATTTGTTTTATTTTTAGTGGTCCAATAAAAGGTATCACCTACTCTTGCATTTGCGTAATCTTTGGGACCACACCAGCCCTTTCCTTTTTCATTCTGGACTACAAAAGAAATCTCATTGTGAGAAAACTGAGGATAAAAGAGGGATATTTTCTCATTTTATCACTGAGAGCAAGAGGTTCCTGTCCCTTATGTGAGCAAATTCTAGTCCATCTATACATCAGCATAGTGAACATGGCAGAACAGTGCCAGTTCAGTGAAGAAATACAACCAGTGATTGAACAGTGATTGAGCAGGAGAGGACTGATATGTAGTCCATGTCCCATTCAGCTGCTACACATTATTCATCACTATATCCATGTACCACCACATGTAATCATACATGCATGGGCTATAATGCACTCCTGCAATACTTTGTAGACCACATGTGAGGTCTGTAGCACATGTAGTGACCAGAAAGGGGCCATTTTATCCTTCTTGAGCTCCTACACTTTTCCTGAACATATCTTGGCTTCATACTCAACCAGCAGATTGATGGCATTAATATGCTTATAATTAACGTCTTCTCTCTGCAAGAAATGGACTTTTTTTTCCAAAGCAAGAGAAAACATCCTAATTCCTCCAACCTGTGCACATGTATGTGGGGATAAATCTTGCTGAAGTCAATCAGATTTACTTCTGAAGAAACATATAATAGGCTTGTGCTGCTAAACTGCAAACAAGTGCACAGGCGTCCAATGATGTTAACAATGCCAAAATTCTCTTATTGAATTTCATCTTTTTCTGGTAGTTTTTTCTAAGAAAAGTGGTATTCTATTACAGCTATTGTTGTCTTTTTCTCCACAATGTCCTCTTCCTAAACACCACAACACATGAAACCCCTTGGTGGGAGGTACTGGTTATAAAAGGCATTTCATGGATCATTATGATAGCTCCATTCAAAAAGCAGGGCTTCTCTTTTATTTTATTCTGACACATATACACTTACTCCTGTGTGGAAAAACTGGCAAAACTACAAATGACCCAACCTGTCTTCATAAAATATATAAAAGGTTATTTTTAGAGGTCAACAATTCTCAAAAGCTAGTGGCCTAATTGTGCACTACAGTTCTCGAAGTAACTTCTTCATTGTTTTGGTCAGTGGCTGGATTAGGATGTCATACTGTATGATATGTTCTACCAAGTGTTCAGTAGCATAATCCTAAACACCTTCTAATTTAAAGTCTAACAGACTTTAATACTACATATGGAATTATGTGCATAATTAAAATTGGGTCCAACCTAGCCTCTGCTACAGTTCAAAGGTGTGTACTAGAAGTCCCTACCAGAATATTCTCAGTACCTCACCAAATTAGAGATCCCAGCATTCCTTAGGGTGGAGCCATGATAGTGATAGTGGTATCAAATTTCTATAGATTGAGTCACAGACACTGGGAACAGCTGGAAAGTATGCAGATCACCAGGGCTGTTTCCAGGGGCCGTCACTTAGTCATCAAGGGGAGGTATGCAGGGGAATTGGTAAAATATCACTGCAGACCGCTGCAGCTTATGCATGGGATGCATGCAGTAAAAGTTGGCTGAAGGCTCCATATGGATACAAGACTGCAGGTTGCCCAGATGTGTCAAAGGAATGAGTGAGAATTTTGTTCAGGTATATTTTGACAAGAACTGTGCATTGTTCTCAAATATTTTCATAACTGAATATTTTTCTGAAAAAAATAATTTAAGAAGTCTGAATGTTGGAGAAACTGAAATGGACATCTCTTTTCCCCGTCCTGATTCTTCAAGTGAAATCACAGCTAAGGATGCAAAATTCTGTTCAGTGGCTTATATAACAAGAAAACAGTCACTGCAATAATCAGATTAGACACTTATGCTTAACTGCAAATTGAATTTCAGTCTGCTTTGCATCGTTTGTAAATACTATATGCTACATTATTATATGTTATTTTTATTTAGTTTTGTATATCTAACATGGCTGACCTATGGTCACAATAACAATAACAATAACCCTAAGAAATGGAACAATTTGCTCATCCAAGCAGAGGAGCATAAGTACTCATCTCTTAAGAGTTTGACTATAAATCCCTGTATTTTTCCTATGCCTCTGTTCCTGAATTAGGGTCGTAGTCTTAGAAGAGGTAGCTGTATTAATCTGTGCAAGCATATCAGGCAAAATCCAAAGAAACAAAACAAAACAAAACAAGGACAAAAACATGTGGCACCTTGAAACTATATTTTAATTTGAGCTTTAATGGATCAGTTTTTAAGTTGCCCCATGTCTTTGTTTTGTTTCTTTGAATTAGGGTTGTTATGATTCTTCCTTGTCTTCTTTAACAGCTAAAGGAGAGGCAAGAACAACATTGTCCTCTACATGGTGGGAACAACTACCTTGAATCCCAGCTGTGAAAAAAGTACAGTGTACGGTGTACCAACAAAATAAATCAATAGATGATTGTATGTTGGATATGGCCAGTGCAGATGGTTGCAATTTTCCCCCAGTTACCTTTTTAACAAAACTCAGCAATTTCTCCCTAAACAATTTGGAAAGAACATGAGGTGAACAAAATTAGAATGGGGAAGTGTGAGCATCTCCCGCACCCCCTTCTATGATAACACTGAGAGTAATTGCAGAAACAGACTCCTTTTTTGAGCAATGGAACTTTTAAAGGGAAAACAGGACAATGAAGGTAAAGGTCTGGGCACCAAGGAGTTTAAAACAAGCCTTACTCCCTCAGTCGTCAGGACATTGCCCCTGTATATGTTGAGAATTTTGGTTAAACGTGTATTCTCAGGACATAAGCAGAGTTAGGATATATCAGTTTGCAAAGAGAGAAAACACTGAGAGAGTAAAATATCAACTTAGTCTATTAACATATATACAAAGAGAATAGACATTCATCTGGCAGCATAACATGACATGATACAACACATAGCATAGAAATAAGTGATCTGACTTACAGCAGATGACATGTTCTCTTTACACATGACTTATATACAGTTCTGGGACCAATCAGAAAATACATTACTTCATTTTCTAGTTACATAAGGTTACATCATGTACAACAGCTGTACAACATTAAGTCTCAAACCTTGGTACCGGCACCTGAATACAATCAGTACAATGACTCAGGTAAAATCAGCCATTTTACCTTCACTATACAACATTTATATTTCATACATATTCACATCAAAATCTCAACAGTATAATTTTTAGTAGGAGGTGTGGAGCCCCACCTCCTCTACCAGGTCAAGGACTCCTTGCAGGTGGACCAGGCACAGAGTCCCAGAGCAGGGGTGCTGGATGCATGCTCTCAAGTGTCCCTGGAGGTGAGCAGCAAAGACTCCCTCCCCCTAAGTCCCTGACAGCAGCTGCCAGAATGTAGGTATGGTAATCCTTTTGCGTGCTTCGTCTGAACTCCACGTGGACTTGGCTGCTGTCTCCCACATAGCGGGACAGAGGGCAGGGAGGAGCAGGATGCTGACCTTCATGGGATACAAGGGGAGGCTGGCCGAGGACTTCTCCATCGGTGCCGCTTGCCCCTGGTGCTCCTCCTGCCAGTGGTGAGCCCGCCACTGGTTCTTGAGCCTCTGAGCCTCTCAATGCCTCTGATAGCACCAGCAGCTCTATGCAACAGCTGGTTCCAGGATCATGCCTGTGAACTGTCTTCCAGCCAGCCATTGACCTTGGTGGCGGCGGCAGCACCTGGGCCTTGCACACCTGCCAATGTACAACATTGTCCCAACAGTCCTCCTCTCCTCTCTCCTGCTCCTCCTTAAGTCTGAGTCCTGCCATGGCCACACCTGTGGCTTCAAGGGTGTTGTTCCCCTCCACCTCACCAATGTTCCAGTCCACAGGTGAGCTGTGAGTAGGGAATCTACCCAACATTCTCTGAGAGGTGGAGAGCCCACTCTTGCAGTCAGAGGTAGCCTCACCAGTCCCACAGGAAGGCAGTTAAAGTGACAGACCTGTACTTCCCTATCAACTAGACATTAACCATGCTTTTCAATCAGGTATTTCAGATTCTTCTCCTAAAATGAACAAGAGTTGCAGAGATGATCCAGGTTGGAAACACTGCATACGTTAGTGAGTCATAACACTCTTTGCCTACATCAGTGGTACACAATCTTTGGTCCTCAACATACACAAGTGGATATCCTGTAGACCATCTTGATTGCTGCCATTGGTGTTATCAATATTTAGGCTGCCCTTTGCATCCTTTAACGCTTGGCATCCTTTAACCTACTGGCAATACAGGCCATATATTGTGCAGCACTATTGGGTCATTTCCCAGTGCTTTGAATTGTGGATACAGAAATTTCCCACATTTATAAAGCAGAGGGTTTTTAAAGAACTGGATTTCCTGGCTTATGAAAATCGAACTTTATATATACATACTATACACACACGTTCCAAAAGAAACTTCTCTCATCTAGAATTACGTAGTGATAGAGGATCCTAGAAGATGAAGACATAATCTGCACTATGGTTGCTGGGAGAGGACAGAAACAAGGAGTGCTGGGATATGGCTGTAGTGCCTCTGTGCCAAAATATTTTGAAGGGTTTTTTGGACTAGTAAAATGATGAAGCACAGGTGTGAGTGGGTGCAACACATATAATGGAGAGCTTATTGGTTTAGGTATCTGGCTGAGGAGCCAGAGTTTGGGAGTTTGATTCCCCACTGTGCCTACTTGATAGGGGCTGGACTCAATGATCCAATCCATAAGGTTCCTTCCAGCTCTGCAGTTCTAAGATGATGATGAAGAATAACCTCTCAAGTAAACTAATGTTGCCATGTCCACTCCACAGAATGCAGTCTAGAAAGCTATGCTCCAATTTCCAAACCCTTTCTTTGGGGGAGGCAACTTGAGAAAGAAAACCTATATCAGACCGGAAAGTAGGCATCCTTCAGTCTCGAGAGACTATAGTAACATGCTCTGAATAGAGGTGTTGGAACAGCGTCTAGTGTGGCTGAGAAGGCCAATTCGAGACTGACAATCCCTTCCACACTGAAGACAAATACAATCTGTCCCCTGTCCAGCTCCCTGATTTTGCTGCTTTCGGGACTGCCTCTTTGCCTCGGCCTGCTGAACAAGTGCCTCTTCAAATTGGGAGAGGCCATGCTGCACCACCTGCCTCCAGGCTGAACACACAGATGTCAAAGTTTCCCATCTGTTGAGGTCCATTCCTAAGGCCTTCAGATCCCGCTTGCAGATATCCTTCTATCACAGCTGTGGTCTCCCTCTGGGGCACTTTCCCTGCACTAATTCTCCATACAGGAGATCTTTTGGAATCCGACCATCAGCCATTCTCACAACATGCCCAAGCCAACGTAGACGTCGCTGTTTCAGTAATGTATACATGCTAAAAAATTCCAGCTCGTTCTAGGACTACTCTATTTGGAACTTTGTCCTGCCAGGTGATACCAAAAATGTGTCAGAGACAACGCATATGAAACGTGTTCAGCTTCCTCTCCTGCGGTGCACAAAGGGTCCAGGACTCACTGCAGTACAGGAGTGTACTCAGGACACAGGCTCTATAGACCTGGATCTTGGTATATGCCGTCAGCTTCTTATTAAGCCATACTCTCTTTGTGAGTCTAGAGAACATGGTAGCTGCTTTGCCAATGCGTTTATCCAGCTCGACATCTAGAGAGAGAGTGTCAGAGATCGTTGAGCCAAGGTACACGAAATCATGAACAACCTCCAATTCTTGTGTAGAGATGGTAATAGAGGGAGGCGAGTCCACGCCCTGGCCCATGACTTGTGTTTTATATCAGACCAAAAGCTCTACAAACATGTGTGCATGTTTTCCAAAAGATGTCCCTTTGCCTTTTTAAATAATAATTTAAAAATGTTGGCGTTAATATGGATTGTCACTGGAAACCAAGGTCAAAACCATCCATACTATGTGAAAGAAAGACAGTGAAGAAAGACAGGGACAAAAAACCAACAAATTTGAAATTTGGTGTTTGAGAAGAACATTAACAAAATCACAGACAGCCAGAAAGGCAGAAAACTCTCACTAGGACAAAAATGAGTAACCTGAGACTATCTTGTGTGATTTTTAGATAGGTTGTTATGCATTGCTGCTTTGACTGGATTGTTTAGTACTACTTGTGTTTTCCTCTCAGAGTGACATTTTTAAATTTTTTGTATACTTTGCCTTAATATTGTTTTTTTGTAATCTTTGCCTTAATATTGTCTGTTAATTGATGTAAGATGTCTCCTTATCCATTGTTCATAATTTTTAAATATCACCTTTTAATGATGTTAACCCCTGTTATATACTCATTGTTTTCAACTTTAAATATTGTCCTTCATTGTTGCAAGGCGCCTCGGGTCCCTTTCAAGGAGAAAGGCAGTATAAAATATTTTAAGTAAATAAAACAAATAAATATCCTATAATGCACTTAAATGAAAATACTGAACTGACGAGAAAAGATAATATTCTGGAAAAAGGGGAGATACAAAAAGAGGAAGACCTAATATGTGATGAGTTGACTCAATAGAGGAAGCCACTTAGTTTGCAAGACATGAGCAGAACTTATCGGAAAAGACAATATTAGCAATTATAGACCCGTCGCCAATGTTTCCTTCCTCAGCAAAGTGGTAGAGAGGGTGGTGGCTGACCAGCTTCAGGCCCTTTTGGATGAAACCAATGACCTGGATCCATTCCAGTCGGGCTTCAGGCCGCGCCACAGCACAGAAACAGCATTGGTCGCCCTGGTTGATGACTTTTTGAGGGAGGCCGACAGGGCTAAAATGTCTCTCTTGGTCCTCCTCGATATCTCAGCCACCTTTGATACCGTCAACCACAGTATCCTCCTGGGGAGGCTCTCCGAGTGAGAATCGGTGGTCTGGCTCTTGCCTGGCTCTGATCCTTCCTGGAGGACCGTCCTCAGAGAGTACAGCTTGGGGAGAGTGTATTGACCCCATGGAGTCTCAGTTGTGGGGTTCTGCAGGGCTTGATTATCTCCCCAATGCTGTTTAATATGTACATGAGGCCGCTGGGTGGGGTCATCAGGGGGTGTGGGGCTTCGTGTCATCAGTACGCTGATGACACCCAGCTCTACATCTCTTTTTTTCCAACAACAGTGGATGCCGTTCCATCTCTTCAGCGCTGCCTGGAGGCCGTTCTGCGATGGATGCAGGAGAATGGACTGAGGCTGAACTCGGACAAAACAGAGGTCCTCAGGGTGGGTGGCCATGCCATTGGAGGTTTGGGAAACTCACTCTCTTTTGGAGGAGTGACTCTCACCACAAAGAGTGAGGTTCGCAGCTTGGGAGTCCATCTGGATCCGGCGCTTACCATGGAAACCCAGGTGGCGTCAGTGGTCCATTCTGCCTATTTCCATCTCAGGCGGATTGCCCAGCTGTGTCCCTATCTTGATGTTGGGGTGCTCACCACTCTGGTCCATGCGCTTGTAGTCTTGAGATTAGACTATTGTAATGCGCTCTACATGGGCTACCTTTGAGATTGATGCGGAAGCTTCAAATGGTGCACAGTGTGGCAGCTAGACTTCTCACTGGGGTGAGAAAATATCAACATATTTCCCCCACTTTAGCTGCCCTGCATTGGCTGCCCGTTTGCTTCCGCATTGATTTCAAAGTGTTAATGATGACATATAAAGCCCTAAACGGTTTAGGACCTCGATATCTAGCAGAATGCCTCCTCCCACCTAGATCTACCTGAATCACTCGTTCTAGCCAGGACGGGCGGCTGAGGGGCCTAACGCCAAGGGAGGCCTGGAGAGAAAGAACAAGAAACCGGGCCTTCTCGGCAGTGGCCCCCCGCCTTTGGAACAATCTGCCCGCAGAGATTTGCCTGGCTCCCTCGCTGGGTGTTTTTAAGAGCAAATTTAAGACCTGACCCTCCTGTCATCACTTAATTAATCCTGCCATCTTGAATTATATTACTAATGTTGCCTCTATTTTATTATATTGTTTTTATTTTTATGTTTTATTGTTAGTTGCCCAGAGTAGACTTTGGTCTAGATGGGCGGGGTATAAATTGAATAAATAAATAAATATAAATAAATAAATATTGCTAGGAAGAGGGAGGCACTGGGAAGAGAGAACAACTTAATATGAGATATTGTTGGTTTGAAAAAATATGAGCAGAGCTGTTAATAGTAGGACACTTTGGAAGTCAATTGCTCATATAGTCACCACACATCAGAAGGGACATGATGGCATATATCATCTTTGGAGTTTTTTTCTTAATTACCAAACAAATGCATAGTGACAAAATTGGTGCAATAGGCACCAAAACTTTGCTAACATCATGTAAGACTATACCCAGCCACAAAACAAGAAAACAAAAGCAAAACCCACAGTATCTTCACAGCTTAAATGATGGAGCTTCTGAATTCTCTATTCTTTTTTAAAATATCTTTTAAAATATTTTTACAGTTGGACACAGAATTCTCTTCCCAGCACCTATGGCTATTTGGCCAGGAAAAAGTTCAAAATTTCTCCTTCTGAGAGTCAGCTAATTGGACCCTGATTGACAGGGTCAAAAGTTAAGGTTGCCCTAGGCATGGAGCTGATTTCCTCTTTAAAGACTGGTGTCAGAAACCTGGTTTCAGAAATGTTTACTGAAAGCACTCAGGGTCGAACATACACAACTGCGCTAAACTTTTGTAATTCAAAAATAGTTTGAATGTGCCTTACAAAATTGTATGCTGATTCCCTGGAGATACACGGCAAAATGTTTGAGGTTGCTTGTTTCTGCATGAGAGGAAGCAGTTTTACATTAAAAAAAATCACAACTCAAAAATCATTTTTCCAAACCTCTCCAAATTTGTCACAGAACAACAACAACAACAAAACTGTTGATACATCTATGCCAAATTAGGCCCTGATACAAAATTTGATTTCAAGGTTAGATTTCTTTTTGTTTGGGCTGCCCCCATATTAAGAGTTGCCTTGTAGAATGTTGATTTGCTTTGCCAGCACTATAATTATGAGCTATATCAGAATCCAATTACTGTACAAAGTTCTCTTCATTTTTTCAGTAGACTTTAATTTAGCGAAACTATCAGAGGAACAAAGTTGTTTTAACAACATAACAGTTAAAAAACAGAACAGAACTGAAACAAAATGAATTAGATCACCTTAATTACTTTCACAGTTTTATTGCTTAATTGATGGTTTTATTAAACACCGGCCAATTAACTTGTCAGACATAGAGTTTAAATTGTAGACTGCTTGAAAAAAATCCTCTCTGTCAGAGCACTAATACAACCTGCCATTGTCAAGCAGCACACAGCTAAGAATAAAATACTCAGAACTGAGAGGGAAAAGGAGTGCTGATGAAGGTGAAGAGGCTGGAGAAGTGCCCACCAAGATGCCAGTCTAAGCATATATGAAAGATAAGTCTAGATGTGAATAGATCATTAGAATGAGATACAAGTGATACAAACTATTTGTTTAGGCATTCTAGATTCCAAGTTGTAGTTTTGAACTTTAATTTACTTTAAACCATTTCCATATCTTTCCCTCTCCCCTACTTTTCTATGGGTTCCAAATACGCATTTTCACAAAAAAACAACACCTTTTTGTGATTTCTCCACACCATCAAGTCTATGGTACTGTGTCTCATTCTGTTTAGGACAGTCTTCTTAGCATGCAGGTAAGGAGAGGAAAAGGGGTAAGAGGTATGTGTTGCATAAGTGGCCTGGCCTTTGTCTAGCATGATTTATATTGCATTTCATAAATTGGAAACTAACTTGCGTGATCATGGCTCTAAAAGACAGCCTGTGACATATCCTAAACTAACTAAATAATAAAGTATGAAGCCGATCTTATGACTTCCAATTCTGAAAAGTATTTACTTTCTCAGGTCAAGTTCTGAAAATGACACAATAATAACAGAACGAAAATTGTAATTCAGTTCTTCAAAAACCCTCCAGGTTTACGAATGTGAGGCATGGTGCTTCTTTATCCACAATTCGAAATACCAGGAAATGGCCTGATATTGCTGCACAATATCATGTCTACATTGCCAGCAGGAAAAAGGATGCCAAACTTCACATGGCAATGGGGAGGCTGATTGCTGATGATGCCAATATCAGCAGTCAAGATGGTTTACAGAATACCCTCTTGTGCTCACTACCATTCACAAAGTGACACCAAGCAAGGGAAAATCCCAGAAGCTGGGTCCTTTTTTCATCAGTTAGCCACTTCTCAGCCAAACACAAAACAATCAGGGCTATTTTTCAACAAGTGTGAATCATTTCCCCTTTGAAAACTTGTTTTCAGAACCCTGGTTTCATAAATCCCAAGGGAGTGTTTACTGAAAGCACTCAGGGCTGGGACAAACACAACTGTTCTGTGCATCTGTAATGCAGAAATACTTTGCATATGCTTTGTAAAATTGTATGCTAATTCCCCCAAAATATGTGCAAAATGTCCCCTTTCTGGAGGACTGTCACTGCATAACTTTCTTTAAAGCAAACCATTTTGACTTCTTCCATAATAGCTGTGAACTTTTGTTAACCTGTATTTCTCTCTTGTCCATATAATACATTATTTTGTCTGGCATTGTCACTCTCGAATTGGCCTTCTCAGCCACACTAGATGCTGTTCCAAGTCCTCCATTCAGAGCATGTTACCATAGTCTCTCGAGACTGAAGGATGTCTAATCTATTGTCTGGCAAGCCTGTACCACGTATTTATAACGACGTCACTGTTTTTCCCATTTGAAAGGCTTCTTTTGAGGATCAATATTTCAGCCCCTGTAGCCTGGATTCTTTTCAAAGGAAAAAAGCAGGTGGGGCCAACTATTCTCTTTCAATATAAGCAAGACTAGCCTTCTCAATTTATTTGAACTGTTTTAAATCTGGGAATGTTTAGGGTTACTCCCATTTCTGAATGGGAGTAAAACAGTTTTTCTTTTAAAAAATAATAACTTGAAACCCCTTTACGAAAACTTCTGCAAATTTGGCACAGTCTCTCTGCTACATCTGGGCCTAATTTGGTGGTGATCAAAAGTCCAGCTTCAAAGTTATGAATTTTTTGTTTGGGCTACCCCCATTTTTAGAATTCCTTTTTAGAATGTTGATCTTCTCTGCTGCACAATACGTAGCTGTACCATCGTGCAGCTATAATCACTACCACTTTTACAAAACATTTGAAATCCTGGCATTGCTCCCCAATGTAGGATTAAATTGAGAATTGCTCACAGCCTCAGTATCTTCCACTACACAGAAACGACTGGCTGTGTTTCGGTCATGCTGCATTTTTTGCAACGTCACAACCTCCCCTTACCTATCTATTCCTTATCTCATTTTCTTGATATCCTTTTCTGCTATATGATCAGTGTGCAAGAAGCATTTTCTCCAGTGCTTTATCTTAAGCTTTCCATCTTTCTGATGAACCTAGCTTCCTCAATTTCCTGTTTTCAGAACAGCTGGCTGCAAGGGAAGGATTTGGGTACATTTCTGAAGAGTTGCTGTCTACCTCAGTTGAAAGTTTTTCTGATTAGTCAGGCTCCTTGATTTGAAAATATAAGGATTTATAATAAAATAAAAGGATACAGTGAAAACAGAGAGAATGAAAAGAAAACAAACCAATAAAGAACTTGTCCTGTCATAACATTTGCAATTCTGGTATTTGCTGGTCTTGGAATAGGTTCAAAATAAATGAAGGAAATGTGTATTTCATTAAAGGCTAATATTTGGAAGACAACAGAGAAAACAATAATGAAAGGCTTCTAAATGCAGATATTCCAGGGAACTGTGCACTGAAAGCTTCCTTCTCACCATTACTCCCACAGTCTTGGTGTCAACCAACTGAGACATTCATCACTGAAAAGGATAGTTTCTCAAACTGTGAGCACCATCTCCCAATAGCAAAAATTCACAAATAGCTTAGGGTCTTGCCATTCTTGTTATACGCTTAGGTAAAGGTAAAGGTTCCCCTTGACATTTAGTCCAGTCGTGTCCAACTCTAGGGCGTGGTGTTCATCCCCGTTTCCAAGCCATAGAGCCAGCGTTTGTCCGAAGACAGTTTCTGTGGTCACGTGGCCAGCGTGACTAGACACAGAACGCTGTTACCTTCCCACCAAGGTGGTACCTATTTATCTACTCGCATTTTTACATGCTTTCGAACTGCTAGGTTGGCAGGAGCTGGGACAAGCGACGGGAGCTCACTCCATCGCGTGGATTCGATCTTACGACGGCTCGTCTTCTGACCTTGCAGCACAGAGGCTTCTGCGGTTTAACCCGCAGCGCCACCACGTCCCGGAAGAAATATCAACAACCTCAGATATGCAGATGATACCACTCTGATGGCAGAAAGTGAGGAGGAATTAAGAAACCTCTTAATGAGGGTGAAAGAGGAGAGCGCAAAAAATGGTCTGAAGCTCAACATCAAAAAAACTAAGATCATGGCCACTGGTCCCATCACCTCCTGGCAAATAGAAGGGGAAGATATAGAGACAGTGACAGATTTTACTTTCTTGGGCTCCATGATCACTGCAGATGGTGACAGCAGCCACGAAATTAAAAGACACCTGCTTCTTGGGAGGAAAGCGATGACAAACCTAGACAGCATCTTAAAAAGCAGAGACATTACCTTGCCGACAAAGGTCCGCATTGTCAAAGCTATGGTTTTTCCAGTAGCGATGTATGGAAGTGAGAGCTGGACCATAAAGAAGGCTGACCACCGAAGAATTCATGCTTTTGAACTGTGGTGCTGGAGGAGACTCTTGAGAGTCCCCTGGACTGCAAAGAGAACAAACCTATCCATTTTGAAAGAAATCAACCCTGAGTGCTCACTGGAAGGACAGATCCTGAAGCTGAGGCTCCAATACTTTGGCCATCTCATGAGAAGAGAAGACTCCCTGGAAAAGACCCTGATGTTGGGAAAGTGTGAAGGCAAGAGGAGAAGGGGACGACAGAGGATGAGATGGTTGGACAGTGTCACCGAAGCTACCAACATGAATTCGACCCAACTCCGGGAGGCAGTGGAAGACAGGAGGGCCTGGCATGCTCTGGTCCATGGGGTCACGAAGAGTCGGACACGACCTAACGACTAAAGAACAACAAACGTGCTGCATCTCTGCCAGACATCAGTAAACTTACAACAATGCTAGCCAACGCAACACACAGCACTGGAGTGCTTCATAGTTCAAATGTTACAGGCACAGAAGAGCAAGATGACATCTACCCAAATACGTACTGCTCCTAAAGTTGCCTAGGGCCACTGAACAAATCTGTGCTGTCCTTATCAGGAGCACACATTTGATTTTTACTAGTACTGCCAAAGAAAGTAACATTATGGGGCTCTTCTGAAGAGGTATCTGTCAGTGCCAGCCTTGAACATTCCAACCATGAACTGTTGCAAATGTCTGCAGTATCTCTTTAGCATCTCCCTACTCTTTCCTCGTGGTGCTGTTCTTCACCTTTGTCCCGTTGCTCAACATTCCAGTACTCCTTCTGATAGCTGTCACCCTATTCCATAACTGGTAGGTTCAAAAGTAAAGCCAAAGAGTAGTGTGGCTGTGTCCTACCCATTCTGCTGACAGAAGTCCTCTGCCTTTCCTCCAGGCCTCTTGGTCCTTAGGAGGATCAGGCTTATTTATATCACCAATGTATGTGTAAACTAGGTACCTATTAGCAGCCTGTGCTAGCAGCCACATAGGTCCTAAAGCTTGCAGGTAGTTCTGATGGCTCCCTAATAACTATTTCCCAGTGTGCTCCAATCCTGGAAGAAATGTGGGGATACAAATTGGATAAACAGATATGTAAAAATGCAGTTTCCAGCAGGTGGTGAGTTTTCTGGGCTGCCTGATCAGCAGTAGAACTTGAGGCAGATTAATATACCAGTGGGGATTTTTGCTCGAAGGGAGAGGAGAAGAGTGAAAAGCAAGTCACGACATTTCACCCTATTTTCTGGAGATCACATGTGTTCTCAATAAGAGCAATCCATTCCACCCCTTTACACTCCTTTCTGACACAGCACCAGGGCTGCAGTTTATTATGTGCAACTGGGAGCACCAATGATTATCCCATTTTGTAGCCTGTGCAGTTGGCTAATTCACACCCAAATAGCTGAGGACAGCTTGTGTGTGTATATATGTGTTTGTTTGTTTCCATAAACTTGTGTACAACCCAATTAGTGGTGGACACTATCCTGGACAGTTTACATCAAAAAATAAAGACAATATTTAATGATATAACAAAAGAAACAACTAGTCCCATACAAACAAATAATCAAATAAATCAAAATACAATTTTCAACTCATAAATCAATCTAACCATGTGGTGGCAAGATGGGGCGACATTGGTATAGCAAGACCACAAAAACATTAAGAGCTAAAAGTGTTATCTGAGGTGACAACCATAGATGGGCACAAATAGGAAAACCTCTCCAACAAACAGGGAAGTCACGAACTACGAACTACAAATTATCATTAACCCCCCCAAAAAACAAACTAGTTTGTGGTTCGTTTTTTGGGTTATTGGCAGGGGAAACACCCGTCTGCCCCTCTCCCTCTCACTTGCACCCATTGCCTCCCTACCTTGTCTTGAAAGCAAGGAGCTGGGCCTGCTGCCTCTCAGGATGGCAGTGGTGATGGAGGAGGCGGTGGCGGAGGTGGCTACAAGACAAGGTAGGGAGGCAACAGGGGCAGGGGCAGGGATGGGCATCCCATTCTGCCAAAACAAAACAAAGCACCAAGGGGGGGGGGAGTTTTGTTTTGGCAAAACAGGATCCCCAAACCAAACCATGAACTGAACCATGAACCAGCTCAGTTTGTGGTTCGGTTCATGCCCATCTTCTTCTTTTTAAATTCTTCCCTAACTGGCAGCAGAATTCTAAAACATCAGAGGTGTCTTGTGAATACAATATGTATAAGATGTATACCATGCTAGGTTGGTGCATTGCTATAGTGCAATGTCATTTACTTTGTTTAACAACAGTAAAAAGGCAAAAGTCATCACAGGCCGTGAAATGATCGCTGTGAAAAAAAGGTGGGCTGGGGCGGGTATGGGGGTGTCAATAATCAAAGTGATCTGAAGAAGTTCTATATCTTTCTCAGAGGAGAAGAAATGTCACCCTTGAGAACTGAAGGATCACTCAGATGCAAGATAAAATAGATTCCACAAAAGATAAGAAACTTTTAAGTGTGAACCAAATCGCTCCAACCTCCCCATATGGTCATGTCCAAAATTAGATCCTGAGCTGAACAGATGTCTGCCTAACTAGCTGCGTACCTTCTGTCTAATGATAGCATCAAGGTCAGAACATATTGGCTGAGAACCAAACTTCCCTGTTTTAGAAAATTCAAGCCTAGTTATAAGTGGATCTCACACCATCCCTAACCAGCCTAACTGTTAATATCCCTTTCTCATCCAGATTTGCCAAGCAGGTAAGGCAGAAAACCTCCCTCTGTTGTGTCCCTTAATCATGCATTGACACCACAGCAAGCTCTTGGGCACAAAGTAGTTCATGTCGATTTTGATAGTTTAGTAGGCCATCATGCTTCATGACAACTGTCTTCCATGGATGCTTGCACATGGGATGGTATCAAGAGCCTGTGCTGTAGCATCCCATGTGCAGGGGTTCCAGAGAATTGTAATTTCCACAGAGGTCTGTGGTCCAATAGGATGTAGGACCATATGCGAACTAAGGCTGCCGAAGTGCTGAAGGTCTACTAGTGCCCATGCTGCATTATCAGAGAAATTTAAAGGAAATAATAGAGGATGGCAGGAAGGGTGGGATAGGAGCCTTCCAGGGCATATTGTGTTCACGATGAGTTTTGATGAAAGTACTGTTCTTCACACTACTGTACACTTTGGTCAATGGAATAGGGGCCAAACTAACATGACTGAACAAGCTCATTCTGACGTGAACACAGAGAAGCGTATACATCATTATTCTTCCTTTTTTAGTACACTGAATAAGAGAGTACTAAGTCTGACAAAGAGAGAGAAACTTGCCATTCTGTACTAAGCATGCACTTCTCTGGTTTCTAAAGGTCAAACACCTCAACATTTGGTGCGAGAAACAGCTCTGACATTGGAACCACAAGAGTTTTCCGAGGGACCATCTTGCCCTGCAGGGAGTGGGGGGGGGGGGGGAGAGAGAGGGCAACCAGATACAGCTTCTTCAAGACAGTTGTTGTCTTTTGTTTTACTGATACTGAATCCGTGTAAGGAAAGGAAAAGGAAAAACAGTAAATATGACTAAAAAACAAGCATGCCACTGATACTAAACTGTCTTTATGCCTCTACTGCCAAAGGCTCTGGAGGCAGTCTAGATAGCACCTCATTCTATCCTTACAGTATTTATAAGATGTCATTTTTATTCTGTCATTTTCAGATGACTGAGAAATTCAACAAATGCACATTGCTCCAGCATGGAATTCAGTAAGGTAAAAAGCTATGTTTATATGAGTATAGTGGCTCCAATCACTTGCATTCTTATGGGTTACAACTGTCTATGTTATCTCCCACTTAGAAACTAGTGGTGGACAATATGCCCCCCCCCCCGGCACACACCTTTTTAGCACTTTTGTATTACAATTATTATTCTCTGGTGCCATAGTTCTACCTGCTATTTTCTGAGAGTCTGAAGTCTGTTTGCTCAATGGACAGTTTAGAATTGCACTTACGGAGTGAAAACTGTAGTTTTTATCTATGTTCTTTAAGTTTGTTTGTTTGTTTGTTTAAGTGTAAGGTAATGGATAGGTAAGCAGTGGCCTTTTCTATTTAATTGTATTCAAAGAGTGGAACACACCTCTTGCATTTACCTGGGATGGAAGTTAAGGCGGAATGGTGCATCCATATTTTGAAAAACCTTTTCTAATAAAATAAGATAAATCTCACCTTTCTGCCTAGGTAAGATTCTCCAAAGCCTTATTTCATTTTCATTTCCTCTCCCCTACCATCTCCAGCAATAAACTGTCCTGTGGTGGAGGTGGTAACAAGAACTATTGGTAACTATAGTAATATTCCAAGTAAAATGACAGGTCATGTTAAAAATTAGCAAACCTGTTTTGGCATTAGACCCCCTTATAATACAGCCTCCTCCATCTGACGCACCTGGCATTTTCTTTGGCAGATTCCGCTTCCACCTTCAATCTGAAATTCTTTCCCTCTCACAAAGGGAGCGGGGCAAAGGGGGGATTCTTTTCATCCCACTGTGCATCTTTCAGCCTTTACATGTAAGTTTCATAGTTGTCTTTATACAGGGCACTCTGTTTTATCACATTTCTCATCAAAATCTTCTTGGCCCTTGGTTAGAGCAGCAAAAGGAGAAAATGATAACCTTACCCCTGACATACCATTTCCACCAAGTATTTAAGTATTTCAGAAATCCCACTGAAAAATAACTTCTTTTCTCAGCAAGAGAATGGGAATGGTCTTCAGAACAGAGCACAAGGCTTTTTAACCATAAACAACTTTCAGAGGAAGAGTTCACCCAAGTGACAAAAAGTAATAAACCAACTGTGCTGTTTCAGTGACTTTGACGGGGCCATAATTATAAAACTAGAGTTCAAAAACTGAATCCTTATTAAAAAGACATAATCACGTAACTTCAGTTCTAAGCAACACTTTCATGGTTTCATGGATCAGAAAACCCACTAAGAAAATGTTCACCCCCTTGAAAATAAACTGTGCCTTGCACAAGCCCTTCAAATATATACTTGCTTACTAGTGGCCTTGTGTGTATTTTAATTACTAGGGTACTCACCATCTACATGTAACAGCCTGCAGGCTGTTCCAAATTCTTTGTACTTTTTATGAACTCATTTCTTTTATAAAGAGATTTGGGTCATGATTTTTGCTGACATTTTTTCCCATGGCATGTTTCTTTAAAATCTCACAACAAGAACAATAAAACCTATTTCCCTTTCTTTATCCTTGCACTTTATTTTCTAGCCTCTAGCACATTATGGTCAGTAGTGATTAGCAGAGATAGAGAATAAAACTCAAGTCAAAAGCTGTTGATTCTACTCTAAATTGATTATTTCAGGCTTAATTGACACAGCTGGATTATGTTTAGAAACACCTGTATAAAACACACACACACACTGCATTCACTGACTTTGCCCAATGTGTTGACTAACAGGCCAATTCTCACAAATGAAGACTTCTCAGAAATTCATCCTAAGGATGCAGCTAGTGCAAAAAATTCCATGGTGTTGGGTTGATCCAGCTAGTTTTCTTCAATACTTGAATGTTGTATATTTTGGTAAATTTGTATCAAAAACAAACTGAAACAAAATGTTCATCCATATCTAAGCTCAAGAGATATGGGTACCTTGATTTGTAGAAGGGACAAGAAAGCCTTCCATACACATTACATCTTCAGCCTGGACCAACAGAAATATAATTTGGGCAGGGCCTCTGTTGTCGTTAGTCTAGTTCAGGTAATGATGTAGGTTACCACTTCACAATCAGAAGAAACATTCTCTTCCAAACAGTTGAGGAAAGGCACAGGGTATTAAGTTTCTTTTTTAAAAAACTGTTTATTGGCTGCACTTACATTCTGTATTTACTTCATTGTGCCTAAGGAAGCATACTTGGTCCTCCTCCTTTTAGCCACACATCAACCAGGTCATAGTGACAGCAACAGGCCCAAAGTCACCTGATCAATAGATCAAGCTGTCCAGCAGTAACCTGCACAAGGATTCAGAGGCTGAGAAACTAGTGGCATCAATAGAAGACATGCCAGGTACAATCACTACTAGACAGCCAGTGTACCCCAAACTTGGGATACTGGGAAAACCCTGAGCCTGAACAAACAGAGACCCTCACTCCAAACCAGCACTCACAGCCCGAGTCCAATTTCAGCTCTTGGACAGAATAACCTTCTCCAAAGTCTCCTCAATCTCTGGAGTCAGAGCGCCTCTCACAAGGATTTGCCAAAGTGAAGGCACATCCCTTTAAGGTTTTCCACTTTCTGGGAAGTGGTAGAATCTAGGAGGAGTACTGTAGCCCTGGATGAGCAGAGGGTCTTATGTGAGATCCCGTTGCTTATTGCAAGCGTTTCCAAGGTGCTGCAATATCTGTCCTGCCCTATCATCTTGCAAACCAAGGGCTCCCAATCCTGGCACCCCATGAACATGACCTAGCTGCCTTGAAAAGTCCCAGTCTAATACTTTTCCATTACACCACACTGGTGGCTACATTAGAACCTAATAAGTCATTGGTCTACCACTGACCCTCAAATGTTGGAGAATGGGCAGGAGAAGTGTATGTGAACAGCTACTATGAATGGTCACTTTAATCAACAGTTGAGTTTTCACTTCTATGTGGTATTTCCAAGACTGTGCTTCCTGATGTTACAACTACACCTGCCTACACCATTTTTGGAGAAATGAATATGAGAGACCTGACTCCTACATTCTCAAACATAAGCTACCAGTCATACTGAATGAGTGGAAGATCTACCTCAAAATCACTTGCTTGGGCCAGAGGTAACCACTTAGCAGTAATAACTATTACACATCTGCCCCTGATGTCTTCCTAACATGGATTGGTTCTCATGGACCATGATTCTGTTGTATAAATTTGGAGATTCAACTCTAATAAACTCACACCATTGTTAATATAGCTTGAATATGATTTTTCAAACCTTCTGTTATAAAAATTATACTTTCCCTAATAGAAACATGACTTTCACAGCAGAATGAGGGAAAGAAAAGGACTTTCCCTACAGAGAAAAGGAGGAAAAAAACAAGATCTCTGTGTTTGTGCCTGCTACTCTTTCATATGGAATTAATGGTGGTTTAATGGGGTATGAAAGAATGTTTTACTGGAAACAATGAGGAACAATTGTCTAGCTCACGTTTCATTTCACAGGTCATTATTGCATTAAGAAGTAAATCGACCAAGTCCGGTAAATAACACTCTGTGTATTGCTGAAAGCTTCAAACCAAACCATCTTAGGACTCTTCACCTAATATCTCTGTCATTTTTAACCCTTGCAGAGATCTGCTGCAGGCTAAACAATTACTGTCTTCACCCACCCCTGGCAGGTAAGCATTATTCATTTTACCTCTCACCCCCCCCCCCTTCTCCAGCAAACCCCAGGAGGCTCAGGGTTTTGCATTGTTGTTTTGTTTATTAGCCAACCTAGCCAACTGTGTGTCTGGTGGCCTTGAAAAACAACACACATTCTAGGGAGCGCTGCAGGCATCTTTAAACAGGCTGCTTCCTCTGCAAAATTAATTGTTGCAAAACACAGCACTTCTGTGTGTAAAGCACTGCACACTTAACACTCAGCACTTTGCTTGGGATATAGATATGCCTGTTTAAGGAAAAGCAGTTTTTCATTAAGCCTACATATGAACTGTATCAGCAAGGGCATAGCCCCTCCCTACAATGTACTAGCACAGCAGCTGAGCAGAACCCTGTTATTGTTTATGTGATTTTCAGATGTGGATCATAAAGCACAACCGTCTCATGTGCCACCTTTCAGCTTAGAGAGAGACATGTTCCCAAAGTCAAAAAGGTACCAAGGGTCACCTAGCCCAGCGCACTACCAATGCAGGAGATTCACAGCTAAAGCACTGCTGGCACATGGCTGTCCCATGTCTCCTTAAAATGAACCAATGAAGGAGGGCCTGCCACCGCCCAAAGTAAACCCATTCCATTGTCAAACAGTTCTTACTACTAGGAGGTTCTTTCTAAGGTTTCTTTTCTTGTAATTTAAATACAATGGTTCAGGTCCTGCCCTCTGGAGAAGCAAAAAACCAAGCTTGCTCTCATTTGTACATGAAATATTTGAAGATGGCTATACCACCTTTTAACCTTCTCTCTTTCAAGCTAAATGTACCCACCACCCTTAACTGTTCTTTACAAGACTTTGTTTCCAGACTATTTGACATCTTGGCCACCTTCCTCTGGACATGTTCTAGCTTGTTGATACTTTTGTCAAATTGTGGTTCCCAGAAATACACACAGGACTCCAAGTAGGCATCAACAAAGCAGAATAAAATGATGCCATTACTACTGTTGATCTGGACACTGTTGATGCAAACTAGAACTACATGAACAACTATGCATGGTAACTTAGTCTTTACCTCAATTCCTAAGAAAGCAAAAAGGTGTTCACCCATCATTTTCATGTGTTGCCATTTATGTTGTAGTTCCCATGTACATTTTTTGTGAGGTATAGACTTTTTTCCTGATTTTCAAACTGCTGCTTATCAGATGATCTTTAAAAAGTGCCACAAATCTAGAAGCCCTTAGCCAAAGCCATGTGCATAAACACACTGAACAATTAACCTGGTTTTAAAGGGCAATTTGGTGCACAGTGAGTAGTGCAGTGCTGACAGTGGCTTGTGATTCATAATGAGGTCAGAGAAAGCAGGGGGAAAAGGAGCATGTCTGTGCCACGACAGTGAATTAATCAGCCCTCTAAGCAGCCAGAGAGAGGGATCCTTAGAGAAATGCCTTTTACCGGATAAGACATTAGACATTTTGTTTAAAGATTAGACATTTTGTTTAAAGATTAAAGTTCTTTTTGTGCTTAATCAGTTTCTTGGGCAGGATGGAAAATGGGATTAATTACAGTCCCTTACATCAAGCTCCCGTACTGCAGAAGTCATAAATGATGCAACTTTCCTGCAAAATGGCCGCCATCAGGAGCAGCATGCTCAAGAGATGCTAATTGTAATTAAAGAGTTTATTTGGAATCACAGAGCAGAGTCTTAATCAGGAGGAGAACGGGAGCCTCACTGCATGCACTTTCAGCACATGGCTGTATAACAAAATGGGCTCTTTTGAAACAGGCAGTTTGCTTTAAAAGGCTTGAGCAGGGTTTTATGCCGCAGGGCCTTACATTCTCTCCTCTGTGGGATTCAAGTGAAATCTTATTAGGTCAATTGTTTAGAAAGCATCTCTCATTAAGAGATCTCAAAGCATTTGTGAAAAGTGGATAAAATTATCCTGTTCTGCTGCAGAATAACTGTGGACCACCCTGCCATTAATGCGCGTAAAGGTTATGCTGAATTACCTGCCCTGAAACAAGCAGGGACATATCCAGTTTGATATAATACCCCCGATACACTATTTCTCACTCTTTTCTTTGTTATACTACCATTTTTCTGGAATAAGAAATATATATCTAAAAGTAGTTGTCTTCAGATGGATCCAGAAGTCGTTGTGTTCAGATGGATCCAACAGAACTGGACTGTGTGCCTTACAGATTTCTCAGCATTACTGAGACTCCTGGGTGCAACTGAACAGCATCCAAGGATGGCTCTTTTCATTCAGACTCTGACTTTGGGAAGGCAAACACAGGTGAACATAGCCTTCTTTCCACATCCAAGAGAACTATTCTTGAGCAACCAGGGATCAAACTGAGACACATGAGCCATGTCATGATTCCGTTTTCTTCACATGACATGACATGACATAAACGAACGAACGAACGAATGAATGAATGAATGTTAGGAGAAACTACCTGAACTTGACTTGGAGAGTTATTCTGCTACTGACTGGGATACACACTTAATAACTGGAGGCAAGGTGGTGATAAATAATCTCTTCCAATTAATAGTGCTGTATTTCTGCTCCATGAATTTTTTGCAGCTGATCATGATGGTCTTTTGGCTGAAGATTCACCTGCAGTTCTGCAGTGATTCTAAGTAGCATCAATCTGAGGTGGTTGCAAGACGGCAGTAGGTGACAACATCTCAGTCATTTCATTGTCATCCTCCAAATCCCATCTCCCATTCTTCTTCTGTAGCAAATTGTGAGAGACTTTGTTCTTTGCTGTGAAAATTTGTACATGTGCTTTATTTTAGGGTATGCAAATAGCATCTGTTTCAATTTGGTCCAAGTCGTTTATCTTGCAAATAACAACTGTTCCAGATCAAGTCAATTTCCTCAAAGAAAATAAAGTTACTTCTTTTGACCCATTTACAATTAGACATATAACTTGAAGCCTAATTGACGTCTTGGTGGTTTTAACAGAATGTAGTACATCAGACTTTCAAGGAAGTTCTAATGCATAGAGCCTATTGTGTTCAATGATTCTTATTCCTAGGAAGCAATAAAGGCAGCTACCTTCCCTGGTCTCTGTGAGGAACTGGTGCAACCACGTGATGGAGCAGTTACACCAAATCAGACGACATGGTAAGTACTGCACTTGCTGGCAATTCCAAGGTCCCAGAAATGCAGTTCAGAAAAGAAGGAAGGAAGGAAGGAAACCAAAAGGCAGTATTAAATTACTTTATGAGTTTGCAAGAACCCCCTGTTCTATTTCTTAAAGAATCACAAAACAATGGGGAGACTGTTCATTCATGCATGAAACTTAGAATGGCATAGAACACATTTAATATCCATTATACTCAAAATGAGCATGGTCAAGGATATGACCTTTTCCCTGCCATGGAATATGAGAGAGAATATAAGATTTGGTCAGATACATTTTTTTCTGAAAACAAAAATGGAAGAATTCTGGAGTTGATCCATCCATCCCTCTTTCTAGGGGAAATATGCAGCAGATTGCAGTCATAGTCCATGAAGAACAATCCAAACCTTGACCTTGGAGACTTCAAGGTCAACATCTTTGGATCCACAGCCTCTCCTAGCCTTTCTACTGCCACAACCCCAGTGTAGTTCCCACTTCCCTCAATACCAGAGAGGAACAAGCTATTACTATTAGTAGTAGTAGCAGTTTTATTTATATGCCGCATTTCTCCCAACAAGGGACCCAAAGCTATGCATGAGTCCAGAATGGAGTCTGGAGTCAGAGTTTCCTCTTCAAGGAAAGATTTCTCTCTCTGTCTTTGGAGTGGCAAGAACCTTTGTATCCTATGATTCCCTGGGATGCCTTCCAGGAGCCATACAATTTCTCATGTTATGCTACAGGTTGTCAGAATCCACTATGACCAGAAGTAAAAGATGACCAGAGAATCCCCACTTGACCCCTCAGAAGAGTGGTCAAGTTTGATCTGGGTTTGATCTGTACTTGTTAAGTCATCTGAAAGAAACTGGATTCTGTCCTTAATACAGTCAAAGGAAGAGCTTAGGCCCAGGTAGATGGAGTTTCTATGTTTGATGGATTGTTTTGGTGACACTGCTGCTAGAAGATGGGCCACATCCTACTGACATGGCTTGAATGAGCCATGCTGCTAAAGCAAAGTTTCTCTGCTAAGAAACATTCTTATTCTTTGATACAAAAGGCTATCCATTCTTATTCAGTTATGCTAGTAATGAAAGCAATCACTATCCACTATATTCATTCTGATGCTGACCACCTACTATAATGATCTCACCAACTGTTTGTCTGAAATTGCAAGATTCCTGATGAATGTACAATATAGTCCTTCCCCATTTAAGCTATGATCAACTGTGCAGGAACACATTGTTAACATAACAAGAGATCACTGCTTGCAACAGCTTCAATACCAGCTCAACAGCTTTAGTGAAGACTGGTACAGCTGAGATAAGATTCAAAATACGAATTCCTGGTGTCAGCCAAGGGGGACAGTGAAGATTCAAAGGTCAGAATTTCAACATGTTGGAAACAGAGCACACCTGCAAGACAGAAAAGGACTAACTAGGACTAATTCCTCATTTTCATGTGCAGAAAGTGCTGCAGAGTTTTGAATTTCTAATAAAATTCTCTTTTTGCTACACCGTAGAAGTATAGAGATTAACAGAGGACAACAACTATAAGTTCACCAGAGTCCACCCCTTTCTCATTAACTGCCACGTAAAGTCTCAATAACTCACTCTGAGACATTTGTAGGAGGAAGTATGAATAACATATCTTTATTTACAGTTAAAACGTTTTACTACTCATCCAAGTAGCTTCTTCAATCTGAGGAGAGTTGGTAGGAGATCCCTGATATATCCTCCCCCTTGGTTTCACTTCTCCCTGGTCTGAATAGGCTTGTTAGATGGACAATGGACCGGGGGGGGGGGTGCGTGAAAATCCTACTTCTGCAGTCCTTCTCCACCCATTGTCATGGATCGTTAACAGTAGTTAACAGTGGTCTTTCAGGTGGGTGTGGTCCTGATTTTTCTGGGGAATGATGAAAGGGCAGCATGAGAAATAGGAGACAGATTGTATCTAAGGCCTCCACCCCTGTTGAGTGAGGGATTTTCTATATGCACATGTATGGCCTCCCTGACCCCTCTCTCAAACCACCTATCTTCTTGGTCCAAAATCTTGATCATCAAATGAGTGTCCTTTGTCCTTCAAATGAAGGAACACTGCTGATTTTGGTCCTGAGCCATTGTCCCTCCTGTGCTGGGCCATTCTCCTGTTTAGTGGCTGTTTGGTTTCTCCAATGTAGAGCTCTGAATACTCCTTTTGCATCGGACCGCATATACTATATTGCTCCTGTTGTGCTTTGGTGTCCAGTCTTTTGGGTGGATGAGTCTCTGCCTTAGTTTGTTTGTGGATTTGAGGTGCATGGGTATGTGGTGTTTACCAAAAATCCTTTTGCACTTTTCAGACACACCCACCATGTAAGGAATGACCAGGTTCTTCCATCAGCTCTGGGTCTCAGACTGTTCCATTCCTGCTGGGTCGGGACATTGCCTTGTTAAAAGACCCATTTTGGATATCCACAGGCTGTCTTCCGATGTCCGTCTTCCTTCTTCTTGGCTTTTGTGGAGGTGGGGATGTTTCTTGCTCTGTGGATTAGTGTCCTCATGACCCCTAGTTTGTCAATGGATGATGAGAGTCAAGGCCGGATTGGCCTTATAGGTACATATATAGATTTATCTATGTATATGTATGTGTATGGGTATATGTGCATAGTTAAATAAATAAATTTTAAAAGGGGGGAAGTGATTGTAAGGAACATTTGGAATGATAGCACAGCTCACGTTGGCTACCTTAAAAAATTAATACTTGGTTTCCTGGCAAGTAAGGTTGGTAAGGTTTATACAGCTAGCCAAAATGGCCCCTAAAAAGGGCAAGGGGGGAAAGGAAAGCAGCCTGCTAAACATAAGGGCCCCTCCCATGTTCCCCACCGGTAATTTCTTCATCTGATGAGGAGGACTGGCTGGACTATAGGTCTATGTGGGAGAAGCTTAGCATACTGGAAAGGGAAAAGGCACAAGCTAGAGGGGCCAGGGACTCTTCATCAGTACGGAGATCACGTAGAGCAGAGGTCCCCAACCCCCGGTCCGCAGCCCAGTGCAGGGCCGTGGCCGGACCGGGCCGCGGAGACAGATCTCCCGTCCCACCCCCCGCACGCACTCACCCCCGCACAGCTGATTTGTGCATGTGCGTGTGCTCCAGCGTGCCCGTGCAAGCGCAGCGCCGCCATTTGCACATGTGCACAAGCGTGCGTGTGCCTGCACAAGCGCTGTGCCACCGTTTGTGCATGTGCGCGAGTGCGGGGGGTGCCCCGGCTTCCCCAGCCGGTCTGCGGGGTGAAAAAGGTTTTTGGACCCCTGACGTAGAGAATCCAAGGCTCATAAATTAGCAGAACTTAAGAGGATGGGGGACATTATGTTATCTTGCGATGCCATTCTAGAAGGAGAACGGTCCAGACCTTCAGGGGCCTCTTCAGTAGCAATCACTCCAGAGTGTATCCCCGGCAGCAACCCAGAGTCAAAGCTGACCTCAGATGACATCAACATGTATACAGACCCAGGAGGATGAGGCTGATGGAAGAAATAGTGCCAGCCAGCCTGTACAGAGGGAGGGAGGTCCTGCCAGCATGCCAGTGGTGTCATCTGTGGGGACTCAGTCAGGTGAGGGTATCGATGCACCGGACATTACACAGCTTGCAAGTGCTTGGCCGTGGGGCACCAGGAGCCATATGGTGCTGGTCCTTTCGGCCTCGCCTTTGCCAGCAACACAATCAGGGGCTCAGACGGTGTCAGGGAGCCTTGGGAGTGCAACCCCACGTTCAGTGGCAGTTACACAGACTGTGGCAGGCATCCCAACCGGACCGGCTGCTCAAAGAGTTGTTCCTGATACTGGATTTAACTCAGTTGCATGGGGTGCCTTGCTGGAAGGTGATCAGTCTCTACCTTTGGGAGATCACCTTCTGCCTGACACAGTGGAGGAAATTTGAGAGGTGAATAAGTGGACATGTTCGAGCTCCTGAATAGGAAAATTGAAGATAAGAAGAAGGAGGAGAGAGATAAGGAAAAGGTGAGACATTGTAAGCCCAACCATTGTTGGGCAAACTGGTTGCCCAAGTTTTTTATATATGCAGGGACTGTAGTTCGTGCCCACCCAGAAAGAGCCCTTTCATTGATCCAATACAGTGGTGCCTCGACTTACGAATGTCCCGACTTACGACCATTTTGAGTTACGACCAGCTCCAGCCGCAAAATTTTGCTTCAACTTGCGGCCGGAGCTTCGAGTTACAACCAAAAAAAGGCAGGAAAAAAAGGCGGGGAATTCAAATTGCTAACCGTTGGTAGGCGAAGAGACTGCTTCTTTGTAGCTCTTTCGCCCCAATGGTTAGAGTGAGTGCGTTCCGAGGAGGCTTCAGACTGCCTGGTAAGGCAAGGTGCTGCTTTCTGCTTTTTAAAAACTGTTCTGGGTGGGTTTTGTAGCGTGGTTTTGGGCTGGGTGGTGGGATTATGTTTCTATGCTGTGATGGGTCTTACAGGTTTGTTTGGTTTTATATATATATATATGCAGGTTTCTGCTGCTTTCTGCTTTTTAAAAACTGTTCTGGGTGGGTTTTGTAGCGTGGTTTTGGGCTGGGTGGTGGGATTATGTTTCTATGCTGTGATGGGTCTTACAGGTTTGTTTGGTTTTTTGGGTTTTTTTCCCCATTTGCGATGGGTCTTGGGGGGGTTGTTTGCTTTTGGGGCTTTTTTTCCATTTCTGATAGGTCTTGGGGGGGTTGTTTGCTTCTTGCTCTTTTTCCCCCATTTCTGATGGGTCTTGCGGGGTTTGGTTGCTTTTTGCCTTGCTTTCCCCCCCCCCCCCATTTCCGATGGGTCTTGCACGGTTTGCTTGCTTTCTGCTTTGCTTTTTTTGCATTTCCGATGGGTCTTGCACGGTTTGCTTGCTTTCTGCTTTGCTTTTTTGCATTTCCGATGGGTCTTGCACGGTTTGCTTGCTTCCTGCTTTGCTTTTTTTGCATTTCCGATGGGTCTTGCACGGTTTGTTTGCTTTCTGCTTTGCTTTTTTTTGCATTTCCAATGGGTCTTGCACGGTTTGCTTGCTTTCTGCTTTGCTTTTTTTTGTATTTCCGATGGGTCTTGCACGGTTTGCTTGCTTTCTGCTTTGCTTTTTTTGCATTTCCGATGGGTCTTGCATGCTTTGTTTGCTTTCTGCTTTGCTTTTTTTTTGCATTTCCGATGGGTCTTGCACGCTTTGCTTGCTTTCTGCTTTGCTTTTTTTGCATTTCCGATGGGTCTTGCGGGGTTTGGTTGCTTTTTGCTTTGCTTTTTTCCCCCCATTTCCGATGGGTCTTGCACGGTTTGCTTGCTTTCTGCTTTGCTTTTTTTTGCATTTCCGATGGGTCTTGCACGGTTTGCTTGCTTTTCTCCTCCCCCCCTCGGCTGGAACGGATTAATCACATTTCCGATGGTTCTTGCAGTGGTGTTTTTTTGTTTGTTTTTTTTGTTTTGTTTTGTTTTGTTTTTGGTGATTTTTTTCTTCGGCCAGAACGGATTAATTGCATTTCAATGCATTCCTATGGGAAATGGTGCTTCGACTTACGACCATTTCGAGTTACGACCGGAGTTCCGGAACCAATTAAGTTCGTAAGTCGAGGCACCACTGTACATGGATATAATTTACAGGGCATATGTGGATTTCCCTGGGCATGCATGGTTGCCCTATGATGAGGGGTTCCGTATTCATGCAGCGCTGCACCCCAGCATGCACTGGGACATGCCCCACGACGCATTATGGCAATGGCTGATGACACCCGCCCGTCCAATTCTAGGAGAATTTTAGTCCAAAGGGAACAGACAAACACATCCCACTCGATAGCGGGCCAGGTGGTTCAACCCCGCTTGGCCTGTTGGGATTTCAATTCCTGGGGGTCTTGCAGTTGGAAGCAATGCAGGTTTAGACACCTGTGTTCCAATTGTGGGGGGCCCCATGCATCAGCAATGTGTTTCAAAGGGAAACAGGGGGGATCAGGAGGCAGGGAGCCAGGAGGCTCGCACAAGCCACCTTCTGACTCCTCCAATATTCAAAAAGAGCCCCAGTCCAGTTAAGGTGGCCATTTTGGCCCGGTGGCTGACTACCCTAACAGAGTGGCTGCGTAATTGTTAAGTGAAGGTTTTCGAGATGGTTTCTGTATTCCAGCAGTGGGAGATAGGGTAGCCGCCTGGTCTGATAATTTGAAATCGGTAAAAGGGCAGGAAGACATAGTTAGGGCTAAAATCCATAAAGAAGTTGCAGAAGGAAGGGTGTTGGGCCCTTGTCAGGACCTGCCTGTTGGACACCTTCGGGTGTCCCCTCTTGGGGTGGTGCCGAAAAAGGCACCTGGTGAAAAAGGCACCTGTCAACAGATGGACCAGTTCAGGGTGTTGGTGCCGGGGGCACAGGCTCAGCCAGACGTCCTACCAAACAAGGTATGGAATCTTGGAGGGCCGAGACTAATAGAGCCATGAGTCTAGCAGTGGCACCAAGCACTTGCCATAGCTATACTGTGGCATGCAAGAGTATTTTGCCTTTTGCAAAAAAGAGGGACTGGGACATGATTGCATCTGACAACAACCTTATGCAATTTGCAGTTCATTACATAGGAAGGGACTGGCCCCTAGATCCATTCAAGGCAGGATGTCTGCTCTAGCTTTTTATGCTAAGGCTCAAGGTTGTAAAGGGTTCTCAATCGACTTCCGTATTCGGAAGATGATAGAAGGGTGGAGTAGAGAGCAAGGTACGACAGGTGATACCCGTACACCAATATCGCCTGCCAAATTGGCCAAGCTGGGGAGTACATGGGAGGTAGTTTGCGAGGACCAATTTGAGGTTTACCTGTTTAGAACTGCTACACTTATTACGTTTTTTGGAGCCCTACGGATCAGTGAATTAGTGGCCGCATCCAAACATGACACGTCGCTATCCTCTCTGCAGAGGAAGGATGTGGTGGTATCGGAACACCAGATTGCCATTCATCTACGGAGGTAAAAAACAGACCAATTAGGAAAAGGACAGGTGTTGTTAGGGCAATGTACCAAAGTTGAAATTGGCCCAGTAAGGGCTACGCAAGAGTATGTGCAGCTTAGGGGCGAGGAGGACGGAGGTTTTTTTCATCGTAAGGATAAGTCACCATTAACAAAATACCAGTTTTGGAAAATTACTTCCCAAGCCTTATGCAAGGCCGGGATACAGGGTTGGCATTTTGGAACGCATTCCTTCAGGATTGGTGCTGCATCTACAGCAGTGGCCCTTGGGTATGCAATTGAGGATATTAAAAAAGTAGGCAGATGGTCGTCGCAAAAATACCGTGCTTATGTTCGCCCATTACCACAGTGTTAGGTGCTGCTGCATTTTGCTCTGGTATTTGTCATTACAGGTCCCGAGAAGCTGTTGGCCTGAGTTCAAGTTCTGTTGTGCAGGCATAGTTATCTTTTTGGGCTGCCAGATATGCCAGTTGGAGCAGTTGGGGTCACAATCTGGGCCTTGGAGATGTGGCTGCTTTCGAATGGAGGGGACAGAGAGGCATGCCCTGGGATGGGTTCGTTGAATTGGCGTCCCAGGGCTCACCAGATGTGCCCCCTGACATTCTGGTGATTCATTTGGGAGGCAATGACTTAGCCCAAAGGTCGGGCAAGTCACTGATCCTCTGGGTCATTGCGGACCTTAGAGCTTTTGCGGCATGGTGCCCCAAAACATGCATTATCTGGTCAGCGATCATTCCACAGCTGGTGTGGAAAGGAGCTCATGACCCCAGGCGTATTGATCGGGCCCAGAAGGGAGTCAACAGAGAGGGCTGTACGGCAAGGCCTGTGGTCAGTTGTTACACATCCTCAGGTTTCAGTTTCACGGCCAGAGTTATACAGAGAGGATGGTGTACATCTGTGAGATTTGGGGTTAGATATCTTCCTAAAGGATTTACAAGGGGGTCTTAGGGCTGAAATGTTCAGCTTGGTGGGGGGCATGGGACATACTAAGTAGTCCCTATGCCATGGCAGGTAGTGCAAAAGGATAAGGGTTAGATGAGTTCTGAAGAAGGCACCCAGGGGGTGCAAAGCACCTCTTCTCTCAGTAGGACAGCAGCAGAGGTTTAGCTGAGGGGAGGGGAAGCTGTGGACCCCCAGGGGACACTGAGCAATTAGGGTTAGGAGCCCCGGATGGGGCAGACTTGGTGTACCACAGCTAGTGGAGACATGGAAGCGTGCTGTATGGTGGGACAGCGCGCTTCCAATATAGGAACTTGATCGGTGGTCTGGACCAGACGTTCAAGGTTGACTCTGGTTACAGACCAGTTTGGTGCACTACGGGAGGCCCCTTGTAAAAAGGGAATTTTAGGTTATTATAAATAAGTTAATAAAGTTGTGCCCCTAGTTAACCCATATATCTGTGTCTGTCTCTTTATTCCAGATTGAGTGGGCAAAGACTACTGTTAACGACTGTTAATGACCCATGGCAATGGGTGGAGAAGGACTGCAGAGGTGGGATTTTCACTCTCACACACACCCCTTGGTCCATTGTCCATCTAACAAGCCTATTTAGACCAGAGGCAAGTGAAACCAACGTGGAGGACATATCAGGGGTTTCCTACCAACTCTCCTCAGACTGAAGAAGCTACTTGGATGAGTAGCGAAATATTTCAACTTAATAAGGAAGAAGTCTGGTTGCCATGACTCAACTTCCAGATAACCTCACCTGGATGACTGAGAATCTTCACAGATATCTTTAGTTACAGTTGCTTAAAATTACAGACTTATCCATAACACTTTCTTTCTGCACACATACTTAGCAACCAACCAAACAGTTCAACAGAAACAAACAACTGCTACCAACCGATGAAAGAGAGATTCAGCAGAGTAGTGAGGCTCTCTTTAAATTTCGAAAGCTGGAAGGAATGATTGTTTAGTGCTTGATAGACAGACAATCGCCCCAACCCAGAAAAGTCCCTCCCAGTCACTCAAACTATGGATAGCATGCAAGGTTGCAAATAAAACTCAAACAGAAAGAAGAAGCAAAACAACATTGATAGGACATTCCCTCCTGGTTCCTTTAGAAGCTCTGAAATTATAACCCTTACATTAATGAATTACCAAACTGCCATACCTGAGGAAACCTTAATTATAATAAGGGGATGCACTTGGAAAACGTCTAAAGTGCTCCTTTAAGGATGATTAAATCCAGTGGGATTCTTGGCTTCATGTCTAAAAAGTACAAATCATTTTCATTGCTTCTAGGATCTCACCCTGGTGTCTCTGTATTTTTATAGAGGCTATAGAAATAGCAAAGTTTTTCGAAATATGTTCTAATGACATTTTATATGCAGATTTGGTGTGATTTTGTGCATTTAATGCAGGCCTGCTACGTTAACTGAACAAAACCTTAGCGCTTAGATCTTAATCTTAAACAAGGGCAGACAACCTGGTACCCTTCAGATGTTTTGGAGTACAATTCTCATTAGACCCAGACAGCAAAACCAATGGTCAGAGATAATAGGCATGGGAATCTAAAATAGTTTGAGACCACCAAGTTACCATCCCTCAATCTTTAAAAAGCTACTAGTGTCTATTTTCTATTGCTTAAAATAGGTTGGTTGTTTTTTTAGATTGTTTTTGGGTTTTACTTCTCCGAATAAGAGAACATGTCTCTCTTCCCCCTTGCCCCCTTGAAGAGTTCTACTTTAGTCAACACAGAGTACGCAGGAAGTTCCTATTTCCTGTGCTTCTAGGAATGCACCCAATGACTTTTAATTGCAAACTGGCTTGCTCTGCAGCATGCTGAACAACTTAGAAAACACACAAGCTCCTTCACCATGCAGAACTACCTCATGTGGTTGTCTGGATCTTGTCACAATATTTACAAGTCAGGCATAAATAAATACCCAACTTTTTTTTTTTTAATCATCTCACACACAGGCCAAAATCCTACTGGGAGAAAAAAGTACATGCAGTGGCCTTTCCTTCTGTGTGTTATGCAACCAAGCATGCAACTAGGTGTGTGATAGTTTTCCTGAACCAAGGAAGCAGACAAGCTCAACAGCCAACAGGCAATGCTGGTATGTTCACTTTCATGATTGCCTAAGTTTTGCTGAATGAATCCAGCAGGATTCTAGTCATGTCGACTTGGAATTAAATGCATTTCTATGTGCTGGAGATTTTATATTCCTTAATGTCTGTACTTGATGCAATATTCTTTCTGTAAGTCAAACAACTGTTTTTCAGCAGAGATAAAAACATCTCTTTCCATTTTAATAAGAACAGAGTACACAAACAGGAATTCAATTCTTTCAGTGTTCCCATTTTTCCAGATTTTGCCATGCAGTTCTCTGATTAAATATATATATATATATTGAAAATGCATACATTGGGGAAATTGCAAACAACAATACAGTACATGCATATTCTCTGATGCATGCATATTCATATACATTATTCCTAATGTACAAAAAGATTCTGATTTCTCTCAATACAGAATAGGCAGAAGCCCATCCACAAATGCAGAGCATACCAGCTCCATGGGTGAAGTGCCCTGCATTTACTCTGGTGAGCTGCATTTCTGGCTTCCAGTTATGCAAGCTGGAGATCATGCCACTGACAGGCTGGGGCTTCCTACTTGTGCAAGTGGGAGTACAGGAATGACACACACAGAACAACAGAACAAAACCCTAAGAGTATGCTGGCCAAATTTTTCTACGCATTTCTCCTGACACATATGAAGTATATAATCAAATGGGGGTGAATTTTCATACAGACTTGGGGTGTGCGTGGAAATATGAAACTATACAGACACGGGACAGAACAAGCTTCTAATTGGATCATTTTGAAATAGATACATCCTTCCATACTTGTCAGTGCAAGAGAACCCTGTTTGAAAGAGATATTTGCTATCACTCCTCAGGGACTAGTTCAGTGCTATTTTTCATTCTTGGTTTACTAATGTAATCATGTTCATGTTACCTTTGATCTATTTCTACCAGCCTAGATGGTCTTCACATACTTTCAATAGCACTGTTTGATGTCAGTGCAGCTAACGTAACAGAAAACAGCTATGGAGATTTTCATCAGTTTATTTACAAGTAAAGGGGGGGGGGGGGGACCAAAGGGAAAAAACCTGTACCACGCCACATTCCCATCTTTTTAAATTCTCCATCACAGGAGGCATACCACTATATTGAATTCATGGTCTTATCTGGCTTGTATAATAATAGAATGCTTCAAGTCAGATGTGTCACCAGTCCCCTTTCTAGAGTGATAAAGCAAGGCTGGTTTCTTGCTTCTGCTATTAAACATGGTATATGAACAATGTTGTAAACACTAACAAAACTTGTGGCTGGAAAAATTAATCCTGAATCCAGATGCTACTTCCAACTAGAGTAGACCCATTAAATCAATTGTTGAATGGTAAGTGAACACTTATGTACAAGCCACTCTAGTGTAGACTACCAACTAGATTTTGGCTGCAGTGCTTTGCTTTGGGCTGACAATACAGTCATTCTACCGATTTAGACTCAAGCTTAAAATGTTAAGTTCTCCCTGTACAAAGACAGTAGCTTAAAAATCTATTTTGAAAAAATCAAATATCAGCCATAGTGGTATTGGAGGAAAAAATATAAAACAATGTCCTGGGAAATTTGCATAATAAAATAGATCAGATGAGCCTCGTGGTGCAGTGGTTAAACTGCTGTACTGCAGCCAAATTCTGCTTAGAACCCCGGTTCAATCTCACATAGCCAGCTCAAGATTCACTCAAATTTCCATCCTTCAAAGGTCAGTAAATTGAGTACTTAGCTCACTAGGGGGGTGGGGGGGTGGCAATGTGTAGCCTGCATAATTAAATTGTAAACTGCCCAGAGAGTGCTTTAAGTATTATGGGGCGATATATACGCTAAATCAGAAGCTTCTAATATGTGTCTGCAAGGGCTTCTGGAACGGGACTGTCTCCTACCTATCTGCCATGATAGAGCCGAAAGAGGGAGATCTCAATCCAAGCCCCCTTTTTTTAAGCCTTTGCAGGTGTGATTAGCCTATATCACCCCTTGATAATCTCTAGGAAAATCTATCTTTAGCCAGCCTATGTTAACAGTTAATACCACTTTGCCTATATTTTAGCTTGTTTAATGTTTTGCCTTCCCAGTTGTTATGTGGCCGATATGCTAGCATTTCTCCATTTTCAAGAGTCTGCAAAACGTAACAGCCAGGATATGCAACTGATGCAGCATGTTCTTCTGTTTCTTATTCCATATGCTGGCATTTACTAGCTAAAGATTGTTCCACTTTTGGCCATTCCACTTCTCAAGGTCGGTTTCCATCTCAGTACTTCCAATTTACAAGAGATTGCAGGCAACATTGACCTCAGAGGTTGCTTCCCACATCAACTTCTGAATCCGATGAACTGAGGTGCTAATCTGTTGAGCTCCTTCACCTGGGATCACACCATTCACCACATTAACCATTTCCAATCATATCATCATTCATCTGGGTATCAAGGTCTTTTCATTCTTGCAATGATTCCAGGCAACATCAGCCTGTCTAATTCTATAAGCTTTATTTATCTACATAACTTCTATGTTCCATATGCACAAAAATACTTCAAAGTTGTTGAAAACACTCAAAAGCTTTATAACTATAGAAAACTGTAGGCACAGATGCTTTAAAAATAAATGAAAACTATAAACAACAGACTTTTGCCAGTGTAGTAACTTACAGGTGCTTGATACACAGACCAAAGTAATAATAATAATAATTAAAATTTCTATTGCTTTTACTGAGATGGCAAAATACAACTCCTGTAAATCAGAATCTGGTAAGCTTGCCACCATGATGACAAGCACCATTATGTTGATTAACAGGGTTTCAATCACTTTCACAGAGATTGTTTTGCGAGGCAATGTTATTGTACAGTGACCTTGCTTCCCAACTCAGCTGGAGAGATGGTTGATTACTTCACAGTGACTTTTAGTATACAGTTCTTCATACCTCATTTTTAAAGTATAATGTATATTTACAGGGCTCCTTTTTTCCCCACACACACTCAATCATTTTAACTTCCTATACATTCAACACTTCACAGTGTTGAATGTATATTACACTGCAAAGTGTCTTCTCTTTTTCACCCATATGAAATCATGACATCTACAGGGAAAGAGACAGGGTAGGTCTCCTTACCGAAGTCAGCCTAGGAGTCACAGACACTGGGATTTTTCTTCTTCCCCACTAGGCAGGCTGGCAATAGCCTGGCAGTTAAGTTAAGATTCCTAGGTTGCTCTCTGGGTAGAGCAGTTATGGTGGTAGGTAGAGGAAGGGTGGCTTCCTAAAGTCAGGGAGAAACATGCAGGAAGATTTCAGTCAGTAGTGTTTGCATCATCACACCAAAAGTGGGGGGGGGGGGGGGTGGGGGTGGAGAGAAAAGAAAAAGAAGAGGGATCAGAAAAACAGGTCCTAATGCTGACCTAGCCACTGAAAAGCCATACAAGAATGCAGGCATTCATCCATAGTCTCACAGACACACTCCATCATGGTAGTATTAGTAAAGTTTAGTAAACTAAACCAAATTTTAAAAGAAAAATACAAAGACAATTGTAGAACATGAATCCTAGGTAAAATGATGATGCAAATCTTTCATTTAACCCTGCAGCTGCACAAAATGGGTTGGCTGAGAGACTGCAAGATGACATATATAGAGTCCAGTGACCTCAAGTTGCCTGGAAAAGTCTTGGACTTAGAGGAGGAGAGGTTGAGCTGTCACTCATCTTCTCCTTTGATGGCAGCACAGTCTTCCTGGTTACAGTTTATTACTTTCAGCTTCTCCTTCCTGGCTTGTAACCCTACATCTTTCCCTCCTTCTTTCTTTACATTTGTAACCTCACAAATGCCAAACTTAACATGAGGGATCTGCAGACAGTGCTCTCCCATCCCCTGGGTGACAAGGTGTTACTTGCTCCACCCCATGGTCACACAAAAAACCCTGATTTGTCTGAAGACAGTGCAAATCCCTCATGAAAACTATTTATTTCTTGTGCACTAATATTTTGTTTTACCCTACATTTCTAAAAACAAATCTATGGTTTACAATGCACCTAAAAAGTAACCTATTCTAAAAATACGAATCAGTACAGTCCTAGCTTTTTAAAAAAAAAAAAATTGATCACAAAACAAATCGCAAAGAGACTAAAGTGTCTCTTCCCTCCATAATCCCTTTTACCTTTTTGCTTTGATCTGTTTGCCTATGAAAGCCCTTTCCTTTATTTTATTAGCCTGAATGTACCGTGTTTCCCCGAAAATAAGACAGGGTCTAATATTAATTTTTGCTCCAAAAAACGCTTGAGGGCTTATTTTCAGGGGATGTTTTATTTTACAGTTATGTCATCTTCTTCTGGTTGCTGCACAATGGTGGAGGGTGGGGTTTCACTTAGCTGGGGCTTATTTTTGGGGTAGGGCTTATATTACAAGCATCCTGAAAAGTCACATTAGGTCTTATTTTTAGGTTAGGTCTTATTTTCGGGGAAACAGGGTAGCTGGGAAAGTCTACTAATATATAACTCTTTGCCTTTATCTCCTTGGTCTCTCCCTTTCATTTTGTCCCTTCCTCCAGTAAACTTTTCCTTTCTACCTTCCCTTCCTATCTCTCCCCTGTCAAACATCTGTTAGCTGTCCCTGGTCGCGAGCTCCCTGGGTCTCCCTCAGCTGTATTCCTTAGGTGTTCTCTGTTAGGAACCAGCAATCAGGATACCCCCCCCCCTTCCTATTGAACTGAGCACATAGTGTCCCTTCCTCAAACCAGTGGCTGATGCAGAGGCTGGAAGGTATCCTCTGCATGTTGCAGAGTTGTGAGGGTTTTTTTCCTTCTGGCTCTTGCTGTAATGGAAGTATATCAATGCAAGTGCAGGATGCTTTAACTTACTGAGTGTGAGATATTGGGCAGTTTTTGCCTTTGGAGCATATATTCAATATATGTGGGTAGTGATGGTACCTGAATCAATCCTGGGTGCTCACAAGGAAAGGTCCTACTTTCTCACATGCTTGGCAAGCGGAAAAGAGGTGACAAGCCCATGGTGGGCTTGAACAACATCAGAGCATCCCTTTCGTTGATGAAAGGTGGAGACAAGACTGGGAGACCTTCCCTACAGGAACAAACATCACATGTTTTTCTCTTTTTTGGCCCTGCCTTCTACCAGAAGAGGAAATAACCCTTTCCTGCCTCTTCCACTACACAGCCAGACAGAAATTCTCCCATAGCGTTTTTAGTTTTATTAATGCTTTGGCCTCCATATCTTTGAATATTCTTTTTCGTGCAGGATAGGTAAGAAACTATGCTCTCCATTCTACATCCACCACGTGTATTTTTAGGGTTTTATTTTTAAAAAGAAAAAGAAAAAAATGCATAGAAAGCGGAAGAAGGGGCAAAAATGAAAAGTTAGGAGAAGAAAGCAACTCTTATATTTCGTGGTGGCATCTGTACAGTAAGCTGTATTCTTACTGTAAATCTATTTATTTCACCACAAGCAGTTTCTACTCTCATAAGAAGAAGAAAAAACTAGGACTAAACAGATAGTTGGAAGGGAAAGTAGGGCAATTTTTGCCTAAGAGAAATGTAGGCCGAGTCCAGTAAGGGAGTTCAGCATTCCTTTACAATTAGAGATTAAATCAATTATATAGCACAAAACTGCAGCAGATGTAGAATTAAATAAATAAATCTGTATAGAATTAGCCATCATGTCATGATCTTTTAATATTTAAAAACTATGTATGTGTTGAGGAAGGAAAAGAACGCTAATCCTATAGCCTTAAGAAACAATATTCTTATGAAAGTTAAGAAATAATGACCTAAACAAAGGCATTTATGAAGCTATCGCCAAGGACCAAAAATACAGGCAAAACTGGTCCTGATCTAGTATGGGGCAAATGACATATAGAAACAGTCCACGCATGGAACACTGCAGTAATGCTGGATGGGCAGACCTCTGTTGGTAGAGTGGGAGAATCTCCCATATCTAACAGAGTTCCATAGGCAGTTCTGGCCAACAGACCTGAAAGTGCAGCACATGCCAAGTAGGAAACAAATGCAAACACTCATATGCCCATTTCTTCTCCTTCAGCTAACATTCTGTTCCTCAGAAGAAAAGCAGGGAGCTGGAGGTAGATGATGCCACTTAAGCTCTCAATTCTTATCCCTCAGGTTAGTGGCTCTTACCTCTATATTCCTATAGAGTAAAATATTCCCCATACCACAGGCAATTGGCATCTCTTGATTGAACCACCAGTTATCAGTGTGTGTGTTAGATGCAGTGCACCATAAGGGCAAAAGGTAGCTTTGTCTCCTAGGCAAAACAGTTGGGCGGGCGATAAAATTTAACAATACTGTACTTTGGAGTAGTAAAAGGAAAGCATGCCTTAGTTCACTTATAAATCATTCCCTGGATGTAAGACACTAGTTGGGGGTGGAGGAAGTCTTCAAGGGTAGGCATCTGGTCCACTGGCTTTATGCTGCCCATCCTTGCATTAAGACAATGAAGAGATCCATGACAATGGAAGCTGACTAAGAATATCAGAGGACCAAAAATAATAGGGATAGAGGAATGTGTCTTGTATTAAGTCAGACTACTGGCCCACTCAGTTTAGGATTATTTACATTGACTGGCAGTGAGTCTCCAGGCTTTCTGGAAAGGTGCTTCCCAGACTAACCTGGAGCTACTAGAAAACGAAGCTGGGCTTTCTGCATGCATAAAAATTTGGGGTAGATACACCTTTTGCAGGCAACAAAGAAAGAGGCTTCTCTTCCACCAGGATACAAAAAGTGGCAGTGCAGCATCCTTGCCCAGTGCATGGAAAGCAGATACCTGACATATGCGGGAACTTTTGTGGGACCTGTAAGGCCCACTTACTGGCACACATCCATTTCTATGGATTATTTTTGCTGCTTCCAGGTAGCCTCCTTGTGCCAGCAGGCTTCTTTGGGATTTTTTTTCCTCTGAGTTCCTAGGAGATTCTCCCTATTTAGATCTTTCCTGAAGCATGTTGTGTTTCCACTGCCAAGAGAACACATGTTTTCCTAATCTATAACCTAGTCAGCAGAGCTTGGAATTAACTCACTTTTACAATGGCTGAAATCCTGTTGCTTAGTATAGTAAATCACAATTAGAGTAGGACCATTGAATCAATGTAACTAATAAGAAGTTGACTCAACCAATCCCCATTGATTTAATGGGCCCAATGTAGTTGCAATTCAGTGAGATTACTATGTTAATGTTATAAGACCAATCGTTTTTACTGTTTGAGATGGAGAGAGTGCTTGAGAGGGAACTGGACAGCACTTTCCAGTTGCACAGTGGCAACACAGAACGGTAAAACAGTAATAATGAGCATTACAATGAATTGCTTCCTCAGGCTGTGATAATGCTAACAGCCTAATGCCCAAGTACAGCAAGTTCCTTTTTTTCAAAATTAACTTTCTGAGCTCTGTTAGTCATTCCTCCTAATGATTTCAGTGAAGTGTTTTATCTCCATTTTACTATATTGTCCTCGTATTTCTGTCTCATATCTTAGTGAAATTTTGGTTTTAAACTTTGTAACGTTGTCAGGCATGATAGATTTTTTATAAATAAAAAGGTTATTTAAATAAATAAATAAATAAATAAATAAATAAATAAATAAATAAATGCATCCCTGGGCTAACCACTTATGTGATACTCTTCTTGGAAAACCATAGCTCTGCTGAGTCATTCTTTATCTCACCGTCAGCAATATGGTTCCAGAAGAACTGATGCCACCACTCACAATGAGCAAGGATGAGTCTGAAGAAGACAGGCCCCTGCTTGCATGTAGATTCTACAAATGAGCAGGAACCCAGATTTTTCAGGGCTCTTGCTTGTATGTAGAGCCTACATGTGGGCAGGAACCTCTTCTCTTCAGACATGTCCCTGCTGATGTGAAGAATCAACAAAGGAGCAGAGAGGGCAAGCTGTCTCCTCTACTAGCTTCTCCTGACTCTGTGCATGAAGCTGGACTGGAAAGCAACTAGAAAGAGCTGAGATCTGTTCTACAGTAAGGCGGGGGGGGGGGGGAGTGTAAGCCTAATGTGACATTAAGCTAGATTTTTTTAAAAATAAATGCAATATTCTATGCTGGTTTTGGCTCTTTCATTTCCTCCACAAGTGCTATGGATCTCTCCTGCTTTAACCTCAATTTACAATCTTTGAAATCATGTGATGGGCTCTAAAACAAATCTATAACATTAAAGAAAGTGCTTCCAGGGACTTCTGTGTTTTCATAAACTAGATTTATTTGCACGTGGGAAACTAAACCAACATAATGTGAAATCAGATCTCCTAATTTTTATTTCATTGCTGTGAGAAATTGATTGGTTTGCTTTGTGCCACTTAGGGTTGGCCATCTTCTGTAGAAAATCAGAAGGATCTTCAAAAGGTAAAAGAAACCCTGCTTTCTCCTCTATTCCTTTTTGGTGCACATGAGAACTCAGTGCAACAGGCCATTACAAAGAGCAGGTGGCCTTTATATGCTACTCGCATATAAAGAATGGCACCCTCTGATGGTTGTTGTGGGATTTTCGGGCTGTTTGGCCATGTTCTGGAGGTTTTTCTTCCTGACGTTTCGCCAGTCTCTGTGGCCGGCATCTTCAGAGGACAGGAGTTAGAACTCTGTCTGTGTTCTGCTGTAGTGTGTGGGATTGGTGAGTATTTGTAGCTGTGGGATCAGCTTTTTGTTCTTATCAGGAGATTGGGTGATTATTGTGATCAGGGTGTTTTTTTGTTATGGGTGTATTGTTGTGATACGGGGAGAGATGATCTGTCACTGTGATTGATGGGTGTCGTTAGCTAGTGACAGCAGTCCTTTTCACCAAGGAAGAGGGGCTGCTCCTTTGCCAACAAAATGAACCACATGGGAATTTTCAGGAAGCACATCCTCTGTATATGCTTTTATTTATTTAAAATATTTTCGTTATTTAAAATATTCATCCAAGAACAGGAAACTGGACAAAGAACAAGACTGGCATAAAAGTGGAGCCCATAGACTGCATTTCTCTCAGGGGAATTTTTGTGGCTCAGAGGACCACTACAGATCCTCCAAAGTTTCAAAGAGGAAAAAAAAATGTCCAAAAAGACCTCTAGAAGTAACAGTTTTTGCTTATGGGCTTTGGGAGATCCCACAGAAGTTTCTGTAATAAGAAACTAGAAGTGACAATCTGATTTTTTTAAAAAAACTATGAGTCCATGATTAAAGATGTACACAAAGTGGGAAAATTGTGGTTCATGATAGTTCTTGGTTCGTCACTATTCATGAACCACAAACCATGAACCTTCAGGAATTTTCCAATGGAACCAACCATTTGTGGTTCATGTGATTCAGGACTTCCAGGAGTAGTATAATGGCCCAAATATGAGTCTGAGATGCCAAATTTGCAGCAAGTCTTCAGCTGACTCTCCTCCCCACCCCTCCAAGTTTGAGAAAGATTGGATTTGAGACATACAGATTATAGCCCCCCCCAAAGCAGCCCCCCCCCAGAAAGAGTTCATTAGCAGCTGGCTTTTGAGTGATTTTTTTTACCATACAAAGTGTCACAGGAGTGTCACAGGAGGAGATTCCTTACCTCAAGGAGTGTGCAAATTGGCTTTCTTTGATTATTAATTTTTCAGGATTTAAGCATATGGGTGTGTGTAGTACTGTCAAATTTCATCCAATTTATAGGCACCCAAATAGGGTTTTCAAGGCAAGTGAGATATATAAGAAACGGTTTTGCCAATGCCTCCCTCCTGTGAGTTTTTAAGGCAAAACAGGGACTTGAAACCAGATCTCCTGAATCCTAGTCCATCACACTATCCACTATGGACTTAAGCATGCCTTTATTTTAAAGTCACTCACCTCTCTCCAACATTAAGATGCTTTTAGCTCTAATGACAGGAGATTTAGAATGGTCTTTTTCTGTGTTTAGATTCCTGAGTTTGGGTTAATGAGAGATGGGAAGAAAATATATTCTGCTTCAGCAAACATCTCTCTTCGTGAACACCTGTGGCTGTTCTCCAGGCAATATATTCTGCTCAAGCACATGCCATTCCTCTCGAATGCCAAAAGCTATTCTCTGTCAAATTTCTACGTAAGTCCAACAGATTCTTCCCTGCCTTCCTTTGCCCATTGATTCAATGTGTAATCTCTCATTTTCAGTTTGTCTTTGCAATGCACATCGCTAGAATCTTTTCTTTGAAAACTGCTGAAAACCATGTTCTTGAGCATGAGCAGTGTCCTTCCATCATATCTAGACAAAGCTTGAGCCACAGAACGTGGTAGGTTACAAGAGCTGTTTTTCTATCATCTAGTGTTCCATCCAGATTTTTTTTTAAAGTGTCACTTCCCCTAAAGAGAAAGCTGCTCACACACTTGTCCACACTGGATGCAGTTGTGGGGTGAGATACCTCTCTGGAATGAACAGTGAGGAGATGGTTTTCAGTCTGACCCAGAAAAAGAAAAGTAAAAGAGAAGAACTATATCTCACCATAGATCTTATGGCAGAATTGGTTGTAATTATGCAGGGCACAACAGGCTAATTAGTCAGGTTATCATTATGAATTAGAAGTAATCATGTAGGGTGCCCATGGTAAGGTGCTGCATGTATTTTAACAATATCATGGGTACCTCATCCCTGTTTTCCAGGCTACATTTTATGGAATGGAATGTGAAGTAATGTTAAAGAGGGATGCATTTGAGAATATGGAAAATGCCTCCTTTCCCCATCACATCAGAATCACTGTGACCCTTTAATACCAATAAGTTATTAAAATAACTACACCCTTCACATTTGTTCCCCTAACGCTAGATCCCCTGCTCAACAAATGAGATCAATCTTCAAGATCAAGAATGATTGTAGATAAATTTGAGCAACAGATCTTTTTTAAGAACCCAATGAATTTGAAAGCTGCTGGACAAATGCAAACGATCCAGAATTTTACCAATATGAAGAATTCACAATTGGGAAGTTCTATGTGCTGAATTTCTGCCTGTTGTACAGTTCATTTAGTCCAAGTGTCCTGTAATAGCTGGGGGAAAGACAGAATTGAACGCTTATTATCATGGGCCCGAAAGGTAAATTGTAGGAGCTTATACACAGACAGGCAGACCATCTTCTCCATCGTGTATTTTTCTAAAGCACACATCCCTGCATTTCCAGTGTGCAGAAAATGCTCAGTCCTTGAGGAATGTTGCTAATGATAATAAATACAAATTTCTCGATTTCTCAGTGCTTAAAGGGAAGTGTTTGCCTCTATCCCAGGCTGCACAGGTCTTTCAGCTGGCCTCAGGAAATTATAAAAGGTGCCAATAGCCTGGTGATAAAATTCTCCTGGGAACAAAATACTTTAATTAGGCTCTTTTGCCTGCAGACAATAGACTTCTCTAACTTGAGAATGTCAAACAAATGAAGGACAGTTAATGGCCATTAGGTTGAGAACCTCTGAAAAGCTAAAGGATATGAAGAAAAAACATGAAGCCAATGTTCAGATCAGCCCACGTAATATCTGTGCTTTTTTCATCCTATGCTTGGGTCATAATAGTGCAAAAACAAAAGAGATAAACTGCTGCCTTGTGACCTGCGATGCTCACACCACCACCACCCCCAGTCAGTTTCTCACAGAGCTGCATCTTCATCCTTCTCACAGCAAGTGACTGTTTACATTTTTAAGGCAGAATTCATGCACACATATTGGTGACATGCATCTGAATCAGGATTTAATAGCCTTGAAGAAATGATGCCTAAAATCAGACAACATTCCAAATGCCATTGGAGTGCAGTATTATTAGCTGCCACCGCCGCTGCTAGTGGAACTACGGCATATACAATTTGTCTTCAAATAAACACATAGAAATTCTCCCTTGATCCCATCTCCCATTCAGCAAAGAAATTCAGCTTACTGTTTGTGACTGTTGCTTAGTGAAATCAACTCATTTGAAATGCACACACACAAGGGATTATGTCCATGCTTTAGATGGACTGCCTGTGTTTCTTCTACCCTGCCAGTCACTAAACTGCAGGATTGAAAATGTTACACAACAAATCAAATTGTTTTGTCATTCACATACCACATTATCATCAGGTCAAGTTACTAGTCAAACAAACAGTAGAAAACAGATGGCTCCAAAGTGAATAGAAGGCTTCTTTTCACTCCTTGTGCTATAAATAAACAAAAGAAGCAGAGGTCAAGTAGATTATGAATGGAGGAAGAATCGCCCTGTGTCCATACACACAGTTTGAATGACAGCAAGGTCATGGGTGTGAACTCCATTTGTGTCATCTGCTTTATTAGCAAGTCATATCCTTTAAGGTGCTTAATTTTTTTAAAGCAACATTCTTCTTTGTTTTCCCCCAGAAAACAGAAATAGAAATTTTAAAAATATGTACAAACACTATTTTAACCTCAACAAACAACTTCAAATATTCAGAATTCAGTTGGGCATCTATTCAAAATTATCTGTATATGAACCCAGGTCAGCAATTTGCTGGGAGAAAGTCTGTAGCTCTGCAGAAGCTTATCAGCTGTCTCTTATTTGATTATGAACTTTATATTCCACTTCATATGAATATTCAAAGATTTTATAAATCATTTTAAAACCTAAGATCAACAATTTCTAAATCACCTTCAACAGCTGAATTTCCTCCCAGCCATTAGCCAAATAAAAAAGACATTAACAATAATCTCATTTACACTGTCAGATAAGTTGAAAACAACATGGGAAGTTGATCATGAGATGATAATAGGACAAAACATAGAGAATAAATTATGGTTGGTGCAATCAAAATAATTGTATTAATAATCCTCAGGCAGAATTCCTTAACATAGTTACACCAGTGGTATATTTTGCCAATGCATCTGTCAAGTACAAATCACACAAAAGTTGGATAAATTGTAACCACCAAAGGTTATACATCTGTATATTGGTGATCATACCCTGTTGTGCTACCATTCTGTACATTTTTGTACAGTTACAAAAATAGGAAAACATTGCGCATAGCAGAGTGTCATCTGCTCTGTTGACAGTGTGGGAGAAACAAGGTATAAAAGTGAAATATATTAATTCAGTTTATTCTGCTGGCAGGTCACAAGTTATGTGTTTAATTTATTTATAGCCCACCTTTCCCTCATAACTGGGACTCTAAACAACTCACAATAAAACAGTAAAAATGCACAAAATAAGTAAAAGCATAGAAAATTAAAATACAATTTAAATAAACATCAATGAGAGAGAAAAAACTGTAGAGTTGAAGGATGGAACACTGCAGAACTTTTAATACTGAAATCTTGGCACATGGAATCGGGCAAATAGTCATAGCAGAAAGATAGACAGACAACTTCGTTTAGCTAAAGGCGAAGTTAAAGGACCTCTGTCATATATGAGTCATAGACAGCAATATTTATCAAAGCCCTTCCTCAGACTATGGACACGAGACTAGAGATGGGCAGGACTTAAGCTGTGCCTCTTCACCGCATGACACCACAGGTGCTGTGCGTTCCACCCTCCCATCTCCCAGACAGCTGCCCCACACACAAGCCTCCGCACACCAGCAAGGTGAGACTCCTTTGCCAGCTGCCCAGTCTGGGAAGGAGCTCAGACTTCCCTTCCCTGCCTCCTCAAGCAGCTGACCACTCAACAGCTGTGCAGGGAGAATCCCCATCTCACCTCCTCGTCTGAGTGGTTGACTACCAGACAACCTGGGAGGCTCTAATTGGGTTTTTTCTTTTCCTTCTTTACATATTTACCTTTTTTAGTCTCTGAATTTTGTCAAAATGGGTAAAAAATAAAACAAAAATTATTTCAGATCCTCTTACCAGGTAATAACACTCAAGCCAGTTACCAGTCATAATATTGCACAATTTAAGTTAAAAACAAAAAAACAAAATAAAATAAAAACCACTGTTAAAAACAAATCAATAAAAAGAACAGCCCCCTCCCCAATCAGTTGAAGTGCACTCAGCATCAACACAGCAAAGAGGTCAAAGGCCATTCTAAATAAAAAGGATTTAGTTGCTGGCTAAAAGATAGTGTGGTGTGTGTATGTCAATTAAGACTCTCCCTCACCAGAGAGCTCTAGAGCTGAGAAGCAGCCACCAACAGTCCTCACTAAATATGCTTCTGACAAAGGGACCAAGAGAATGTCCTCTTCCCAAGTTCTTTGGCCTAGCTCATAAGACAAAAGGCAGCCTTGAAAACATGGTTCCAAGTTGGTTATGGGTTTATAGGTCACGATTAGAGATGGGGGTATTCGTATACAAATATCCCCGCACAGGTGGCATTAACGAGGGTCCAGCCCCCTGGGGCCGGATGGTCCACTCCCCGATCCACCGCAGATGCGGAAAGGTGTGATTCTACGAATGGCTCCGCAGCGCACGATCTGCTCGCCACTCCTGGCAGGAGGCGGAAGGACAAGCCTCGCTGCAAGGTCGAAGAGTGTCGAGCGGATTGTGTGCTGCGGAGCCATTCGTAGAATCGTGCCGTCCGCATCCGCAGCGGATTGGTGAGTGGACCATCCGGCCCCATGGGGCTGGACCCTCGTTAACGCCACCTGTGCGGGGATATTTGTATTCATATACGAATACCCCCATCTCTAGTCATGATGAATTTTTTCCTTGTAGGCAGAAACAGGATAAATGCCAATGATGCTTTCTTAACAAGGGAGTCATGTGCTATCTGTAATTCATCCCATAATACAGTCTGGCTGTAGCATTCTGCACCAGCTCTACACCAAATGCATTACTATAGTCAACTGGCCCTAGCAACAATGGCCCAAGATATTACCTGAGATAGAATCTGTGCTGTAACTCCTGCCCTCCCTTGCTCAACCGTAACACTACACCTGCTGTTGACCACCCCTTTCTTATTCTTGGAGAAGCATAGAAGACAGATGTGCAATTCAGATTTTGATTGATTGATTGATTGATTGATATCAGCTCCCAGAATTCTGGGACTCCAGCTGACAGCACACCTAGAGACACCTAAAAGTATTTCACCAGAAAACTCCCAGCAGCCATTGGGAAAGCTCCCCCCCCCCTTCTTTTGTTTGTAAAGGAATGTAGGTGATGAAGTGAGGACAGGAAGCCTTCTGCCTAAGCCTTTCTCCAGGTGAGACACATTCAGGTATCTGCAGGTGTGGGGCTGTCAGGCAGCACTCCCAGAATGGGAGTTGAGAAGTCTGATTAATCCAAACGGCACATCCTTAATATGCATACTCTGTGTAGAGCAGCTTTAGCCACAGAAAGTAGCTGATGTTACCCTCCATAGACACAGGCAAGCATAAATGTCTTGCTCTGAGGGATCATGGCTAGGAATTGAGCATTTGGGTTCTTCCCAGTTTTAAAAAAGGAACATTCTGGTGTGTGGTTGTAAGGAACCTCCAGGGGAGGGAGCAGCTCAACATACTCAAGCTCTGTATTCTAGGGCAGCTGCCTCACTTTCACTAATGGAGAGGACAGCCAAGTTGCTATTGTGTCACTGTGGTCACATCATACACCTTCTGGAATGAGAAGAGCTGACACTCTAGCCTTACCAGTACAAAAGCACTGCAGGCCACCACCAAAACCTGAGCACCCAAGTTCAGGGCTGAATCCAGTATTTCAGTATTCAGGGAGCTTGTGACCTCATCTAACTGAGAGAGATTTTGTGTTCCTTGATCTACCATTCATCTAACCAGTAACATGTTTTGTCTTTTCTGAACTGAGCATCAACTTGCCCCCCTCACCTGTTCCATTACCAATATCAGACACAGATTTAGAACTACAAAAAACATCCTTGGATTTAGCTGGGAAGACAGAATTAGGTCTCATAGCAGAAAAATGGCACCAAACTCGAGTTTCTAAGTCTCTGGCTGATGTTTCAGGGAATTCTTCTTCTTCTCCAGACCCTCAAGTGGGAGGACAAGCCTAATGCAAGCTGGAGGAGAAGAAAGTTTTATTTTTGTTTGAAGTGGCTTTAAATCATGGGCCCATCATGCCACATGCTGCAAGGCAGGGTGTGTAGTGCTGTTATCACAACTCCTTAGACTTCTTGTTGCACAAGCCATGGCAACAGTTATTGCAGAAAACTGGAGGGGGGCTGCCTGTGGGGATGCAGTTAGCTTTCCAAAAGCCCCAACAGCAGTGCAGGGCCTTGAAAAACTCTTGACATGCCATGTGATGTATCTAAGGCAATACAAGATATAAAACCTAGCAGAAATGGCAGCAACACTGTTGCTGGGTGCTTCAGCTTCAGGCTCTCTTGGATGAAACCAATGCCCTGGATCCATTTCAGTCGGACTTCAGGCCATGCCACGGCATGGAAACGGCATTGGTCGCCCTGCTGGATAACCTACTTAGGGAGGTCGACAGGGGCAAAATGTCCTTGCTCATCGTCCTTGATATCTCAGCCGCCTTTGATACCGTCGACCACGGTATCCTCCTGGGGAGGCTCTCCAAGTTGGGGATTTGTGGCCTTGCTCTCGCTTGGCTCCAGTCCTTCTTGGAGGGCTGTCCCCAGAGAGTTCAGCTTGGGGAGAATGTATCGGCCCCGTGGTCCCTCAGTTGTGGGGTCCCGCAGGGTTCAATCATCTTCCCAATGCTGTTTAACATCTATATGAGGCCGGCCGTTGGGGGGGGGTCATCCGGGGATGTGGAGCTTCGTGTCGCCAATATGCTGATGACACCCAGCTCTACATCTCCTTTTTTCAATCTGCAGTGGATGCCGTTCCATCCCTTGGGTGCTGCCTGGAGGCCGTTCTGCAATGGATGCTGTCGAATGGACTAAGGTTGAACCTGGACAAGACGGAGGTCCTGAGGGTGGGTGGCCGCGATGTCAGTGGTTTGGGGAACTCCCTCTCTTTTGGGGGGTTGACTCTCACCACAAAGAATTCGGTTCGCAGTCTGGGGGTCCATCTTGACCCATCGCTTACCATGGAAACCCAGGTAGCGTCCGTGGTTTGGTCTGCCCATTTACATCTTCGGCGGATCGCCCAGCTGCGTCCCTATCTAGACGCGGGGGCGCTCACCACACTGGTCCATGCGCTTGTAGTCTTAAGAATAGACTACTGTAATTCTCTCCATGTCGGGGCTTCCTTTGAGACTGATGCGGAAGCTCCAGATGGTCCAGAACACAGCAGCCAGGCTATTAACAGGAGTGAAAAGATTTCACCATATTTCCCCCACGTTGGCCGCCTTACACTGGCTACCTATCCACTTCTGCATTGATTTCAAGGTGCTAACCATTACATACAAAGCCCTTAACGGTTTAGGCCCTCGATACCTGGCAGAGCGCCTTCTTTCGCCCAGTTCTACCCATATCACCCGCTCTAGTCAGGCCGGGCAGCTGAGGGGCCTAACACCAAGAGAGGCCCGGTGGGAAAAAACTAGAAATCGGGCCTTCTCAGCAGTGGCCCCTCACCTCTGGAACAACTTACCTGTAGAGATCCGCCTGGCTCCCTCGCTGAGGGCCTTCAAGACTAACTTGAAGACATGGCTATACAGGCAGGCCTTCCCTACAGCCATTACCTAGCCTATCTCCCCTTTTCTTTTTTCTCTCTCTGTTTCTTCTTTTCTTCCTTTCCCATCTGGGACTTTGTGATTAATCTGGATTTTACCTTAGTTTATTTTTATGTTATATGTAAACCGCCCAGAGTAGACACATTCTAGATGGGCAGTATATAAATAAATAAATAAATACATAAATACATAAATACATAAATAAATAAATTCTGCTTGTCCAGGAGCGAACCCCTTTTCCTTAGCTCTACATTACCTAGTTTGATGGGTTTTAACCAGATTTTATACCCATTATTCTTCTTGTGCTTGTTCCCACAATCATCTAGCCTAGAAACAATTCCAGCCCCTCTCCCAACCCTTATCTAGCCCACTTCAGTGACACCACTGAACCATGCACCATTCACCAGACTTCCAGATCCTAAACATCCTCGTTCTACAGTTTCATTTATATATGAAATAGTATGGGGGACAAGATAGAACCCTGAATGACACAATAGGCCAACGGTCATGGCAATGAGCATAACGTTCTGAACCTACCCTTCTGTGCAGATCTAGTGCCACCATAACTTTCCCACCCCTTCCAGGAGATGCATGGCCATAAGAATCAAAAGCCACCAAGAGTTCCAGGAGAATCAAAGATGGGCACACCTTCCTTTTCCTGTTCCCTGTATTGATTACCCACAAAAAAGAGAGACATTTTTAAAATATAACCACAGCTGAAAACAGGTTGAAATGGATGGTACATATTACTTCCCTCCCCCCCCCCAAAAAAAACCACCAATCTGACACCTGCAGGGATGCAAGATCCAATTTTGCTTTGCTTTGTTTTGCTAATGCTGTTGCTAAGAGCTAAAGCTTCTAGTCTTTTTGCTGTCTTACATGAGCAAAAAGATCTCACTGCAGTTGACAGTGTTTTTTGATGGAATCTCTCAACATGTCATGACACCCTTTTTCACTGAAGACAAGAAAATGTGCGAGTATTTGTTGGATCCTTAAATCCAATAGATAATGTGCAGATCTTGTGTTTAAAATTAAGATGGAAAAAAAATCAGAAACTTCAGAAGCCAGAAGAAAAGAAAATATGGAGCTAATTAGCTTGAGGGGAAATAGTCTAGATTGTAGAAATCATTAATAAAAAATGTGGTACAAACCACATTATGAGCAAATATTATTAGTATAGCCAGCCAAGGCAGACTTAAACATTTTTCTAAAGAGCAATGGGTTGGTTCCCAAGTTTTTGCCCTGTGAATGGAAGGAATCTGTGTCTGTGGAATACAACCTTAGGATCTAAGCCAATATATATAACATGTCTCATGCTTCAGTCTCCGATATATATTTTACTTATTTCTAGTCATTTTGCTAGGTTCCAGATTGTCAGAAATAGCAAGTCCTTAAATAAAACCAAGTACTGATTTCCTATGTAATCATAGTTTTGTTGATGTCCTTCCCATATTAGTGACATAAGTTTGTTCATGGTTAATACCAGACACAAACACAGCTTCACTCTGGCCATCATAGGCATGGCTGTTGGGGAACATCACTCTGTCTTTTGTTTGGTGGAGTGAAAGAGGAATATATTTAATGGAACAGCAGAGGGCTGCAGTGTAGAGCTAAGCTCCTTTCACACTTTGGAAGAAGAAGAAGAAGAAGAAGAAGAAGAAGAAGAAGAAGAAGAAGAAGAAGAAGAAGAAGAAGAAGAAGAAGAAGCTTAAGTGTTTCTGTATACTTCTCACAGCCTACACCTCTTTTGCTTCTTATGCAGGGAAATGCTAAGTTGTGGCCAAGGATCACATGCTTTAAAGAACAAAGGCCTCTGGAGAAAGGTCAAATAATGTTAGGTTTGAGGCATCTCTGTTCCCTTCATCTGTGATGTGCATTACATTTAGCAAATGCTCAAATATGGGCATATTAAGATACCATTCGTGTGTATATGTTCTTTGTCCAGATAAAAGTTCAGAAATAATTTGGCCCAGTCTTAATGCTCTGGCAGAAAAGAGAGCTTACTAATTGCTCAGGCAAGGACATAGGATCCCTTTGATCAATACTCTTGCTCTATAAAATGTCATAAATATACCACAAAATGGTAATCAGGAACAACAGAAGCATTATTATATGAGATACTGGGCTCCAGCATTCATCTCTTCAAACAGAAAAAGTTCAAAGCAAGTCAAAATCAGGAAGAAGAAAAAAAGAAAGAAAGAAAGAGGGAAGGAAAGAACCCATACAGAATGGATTCCACCACTTTAAAAAAATAGCCAGAGGCTACATGATATCACAGCTATAGCCTTCAGAACAACATACCACTGCCAGAAAGTAAAACATGCTCTTCCCTCTGTCATTCACACATTGTGTGTGGAATATGGTATAGTTAAACTCTGTGAAATGAGAAATGAGCATGGAGAGATTCTATGTGTTGTGCAGATCGAGACTGAACCTGCCTTCCTCCGCTCATGCATGGCACAATCACATTCTCTTCCTTCTTTTTTTCAGCACTGTAGGAAAAGAAACAATCTAGAAAAAGATTCATATCTATGCCAAAAGTCTTTTCAAACACACACGCACTCATCTGACAGTATCAGTGACACCACATCACCAAAACACAGATGAAGCTGTGTTTCTCCAATGCATTCAGAAAAGGCTTATTTAGATATGTTAAGTGCTAACCTACTCTAAGTCCGGCTATACAGGATGCTTTTATGGGACATACGAAGCTCTGTACCAACTTAGCATTACAGCATAATCTGCAATTACTTGCACTGAATGCATGGTACTTTAGTGCTGGCATGAACACCCATCATCAAGACTACAGTGTGAAGTCTAAATGGTAACATGTTATTAGCAGATATTGTGCGGCTGGGTTGCATTATTTTCCAAAAGCACAAACAGGGAGAGGAGGGATGAATCAGAGAGAAGGGTTGTGATTCTGGGAAAGGAAATTTTAAACCCTTCCATAGATATAATTTTCCAAACCAGAAATGCACCTATCCAAGACACACTTTATTTGGTTAGGCAGCTTATTTTATTTTATTTTATTTTATTTTATTTTATTTATGCCTTGTTTCATACAGCCAGAAAAGAGTTCTGAAGCAATTTAGGACAACACACACATGTATACACACTATATATGTACAGTATATTCTAGCATATTCATTAAAACCACACAAAATGCACACCTGTATGCATCAGACAAAACACCAACAAGATGCACAAAAAAGCATCCTGCTTGCAGCATCAGTGTGAGTAGGAAAAAAAAAACCTGTCCGATTTGTCAGAAGAATCCATGCAAATACTGTATAAAAACTGTAAGGGGGTTTTCCCCTTGTGTGGCAAGTGCCACCGTTACCAATGTTCCAACGTCTTTTTGTTTTAGATGTTGAAAATGCCGAACAGTTTTAATAGATATTTAAGAGATGTGTCCTGAATTGCTAGGGCATGAGGGAAGAACACACTTTGTTAAATGTTAAATAACATTGATTAAAAATGGGTGGAATATTTTTACATTTCAGCTCAACAGGAGCTCATGACAATCTGTTTTTGTTGAAAAACTAGTTTGTCCAGATGTACTATGTGTCAGCTCTCATCATATGACTGCACATTAATGCTGCACAAAACCAGCGTCATAAATCTTCTTTTTATAACTGTACTGTACAAAGGGGGGGAAAGGCAATACCAGAATCTGTCCTCTAAACAGCTTTCCAAAGTTGATTCAGAAACATTTTCAGCACAACACAAACTCTCACTGAGACAGGAGAGGAGAAGACAAATTTTGTGGTTCCTCTTTCTTGTATATAAGACAAGCAAGAATTTACATCTCTAGTTCATGTACCACAGTATATCTATTCTAGAAAGGAAACAAATGGATGTAGCCTATGGTGCAAAAAAATAAAAAAGGCTTGCAGATACATGAGAGCACAGTATGATGCTACGAAGGACATAACTTATTTGTTTGTATCTCTGCTTGCCTATTGGTTTTGCTTCACTGTCAAGGCTCAGCAAAGGTTTGTGTTTGTTATTGGGGCAGGGGGGGAGTAATTGTTTTTAGAAACATATTAATGTTGTTCTGCAGCAGACCTCAAGATCAAACTCTTAGAGTAGGTTTTGTGGATGTGATTCTAAGCTCCGACAGTGAACTGGAGCCTTACTTTAGTAAACCAGGTATGTCAACATTCTCTTTTTGTGATGTCCGTGTTCCAATAAGAAGAGGATGTTTTGCTTCTAAAATCATCAATGGAGATGAAAAAATTACACCCACAGAGTATTTCCTTTTTAAAAAGTTCTTGGAAAAACTGAAGCTCTGCCCTCATTTCAAATACAATAGCCTTCTCCATGTAAAGACAAAAGAGTTGATTCATTATCAGCATCGCCCAATAAAGCTGTAAGAATAGCTGCTTTGTGAAAAAGTTCTACTTACTCATTGCTACACAGGAGTGTTAACTGTTAAAGTATACTTTTTTTTTTCCTGGAGAGAGAATGAGAGAGAAAGAGAGAGATGCTATGCATTTGTTAGTCATGGTGAGTTAGAAGACTGGAAACTATATCAGACATTATGGTTGATCCCATTAGCATTTAACTTGGCATTGTGGATTGACAGTCAAAACCCAGAATGCCTCTATACTAAGTTAACCAGTACATTTGTATACACCTGACATTTTATTAGCAATTTAAATCTTGACTTTATGTTGTTTTTGCAGGTGACAGTTTCCAAAGTTCCTAAACCCCTGGTCAAGATCAAGAAAGATTTTGTGTGTTCTTCACAAAATGCAAGGCCTTCTGTGCAAAATACATGTTTTGGGGGAGGTTTCTTTGTGTGCGCAAAAAGCACTTTTTTTGATATGATGGCTACGAAGAATGGCCTTAATCATTTTGCTTTTTCATAGGAGTGGGAAATCCTGACAGCAGTTGATAATTTCTTTGGCAGAGTGTCTTGATGTGTTACAGTACCCTTTTAAAAATTTGTTTGTTTGTTTGTATGCCACCTTTCTCCCAAGGTGGCTCAAAACACCTTGTTTACCATTTTTAGTGTGATATTTATTTGTTTCTTTTAGTGTAGTATTTATTTGTATATTTACTGGTTTTAGCTTTTAAATATTGGCTTTTAATGATGTAAACCTCCTTGGTCCTTTTTAAGGAGAAAGGTGGGGTATAAATAAAGAAATGAATAAATAAATCTAAAACTACAGAATGAACAACAGTATAAAAATACTACATAAATATCACATTAAAAACAATTAAACATATATATTAAGATTAAAAATTGAGGTTTTAAAACATTTAAAAATCTTTAAATTAATGAAAAAACACTGCAGTGGCACTTAATTGAGGCCAAGAAAATTGCTCAGTATTTGTTATACCCTTAGTTTACAAATCACCTATATGGATTTGTCCATAATATTGGCTGGCACTGCATAGGTTGCTCACACAACGTCCAAGCACTTCTTCAGTTGCAGGCATTTAATAATACAAGCACATGTCTGAGTGTTGCATATGGGACTCTGCTCCTGTCTAGGAGAGAAGTGTGTTTGGCAGAGTGTGATCCATCCACAGAATCTGCTTCTGTGCACATATCACCATTGCTGTGTCAGAAGAATTCCCTTTAATCAGCCCAAGTTTAATGGTTTTTTTTAAAAAAGTAAACAGAATTTACCACAGTTCAGGTCAGTATCTTGAAAGACACCTATGAATAACATGTACATTTGCCACAGGCACTGGCTAAAGATAGATTAAATGGACTGCAGCTGAGTAATAACCACTACCACAAAGCCCTTTAGCCAAATTCACATACTTGGCAATGGTAAAGAGTCGGTGACTTCTGCTTTGAATGTTGTTAGGTGTCTAAGCTTTGTGCAATGAATTTTCCATTGAAGGTGAGCCAGAAACCCCAGAACACAACACTAGGGAAGAACCATCAGGTCACAGACACCCTGGATGCTTGAGAGGCCTGAAGACATAGCTGATGTTGACTCTGTGGCTGAGTCAGAGGAGGAGGCTGGACCCACATCTAGCTCATGAAAACAACGCAGGCTGAAGACACAATCCCAGATGGAAATGCCCAGATGAAGTTATTGACTTGGGGAAGACTTCTTGGGAGAAACAGCCTCCCTAGAACAAGGCAGTCTCCATGTGGGAACACAATCCCTTCTAGGGAGACAGCCCTGCAGCAGAGTTTCTTCCTCACCTGGCCAAATGTCTACACCTGAGGCTCCAGCAGCCTGTTTATCTAACTCTTCCATCTCAGTCTGGATCACTGGAGAACGTCTCTATCAGTTCCTTCTCTTGTATCCTGTGTACCTGGACCCTGGTCACTCACTTCTGAACTGTGCATGACCTTTACATTCATTGACTATGCTCTTTGTTCCTCTGTAGTAGATACTGGCCTGGCTTTACTCTTTGGATGGTTGCTGGAGAGTGGCTTTGCATCTCCCTGATTAGCCATCCTCTTTACCTAACACACCCCTTCGACATTGTCTTGACTCTCATTTTGGATTTCCCTGGCCTTGGGCCTCAGATGACCAAGTTCTCCCCTGTGAATTTGGCCTGCTGGAGAACAGGACACCTGGATTTACTTTCTTATGTGCTGTCAATTTGGAACCAACTTATAGTGACCCTAATAGGGCTTTCAAGGTAAGTGAGATATTTAAAGAATTTTACCAGTACAACGGCCCCAGTGAGATTCCATGGCTAAACAGGGATTTGAACTCAAGCCCCCTGAGTCCTAGTCCATCACTCTATCCACTACGCCACACTGGGAAACTATTTGACTTCTACCCATAAATAAATTTAGAAAGGGAACATGGCAGGGGTGAAGGCATGACTATGTTCCATCCTAATCCCTTGTGGCAAAATTTCACGTAGCTTTTGAATTAATGAAGGAATCTAGCAACATTTAAAAAGAAACAATGAATTCTTTCATTGTACCTTATGTGGTACCTCAAAGTCAAAGACCAACTGCACAAGCTGCCACAGCAATCTGACAACATGCCAGTCATATGCAAACAACCACATAACTAGCAACTCATCAGAGCTTCACAGTACCGTCCATAACTGGAGTTCTATATATGCAAATATTTAAAGGACAGTGGTCAAATACATTTATTATAATTTTGAGTTTTTATGGAGTACAGTCAACTGCATCAGGTGTCTGGAGTGTTATTCAGAATTTCAGGCATGTGTCCAGTACATACATGCACGCTCACAACACACCTTTACACAAACATATACAGAGAGTACACACATGGTTGTGGATGAGACTGGAGACAGTGAGGCCAGAGGAAAATTATATACACAATATAATGACAGTAATAATTACATTATTGACTTAGACCATTCACAAATGATGTTTTATCATGTTACACACGCTACCTGGTTTACCAAGTGTCAGGTAGAAATATAAAGAATACGACCAATGTCTCTGCTCAAAATAGATGTTTCTGTTTGAGAAAAGGGCATCTCAAGGGAAAAAAACCTTCCACAAGATCAGACAAAAATCCTCACACCTTTGGTGTGCATTCTCATTTACCTCAAAAGGATAAATCAAGTCAGAATTTATATCTCTCAGGTCAGCAGCAAGAGTTTTGTGAATTATCAGTAAGGTTGGCATGAAAGTGGGATCTGCAGCAAAATGTCACAGTGGCCAGTGCTTCTGCTCCGTGTTCCAGCCAGCCTTGAGCCCCTCCAAGATACTTCATTCTATGTATTTGTCACTCCAGGTTTTCTTATTTCCCCCTAAACAGACACTTAAAATTTGGTGGCCACTGGGCATGCTCAGTTGTCATTAGGTTTTTCATGTCACCTCACACAAGAAAATTGCTTTATTCCTTTTTTTAAATGTTATTTTCTTCTAATATAATTTCTCCCTAATCTGCAATCTTTACAGTTACTTCCCAAACCTGCTGATATCTCCGTCTTGTGCATGGATCCTGCTATCTTGGCTACATAAGCATTTTCATTCAAATAATTAATTTGCCATTACCCAACAGGATATAAAGGATATAAGTGGATCTTGTTCTCCTTTTGCTTTTAAAGTTCACCTCCCTTTTATTCTTTGTGTCTGAGTTAACTGCAATCTATTTTTGAATGTATATTTCTCAAAATGTATTTGTTTTTATTTATGCATTATTTGTATACATTTTTCAAATATACACATTTTGTGTGAATTTGTCTATTAATAAAAGGACTTCCATGTGCATTTCTCAGATGCACATATTTGTAGATTAAAATTGTTATTTTATTTAAATTTTTGGTCTTCCTCCTTTTCTTCCCTTAATCCCCCCCCCCCCAAATGCATCGCAAGCCTTGGAAATTGGCAGATTTCATCAGCAAGAAGTGTTCCATTCTTTGTTAGTCTTGGGAGGTGCAGTGTTGGGTAATCCCACATTCAAATGCAAGCCCAACTTATTTCTCACTCATTTCTCACTGGAATACATAAAATGATCAACTTTATCTTGGAAAGTAAAGTAGCTTGGTGGAAATTTAGCTGCAAAAGCATCTGTGACAGAACTAGAAGCAGGGCAGCCGAAGAATAAAGAAGAGCATTCAGTCTCACTTGGCACCAGAGTTTCCATCCCATCCTAGTCCCTCGGGTGGAAGTATAAACTCAGCTGGTCATAAACATTTTCTTACAGGAAAGCTTTGAAGCATGCTCTTCGAAGCTATATATGCTAGGAACGAGACAGGATTTACACACACCTGAATTGGTATGGTGTAGTGGATAGTGTGTTGAGCAAGGACTCAGGAAAATTGGGTTCAAATCCCCACTCAGCCATGGAAGCTCATGGGGTGAGGGGGACAGTGCTGGTAAAACCATTCCTTAAATATCTCATCTAACTCTGAAATCTTACTAGAGTCACCATGAGTCAGAATAACAGCAAGAGTTGTTTCCTTTGATTAATCTGATGATTACATGTGAACAGCCAGAAAATATTCATGCAGATTATTCATAATTCCAAGGAGGGTTTATAAAATAATTTAGTGAAATGTGCAAAGCTCACTCTTGTGTATCAGCTTTCTCTTGTTTTCATTTAGGCTCACTCTTGAAAGCTGTGAGCATTTGTGATACTTCCCAGAGCAAATAAGGGTGGAAGAATATAGAGTATCTGAGTTAAGTGTGAACAGTTCCTGCTGCTCCCCAGGATGGCTTCCTTCAGATGTTCAGAATTCTGAATAACAATGTCTTTTCTTTAACTATGTCATTCAGGCTGAAGCAGACTGTGTGAATTTAGAAGCACGCCTGTGAATGATCTAGCATCTGATATGTATTTATAGACATTAAATTTTGGGTTTAATGCACTCCTGCCACTATCTAACAATTCACTATCTAAAAGCCTAAAAGGCTTTTAACTGGCACAAAAGCAAAGGGTCAAAAGTAAGTTGACCCCTGACAGAATGTACAATTATTAGAGAGGGCCAGGACAAGAGCAGCTGCTGGAACCCCACTGGCTCAGCAAAGTACTTCCAAAAGTCTGGTTATTAATAATATGCTCAGGTTCCCCCCTCCTCCCCACCATCTCGACAAGGTCCCTTTAGCTGCTCTAAGAAGAATTATGGCCCTCCCTAGCAGCTGCAATAATTGTGTTCCCATTGTTGTATGGACCTCCTCCTGAACACCCCCTACAAGTGTCCATTGTTGAAACAGAGTCAAGTGATTATATGCTCTGGCTGATACGGTTTGGGCCCAGCTGCCTAACTGCTGACACACGAGCACTGAAAGGGCGGGAGGGGGACTCATGTCTGCAAGATGGGGCTCTAACATGCCAGACCTTTTACATAAGTCAAACAGGAACAAATGATGCTTTATCGGTCCTGCTGACAGAGCAACCTCCTCTTCCTTTGAAGTGGTGGCTGCTTATAGGCTCTTACAGCTTTTCCTCTTCAGCCCAAGCAAACATCCTTCTTTTGATATGCTACATGCTCATTATCTCTGCCCCATTTAATGATTTTTGATTGAAAGGTGGCAGCTCAGTTGCCAAAAAGATCGTTGAAGAGGCTCCACAGAGTCAGGCCTACAATAAAGGCTTTCCTTATGCAGTGGCCTAAATTTGGAATTTCTTAACAGCATGTTCTTGTTCTTTGTGGCAGATAAGGGCTGAGCGTGAAATTCTTAATTAAGCAGTAAATAGTGTATGGGGTGTCAGCAGATGCAGCCTGTAGCCATGGAGACTGAGTCACATGAACATGAGAGCAGACGCTAAACTGGAAGCCTCAGGCTTGGAAATGAGTGGCAGCTGAAGAATCCTACAAAGCTTGTAAACGGGATTAATTAGTTGACTAATTATTTCAGACCATTAATGCAACTTTAAAATAAAGCCAATTTCTAATATTAGAGCAAGGAGTTCCAAAATGCTGAAAAAAGCAAACGGCCTTCTTTCTTCCAGGAGCCCCAGATTTTGGCCAGGATGTGACAGTGAAGCTATAAGGCCCAGGTCCCATGGGACTATAAAATCTTCTCAGGCCTTTCTGGTCCAAAAGAGCTTTGTGGAGCTCAAATGCTGGTGTGTTCTCAGACAGATGTCAAAAGACACAAAAGGTAGCCAAGGCAAAACAAGTTTGGACCATTTCCAACACGCACCATTGCTTACTCAAAAGTTCTTAAAGCTGAAAAATCATGTCTTTATGGCTGAGAGTCTTCAGTGTGGAAGGGATTGCCACTCTCGAATTGGCCTTCTCAGCCACACTAGACGCTGTTCCAAGACCTCTACTCAGAGCACGTTACCATAGTCTCTCGAGACTGGAGGATACCTACTATGGCTGAGAGTTATAACGCAGACTTTGCTGCAAAGTAATGCTCCCCACCATCACCTGCTACCTCCTACACTGTTGTACCTTCAGCATTTCTATAAGATGAACTTTTCTATACTTGCTATTTCCTTTATTGGTTTGCTAGCCTCGTTTGCCTCCCATAAAGCTCTATGATTTTTCCCAGCCAACTCCCACCCGCCTAATTATCCAAATAAATGGGATGGAGGTGCTGGAACAGCCAACTGCCTCTGTGGTACACTTTATATGTGAATGTGCTTCCACACTATTGGTTCCAATGTTCCCCATGCCACCATGCCTTCTTGAAAGCGTTTCACTGCGGTCAAAATCAGGCCCATACACCATGGAGTTTTCTCCTACAAATTTCTCATGCATAAGAGCATTAACTTCAAACTTTTATGTGGCCTTTATTTTTCCAAGCATTGATAAGTAGGAAGACAGTTTTGTTTCCTTTGGATGCCCTTTATAAGTGCATCTACTACCAGGGATGGGGACTTGTGACTTGCTGTCAAGTCACACTTAAGTTGCACCAATGACTTGACTTGGACTCGACTTGGGGTTTTCCCCAATGACATGCACTCAACTTGCGACTTGGAACCATTTTTCTGAGTCTCTTGTCAAGTCCCCCCACCGCCTCCCATGCCTTCCTGTTCCTGACACCAGTGTTGCATGCCACTGTCCTCAGAAGCAAGCAGCAGGCTTGGTTTCCATTCCACCAGCCAGGCTCACTGCTTCTGGGCATGCTCAGACGTCTAAGCATGCCCAGAGTGGCAGGCATGGCTCTTGGAAGGGAAACCAAGCTTGCTGCTTGCTTCTGATTACAGTGGTGTGCAGTGGCAGCAGGAACAGGTAGGCGTGGGGGGCAGTGGCAGTGGCAGGAGCAGCTAGACATCAGGGAAAATGAGTCAGGCCCACTGCTTCTGAGTATGTGCAGAGGCAAGTGCCTGCTCTGGGAAGGGAAGCCAGGTCTGCTGCTTCTGTGCATGCACAGCCTTCGTCCAAGACTTGGGACTCAGACTCAAAGCCTGGGACTTGGGACTTGGCACCAAAGACTCAGAACTTGACTTGCGTCTTGGTATGAAAGACCCAGACTTGGAATTGGGACATGGGTCCAAAGACTTACCAACATCCCTGCCTACTACATATTTACGGGTACACCTACAGATCATATTAGGCGGGGGGAAATTCCTGCAGGAGGCAGCAAATCCACTAACCCAGCACTAGGTTCCCAGAAAAAGTCTCTACAGATCATACAGGAAATAAAATAAGGATGAAAAATACCAGGATGATTTATTTGGAGTCTACTACAGTGGAGAGTGTCATCATATGAAAAAGGGACCAAGCGACATTTCCTACCACTTTTAAGTTTGAGCTCTACTTCCATGGGCATATTTGTTGAAAACTTTCACTGTTTTAAAGGTATCCCTAATAAACATACTAGGAAATGTGCACTTTTCTTAATAGGTTAATTTCTTGTGTTTCTCACTGAAAAATGAGTTGCAACTGATCAGTTGCCTGTTTGAAATACATAACTGGAGCGGTGATCCTTGCCTTGTCTCACAGGTCGCTGTAACACAGATATGAGATGAGAGGACTTCATCTTGCAGCAGTAGAGAATTCCCAGCAGTGAAGTTATCAAATGTAGCTAATGGACTAGAGAGCAAACAATAACAAACATTCACAGTCTTAAAATTAAAATATGTTTTGTTTTGTTTTGTTTCTTGATTTTTGTCTGGGGCATTATAATATACATTGGGGTGGATGTACGACGGAAGAAGGAAGAAGCATAACATACATTCATAATCAACCCAAAATGACACTGAGCCTCTCCATTATTTCATACAGACTTTCCATCTCTCGATTTTCACTGTAAGACTTTTCATTGGATTTAGCTGTCCTTTAAGATGTAGATTTCTAATAATAAAAACACAAACTTACATAATGCACATTTAAAAAAAAAATCCACACATTTTTGGACTACAGGAGCCCATGTTTCCAATAAGTGACCAGCACATTTCCCTGTTGTTTGTACAATCTGAAGGTTCTTTCCCATCTGTTCTGGTTTGCAAAGAACTCACATAAGGTATGCATGTTTTGTCCTCCCCTCTTGGGACATGAACCACCCTAAACCATACCACTCACTAAATTAAAATGAAGTTATACTAAATAGGTAACACATACTAAAAATGTCCTTCCTCTGCTCCTCCATGGAGCAGAGGGAGGATGCAAAAAAAAAAATTTTAACCAATTAAGGCAGCAGTGATGCACTGCATCACTTACCTTTAAAAAAAAAAGAAAGAAATCTTCCTCCCAGAAGCAGGCGGTGGTAAGGATGGAGGGTTTTTTTTCTTTTTAGCCTTCTTAAAGGTGTCAGACCAAATAGGGTTGCTTGAGATGTCTATATCATTTGGATGCAATGATCACACCAAATGGCATACAAACCTCTACTCAGCTCAGAGTGACCCTATTTAGCCTGCACCAGCCTGCTCCCAATCAGTCTGTGTAGACAAGCCTAAAGACTACATATATTAACCATCCCATTTATGTGCCTCTGTCTGTATTACCAGCCATCTTTTGTTTGTTTTATAACCACTATTCAGGCAACTACTTTTTCTCCTAACTGTTCATTCTTGCATTTCTGTCCCTACTAAAAGCCTTTGAAAGCTTATGCCAAGTAAGTGCCACAAGATTTTTGTTGTTGCACATTTCAGTTTTGGTACCAAATTAACCTCTCTCTCTTTTAGTTGACAAAACAACAACTTTTCATCACCATTATTGAGTTAATCTGCTTATGCTACCATGCCCTGGCTACCTGAACAACTATAAAGAACATCACTTGCTAGTGCATTTTGTACTTCCATTCCCCCACTTCCCCCCACCACCAGTAGCTGCCTGCCAGCTGAGGCTACTGAAGTGCTTGCAGTCCATGCAAACCTCTACCAAATAAAATGTATGAGACTCATTGTCATATATTTCAGTGTCATTAACCAGTCTGTGCCTTAAGATGTGATGATCTTAATTGTCTTAGTCCTAAAAGCACGCTTACACAAGAAATGTGTGAATGCATGTTAAATAAAGTAGATTCACAATGCACTCTTATACATGTAAACTCAGAAGGAGTAAGACCCACTGAATTAATTACAACTTATTCCCAAGTAAGTGAGTGCAGGATTGGACTCTCTGTATTGTAGAAAGTGCTGCAGGGAAAATAAAATCAAGTGAGATCCAATTGGCAGTCTGACATTACAGGACAATATACATGCACATGCTGACATATACAGGATTTAAATAGGTTGCCTACTGGTACTAAGTATCCATGCATTATAATTTAACAAATGGCAATGGTGTCCTACAAAACTAATATATTCTTTTACGCTGGAGTATACACAAATTCTAATACTTTCCCTGTAAGAGCCTTTGCCCAGTCCTTCTTTAATGGGATCCAGAAAGCATCCAGGTTAGACCCTTTAATGCACCTTTTATAAAAGACTGTTCTTGTACCTCCAGTTGCCACCTACAACACTGCATCAGGCTCAGAAGGCAGTTTAGATTCAGATATAAGAATAGGTAGGCAGGGTGAATATATTGTTTCAAGTGCTGGAAAGGCAGTAATATGACCCTCCCACTAAAATTTGCAAAATGTACTGGCTCAGTGGGAATAGGGTGTTCCTTCACATATTACAATGTGTTACATTATGCATTCCCTCCCCTTTCACTCCAATTACAAATCCATCCTCCTAAGCTCCCCCAACTGACTTTTTAAAAAGTTATATTTCCCCCCTCATTTTTCAAAAATACAAAAATTGTCCATGCACAGCTTTTCTGATTGGCTCTGAGCAATGGGGACACATGCAGGAAATATGAAGATGCTGTTTCCTCAGCATACTCTATAAACGTACACTGTCAAGGTTCTCTTGATCAAGGGAGTTAAAAGTCAATCAGGAGGTCAGAGGTAGACAAGTAATAAGCAAGAACTCCATTCTAGCTCTTGGAGGAAAGGATGTGTGGGATGCTGTTGAAGGGCAGGAACTGCTGTGGTAGTCCCTAATTTCATAATGAGCTAGGCATGTTGTTGTTGTTGTTGTTGTTGTTGTTGTTGTTGCTGTTGTTGTTGTTGTTGTTCAGACCAATGGGACTGTTTTTATACACTGTCAACCTAGCTCCAAAATAGAACTACTATATTGCTTACGTGATTGAACATTCTTGCAACAATTAGCACCATTTTAATTTGCCCTAAATAGCCAGTGGTTTTCACTGTGCCCTAAATAGCCACCAATCTGCCTCTCTTTAATGTTAATGGAGCAGAGTAGGGCATGAGTATTTGTAATTCGGAGGAACTGGGGGAGTCTGCATGGATCATTAACGCAAAAGAGCTTTCATTACCAAGGGAAGAGGGTGTCTCGGTAGGATCTGTTCCTGCCTTTATGGAAAAGAAACCCAGCAGAGGCAACTATCATCATAGGAAGTTAACCCTTGCCTCAAACTGCCATGAGCCTTTTAACATTGCTAGAGACAGATCAAAAGAGGAAAGGGGTTAATCCTAGTTGATTTATCAGCAATGGTGTGTTTTTATATCCAAATAAGTTTCAATTAAGAAGCAATTTGATTCTGAAATCTGGCATGACTAGTAGATGGAACTTTACAGTCTGAGTTACAATTTACCATCATGGCTGTATAAACTGTTATGTAATTTAGCTCAAGTGTAGTGTGCAGAACTGTTGAACATAAATGGCTCACAAAGGATTTGCTAAGCCAATCAACAACTCTGGGTAGAATAAATATTAACCCTCCTGTTTATGTTTACCATTAGCTCACTTGTCCTAAGGCATTCTCTCACTTGCTTGCTCGCTTGCTCTGTGTCTCTGTATTAAGGCAAACATTGTGTCTAGCTCTAAATGCTTTGTGCTTGGTACGTTTGTGAAATAATCTACTATAACAAATGCATCTCAAGGGACTCCTCTTAAGTCGTGTGTTATCCTTTGATCTTTAAGTGGTAGTGGTGTGGCAAGCAGTGCATATGTACAATTACATTTCATGAGCCTGCTGCCTCTTTTCCTGAGCTGGTCTGATTTGGTAAGAGCTATGCATGCCTTGGTTGTATCACTTTTGGACTGCTGCAATGTGCTCGACATAGAGCTACCTCCTAAGAATACCCAGAAGCATCACTTGATATAAAATGTGGCATCTGTCTTACCATGCAGTCAAGAGCTTGGAAAGTTATGTTTTCAAAGCAACGGGTCGCTTTTTCTTTTTCTTTTTTTTCTTTTTTGCATCTTAATATAACAATTGTACGCCATCAAAAGTCAATTCCAACCCATGCCAATCATTCCAGGTACAGAGCACTCATAAATAGTTTACTATTCCTGTCTTCTGGGGGTGTTCTGGGACTGTGCAAGCTGCTGGCTTTTTCTCCATGGAAAGCAGAGTGGAGAATTTAATTGCCAACCTTTGGCTCCACCACCAGGTACCCAGTTCGCTGAAATATCCAGCCAGCTCAATGCATCTTAACACGCAGGTTATCATTGCTCCAACTGCACAAGTGATTTGTTGGCTATTGTGTGGTCCTCACTAACATGCCAGGAAAATATAATTCAACACTGTTTCCCTATAGTAGTCAATTCTGATAATGCAATTTAGAAATATGTACACAATGACAAAAAACAAAACCAAATGGGGTTTCCATTCCCACTTAGGCTTTTAACAGAATGGCATAAAACCTAAAAAAAAACATTTTTGTCAACATGCCTCTAAAAATGTCTTTAAATGCACTTTAAATGCTACTTTTGAGCATAATTAGACATCACTATTTACACCTAAGTAACTATGGCTTTGAGAACATATAAAACAAATAAAACCTATGAATTGTCCAGTGTTTGATCCTATCCAGTTTTCTGCAATCAGTTTCAACTGCTGCAATCTGGAGATGTGGACAAGACATCTACAAAAATGAGACCAAGCAGTTATCCTTGGCCGTATCCTTATTTATTTGAATAAGGCAATGTTTCTTATTTGAAATAATGTTCTCCAAAACACCACCCAATTGAAAAATAATTCCCTTCAGATATTCAAAGAATAGATGACTTAGAATTAGTTACTAATTTATTATCCATCTAAAATATGCATTGTTTCACTGTCAGAATACCCAGTGTCATCTCTGTTATTAATGTGAGATAAGTATATCTGGACCATGACATTCTTAAATAAATTGAAATATTTTTTTTTTAAAAAAATCAAGAGTAAGGTACCAAGTTCATTGAGCAATGGATTGTGTTCCAAGCATGCTGAAAAGATAGACTTTAGCATTGATACATAATTGTCTTTGTCATAAAAAAATAAGTGTGTATTCTCTTTGGTGCTGTGTTCTTTTTACCGACATAATTTTAAAAATAAAAGGAAATCACAGCAGTTCCAGAAACAAGAAGTTTCTAATTCCATGTCCACATTCTTCTTGCAACCACTCCGCCCCCTATTTGTTTACTTGCAGCTAGATTAGGGCCAAACTGTGTAAATAAAGGCACTATAGCCAGTGCAGCCAAGAGAAAGCCCGAGCAGGATGTTCAGGCCTTTTAAGCCTTCCCATGGGGTTCTGAAAAAAAGACATCATACCTTGAGGGCCTCTTTCTCTTTCCTGAGAGTGGGTTGACTGAAGCACTTTCTTGTTATCGTGTCTTCATTTGTCCAACTGGAGCTGCAAGCTCAATAAGCAAAATGATCTTATCCAGCGCCAGAGATGGAGAAACTACCTTTCTTGTACTAAAACTTCTGAAATCCATCAGCTGGCACAGCCATTGATCAGGCTGGCAGCTGAATTCTTGCAAATGCACTCCAGAAGAGTCTCTGGGTAGGATAAAAGTGAAACTTCCCCAGTTGGATGCTTACTTATACAAATGCTGCATACATAGCCTGACTTAGCTGGAGATGCTCTTAAGAGTATCTCAGTTTTGTTAGTTATCTGTTTTCTTCTTTGGTTGCCAGTGTGATTTTAGCTAGATATTTTATTTTTAAAAAGCAATAAAAGCAAAGCGTGCTCCCCATAGCACTTCAAGCACTCTCTGGGCAGTTTACAAGTTAATTATGTAGGCTATACATTGCCGCCGCCCCCCGCCTCCAGCAAGCTAGGTACTCATTTTACCAACCTCAGACTGAGTCAACCTTGAGCCGGCTACCTGGGATTGAACCCCAGGTCATGAGCACAGTTTTGGTTGCAGTACAGCAGTTTATCCACTGCGCCACGAGGCTCTCAATAGGACTCTTCATCCAAAATGGTTGAATGCTTCTGCAATGTGATCATAATATGAATGCTACTTGTATTAGATACTGTTAGATACTGTTAAAATTGGCCTAGTGGTATATTTAGGCTTATTTCAGCTTTTGCTCTGCTTTAAATGAACTATTAATAGTTAAACTGGGAATGTTAAGTTGCAGTACAACTTCTGTAACACATTGTTGTGTTGTTTACCTTTTGGCTACTGTTTTGAGCACATTGTAAAGAAAATTAAGTATATAAATAAACTGACATGACTGTGAGATATCCAGTTCACAACTACTGCATCTTCCACCCCTCGGTTCCCCTCATGACCCTTCTATATTTGCTTCAGTACAGAAAGCCTAACTTACCATGGTAACAGCCAGAAACAGGTAGTGATTGCAGTGCAATTGCAAACGTCAACATTCATAAAGGTTTTATGTGAAATCGATAGTCCAGGTCTTTTGGGAGTTTTCAGTCCTGTCAGCATATAGCTTTCCTCCTGTAAGAAAAAGACAGAAATGGATACATTAAGAATTAGAAGAGAAGCATTGAGTTGTAAGACCAGGGCAGAAATCAACAGCCATTAACATGTTTCTATGATTTAGATCCAAACTAGACAAGGATGTGTGTGAACGCAGATCTGCCTCAATTATGTAAAGTGAGGATGTCCAAGGGTTTTTCCCTGTCCCTGCCTGCAATTAGCTTCTCCATACTCTGTGCCTTGAACATTTCTCTCTTCAGCCAAGGTCTAGGTATGCCCTCTTTTTCTACATGGGCAGGATAGCCCTTGGTTCAATATATACAGATCTGATACCACCATGTCCCTACTCAAAATATGCTGGTGATACGGGCTGGATGTCTCTCTCCATGACCAATAGCAGAAGCCCTCTGAATACAATGACTTAGTGCCCCTGCTGAGACACAACTGTAAAGCTGGATAAACTTTTCAGTGGGTAAAGACTCTTCCCTTCATATTCTTTTTGCTAGATTCCCACAGTCATCAGATAGGTTCAATGGGAAACAGGATTTAGCTGGTCTAAATAGGCCTTTCACGTGCCCCAGAAGATCTTTTTATGTTCTTCCAACATGTGCACACCCTGATTTCATGCAGTTCCATATAGTTCTGTAACCTTTTCCTGCTCTCATTCACTGTACCTCTTTGCCTCAAATTCCTTCTTCCATCCCTGTTTAAGTAACTGCTTGTTTGTCTTGGATCTCCCACTTTCATCTCAGATTTAGTTTGGCTAAACAAACTAATATTTCCTCTACATGGCAATATTCACATATATTATCAACCCTTATCTATTAACATTGATTTTTCTTTCTTTCTCATATTTGCATCCCATATTCAATCAGCTGTCTCTTTTTCCTGTGCATCTCTGCAAAAATCCCACCCCACTCCCAATTCTTTTCTGTTCCCTTTACTAAAACTTTGCTTTATGCTCTGTTCCTTTTTGGCCTTCCTCCTTGCCACCTCCGTTCCCTCCCAGCTATACCAAATTCTGCCAAAATAATTTTAAAAATACAAAATAATTCTCATTTTGTTTGAACTATTTCACGTCCTGCCTCAGCTCTCTGCTCACCTCCCATCTTCTTTGGTATCCACAACATCTTTATTTTTTTCTCCCTTTGGCTTTCCTGTTTTCTGTGGTCTTGAGCCATTCCATCTTTTGGCCTTCATGAAAATGGAAGCAATGCAAGACTCAAAAATACAAGTAGCAACAAGAAGCTGCAGATTTGTGAGTTGCTTCTTAAGCAGAAGTACACATATGACTTTATCTTCAATCTCTATTTGTAGGCACTGTTCCTCCTTGAGATTAATGGAAGCCCCCACCCACCCTCAACTCGTAGTGGGTGCCAAATCAATGGAGAAAGCTGAAGTATAGAAGTACAGAAGTAATAATTGGTTTAAAGGCATCTTTTAAACATAAAAGGGCTGCTGGAGTGGAAGGTTTAGCTTTCTTATTAAATTAATGTCATAAAGTTTTAATTGATGTTAAAGAGACATCATTATTAAAGGACAGAATTACATAAATTAATATGCAAATTATGACAAGAAGACTCTTTATCATGAGATAATCGAAGATAATCACACCCCTGGGGTGTTGTATGGAACAAGGCACAGCTGAGTGCCTCGAAATTTCTTAACAAGTGTGCAGAGAAATCTGAGTGTTCTGTATCCTGACACAGCAAAACAAAAAGACTCTACCTTCTACACATGCTAGAAATGAGCTGCTACAGATTGTCATGCCAGTAACTGATGTTTAGTACATACACTGCCAACCCGCCCCTTGCAAGTGGTGGTCCCTTCACCACTGCCCAGCGCTCTCTTCTCTCCTCCTTCAGAAGCTTCCTTGTCCTCTCAGCTGAGGTGAAGAGAACACTGTTACTCCTGTTTCCTAGTTCTACCTTGAGGTCATTGTTCCACATACCCCACACATCACTTATATCCCCTTGCTTTCTGATTTTGTTAAACCATTGCATCCTGTACACATTGAAAAACAAACAACCACAATAACAAAAAAGGCCTCAAGCAACCTCTCTGTTCCCTGAGAATAGTCGTGAGGATTATCAACACTGTATCAGCTGATCTTTTTTCACCCAGTAGTTAGAATATCCATAAATGTACTGTGATATAACAGTAGCTTAATCAGTGGTTGCCAATGAATTCCGACTTACAACTCTGATGTTATTGAACTCTGTAGTGTAGGTTTCCTGCACTGGCAGGGGGTTGGAGTAGACAACCCTTAAAATTTCTTCCAGCTTCACAGTTCTGTAATCCCGTACCTTACAGGGAAAAGAAGAAAAAGCCATGTTTAGCCTATGGTATCTTTTAAAATTATGAATAATGTCATCTATCCATGCAGACATGGCCACATGGAGCAGGTATATGTTTCTAGTCTTGGTCAAAAGGAGCAGAAGGTGAACAATATCCTGTGTGGAAAGAACAAGTCATTTTGAAAGTAGCAATGGGAAAAGCATTTTAGGCTCAGTTCAGCACTGGCTTGGTAAACGGAACTGAAAAGGGTTTTGTTTTTTGTTAAGCAAAGTTTTTCCAAACCCAGTACTATATTGCCAAATCCCCAATGACTTTTTGTATGTCATCCCCTCACAAACCTCCCAACACTGCTACTGGCCTGACCTTCAGTGTTAATAGTGAAGGAGGAGATGTGGAGGGCTGCAAAGTCCCTCCCCTGCAACTTTCTGGCTCCCTCATATGTTAATGTCCTGGAAGGTTGTATCTCTTACAAGGTCCAGGCATCTGGGAGTGCCAGGGAAACAGAGGTCTTTCAGGCCTCCAGATTTCCTCTTCTGCTGCTGTTTGTTACAACATAGCCATTGGGAATGGAGTGGGAGGAGGCAGTGCGGAAGGTCCAAAGAGTTGTCTTCCATAATGGATTGTGGAGAAGAATTCTGGAGTAATGTTTGGTTTGGCACACAACTCAGTCAAAGCTGTAGGCCAACTGTGCCTTGTGTGGTGCCCTCCAGGTGTTTTGGACTGGGGCTCCCATCAGTCCTAGCCAGCATGGGCAGTGATAATGGGGTGATGCGAATCACAGTCCAAGCACCTAACACATACCACATTAGAAAAGGCTGCTCTCAGTACAGTCATGTTAGCGGTCAGAGATGCAACCTCCACATTTGGCAAGATGACTAGAAGGAAGGGCAAAAGGAATGGATAACCTCCTCCCTCTGCTGTCTCCACTCTCTTTTATCCTCCTTGTCTCCTGATGGATAGTCCTCTTAGGGGGAACATTTTATTCATAATTTGTTTATTACTTTAAACCATACTTTTCCTTTATGAGGTAGGGCTCAATCCACTTGTTTGTTTGTTAGATTTGTATCCTGCCTTTCCACTGAAAAATAGCATTCAGGGTAGATTACAAAGTTTTTAATGCAAGTAAAAACAATTCGCTAAAATAATTAATAAAATAATATCAACCAACCCACAGTAAAACTGTGCAAATCAGCAAAATACTTTTTAAAACCATTAAAATTGCAAAGGATACAGATTAAAAACAGTGCTATGGTTGTTTACAGGCAGTTTAAAACACAAGAAAACAGCAAGAAAAGCAAATAAAACCATGCAATCATTACAATCAAATAAAATGAAACAAAACTATTAAAATCACTAAAATAAGTTAAGTCTACAAACAGTTAAAACTGTCAGACTCATAATAAATAATGATCATAAGTCAATTTTAAAAGATATGTCTTCACACCTTTTTTAAAGGCAATGAGAGTAAAAACGGAGGGCAACTCAGAAGGGAGTGCATTCCTCAATCTGAGAGCCAAATATAAGAAAGCCTCTCCCTATCAAGCAGCCTCTAGAATTGTTGGGATTTTCAAAAGGGACCTTCCTGAAGATCTTAGCAATGATTAGCTTCTGAGCAAGACAGGATCCAAGACCTTTAGGCTCTGAAGGTTCAAACCATCACCTTGACATAGGCCTGGTAAGCCACTGGCAAACACTGCAGGTTGTTCAGCAACTAGGTCATATTTCAATATCACAAACCAGTTAGCAGCCCAGTTCTGCACCTCACGGCAATAGGAGATCCTGGACCTTCTTAAAGGTCTAATCCCCAGATTCAGTCCCTTAACATCTGCAAGTAAAAGAACCTCACAATCAAAGTAGATGCTAAAGGAAATGCATGTTCTCTTAAATGAGACCACTACTTCTCCCACAGTGCAGTTTCTTCAGAAATATATGCTTTGGCAAGCAGACTTACAAATTAAGCCTGTGTTCATGTTCCGATGACCAGTGTGGCGTCCGCCCAGGTCATGAATATTCATATGCTATCTGCATAGACCAATGGGAGTGCTGGAGGGGCGGAGTCACGAGATATAAGAGACTCAGCAAAATGACATATGGACTGGACCTCGATTATTAATAATAGGTAATGTTGATGTAATCAACTGGTGGCAGCTGAAAGACACGTAGCGTGAGCTCTTAGTTTGGTGAAACAAGAAGGGGCCACATGGGATCGTGACAACCAGTCACAAAATAAAGCTTTAAGAAGGCAAAGGGGAAAAGCAATGCCAAATATCTTTCACTGGTTCTGGAAGCATTGGTTTTAATGATGTGCTGGTTGTGTAGTTCATTGCTTAGTCAGTGAATCTGCCTGAAATACTGTAAAGTTGGTGTGTAAAATTGATGACACTTCCTGTAATTTACTGAGTTTCATGAATCTATGGTCCAATTTACTATGAGGCAGCTTCATTAACAAGTTCTTATGGGTGTTAGGTGCTATATGTCATCAAGTAGAAGCCAGCTTAATAGAGGACCAAATGGATAGAATGATGGACTACGACTCTAGAGACCAGGGTTCAAGACCCCACTCAGCCATGGAAACCCACTGGGGGACTGGAACTGGTAAAACCACTCCTTAAATATCTCACTTACCTTTAAAGCCCTATTAGGATCACTATAAGTCAGTTCTGACTAGGCAGCACAAACAGTAATAACAACAGGAACTGACTTATAGCAAACCTAACAAGTCTTTCAAGGTAAGGTATGGTTTTATCAGTGCCATCCGGCCTGATCAGTTTGTATGGTCAAGCAGCAATTCAAACCCAGGCCTCCTGAATTCTGGTCCATCACTCTATCATTTACAGCAGTGGTCCCCAACCTTTTCGGAACTGTGGACTGGTTTAGCATGTGGGCAGGGGGGTCAGTGTGTGGGTGGGCGGGGCACCCGTGCGTGCATGTGTGGGCAGGGCATCCATGTGTGCATAGGGGGCGTGCGTGCGTCCGTGCATGCGTGAGCAGGAGGTGTGTGCATCTGTGTGTGTATGTGGGGGGCGTGCGTGCGGGGGGGGGGGCGGGAGATCTGTCTCCATGGCCCGGTCCTGCCAAGTCCACGGCCCAGTACCAGGCTGCGGACCAGGGGCTGGTGACCCCAGATTTACAGCACATTGAGTATTTCTTATGGGGACCCATTTGTATAAAATTGATTTTTCACATACATACAGACAACAACATCATTTTATTTGCTTTATATATACTCCTGAACTGTTGCCTTTAGAATAAAATAAAATAAAAATAATGAAATAAAAAATCCTCTTTGGTAACCAGACTTATTTCTGCAGCTTTAGCTGACCTTTCTAGAGCAGCTTCCAAACATATCATGTTTCAGATCCAAACCCATCTAGTCATTTCAAACATGCATTCAGCAAGCTATTGTTTCTTACAGTTTAATAAGAATCTGATTTAAAAAAATGTTTTTTTGCCTTGGTATACTTACTGAAAATGCTCAAGAAGGAATTCAACACAATAAATAGTTAACAGTCAGGAGATACATAGCTTTCTGCAGCTTCAAAGCAGTGGATCAAGATGAATGGATAAACCCTCACTATGCCACAGGGAGGTATTTTCAGTTTTGCAGATTAGACAATGGAGAAAAAAGATTAAAACTATTACCAAAGCAATGCAGGAAAAATTATAACCAAAAAGAAATCACAGACAGGCACTTTGGATGGGAATTAAGGACTCCTAACAGTATAACTATCTTCTCAGCTGGGGACTCCAGTTATTAGCTGTGGAATAGCAGCTGGAATCCTATACCATCATCATCATCATCATCATCATCATCATCATCATCATCATCATCATACCCTTCCATAGACACAGGCCTTGTTGAGGTGAAGGGGCTTGCATGCTCCAGGGAGGTTGAGAGCTATGCTGGCAGTAGTGTCGCTACCTGAAAGGTCTCCCAAGTAAGACAAGTCTCAGCTGAGAAGCCGGACCAGCTGTGTCCACCAAACATCAAATTATGAAGAGAGGAAATAAACAGAAATCCATACCAGATCGTTCATCGCCCAGGTCACCAATGCTATAGCCTCTGAACATCTGGCAGCAAGTGGGTTACATGGTTCAGCAGACCCTTTAAAGGAACCAGAACAGGCTGCTGCAAAGCTACTGGAAGAACATAAATGCAAAACTTGGACCTCCGCCCCAAATCAAGAAATTATGAAATGTTATTATGAGGCAAACTCAACAGCCCGTGGTTTTCAAAAAAGAATATTGGCTAAAATGTATACAGGGGTTTCTAATAGATGCTGGAAATGTCAAGAAAAAGAAGGATCACTTTATTATATGTGGTGGACGTGTAAGATTTCAAAAAAAATAATAATGCAGAAGATACTGAAATCTAATTTGCAAAAGAAACATGAATTATTTCTGCTAAGCATAATTTACAAACAGTTAGAAAAGAACAAAGCAATACTTATTAGATACATGACAATGGCAGCAAGACTTGTCTATGCACAATATTGGAAAGTGAAGCAAGTACCAACAGTAGAGGAATGGCTACTCAGAGTCCTTGAAATGGCTGAAATGGCAAGACTCTCAGAACTTCTAAAAGACAAAGGTTTGGTGGACTTTAAAAAAACATGGAAACCCATATGAGACTTTTTATTAGATAAAGAAAATATTGACCGAGGGATGGGTAATTTTGAATCATAGAATTTCAGATAACAAAATGTATAGTTTAAATTTCAGTTTTCTTTATTCTTTATTAGTTGTGTAACAAACTCTATAATAATTATTAGCAACTAACTAAGGAAGAAGTGATTCCAAGAAGAATTGAGAAATGTGTGAGAAGATTCAAAGCATCACAGAGTGAAGAAACCATAAAATTGGTCAACGCTCGTGAAGCCCCTTTCCCATTTTCCTCCCCCTCTCCCCCCCTTTAGCAAAAACAAGAAAAGGTGGCAAAAGAAAAATCAACACAGAACAATGACAATAGTATAGAAGACAAATGGAGGGTAGAGGTAGACACAAAAGTTAAAGAAAATGTATCAATAGAGGAACAACTTATGGAACAACCCAGAAATTATGAGTTGATAGAACGGCAGACATCACGAAGGGGGAAAAAATAGTAACCCATATTAGCCAAAACAAAAAAAGACAAAGGCTCCCCATTTTGCACCAAGGAAACCAGTAAAAGATCTACTGAATGATGCAAATGTAGTCATCAGAACGATTCCAACCAACACACTAAAGGAAATAAACCAGCTCATGTATAGCACAGCTACCATAATAACCATGGAACTAGATTACAAGCTGCAAAAAAACCAGAAAAGCCCTGGCACTCCAAAATGGAAATTTCAGCTTGAAAGAAAAATAAACATATTATGTGCAGACATTAGCAACTTAAAACACTTGAAAGATTCAAAACTTAAAAATGAAAAAGTAAAAGTCAGACTATAAAAAATATGAGACCTAGAAAGGAAAACAAGTGTTGAAATTATGGAGGAATTAAAACAGCCAGTAAGAGCTACAGCAAAGAAAATGGAAACATATGATGGCTGCTTGAAACAATATGAAGAAAACATGCAATTTCAAAATAACCAACAATTATTCTATATATATATATATATATATATATATATATATATATATATATATATATATATATATATATATATATATATATATATATATATATATATATATATATATATATATATATATATATATATATCACTAGAAGAAAATGCAAGCAAAAGAAATTAAAAATGGAGAATATTTTGCAAACAACAGAAACAAAGGCTTAATATAAGAAACAACAATTTGAAAATAAAACATTGGAAAAATAAACCACTGCATGGACAACACTCGAGAAATATTGATGGAAAGCAAGATCATAATTCAACATGGGCATGGCTAACACTGGGGACCGTTAAGAAAGAAACTGAAGGCTTGATTTTTGCTATACAAAAGCAAGCACTCCAAACCAATGTGATGAAAGCTAAGATTCAAGGAATTAGTGCTAACAGCAAATGTCGACTCTGCTGAGAAAAAAGATGAAACTGTGTCACAACTCATCTGTGAATGCCCAAAGATTACACAAACAGATTACAAAGTTAGACATGATAGAGTGGCAAAATTAGTGCAATGGTCATTATGCAAAAAATATAACTTGTCAGCCTCCAAAAACCCATGGGAACATCAGGTAGAGAAAGTGTCAGAAAATGAGGATGTCAAGATCTTGTGGGATTTCTGGATCCAACTGATAGACACCTTGAACATAACACATCAGACCTCGAGCCACCTTCTCCTTGTTGACTGTTGGTCCGGGTGTGGCCCCAGCACATCTTCCCCCCCAAGCACTGTAATCACACGATCCGCAGCGCTGGGAGGTCAGAGGAGCTATTCATTACCTGTGATTGCGATGGGACTCACCGAAACCTGTTCTATCCGCACTACCCTCCACAGCATAGGGAGTAGCAACGCTAAGTCCCATACCTGCCAACCAACCTCCGAGGCTCCATAGGCAGGCCCCCCCTGGATGTCCTTAATATATAAATCCAAACCTCTGTCTGAGAAGTGCACTCCATCGTGCTACAGAACTCCGGTTGAGCCATGCTCATTTCCTGGTGACAATTCACTGATCCAAGGCCATTGCACAGTGCCCGATGCACTTAACTGTTAACACTCCTCCACACAGTGTTAACCCGCTGGGCATTCCAAAAGAGTTCACGCCAAACCACGCGGATCTCCTGGTGATCAATCACCAATCCATGGCCATTACATCCAGCTCTGCATACTTCTCAGTTAACACTCCTCTGCGCAGTGATAACTCGCTGAACTCAGCATTCTGTTCTCCACGCAAGCCTCGGGATGGTCGTGGACAATATAATGCACATAGCAGGGTCAGTTGCCCTCAGCCGTCTGAGGTCACGTAGTACATCAAGATCAAGGCCTTTCAACCATACAGGCCCAATCATTACCTCCCAAGTGTATTAACAACACAAATGGGAGTTGCAAGCCAAATGCTGCTAATCACCATAATGTGTAGCCGCCTCGCCATCACTACCGGATCTGTAACGACAAAAAGAACCAGGCACCTGCCCAGACATGAGGGAGTGTTCTGACATATCCACGGTAAGCTATTGAATGACCACCGTCCAAGCCTTTGAATATCGTCAGGATGGTAGTCTAAGGCGGCTGCAGTTAAAACAGCATCTATTCTAGCAGAATGTGCACCAAACCTTAAACCTTGAAATTCCCACCTTATGCAGTGCCATGTCTGTGATCTTCCATGACTGATACTCTGTTAAAGGAGAATGTCTTAGTGCACACGGAAGTAATCCTGTCTTTGCCCCCTGACTTCCAAATATGCACCTCCCGCTCTTACCGGGCATAGTTGCACTATAGAACATGGTGCTGGAGTAAGATCGGCACATCTACCTCGCTGGTTGCCTTGGATCGGTGAATGTGCAACCTGACCATAGTATCCTCTTGCCTAGCATGCTGCCATTGTAATGCTACCTTGGTCAGGTCACTCTTTCCTGTAGTTACCAGTTCACGAATCCTTAATGCATCAACATATGTTAACAGCCCTAAATAACGCTGCCTCGTACCCATCCCTACAAATGGCAAGCCATCGACAGTCAATTTTACAATGCTGGGGTTATGGGTACCCTTGTATCCTAGACCCGACCCCTTTTTTTTACTCCAGCCTGCAAATGTCTTCCTAATGCCGAAGTCAGAGATATGATCCTGATATCCCCAAATCGGGGCCTGAAAAGCCATTGTTGACAACCTGCCCCTTATGGATCCCAGCAACAATTCCTTCCTATGTGAATAAACTATAAACTGTTGCAGTGCTCCACCAAAGCGGCCAAATCAGCTCCCAGCCCATTAAGTTTCTAAACTCCTGAAATCTTATACTCACTGTCGAGTACCTGTTTAGCATCTTTGGGTCAGGGCACAAACTTATCGCGCTGTCTGCATCAACATGCGGATTTGCCAAACCTCCGATGTAAGAGTCTCTGGGAATTCCTAGGCTCCTGCATCTAACTCCATAACCCGATCGATCTGTTGGCATGATAGTGCATCAGCTAAGCTGATATCAAGGCCAGGAACATGCTTCACTTGAATTAAGATGCTGTATCATAAAGTGCTCTTGAGAGTCTCCTGGACTACAAGGAGAACAAACCTATCCATTCTGAAGGAAATCAACCCTAAGTGCTCACTGGAAGGACAATCCTGAAGCTGAGGCTTCAATACTTTGGCCATCTCATGAGAAGAGAAGACTCCCTGGAAAAGACCCTGATGTTGGGAAAGTGTGAAGGCAAGGGGAGAAGGGGACGACAGAGGACGAGATGGATGGACAGTGTCATCGAAGCTACCAACATGAATTTGACCCAACTCCGGGAGGCAGTGGAAGACAGGAGTGCCTGGCGTACTCTGGTCCATGGGGTCATGAAGAGTCGGACACGACTCAACGACTAAACAACAACATCATAAAGCGCACAATGTCAATGCGTGCCCCAATGCCAAAACACGTTCAAAAAGCAAAGTAAATTGTTTAATGTAAACCACCGCCTGATTGTGGCATAGAAACGCACTACGCAGTTAATCTAAACGCGTGTCCACGACCACAGGGCACCCAAGATCCTTGGTGATCCTTTGCTGGTGCCATTCTTCATGTCACCTTTTTGCAAGGCATCTTCCTTTAAATCATATCACCAAAGCCTAGAAAGTCAGCCATGTCTATCGGGACTTGGAAACTTGCCCTGAGGTTTGCCTCGGATCTCCTAATGAGAGTCCGTTGGACTTGTGTTAAAATCTGGCTCCAAACTTGTAAATTCTGTTTTACACCCACTGTAACTCTCGTTCTATGGAAAAGGGCAGCAAAGACTCTCCATAGCATCGTATAATCTATGCAGGAATGCGTGACCCGTGCCACTATCCTGTGTGCAAAATTTTGTTGACCTACAACTTCCCGCAGCTCCCTTGGCGACACTTTCCTTTCCTTAATATCAAACTGATGCAAATGCAAGGTCGTTCAATTTACTGCCTGGCAATCTGGAAGGCTGCAACTTTGTGTCCAACTCTATTGCCAAACGTGAGGGAAGCAGCTGGACCCTCAGCTTTCCCCTCAGCTAAGGATAAACCCAGCTCACAAATGCTTCTAGAATGAATTTACATCTCCTGGTGTTGCTAGTGTCACATTTCGCAAACTCCACCCCTACTCCAAACCTACTAAGCATACATGCCTCCTCATAAGCAGGTATAATGCACCGTGCATAACTCTGGATGAATGACGTTATTCGCTAACTCTCCCTCCGGGTATGACAAGTGATGTATGAGCCTAAACTTTCCTTAGTTTTCTTGGGGACAAAACCCGGTGGTAAGACCCGCAGGTTCTCCAACGGAGTGTATGCAAAAGATCCTACACTCTAGAATCCTTTACTTCCTTTCCAATTTTTTGTCCTTGACTACGCCTTCCATCCCTTTACAGATTACAGATTTTAGGCTGGGAACGCGTTCCCATACAGCTGGTATCCCGAAACCGGTCTTGAAACCTTCCAAAAGGTAAACCGTGTCTGCCCGCTTAGGGCAGTCCTGTAACCATGCTCTAATACCGTAATCTTAATTGGGCTGGGGTCCTTTATTAAGGTGACCCCTTCCACCATTTGCCTTTTTGTTACCTCCAGGGACTTTTGCTGATGCTTCACTGTGCCCCGGCTCTAACACTATGAGCTAGGGAACTGACCGACACAAACTGAGAGCTCATGTCTAAACCGGCATGCTATACGTGAGCATGAGCCCTTCGCATTATAGCCCCAGCAGAGCAGGCGGGACTTACCACCTGCCCCGTGCCCACACGGGGATTTAGGTTCTGAGCAGCTCAGCTAAATCAGAAGCCCCCTATCTAACTGTCACCTAAATTTGGCCTGGCTGGCGTCATATAACCTAACCCGAGGCCTGGCAGAGGCTTGTCCCATGTAAATTCGGGTGAATACTTTTCGTCCGAAACAATTCATCGAAAAGCAACCAAACTTGCCCTGCAAAGTCAACGTATGCCCCGCAGATCAATTCAAGGTATTGAAACATTAACTGAACTCTCCAGGGCTGTGCTTTCACAAGCATCCCAGCTTTAGTAATTGGAGTGAGGTGATCACCTAGTGACATGTTATGAACTCCAAAAAGGCAGAGCCTTTAGGAGGACAGAGTTGCAGCCAACGTCGGGTACTGATGAGTAAGGCCAAGCCCCCCGCACCGGATGTCGAACCCAGTGTGATTGGAGGATAGAGAGCCATCCTGTTTCCTGCTGGCGTCTTGTAGTGTGCCATCGATTGGGTGGGGCCTTAAAACCATTTAGATCATGTGTCGTGTGTAACTGTACTACCCTGTCAATGTCTGGAGGGTGTCTGATGCGACCGCCGGCTCACCTGCTGCCTTCTAGCTATCGCAGGTGACCCGGCCACCTACAACGTCTTTTGTTCCTCATCGTCGGCATCCCCATTCCTCATCCCCACTCTGGCATTGGGGTGTTACTATTGAGGTATCTGACTCTCTTCTGGACGGCCACACGGCCTTTTGATCAGCCTCTAAAGCAGCAAAGCAAGACATTAAACCTTCTGCCATGGCCTTAAACTTAGCTCTCCTATGGCTCTCGGACTCTCTTACCGAGCAACATGGTTGCGACTTGCTCCGCTGTGCACCCCTTGTGCCACTCTCTCGGCCTCTAAAGCCGATTTTTTTTCCTGCAGCTGTTGCCAAATAGGCTAAGTCTCCTCATCCGAGAATGACTGAGGAGGAGCAACTTGAGGAGCTGCACGTTCCTTAGCAAGCTGCTTGCCTTCCTTCGTACCTTGGCCCTTCCTGGAAGCCATTCCTCTAACCACGGAAACCTAGACATTTATGCATGCTTGCTACACAATTTAATACTATCGAGTAACTAAATTGGCAAACCCACAGTTAGTGTTAATGAATAACCAAGGAGTTATTACTATGAAATGAAATCAGTGAAAGGAGGCCCACTGAAGCCCTGCAGTCAGGCATCACCCAGCTGCCACTGAACTTCAGCCAGATCCCCTCTCCTTCTCTTTTCCTCTCCTTAACAGTCTCCCTTTACTTTTCCTTCCTTCTTTCTTTCTTTCCTTCTTCTTTCTTTCCTTCTTTCCTTTTTAAAATATATTTAACCTCTTCTATTCTGTCCCACTCTCTCACTCTCTCTCTTCTTTTGTTTTGTTTTTTGTAAATTGCACTGCTTCTACAATATCCCCCTTTATTTATTTATTTCCTTTTTTCTTTCTTTCTTTTTTGAATTTTATTTTATTTTACTCTATTTCATTTTTTAAATTATTAAATTTATTATTATTATTATTATCATTTTGTATTATTTGATAAAAGGATAAATCCCACTCGCTTTCCCTCAGAGCAGTAGAGCCACCACCAACTGCGGCCTTCCCTCCTTGTAATAAAATTGATTTAATTCTTTATATGTGTGTGTGTGTGTATATATATGTATGTATGTATGTATATACATACATACATACATATATATATATATATATATATATATATATATATATATATATACACATATATATATACGTATATACATACATATATACATATATATATATACACACACACACACACACACACACATACATACTCTGTGTGTGTGTGTGTGTGTGTGTGTGTGTGTGTGTGTGTGTATAAAATTAATTTAATTGAGGTATATAACATTGAACTAGTTAAAGTAATGAAAGCACTGTCCACGGCTCCATCCTCTGGCCCAGACCAGACCAGCCAGCTCAAGCGGCCGCACCTCGCTTCCTAGTTATGGAAGCTACCCTTCCAAGGTGTTCTGTAAGTAAAAGTAACTGCATCAAATTAATAAAGCTCCCTTTCCAAATGCCGCTCCTGAATTTGACAGCAAAATAACACAAAAAGCAAACCGTGGGGGTGGGGGTTGCCGATGCAAACCCCCCTTTCCCAAATGTTGGAATCCGAGCTATGCAGTCAGTAATCGCAATGAAATGGCATAGCTCCATAATTATTCCGATGCCAGCCTTCGCGCTCTGCTATTCAACCCCTATCTGAGAAGCGAAACCGCCAATGTATATAGGCCGGAGTGACGCAGTTCAAAAAGAACCCAAGCTGCATCGCTCCGACCTCCTCTGTTGCCAGCAAGGAAGAGGCCGAAGAGAGGGGGGAATGCCTTTTAAGAAGCTCACTCCTTCCCCCTCCCCTCCCGGGTCGCTCTCATGAGACTTCCAGAGTCTCACGATATCCAGGGAGGAGGCAAAGACGCTCCGCGCTGACAAAGCAAACTCGTCAGTGAAGCGAACAAATAGTTCCTGGACTAGTAGCAAACACCACATTTCAAATGACTTGATTTTTGTCCCTGTCTTTCTTCACTATCTTCCTTTCATATATTGTGGATGGTTTTGACCTTCCTTTCCAGTGATATTCTTTGCTTACTCAACTTCTTGCTTTTTTATTTCAAAAAGCAAAGGGACATATTTTGGAAAACAGTATGTCTTGGTGTAAGCTACTAAGCTTGAACACTCATCAAGCTATTTAATCTCATTTGCTCTATTTTTCTCTCTCCCTGATTTGTCATTCTTGTACCATACCCCACAGTCTGGTGGTTCAATATTTGTTGTGCTGGTGTGTGTTTTTTATCTCTTTGAAAGCTTTAAGAAAACAAAAACAGAAACCAATGCCTCAAGTTTCTTGAAAAGGGGGGGGGGGAAGAGAAAGTGGGAGAGATGGGGAGAGGGAGGGGGAAAGGGAGACTGATTAATCTACTATGTCAACAAAGATATACTAATACTCAATACAGAACTATGGATTATGACCATTGAATCTTACTGTTTAAGAACAAAGTCTGTTCACAAAATACTGCAATGTACATAGATACACAGAATTGAGACTAGGGCATCCTGCATTTTAAATAAGTATGTGACCAACAATAAAGGAAATACATTGAAAGAGTGGATCAGAATGTACTGAATACTGAACTGTGTATACAGATCCTACATCCCTACAATGAAACACAACAGCTGTTTAATAGAGGAGAATACTAGACAATAGTTTAGAACTGAAGAAGAAAAATATGTATGTAATTGAAACTGAAATGCGTCCTACTCACACGATCTATGAGAAATGGACCATAGCATATCAATATGTTTTCATCCTGCTGGGGTGAGAATCTATTAAACATCAGAGAAAACATTAAACACATTTTCCCTAATTGGCTATTTCAGACAGCACTGTGTGTTTTCTGTGTGAAAGAGAGGCACAGAAACAGTCTGAAAATGAGAGGCAGGGAGGAAAAATATGTTTAATTGAGTTGAATACAAAAATACCTAACACACATTAGTGATTCTGTTGTTCTGTACAGGAAGGGGTGGGGGGAAGGCATGTGTACAAGCACACATTGTCACCCTGTAGTGAAGAATATACATAACAGAACAACTCCCCCATTACTTCTAAGAGATCAAGATACTGACAGATTTATGTCTGAAAAGCTTTAAGGTTAAGATGTTCTGTCACCAGACCTGTGTAAGATCTATGTTAAGGTATTCTTCTGAAATTCACAAAGGTTCAGATACTTCATGCATCACTATGGAAGTAGAAAGACACACAAGCCCTATTCAAGCATAGAGGGGAGTTGTCTGGCCATCTGCTGCCACTGTCATGTTCTTCATTGTCTCACCATTTACACTGGAAAGGGAGGTTCCTGCTTGCATGTAGGCTCTACACAGAAGCAACAGCCTTGGGAAATTGCGATTCTTGCTCAGAGGCCTTTTTCCTCTTCAGATCTGGCCTGGATAGGATTTTTTTTATTCCTTTTATGAGAATATTAATAAACTGTTTTCCAAAATAATGTACAACAATAATAAAATACAGATACAATACACAACATTCAAAAACAATATCTGTAATATTGATAAGATAAACAGGTCAAAACAGGGATTTTTATGAATTTATATATTTTAGATAATAAGCTAATTTTATAAACTAGAACTCAAACCTGGACTAGTAGCAAATAGGCTGGTAGAACAATCCTTTCACCAGAAGCATTATATGTGCTTGCCAGAAGGTCACCCCACTCAGAACCCTTTTCACAACATCCTGTATCATCTCCAGCTCCAGCTTCCAGTCAGCCTTATGGGCATTTGCACAGAAAATTCATTGCAATAGCCAATACTAGAGATGGGGGTATTCGGATACATATACGGATATCCCCACGCAGCTGGAGTTAATGAGGGTCCGGCCCCTGGGGCCGGACCATCCACTCACATGTCTGGCAGTGGTCCCTCTCTCCCTTCCAATCGCTCCAGAGCTCATGGTCGACTAGCCACTCAGCAGCCTTGCAGGTAGACTCGTCCTCCCTCCCTCTGCCAGGAGTGGCTAGCCAACCGGAAAGAGAATGGCGCTCAGGAGCAATTGTAAGGATCAGCGGGGCCACCACCACCAGTGGACGTGTGAGTGGACAGTCCAGCCCCAGTGGCCAGACCCTCCTTAACTCCATCTCTAGCCAATACTTGAAGTCACCAATCCATATATATGACTCTCTCTCTCTCTCTCTCTCTCTCTCTCTCTCTCTGTGTGTGTGTGTGTGACTATAATCAAACTATATTTGCCCAAGACAGTTAACATGCCAGACATAATTAACAAAAAAGCATTCTAAACTGCTGGTGTCACCTGGACTTCCATCTTGACAAAGGCAGGGGCAGAAATATCCCCCCAGATATGGAACTGATCCTTCAGAAGGAGCACAACCCCATTTAAAATAGGTAGCCTACCTATCTACCTGATATGAGAACTAATAACCTATGAGGTGTCCATTTTGATAGTATTAAAAAAAAACCTTTAAATCTCCTCTGCTACTAGTGGTGACGGAGATTCTCTCACAGCTGAATTTTAGAAAAAGCAGTTCTCAAGCATAAATGCCTGTTAAATTTTGCATGAGATGTCAAGGAGCATTTTTTTTCAAAAATGAACAGCGGCCCACCAATGCTGCCTCCAGTGTTACAATAAGTCTCCCAATGGGCCAGCTTATCATTACCGAAAAACCCTCCTAAACTGAACACCAGAACACACGGTGATAATATTGGAAGATTCAGCAGCATTTTGCTTTTGTTTTAAATGGTGAGCACTATGACAGACATGAAAACACAAAGGTAAATACTTCACATAAACCAAAAGAATGTAGGGAAAGGTAGGGGAAAAGCTAATTGTGCACATAACTTTTTCAAAATTCTGAATGAGGTAAAGCAAAAAATCTAAGAATAGACAATAGATAGGAGGCTTACAGAACCAAGGAAAACCTTCCTGTGCTAAATACACTTCTTCCTCCAAACTACACAAGGAATGTTGCTTCTCCTCTGTATTTCAAGGAGCCAATGAATTTTACCTGACTCCCTCTTACATTTTCCACATTATGCATTATAAACCTAGCAACAACTCACTTGTCTCTAAGAGGCAAAGACTGTATCCTTAATAGGGCAGGATCTAAGGCTGTACAATGAATGTGACGGTGCAGGTGTGAATTTTCTGTCTCTTTCATATAAGTTGTAATCTACAGCTCCTCTAGGCAGGGACCTATTTTATTTGGTCATATAGCTCTGTGGAGTGCCATGTATGAAAGCAGATAGACAAGACATTTTTAAAAATTTCATACTTTGGTATACATCCTACTAGTTAAGTATGATCTTCTGATAAAATTATCTCACTTCAAAAACTGGTCACTGAAGATGCAAAATTAAGAGTCAGGAAAGGGGAATGGTAATAAATTAGAGTGGGAAACAATGAGAATGATACCCAAATACTCAGCATTACAAAACAGTATTAGAAATTTGATCCAGATGTGTAGTTACCAATAGGTGGCCATTGGCATCACTTGAAGTGTTTGTTAGGTGAATATTTGCCCACAGGGATTAGAAGTAAGACCACCAACCCACTTCCCAGAGGTCACTGGACAGCTTTAAGATGGTAATGACTGTTCATTTCTTGTGACCCAGATCAAACTGGAGGCAGTGACCTAGGAGAGAAAGCCTCCGTATCCCATTTCCAGTCTCCTGACCTATCCACTTTTCCCACTGTCATGGTGTCTGACATTTGTCACAAGGGTCACAAAACAAAGAGATAGAAGTAGTGCCTGAAGCACAAACACAGGCACCTTGTTCCAGAAACACTGCTTTTTTCATACCATATTGCCCCCAGCACAGTTAATGCACAGCTTCAGTAGTCAATTCACATTACTTCAGTTGATATTTACCTAGGATTCCAATACTGCATTTTACAAATGATCAAGGAGTTCAGGGTGGGGGAAGCAGATCGCTAGTGGCTTGGCAATAGCAGTTTTAGGCAAAGAGGTAACTTTATGTGGAAATCCATTTGTTAGGGTACTGTACCATATGGCTTTCTCTGCAGCCAATTCCCAGAGAAGTGACATTTTGCATTAACATTTGACAACAATGGAATAAAACCAGGGGACCTTTCAAGAGATTTGGACACCATGTTGTGTATAATTCCCATCCTTTGTTAATGCAGAGTTTAAATCTAAGCTGTCCAATATACTTGATTCATTTTCTCCTCCCCAGCTGAGAGTTAGAGGAAGTCCGAAACATACCTCAGGATCAGTACATACTCCTTATTCAACACTGGTGAAAATCTTCTTATGCAGCTCCCTGTGATGATGTCAGCAGCAACAGCAGCACATTGATGGTGTTATCATCATCAGCAAATCACTACTAATTAAAGGCTTCCTTTGGGGATTTTGGGGTGCATGTAACTTTGTTGCTTTGTGTACCAATCACATGCACCTTGCAGTCACTTTTAATCAGCAGCAATTTGGCTTTAATCAATGGCAATTTGCCACTGCTGTTGATGCCATCCACTGACACCTAGAATACTGTTTGGTAGGCATTTTGTAAATAAAACAACATGTCCTATCATAAGCCTCTACCATCAGGCTGAAGTAATACAATTCACACATCATTCAGCCATGTCATTTGTGCCTTGTGGGAATTAAGCCTTGGAAATAAGTATATTTTGCATAAGAAAACTTACATAGGTTGCTACTTCCCAACACTAGCACCTAAAGCAGAAGGAAAACATCTCAGAGGCAATGGTGGGGACAATAAACCAAGTTGGGTCATCTTGTTTCAAAAAGGATGTTGTAGAACTGGGAAAAGTGGGGGGGGGGGAGGATAACTAAAATGATCAGGGCATCAGAGTTCTGAGGAGAGGGAAAATTCTCCTCAGGTCTAAGAACACTCTTAGTTACATGTACAGAAAGAGACAATGCCTATCCTGTGAGGAACTAGTAATTTCAAAATTGTCAGAACACTTTATTTCCAAGATAATTAAACAAATATAGTACTTTAAGCGACTGTTAACAGTTGTATCTCCTTTAAACTTCTCTTGAACTCTTTCACAATTCCTTTTAAATTCCCACCACACCCGGACTCTCTCAAACATCCCGCTTTTGCCAAAGATCAAGAGGAAGATTGGACACTGGAGCTGTTGGTCACAATATTTGATGCATATTATTATTGAATTTTTGACTGAAATGCCCATCTGTATACAAGTTCTGACATGTATATATAACAAATTTTTAAGAATAATGACCACGTTTAGGAACTATTTCTGCCTCTTACCTCTTGGAATACTTTTGTTGCATTTACTTGATAAATGTTTTCCACTGCTATCTGAAATGTCTGTTTTCATATAGAAGCGGAAAATAAAAATAAAATGTTTAGAAATACAACTGTGCAATGCACTTTAATTGCTTTATTTTACAAGCTGTTAATCTAATTGAAGATCACTAATGCACTCTGATTCCATGGTCTATAATGTTCTATATTTTTAGTTTTTAATATTTTGTGTTCTCATCTCTTGAGAAAATCCCTGAGCAAAAGAAACCAATACAGCACGGCTTTGAAATAAAGAATCTAGAAAAGAAAAATAAGTGGGCACAATGCAATGGAACACTATGCAGTGGAGCATTATGCAATGGAACTGTATGCTGTCATCTCCATATTATTTATTTCTTGGTTTGAAATATTCATCTCCTTTCTTTCAACCACATGTCACAAACAAAGTTATGACATATTTTAAATTAATATAGGAACAAACAATCAGAAGAAAATATTACAAATCAGTGCTGTAAGTAGATTAAAACATCAGCAGGATTGTTCAATCACTTTATTATTTGTTAATGAATGAAATCCTGTTGCTTTACCTTACACCACAAAAGGCGAATAGTGATTTGTTCTTTTTTTTAATTCCTTCCCGACCCCAACCTGGGCTCCTTTGAGATCCCTTTCATTTCAGGGAAGCCACTATGGAAAGTACTCAATTTCTGAAAAGTGTTGCTGCCAGTAAACTCAGTAAAACAGAAATGTAATTGAAATAATGAAATAATTTTGTAAAAAAAAAGGTGTTCTGAATATGCTAAACAAGTTTAATTGCTCTTAATTTAAAAATTTTCAAGCAGAAAATGCAGAATATGTGTGTTAAACCAAGAATTTGTTTTTTGGTGTTGAACACTAAAAAGATGTTCATTTGCCTGGAGATCCAGCACAGTCCAATTATTCATTGATAAAAGCATCTGAAAAAGTGAAACTAAAATATGATGTTAGCAGTACAACAGCCAGCTAGGTCACTTAAATACTTGCTTCTATGCTCCCTCATTTTCCTCACAAGTATTTGCAGCATCTCCTGCTTCCTGAAACTTCTGCTTCTTTGCATTTCAGCAGGTCATAAACTTTTTCAGTTGCAGTATTTCCCTGAATGGCCACACTCCTGCTGATCAATGCCACTACAGTTTTCATGAAAGCATTGTGCATCCCAAACACCTGTTCTTCAATAATCCATGAAAATACCTGCAACAATCACACAAACAAATTCCACACACTCACCAGATATTGGTTGAAGTCTTGGTGCTTTGTTTCATATGTGGAAGGAAATAGCACAGCATTCCATTGCTTCCAGTGGCCAATTAACAATTTCCCATGGGGATCCTCCAGCACGTGCCAAACCAGTAGGTGCACTTGCCCCAGAGAATACCAGCAGCAATTCATTAATTGCTAGCTGGAAATGACTGAATGTGATGCCATGTGCCTCTTGCATGGTTAACAAAGCAACAGGATTTCAGCCAATGTTTCAAGAAAGCAATCACAGTAGGCCTGTGAAGCTTAATTTAAGCCAGAAAAAAACTCAGATGGAATTTATTGTAGCACTAATTTATGTGGTTAGTGTTCTGGAAGTGATTTTCTGAGCATATGAAAAGCATATTTCTTCACATCTTGGAACATACTAAATCTACACATACAATCACCCACATAAGTGTCCGCTTTACTTGTAAAACAACTAAATGAATGCAGTTTTTCACTGTAAGTGACAAAGTTTCAGTACTGTGTCCTCACACATCATTGGAACAGTGATTTGGTAAAGCACTTTATATACTAGCAGAGCAATCCTAACCATCTTTCTCAGCAATATATCCCACCATGCTTCATGGGGCTTGCTATCTAGCAACTGTGTTTGGGACTGAATTCTAAAATGTTGCATGTAAAAGATTAAAAATACACAATTGAATAAGTTTCAGACTAACATCACAGAATACAGACAGAAATTTGCAACCTACATGTACAAATATCTGCTGAGTTAATATGTCTCATATAATTTTGTATTGTATATGCTCCTTCTGAATTCCCCCAACATAAACACAACAACTATATCCAGATTTCCACTCCATAGGCTCCAATAAAACAGGATTCTGTAAGTAAGTAAACTATTTCTTTCTGAAAAATACTCAGCAGAAATATGTGGCCTTGACTTTGCAAGTATAGACATTTACCGAATAGAACTCACTTATGAAAAAGTAAAAACTCTGAGGCAACAGGATGTTGGAACACCTAAACAGTTCTTACACAGTTATAAAGTGGTGTAGGTTGGAAATATTTTGAGGTGAAATCACAATTTCTGTGTGTGAAATTACAACCCACAGTACCTGTGAACCCTAGTTTTTTCTATCCTATATTCATCATGTTTTGCATTGTATGTTGTGTCCCTAAGGTGATAGTCACACATGAAAGCAGTGGCATGGTCCAATGATACAAAGTTGCTTTCTTAGGTCCTCAGAGAAGTAATTGTCACATCTGGGGGTCCAAAAGGTGACATGTTTAAGCACTTTTATGAATGGTTACTCCTTCAAGAAGACCACTTCAGATTTGCATGGCAGGTGATTTTCCATCCTACATTTAATATGATTTGTTTAGTTATTGGAAGGTATACACCAGCTTACTGCTGGGTTGGTGGCTGAGGGGCACATCTCTGAGGTAATGCTGTTGTAAGAAGAAAAAATGGGTTAATTGTAGGGATCATGTGCTTCCTTTAGCATCCAGTTTGGGCCTAAAATAACAATTTATTTCCAAGCTTTCCAAACCAAGCACAGCCAGTTAAGTTACTCAACCCATCTTATCTTACAAAATACATTTCTGAGACAAAATACTGAGTGGGAAAAACATTATAAAAGCCCTATAATAACTTCACAGGGACCACATCTTTACAACATCTGGAGACCAAGAACATCAGAGATGCCTAGTTAAAGCTTCATGGTTCGGAAAGTCAGACTGAGTAACTACCTCCCACTACCACAGAGGTAGGTAAAGTACAGCTCTCCATATATTGGACTGCAGCTCCCAGTTGCCCTAGCCAGCTTAGTCAAATATAAGTAATGGTGGAAGTTGCAGTCCAACAACATCTAGAGAGCCACAATATGCTTACCACTGTCCTAAAGACTCACTGAATAGAGAATGACATGTATACAAAATGTATATTTTTCCCTGAGGTGCCAGGAGATGGCAGCCATTACCTCTAATAAAAGGAATAGATTAAGATTCAGACCATGAGGGGCACCTTTCTCCGGCTTGCCTTCCTGCTAATTACTGTTCCAGTTTATGATTTTTTTAAAAAAAAATATTTAAAATATTATTTATTTAAAATAATATAAATATATTATTATTTAAAATATTATTTTTAATTTTTTTAAAAAAATTACTTGGAAAGCTGATACTTGGAAAGTTTGCCCTCAGAATATTGTGTCCAAAATACCCTAGAATTCCACACAGGCTGGCAAAAGCAATCTGTGAAAATAAGCATGGAAACCCTGGGGTTTGATTTGAACTATGTGCAGCTGTCCAGAAACGAGAAACAAGAATAGTAGAGTGTCCAAGACAGTTAGAGGGAACAGTGCAGGCTGAGAGAAGGCTGCTATATTCTAAGTATGTTAGTCAGTTCATTTTTTCCCCTTGACACAGTGTGCAGTCAAGGCTGGTTTTGGAGGGGAGTGTTTTGCCAGTTTACAAATGCATATTTGAGTCTGCCCAGCATCACCAGTTTTGTTTTCTTTAAACAGGATTTTGTTGTGCTTTGTGGCAGCAATAAGTGATTCAGTGTATGGGACTCAGATTCCATTGCTCCTTAAAGTCCATTGCCAGAATAATGGTCAAAACCTAATCCTAAATAGCACAACAAAAATCCATTAGGATTTTGGTAAAAATCCTTCTGAGTGGTGTGAGCCCTGATTAACAGAAAGGCAAGAGTCAATAACTAGTGTGTTCTTTGGGTGTGGGGGTTAGGGTTAGGGTTGCATCTAGTCTTGTAGTCTGTTCTGCCTACTTGCCAGCCAGATGCCTGTATGATGCCAGGAAGCAGGACATAAAGGCAAAAGGCCTCTTCTATTGTTGCTCTACGGCAACTGATGCTCAGAGTCATAATGCTTCTGATACTGAATGTTACTTATAACCATCATGATTCATAGCTATTGTGGCCATTTCTCTTCTCCTCTGGAGAGCTCAAGCCTATTAACTGCTAGCCAGGCAAAGCTGTTCAAGGAAGCAGGGTAACTCCTGGCCTTAGTATCCTAGCAACTGAACCCTGCCTGTAACCAGGAGGAAGTGATGTTCCAGACAGGATGAATGCATCCCATAGCATTCATCATTTCTGGAGAGAACTGTTTGTGTCACAGTGACTCAATCAATATGTTTCCTATCCCCAAACCTTCCACTTCCTCTTGTGCATGAGGAGGATCAAAGAGGAGACACTGCTGAAGATCATACATTCCTGGCTCAGGTACCATCTCAGAGAGGTGATTCAAAGAGAGGTGATTCAAAGGAATCAAGTGCTTCCTTTGAATATACCTGAGTAAGGTTTTATTCTGAGTTAAAGAACAGGGAAGCTGCTGCCCAAACCATTACCAATTATTTTATTCTTGTTCATTGTAATCCTTAGAAAACCATGTTACATGTAAACAATTTATTGCTGACCAAGTAACACATGAGATATCCTATTTAAATTCAGGTATCATGAGGTTGACACTGTGTTTATAACACTGTAGCAATGTTCACACAAAAAGTCTCCACATACTTTGAAAGTTAGTTTCCTGAACACAGGCTCATTTAGGAAACATGAAGCTAATTTATTAATATGAATCATTCTACTGAATAATCATTCTGTCTTTTTTTTGTTTTTATTTTAAACTGAAAGCCAGTTAAAACACTAATTTTTCATGCATATACACCAGAATGATTATGGAGGACAAAACAAAGATGAAAACCCTTAAGCATTTGGGGGCCAACCAAGAAAGATAAAGCAAAGAAACAAATTGAGCAATGACCTATTAAGAGTATGCAGTCAGTACTTCTGAACTGCATCAGGGCTAATTAAAGAATCTAAAATTGCTTGTTTAGAGGGACAGACTATGTTCCACACAACTATTTGAATTAGGCACAGTTTAGATATCTGGTGGCTACCTGGCGACACGTTAAGGGAGCTTTTCATCCTCAGATTTTTAATTAAAACCACCACCACCCATCAATATACAACAAAATATTTGGCAACAGTGATTCATGCCTAAATTACTTATCAATTAGACTATTGTAAATGCAGTGTAAAAGAGGCTGTCCTTGACTAATGGTAGAAAGCTACAGCTAGTGCAAAACGCTACAGTCAGTCTCCATGTAATATCAGTCTTGATGTTGAAACAACTACACTGGCTTTCAAATTGTTTCCAAACTTGACTCAAGATTGATCTATAAAACCTTAAACAGCTTGACCAAGGAGATCTGTAGACCACTGAAATCCTTATGTGCCTATTTGGAATTTGACATATTCAGTGGAGGCTCTCCCATTACCTCAAGAAACTAGAGTACATGACACCAAGCTTTCTCAGCTACAGCACTTCAGTTCTGGAACCCTTTCCAAGCAGGGGAAGACAGACTGGCTTCATCCCTGCCTAGTTTTTGTCAGGATTTTTGTTCTTTTGGTGAACGGGGAGTTAAATTTAATATTGTAATGAAAGTGCAGAGTCACGAATGTAAAGTAAAAGCCAATGTAATGACCAACAGCATACAGGTGTAACAATATGATGTAATGCATGTTTGTTAAGCAAGACCAGCTGTAATGGTGAAATGTGATAGGTTGTTCTGGGTATAAATGTAACAGAGACAGAACAGACCTTTGCCACTTAGCTGTGAGTCTAGTGGTCATTTTACTTCTATGTCATTATTGCTCTGAATGTTGTTATGCCAAATGCATATTGCTTTGTATGTATTTATATATGTATAGCCATATCTAATATACTATATTGTGAATACTAAGAAATCTCTCATGTCATTTTCTCCCATCTAAGTCTCTTACTTTGCTATTTAAGTGGGAAGAATGGAAGCAGTTTGATAAGAGGCTCTGTGTAACTAGTGTCCTTAATCTCAAGGACAATCTCTGTTGTTTTTCATAACAGAGTGTTTTTGCCAAGCTTCCCATTCAACCTGACTCTAAGAGTTTTCTTGAGGCCAGGCCTCATTTAGATTCTGGAGTTTTGGCCCCACGCCAACAGTTTTCAGAAGGCAGTCAGAGACTGTATGGTTTTTTTAAGGCTGATGGTGTGCAAAATGTTTTTAAAGTCAGCTTTTAGAGTTGTCATAGGTCTGTTTTTTAAAGCACTATTGGATTTTTAAAATGTTTTGGATTTTGTGTTGTTGTTTTTTTTTGTTTTAAATGCATGTTCTATTATGTTTGTGGTTATGCATCACTTTGGGAGCACTCGTGGGCTAAAAAGCAATAAATAAATACTTTCAATAGACAGATATATAGCCAACCAGCCAGATAAAAATCAGGACTTTGCCCCCAGTATTAGCAGTGTGGAAGATAGAAGTATAGAGAGAGTGGTGAATGCAGCAAAAGATATATCTGAGAAAAGGCAGACCCACGTACTAACAATTGGACCTAAATCTAATTGAATCGATAGGTTTTACACACATACCATTCAGCATTTAATTCATTGGGTCTACTGTAACAAGGACTAGCACTTGGATACCTTGGCTATTAATCAAGTAAAGCTAAAGACATTGGTTAATTTTTGAGGAATGGAAGGATACCACATGTGTGGCATTCCAGGCATAAGGGGCAGTGGGAGAGAAAAAGCACAGCCATGAAAAATGTCTCAGAATGGCAAAAGTGTGGGAGCAAAAGTCATAGAAAGGGGCATTTGAAAGAAAGGGGCATCCATGAATACACGAATATAAAACAAATGCAGCACTCCCAAGAGAGAAAGTGGAACAAGTTGGAAGTACAAGTTAGAGATGGGCATGAACCAGAAAACCAGTGGTTCATGATGGTTCATAGCTACCCACGAACCATGAACCACAAACTACCATGAACCCCCTGAAAAACAAACTGGTTTGTGGTTTGTTTTTCAGGTTCATGCCAGGGGGGATCACACATCTACCCTGCCCTTCCCACTGCCCTCATCATCTCCTTACCTGATCCTGCTGTTGCTGCCTGCTTCTCCACCACTGTCACCATTCTGAGAGGCAGCAGACCCAGTTCCTTGCACAGAAGCCGGGCCCATTGCTTCTGTGCGTGCACCTGCCACTAAGCTGACAGGTATGTGCATGTGCAGGGCAGAAGTTGACCCTCCCTGCAAGGACCCAGGCCTGCTGCCTCTGCACATGTGCCTGCTGCTCAGCTGACAGGCAGGCACCTGTACAGAGGGAGCAGGCCAGCTCCTTGAGTCCAGGCCTGCTGCTTCTGCACATGCCTGTCAGCTGAGCAGCAGCTGCATGCGCAGAAACAGTGGACCCTGCTTCCATGCAAGGAGCCAGGCCTGCTGCCTCTCAGGATGGGGGTGGCAGTGGTGGCGGCAGAGCAGGCAGTGGTGGTGACAGGACCAAGTAGAGAGGCAACGGGGGCAGTGGGAAGCGGATGGGTGGGTATCCCATTTTGCCAAAACAGAATGAAGTGCTGAGGGGGGGAAAAGTTCAGCACTTTGTTTCATTTCAGCAAAGCAGGATCCCTGAATTGGGTCGTGAACCAAACCATGAACCAGCCCAGTTTGTGGATTTTTCTGGTTTGTTGTTTGGGTCATGCCCATCTCTAGTGCCAGTGCAAACATATTGCAAGGTGTATTGTGCCAAGCCTGCCAAAGACATATGACTGCTACAGTTTTTGATTGCTGAAAGATCCAGCAGTAAATTTTGCTGGTACACACCTAGCCCTACTTGCATCTCAACATAACAAGATTACTTTAAATGGAAGTACCCCGGTGATCTGATGGGCGAGTTCACCTATAGCTCCATGACAGGGAGTAGTGTTATTGACTACGTCTTAGTTTCCCAACGTCTTAGGAGGGCAAGTCAAACCTTCTATATTGATGATTTCATTGGCAGTGACCACTATCTGCTTGTGAAAATAATCAAACCCCTTGGGAAGATCAACCTTCTCCCTGGACCCCCATTACTGAACCTCTCAGTGTTGTCTTGTGCAAAAAAATTAAAATGGAACACCAGAACAGAGGGCATATTTAATTCCTATATGGAATCTTCTGGCACAGTTCCTACTCGTTTTAGAAGAACGGTGAACAGATGCTTGAAGGCTGTTCACTGTTCTGGCACTGTGACCAACCGTCAGTCTCGAGGTAGTCAGATCAGCCGTCCCTCCACTCTAAATCTGGTGCTGTTGAATGCCAGGTCTGTGTCCAATAAATCCCAGATTATTCAAGACCTTATTCTGGAGGAGGATGCAGACCTGGCATGCATAACCGAAACTTGGATGGGCGGGGGCGGGGGTGTTCCCTTGACCCCTGCCTGTCCTCCCGGTTATGCTGTCCAGCACCAGGGTAGACTGGAGGGGCGGGGGGGAGTAGCCATTGTTTATAGACATACTCTGGAGGTTATTAGGCGCTCTACGGTGGTGAAACCGGGTCTGGAGGCCCTCCACGTGTCGATTGGGGCCAGGGATGGTATTGGGATCTTGCTGGGTTACCGCGCTCCCTGGGACCCAGCCATTTCCTTACCAGAGCTGGCGGACTTTGTCTCCACGGCACTGTTGGAATCCCCGAGGCTTTTGGTCTTGGGTGATTTCAACATCCATGCGGAGGCAGAGATTTCTGGTCCGGCTCTTGAGTTCTTGGAAACCATGGCTTCCTTGGACATGTCCCAACACGTTAATGGCCCCACCCACGTGGGTGGTTACACGCTAGACCTGGTGTTTTCCACTAAGCGGAGTGAGTGTGGTCTGATGGTGACTGATCTTGTGTCAGTTCCCTTGTCATGGTCGGATCACCACCTAATAAAATGTAACCTCTCAGTGGCTCTCCCTCCCCGCAGGGAGCATGGACCTATTTTAATGGTCCACCCTCGAAGGCTACTGGATCCTTTAGGATTCCAGGATTCCATGAGAGGGATTCCGGCTGATCTGACTGGTGCTCCTGTCGAGGCTCTGGTGGATGGCTGGCTTGCTGCCGCCACCAGGGCTGCAGACACGATTGCTCCTAAACATCCTCTCCGGCGCAGAGCTTGGCCTGCGTCCTGGTTTAACCAGGAGCTGCGAGCTATAAAGCAAAACAGGAGAAGGCTAGAGTGCAATTGGAGACGGAACCCGACGGATTATAATCGGAAAGCTGTCAGGATCATGATTAACCATTACCTTGCTAAGGTGAGGGCTGCTAGTCGAGCTCACTTCGCTAACCGGATAAGCGAAGCTTCAAATCAGCAGGCAGAACTTTTCCGTATAGTTCGCGATCTATCCGGAATTGGTCTAAGTGATGGGCCTCCTACTAGTATTTCACCTGACCAATTTGCAGAATTTTTAAAATCTAAAGTGGAGGCCATCCGCCGGGAGCTTTCTCCTTTTTTGAAAACAGTGGATCGAGCAGAGATGTCCAGCGCTCCGCCTTGCCCGGTGAGATTTGATCTCTTTCAGCCTGTGACGCCAGATATGGTGAACAAAGCACTTGATCGCTGTCGGGCCACCACCTCCTCCCTTGACCCTTGCCCGGCCTGGCTAATCAAAGCAGCCAGGCCTATAACAATCGAATGGGCCACAGCAATAATTAATGGGTCTCTCCGGGAGGGCAAGGTTCCCCTTGCCCTCAAGGAGACACTTATTAGGCCCATTAGGAAGAAACCAAGTTTGGCGGCGGATGATATTGGCAATTATAGGCCCGTCGCCAATGTTTCTTTCCTTAGCAAAGTGGTGGAGAGGGTGGTGGCTGACCAGCTTCAGGCTCTTTTGGATGAAACCAATGCCCTGGATCCATTCCAGTCGGGCTTCAGGCCACGCCACGGTACAGAAACAGCATTGGTCACCCTGTTGGATGACCTGCTGGGGGAGGCTGACAGGGGCAAAATGTCCTTGTTGGTCCTCCTCGATATCTCAGCGGCCTTTGATACCATCGACCATGGTATCCTCCTGGGGAGGCTCTCCGAGTTGGGAATCAGTGGTCTGGCGCTTGCCTGGCTCTGATCCTTCTTGGGGGACTGCCCTCAGAGAGTCCAGCTTGGGGAGAGTGTTTCGGCCCCGTGGAGTCTCAATTGTGGGGTTCCGCAGGGCTTGATTATCTCCCCAATGCTGTTTAATATCTACATGAGGCCGCTGGGTGGGGTCATCAGGGGGTGTGGGGCTTCGTGTCACCAGTATGCTGATGACACCCAGCTCTACATCTCCTTTTCTCCAACTACAGTGGATGCCGTTCCATCCCTTCAGCGCTGTCTGGAGGCTGTACTGCAATGGATGCAGGAGAATGGGCTGAGGCTGAACCCGGACAAGACGGAGGTCCTGAGGGTGGGTGGCCCCTCCATTGGTGGTTTGGGAAACTCCCTCTCTTTTGGGGGGGTGACTCTCACCGCGAAGAGTGAGGTTCGCAGCTAGGGGTTCATCTGGATCCGGCGCTCACCATGGAAACCCAGGTGGCGTCAGTGGTCCGCTCCGCCTACTTCAATCTGTGGCGGATTGCCCAGCTGCGTCCCTATCTTGATGTTGGGGCACTCACCACTTTGGTCCATGAGCTTGTAATCTCAAGATTAGACTACTGCAATGCGCTCTACATGGGGCTACCTTTGAGATTGATGCGGAAGCTTCAAATGGTGCAGAATGCGGCGACCAGACTCCTTAGTGGGACGAGAAAATATCAGCATATTTCCCCCACTCTGGCTGCCTTGCATTGGCTGCCCGTTCGTTTCCGCATTGATTTCAAAGTGTTAATGATGACATATAAAGCCCTAAATGGTTTAGGACCTCGATATCTAGCGGAACGCCTCCTCCCACCTAGATCTACTCGAATCACTCGTTATAGCCAGGAAGGGCGGCTGAGGGGCCTAACGCCGAGGGAGGCCTGGAGAGAAAGAACAAGAAACCGGGCCTTCTCGGCAATGGCCCCTCGCCTTTGGAACAGTCTCCCTTCAGAGATCTGTCTGGCTCCCTCGCTGGGTGTTTTTAAGAGCCAACTTAAGACCTGGCTCTTTAGGCAGGCTTTCCCTCCTGTCACCACTTGATTATTTTTATTTTCCCATCTTGAATGATATCATTATTGTTGTTTTAATTTATTATGCTATTTTTATTGTTAGCCACCCAGAGTAGACTTGGTCTAAATGGGCGGGGTATAAATTTAATAAATAAATAAATAAATTCTGCCTGCCTTCAAATATACCAAGGCATTTTAGCTGGTAAAGGCATGGAGAAGCTATACCATTACGAGGTTCTTATCTCTGATATTCAAAGGAATCTAGGGATAGATAGCCAACAAGTAAGTTTCAACTACCATAGGAATAAGACATGGTTCGATCATGATTGTATGTCACTTAAGAAGCAGATTAGCCAGGTCTATCTAAATTATTGTCATAGAGGAGACAACTGCCTTCCGGGAATTTATTACCAATTGAAACGATAATATAAGGCACTTATCTTCCAAAAGAAAAGAGCACAGGAGAAAGAAAAATGGAACCAAATCCTCCATGCCATACAACTGAAGAATAATAAATTGTTCTGGCAAATTGTTTCGGGGTCCCTAGCAGAGCAACATGATTACTTGACCTGCTCCATTTCCCATAATGAATGGGAAAGACATTACGCCACAATCTACCAGAATACACTCAACTGCCTAGCACCTAACCCCCAATTGTCACCCGATGCCCCAGAATGGCAACCTGTTTCTCTGGAGGAAATTATTGACCTGATCGCTGATCTTAAATTAGGTAAAGCCCCAGACCCTGCCCTCATACCTCCTGATCTTTTAAAATTCAACCCGGATTTGTGGGCTCCCATATTAGCTGCCTTATTTACTTTCATCAATAGCTCTGGCATGACCCCTACTATTTGGAGCAAAGCAATCATCGTCCCCATCTTTAAAAGTGGTGATAGAACTAATCCAGCAAATTATCGATCCATCAGCCTCCTTTCCATTGTTGGGAAACTATATGCTATGTACCTAAAACACAAACTTTCCAGTTGGGTTGAGAATAACAATATAATAGGAGAAGAACAAATTGGTTTCAAAGCTGGCCATTCAACACTGGACCCCTGTTTTGTGTTGACTCACCTCGTAGAGAAGTATACCTCCTTTTCGGGGGGCAAGCTCTTTACTGCTTTTATCTTAAAGCCGCCTTTGACCTAGTACCACGAGAACTGTTATGGCTCAAGTTAAGCAAAATATCAATAGATAAGCGCCTATTGTTCCTTATTAGAAGTCTATACAATCAGACCTCTAGTCAAGTGAGGTGTGGACTGCAGGGAGAACTCTCAGATCCAATCCAGGTAACAAGAGGTGTAAGACAGGGATGTATTTTGGGCCCCCTTCTCTTCAACATATTTCTCAAAGATCTGCCTTCTCATCTCAGCAAAACTGACTCTCATGCTCCCAAATTATCAAATACCAAGATACCTTTACTCTTGTACGCCGATGATGCAGTAAGGCTATCATTATCAAGAATTGGGCTAAACAGGCTACTTTCTGCCTTCGAGAATTATTGCTCTGAGAATAATTTGATCATCAATTATAGTAAGTCAAAAGTGCTGGTGTTCTCTAAAGCTCGTAAACAATATAGATGGACCTTAAATGGTAATGCCATTAAGGAAGTGGCCAGCACAAACTACTTAGGCATACAACTGCAGAACACGGGATCTTGGGTAGAACAGCATAGGCAGGTGACTGATTCAGCCATTCTAGTCAGCAGCAGATCCTAAGGTTTTTCTACATGCAAGGGGGTCAATATATCGCTTCTGCTATTCAAATTTATAAGGCCAAGACTCTGGCTCAACTTATTTATGGCATCCCTATTTGCATACTGGGATTCAATTTCCAAGTTGAAAAACTTCCATCTGCCTTCTTAAGGAAACTCTTGGGCCTTCCATCTTGTGTGGGTTTTGCTGCTATCTATCTGGAACTGGGCATTCGATCAGTAGAATGTAAGGCATGGATTGCAGCCTTTAAATGGTGGTTACATCTATACTTTCTAGCAGTCCCTGGTAGTGATATCTCTCTACTGCTTAAGGATACTTATATCACCCAATGGTCGAGAGAGATGGAGAATAAGCTATTTAAATTAGATCTCTCAGTAGAAGATGTGGGTAGTCATGACTACCAGAAGGTTAAATCCCTTGTTGTCCAGAGATTAATAGACTTGGACCTACAGCACTTAAGAACTGCAGCTAATAAACAACTGCTCTCCACTGATCTACAATAAAATTAATAACTATGGACTCTTCATTGCTCCATACTTATATGCATTGTCTATTCGAAAATATAGGAGAGCATTCATGTTAGCTCGCTTTAATGTATTGCAATCAGCTATACTTGATGGGCGATTTAGGAAAATTCCGTTTAATGATCGAACTTGTCCTTGTGGAAATGGGGATATCGAAACAGTTGAACATGTTATTTTTCACTGCAGAATGTATGATGATTGTAGAAAGAAGTTAAACTCTCCACTAATAGATGTATCTCTGCACGGTAGCCCCACAGATTTGTTACTGTCCTGCTTAGAGTGTGTGTCCACTTATATTACTGACAGGGTGTCTAAATTTTTGTTGATTGCTATGAGAACTAGAGAGGAAATGTTGAAATCACCCTGAAAGAAGGTTTTATATACTACATATAGAAGTTTTTTTCTGTATTTTTATATATATATAAACTGGTCAAGCTTGCAATCAAAAACATCATCATCATTCTTTATTACGATCACAGACCAGCAAGATTATATATATTATATATATATATAATCTTGCTGGTCTGTGATCATAATAAAGAATGATGATGATGTTTTTGATTGCAAGCTTGACCAGTTAAGCAAGCAATGTTATGTGTAAGACAGAAAAATGTCCAAAGACCCTTCTTTCATTATACCACAAAGGAAGCAGCCACTGCAGCTGATCTCTTTCATGGTAATAACAGCACCTCCAAGTCATGGGAGAGGAGTCTTTGCTGTGGCCCCTTTCCTTATGAGCAAGCAGTTTTACCACAACATGCACATGTCTCATAGCATATGAACAGGACCCTTTTAAGCAGTACAAAGAGAGCAACCGCCCCATGGCCTTGCCTATCAGGAGGATCTCACTCATGGAGGGGGACCCTTCAACTGATGCAAGGTGAGGTGGAGAGGGACCTCAGATGGACATTCTCCACTGGGTTTGAACCTAAAGTTCTTCCAATATAGTTCAGGTCTTGAGAGTTTCTCCACAGCAGTACAAGGAATTGCCCTGCAGTTGCTCCCATTTTACTATCTTAATATATAGGGGACACCTTAGAGGTTGGATCGAGTAAGAGCAAGCCACTATTCCATGCAGTAGCAACAGGATCAAGCATGCATGAAATGAACAGGATATTACAATGCCCCGTTTAATCAAACTACTATTACCGTTCTTTGAGGTGTCAAAGCACTTTGCATACATTATCTTATCCAAATAACAAACTTGAAAGCTAGTATTGTATAGTGGGTTGAGTGATATTCTAGGACTCAGAAGATCTGGGTTCAAGTCCCTACTCAGCTATTGAAACTAACCGAATGGTAGGCACTAGCAGAACCACTTTTTAAATATCTCTCATACCTTGAACCTCCTATTAATGGTACTGTAAGTCGGATGCAACTTGACTACATGTAACAACAATAATAAGCTTGTAATGTATATATTATTATATTCATATTACGGATCCCAGCTATCACACAGAGTTCTTGTCAGCACTATTAGTAATGAACAAAATCATGTCACTCAACAGCTACCATCAGTTTTGTTGTTTTCACTCTGTGACAGACAAAGGTATCAGTAGTATTCATTTTACACTCCTCGCTCCTTTCTTTTTTCTAACTGAGTAAACTTTATGAATTTTAAGGAGTATTCTAAATGGAAGAAATGCTGGCAGAAGCAGAGGAATTGGCTGGACAGATTTTCCCCCATATACTCTACTCTTGGCATGAATTTTCAAAAGCATGAGTATATTTTACTTTGATTCATGCACACCAGCACATGTATTCAGTGTATCACTTCACAGAAAGCAGTACCATCAATAACCAACAACGCAAATGTTCAGATCTGTGATTTTAGACTACAGTTCCCACAATTCCCCAGATAGCTGAGGGATCCTGGAAGTTGTAGTCCAAAAACAATCTGCACTTTTCCACCAGTATAGTTGTCACACACTTAGACTCAGACATTCCCCTATCTTTTCCCCACGTATGCTAATCTTATGTGACCCAAGAATAACCGACAGGACAATGAAGCCCTGAGCCCCAAAATTGTTAGTTATGGTTCTGTTGGAGTCCAGCAACATCTAGATGTCTACAGGTTCTCCCTCTCCATGGGTCTAGTGAATGGTGTGAGCTGCCTAACGTAGAATTGGGTATATACCTGTGAGGCCACAGATTTTAACTACAGCTTTTTCTAAATTAATCAATTAATTTAATTAATTATTTAAAATAAACTTTTGATCTGGTAAATTTAAAAAAATCACCCATAAGCATAGATATAATACATGTTATTAAATTAAAAACAAAAAATATATTACTTCAATTACTTTTATCAATTTTGGAAATAATCCAGTATGAAAATTATATATGCCATCAGCTTTCCCAGCTTTCAAAGGCACTACTTAATTCTCTGACATTTCCACCAACAATGCCAACCAGCAATGACTAATAGTTGCTGAAGTAGCCTTTTATGCCATTTTAAATGTTCCTTGAATCCCTTGAGGAGAAATCTCCACTCCAATTCTCCTCTTCAAGCTGGATTGCTTCCAAAAACTCAAGTCTGTAGCAACTGCAAAAAAAATATTAAAAATTAAAAAAAAAATTGGCATTGAAGCCAGGGACAATAATCTGGGAAAAACATTGGAATAAAAAGGCCTGGAGGGGGAAAGGATTCTTCTGAGAATTTCCACAACTGCCACCCCTTCTTGTCCCAGGCAAAGCAAATGAACAAATGCTTTGGGGGAGAAACACAGTTGAGTCTGTCACCACACCAAAAGAATGTTCATAACTGTAGCAATGCTTACGGTGGGAAAGATAAATAATGATATAAATAAGATAAAGTAAAATAAAATAAAGTGTGGCTATGAATTCCATTTCTGATAATGGAATAGGGAGTGGCATCAAAAACAAGAGAAATTAATTTCACTGCACTTTTTCTTTCTAAAAGGCCTGCCACTGGAAACACTTCCAAGTACTAAAATATGGATGGCTAATCTAGGCCCTCAATTATTAAAATTCATTTTTTAATTATTAACTAAGCACTAGTTGGAAGAACAACCCTCTCATACTCAAGCAGGCGGTTGGAGAGACAACACTCGTATCAGTGAGAACAGGACATTAGTGTGAGCCCTGTGCACTCACAGAGACAAGTGCACTTCATGAGTTACAATATCAACAATGTAACACACTATAACTTAGAGCAGTGATGGCGAACCATTTTGAGCCAGAGTGCCCAAACTGCAACACAAAACCAACTTATTTATTTCAAAGTGCCAACACTGCAATTAAAACTGAATACTGAGGTTTTCATTTAGAAAAAAACAACTGCCCTTGCACTGCAAGGGTTAAATGCTTGTTGTTGTTTTTTCCCATGCGTGGTATTAACAAAGAAATACTTACTGGTCCTCCAATCCCCCATTGGGCTAGACCGGTCATGGTCGCCATGGCACCCCTCCACTGGACCACTGCACCAGCAGAGGGGAGTGCCGAATCCAGGATTGGAGGACAGGTAAGTATTTCTCGATGGCGACTTATGGCTTGTGTGCCCACAGAGAGGGCTCTGCATGCCAGCTGTGGCACACGTGCCATAGGTTCATCATCACTGACTTAGAGCATACACAAAACTAGTGCTGTGTATATGACTTCCCCTCTCCTGTAACAGCAGTACTATATATTACTTTCTACCCCAATCCACAGTCACACCCGATCACTTGACTTTAATTACTAATCGTCCCAATGCAACATGCATGTGGCAACAGAGCTTTTTGCTAAAACCTTTGACTGTGTTAAGGGAAGGACGGAATCTGTTCTCAGAAAAGAGAAGCACATCTCTCAGAATGTTCATCAAAAGTTCCTCCCACAGAAGGCCAGCCTGGTTCCACCTTCTGCAAGCAGGTGAAAACCTTTCTCTTCAGACAAGCTTTCCCTGAGTGATCGGGTGCCTGAGTGGGGTTTTTTAAATGGACTGTCATACCTTACTGAATTGAATGTATTTTGATATTTGCTTATGTTTTTTTAGTAATGTGTTCATTTGATCCTTTTAGTATTGTATACTCACTGTTGTTAGCTTAAATACTGTCTTTTAATTGTAAGCCACCTTGGGTCCTTTTTTAAGGAGAAAGCTAGGATAAAAATATTTAAAATGTTAAAAAAATCCATTAATGAATTAACTGTCAATTGAATCATTGGAATTCACCAAGCAAATATTACTTTCTTCAAATGCTGGTGAAGTTTGTCTTCCTCGGTGCAGTTATGAAATTTGCTTACTTTCAAGGGAGAAAGAACAATGTGCAGCCTCAATGCAAAATAATAAAGATGTAGAATAATTCCTGGATTACCTGTTTCGTCCCTCCAGCCTCCTACTAAACCTCCTAGATAACTGCTCTGCCAGGCCTGGTGAGGCTCCCTGAGGGACCTCTCCTTGAAAATCCCACAGTACCTTGATGGAGTAGGCAAGGTTAAGCAGGCTGGAGTCCTGGACAAAAGTTCACAAACCCCATGTGGCCAAGTGGAGGCACTGGTTGCAGTTCCATGTTCCCTCATGGGCTGGCCCGTATGTGTGGCTCAGGAGTGAAGAATTACAAACAACTCTAATAGGTACAAATGACAGCCAGCCCTCCACAGCTCTGTTCAAACAGTACAGGAACAAAAGAGGTGTGTTTCACAGTCAGGGATCATGAGGGCTTTTAAAGCCATTTTCTAAAGTCCCCAAAGCTAGGTGGCAATTGGAGGTTTTGAATTGAGATTGCATCCGAATTTTGAATTTTGGAAGGAGATGTTTTGGTTTAATTTTTGAGCCAGTCCAAGGGGAGCCACACATCACTCACCAATTTCTACATATATTGTTGTTGGCTTCTCTTTTTTCAGGCTGGGAAGGAAGGAGTGCAGTAACAGCCGTATGTTCCCTCATATCATTTATTTATCAGCAGTTTCTTCCTCTGAGCTGTAACACTGATCCTAAGCCAAATTTTTCTGCCCAATTCTCAGCAGGCAAAAAAGAGTGATGTTGCATTGCTCTTGATCATGAAAGGCACTTACTTTCCAGCGAAGGAAGTCACAGAATACTACCAAGAGCTACATTAATAATTGTTAAAGGTGCAGCTGTTTTCTCCCAATGTCATTGTTAAGAGCATGAAGCCAGGAGTTTTCATACCCAAAGTGAGGCATGGCCCTTTCACACATACTAGTGGGCAAGCACAAACTAATGGTATAATTATTTGGGAATGACAGACATGTGTGCAACAGCACAGACTGCTCTGGAAAGGTTCTCAAAAACTTCAGCAGGTCCAGAATGCTGGGACCAGGCTACTGCGTGGGGCAGTTATCAAGAGCATGTGAGCTCACAGGTTGCCAGTACATTTTTTAGTACTATTCAAAGTGCTGGTAATGACATTAAAGCCCTGAACAGCCTGGGCTCAGATAATCTGATGCACCTTCTTCTGCAGGACCCAGCCTGGACTCTAAGAAATTTCGAAGACGTTCTTTTCTGAGTCCTGCCAACATTTGAGATGTGTTTGGTAAAGACACAAGAAAGGACCTTGTGGCTGTGTTTGTGCTTTGGGGCTCTCTTTCCCAGATGGCCAATTTATCTGTATTTTCACTGTTATGTCTGAAGAAGTGGGCTAGTTCCACTAAAACGTACATTAAAATATCAGTTAGTCTTCAAGGTGATGTCCTCTTTTGCTTTTGTTTTGTGTTTCTTGCTAGTATGCTTGTGGACCTTGTATCAGTCAGTGAAAGCCTTTGTATTCAAACAAGACACTGGCGTGTTTTCATTAATTGTTGATTTTAGTCTGTGTTGCTCTAGTTATTTGCCTTGCATTTACTTATTCTTTTTTAAAAATGCTTTCATTATGTTATTCCTTGTAGGTACTTGCAGAAAAACAAAATACAGATCTAAACAAATATACAATCTTCCCTAGAATTAGGTCCCAAGCAAGGCCAACCATTTCAACACAATTGGGAGCAGCAAGGACATGAACACACACATGGGAGTACTCAAGTAGGCTTTCAACAGTACCCTGGGAGGCACAGGCTCCTGAAAGAAGGAAGGATGAAGAATACAGTCATAAAATTTGGTGCTACAGATGAAGATACGACAATTGTGGATGTCTGCAGAATCGGCACAGTTAGTGAGGAGGAAAAACAGCCCTCTTCTCTTCATTTATCGCCAAGCAAATTTCTTCCAACAGAGAAACAGGAAGTTTGGGAAACAACCGCTTTGCTGCATAATATTCTCATTTAGAGTTAAGTGTGATGCTCAGTAAAGCAGAATTTTAAAACATAGTCTTAAGGTGCAATCTTATATCCACTTTGTTAAGTGCTGCCAAGCCACGTCTGATTTTTTGTGATGCTAATAAGGTTTCAAGATACGTGATATTTTAAGGAGTGGCTTTCCCATTGCCAGCCCCCAGTGAGTTTCCATGGCCAAAGCAGGCATTTGATCCCAGGTCTCCTGAGTCCTAGTCCAATATGTTATCCACTATACCATACTGGCCCTCATTGACTCTCCATTTACCTGGGACTAAAGCCCTCTGAACTCAACAGGGATCCTCCTGATAAATTTATGAAGAATTGCACTGGTAGTAGTAATGTACTCCTTGAAATTGGTTTCTTTCTAAAAATGTAAAACGATCAACAGTTTTAAGGGATTGCAGATATTCTATCCTGCACACAAGTAGAAGCCTCCATTTTTCTTCTCTGTTCTGGATTGTTCTGTCTTTCACAGCATATGAAAGAAGTTGGCATGTGTTGGGAAACAGACAAAATTAAGAAAAAAGTTAACTATGAAAGGACTACAGAAGCTAGTTTCCGTCCATGCATATTTGATTTCTGAAAAGAAGGCAGATAAAAATGGAAGTTCAAAATCAGACTATTGATTTTTCAGAATTCATTCTGATCAAAGAAAGAAATCCATGACACCAGTGTTTTTAAGGATATCTAATGACTCAAATGGCAATATCATAGAATCACAGAATAGTGGAGTTGGAAAGGGCCTATAAGGCCATTGAATCCAACTCCCTGCTCAATGCAAGAATCAAAATCAAAAGGATATCTGCCAGGTGGTTATCTAAACTTCTCTTGAATGCTTCCAGTGTTGGAGCGCTCACCTCCTCCCAAGGTAATTGGTTCCATTGTCGTACAGTTCTAATATTTAGGAAGATTTTCCTGATATTCAGCTGAAATCTGGCTTCCTGTAACTTGAACCATTATTACATATCTTGACTCTTGGATGATCAAGATCAGATCCTGCCACTCCCCTGTATAGCAGAAAGCAAAGCAAAGCATGCTGCTTATATACCGCCCCATAGTGCTTTAAGCACTCTCTGGGCAGTTTACAAGTTAATTATGCAGGCTACACATTGCCCCCCTAACAAGCTGGGTACTCATTTTACTGACCTCAGAAGGATAGAAGGCTGAGTCAACCTTGAGCTAGCTACCTGGGATAAACACAGCAGTTTAACCACTGTGCCACGAGGCTGCTGTATGACAACATTTCAAATATTTGAAGAATGCTATAATAGCTACCCTAAGTCTAATGAGGCCTAACAAGTGCTGAATAGAGAAGAACTGGTTTTCATGGGATTTGGAGACTATACTTCTATTAATGCAGCAGCCAAACTACACTGTTGGCTTATATTCAGGTTGTGATCAACAACTCCAAGATTGTTCTCACTTATATCTCCCATTTTGTAACTGTGTTTGGTTTTCCCCCCCTAGGTGTAGAACTTCACACATATCCCTGTTAAATTTCATTGCTGTTTTCAGCTTGAGTCTATCAAGATCTTTTTGAATTTTGTTTCCAGATTCTTTGATCAATATTACCCAACTAATTTTATTCACAGTTACTATGAAGAATTCATTGCTATTGTGCAGTTTAACTCAGCATCCACATTTGCTGATAGCTTTTAATTTCACCATCAGTTAAGCTAAAGGACTTCATTAATTTTCCTCCCACACTACAAGAGTTGGAAATGGTTGGAAAGACGGATCATTGCTTGTTTGGTGAGTATAGGCATCCCCACTACCACATCAGGTAAATGATGTTGCAGGTTTTTTAGAAAATGCTAACACTACAGAGAGCCAGAGTGGTGTAGTAGGTAGAATGACAGACTAGGATTCAAGAGAACTGAGTTCATATCCTGTCCTTGGCCATGGAAACTCACCAGGGAGTGACACTGGTAAAAGCACTCCTTAAATATATCACATACTTCAAAACCCTATTTGGGGCACTAGAAGTTGGATGCAACTTAAGAGCACATAACAACAACAAACACTAAGGAGAAGAGACTGCTTAAATGCCTAAGTAACAGAACTGATTGGTTCAAAATTGGGAAAGGAGTACGACAAGGCTGTATATTGTCTCCCTGCTTATTTAACTTATATGCAGAATACATCATGCAAAAGGCAGGACTGGATGAATCCCAAGCCGGAATTAAGATTGCCGGAAGAAATATCAACAACCTCAGAAATGCAGATGATACCACTCTGATGGCAGAAAATGAGGAGGAATTAAAGAACCTCTTAATGAGGGTGAAAGAGGAGAGCGCAAAAAATGGTCTGAAGCTCAACATCAAAAAAAACGAAGATCATGGCCACTGGTCCCATCACCTCCTGGCAAATAGAAGGGGAAGATATGGAGGCGGTGACAGATGTTACTTTCTTGGGCTCCATGATCACTGCAGATGGTGACAGTAGCCACGAAATTAAAAGACGCCTGCTTCTTGGGAGGAAAGCAATGACAAACCTAGACAGCGTCTTAAAAAGCAGAGAATCACCTTGCCAACAAAGGTCCGCATAGTCAAAGCTGTGGTTTTTCCAGTAGTGTTGTATGGAAGTGAGAGCTGGACCATAAGGAAGGCTGACCGCCGAAGAATTGATGCTTTTGAATTGTGGTGCTGGAGGAGACTCTTGAGAGTCCCCTGGACTGCAAAGAGAACAAACCTATCCATTTTGAAGGAAATCAACCCTGAGTGCTCACTGGAAGGACAGATCCTGAAGCAGAGGCTCCAATACTTTGGCCATCTCATGAGAAGAGAAGACTCCCTGGAAAAGACCCTGATGTTGGGAAAGTGTGAAGGCAAGAGGAGAAGGGGACGACAGAGGACGAGAAGGTTGGACAGTGTCATCGAAGCGACCAACATGAATTTGACCCAACTCCGGGAGGCAGTGGAAGACAGGAGGGACTGGTGTGCTCTGGTCCATGGGGTCACGAAGAGTCGGACACGACTTAACGACTAAACAACAACAACAGAAATGTCCATTTGCTTATTACTCTATTTATAGGTTCAGCTTTTTTTAGCTTGTTTTAATTTATATTTCAACTAACAAAAATTCAGACATATTAAGGCATACAGCAGCTTGCCACTCCTTCTTTTGCACTAGGTGTATCTGTGATTATTTTTGAAACAGAAATAAAGCAGTTCTCCAACATACTTCACCCAAAAAATTCACAAACAATGCTTCTTACATTATCATAGTGTAATCCTATACATATTTACTAGGAAGAAAGTCCTATTTGCCCACCCTGCCCGGACTAATGAGGCGAGACACAGGAGGTGGTTGAAATAAGGGCCACACTTTATTGAACCATTAACACAACATCCATTTTCACAAAGGGGGTGTAAAGTAGGGCGGAATTATGATCTGGATCTGGAGCCGGTCATGCCCCAGACCCAGACCTCCATCGTGTGAATTCACATAAAACCTGGGAACCCCCCAGGGTGCAGACTGCTCGAACTGTGCCCCAAGGGACCCCCACCTCCTCCCCCTCCCAGGACCAAAACCTCCAGGCCTTCAGTGCTGGGTGGTGGGACAGCTTACACCCATATTGGGTGCCCACTGAACTCACCTTCAAAATCATGACTTCTGCCACTACCTGCCATGGCATAGGGGTTACTCAGTATGACCCATGCCCCCACACAGACTGAAAATTTCAGTCCTAAGGCCCCCTTGAATATCCTGCAAGAAGAGATCCAGGCCCTTATCAGACGAATTCACCCCATCTCTCTGGTACAACTCAAGGTGCTCCAGTCAAATGTCCAGGTGTGCCACCACAGACCCAAGGTCAGCCACAACTGTCTTGCCAACCTCATGGTTCACGTCCTGACCAGCCTTACTGATATGCCTCGGGTCACAAACGACCCTCCAAACTTGCCATTGCAGCATTGCTGACCACACAATCCACAATGTAGGGGAACTTGGCAGCCAAGGCCCTCAAATCATTTGCAGAATATGAGACTTGCCTATCCTTTGGGCCAAGTCATTTCCACCCAGGTGAACCATCACAATTTCAAAAGTCAAATCAGAGAACCTTGGATGACCAAATCCATAATATCATCCCACAAAAGGTCTCTCCAGCCTCTCCACTCCAACATAGACCAGGCTCCAAGCCCCAGGTTCTGCCCCCAGCTAGAACAAGAAGCAAACTTAGCAGGCCAGAACACAAAACTGTGACCAATCAGCAGAACTCGAGGCTAGGCCAATGGAAACTCCAGACCTGCAAAACAGAAATTAACGCACCAGAAACCTAGAACTGCAGCAATGGGCACCCATACGTGTGATATTTGTGAGAAGTCCATCTCCCCACCTGCTTGATCCCCTCCATTTCATTATCTAACGCTGCAGCCATCAAGGCCGCCCTTATACAGAATAAATGTGTCCTCAACTTCCAACCTGTGATCCCGGCCCTCTGTAGAGCCTGTGAAGTCATCTTCCAAAATTGAAATTTAGTTAACAGGGCACCATCCGTGATGCAAAACAACTCACCCTCACTTAGGGTTGCCAGACGTCCGGCAAAAGGAAGACATGTCCTCCTTTTCAAGCTAATGTCCTCTGTCCGGCAGGCAAAGCTAAAAAGCTTTAAAATATCCGGCTTTTGTATCTTCACCCCCACCCCCTGCAGCCAAACCTCAAATTGTAAGCCACCTCTCCCTGCTACCTTCTTTAGTTGCGGGCACTTGTAAATCCTCCGTTCTTTCAGAGATCGGAGATAAGGCTGCTTGATTGGTTACAGCTGTAGAACAGCCCCGGGCAGTCAATCCGGCTTGTGAATGACTGCTTCCGCTGGAGGTGACTGCAAGCAGGAGGAGGGAAAGCTCCAGTTAAGGAGGGAAGGAAGGTGCGAGAGAGCGACGGGTGGCTTCATCAGCTTGTTTAAAGGTAAGATTGTAGAAAATTTAGGGAAGGAGGGAAGGAGGGAGGGAGGGAGGGTGTATGTGAGAGCGAGACTGACTTTCATAAAACCATGAAAAAAGGACGTGACTGCATTATTGTGTATTATTGTGGATGATGTGCAATTGTTTGACCAATACTGCAATCTTAAATCATTTGTGCAAGACAAGAATGAACAGTTTTTTGAAAGACTCTTGCATGAACAGTGGAGTTTATTTTTCCAAAGTTGCCCAAATGCAACTTGCTTTTCAGAGTTACTTAAAATTTGTGAATTATTCTTCTGTATTCCTGGACACAATGGCAATGTGGAAAGAGTGTTCTCCTTGATTAATGCTCAATGGACAAAGGAAAGGAACAGACTCTTAGCTGACTCTGTAAAAGGCATCATTCTCACAAAGTACACTTTGAAGAATATTACCTGTGAACAGTTTTATGCATATGTGATTGCTAATGAAGATCTTCTGCAAAAAGTTGGCTCCTCTGAGAAATATGTCGTGTAATTAATAAAGATTATAAGGTAATAATTGTACAATTAGCTGTTTAAATAATGTTTTTTGGTATTTTGAAAAAAGCCTCCATTGAATTTATTTTTATTTTTTAACATGACTGTTTCTTGGTCAGTTCACTAAGAGACGTTTATTGGCAGCAATAATAAAATTGTATTGATTGCGGGTTTAATCTGGAACGATTCAAATGAAACATTCAATATGTCCTCCTTTGTCCTCCTTTTTGTCTTTCGATGTCCTCCTTTTGGTACCAATGTATCTGGCAACCCTACCCTCACTATCACTCCTCGGGGAAAGGTACTCCCACGGGGCATAGTTCTGTTACAGAACACTTTCCCAACAAAATAATCTGTCCATTCCCCAACTGATCCATCTTAGATTTTCACAAATGAATGGCAATTCAATCTTTGAAGACCACTACATTAGACCTGTGGAAAGCTGTCTGCGATCTATCAGCCCTAGATGCTGCCACCAACTCACTTACCTGAAACTCCCAAAAAAATGTGACAAGCATCACCACGCTAAATAAACTGGCCTCGTAATGATCCCTATGCACACCCAACCACAATGCTGACAAATGCTGCAACATGGATGGTGATATAAGGCTCCTCTCATCTGCCTCCTTACCCCACTCTTTACACCACTCCACCATCATTTTCCTAATGCAGAAATCTGCAGTAAAGTCTGGATACCCCTGTGCCCTGGCGTAAAAGGCCAAGGCTGCCATCCTACTCCTGATTGATCTGGGTGCCAACCCTCTATTATACAGATAAACCCTGCAAAAGATAATCACTGCAAAAGGTGATCAGTGGGGGTGGGCCGCTTCTGGCCCATCCCCTCCTCATGTGCTGCCATATATTTGCGCCGGGTGTTAGGCACAATGGCCATAGCTATGGCCTAAGGCTTCAAACCTCCACTGGTAGTACATCTGGCTAAACTTGTATCCCTGAGGCCAATACCCTGAACCATCCAATCTGTTGAAGGGACAGGGTGTCAGCTAGGACATTGTCCACGCCAGGCACATGGTGAGTCTGAAAAATGATATTATAGCGCAAACAGTGCAACGTAAAGGCCCAGGCTAAGCTCATGAACCTCATGGACTGTGAGGTAAGGGAATTGACTACATGCACCACTGCCAGGTTGTCACACTAAAATGTGACAGAAGAATTTGCCCATTCCTCAGCCCCTAACCACAGGGCTCCCTCTATTGGAAAAAAATACAAAAAGATCAAATCCCTAACTATTCCCTGCTCCATCCAGTTTGGAGGCCAAACCCTACAACACCTCCCCTGAAAATAAATCCCATACCCCAGGGATCAAGCAGCATCTGTCTGAACCTGAAACTCCACCCCTAAACATAATTTGGTTCTCCAAAAGGAGATGCTGTTAAAGCCCTCAAGGAATTGCAGTCACACCTGTAAATCCTCATTCATCCCTGCTGAAAGACACCTCCAATGATACGTTCTAGAGAGAACCCTCATTGCCTTGCAAAGCCACTGAAGAAAAGCCTTTCCAGGTGTCACCACCTTACAGGCAATATTAAGATGGCCGACCACCTCTTGCAATTCCTTCAGTGTTACCTTCTCCTTGGGTAACAAGTCCCTCAACCTAGGCTTAAGCTCCACCAGCTTCTCTTTGGGCAGCCTGCTACTTTGGTGCAGGGTATTGAGTTCTATACCCAAGTAGGTCAATACCATCAATGGCCCCTCCATCTTTTCATCAGCCAATGGCACACCTAACTCTCTAGTCATCTCGTGGAATGCCAGCATAAGCCACCAACATTGGGTGGTGCCCCTCATTCTGCAGAAGAAAGTAAACTTCTTCTGAGTACTCTCTACTTAGGACACTCTGAAAAGGGTCACCACGTCAGACCTGACTTGATGGCACATGATTATTATTAAACACTTTGCTGGAACTGGAAGTAATTCTTGTCCAACTTGATAGAGCTTACTGACCTGACCATAAAAGATGTGTTACATTGAAACTGGAACTTCCTACATAGAAAAGCATGCACTCCACCACTAAGCTACCTGTGGCCTTATTTTTCTGTTTCCATGCAAGTCTTTCTAAATTTAACCTGGGTAAACAGCACCTTTCCAAAACCAAAGTGGACTTTATCTTCCCTTTCACCCATAGTTTGAATCTAAAATAAGTGGCAGGATGACTCAAAACTGAAGGAGCTTTGGGTTTTGGGGGGGGGGGGGTTGCTTCACAAATTCTTATAGAGAAGGAACTGTTCTCTCCCCAAAGTGAACATTTAGATCCACCCCCATCTCCTTCTTCAGGCCAAATTCTCTGTGTGGGCAGCTTACTGATGCAAAGCAGATTTCTTTCTATCACTTGTATGGTGGCTGACACTATGTGCAAGCTTCTCATATGTTCCCTGAGGTAAAATAGGAGGTCTTTGCTTATTTATAATGACTAAGTCCTCTGGCCACAGAAAATGAATCTATTCCTCATCACTGCTTGCAACTAAGGAACCTTCACTGTCCTGAGTTACTTGAGAGCTCCTTAAGTGAAAACCCCTGAAGCTTGCTAGTATCAAAGAGAAAAGTACTTCAGAAGGAGAACTATAAGATTTCCCACTGCATCTTGAGGTAGAATTTTGAACTTTTTTATTTCCCACAGTTGCAGTTCAATATCATCTTGTACCAGTCAACTTTCTTTTCTTTTCTCTCCCCAGCTTACTGTATACACAAAAGGGATATTCAAATATTCAATTAATCACAGCAGTCTGAGACTTTGGGTGTGACTACGCAGTGGTAAAAATGTGAATGGATTTGCTGTGAAGTCACACCTAGGGAGCTGAGCTTCCCCGAGAGGAGTTCACTTCAGTTGACCACATAGGAGTCAGCGGAGAGAAAGGAGGATATTGGCAAACAGTCTTGTTTGCAGCTTGTTAAGGTAGCTCTACTGTGCCCATCCAGATTTGCAAGAGGCATGGTTACAGCGGGGCTGCTGGAAACAAGGCTGACTGATAATTTCCTCCTCACTTTCCCTCCTCTTTGGGTTTCCTAGATGCCTTAGTGCTAAAGCAGCAGTCCTTTAAAAATAAAACAAAGAAGAAAACAGAATGGGAAAGGAAGAGGAAAACAAGCAGACTCAGGCACCAGGTTTGGAAAGGGGAGGATTCAAATGGCAGCCAGTTTCCCCACTGCCCTGCCTCTCTTACTGCTGCGGTAGCCATGTGGACTGCCTTCATATAGAACAGCAAGAAACCCCTCCACATCACCTCAAGCAATCACGTCACCTGAACTGATACAAATGCATCCAGTACCAAAAGAAGAAGAAGAAGAAGAAGAAGTCCCAGTAGTGGAAGAAAAAACTACAGATGGGGAGGTGACTCTCAGCTAATTTACATTTACTAGTATGTTGTGTAGTCAATGGAAAATAACATGAATCTGAGCATCCAATTCCAGAGCAATTCCCATATTATTTGTCACTGTATTTGCACCCTTGACTTTGTGTACCTTGGCTCAACGATCTCTGACACTCTCTCTCTAGATGTCGAGCTGGATAAACGCATTGGCAAAGCAGCTACCATGTTCTCTAGACTCACAAAGAGAGTATGGCTCAATAAGAAGCTGACGACATATACCAAGATCCAGGTCTATAGAGCCTGTGTCCTGAGCACACTCCTATACTGCAGTGAGTCCTGGACCCTTTGTGCACGGCAGGAGAGGAAGCTGAACACCTTCCATATGCGTTGTCTCCGACGCATTTTTGGTATCACCTGGTAGGACAAAGTTCCAAATAGAGTAGTCCTAGAACGAGCTGGAATTTTTAGCATGTATACATTACTGAAACAGCGACGTCTACGTTGGCTTGGGCATGTCGTGAGAATGGCTGATGGTCGGATTCCAAAAGATCTCCTGTATGGAGAATTAGTGCAGGGAAAGCGCCCCAGAGGGAGACCACAGCTGCGATACAAGGACATCTGCAAGCGGGATCTGAAGGCCTTAGGAATGGACCTCAACAGATGGGAAACCCTGACATCTGAGCGTTCAGCCTGGAGGCAGGCGTTGCATCACGGCCTCTCCCAATTTGAAGGGACCCTTGTCCAGCAGACCGAGGCAAAGAGGCAGTCACGGAAGCAGCAAAATCAGGGAGCTGGACAGGGGACAGATTGTATTTGTCTTCAGTGTGGAAGGGATTGTCACTCTCGAATTGGCCTTCTCAGCCACACTAGTTCCAAGTCCTCCATACAGAGCACGCTACCATAGTCTCTCGAGACTGAACGATGCCTAATACTAATTTGCACCCTTAGAGTCATAAGCCATTTCCAAGGACACTATTCTTACCTTTTAATTTTGAAAAAAAGCTGTGAGAATTGTAAAGAGGTATTACCTTTTGCAACTGATTTTTCTCAAAAGTTATCAACAGAGTTTCAATGGCTTACAGAGAGGGACAGGGAGCCACATATCCAAAACAAATGTAGGCTTCAACTTTCAAAGGTTTATCACTGGCTGCAGACATTCATGTCCCTGAAATAGTTCTTCATAGTTCTTTGTGTTTTGGGTAACATGACATCATGCTTTCACTAGAAACAAGTTAGTAATTTCTCCAGAAAATTGAAGGTGGTTTGAAAAAGGGATCAAATTCACACTTTATGGTGTGTACATCTTTCTCACTCATTAATAAAGAGGTTTTGTAGGCATCCATATTGTTTGAAAAAAACTGCAGATTCTCTCTTAACAGAAGCATATATGTGAGACAAAATAAATGTGTATTATTTTTATTTAATTTATTTATTTAAAATATTTTTACCCCCCTTTCTCCTTAAAAGGACCCAAGGCAGATTACATCATTACGTACAATACCAGAAGTTAAGCTTTTTTAAAAATTGCTTTCAATTACTGATAACCATGTTTTCTAAGTGTGTACTATTTTCCCTTAACTTGGGAGAAACCTCAATTAAAGAAGAAGGACCTAGTTATTCATACATCCTTATATGAAATATATGTTGGAATAATAGCAATCTTGCATGCATTAACACTGAGTATCAGTGTGATCGTCTTTTGCCACTAACTTGACTGTTAGAGGTTTTTCCCCGCCACAAGCATTTGAGGCAAACTCCCACCCTCTCTTCCTATTTGTTTGCTTGTTTCCATTGTTTTTGTTGTTGAATACTTTCTTCCTCTGACCGATAGGAGGCTCTTCCACTTGAAGACTCAATTTTTCCCCTTTTTTATTCTAGTGACCATAACTACAAATGGTAACTGTAAGTAAATATACCTTTTTCTACCTCAAATGCTTCTAGACTACTTTTGTCATAGCAAAGTGCTTGTTTGTGTGGGGAAAAACCCAAAGAGGTGGGCAGGGGCAAAGATTGAACTGATCTCTCCATGTTTTCTCTATGTTGCTGTTGTTCTCTCTCTTTTTTAAAAAAAATTCATACTCTGCTAACAAAAAGGAATAACCAATATTCCTCAGGAACATATGTCCAATATATCTTCATATTGTGGCCTGTGAGGTGTTTCCCTGACTTGGTTTTTTTAAGTAGTATGTTTGCTGCTGAAGCATGCCTCCTTCCTTGGCTGTTCTGATAGCACCAGCAAACCTGGTCAATTTGAAAGGAGCTCATGGTATAACCTCTTTCCTTCCTGGAATTATAGGAATTTTGGTGTAGGGCAAAAGTGGCATGGTAAGAGCCTGTCATAAGAAGACAGTCCAATGCAAGTTGTGGGCACTCTCTACACTGCTAAAGTAAGATGAGAAATGGTGATAAATTAACACACATGAAAAGGTTGTGACTTTCATTATGAATATTACTGCTTTTCAGGCAGATCTCATGGTAATGTTACTGTTCACTATGCTTTTGTTTGAAGATAATTATTCAAAAAGCCTCCCTTCTCAAAAGCACAATAAAATAAAAATCTCCATTAGGACTGAATCCTGACATAGACCAATTAAATGTTTATGGATGAGTGAGACGATGTTTCCTCTACATCATCAGAGCAAAGATGCTCTTCAGGTGTTGCTGGTATGTTCCTGAAGTATTACTAGCAGGTAGGAGGATCAGGGCATCGGCCTGACAAGAGGCAATTTACAATGCAGTGAATCTATTATTTAAATGGTACAGCTCTGAAAGGGAGGAAGGTGGCATGGCAGGTAAGTGGCTGATAAGTACTGCACAGACTCATCAGTAGCTATTCAAATGTTCCATTATTACCAGTTCATCTCCTGAACTGTTTAGTAAATGAGACAAAATGAGTGCTTTTTGGAACTTGAATGTAGGGCAAGATGATCATCGAAATGTTAAGATCTGTTGCCTACATTTCCAGAAGCTAAAAGTCAGTCATTATGAAGGGGAATTGGTGGGGGCAAGGTGGAGTAAAGAAGAGTAATGATGATGAAGAGACAAGCCTAGAATCTGGAATCCATACACCTCCAGCAACCCCTGATCTGTCAAAAATAATTTGGCTTGAGTTAGCCATATGTCTACAAGTTCCCCAGGAGCTATACTGAACGTCAGGACGTCAGGTGTCTGAAGCAACTACTAAAGCAGCACACTTGAGTAAGACACACAGGTACAACGTAACTTCATTTAATGCACTAATGTAAGAACTCAAGACATTTAGAAAAATGAGTTTGGTTTCTTTAGCATCATTCATTCTGCATCCAGGATTCCAGTTCTCAAAGACTTTGGAATTATCACAGAGCAAGAAAGACAGCAGTGCCAGCCACTGAAGGGCTTTGTGAGGGTAACGATGAACAGAATTTTGGAGGAGGAACAGTAGCAAGGCACTGTGTAACCTCCTGACCTCTAAAGGCCAGGTTCCCATCTCATTTCCAAAACAGAACATCTAACCCTGCACCAAACACTAGCCACACTTTTCATCTGTGTACTAGCAACAAAATGGGACCGGTTTCTTTGATTTGTGGTGCCTTCTGCATTCTGTCCACTGAATGAAGCCTGAAATGTTGTTGTTTCCTCAGAGACCCTGGCCAGTCTAGATCGATTTTAATGGAAAGGACAAAGATACAGCATAGCCAAGGCCACCTAGCTAGATTTCACTTTGGAAACTTGTCAGGAGAGTTTCTCAGGGAAAGCATAGGAAGGGAGGCAAAGACATTGATAAATTTCCCTTCTGAACAATCAATAAAAATCCCTCCATCCTATTCAGGCTTCTACTCTGGACGCAAGGGCCATAATTACATTGTCAAAAATTCACGTTACCTTGCTGGCTGAGACCTCCTTTAAAACTGACATGTGATTGGCAGTCAGTTTATGGGTGGTGTGTACTGACTGGCAGGAGAGCTGGGTAAAGCCAAAGGCAAGAGTGAAATTTCCCAATCTGCTCTGACCACCCGAGCACAGGACTGCCACTCAGAGGGAATTCTGGGAAAACCCTTAGTCATATTAACATATCAAAGGAAGAAGCTGACAGGCACTTACCAAACAATCAGGATTCAGCTGTGGAACATTTCCTCCAACATTTCCTATTTGAAAGAAAAGTAAGAAATTAAATTACTTTTGATGCTGTCTATTCTCAGAGACAGCTGAAAATGTTTTAAAAGTGTTTCCTTAATGATTTAGATCTGTGCTAGGTATACCTATTTATTTTGAATAAATAAAAATACTGACGAGCACTCCAATTTGTTTTACGCTACCAGCCAGGTTGATACTAAATTGGAACCAGCAAAGTACGTTGGTTTTTGATGTAAGCAGCACGACAGCACAAACATAATGTTTTCTTTCCCATAGTATTTTGAAGGGGGGCTCTGTTGCTTTACCTCTAAATTGTGGGTTACACACTTCGAGTGAACTTTAATGGTACCAACAGGTTGGAACTGTGCCTCAGAAAGGAGATCCGATGCAACTCCATGGCAAGCTCACAATTTCTTACATCACTGCTGAAGAATTGAAACCCAGAGGTGTTTCCAATAGTGTGTCGAAGCCACCCTGCTCTCTGTTCTTCCACTTTCTAGATGATTTATGTTGATTTCCCAGCTGTCCAATCAACAGAAATAGCTATTTTATGGAAATTTTCCTAAACCTTGGAAAGTTTCTTTTTAAATGTAATTTGTCATGAAATTTGTTGGGAAGTCCACAAGCTCTGGATTTTCATTCCTTTTGTCTACACAAGTAGCTAGACACTGAAACTCCTAAGCAGAAAGCAACTACTGGCATACAGATCAGGCAAATCACTAATCAGAAGTAAGACCTATTGCAAAAAAAGTGCAATATAAAAATCTTTGCAATGCTTCAAAGAATTCTCCTCTCTAGAGTTCGAGTCTGTGCTGTCTAGGCCTTACAGTGGGAGGAGTTTCAGGAGCTAGAAGGAAAATCCTTTGTTTTCCCCTCTTTCAAAATCACCCCCAACTGTACTAAATTAATAATTAATTCTGATGGCCATTACCCATCTATCTATTTTATCTACTAAATTAATACCAGTTGGCTCGGCTTTCTGACAGTCATCCCTGAACCTAGTATGCTTTACTATTTGCTGGCTATAGCCATCATAGTTATGGTTTTCATATTCTCTCCCCTACAGAAACAAATAGTGGAAGACTGTGACTCCCTGCCCTTTCTGGCAACCATTTTTTACACCTTTTATTCACTGGTGCTATAATTCTGAAACTTTGGAGTGTCTTTTTCTAAAGCTGACAATATTGATGAGCATGTATGGGATGAATGTTGCCGTTTTCCAACACCTTTCTTCTTTGGATAGGACTGCAATCTGGTAGAACATATCTGATTCCAGACTGTGCTCTCCAGTGGAAAATTCTGAACAGCACACCAATATCCTACAGAAAACAAATCTATGAATAACATCTTCGCGTATATAGAACCTATCTCTTTTAGAGTTAAGCTGAAATCACAGTGCCCTCTCCTTTACAAGTGGATGTGGTTTTCTCAGAGATCCAGCTAGACCTGGTTGATCTGCTTTGTACAATACATTAAAATGCTGAGGGCAGCTTATGGACTAGAAGGGGGGGGCACATCACCCTCAAATGTGACTCTAGCCCCTCATGAGCCATCACAGTGCTGACTGCTTGATTTATGTATGCAATGGCTTTTTAAAAAAATACCTCTTATTTTGGCTTGTTCAGCGAAGAGAGATTGACTTTTCCCAATACTGATGTCTATTTGTTCCTATATTTCAAAAAAGAGAAACTCCTCAAACACAAAAAAGAGTTTAAAGGGGAAAAAAGTTAGAGATGAAGCTCTACCTACCCCCCCACACACACACACACATAAAGGAAACCCAGACCACAACTCACCCCTTTTCCATTCTTGTTCAATCAACGGGCACATTGATACACTCTTCTTGCATTTTACTTCCATCTGAAGTTACACAGAACCTCCACTTTGCTAGGACTACACCCATTAGACTAAAGTGAGCCTGTCTTTTCCCAGTTAGACTGTGAAGCTATGAATAGGGTAGCACTGCAAATCAGTTTCAAGATCCTGATGTTGCCAAAGCCTGTGTTTCCTTTCATCACCACTAGCTAGGCACTGTGCAGGGAGTGAACTAACTGATGAGATTGTGCTGCAGCATTTACTTGATATAGAAGATAAAATGTAAGAAAAGTGCGTAAGTGCATCCATCTTGTGTTGGAAGGATTTGGAATTCAATTATTACCTTTTTAGTGCAGAAAAAAGCATGGAGAGATTGGCCTCGTCTTCTCCCTTCCCTTGGAAAAAGACCGGTCTTGATGCCGCTTGGTTAAAGGAAAAAACAAGCAAACAAAAACATTGTAGTTCATGGCTTTGTCCTTTTATATCTATAGGGTGAAGTTACATCTCCATACATCAATTTTTAGAGAGCAGAAAGTGGAGGAAAGAGGCAAGGCAGTGAACAACAGATGCAACAGGAAGGGGAGGTCTCAAAGATATTGAAATGTGGAAGAAAGCTCCAGGTGTAGTGGCAGATGCAGAGTGTGCTACCCCCAGGCACCAGTATTAAAGGAGAAGCATGCAAGATTATATCTTTACAACATCTTTAGACTAAGGATGGAGCAGGGCTAGTACAAGATCTGAATTTGTTTGCTTTGGAACTAAATAGCTTCCTCCCCAAAGCATAGTCATCCATGATGTCCCTGCATAGTTCCTTTTAGACACTTGCATAAAAACTTTCAATGTTGTTTTTTTCTTCAGCATCTGCAGTTGGAGTGCAGACATGAAAGATGATTATGTTGACAGGCCTTCCATGAATCTCACTCAGTGCAACCTTGTATAATAGCTCTAACTGCCTGAGCATCTCAGTTTTAGAGTCCCACTGTTTCTTCTGACATTGCCATTCCCAGAATAAAACACTTTGTAATTACCTGGCTGAAATGTATCCAATAGAAAATTCCCTGTTCAGTTCCACTTTAGTGCACTGACACCAAGTATTACAGTGTTTAAATGTTTCATTTCTCATTTCACAGATTCGAGCTTACCTTGATTTATACTTTTCACATTCCGTGTTCCAATGATATGTGTCACATAGCATCAGAATTTGATTTTGCCTCTCTGCACGTCAACAACTACATACACATTTTTTTTCAGGTTCAACCCACTTGTTTCATCACAACATCATTACTGTATCTGTACTTTTCCTTTGTTTTTCCCCACTAGCTGACTGAGTACACTTTTACTAAGGAATCTCATCTTCTAATACGATCACTTGTTTTGCTTTGGGTTTCCTCATCATAGGGTTTCATGGTATAAAACATTTAGAAAGTGGTTTACCATTGTCATCTTCTGCACAGCACTGGTGAAAGTTAGCCAGAATCTTGCTGCTGCTGCCTGTAAATGATGCTCTGTCAATGTCAGTTTCCACTACCGCTGCTGCCCAGTAGAAGCATTCCAGGAGTTTCTTCACCCTCATCACCACTGGACTCCCATTTCTCTTCTGCAAAATCAAACTTTCATTCCTAAAGAGGTCAGATGCATCTTAATCTGACCTTACATGTTTGGCTGCTCTGCCTTGGGTGACACTACTAAGAATTTAGACTTGTAATGGAGTCTAGTATCCTGCCATCACTGCTCTCAGCTTCTCTAACACATTCAAACCATCTCACATCCTGACCTTGGATTTTAAGGTATGTATGCATGGATTTTAAAAATACTGTTAGGACAAAATATGGAGAAACTGAATGCTTTCTAACTAGCCAAGGTGTCAGACAAGGGTGTATTTTTTCTCCCTGCCTGTTCAAGATGTATGCAGAATATACCATTCAAAACACTGAATTACATTCAAATAAAGGAGGAGGGATTCCCAATGTGGTGTAGTGGATAGAGGGACAGGATAGGACTCTGAAGAACAGGGATCAAATCCCCACTCAGCCATGGAAACTGACTGGGGGAGAAGAAGTGGTAAAACCACTCCTTAAATATCTCATGTATCTTGAAAGCTCTATTAGGGTCACTATAAGTCAGCTCCAACTTGACGGCACAGCACACACAGACAAAGAAGGAGTGGAAGGTGGTGGAAGAAACATTCAAAACTTAAGATATACAGATGACACCACATTAATGGCAGAAAACAGTAATAATTTGAAGCAACTGGTGATGAAGTTTAAAGAAGAAAATGCAAAAGCACAATTACATTTGAACATTGGGACAAAGTAATGACTACAGAAGAAATATATTTTATTGCTGATAATGGAGATACTGAAATTGTTAAATATGTTCCATACCTCAATTCAATCATCAATCCAAATGATGAGAATGTTAAGTGTGTGACAGCTGGACAATGAAGAAAGCTTATAAGAAGTGATTCATTTGAAATGTGATGCTGGAAGAGATACCATATGGACCACTAGAAAAACAAATATGTAGGTTTAAGCATAAACTCTCACTAGAAGCTGAAATGAATAAACTGAGGCTAATGTGCTTTGGACATATCCTGAGCAGATTAGTACGGCACTCAGACACATTGACTACCTGTGTGTGCCACTGTCCAAAGAACTGCCAACTTTAAACCCCTGCACTAAGTGTGGGGCCCGCTTTTAGACCTCTAACCAGGGCTCCTTCTCCTGAATTGTTCCTATCACCAACTCAGTCAAATAGTTATTGTTGGGCAGGTATACTCTGCCACAGCCAAGGGCTGACTTCATATTGCCCTAGAGAAATAAGAATGTTTTGGGTGAAACACTGTTTTTGTTTTGTACTTTGATGAGACTACATGAATCATATGTCATAGCACTGGCCAGCAGTATACATGGGTGTAATGTCTTATGATTCTGTGTGTGCTGTGCTGCCAAGTCGGAACCAACTTATAGTGACCCTAAAAGGGCTTTCAAGGTAAGTGAGATATTTAAGGAGCGGTTTACCACTTCTGCTCCCCCAGTCAGTTTCCAAAGCTGAACAAAGATTCAAACTCTGTTCTCCAGAGTCCTAGTCTGTCACTCTATCCACTACACCGCACTAGGAATCCAGTGATCAAAAATCTTATGATTCCTATGTATTAATTAATCAGCAGTGTTTGTAAATCAAAAAGCGTTCTACGTATTTTTAAAAAACCAAAGGAAGTTCTGTGAACAGGTAAGATAAAATGTAAGAGCAATGTTTCAAGCTGTCAGTTTCTTCTATATATAGTCATAAGTCTGTACTTTTCTTCAAAACTTGAAAACTAACTATTCTTTGTATATGGACAGATACGTGCTTTGACAAAGTACCAACCGCTTCGTCCCAAAACAGACCACACTCATTCTCGCTCCCCACTTTGACTATTGCTCAGACTCTATGACAGCTAACTGACAACATAAACCTTTTTTACATACATCCTTATATACTTCTCTCCAGACAGAAAAAATACACACCAACCAGCTTTTGGTTCAATTCAGCTGTCTTAATTGTTACTCCTGGCACACATCCTACATACAATCAATCAAGCCCAGTCATTTACCATGCAAGCCAACACAAACTTATACAGAAAACATATATACAGTGAAAAATCATCACAGTAAGACTCACTGGAAAAGTCAATAATGCTGGAAAAAGGTGAAGACAGCAAGACCTACTATTATTGATTCGTTTGGGCAATTTGCTCTTTATTCTTTACCCAGTTATTCTTTATCCAACTCTATGATGTACATTTCTTTTTTATTAATATTTTTACTATGTAAAATGCATTAAAAAACCTAAAATGAACTGGAAAAGTAGATAATAAAAGTGGAAATACAACAATAATAGTAAACAATCTATAGTTTCCATGAAACGCTTCCAAATGTCTAAAAATACAAATATATGATGTTGTCTATATTCTGTGCTTTCAAATACTGATAAAATAGTACGTTTCTTGATTCTTTGGATAATAGGACATGGGCATATGTCTTTCCAGCATTTTAATATAAATATTTTAGCCACAGGAAGGGCATGGAGAATCCATGTACATTTCTAAATAGATTACTCATCATAAATGAAGGGAAATGAAAGGAAACATTTGACAAACATGCACAGGTGATCTCAGTTTAACTCTTGCTTTTCACCTCATACTTATTTTTATGATGCAAAATAAGTATGACAGAAGGTCAAAGACATGCAAGAGGTTCTAAGATCTTGCTTTATTATGTTTTAAATAATGCTTCCAAACTAAGTACTCTAGAAAAGTTACCAAATCTCTGATTTTGTATTTAAAATCCCTACTGCAAGTTTAAATTCACACTGCTCTGAGCACAATCATCATTGAAAACCTGAGAAAATATGTAATCCATTTATTCTTAATTTAGTTTTGAGTACATAGTCTTAAAAACAACTAATAGCATGCCCTATGAAATTGTCTGAGCCTTTAAAAATTAAACCTTAAAATGTCCCATAGAGTCAATGTGGATCTGATGAGTCAACTCCTCTAACTTCCATTGGTTCAAATACCTAGTCTAATTAGTGTGGTAAATTGCAATTAGAGTAGGACCATTTGAATCAATGGAACTTACCTAGGAGTTGACTTACTAAATTCCCACATTCCCAAGGATGTATGTAAGCAATAGGATTTTGGCCATTAAGTAGAGAGAGAGAAATAGAAAGAGCTTTTTAACCAAATCAAAATTTTCTTTTGTTACCACGTGGCAGCCACGTGGGGGAGACACACCACACATTTGAGTGCAAGGGGGAGGAGCTAAAAATTCAACCTCACACATTGTTGTTGGGATTTCATTTCCCCAAGTATCTTTCATATTATGATCTCTTCCCTTCTACCCCATTAAAGCTTCTTATCATCCAGAGCAAATGTCACCCCTCTTGAGCTCTGTTTGGTCACAGCTCCCATCCCTCGTTCCAGTGGTACTTGCACCAGGGCTGCCACATGTCTCAATGCACCCACAGTTCTGATGGTTCATGATTAGACACATTAAAATTTTGAAACAAAAGCACACCAAATAATACAGATCACACAGAGCTGCCACCAGTTTACTGCAGTGAAAAAAATAACAAAGACTGCCACTTCAACTTAAGAGCTAAGAGTGTGCATATGTGTTCACTATGAATAACTGCCAGAAGATACAGGCTTGCACCACAGAGGTTAGATGGTTTTCAATTTTCTGAGAGAGAATACTGTATCCTACTTAAAATTAAACCAGAGGAAGAAAGCAATTATCATTATTTGAATATAATAATGGCCTTTGACCTCCACTCAAAAATGATAGTTCACTACTGGTGTGCCAGTAGTGGTCTTAAATGGAGTGACCAGCAAGACCTTTCCTCAGAAAACTGAAATACAATTCCAGTGTTTCTGGAGTGACTGTGTTTAGAATGACAAATTTAATGGAGTTTTCTTCCACCCTGTACATAATAATGAGTAAAGATAATGGAACAACTATAGTCACCTGGTTTTCAAATTATTGCTCCAATATACAAGACTGTATTTGTTAGAAGGAATATTTTGTGGACACCATACTGAAGCAGCACCTCAACCCATATTCCTCAACATTCCTTTTGCCCTTCAAACCACCACCCCCCTCCATCTTTAGAAGAACATAGTCTCTTCTAAATGGTTTTTGGAAACAAAGTACTTCTATTTTTTATTTTTTATTTTTTTATTTTTTGCCATGTCAGCAAGATTCTCGTTATTGACTTGCTTTCATTTTAAAACATCACATACGCTTTGAGGTACTGGCCTGTATATTGGTAGAGATCTATACAGAACCAGATAGTTTGGCATGACCAAATTTAACCATCCACCTGTTGGAGATGTCTGGGTGTAACCATAAGCATCTCTTTAGTATTGTTAAAATCGTCCATGTGGTTGCATAGCCTAGTTCAAGAAACTCCTCTGTTTTGTTTCCTAAGTAAGAGGAGGAGGATCTAGAAACACAGGACATATCTGGAGAGTATGGTCTTCTAGTACTAACCTTTACTATTTCAACCTCTATCATCTGCGAGGAGACTTTAAGCTCTTCTATGTGGGATTTTAACCTCTACTATTGTTACATGATGTGAAGTCACTTCTGACTTATGGCAATTTCAACAGCATTTTTGAGGAATGTGAGATCTTCAGGGAGTAGTTTACCATGGTCACCACTTTGATGAGTTTCTATGGCTCAGCAGGGATTTGTACCCAGATCTCCTGCGTCCTAGTCCAACACTCTGTCCATTGCATCACACTGGGTTTCTCAATCTGTACTACTCACATTTGAAGGTGTGGCAAGATGTTAGTTAAAGAGGGGGGGATGACAAAAACAAAGGAAAAAAAGTTTTGGAATAACTAGTGTCCAGATGTATCACTAGATCTTTTCTGTTTCTATGAGCTTTACAGAGTACAAGTGGAAATCACATTTTTTGGGAAGCAATGCTGTCTCTCTAGAGGGCATTGAAGTACTGGGCACTTAGGTGGCTCCTAACCAAAGCAGGGGGGTATCACCACCCAAAATTTGCTCAGTCCTTCATGAGCCCCTGATTTTTCAGTGTGTTTCATATGCACAACTGGCCAATCTTGCACAACACAAAACAGGCAATTCAGGCCCACCACTTCCTGTTGCCACAAAATGTTCATGTCACAAGAACAGCTGGGTAGTCAAAATGTGAAGAAGAACCATTTTAAAAAATAGGCAAAAACACTAATCCAAATATGTCACATGGTTTCTAACAATCTGTGAATCATAGGTCAAAGAATACTTGTCCTCTGTTTTTAAGTTTTCTGGGTTCTTGTGGCAGAACGAAATATTTTCATGTGGGACCACTCCAAAAAGTATCACGTAAAACTGGTTACTTGTAAAACTGGAAAGGAATCCTTGAAATGGAAAGACTGGGATAAAACATCTAAATATTCTGTGATACTGTGACTAAAATCAAATATTTAAAAGTCTTGATTGAAAAGTTATTTGAAACTATATCAAAGTTATATAAAGCCAGTTCTGACATGTGTCATACAAAGCAAGCAAAAATATGGTTTCCAGGTGGTACTGAAGTTTCTTAATCCTTAAGTAATTAAATTCCAGGGGCTAAATCCAGTTGCTAGTTGCCTCTACAATAAACACACTGAATGAATGGGAATTGTTACGTCAACCCTTACATACGTCTCATTGATACAATGGGTTACTACATGGGACCAACCATTGGTGTTAGCCCACTTTTCAACAGTTATAGGCATTCATATCCAAACACGCAAATAGCATGTAATGTATCGAATTGTCAACCCTCCAAACTGGTCTCTTCCTGCACCTTATTAATTCATAATACGTAGCTGCTACTTTACAAGGTTGACATTTGTAAAATCTGCTCCTTCTTGCTTTTATAGCACTTGACCTGTTTTCTGAGAGCAGAAACGAAGGGGTATTGCTCAACCAAGTGTTCAGCTCCAGCTTTTCCGCTGCTTGTTATGGCTACCAAAGAAAGCAGAGAATACAGTATCTTCCCCATGACCTTAGGGTAATTCTGTAAAAATACCAATGAATGATTGTTATGATGGCCTCCCAACCAAACAAAATAAATACAATTATACGAACAATAATCACTTCTGTACAGTATTAAAGAAAGCATTTCTCAACCCACTTCCCTCTGTATGGGAGCAGATTAAAAGAAATATCTTGAGGTTGGCTAGTGCTTTGAGAGAGCACCAGAACTGCCATCGATCTCAAATAAACATTAGCCTCCACTCCCAGAAAACATCAAACTGATTTTAAGAGCAAGGCTGTGGTGGAGAGCAGTGTACATACGATGCATAAATCAGTGAAGGCAGACCAAGCAACATATTGGTATCATAGGTATGGTGCAGGTAGTCATTCATGCCACTGAGACATTTCTTCTATTCTGGATTTTTTCTCTCTCTTTTGGTTCCTGTTGTTTATGGCACTTTTTCTGAGAGCAGAAAAGCAGGGCTATTTGGCTTTTGCTTTGGAAAGGACATCACTGGTATTTATTACATAACACCTCAACAGAAGACTAGTCTTCTGCTCTACTAGAATAAAAACCAAGCTAAAATTCAATTAGGGGCCATAACTGTATGCTGATTCTTCTTCCTCTTTCGCTTCCCTGGAGACTGGACATCACCGTGGCCATTTTGCCTGGATTTGGCAAGCCTAAACCATGAGGCTGTGTTTGCACCCAAACCAGCCTCCCGGGCTTTTTCAGTTTTCTCCTTCCCATGTTTCTTATGCCATTTATTTTAACCTGGGAAAACAGCTGTAGCAATGTGCACTCTTCTTTTTCACAGTCAAGTAAGTTATATATTAATAAGCAGGAGTAAAATGTTTCAAGGTCTGCTTGAAACAATTCCATGTACACAACACTAGTGCCACCTGTAACCTTTGACTGCTCCATGAGAGTCTCCTCGAAGCTGGCTGGATTTTGATCAGGTGGGCTGCAGGAAGAAAGTACTCTTCCCCTGCCTTCCTAGCTTGCTGTTCACCTGCTGCTAGTAACAGTAGGCAAACAGACATTTCACTGGAGATTACAGGGAAGATAGGAGCATGCTGAGAATGGGAGGAGATAATGAGAACGTGTGTGCAGGTCTGCACATGTACTGAGATGTGTGTGCATTTCTGTGCACATGAATGCAGTTCCCACCCAGTAGTAGATGTGCCTGTTGAAATGTTGTGCACCATGGTAGAGAGTCAGAGAATGTAAAAGGAAAAGACAGCCTCTGGAGAAAAGGTTCTTTGATACAGATTCTGTACAGGCTATGGAACTTTAAATATAAAAGAAAATTCACGGAATTTCAGTAAACATGAAATATGATGTGATTCTAATTAAAGGGATCCTGAACAAGCAAAAAAATTATGGTAATCACAAAGTGAAATCAAAAGATTTCAAGCAGAAGTAATAAAATTCCTGTGTGATGTTCTGTGTTTCTCTATCCACCCCTTTATAGTCCAACTACAGGAATTTCAAAGGAAATAAAAATAAGATTGTTGAAAAATTCCCAAGTTAACTTGAAAGTGGGAGTGCCACACATTTTTTCATTAAGGACATTCATTGTCTGAGGTTCACTGTTGTGTTACATGCGGTACATAGAAATTCTTGCATTGCATTTAGCCAGGATGTAAAAAAGAGAAGGGGGGCATAGGAAGGAAGGAAGGAAGGAAGGAAGGAAGGAAGGAAGGAAGGAAGGAAGGAAGGAAGGAAGGAAGGAAGGAAGGAAGGAAGGAAGGAAGGAAGGAAGGAAGGAAGGAAGGAAGGAAGGAAGGAAGGAAGGAAGAAAGAAAGAAAGAAAGAAAGAAAGAAAGAAAGAAAGAAAGAAAGAAAGAAAGAAAGAAAGAAAGAATCTTTTTAGCACCTACATATCCACAATACAGTAGGGATAACAGTTGCAATCCCAGTTTGGCAATGCATTTAAACAGGTGCCTGATTTTTCAGTATGCAAGTGCTCCCATAAGAATTAATGGAACTCAATGTGTGCTTAAAGTCAAGCAGTGTATGAAAGTACTTCTCTGGATCAAAGCCTTCCTCCCACTCTGAGTTATACCCAGGCAGCTGCTTGAGCATTCTCAGTCAGAAAGCAACTCCCCAAACTGATGGCCATGTTTCTTGGCCATCTGCATGCGTGCCCATCTGTTCAGATGGCATGTGCTCCCTTGCAAGCTGCTTGGACTCTTTCCTGACAGTACCCGTGCCAAGCAATAGTGATTTAATCAGCAGCTTGAATACAGCTCTCTTCTGGAGTCAAACTGCTCCACATGAACCAAACTGAAACAGCACTACATTTGGCACCCTTCAACGATGGTGGCTGTGCTTGCCAAAGAAAGCAAATGCCAGAATGGAAGAAAGATTATGACCACAGCATACAGGCATTTGTGGATGGCCTGGAAGAGTCTTAATGACAGCAGGTGCTTTATAAACCTATTTTTTTAAACTCTGTATACTATACAGGTTCTTTATATAGCCTGATGAGCCATAACAAACAGCTATCCTGCCAAGAGCCAAGCCAAATTCTCATTTCCTAGATGCACCAACTGCTTTGAGCATGCAGGGGAAGAACTATCCTAACCAGGTGCTCCAGCAAATGCATGTGGTCTTAAAATGAGGAATAGAAGAAAATGCAAACATAACCCTAACCCTGTGCCCTTGCTATGCCAGCTCAAATGCAAAAATTTGAAGGGGACTTCTGAGTGCTTAGAAACCTTCCCATAACTGGGAACATAAAAACACAGGCTTCCACTTGTGAAGAGATTTCTAAGCATACTCAGGTGTATGTACAGTACATTTTCCTGCTAAACACACAAAAACATGGAACAGAGGAAGGATTGTGAGTTTTTTGTAGTTAGCACTTATATGCATATTCCTCATCTACAGTTTATGGACCCACAGAACACTCATATGACTAAAAACAGATTCAAGCATCAATATCAATATTTTAGAGATCCTATTTCGTTTTAGGAGAACTTCAAGAAGCCCTATATAGTTTTACCACACAATGCCATCAGACAGGTATTGGTATGAAGCAGGCATGTGACCAGGACATTTCAAAGACTGTTTCCAGTGTCTTTGATGATGTCCTGATGGTGATTAAAGCCATCCATTATCCATGGAGCTTGCTCTGCCTCTCCAACATTTGTTGCGGGGGGGGGGGGGGGGGAATACTCATTTAGAAGAATAAGCAAGCATTTTCCAGTCCTGAAAAGCTTGTACAGTAAAACAGGCAAACCAACACACCTCTGAAAGACTAGAAGGAAGAATACAATGACTGTTGTTTTTTTAAACAAACCAACAACAAAAAGATGGTAGAGACAACCTTCACTTTGCTCCTCCTTTCACGTATGGATTGCCTTACCTGCTGAGACTGAAAGCAAGGGTTGTGCCCTCAGGGAAAAGACGGTCTCAGAATGCATGAAACACAATGGTCATTATTTTTAGGGTTTCCTAGAGTGCGTAAGAGCTTCAGCTGTTCTGAGAATAAACAGAGCTGGTTTGCATATGTACTGTATGTTAATTCGATGACTGCAACATCAAGAGATAATTTGTTGGAGTGCCATCACATGCCAATGTTCGAGCCAACTCAAGCAGTTCACACATCAGTTTCTTATCCTTCTTGTATGTCACCAGCCCAAGAGAAATCAAACAATATACATTTAGTTTCCCGTGGCTGTCTTCCTATGGCGTTTGTGCTTGCTGTTCTCAAGATCAGTTCATTCCCTCGTAGGAGCAGAGACTGTACTGTCCAGATACCTTGATCAACTTCCATAGAAGATGTATGGCATAAACCTCTTTTGTTGCTAATGCTAAGGTTAGCTTTCATTGGGAACCCTGGGAGGAACATAGGTGCTACAAAAGCTGCACATTTTCAACTCTGTTAGCTACTAAGAGCGGTAGCAATGCCATACAGGTTGTGATCTTACCCTAAAGAGGTCTAGAAAAAAGTTGTTTCCATGCTGCTCAAATTAGTATTTACAATAACAGAAAAGGCACAGAAAAGCATCAAACTGCTACAAATTGGAAAAACATTAAAAATTTGCATGTCCTACCAATTGCATTCCATATAACAGACAATCTTGTGGAGCTTCAAAATTCTTCACCAAGGTATCTTGTTATGCTGAGATGGCCAGAATAAATGAAATCAAGAAAAGACAGTGTTCTTTCCATCTCTAGTTATAACCATAGATCAAATAAGCAAATAAATGACATCTGATAAGAAAGCTTGGAGAAAAATTCTGAGAGCTGCAAAGAAGAAGCAAGCAGTCACTCACAACCTATGTTGTTTACAATATATGAGGTGAAATCCTGTTCCTCAGTGTAGTAAGCAGCAACTGGAGTAGGCCCACTAAATCCAAGGAATTTATGGAGGAGCTATCTTCACTGGTATAATGGGCCCAGTATAGTTGTGACTTACCAGACTAAGAAACAGGATTTTAGCCAATGTTACATGAAGCTTAAACAAATTATCTCAACAAAGACTAATCAATAGCTGCATAAGGTAGAGTCATTACACTTAGTATTAATGGCAAGCAAATAAAATGTAATATAAGGATTTGACTTAGAACTGGTCACACTGCCATTATCTCTTGTATTTCACTTCAAGCAAGGTAGAATCAGTGTGGCTAAAACAATGATGTATCACTAGCTTCATCTAACTAACCCCTAAGCCTTTTCTATAAAGACCTGGATACTAGCAGATACGTCCATACCTGCGGCCCACACCTATTCCACTACCTTAGCTATTCAAAGCCATCTCTGGTTGACATTAGAAGTGTGACTTCATTCCATGCCTACAAATAGCTTAACTATTTTCATGCAAATAACTCCTATTTACCATTCCACCATTTTTCATTTAAAAATGCCCACAAACTCATGCAATAAAAACAAGGTGTCATAAAGTGGATGCTGGTTCAGGCTTAGCTTGTGAATCAGAGATTCAGCCACTAATTTGATTAAGAATTTGAACCAAAGGGAGACTGAGTATCTTATATATGATAGCAAGAATCCAATCTAACTCCCCCTTTCCAGGGTCTAAATCCAATTGTTAATCCTATCTAGAGTATACCCATTGAATGAATATGACTTGCTATGTCAACATTTCTCTAAGTCCCATTGCTTCAATGGACCTACTCTAGTTAGGACAAGCAACTGGATTTAGACCTAATAACTTGAAGGCACTGCCCATATGCATATTCCTACAGAGGGAGGGAGCTGTAATATATATTACACTCAGTTTTCACTGATTGCTACCAATGTTGCTATTTGGCAACTTCTAAACAAAATAGTCTGAATGGTTCTGCAATTCTTTAAAGGTCAATTGAAATCCTACAGCACAAATGAGGAAAGTATTGCTTTTACATAAATCTAAATGAAGTAGCATTTGTAAAGTGAGCAATTGCTGCTTTTCTCCTAACACGGTTAGTACATGCATGCCTGCAGTCATGCTGCCATTCTCGTGGCTGCAGCCCCCTCCCTCTTATTTTCAGAAGTTAAATCTCTCAGTGGGAGGCAGGGGTGGATTCACTGTGACTTCAGTGATGCATCATTTGATGCACAGCCAGCCACTTGACACACTGCCATTGGTGATGCTCATTCCGAATAGCGTTCAGTTAACATGTTATAGAGCAATTGGGAAGCTGGCTTTGACTGCCACTCATTTGCCTCTCTGTTGCCCCCATGCTTCTTTTGTATGTCTAAATACAATGCACAGTGCTTACCTTCATTTTTCTCCCCTCACCACAAGCCATAATTGCTTCTTTAGAAAGTGAATGTTCCTAATAGGTTATATTCTCTTAAGATGTACAACCAGGTCCGCTGTGAAATGTACCATTCTAATTTAAAACATTCTTCTCTCAAACCTGAACTTTCACAATGAAATGAAACATACAGCAAAGGGGACATGCTCCTTCATTATATACAGGGCAGGAATATTCCAGTGTGAGAATACAGCTGAAGAAAGTCTACAATATTGTTCCCATTTTTATTTATAGAATGTTGGTGGGTACGTGAAAAGTGGGTTTATAAAGTGAGCTCCACAATGTGTTGATACATTTTAACATTTCATTGAGATAGTAAGCTACTGTCGCATTCCTGCCTGTCCCTTGGTTGCTTTACCAATCAAAGGGCACAAGTTACATGTCATGTCGCTGCCACCAGTTGATTACATCAACATTAGGTATTATTAATAATAGAGGTCCAGGCAATGTGTCATTTTAAAAAGAACCAAACAGAAGTTGTTTATTATTACAAGAAATGAAAGTTCAGTCAGTGTTGTTAACTCTCAACAAAACAACCTTCCTTTCTATTCTCTACCGCCTTCCCAAGCTCTCTCTTAACTCCAAACTCCCAAACTCAAACTCTAATCTCCAATTTCTACTAATCTCCCCTCCTCCTCCTCCTCCTCCTCCTCCTCCTGCAGAGACTCATATCTCGTGACTCTGCCTCTCCAGAACTCTCATTGGTCCGTGCATATAGCACATTAATATTCATGACCTGGATGGACTCCCCCTTAATAAGTTTGTGATAGGAGGGGAAACGTAATGGTTTGCCCTTATAAACAAATGAAAATACATGGAAGAATGCAAATATTTACCTCTTACATTACTAAGGATACATTACTTACACTAATAAGGATTACATTATATTACTCTTACATTACTAAGGATACTTACTGTTATTTTTACCATCAGTATACATACCTCTTAGTCTATTAATATCCAAGCAAATTTTGCACTTTAAGCTTATCACATAACTATAACACAAACAGAACATTCAATATTGAACTCAGATGAAAACATAGAATTTTCTCTAGTGATTTGGCTTTCGAGACAAGGTGTCAGCAACCACATTCTGCGTCCCTTTTACGCTGCCAATTTCAAGGTCTTGTAAAATCAGTGCCCATCTCATTAATCTGCTGCTGTTGGCTTGAATAGTCCTTAGCCATAGAAGAGGAGAGTGGTCGGTGCACAGGACAAATCTTCTCCCCCAAATGTACGGCTTCAGCTTTTGCAGTGTCCATACGATAGCTAGACACTCTTTTTCTATTGTGGACAAGTGTTTCTCACCCAACTGAAGTTTCTTGCTGATGTACATCACCGGCTGCAGATTTCCACTGTCATCAGCTTGACTCAACACAGCTCCCAGCCCGACGTTCGACGCATCCATGTAGATGATGAACTCACTGTCGAAGTCCGGTGCAATAAGGACAGGTCCTGAAGTCAGCACCCTCTTCAGATGAGCGAAGGCTACCTGGCACTCTGACGTCCACTGGATGTTTTCAGCTTGCTTTTTTTGGGTTAAGTTTGTTTTCCTTTTGATTAGTGGCTTCATTTTCTCAACTGTGGGAAGGGTAGGTAGTTTCTTCAACTCCTCCAGAACAGCCATGGCTGCGTTCTTCTTTGAAATCTTCTTGCCCTTGCCTTCACCCTCACCCATAAACTTGACCACAGGTACTTTTGTCACAAAGCTCTTCATATGAGGGGGACCACTTTCCCGGGTCACCTCAAAATTCACAGGCAAGTTCATTTTAAGTGCAATCTCAAACACTTGGCTTATTTCAGATTTATTGAGATTTTCATCATCTGGTTCTCTCCCATTAATCTCTGGTTTCTCAGGTAGGGGCTCATTTTGCAGGATTTTCAGTGCTTTTGCAGCTGCATGTTGAGCCTTCTTAATACTAGTTCCTTCAGCTTTCCAGTGCTGTCATAACAAATCTACAGGTCCTGACCATGCTAACTGCAATTTATTCCCCTTTAGGGGTCTCATCATCAGTACTTCGTCCTCAGGACAGAATGTTCTTTCCCGGGCCTTTTTCTCATACCAGCTTTTCTTGAGCACCCTTTAAGTTTTGCTCTGCTGTTTCTAAGGACTTTTGCAAAGTGTTCATTAGATTATCCATGTACTCTATAACACATTCAGGGTCACCCTCTTTATAATCTTCCCAGTTCTGACGAAGTAAATCTAGGGGCCCTCTTACTTTATACCCAAATAAAAGTTCAAAAGGACTAAACCCAGTACTTTCTTGAGGTATGTCCCTATAAGCATATAATAATAACTGCAATTTATTATCCCAATCATTTGGGTTCTCTGCTACATATGCGTGTATCATTCTCATTAAGGTCCCATTAAATTTCTCCACTAGACCATTGGTCTGGGCATGATAAGGAGAAGAAGTGATGTGGGAAATTCCACAGACTTGCCACAATCGCTTCATTATTTTGAAAGTAAAAGATGTTCCCAAATCTGTTACTATTTCTGAAGCAAAACCCATTTGGCACATGTAGTTAACTAAGGCATCTGCCACAGTTTCGGTCTCTATATTTCTTAAGGGTACTGCTTCAGGGTATCTAGTGGCATAATCTATAATAGATAGGATGAATCTATTTCCTCGTCTAGTCACTCTGGGTAAGGGTCCTACTAGCTCCAGACCGAAGCGTTGGAAAGGGGTCGAGATCACTGGCAATGGGCATAGCTTAGCCCTCATCTTTTCATTTCTAGTACCTCGTTTTTGGCAAGTATCAGCTGTCTCCCTCATTTCAGGTTGTTCCCCTAAAATGGGTCTTTCATCTATAGTTTCCTCAGTGGCTTCAATCTGCCTCCCCTGAGAGCGGGTTACCATTAAAACACTCTGCACATGCTTAGATAAATCTAAACCAATCAGACAAGGAGCTGGGATTTGATCTGACACTGCTACTTTCATATACCAGACCACCCATGGTACTTCACTGCCACTCTAGCCATGGGCAGAACTACAGAGTCCAAACTTATGCCTTTGAGAGTGATGTTCTGTTCCAACATATTCTCCTTAGGAATTATGTCTGGGTGACAAATAGTTATTTGGGAACATGTATCTCTTATACCTAAATAGTTTATGTCGTCAATAAAAATAGTTTCCCCAGAGCTTTCCAGTAAATCTTAATCGCACATGATATAAAAACACTGTATCACTTTAACCTCAGGAAGTTCTGGGCTCTCTGCCAAGTCCATTCCCTTAGCAACAGGGCTGCTGCTGGTGGCTTCAGCTGCCAAAGGCTGAATGAGAATACTTTTTTAGGCTGATTGTAATTTCCATTTTTAGGCTGACTGAAATCTCTATTCCTTTGAGTTTCACATTGGGCAAAAAAGTGCCCTTGTTTACCACAAGCATAACATTGTTTATTTGCCTTATGTTCAGTGTAAAGGGATTTATTAATTTTTCCCTCAGAACTATTTGATTTCAGGGGACTTTGCTCTGGGAATAAATGTTTCCCTTTACAATGTATTTCATTGGCTTGGCTGAGGTAATTTTTACTAGATTGGAATCTCTTACTGTCGTCACACACTTTTCTACCAATTTTTACCTCAGAAAATTGAGGATCTCTGATCTCACTAATAAAATCAGCATATTCAGACACTTGTAGCACATTTCTGGGATCCTTGTCCTTGACAAGATAATGCAGTAAAGTTGAATAAAATTATTCTAGTCCAAACACATTTTTCATTTGGTCTAAGGAGGTGACATGTTCCTGTTGTAGCCATTTATTAAGAAACTGAGTCTAACGTGCCCCAAGTTGAGCAAAAGACTCCTCAGGTTTCTTTGAAATTGATCTAAATTTTCTTCTGAGGTGCTCTGAATTAATCCCAAATCTGGAATACAACATCTTTCTATAAACCTCAAAATCTCTAGCTTGTTCAAGAGGCATCTGTGAATAGATCTCAGATAAAACTCCCCTTATCTGTGACCTTAAAATTATCATCCTCTCATCATCTTTAACCCTGACGTCCCAACAAGCTCTCTCAAAAGAAATCAGGAAAGATTCAGGACAATCTCCATTCTGATATTGGGGAAATTTCTTTAGGTTGATTTTTGAGGGATTTACTACACTGGAATTATTATTATTATTATTTTGAGCAGCTAATTCCAATTTCTTCATCTCAATTTGAAACTGCATCTCTCTTTCTCTTTGCCTGCTTTCTTGGTCAAATTCCCTTTGCCTTTCAAGTTCTCTGATTTTTTCTTTTTCCAATTCTAATTGGTTTTTCATAACTAACTCCTTCAGTTTGAATTCCTGTTCTAGCTTCCATTTTTCCAAATCTTGGGAGCTTTGGATATTTTCGCCTTCTGAGGCAATTATTACTGAGCCCTCAGTTTCTTCTTCTCTTTGAATTTGAGGGTTCCCATTTCCCTCAGCCCCCTGGAGCTCAACCTGTGCCCCCATAACCAATTTTTTACTTCATTTGAGGGGCATAAATAATACATTTTATTATTAAACTGGACTGGTTCTTTTCCCTCACCAGAGCCAAAAGGACCTTTCTTTCAGTGGCTTTCCTTATAACTAGGTTGCGCTTTTCCAAGCAGCTCGCCTCGGCTACTCCCAAGCTCACAACCCTTGCCACAATATTTCCTTGTCTGGGCGATTCTTGTCTCCAGACAAAAGAACAACTTTCTGCTTAGCTTTTCTTTACTTTTAGCTTTTATTATCACCTCAGATCTATCCTGACTTTGGCTTCTACTCCATCCGCTACTGCTCTTTTCCCTCAGAGCTCTGGATTTTGAGCTAGCCACTTGGTCTTGTAACTCCTGAGGTAAATGGTTTCTCTTGAGTAGGTATTTTCCCTATCTTAGGATTCTCCAGATCTGGGTTCAGAAACCCCAAAACTAAGTCTTCCACAAGACTCTAACGGGTAACAACTTCTTGCCACAGATCCTAACCCCTCCTAGCTAGGAATACCTTCCAACTCAAGCCCATTCAATTTTTCACTGGATTGTTTTGTATCCCACTGCTGTGCCACCAGTTTGTCACGTTCCCGCCTGCCCCTTGGTTGTTTCACCAATCAAAGGGCACAAGCTACGTGTCATGTCGCTGCCACCAGTTGATTACATCAAAACTAGGTATTATTAATAATAGAACTCCAGGCAATGTGTCATTTTAAAAAGAACCAAACAGAAGTTGTTTATTATTACAAGAAATGAAAGTTCAGTCAGTGTTGTTAACTCTCAACAAAACAACCTTCCTTTCTATTCTCTACTGCCTTCCCAAACTCTCTCTCAACTCCAAACTCCCAAACTCAAATTCTAATCTCCAATCTCCCATCTACTAATCTCCCCTCCTCCTCCTCCTCCTGCAGAGACTCTTATATCTCATGTCTCTGCCTCTCCAGAACTCTCATTGGTCTGTGCATATAGCACATTAATATTCATGACCTGGGCAGATGCCACAGCTACCCACAAAATTCTTGTTCTCAGTTGGCACATGTCAGATATGCTTGACAACAAACAGCAGCAGCAGCATTTAAAGCTGATCTCTTGTAGATCCTGGTCACATCCTCCATCTCAAAAACCCTACATTTATGGCTGACCTACTGGAGTTGGTGTGATTCAGAGACCTTCATTGTATGTTCGTGCTTCTGTTAGGATGAGGCACATCTCCCAAATCTGAATTTAAAAGATTATCCAATTTCCACCTTGTTCATATAGGATTGCCTGTTTTTCCCATGCTTGGAAATTTGCACATATTTTTGTTATTTGGTGTGCCTTCTTGTGAGGAACTTAATTTATATGAAAACACAGTAGAAGCAGTGTCCTAACGCTACTGTCAAAAGCATAGCTAGGCAGGCAGTGGTCCTTCAAAGGTTGGGTGACTGCAGCTCCAATCTGCCCAAGCCAGAACAGCCAAGGAGAAGAGGGCCACAGCTAACTGGAAACTCAGTGATTTTCTTACCCATTCCTAGTTTTTACATATTTCCAGTATAAAATGGAATCTAATTGTAAGGGAAATAATTTTGCAATTATAATCAAAATACAACAGTACTGCCTGAATCAATCCTTATTTTGTTAGACTGACAGCCACTACTATTTATTTTTCTCTCTTTGGTAATGTGCATTTCAACCTGCAAAAAACTAGATTTTCTTTTATTGTAATACTTTTGTTTTTACTTTTTAATGCTCTCTGGGGTTAATTTACACAAAAGCCACCTCTACTACATCATGCCACCTTATTCACGTTCTGTCATTTTCATATGTAAATGTCTTGGCCTTTCAATATGCTCAATTGCTTACCTCATTAAAGATATGGTTTGCAATTGCAGAAACTTGTGAAGGAGTAATTTTCTAGAATCATTTAAAGGCTGGCCAGATACCCCCAATTTAGGAACATGGCCTCAAAGCAAATTATATACTTGTTTACTTGAAAGTAAGTCTTCATGCATTCAGTGGCACTTACTCTCAGGTCAGTACATAAAGGATTATAGCCATAACGGGGGGAAAAACTATCTGTAACCCAAAGTAAAATAGACTGGGCTTATTTTAGCACTTAGAATGCAAGTATAATATATAAAGATTAGTATTTCACAAGGCTTCACTAGTAAGTAGTGAAACACTAATCTTTACTTTAATTATCTTTCAGTATTCGTGTAAGCAGGGACTTAGTCAAATGTTATAATTTAATAATTTGGAAGGATAAAGCAAAATCTGAGTGATGTAATTTTTATTAGCTTCTGCTTTGTTATGCTATGCTATACTATAGAGGGGATAAAGAAGTAAAGAACCTTTTTCAATTGCAGTTCTTTCAGCTCCAGGGGTTCCATGAGCTCAGTGTTTAGCCCACAGTAAAAATAAAAAATGTGCAAACAACTTGAAAAAGAATAGCTTGCTACAGGTTAATAATGTGTTTCAATTCTGTAACTCAGTTTGGAGAAACTGAATATGTTCAGCCTGGATAAGAGAATATAGACATGATATCCCCCTTCTAGGTACCTGAAATGCTGTCACAAAAAAACCACAGAAATTTGTCCTTAGACATTCCAGAGGGCAGCGCTAGATCTAACAAGCTTCAGCTACAGAAATACACATTCCATTTTACCAGTAGGAAAGATTTTGTAATGGTAAGAAAACAGTCAAACAGTAGAACCAATTACCTGTAGACTCTCCTTTGTTGCAGAGCCAAAGGACTGACAGCCAAAACAGGTTGACGGGGATGGGAGACACCCCCCGCTTCCTTCTTTTTCATTCTACAAATATATTGGCTTAGATCCCAAAATATTAATTGACAGAAGTTTGCAAAAGGAATGTTTTCCATTCCCTCTCATAAGCAAAACCCCCCCCCCCCCGCATCTTACCTTTTTTTCAGGAGCACTCCGAGTCTCCAAAAGTGATATTTTAGGGCAGTGGTGCTAGGGAGAAGAGGAAAATGTGTTGCTCTGAACTTCTTAAGTTCATGCCACTGACCATTTCGTACATGGGCTATGATGTGTAAATTTTGGAAAGAAAATATATCACTGTAGAATTGACTAAAGTGGCAATCAATGCTAGGGCTCTTAGTATTTCTTATAGACATATGAAGGTACAATTTCTGGAAAGCATCTTGCACTTAAGTGGCATCAGTTAATCCCATCTATATAAAATAAAAGATGTATTAATAAAACAAATGAATAAGCACTGTTTTCTTCCTCTTGCTTCCTAACAGCCACAAATGTCTCGCTCATTCTCTCTCTCTCTCCCTCTCTCTCTCTCTCTCTCACACACACACACACACACACACACTTCTACAAATGAAACTTCACAGTCTAAAAAGAGTGGTGGGGAGAAAGAGAAAGAAATGAACTCAGAACTTTGAAAAATTAAGAATGCCTGTGTTGGCTTCCAAGAAAGGAGTCAGGTCTCTTTCTGCTTTGACATTATCACCATCTTGTGGTGAACATCAATGAAACTAGCTCAGAGGGTTTTTTTTTAACCATTGTCTGCAAAAGTGAGGTGAGTGAGTACTCTAAAACAAAAAGTTCAATAGAAACTTATGCAGGGTTTGGGAGATAATATATTGAACTAAGTAGATAATGAAATTCTCATCTATGTTTCTTAGGACGAAAATATTTTAGTTTTCTTTCTTTCTTTAACTTGTAAGTCATTCTACAGCCAAATTTCACAAGGCAATATGTATGAAATAGAAACACTTTAAGTCCAGTTAAACGTGATAAAAAATAAGAGCAGCTGACACAGTTTAAAATAGTAGAGACTAAAATATATTTTTAAAAGCAAATGCTAAAACAACACAAAAATCTATTGGGGAAAATCAGTTCTAATACACAATCTGGATGAGATTCATGTGGGCAGTAGAGTCAGCATCAAGAAAAATAAGAAGGGAGAATAAAGACTAGCCAAAACTATTGACAAAGCAAGTATCAGACAGACCTGTCTATAGATGACATTCCACATTTGGGAAGCTACCACTGAAAAGACCTGCTCACAAGTTGTTGTTTTTACATGCCATCAAGCCACATCTGACTTATGGTGCCCCAAACAGGATTTTCAAGGTATGTGACATACTTAAGGAAAACAACATTCTACAACGCAATTCTAAAAACAGGTAGCCCAAATAAAAAAAATGTAACTTTTAAACTGGGCTTCAGAACAGCACCAAATCTGGCACAATTGTAGCAAACAGTCTGCTCCTGCTCTTTACCAAACTTCAGAAAGGGTTTTTGAGTCATGGTTTTTTAAACTTAGTACTAAATTACCTCCCCATTCAGAGATAGCGACCCCAAGCTTTGTTGTTTAGTCGTTAAGTCGTGTCTGACTCTTTGTGACTCCATGGACCAGAGCACGCCAGGCCCTCCTGTCTTCCACTGCCTCCCGGAGTTGGGTCAAACCCCAAGCTACCCCAGGTTTAAAATAGTTCGCATAAATTGAAAACACCAATCTAACTTATCATGAAAGAGAGTTATTTGTCCCACCCACTTGTTCTTACTGGAAAGAATCTAGGCTGTAAGTGCTGAAATATTGGTCCTCATAAAAGGCCAAATGGGAGAAACAGCAATTTCTTATAATGCTGAGCATACATGGTACAGATTTGCCAGGAAGAGCTTCAGGAAAGGGTACATTGTACCTAATTGGCCCCCTGTCTGAGGCATTCTGAACTTTTGACCTTATCAATCTGGATCCAATTAGCTGACTCTCAGGAGGAGAACTTAACTCCTTTCTGGCCAAACAGGCTGAGATTCATGCTTACTAGGGGTCTGACTGTAAAATTGCTGACACAGACATTTGAAAAAGCACAGAGAACAAATATTTTAGAAGCTCACTGATATAAACTGTGAAATTACTTGGGTTTTGTTTTTGTTTTATGGGTTGTTGATGTTTTTGTTTTCTTTTGTTTTTTGTGGCTGGAGATGGTCTGATGATTGTTTTGTGTTTGGGTGCAAAGTGGTTAACGGATTAAAGAAGGAGTCAGGTTCTGGGGCATTCTCCTGCTTGGTTTCTCTTTGTAAATGGTGGTAAGTACAAGAGGATATTCTGTGGAGCATCTTGACTGTTGCCATTGGTGTCATCAGTATTCAGGATGCCCTTTGCTATGTAACGTTTGGCATCCTTTTTCCTGTTAGCAATGCAGGCACGATATTGTGCAACAGTATTGGGCCATTTCCTGGCATTTTGAATCATGGATAGAGAAGCACAATATGCCACATTCATAAACTGGAGTTTTTTAAAAGTACAGATTCATATATCAGTAGAGCTGGACAAAGTCTTTTTTCCTCATTTACTTTACGTTACACACAAATGTTGGAGGCTGACACTGGGAGGGAATATTGGAAAATGGAGGGATATAGTCCCACATGGCTGGTGGGAAAAGAAGATTTGTCCAGATGGAAAGAATACATGATAGGCCACATGAAATGAGAAGTACATATGATACCAATAGAGCTATTTCAATCTAACAAATTCCCAGCAAGAATATAGGTTATGGCACTTTGTCTGTGGGATCATGAGAAGCTATGACTTGTTCTATAAGAAATGGGGATGCCATGACATTTAATTGTTCTGATGCATAACCTGCACTCCAGACAAGAGCTAACAGAACAGAATACAGAGAAACAGAATGATTTCTAATGAGTAAAGGTGTCAGACGACATTGCATTTTATGTCCTTATCTATTCTATGTATATGCTGATGACATAATACAGAAAGATGGATTAGATTTAGATAAGGAGTATACATTCAGGGAAGAAATATAAATAATTTAAGATATGCAGATGACACCATATTTCTGTTAGAAAATAAAAGTGACTTATAACAACTACTGAAAAGTTTTTCAAAAGGAAGTTCAGAAGCAATTACAACTGAACATTAAGAAAATCAAAATAACGACTGCAGAAGAATTAAATAACTTTAAAATTGACAAGAATTCAAAATTATTAAATATTTTCTTTATCTCAGTTCAATCATCCATCCAAGTGAAGACTACAGCCAAGATGTTAGAAGACTCAGACTGAGAAGGATAGCAATGGAAGAAGTGGAAAAAAGCCTTACATATAGGGATCTGTCAGGGCCATGATAATCCATACTCCAGTATTCCAGATTACTATGTATGGATGTGAAAACTGAATTATGAAAAAAGATGACAGAAAAAAAACTTCAGTTTGTTTGAAATATGGTGTTGGAAGAGAGTTTTGTGGATCACATGGACTACCAGAAAGACAACTGATAGGTTCTACCGAATCAAGATTGAACTCTCACTAGAAGGTAAAATGAAAGAAGGGTTTTTTTAGAATGCCCTAAATGTCTTGGGTCCATTTATGAGCCTGGTCAGGTGTTAAGATAATCAAGAGAGGCCTCCACCTTCACAAATGTGTTTTGTGGAGACACAGAAGAGGGCCTTTTCTGTCACTGCTCCCAGACTTTGGAAATCCCTCCCACAGGAGACCAGGCTGGCCACATCTTTGCTGTCCTTCCACAAGCAAAGACATTTCTCTTTAGGCAAGTTTTCCTTTAGCTGCTGGCTACCTGAGCAGGGTTTTTAAATGGATTGTTGTGCCTTACTGCTTTGAATGTGTTTTGGGTGTTGCTTTGGTATACCATTTTTAGTGTGGTATTTGTTTGATCCTTTTTAGTATTTGTATACTTACTGTTTTTAGTGTTAAATTTTGTATTTTAATAATGTAAGCTGCCTTGGGTCCTTTTTAGGGAGAAAGCAGGGTAAAAACAAACAAACGAAGGATATCATAAAATAAAAAACTAACAGAGAGGCACACTCAATAGTACATCAGCACAACAAGTAGAAATTTAGGACCTCTCTGCATCAGAATAGATACACCTCATTGTGCATCTTCTTGAAACCCAGAAATGATCACCCATTATCTTCCATAAAATCATTGTTCTCCCGTGGTGGGAAAAGTGGTGTCATTAATACTTTTCCAAGGCTTTCACAGGACATTATTTTCACTTCAAATCACACAATCTCTGGTGCCTGTATACGAATGCCAACAGTATAGGAAACAAACAAGAAGAACTGGAAATCTTAGTTCAGGAGGGTAAATATGGCTTGATGGGGTAATTGAAACTTGGTGGGATGACTCCCATGACTGGAATACAGCAATTGAAGGATGTAATTTGTTCAAAAAGAACAAAAAGAGCAGAAAGGGTGGTAGAATCACACTGTGTGTCAAAAATACATATTCCTTTACAAAAATACAGGAGAATGATCCTGATTGCCCCATTGAGAACATCTAGATTAATATAATTGGGCTGAAAATTAAAAGAAATTCATTGGAATATACTAAAGACTGCCCTAACAAGGAAGAGATGAGGATGAAACCTTTGAAAAACGGACTGCACGAATTTTAGAGAGACACGATGTAATAGTTATGGGAGATTTAAATTATCCGGATATCTGTTGGGAGGCAAATGCTGCCAAGTATGGCCCTTTGAAGCAATTCCTGGCTTGTGTGGCTGATTACTTTCTCCTACAAAAGGTGGAGAAAGAAACTAGAGGATTAGCTACGTTTGATTTGATTCTAACCAATAGAGATGACTTGGTAGAAGAAGAAGCAGTAAGGGGAACTCTGTGGGAAAGTGATTGTGTGCTACTTGAGTTCTTGATTTCAAAGGAAATAAGAGCAGAGTGTAGCCACACATGCATTCTGGATTTTAGGAAAGCCAATTTTAATAAACTCAGAACAATGGTAAGTAAGTTCCCATGGCTTGAGATGTTAACAAGGAAAGGAGTCCAAGATGGGTGGGAGTTTCTTAAAAAGGAAATTCTAAAGGCACAACTACAATCAATTTCAACAAGAAAAAAGGTGGAAGACAGCAAAAACAATCAATGTGGCTTAAGAAAAAGCTCAGGGAGGACCTGCAAACAAAAAATGACACATATAAGAAATGGAAGGAAGGCCAGGCCACAAAGGAAGTATACAGACAGGCAGCAAAGAATTGCAGGAATGGCATTAGAAAAGCAATAGCTAAGAATGAACTGAGGTTAGCAAGAGACACTAAAAGCTACAAAAAAGCATTCTTTAGGCATGTGTACAGCAGAAGCCAGAGAAAAGAAATAGGACTGCAGCTTGAGATTGATAAACAAATAGCCAGTGAGTACCTTATTACTTTGAACAGTACCTTATTGTTTTGAACAAGTTCAAATCTCCAGGGCCTGATGAACTGCATCCAAAAGTACTGAAGAAACTAACTGAAGAAATCTCAGAACCATTGTCTATTATTTCCTTTAATAATGGAAGATGGGTGAAGTGCTGTATGCTTGGAAGAGGACTAACATTCTTCCTATATTCAAAGGTGGGGGGAGGAACCTGGGAACTACAGACCTGTCAGCCTGACATCAATTCCAGAGAAAATTCTAGAACAGATTATAAAGCAGCCACTCTACAAGCACCTTGAAAAAAAATTCAGTAATAACTAAAAGCCAACATGGGTTTGTCAAGAACAAGTCCTGCCAGACTAATTTTATCTCATTTTTTGATCAGGTAACCTCCCTGGTAGACAGTGGGAATGCTGTAGACATAATATATCTTGACTTCAGCAAAGCCTTTGACAAAGTGCCTCATGGTATTCTGATTAGTAAACTGACTAGGTATATGCTGGGTAGCACAAGTGTTAGGTGGATACCCAATTGGCTACAAACTCGTGCTCAGAGGATGATGATTAATGGCTCCTTCTCCAACTAGGAGGAGGTAACGTGGGGTACCCCAAGGCTCAGTCCTGGATCCGGTGCTCTTCAACATTTTTATTAATGACTTGGATGAGGGAGTGCAAGGAATGCTTGTCAAATTTGCAGATGACAAACAATTGGGTGGAATAGTCAATACCCTGAAAGACAGAAACAAAATTCAAAAAGACCTTGATGAGCTTGAGCACTGGGCTGAAAACAACAGAGTGAAATTGAACAGAGATAAATGCACACATCTAGGAAAGTTCTACACCCAGGAAAAAGAAACCAAATGCACAGTTACAAGATGGGGATACTTATCTCAGTAATACCACAGGCAAGGATCTTGGAATTATTGCAGACCACCAGCTGAATATGAGGCAACAATGTGATGCGGCTGCGGGGAAAAAAAAGGCCAATGCTATTTTAAACTGCATTAACAGAATTATAGTTTCCAAGTCTCATGAGGTACTAGTTCTCTTCTGTTCAGCACTGGGGATAGGCTTCTTCTTGAGTCCTGTGTCCAGTTCTGGACACTACACTTTAAGAAGGATTCAGTTGAACTCAAAGAGGTTCAGAGGAGGGCAACAAGTATGATCAGGGGACAGGAAATCAAACCCTATGAGGAAAAACTAAAGGAAATGGGCATTTTAGGCCTTGAGAAAAGAAGACTTGGGAGATATGATAGTACTCTTCAAATATTTGAAAGCCTGTCATACAGAGGAGGGGCTGTTCTCAGTCACCCCAGAATGCAGGACATGTAGTAATGGGCTCAAGTTTCAGGAAGCCAGATTTTGGTTGAATATCAAGAAGAAAAAAACTAATTGTTAGAGCAGTATGACAATGGAACCAATTATATCAGGAGGTGGTGAACTGAATTAGATCACACTGGAGGCATTGAAGAGAAAATTAGACAACCATCTGTCAGATATACAGTGGTGCCTTGACTTACGAACTTAATCCGTCCCAGAAGATGTTCGTAAGGCAAATCGTTCGTAAGTCAAATCAGCATTTCCCATAGGAATGCATTGAAAACCGATTAATCCGTTCCGGCTGTTTTTTGTTCTTATGTCGAGGCGCCGTTTGTAAGTCAAAGCATTAGTTCCCATAGGAACTAATGCAAAACCAGTTAATCCGTCCTCTACCACTAGGGAGAGAGAGAGAAAATTTAACCTAAGATGACTTAGGTTAAAAAAAAGGGCAGGAAAGGAGGGAGGGAGGGAACGGACACCTTTTAAACAGAACACCTTTAAAACCAAGCAGCTTTAAACCAAACCAAGCACCTTTTAAACCAATTTTTACATTTTAAAATTACAGTACCAGGCAGTACCAGGCAGTACCAGGCAGTCCAAAGTCCATTTCCTGCTTTCCCTGGGGGTGTGTTTTTTTTTTTTTGTTCGTAAGTCAAAGCTCCGTTCGCAAGTCAAAGCAAAATTTTGTGAACGGAGCTGTTCGTAAGTTGAAATGTTCATACGTCGGGGCGTTTGTAAGTCAAGGCACCACTGTACTTTGATTCAGATTCCTGCACTGAGTAGGGGATTGGACTTGATGGCCTTATAGGCCCCTTCCAGCTCAATAAATCTATATTTATATGATTTAAGGAAAACTGTTTTTTTTTCTCTTTTTGTGTGTGTACTAAATAAAAACCAGATGCATGGAATATGCCAGTGTGGACATTACAATAAATTATTCACAAGACAGGATTAGTATATGGCTAATTATGTTGTGTCATATGCCATCAAGTCAGAAGAACTAACTTATAGTGATTCTAGTAGAGCTTTCAAAGTACATGAAATGTTTAAGGAGTGGTTTTCACGGGTTCCATCCCCAAGCCCTGAATGACCAAGCAAGGGTTCAAAACCAGGTCTCCTGAGTCCTAGTCCATCACTCTATCCACTACACCTAGAGATGGGAAGGCTGGGGGGGGGGGAATGAAAAAATTGGGGGGAAAACAGGGTGTGTGTTTTTTCCTTTTATTTCCAAAGCCATTTTTTGTTTTTGTTTTTTCCAGAAAAATTGGGGGGGGGGGAATATGGAGTATGAAATATGTTATTTTACAATGATAAATAATATGTCTATGGCATGGTATTCAAACTCTATAGCATGAAGGCCTTAATGAAAGACTTCTGAGACTTTATGTATTTAAGTTCTCTCAGAGAATTTAAATACATAAAGTCTCAGAAGTCTTTCATTAAGGTCTTCATGTAAGCTACACCACATTGAATTAAATAAGCCCAGCATTAAATATATGGACTTCTGCTCATAAGATGGAGCTTCCCTTCCTCTCCCCTGTACTCCTCCAAATCAATTTGGGAGAGATCCCTTACCCTCTCCAGAGCAGTTTGGGTACACGAAGTGCTATATGGGAAAGCAGGACTTCTATATGAGGGAACAAGAGAGAAAGAGAGAGAGAGAGAATTTTAGCATGATGAAGAAAGTAGATTAATTTTCTTATTAAATCAAGAAGTACTTAGTGCCAATGTTAATGTAGCCGCCTTTATTTTTGTAGGAAGTACATTGTTTTTTCTCAAATATTAAATTGCTTCAATATATTTAGAGCCATAATACGTCTTCCAACTTTTATTATAGCAAAAGAAATAAGCTGAGTAGCTGAGACATCCCAAGAATAATCAGGGAAAGTTCACACAACAAGGTAGGAGATGCAAGACCATTTTATTACCTACCTTGTGAAACAGCTAGCTCCAGTCACCACGTGGTAAGTTAACTATGGATCATTGCTTTTTACAATCACAAGCAAAAAACCACTTACTCCAAAATAAACTTCAGGGAAATTTCTTAAGAGGAAATTAGTGGGAGGGAGTATAACATTGGCTATCTGAATATGGAAAATTTTCCTTTACTAGAGCTACAAAGGGAGCTAAGCAGAAAGAAGCTCAGTTAGGAGGAGGAGCATCAAGAAGTATCCTATCTGCAACATTATTTTCAAGATTATTTCAGGGGGAGTTCAATGGGATTTGAATCTGCCCCACCCCAACCCACACCCCCATGAGTTCAACACAAGACTAATGAAGTGCACAGCTGTATATCCTGGTACTATATTATTGTTAAGTAGAAATGGTCAAAGGGACACTGGCATTTAGCTTACATGCAATCAAAATGTTCTGCTGATTTTGTTTGTTGCACAATCTGTTACATTTTGCAAAAGCCAATGCATTTCAGAGGTCAACGTAATTCCCTCCAGCCACTACTTTAAGCAATGCAGTGCTTGGACTGCTCATGTTTTGAGATGGTAATCAGCTAAAACAGGAAAATGTAATTATAAACTATTCAGAAGCACTCGTGACTAAATATTACCTTGTGAGTCCTTCCTTGCATGGGGCGGAAATGTCTTTCTTTCATGAAGGAGAGGTCCTCAGTCTCAACTGTATCTCAAAAATGCAAACTCCTTCTATCCCAATATCACATCTATATCCATCCCTAAACCCATCCACCTCTCTCCTTTTTCTCCCCATATCTCACCCTGCCAAAACTTATGCTCACTTCCCCATTAATTTCAGTGACTGGATCCATGGTGCATATTCTCCAGCCTGTGAACTCTTCACAGTCATAAACTTTATGCTAAAATGCCTATATTCTTCATGGGATGACAGTTCCAATACCTCTATTAAATCTACTCATATCTACATTACGAAGTTTAAAATCTGCCCCAAAACATACATAACAGGTAATTTCACACATTTCACTTCCTGAAATCAATGGGAACTAGAAACTTGGCAGAGTAATGCAGTTGGAATATGAACATGTGCACAGAAATTATTTAAGCTTCTCAATCAATTGTTACAGTTGCGGGACATTGTTCCAATTCTGGCTGGACCAGCAGTCAGACAAGTGAAAAACACTCTCCTTGCTACTTTCCTGTAACTGGGAAATCATTCCTATTATTAGCTTGAGGTCAGCAGCAGGAGGCCCAGAGTGTTGGGGCAATGGGAAATCTCTAAGTAATGTATTGCCACTGCCTGTCCAACCTTGCAAGAGCAAACAAGAGAGACCTGAGCCAAAGCGCAGGGGCTGACATAACCCAAGTCTCCCTCCCCTTCCTGCACTGACAGATTGCCATTTAACTAGCAAGCATGGAGCAAGTGTTCCTGTTCCCAGTCACCAGTGAGGGACAAGGTTAACATTTTAAGTGATGGAATACAGTGTATATATTTCCCCATGCCAGAGACCCAGGAATCCAACACCACCTTTCAGAACACTTAATTTCAGTGATTGAATACATGGTGCGTATTTTCCAGACTGCAAACTCTTGACAGCTTCTCAGATTAATACACTGGAGAGATCTGCTTTCCCTTCACCCACCCCTTATCCACCTGAAGGGAAGCAAAAAATGTTTCTTCAGATATAACAAAGGAATTACAGTGGGAGGGGGAGGTTTTCAGGTTTGTTTTTGTTGCCAGGTTGCCTTGAAAAAGTATTAATGTATTAAGAGCCATCTGCTGGAACTAATTCTAGAGAAGTTGGCCACCGTGTTCTTTCCACAATAGAAATAATTATCTCCTTAAGGACACAAAAATATTTACAGAAACAAACAGAAGTTGATGGTTTTTAGCTGTTAGGGAAATGTTTCTCACAAAGCTATTTCCTGGTAAAGAGCAATTAGGAAGGTGACTAGAACCATAATTTAAAAAGACAAAGTAATGTCTACATGCCCTCACACACACACTAATAATCTTCTACCTCTCAGTACTCTAGTCCAAAAATGGATCCATGCCAGGGTGATATTTAATCAACCAAACACATAGTGGGCAGCTTGTAACAAAGCCTATCGTTCCCATTTTATCTTTGCATTGGCCTGAAAATTGCACGACTTGTGCAGTGTTTGCCCTGTTGCTCTGCTCAGTCCTGTATCCAAGACTTTTCTGTCTGCAATGCATAGTCTGAGGTAAGCGGCAGCACTAAAAGGAAGGTGACCAAGCCCTGGTAGGCCACCGCTGAGCTTGTGCCAGCCTGGTTTAAAGATTCTCTTCCCTAGACCTTTCTTTCTGCTGCAGAGCTCCCACAACACGTGTTGCCTAAAATTGCCAACTTGCTGCCTTTGAATATTGAATACAATTAAGCTGTCCCATGTAACTGTAGGAGATAACATAGAGGCATGAGAAGAATACAGTGACTCATGGTTTGCAAAAGCACTGATACAACAAAGTGCATTCTACACTACATAGAATCTACTTGTAGTGAGCACAAGGTGGTATCCTACAGACCAATGGTTCCCAACCTTTGGCAACCCAGGTGTTCTTGGACTGCATTTCCCTTAAGCTTTCACCACTAGCTGTAGTGGCCAGGGTTTCTGGGAGTTGCAGTCCAAAAACAGGTGGGCTACCCAAGTTTGGGAACCACTGCTGTAGACCATCTTCATTGCTACCATAAGCGTTGTCAGCATTCAGGCTGTCCTTTGCTATGTAAAACATGGCATCCTTTTTCCCACAGGCAACACAGGCATGATATTGTGCAGCAATATTGGACAATTACCTTGTGTTTTGAATCATGGATACATAGCTCAGTATTCCACATTCATAAAATGGAGGGTTTTTTTAAAGAGCTGAATAATTGTGTGCATCTGAAATAAAATTGTTAGGTTTTAAATGCTACAATGTATTGGGTGTTTCTTCTTTTCATTTTCTTTTGCCGTTATAACTATGTAGTATAGTTATGCCCTATATGGACTCAGGTCTGTGTCATGCTTATGAGACCTCCTTTTCCAGTGTAGATTGATACTTGCTGTTGCTGCTGTTTCACATGTACATGTAGTCATGTGGGCACGAAGATGCCACCTTTCCTGACCCCTCTATTTGGAGCCAATGTGGATGGCACAGGAAACACTAAGCTCGGGAGGCAATTGCAAAGGATGTTCCCACATCCTATTTCCAGTTTGAGCCTTAAAGGAGGAAAGATTGGGCTGTAGGAGCCATTTGCCTTAGCAGTCCCAGAAGAGAATTCCTATCAGCCATGCCCAGCATAGCTATTGGTTATGGCAGCTGTAATCAGGGAGAAAGGGGGGGAAAAGGAGAAAACGGGTTGCTGACCAGAGGCCTAACTCTAACTGATGATGTTAAAGGGAAAACTAATCACAGTGGTTGTTTGGTTTTGGATGATTGACAAGTCAGACTAGCATTTCCATCAGGACTAGAGGGAGTAATTACTTGTAGAGCTATTGTTTATGGGATAAATCAGCCTCCGATTGCCTAGGTTTCTCCAGATCAGGAATAAACCTAAACTTACCATCACTACTGGCCATGCCTAGCCAGGACTGTCCGGAATTGTAGGCCCAACCTCTGAAAGGACTCAGTTGGGGAAAGGCTGGGCCAAAACAGTTGCTTGTGGGAGTTTATACAGTTCACTCACCTCTTGCTTAGACTTTAGTTCCAGGCATGTCTTTGTATGCCAGCATTTTGGTGGACGTTGGAGGAGATTGTATAGGACAGAGGGATAGATACTTTGAAGTCCTCACCTGTACAGTATCACAATTTAAAGATGCTTAGTACATCCCAGGATTGTAACTGTAATAAGGGAAGAAGGAAAATTCTCTTCAAAGCTATACCAGTATAGGCTCCTGGGCTCTCGTGAAAGTTGGTCTGGTGTGTTTGCTATGGGACTGATGAATGACATACTCTTCCCACCAGCCATTATTGGATAAATCTATTTACACAGAAAATATTGACCTGGACCAGTGAAGTGGGACTGGAAACAGGAAACTAGCAGGCCCCAAAGGTAGAAGTGCATTTCCAGCCAAGAGTGTTAGCAACTCAAGCCCATAAACAACAGCACTATCATTAATTACTCAGACAGGGGCAGCCACAAATACAGCAAGAAGACTCAGAAGCCATCTGGATAGAGTTCCAATAGCTGATGAGTTACAGGGAGGGAAGCAAGCAGTTTTAGGTCACCACCCATAGTGTAAGCCAGTTCCTGGGCTGGAGAAGATGATTTGCACATGAGCAGAAGCTCTAGTAAATATTAGTCCTGGATGAGGAGTAGGAGGCGGAAATTCTCTCTGCAGTTCCAAAACATAGAAAGCATGCATTGTCACTCCTGTGGTAATTGGTTAAGGAAATGGAAAGTAATATTGGTTTTACCAAAACGTATTTTCAAAGGGAAGGTCAAGACAGAATATGAAGACTAAACACACTGCATCTGTATATGTGCAGAAAGAGTGTGAAAATAACCATTGAAGAAAACTTCTACTCTGGACAGCTCTCCAAATCATAAGAGTTTTGTCTCTTAGAGATCCCTTATCCATTGCCTACATTCTTCATGCCAATAGCATACAGAACACTTATTCTAGTCCCCCCACCCCAATTTTTCTTGCCCTCACCCTAATTTTCCTCTTTTGCCTATTCTTCTCCCCAATACATCCTCTGCCACACCCCATTCCTTAGCTTCTGTTGCAGGCTTTTCTTGAACTGCCCAGCTTCCTGACCTTTTGCTCCCCAGGGCAGTCTTTTCAAATCATGGATACCATCTGTGATTATAGACTGCATGTATGCTGTGTTTTGAACTGTACACTCTGTTCTAAAGTGACAGAACAATTAATATTTTTTTAAAAAAATTAAAATTGTGTTCCTTCTTTCTTTAAAAATCCACAGCAAGAAACAATTCAAAGATGAAAAACAAAATAACAAGATCAAACACATTAAATAATAGTTCAGTGATAGAGCTTATGTTTCGCATGATGAAAGGTCCCAGGCTCAGTCCCTGGTATCTGAGCCTGGAGAACAAAGTCAAATGCTGGAGAGCTGCTATCAGTCACTGTTGGCCTAGATCGATGGTCTGACTCATGATAAGGTAGCTTCTTATGCTCTCTGCTTGATCCCCAATCAAAATACTGAGAACCCAAAATGTGGATCTAATCATATGATCACCAATAAAACAAGAAGCATTCAGTACCTCAATGTGTACACTTGCTGTTCAGTTCTTTCGTTATGCCTCACATTTTTCCAACCTGTCACCACCAGGGAACCCTTTCCTGCCCTGATATTCTGTCGGGGAACTGTGGCACATCTCTCATGCAACCACACCATGCTGCTCAGAGTTGTTGGGCATGTTCCTTGGCACACAGAACATCACTCCGGCCCTTGTACCACAACCAGGGGGACCTTGTTCATTAGTGCATATCAGGTGTTGCCTTTCTTCAAGCTCAGACCAGCCCTGGCCAGCCCATGTTGCATTTTAATAGTGCTAAGGTTGAAGACAAATGACTTATAAATGTAATTGTTTTTCTGTGCCTGCAGGTGGCTCCCAATCTCTGAAATTTCACGCAAGTGCACTGATAAAGAAGGAAATTTTAATTGCCAGGTCAGGTATTTTCCAAAAACTATTCCCAGAGCCCTCTGTATAAAGAGAAGGTGAAAATATTGGGACTTTTGGGAAACTCCTCTACTTTTGGGAACCAGATTGAGAGAGAGAGAGAGAATAAGATTAAAGCCAAGGGATCTTCCAGAAACATAGGTTGTTTTGTTCTGCTTCACTAGCAAAAAGAGGATTAATAAAATAAAATAAAAGTGCATTTATTCCACGGAAACTGTCTGTTGGTCATGCCAATTTAGCAGAGGCAAGAATTGACTCCAGGTTTCAGTGTGAACACTAGAGAAGCTATAACCAAAACAGGGTTAGCACTTTGGGCAGTGCATGTAAAACTTTGGATGAAAACGTGGCTGGAGTGGATGCTGTAGCTTTTCTTTCTATGTCTCACTTTAAAGCTTACCTAGCTGGTCTTCCTAGCTGGTCTTACCTCTGCCATCATTCACAGTTCCACAGTGCAATATAGGTTTTTGCTACCTGTTTTGTCAAATTTTATATCTGGCCATGGACTCTGCTTATTGCAAGCATGGACAATTAGCTCTCTCCCTCCATGCCCCCTCTTGCCATTAGGAGCTCTGTACAATGGGCATCAGCCACCACAGACCACAACACCAACATCACCTCCGACATGAGGGCACAACCCTCAGCACACCCAGAATTCCCCTGAGAATACAAATAGGAGAGACAGAAGGTTGTGGTGAGCAAGCTGTTTGTCACGGAAGTCTATCTCCATTGGTTGCTCTGTGGTTGAAAGAAATGAGAGATGCAAAAGCTCAACATGGGAAATCACCAAAGCTCTCCTGAAAAATACCAGAAAACATTGTGTCATTTTTTCAAGACAATCTAAGGAACCTAAAAGAAGACCCTGCCCATCTCCACTAGACTTCGACTATGCAGTATCAAACAAAACAGCATTTGAGTCTACAGTTCCTCCTCTATATTCAGATTTAGGACCGGACTTTCAAGGGCTATCATTTCTTTTATTTTTTCCTCCAGTATGAAAGACATAATTGACTAATCAGCAAACGTTCCATTTCCAGGACAATATCATGTTTCAGGCCTAACACATGATAGACATTTCTTTGGCCTACCTTATATACATTATCAATGCCATAGTGTATCATGGACTGATTAAAACATCATCCCAAGTAAAATACTCAGGTTTAAAAGCAGGCATAATTGCATAATGCTCTTAAATCCAGAGGAATAAATGCAGGAAATAGACTCTCTTCCATCTGATAGTGCAAGTTCATAAACTCTCCAGTATCTGGATCAAGCACAACAAGGTTGTCTGTCCACCCTCCCAAAACGAAGGAAAATGAAGTAAGTTGCAGTATTTTGTTGAAATGTATATCTCCCAACAAATAGATTACTTAAATATGGAAATTAAAAATGAAACTACAAGAAAAGTGTGACAGCCAGTGCCATTCTGTAACAAAACTGCTACAATGTATCTAAGAAGAATTTCCATCATTATTTGTTTAAAAATAAAACACATGGATCTATTTCCATATCCTTCTTGTTTTGGCCAAAATGATACAAGTTTACACAACTTGATATGAGGTTTGTGTAACACCATGACTAACTGTGGCTAATTGTTGGGGTACTGAGACACCTCTCAGTTGTGCAGTTGGGCACAGAACCAGGCATGTGACTGAAACATACCCTAGCACCTTGCCAATTGGCTGCATTAAACTTTCTTATTGGTAGGTCCACAGTATGTGACTTTAGGGGGGGAAATGCATAAGACCTAAATATGTATGTTAGGATAGTTGCAGCTTTCCCTCACACACCACACACACACAGCCCCTGCCTTAATTTGAAGTAATGTAATCATCTATCCAGATTAAGGATAGTTAAAGTTAGTCCTTTCTTTTTCAAATCCAAGAGAAACCAAATTTGCTAAATGCTTCTGATTAATTTTCAAAAAATCTCTTCCTTTTCGGTAACAGTGTTAGCTACTTGAAAAAGTATTTTTTTTCCCACTTGCTCACTTTCTGTGTCACTTTTGAAATCATTTTTATAGCGTTAAAACATACTCTTGCAGCTTCAGGAGGGACATAGAGCAGTGAGGGAGAAAGGGGACACCCTCCTAGCCAATCGGATCAGCTTTATGAGATTCCTAGAGCTGCACTATCACAATTGCTTTGTTTCTAGTAGAAGCTTCAAATAGTGTTTGTTGTAAGACATCTCACATTATTTATGTTTAGAAGTATGTCTTCTTGAACAACTTGTAACATGATGTCTATGATTTCATTCAGCATTTCTGGAGATGAAAAACGTGCATTTCCTGGAATGTGTTTACTAATTGCTGTCAGTGTTTCATCTTTTGAGATTATTTTCAAATATATCTAAATAAATTTTGCCTTCTTTCCTTTAAATGTAATGTGTTCCCTGCATAGCTAGTTCATTGGTGACTAAAAACTGAATAACATCAACAACTGATCTTAAATAATGGCTGAAATCCTATTGGCATAAGTATAGCTGTGGAAAGGCGATGACCTCATCAGCAGAAGGAGATTTTCAGTAATTACAGACTTCCTCCTTCTGCCCTACAGCTTATACCACTTGCAAACAATCTGTTTCATCACATGGGGCATGTGGGAGCCGTGAGACAGAAGAAGAAAGTCTTTCATTACCAAAAATCACTGCTGGACATGGTTACTTGCAGGAAGAGACTTCCTATAATTAAAGATATCTTACTAAAGCATGCCCCACAGCTCCAGTGATTCCACATATTAATCACAAGTTAAAAAATGCAGGAGAGAAGAGTGAAGTCTTTAATTACAGAAAAATATCCCGTTAGTGACATTGTCATCCTTCCACCAGAGTAGTTACACCAACAGGATTTCAGCCAATGTCAGCCCTGCTAGCAAGGCTAGATTTAGACCTTGGGGGCCTAGGACACTTAAGGTTCAGGGGGGCCCTCATACACAGGAATACATGGCAAATCACGAAATTTGCACATCAAAGTCTGTTTCTTGCATGTCACTGGAACTTATACGTACATACATAGACAGGTTAAATGGATGATATATCTGAAGTAAATACATGTATACATTTAAATACAAAGCAGCGATTTAGACATTAATGGCTGTGTGTTGCGTTATTTTGAGGGGACAGCACATTTACCCTATTATACAAGCTGTATACTCACTGCTTTACATTGTAGCCAAGTGTCATTTCTTCAGTGTTGTCATATGAAAAGATATACTAAAATATTTATGAAATGTGAGGGGGTGTACTCACTTCTGTGATATACTGTAAGCTAAGTACAGCAAGTTTAGCCAACTTACAGCTATATGCATCATACTAGAATATCTACAAAAATTCTTTCATTCTACACTTGGCATCTGAAAAATCTTTAATGAACTCCTCAAACTGTATCTTCTTTAGAACACTGCTCTCTACATCCAGTGGGCACAAAGCACTTAGTCTTTCATGGGTCATCGAGGTCCTCAGATAATTTTTTATTAGTGCCAATTTGCTGAATGATCTCTCTCCTGAACACCTAGTGACCATTATGCTCACATATATTCTAAGAGCTACATTAACACTTGGAAAGATATCAGTTAGTCCTTCCTCATGAACTAAAACCACCTGTTGAGATGGAGTGAGACATGACTTCAGCTTGGCAAAGGCTGCAAACTGGACAATTTTGTCTATGAACGCCTTACTGAAATCACGAGGAAAAGCAGTGATAAGTTTCTCAGCTTCAGTTCTTATCTCTGTATCAGGTAGACAGCATAGGTTGACTATGATTTTGAACCTGTCATACACTGATTGGTATCCTACCCTGCATTTTTGTAAGGCAAGAGACAACTGATCTAAAATGACATTGAAAGTTCCACATCTGAATTCTTCGCTTGAGGAAAAGACAACTTCCTCCGAGACTGATGTTGGATTCACATCATAACATTTGTGTGGCGTTCATCCAGGTCATGAATATTCATATGCTATTTGCATAGACCAATGGGAGTGCTGTAGGGGCAGAGTCACGAGGTATAAGAGACTCAGCAGGAGGAGGAGGAGTTTAGATAGACATAGAGAGAGTTTTGAGATAGAGAGAGAGATTTGGAGTTTGGGCGGGAGAGTGGTGGTTGAGAGGGATAAAGGAGAATGTTTAAGAGTTAATAACATTGCTTGTCCTGTCAACACCTGTATCAATAAACAATTTCTATTTGGTTCTTTTAAAATGACATATGGCCTGGACCTTGATTATTAATAATAGGTATTGTTGATGAAATCAACTGGTGGCAGCTGAGGGGCACGTAGCGTGGGCTCCTTTGTTTGGTGAAACGAACAGGGGCCACATGGAATCGTGACAGTTTGTTTCTCTTTCATGGACTCCCTGCAGTTACTTTGTAGTCTGTTGCCACAGAGGTACCTGGCATCCAGTTCCAACTCTTCATTTCTATCCCAAAGTCATTTCAGAAATGTATCCAGAGAATAAATTAGGTCCATCACTTTCTTCAGGTCAACTTCAGCTCTTTGAATACCTTTTTGTGTGCTGTTGAACTGTTCAATAATTAATTTCCAGTTCTTTGCCATCAGAGCGGTTTCAAGACAATCCATTTTGTCTGCCAATGTCTGAGTTTCATGTCTTGCTTCAAGTGTTTGATTCAAGTCATGTTCAATATATTTGAGGACGTTTTGAATGCAGTTGTATCCATCTACAAGGGTTTCAGTAGCATCAGCTCTTGCTGACCAAAGAGTATCTGACAGGGACTTCACAGTTAGTGCTCTTTTATTCCCTTCCAAAGATTCCATTAGATTTTCCCATCTGTGAGTTGATGCACAAAAAAAAAGAAGTATAACTTTTGTATGAAGCCAAAATAACTAACAGCTTCAACACAGCAAGAGGCAGCAGACCATCCAACACACGATTCAACGAATGAGCAGCACAGGGAATGAAAACTGCTGCTGGGTTCTTACTCTTCAATCTAGCTTTCATTCCTGTGTAGTGACCGGACACATTGCTTGCATTGTTGTAGGACCACCCTCTGCCTTCTTCAAAATTAACACCTTCTTTTTCTAGAAATTCTAGCAGAGATGTAGCCACAACTTCAGCCTTTTGAAACCCAGTCTGCAGGAAAGTTAAAAACCTTTCTATCGGCTTCCCAGAAACAACATATCACACAGTGACCAACTGTGTCTGGTCAACATGAGCCGGGTCTGGTGTTCAGTCTATGGAAATTGAGAAGTACTTGGCAGTTTTCAGTTCTCCCACAATATAATTCTTAACATATTATGCCAGCAGCAGAACAATTTCTTCATAGATAGTTGGTTATATGTATGACTGCTTACCACTACCCAGGGCCGGATTAAGACCTTTAGAGGCATAAACATTAAAAGATTATGCTGCACCCTATGAATAGAACACGTGGTGAGTCCCACAGCTTAAACAAAAAGGGTAATGCACACATTATATGCATGAAAATATGGTAATTAAATTGTATAGTATGTGGCAAAAAAGAACCACATATTGTATACAAAGCCATATGTACAATCAAATTACTGGCTTGTAATCAAATCATGCACTTTCACACTTTGATTAATGTAGACAGATTTTGTCAGAATCTGTAAACTGAAAAGCTTAAACAAGAGCTCAAATCCCCTTTACGGGCATTTTTAAAAGTGGGTGTTATTTCTTTGGCTTGCATATATAGCACAGAGGCAATAGATCTAAAAGACCAGCAGCTCTTTTCATCCTTATCACCACCCAACCTCCCAAAATACAAAAGTAAAAGAAGAAAAAACACCATGTGATGATGATGACGACTGATCATTTCACTCAAAAAAGTTTTCTTGCTAGGCAAGTCTTTATACTTTCTAGCTTTTACTGATTCATACTCAATTACTTTAGGTAGGGAAGTGGTTTTCTTGGGGCTCTTGAGGGAGGGAGGGAAGGAGGCAATGGTGAGGGATGGATAGAAGTGATTTGTTAAGGAGGGTGCACCATTTGCACCATGGCCCATGGTAAATCCAGCACTAAAAAAAAAAGTGTGATGCCCCCTTTCCTTGTTGATGCCCTAAGCATGCACTCATTTTGCTTAACGGTTACTCCAGAGTTGAGTAGGGACATGAAACGACACAGGGAAAGCACTGCTGGAAAAGGAAGATCCCTAAAGCAGAATGACAAACTTACGATGAATTTTCTTCAAAGCCCTGTTCTTTCTGTGGACCAGAGTTGCTGGTGCAGTACCTTCACCCTGAGAAACTCATGCCCAACTTGCAAAAGACCAGATGGTTGCTCTCCTTGGCTGAAGCAAAGATCTGGAGCTAAGTGGAAAGAAGCAGGATATCTGTTCCAGCTAAGTGGAAGAAAGCAGGAATCTGCTCCAGATCTTTGCTTTAGCCAAGGAGAGCAAAGATCTAGTCTCCTTCCTTTTGCAAACTCTGTGGGGGTCTCCACTTGAGGCCCTAAACACATGCTTATTTTGCTTAAGGGTTAATTCAAGCACTTTCACAGATGACTGCAGGCAAAGTATTGTTCCCAATATAAATTTTAATAAAAGAAACTATTTTTTTTTCAATTATTATAGTTTTGTATAGAAAGGGGGCCCCTTCTGACAGGAGGCCCTGGGGCAATTGCCCCCTTTGCCCCCTTATGAATCCAGACTTGTGTGTTTAGATAACTGATCAGTGGTGGGCCTGGGCAAAGGAAGCCTCCCCCTTCCCTCCTTCTCTGACAGCAGGCTCACTTTGCAGACTTCACCTGTTGCCATTGCAAAGGCACCCCTTTTGGCGCCTCATTTCCTCTGGCATTGGTTAGCATTGGCAGCAGAATGCTTTTTGGCAATCTCATCCCATGGCTGCTTCTGGCCCTCTTTCTTCCCTCCTAAGGAGCTCAAGCAATCCAGTCAGTCCACTTCAAAAGCTTAACTAGATAAAATTATTATGCCAGGCTTTAAAACAAGGACAATGTATAAATTGAGTGGTATTAGTGTATTTTTCCTGTGTATCCCAGGCATGGATCCACATGATTTTAATGTAAAATAACTGCACACTTCCACTGCCTTCATCATGGTACTGGAGTAAGAGGTTAGACTGCTTCTTTGAACAGGCATGGATTCTGCAAAGAACTATTCAGGGAGTGATGGTGATGGTGGTGGTGATGAGGCTTGCCAGGTCTCAGAGAATGGGCTGCAGTGCCAGGAATGACTGTGCTGCCCTGAATCTCCAGGTTCAGGGAGACAAATCTAAGGGCCAGTGGTGCAAGGGAAAAAAACAAGTCTCATTTGATGTTACAGGGTGGCCATAGTGTCTGGGTTCACACCTCCTACCCTCTCCAAATTGGCACCAGGGCTCACTGACTTCCTGTGTCTGTCAGACACAATAAATTTAGGAAAGAGTACAGGGGACCCATAATGCGTCTCTCTCTCCCTCACACATGCATGCAGAGACATTATTTTGCCATTCTTGGAGAGACTCCTGCCTCCTGTGACATCACAAGACCCCACACCATGACCTCACAAAGACCTACCCCACGGCATTTTCCCCCAGAAATGAGGAGATGGGGAAGATGCTCCTATGACAACTCTTGACAGAAAAGCCTTCAAAACCATTTCTGAAAAACATTTTTATTGGCTTTTGAAAAGAGGCTAAATAGGTATCCTGGCCCTCAAGCAGAGACAGACTGGTTTACCTCCAGCAGGATGTCCACAATGTGGTCCCTCACATCACCCTGTGGAAGAGGAAGCTTCTCTCCCTGCAAAACAAAGACACCACCCGAACTAAGGGGCGAGCTCATCCACTGCCAATGCCAGTCAGCCCCCATTCACTCCACCAGCCATTAATACACAGAGAGAGAGAGGCTTCCATCTACTGATATTCACCAGCTAGTTTCAGGAGGCTAACTTCCACCGGCTTATATCTGCCAACCTCTGCCAGTTTCCATCTTGCGACATTGGCCAGATTCCATGGCCAACTCTGCCAGCTTCTGTCTGCCAATGTCCACAGATTCCTCCCCGGTCCATTGCTGATGTCCCACAACTTCAAGCTACAGATCTCTGCCAACTTTAAGCTGCTAACTCACAAGCCCACTGTGAACAGCCCACCTGGCTAATCACTTTTCCAACTCTTTATTCCCTTTGCTTCCCTTCACGGATTGCTGCCTTGTCGTGGAGAAGGGGCTTGAGTAATTCAGAGAAGCTATGGGCTATGCCGTGCAGGGACAGCCAAGATGGACAGGTCATAGTGGAGAGTTCTGACTAAATGTGATCCACCTGGAGCAGGAACCGGCAAGTCACTCCAGTATCTTTGCCAAGAAAACTCCATGGACAGAAACAAAAGGCTTAAAGATATGACGCTGGAAGATGAGCCCCTCAGGTTGGAAGGCATCCAACATGCTACTGAGGAAGAGCGGAGGACAAGTACAAGTAGCTCCAGAGCTAATGAAGTGGTTGGGCCAAAGCCGAAAGGACGCTCAGCTGCGGACATGCGTGGAAGTGAAAGGAAAGTCTGATGCTGCAAAGAAAAATACTGCATAAGAACCTGGAATGTAAGATCTATGAACCTTGGTAAGCTGGATGTGGTCAAACAGGAGATGACAAGAATCAACATTGACATCCTGGGCGTCAGTGAACTAAAGTGGACGGGAATGGGTGAATTCAATTCAAACAATTATCATATCTACTATGAGCCAAAGATGGAGAAGCTCTACACAGTCAGCAAAAACAAGACCTGGAGCTGATTGTGGCTCTGATCATCAGCTTCTTATAGCAAAATTCAAGCTTAAACTGAAGAAAGTAGGAAAAACCACTGGGCTAGTCAGGTATAATCTAAACCAAATCCCTTATGCGTACACAATGGAAGTGAGGAACAGATTTAAGGAACTCGATTTGGTGGACAGAGTGCCTGAAGAACTATGGATGGAGGCTCGTAACATTGTACAGGAGGCAGCAACAAAAACCATCCCAAAGAAAAGGAAATGCAAGAAAGCAAAGTGGCTGTCCAACGAGGCCTTACAAATAGCAGAGAAGAGAAGGGAGACAACATGCAAGGGAGATAGGGAAATATACAGAAAATGGAATGCTGACTTCCAAAGAATAGCAAGGAGAGACAAGAGAGCCTTCTTAAATGAACAGTGCAAAGATATAAAGGAAAAGAATAGAAAGGGAAAAACCAGAGATCTGTTCAAGAAAATCGGAGATATTAAAGGAACCTTTTGTGCAAAGATGGACATGATAAAGGAAAAAAATGGAAGGGACCTTACAGAAGCAGAAGACATCAAGAAGAGGTGGCAAGAATACACAGAGGAATTATACCAGAAAGATCTGGATGTCCCGGACAACCCAGATAGTGTGGTTGCTGACCTTGAGCCAGACATCCTGCAGAGCGAAGTCAAGTGGGCCTTAGAAAGCATGGCTAACAACAAGGCCAGTGGAGGTGATGGCATTCCAGTGGAACTATTTAAAATCTTAAAGGATGATGCTGTTAAGGTGCTACACTCAATATGCCAGCAAGTTTGGAAAACTCAGCAGTGGCCAGAGGATTGGAAAAGATCAGTCTACATCCTAATCCCAAAGAAGGGCAGTGCCAAAGAATGCTCCAACTACCGTACAATTGCACTCATTTCACACACTAGCAAGGTTATGCTCAAAATCCTACAAGGTAGGCTTCAGCAGTATGTGGACCGAGAACTCCCAGAAGTGCAAGCTGGATTTTGAAGGGGCAGAGGAACTCGAGACCAAATTGCTAACATGCGCTGGATCATGGAGAAAGCCGGAGACTTCCACAAAAACATCTACTTCTGCTTCATTGACTATGCAAAAGCCTTTGACTGTGTGGACCACAGCAAACTATGGCAAGTTCTTAAAGAAATGGGAGTGCCTGACCACCTTATCTATCTCCTGAGAAATCTATATGTGGGACAGGAAGCCACAGTTAGAACTGGATATGGAACAACTGATTGGTTCAAAATTGGGAAAGGAGTACGACAAGGCTGTATATTGTCTCCCTGCTTATTTAACTTATATGCAGAATACATCATGCGAAAGGCTGGACTGGAGGAATCCCAAACCGGAATTAAGATTGCCGGACGAAATGTCAACAACCTCAGATATGCAGATGATACCACTCTGATGGCAGAAAGTGAGGAGGAATTAAAGAACCTCT